>JANTFD010000009.1:0-1200000 GCA_026745475.1 Microdochium nivale
CCGCGTAGTTACCGAACTCGTGGTTACTAGCCTAGTCGGTACTAACTATAACGAGACCTACTACGCGTACGAGCGAGCCCGGCTCCCGGCCCTCCTCCTCCGCCGGCCTCTAGCGGACGTAGTTAATCCCGAACGAGCGTACCCTCGTGACGAGATCGTCGATTAGCGCCACGAACGGCACTACGACGATACTAGTACCGCCGTATACCCCTCGTACGGCCGGTACTATAAATAGAAGACTCTTTCCGCCGCCCGTCGGTAGTACGACGATAAGTACGGAGCCGCCTCGTATCTATATAATCCGGACTATAGCCTACTCTTGCTCTATCGTCCTCTACCGGGCCCCGGGCCCGATAATCGACTCGAGCCCTTACTAGATACGGCGGCCGACTTCTCCTCTAGCCGCTTCCGGGACTAGCTTTCTCTACTTCGGCGGTAGCGGGTTCGAATCGGCTATCTCGTTACTCCTACCCGGCGATTCCCTGTCCCCGTAGATCGGTTCCGGCGTTATAGAGTCTCTCTTCCGCTTCCTCGTACGCTACTACTACTACTACTACTACTACTACTACTACTACCGCCGCCGCCGCTTGTCCGGTGTCGTACCCGTCCCCTACCTATCCTAGCTTAGATACTAGTGCTATAGCCTACTAATCTCCCGGTAGTTCGCAATTATCTACGGCTATAGCTAGCCCGGGAACTAGATGTTAATCGCGTAGTACGACCGTGCTATAGCACTACTATACGTAGCCTACAGATCCTAGATTAGCTCCGTCCGGTCCTTCTACCGCTACTCGCCCGTGGCCTCGTTAAACTCGTCGTCCTCGGGCCCGTATCCGTCGTCTACCGCGCCTACTTCGAGCTCTTTCTACTATACGATAAGCCCCTAGATCGTCCAGCCTAGCTCGATCGCTAGATGTCGGTACGCTAAAGTGCCTAGCTCGACGCCGAGGTAGCTAGCCGTAGCTACCTTAAGCTCCTTCGAGAGCACCTCTATACCCCACCGGCCCTTCTAGCCGTCCTTCTAGAGCTAGTACCGTAGCGGGCCGGGGGGTTTCCGGGCCCGGGCCGCCTCCGCTAGTATCTCCTCGAACGGGACTAGCTAGACGAGATAGACGACGAGTAGCTACCCGACCCGCTCCGGTAGAAATCGGGCGACCTTCCGGCCGTAGCCGCGGATCGACTTAGCCTTATCCCGGTCCGTCACGAGTATTACCTACCCGTCGTAGACGTAGACGCTCCGCGTAAGCTACTTCGTATCTACATACCGTACGCTCGTAATCTCGGGCCCGCGTCCTAGCTAGCCGCCCTAGACGTACGTTAGTACTAGTAGCTACCGCTTTAGCGTCCCGAGCCCGTTTAGCTACTTCTAGGATCTCTCCTAGTGGTACTACTACCGCTACCGCGACTAGAGCTTCCCCGAAATAAGCTCGGTAACGACCCGCGGCCCGGCTTAGAGCTAGCTATTTTATAGGTTCGATATAAACGACTTCCCGTTACCCTCGTATATAACGCTATCGCCGATCTCTCCGAGCCTAACCCGGTCTAGTAGCGCGGCCGACTAGCCGTATAGTAGCCCGTCGAGCGTTGATTCGGCCGTTACGATAAGCCCCTACGCTATCTACTAGAAATCCTATACCTAGATCCGGAAGCCGTAGAGTCGGAGCGCCTTCTTCCTGTCCTCCTAGATGATCCGCGGCGCGCCGCCCTCCTTCTCGCGGTAGCCCCTCCCGATCGTTATAAACCGCGTAAGCGTACTAAACGGGCTAAACGAGCTGTCGGCGATCTAGTACCGGTAGCCGTCTATAAAGACGTCGATATCCTTAGCCTCTAGCTACCTAGCTCCTTTATCGTCGCCGTCGTCGTCGCCGTCGTCGTCGTTATCGTCTTTAGCCTCCCCGGCGTCGTCGTCCTCCTCCTAAATCGGGACGTCCTCGAAGAAGTACTTTAGAAGTAGTACCCGGCTATACTACGCTAGACCTACTAGTAGCGTCGTAAACTTAGCCGGTAGCCGGAACCGTAATCGGACGGGGTCGATTACGAGTACTATCGTAAAGTATAGAAGCGGGTTAACGTACGGCCGTACTAGTACCTACTACGTAAGTGACGTAATATAGAGCGTAAAGACGGTAGCGTTTAGAATATCCTCGTCCTCGCCGCTATCGTCGTCGCTAGCGGCGTCGCCGCCTACCTAGGAGCTCCTATCCTACGTACTATTAAGAGCCTCCGCGATAGCCTCGAGAGCCGCCTACTAGTTCTCGTTAAACTAGACCTAATACCGGCCCCTAGCCTCGCTACGGCTAAGCCGGAATACTCGTACGTAGTAGTATAGATAGCGCCGCTAGTAGCTCCGGTACTTCTCTATCGTTTAGGCCTCCTACTTTACGCTAAACGGCCGTAGCGACGGCCGATTCGGGTCGCGGCTCGCTAGCTAGTAAAGCGTCTTAACGGGGACCTAGCCGATCCGCCGGCTATACCGCTCGATCTCCCGGTCGAAGCTTTACCCTAGACGTACGAGCGCCGCTTCCGATTCCTCTCTCTCCTTCCGGGCCGTCTAGCTTAGCTTCGCGAGCTCCCTCGTCGATAGAGCCGGCTCGGCGGCGCGCCGTAGCTCGGCTATGTCCTTACCGGCTAAGTGGGCGGCCCAGCTTATCTATCGTACCTACGGCGATTCGAAGTCGACGCCGGGCTCGAAGTTAATAGTCCGGGCCCGCTCTATATCCTCTACTACGACCTTAGCCTCGTACGCTACTAAACGGGCCTTCTAATCCGCGTCCGCGCCCGGGCCGGGGTTCGGGCGGGGCCGGGGCCGGAGCTACTAGCCTTAGCTTAAGCCTTCTCCCTCGGCCGGGTCGCCCGGGAACCGGTACGTTCACGGCCTAGTACCGCGTAAGCTACCTAGCCGACGAGAACGACTAGACCGCTACCTCTCTCTAGCTACTCTAACTGTCGTGTTCCGGCTATAGCCTCGCCCGTTCCGTATTCTAGTGCTACCGTATCCGCTTCTCGTTCGTCGTTAGATAGCGGCACGCGGTATAACGTAGCCTAGCCCGGATCGTAAGCTACGGGATCGGCTCGCTACCGTCCGCCGGGAGCTCTACTACGCGCGGGTCCTATAGCCCGCTATCGCCGGCTACTATCTCCGCGAGAGCCCGAGCTAGCTGTCACACGTGGGCCTAGAGGCTCCCTCCAGACCCGACGTTAACGATGAAGGAACTAAGAGTGTGGGACCCACTATGCAACTAGACGGCTTAGTCCCGTAGGCGGGCCGACCCTAATCCGCGGCTGAACCGGACCCGACACCTTGTAGTTAGAGTTGCTAGAGCCTTATAGGCTCCGGGGCCGTTCCGGCTAGGGTCCGTGGCCTAACCGAAGGCACACTAAGCTCTTAGAGGATTCTAGGATAAAGGTAATTATAGCATCCTAAAGGATGGGGGGACGAGGCCTTCCCGTGGGCGCTCCGCGCCCACTCCGCCCTCTACCCTCTTCCCTCTATATAAGGGGAACCGGATCTAAAAGGATTCCTAGAGAAGGAGGAAGGGTAAGGATTAGTCTATCTATCTATTTATTATCTCTTACTCTCTCTAAGTGAGCCTTATCTATATAGTTACTCTAGGTACTAGTCCTATACCTAAATATATCCTATCTATGTCTGCTAACCTCTCTAGGTGCGGTCCGGCCTCTCTCCGGCCTAGCACCGTGGTGATTCTAACTAGCCTACCTTCTACCGTATACTTAATCTCCTTAGGCCGCCGCCTAAGTAGCTTATGATAATTCTAATCCTTCTCTCTCTTAATTACCTATACGGTAGAAGAAATAGCTCGCCGAAGACCTCCGTCTCCTACGTAGGAGGAGACCGATCTACCGTATAAAGATACGCCCGAAGAGATCACCCCGATCCCTAGGCTAGTTACGACTGTTTCTACTAAAGCTCCGTCTAGCGCCGAGCCGGTAAGAGACCCTTAGCTAATATAGTAGATCCGCGATATCCTTCGCGCTAAGTTAAGAAATATTCCGAGTATACCTATTACTCTACCTACGGGACCGCCCTCGTTCTATAGGTTCTCCGACGCCGAGCTAGAGGCTCGCTAAGAGGACTCCTCCGATAGCGATAGAGAGAGCGAAAACCTTACGAAGATTATCCGTTTTAGGTACGATAAGTTTACCCTCTCGTTTACCTACGCTAAGTAGGACTAGTAGGTTCGTAAATACGAATATATCTTCGAAGCTAGAGGAAAGACCCTACGAAGCGGTCGTAACCGCATCCTTTACGCTCGATCGTAAATAGATAATACGTATAAGTAGATATATACTACTACCTTACGCTTTACGGAACCCGCCGAAGAACGACGCCTACGAACCGAGTAGGAAGCTTTTAAGTAGTAGACCCGGAGTTACATCCGCTAGTCTATAAACCTTCTTACTATATAGATCACTTAGCTAGAGCGGGTAAAACAACTCTCGGGCTAAGACCCTAGAGAGTTCGATTAATATCTTAGTAACATCGAATAGTAGTTTAGTAAGTAGAAGACTCTAGCTAAAAGGGCCTTACTCTACTATAGAAAGCTACTCGACTCCCTTTAGTCCGATATAATTCGATACTAGGAGACGCTCCCGACTTCCTAAGGCGATATAGTAAACCTCGCTATAAGACGATAGGAGTTTCTATCTAAGGTAGAGCGGGGTACGCCGAGGACTAGAGGTAGGAGAACCTCTACCCTATCTACTAGTTATAGGGAATCTAAGAAACGGCCCTCCGATAACGTAAATCCTCTACGCGACTAGCCCGCGAAGCGGGGTCGCTAGAGAGGCGGCCGTCCGTCACATAGTCGGGGAGGCTACGGATCACGACCGGACTAGCTACGGACTACTATAGGGTCGTCTAGTACCCCTCGCGTCGTAGAAGTGCCCGACATTAAGGATATCACCTATTATAGCTATAATAAGAAAGGGCATTACGCTAGTAGCTATCCTAAGAACGCCAACCGCTAGAGCTAGGGAAAATCGTTTAGGGGCTAGGCGTTAGGGAGGACCCTACCCCCGCAAAACCGGTTATCCCTACGAGTACTCGATTTTATACTCCTATTATTATAAACTCTCCTTATATTCCCTCTCCTATTTACACTTATGTTAATCTTAATTCTAGCGCCGAAGTTAATATTATTTCTTATCTCTTTATACGCTAGTAAAAGTTAGACCCTACACCTTTCCGTTTAGTAAATATAGAGGTCGTAGGGTAGACGATTATTAACCCTTATAGGGTCTATTAGGTCCCTCTTACCCTTACCGATTCACGGGGTACTACACGTACCGTGAAGCGGGTATACGTTACCGTAGATCGGGATCCTCGAGTTAAGGGTAGCCTAATTCTCCTTTCCTAAACTACTCTTTAGTATTTACACGTTATACTCGTTCTATAGAAAAACGAGTAGTAGTTCGAGATTACTTTAAAGAAGCTCGAGCTTACTACTCCCCGAAAACTCATAAAATAGAGCTAATAGGGTGTAAGGTGTTTTACTATTTACTTACTTCCTTCTAATTTGCTTTCGCCGGAATACCCGGAATCCGTAGTAGCTATAGCCGTTTAGGCCCTAACTACGGATGGGAAACCCTCTCCCTAACCTTTTCTAGAAGGGTTTAATCCTTTTAAGGAATTCCCTTAGTTCTTTTCGGTAGAGAAAGCTAACATCCTTCTATAAAGCCGCCGAACCGATCACGCGATCGAGTTACTTCCTAATACCGAACCCCCTTACTACCGTATCTATCCTTTATCCTATAAAGAGCTCGAAGAGCTTCGTCGATTTATTATAGAGATAAAAGCCAGTAGTAAAATCCGTAAGTCTAAGAGCCCTATAGGAGCCCTAATTATCTTTATTCTAAAGAAAGACGGTACTCTCCGTCTCTACGTTAACTACCGTGGGCTTAACGCTATTACGGTTAAGAACCGTTACACTTTACTACTTATCTTAAAGCTCTTAGATCGTCTCGGTAGAGCTACTATCTTCTCGAAAATGGACCTTAAGGACGCCTATTACCGGATTCGGATCCGCGCTAGCGACGAGTAGAAGATAGCTTTCCGAACTAGATACGGCTATTTCGAGTTCCTAGTAATACCTATAAGCTTAACTAACGCTCTAGTAACCTTCTAGAGCTATATTAGTTCGATCTTAGGATCTAATATAGACGATTTCGTCATCGTCTACCTAGACGACATTCTAATTTTTTCTAAGGATCCCGGAAAGCACGCGGAGCACGTCCGGACCGTTATCGGTCTCCTCTAGGACGTAGAGCTCTATACTAAGCCGTCTAAATACTTATTCTTTTAAAGCTCTATCGAGTTCCTAGGGTATAGGATAGCCCCTAAAGGAGTCTCGATGGATACTAGTCGTATTAACACTATACGGGACTAGCCCGTACTATAGTCCTACCGTGATATCTAAGTGTTCCTAGGGTTTTATAATTTCTATAGGCGCTTTATCGATAGGTACTCCCGCTTAGCTACGCCGTTAATAGCGGCGCTTAAAGGCATAAAAGGCGGGAAGAAGCTAGGAAAACTAGAGCTAACTAGCCTAATACTAGATACTTTCTAGAAACTAAAGTAGGTGTTCTAGTAGGCTCTATTCCTAATCTACTTCGACCCGGAGAAGCCTATTAGATTAGCTATAGATACCTTAGTAGTTACTCTAGTAGGAACTGTTTTTTAGTAGGATAATTAGGGAAGGTAGTACCCGGTCGCGTTCTACTTACGTAAGTAGATTAACGCTAAGACTAGATATAGGACCCCTAACTAAGAGATACTAGCTATCGTTAAGTACTTCCGATACTAGCGGTACTACCTATAAGGGACTAAGCATACCGTAGAGGTTTTCTTAGATCACATAAATCTCCGGTCTTTCATAACTACGCCGAAGCTTAACGGCCGGTAGGCACGGTAGTATATAGAGTTAGCCCCTTTCGACTTCGTTATTAAACACCGACCTAGGGTATCTAACCTAGTAGACCCTCCTTTAAGGCGCCCTAATTATTATTAGGAGTAGTAAGATAACTTAGAGCTACTTCCGACTCTTTAGCGGAAAATGGTAGTCGAGGGCGATCGGATAAGTTAAGGGCTAGGGGAGGACTAGACCTCTAGTCGAGCATTTAGGACCGAGGAAGAACGGGTAGTTCGAAGCTAATAGCTTACTCGGTTAAGGGTAGTTAAGGCGACCCCTTCGGATAGCCTATTCCCGGCACCGACGCCGGATCTCCTAGATATCGTTAGAGACACTTAGAAGACCGACTCGGAATACTAGCGGATCGCCTCCGGAACGACCACGGACCTACCCTAGTCCGTATCCGACTCGGGCCTACTACGTTATAACGACCGCCTATATATTCCAGACTAAGCGGCGCTACGATATCGACTCCTAGAGCTATACTACGATACGCCGACGGCGGGTTACTTCGGAGTCGATAAAACCTACGTAGCCTTACGTTACCTATATTACTAGCTAAGGATGTAGCAGGACGTCCGGACCTACATCGAAGTATATATAGTATACCTCGGTAGTAAAGCTAAGCACCACAAGCCTTATAGAAGCCTTAAAAGCTTACTATTACCTATAAGGCCGATAGAGGAACTCTCTATAGATTTCGTAATAGGACTACCTAAGGTTTTACATAGAGGGGAGCTAGTCGACTCGATCCTCGTAATCGTCGACCGCTTCACTAAGATAACCTTCGCGTTTATAGTCTACACGACTATTACTATAACATAGCTAGTAGAGTTATTCTATAGGGACATTAAGTGCTAATTTAGGCCTCTAAAAGGTCTTGTTACTAATAGAGGATCGATCTTCACTAGTTAATTCTAGAAAGACTTATATTACGAGATAAACGTTAAGCTACGTTATTCCACTATATATTACGTATAAACTAACGGATAAACTAAAAGAATAAATTAGATACTTGAGAATTACTTACGTTATTTTATATAGGATAACCTTCACGTCTAGCTAAAGCTACTTCCTATAGCTATATACGCTATAAACGCGTTAGTTAATATAACTACGAAGGTATCTCCGCTATATGCCCTCCTAGGACACTAGCCCGATTTCTACCTACGTGTCGAGGACGACCCGATTAGAGGGGGGAACCTAGCAGTATAAGATAGATTAGAGAAACTCGAAGACTTACGAAAACGATTACGAGAATCCTAGTAGTAAGCCGTAGAACGATACGCTAAGTACTATAACTAGAAACACTAGCCTTAAGAATTCCGAAGAGGATAGCTAGTAGCGTTATTAACAAAGTACTTCCGGCTCAAGAATAAAAAGCTCGTATAGAAGTTTATTAGCCCTTTTAGAGTCCTCGAAAAGATCGGATCTTAGGCGTACCGCCTTACACTCCTAAGTTAGTACTTACGGCTTTATAATGTCTTCCCCGTCTAGAGACTTAAACCCTAGAATATAGTAATAACCGACCCCCTTCCTATACTAGAACTCGAAGATAAAGAAGAATAGGAGCTTAAAGAGGTAGTAGACAAGTAAGTCCACTAGGGCGAAGTCTATTACCTAGTTAAATAGAAAGGTTAGCCGTTAGAATATAACTAGTAGATTCCGGACGAAGATATATAGAACGCTAGAGTAGCGATCCGCCGTTTTAACTAGCGGCGACGACGTAAGTATCACGGAGAAATAGAAGAGTAGGCTCTAGGGGATAGTATTACTTATTCTATAACGACCATTTACACTTTAGGCGTCTTAGCCCTAGAAAAAACCTAAATTACAGTACTACCCTATACTAGGGCCGATCCGACCCCTTTCCGGGTGCGCTCCGTGTCATTTCCGGTTAAGACTATTTAGAAGCGTATAATATCCTTAGGGACGTCCCACTATTCCTTAAACTAGCCCTTAACGAAGATCTCGTCATAGGCCTCCTTAATAACTACACGGAAGGCGTAAACCGTACGCGCCTAGAGGTCGCGGCCACGCTCCCTAGCTATCGCACGAGGAATAGAGCTACGCTCTAGACTAACGAGCATTAATAAGTTAACCTTCTTATATTAAGCTAATAGGATAACCGTAGCGTTACGAAGGGTATAGCGACGTACCTTAACTAACGTATAGTAGGCTATAAGGCTACCCTTATTAGCTAAACTAAACTTAGAGCGATATACCTTAACTATCTAGTAGAAGGTAGCTAGAAGAGCTCCCTATACTACGGTAATGTGCTACGAGCCTAGCAAGTCTAGACGATCAGCCTTAGGGATATCGAAGAAAGTCTAGTTCGACTAAGCTAGAAGCTTATAAAGGCGAATAGCGTCGAAGCTTAGTAGTCCGGGAATCTATTAATCGGGTTAGCCACGGAAACCCTACGGAGCGACGACGGACACTTACCGGTAAGCACGAACTCTTAGTAGTCTTACAAGGACCGTAGGTAACCTCGAAAGCACCTAGAGTAAGATAAGTAATCTTTAGGGGAGAACCTACTAATAGCTAAAAGGCTCCGCTATAACGGTTATAGTAATAGCTATAGATGCCGGGAAGTAGAGTAGACTTAATTACCTCCTTATCGAAGGCGTACAGCTATACTATAGTACGGTGCGGGAGAGCCTCCGTACTAGTCGCCTAGGTAGTAGTAACGGACACCTAAATACGCTTAAGGGGAGAAGAGATAGTAGGAGTAGCGGCGTCCTCCTCCTCCGTAAAAGGGTCGTCGTTAAGAGTAGCGAACTTAGTAACCTTCTTCGAGGTACGAGTACTCTTAGAGGGAGTCGTAGGCGGAAGCTTAGCGGTAATATCTTCTAGATCGTTATTAGCATCCGACGATATACTAGGGAGATACTCTTTATCTACGACGGGTAACTAAGTACGAGTCCGTTTAGTAGTAGCCCGTAAGGACGCGCGACTACGAGAACGCTTTACGGTAGAGGGAGCCGGGAACGGATCTTCCTCTAATATAGTAACCGGGATAGGCTCGGCTACGGGACGGACCGGTAGCGGAACGGCTACGGATATAGAAGTAGAAGCGACATCCTCTATCGGAACGTCCTTAGGATCGGCACGAGCGACCTTCTTACCCTCCTTAATAGTATAACGACGCTAGCGCTCTAAGAATGCTAGAACCTAACGACGTACGGCGTCGAAAGACTATATTTCGATAGTGTTAGTAATACTAGGGAGCGCCTTAAAAATGTCGGTAACGCGAGGGAGTAGGTCGTTTACGACGGTACGAACCGAGTCCGCCTTAAACTTAGAGATATCGAAACCGGGGCGAACTAACGTAGCTAGGGCGCCGAGGTCCTACCTAAACTCCTCTAGGATCTTAGCGTTCTTAAGGAACTCGGATAGGGTTAGGCGAGGCTACGGAGCGGCTACGGTTAGCTATAGTCTCTAAAAACTAAGACCCTAGGATCACTTACCTAAATAACCGGCTCATTATCGACGGTAATAGACTCCGAGTTAGTACCTAACGGAGCGTTTAGCTCTACGACAGAAACTATAACATCCTCCGCCTTATCTATAGCCTTATCGACGGTACGACGGTTCTTAGCCTTCTAATCGCTTAGAGAGATCTTAGGATCGTTTAAGAACTAAGTATTTAGACGTACCTACTCGGCTTAGCGGTTACGCTTAGTAAGCTACGTAGCCGACAGGTTCCGTCGGGCACGGCTTAGCTTTTTCTCTCGAGTATTACGACCTATAATAACTTAAGGATAGGATAGTAAGATAAGAAAGGGTAGATAGGTAATGTTAGAAGTAGGATGCGAAGATAGAATACGGTTATAGAGAGGAAGTATAAGTAGGAATAATAAACGGTACGCGTCGTAAAGGCTTACATTAAAGGATATTAGGCACCGTTATTATTACGTAGCTAGACATATATTAGATCTCTATAGTAACTAGCACGATATTAGTTTTTCCGTATACTACTACCGCTCTAACGTTATTCCGACCACGATCCGGTTAGACACCGATTTCGCCTTATAACATTTACTCTAGTATAGATAGATAGTCACCCTAATTCTAACGATCCGGGACGGACGTTATAGAGGGGGGGACAATTATTACACGTAGGCCTAGAGGCTCCCTCTAGACCCGACGTTAACGATGAAGGAACTAAGAGTGTAGGACCTACTATATAACTAGACGGCTTAGTCCCGTAGGCGGGCCGACCCTAATCCGCGGCTGAACCGGACCCGACACCTTATAGTTAGAGTTACTAGAGCCTCATAGGCTCCGGGGCCGTTCCGGCTAGGGTCCGTGGCCTAACTAAAGGCACACCAAGCTCTTAGAGGATTCTAGGATAAAGGTAATTGTAGCATCCTAAAGGATGGGGGGACGAGGCCTTCCCGTGGGCGCTCCGCGCCTACTCCGCCCTCTACCCTCTTCCCTCTATATAAGGGGAACCGGATCTAAAAGGATTCCTAGAGAAGGAGGAAGGGTAAGGATTAGTCTATCTATCTATTTATTATCTCTTACTCTCTCTAAGTGAGCCTTATCTATATAGTTACTCTAGGTACTAGTCCTATACCTAAATATATCCTGTCTATGTCTGCTAACCTCTCCGGGTGCGGTCCGGCCTCTCTCCGGCCTAGCACCGTGGTGATTCCGACTAGCCTGCCTTCTGCCGTATGCCTGATCTCCTTGGGCCGCCGCCTGAGTAGCTTGTAACACTAGCTCGAGAACCCCCTATAGCTCGTCTCCCTTAATCTCGTACGTCCTCCTAAAGTACTAGGCGACGCTCGGCCCGGGTCGGACTACGGCCTTATAGTCGACGTATATAAGAACGCGCGCCGGCTCGTATAGCGCGATAGCCGCCGCGTCCTCGTCGGCTTCGTCGTTCGTACCGCTTCCCCGTCTAGCTAGTATAGCTACTATTATAATATATAACCGCGCGTATATATATGTTACTACTACTACTATTACTCTATTACTATTTATTACGAAATAGTAGTAGCTATAGACTAGACGGAACGCCCTCCTTTCCCTCTCCTTATTCCTTTCTTACCTAGGACCCCTTTCCTACCGTGCCTACCGTATTACGTAGACCTTATACTTTCCGTACTTTTTAACTTTCGCCTTACCCTACCCCCCTAGGTCGGGGCCGGGGCCTGGGCGCCCGCCCTTACCCTAAGCTAGAGTATAAGACCGCGTCCTCTTACTCTAGCGGGTTCCCCCTAGCCCGCTAGAGTAAGAGACCACGCCCCGCTTCGTCCTGGCTCTAATCAGCGCCTAGAGCAAGAGGCCGCGCCCCACCGGGCCCCGCCTGGAGCAAGAGGCCGCGCCCCGCAGTTTCCCGCGGGTGCACCCAATCAGGGCCCGGAGCAAGAGGAAACATCCTCTTGCTCCAGCGGGAATGACGGTTAGGATACTACCTATTCCTCCGTGTTACCTAAGCTATCTTCATCGTTAACGTCCATAACCTCTACTATGGAATTACTTATATTACTACTCTATTTAGCGTCTAAGGTGTTCTCTAAAACATCTACCGAGTAGGCTCGATTTACAACTCGCTTATTAGCATACTCGAGTAGACGCGATCCCTTAATACGCTTAGTTAAGAGGCCTACGCTACTAAAAACTAGGTGCGACTTGAATGGTCTAAGGGGTGATAAGGTACGACGTGTCGATTTTACTAGCGGACTGTCTACTGTGGCTGCTAATGTAGCGTGGGTGTACCATTTCGTAAAGGTACAACCGTCCTTCATGGTTCGAGCTAAACAGTGTGCAGTTAATCCACGGCCGTTTTGGGCGGCGCGGAACTTAACTGCGCCGCGCCCGTGCTACCCCGGCCGCGCCCGAGCTCCCCTACGGGAACTTGGCTACGCCTAGTCAAGTTCCGGCCGGAAAAGAAAAAGTAAAGAAGCTATTTTATAGATCTAAACGAGCTCTACGCGCCTATATGTTCAATTTTTCAAGTCTCATCGAAGAAATCAAGGGTACCATAGTATATTAGTTTCATTTAGTACTTTCCGAGGGTGCTAAGCTATTAGGTGTTAGGGGAAGACTTGGAAACCGGTGTCTCGCGTGAATGGGTGCCCGTTCCTTATCCACCACTCGACTATTCCCTCGCGGTCGTGGAGGTAGCGAGGAGTGTCAGCCATGCTGGCTGACACGGGCGATGTTGGCGAATGTGCTGGGTAGATCCGCCATGCTTGCCAAGCTTGAAGATCCGCCTCGAAGCGTCCATGGGTATCCGGCGATCGCAGCCAAGACTCTCTCCTCTGTCGCAACATCTGCCAATACGCCTGACGGTGGTAGTATACGTCCTCAAGCCTACTAATGAGGTCAACATGTACAATATGGCAACTTGGCGCTTTTCGTCTAGGATCAGATTGACCCTCTAGCGCGCATGCTTGTGGTGTTGCGTGTCGGGCGTCTACTAGGCTCTGAATCAGTCCCCTCATGTGACTCTCCACAAACTGTAAGAACGAGTTAGAGAAGCCTCGTTCTTGCTTCCACACCATGCAGTTCCAGACACCCGAGTCGTGAAAATCAACAAGATTTGGGGGTAATCCGAGGCCGCCGAACTCAGAGTACCAATCTGGCGCCCAGATCAAATCGATCTCCTCGACTCCAATCATATACTCGTGACGTACGGACCGGTTGCGCTCTAGTCTCGTGAGGGATGAAAGTGCATCTTGTGATACTGAGGACTGACCCAGGGCCGTGGTGACATTACCCCACAGGTCTACGTACACCTGCTGCAGATTCGGCATTAAATAGCACAGATCCACAAAGTCCTCAGTAGGGCCTATCTGGTGGCGTATGAGCTGGCGAATCTGTCGTAAATCGCGTTCGCGGAACAGGCTCACTGGCCGGTCGGGTTTGTAGTCCGCTGAGCCAAGTCTCTGCATCGACCCAAAGAACATCTCGCGGAGCCAGTCACAGCCGTTCTCGCCCCTAATGTGCAGGATATCTCGTTTGAAATTGAACCATGTCTTCGGTACATGAGTTTGAGTTCCATAGGTAAGCTCGTACCCGGCCTCAATAAGGAAACGACGGGAATCAGAGTAAGTATGGAGCAATGGCGGGATCTCGCACTTGCTGTATAACCGACCCCGTCGGAAGAGGTTGTACGTGGTCTGCCCGTCGTTTAATATAGCTTCGAAGGGAAACTGGTCTTCAAGCGGCCAGTGACCTTGTCGTGGCTTTTGAGCGGTAAAACCAAATCTTTCGAGCGTCGTCTGTTTCGGCCATTGTCGACGATGTAAGTACGGATGTGGCTGACCTCCTCGGTCCCAAAGAGGCGTGAAGTATGTAATGTCGGGGCGTACATGCATGTCGACTATGCTAGAGTTGCGCCATCTCTTCCAGAAGTCTTCCCACCCCTCAATGTCAGCCTCGATCTTAACTATGCGCGGTGGCGTAGCATAGAGATAGATTTCGTAACGTAACTCGGCAGGTAGAAGCTTTAATAAAGAGAATGTAGGCATATTTCCGCGCGTTGTAAAAGGAAAAATGGAAAGGGCCAAAAGGTGGTCTGCGAAAAGGAAGATGTTTCGCGGGGTAGGTAAGGTATACGTGCGCTATTGTGACGGCGCGGACCAACAGGGGATTGTTTGGAATAGGAAGGCAGGACGAACAAGGCCGCATAGACAAGGGCAGCTGTGAGGGGTCACAAGCCTCCTTATGTAATCAATAATTACGTCAGCAAGGTTGCAAGGGAGCGCTGTTTCCCGGAGACTGACCCTCCGCTCCGTTTGTAGTGTTACAGTTAAAGTGGGCAGCCGACGGTGATCGGCAGTCATTCCGTGAGTTAAATCATCCGTGACAGTACAGTCAAGCATTTCCATCATCCCAACACGGGCGCGACCACCATCAACCACTAGTTTTCACGAAAGACCAACGAAAATATGTTCTTCACTAGAGTCCTTACTCTGGCAAATGCCCTCGCCGGCACACACGCAGCCCTGACCTACCGTGGAGTCGACTGGTCCTCTGTGGCAGTTGAGGAGCGAGCCGGCATTCAGTACAAGACCACGGGCGGGCAGGTACAGCCGCTCGAAAGAATCCTCGCCGCCAGCGGGGTCAATACGGTCCGCCAGCGAGTCTGGGTGAACCCGAGCAACGGTGACTACAACCTCAACTACAACCTCAACTTGGCCAAACGAGCCAAGGCAGCTGGACTGGGCGTGTACCTCGACCTACACTTTAGCGACACCTGGGCAGACCCGGCTCACCAAACCATCCCGCGAGGTTGGCCCACAGACATTGAGAACCTGTCGTGGCGCCTATACAACTACACCCTCGATGTCTCGAACCAGTTTGCCTCCGCCGGCATCACCCCGTCCATCATCTCCATCGGCAACGAGATCCGCGCAGGTCTTCTGTGGAACACGGGCAAGGAGGGTAACTACTACAACATTGCCCGCCTCCTGCACTCGGCGTCTTTTGGCATCAAGGACAGCCGGCTGAACCCGAAGCCCAAGATCATGATTCATCTTGACAACGGCTGGAATCTGGGCCAGCAGAATTACTTCTATCAGCAGACCCTCGCAGCTGGCCCCCTCCTGACGTCCGACTTTGACATGATGGGCGTCTCGTACTATCCGTTCTACAACTCGGCCGCCACGCTCGCCAGCCTCAAGAGCACACTGGCTAGCATGGCTAACTCATGGAACAAAGAGATCGTCGTGGCCGAGCTGGACTGGCCAACATCCTGCCCGAGCCCGGCCTACGCTTTCCCCAGCGATCTTAAGAACATTCCGTTCTCGGCCGCTGGCCAGACACAGTTTGTGCAACAGGTAGCGCAGGTCGTCGCGGGGACAAAGAACGGCAAGGGCTTGTTCTATTGGGAGCCGGCGTGGATGAACAACCAAGCGCTAGGGTCGTCGTGCCCGTCAAACACCATGTTTGCGTGGCCTGGCACAGCGTTATCGAGTCTCTCGGTGTTCTCGAAAATTTGATGTGTTCTACGGCATGGGGGTCGCCCTGGATTATTGATGTTCACAACATAAAGGTGCACGAAATCAACTACATGTGCTCCATATCAAATTGCTTAAATTGACAATAAATCTTGCAGTTGGTGGTCGCCGTTGCAATCGGCGTTAAGTTATGCACATTGAAAACTTGATTTGATTACTTCTCATATACGGCCGACTTTGCATAATTGCAAATACAATTGTAGAGAGCACATACCCGCTCCATGAGGTAAAGCTTTACTCGTAACTGTAACAGTACGGCCCCGCAAGGGCGTCAAGGGTCTCCTTGATAATGAGGCCAGGGGCGACCTCACTAAGATCGAAAATGTCGGTACGCTAAGTGAAGCCTAGCTGGGACTTCGTATCCCCAAGCTCTGGCAAATATTTTGGTTTATGCTAGGGTGGTGGAAGAGACTTGCACCAACCTGTGCTTCTTGGCCGTATAACTTGCTATCTAGCACCATGCGATATCACTATATGGAGTACCCCCTGAATCAAGGCAGCATATCACACCATTACTCCGGACTCTGCGGCTTTTCATTCTTCCACATACGGTCGTGGCCGTTGCAAGTTTCACGCCCTACGAGCTCCCCCTTGTAGAGGCGCTCTTTCTACGTCATGCATATTGATCAGGTACACCAGAAAGTGACAACTCTCGGTGAGGCCACCAGGGTTATTGGTTAGAAGGTCACAAAAAAGTTATTGGCGCTTATCCATGGCAAACTTGGCCTCAAGGTTACATTCTACACGCCAGATATATGGCAAGGTTGCCGTAGTAAGAGATTCATGTAAATCAACAGCGAGATTTCCGAAGCAAGCAAAACTTGCCGGTGTGCGACATTGAGTTGGGAACTTTTCGAGGCAGACACCCAGACGCCTACGCAAGCCAGAGGAGTAGAAACAAAAAGCTCCCCTTAACAAAAAGTCGACTGCCAGTCTTGAGTATCTTGTAGACCCAGCTTTGAGGTTGTCGATCACCTGCGTTTTGTAGACGATAAATTCTCGGAATGATGTACAGGCCCGGAAAATACTGCACTAATCGGTGCCTTGATTGATAACCGCAATACTGCCGCGAGTCGAAACTTCTAGACAAACACGGAACTTCCAGGCCAGCACTGTCAAAACCCCCAGCATGTCGGCAGAGTCACCCGCAGTGCCTCTCGATCCGGTTTATGCCGCTGAGAACAATCTGCCATGGCTACTCGGCGTCACATGCACCTTCCATGTTATTGCGTGGGTCATGGTCATCCTTCGAGTTTATACAAGACAGATTCTGGTCAAGTCGTTTGGCAAAGATGATGCGCTTATGGTTATCGCGTTAGTGAGTTAAGTGACTGCTCATTTCAATCAACGTCATATTGACAAATATCATCACAGGCCTGCAACTTTGGCGGCGGGATGATGACGCTCATCATGGCGGGAACATGCAGGTGGGGCCGACACATCGATACTCTCCCAAAGACCGATTCGAACAACTACATGAAAATGATGGTGTTCCACGGCATCATCTCGTCCATCACGGCGTTCACGTTTATCAAACTCTCCATTGTCTTTTCACTGCTGCGGATTCAAGGGCACAACAAGCACTACCGATACTTTTTATATGGCTTGAGTGGTGAATACAGAACCACGTGGAATAAATATGTTAGAGGATCAGCACTGACGTCGTTGCACCTCTGCAGTCCTCATCATTCTATACACCATCGTTGGTTGGATCTCATGGGCTCTTTCTTGCTATCCCCTCGCTGGGTACTGGGACAAGTCCATCAAAGCGGTGTGTCTCCTTAGGGACAAGTTTTCCGTTTTCTCGTACGTCAACACGGTGTGCAACATCACGACCAACTTCATGCTCGCGACAATGCCGATCCCACTTATTTGGCGGCTGAAGATGGCGATGCGGTCGCGGATCTACCGTGTTGGTATTTCCGCACTAGGCTACCTGTGAGTTGTCACTTCTGCGCCGAAACAACTTGGGTTGTTTTCCTGACCATCTTAGGACCTGCGTGCTTGGCATTCTTAAGGTCGTGTTCTAGTTTAGCCATTAGCAGGCAAGCCCAGATCGAACTTTTTAAGTCACCTAGCGCGCCACTAATCACGGAATGGGGGGATTAACGTGACGAAAGCATTGACTGGGTCCGGTTCTGGGGATTTCTCGAGGGCAACATGGGCATCGTGGTTGGGTGCGCCCCTACGCTCAAGAAGCTCGTCGGCTCATGGCTCAAGCTCGGCACAACACAAAAGGGATCGGGCTATGGCTATGGCGGCCACTTTGGTGCCTCTGGTGCAAAGCGCAGCTCGATCTTGTTGCGCAACCGCGAGGCCTAGGCCGCGGCAGTGGCGTCGGCAACAAAAATACGCAGAACCACGACCGCAGCGGCTATATTAATACAGAGGACAGCCGGAGCTCGGAGCTCGAGGGCCACGAGCTGAGCAGTCACCGTGGCGAAGTCTACCTCGGGCGTAACTACGTGACCGAGAGGCAAAATGACGTCACCGTCACCGCCACCACGTGTTCACCGACCCACGCTGGAAGCGAGGAGCATATCCTTCAGGGCACTATTATGAGGACCACCGAGGTCAGGGTACATCCTTACGACATGCACCTAAGCGCCGGATCAAGTCCCAGTTCTCACGTTACATAATCAGTCAGGGCACAGAAATATGAATTTCATTAGCAGATTTTAGGAGGCGTGTAGGGGACCTTGACATGTCGGCGTTTCCATACGAACACTGTGGATAGCATCTCGCGCTATGGGAGTTCCCTAATGTACTACACAACACAATACTGTCATTCCATTCTTTCAACAGAGACATCAGGCACAATTTTAAGCTACTCCATAACTTGATAACAGCATGCAGTCGAGAACATGGCCCTCGTCGAGGTTGGGTTGGCACTCCGGCTGCGTTGTGGTGATATAGTAGCGGCGTCTTAGCCGGAGCATTGCAATGAATGCACATAGGGGTTTGGTATCATCTTCACACCACGAGCCGTTCTTGACATTGATTTCTGGTTGGTGGAAACCAAAAAAAAGCTTAGCGAGAGCGGCGATTCGTGGGCACAACGCACGCGGACCGTCTAGACTGTGCCCGCTGATCGAATGCTCGGGAGTGAATTTTGTACATAGATGCTCGGTCTGGCGTTTTGAGAATTCTGAGCAGTGCCAGTCGTAGAGATAAGTGGCTGTCCTAAAGCAGCTGGAAATCCGGATTTCTGGCCTGGAAAACTACCACGATTTTGAGAGGCAGCTATAAACACTTGCAGCGTGCTGTCGTAGATTTACGAGGACAAGGTAGGTTCAAATGCATTCTAAAGATATTTGCTACGTGTGTGAGTTCGTGATGGCCATAGATATGCCCAAAAAATTAATCCCAGAGGCTGTTTTATTCCTTACGATTGTAAAATGATTCATCTCAACTAAGCCCTACACAATCACCAATTTAGCACTGCTACTCCGTAGAGTGAAAATTCCGCTAAGCCTTATTATATCCCTAGAGCTCTAGACGCGGTAGCAGACGTAGCCCAAGCGCCAGGCCGGCAACCCCGCAACCCTCACAGACACTCCACCGCCGCGCCTGGCGCGGTAAGATCTCACTGTGGGAGTGCGAACCGTCAGGTTGGTTTGCCGTTGGTTTTTCCTCTATGTACACCCACCAGCTACGTTGTTCTTGAGAGATTGTGGCAACGGTTATGTTTTTTTTTTTCTTGCCTCTATCCGGCGTTAGATTCGACGTGATATTTAACAATAGTAAACGCAGTTTCTGTGCAGATGTGATCCGCGTGAGGCGAGCCTCCCGGAGTGCTTTTATTCGGGGTGTTTTTTATGGATGTATCTTGCGATTCATTTGGGGGTTGGTGGCGCGCAATGGAACTATCTCTGGAATAGATACCAGCATCGATCAAGGTAAAGCTTGCGTGCTTCTGCAATCGTGATAGAGATAGGATTTCTACATCGGAGAGCCGCGTCTAACATTTCAGGGAGATCTGATCTCTTGACTTGTGCCAAGCACTATGGGAATACATCAGAGGAGCGGGAACTATATGAATTTTGCGAGTCTCGTCGTTCATCTCGTTAGCCTCATTTCATAATTGGTAACACTTGTGGACTTGAATAGCTAAAGCATCCTAAACTCTATACTCGGGTTAGCCGTTCGAGTATTTAGGCTCTCTAATACTTTACTTGACGTTGTGGACTCTCTCACCATAGAGATGTAGATACTCGCAAAGATTTTACAGTTTGCAAAGAAATTTAGAGGTAGTGTTGAAAACCGCAATGTTGTGATTAAAAAATTACTTTCAGTCGATTAACTAGCCAAAATGCCGCAATCAAGTAATACCTAAGCATGATTGAGTGGCCCAATATATACATCGTGAAAATCAGTAGAATGGCAGAGCAATCTACGTATAGGCCGTGAGCACGAGCTCTAACAAAAGCCGTACAATAGGTTATTCCGAGACCTATATCTTTAAAATGCGCGTGCCCTCCCACTTCGGGCGACTAGAAGCATTCGCATGATTACATTACACAGCTGCTAAATGAAGCTGAACTTCCACGCTCTCTTAACCGAGCCGGCTCTCCGGCACGGGAATGGAGCCAGCTCTGGACCGGCCGACCTATCATCATCTTGGAGGTCCACCCAGAGGTGCAAACACTGCAGAGATCCTGCTTGTAGTGCGGGGGCTGGTGGACTGACGTCAGCGGACAAAGCCGCCGCATGTGGAGACGCCCACGGATAGAATGACAAAGTACAGGGCGGGCTGTCACTGGGAGCCTAGTCAAAGCATCATTACCTGCAAGCCACTAGTTTTTATGCTTTTCTTTTCTTGGAAGCCGATAAATTAGGACCAGCTACGTCGCACGTTGCAGTTACACTTGGTGGGTAATATTGATCTACAAAAACAGATGTCACTTCAAGTCTCGAATTATACAGCTTTGCGAACATTCACCAGCACCGCCAAAAGTTCGCAATTTCGACAAGACGTCCGGAACCCGAGCCCGGACAGCCACGCTAAGCAATATGCACTTCCGTGATGAGGCCGGGAGAACGATAGTCCTGCGCGGCGTCAACCTCGCCGACGGCAAATTCCCGCTCGGCAAGTCTACATACCACCTCGAGTCTCTCGAAGGGGCCGAGTCATGCAGCTATATCAACAGCTTCTTCACTCTTCCCTCGTTTCAGTCGGTGCCAGATACCTCTGGTCGTGATATCAATGGCGGCACGTCAAACGCCCACCAACACTTGACGCGCCTGCGTTACCTTGGTTTCAACATCCTGCGCGTGCCTGTGGTCTGGGAGGCCCTCGAGCATGCCGGACCGGGGATCTACGATGACGAATACATCGAGTACGTCGCCGCGCTCGTCCAGCTATGCGCCTCGCCGCCATATAACTTCCGTGTCATCATCAATCCCCATCAGGACCTCTGGTCGCGATTCGCCGGCGGCAGCGGCGCGCCTCTTTGGACGTTGCACGCGTGCGGTTTGGACGAGCGGTACTTTGCTGAGACGCAAGCGTGCATCCGGTATGCCGAGTGGCCGCCACAGGAGAAGGACCCAAGCAAGAAGAAGCCGCATGAGATTCCGCCGATGATTTGGACGACGAATCACAACAGGCTTGCCTCGATGACACTATTTGCACTCTTCTACGGGGGCAATGTCATCGCTCCAAAGTGCAGACTAAGGCTCCCAGGGAGCGGCAGTGAAGAGGACAACGAGAACATCCAGGAGTTTCTCCAGCGGCACTACTTTGCCGCATATGGCCGGCTCATGGCCCGCCTTGGCGACCTCCCCTTTGCGTACGACAGCATGAACGAGCCTGAGCCCGGATACATTGAGCTCAAGGACCTGGACAGCATCGAGCGCGAGGACACAGCGAAAATTGGTAACACGCCGACGCCAATCCAAGGCATGCGTCTAGGTATGGGCATGGAGCAGGAGGTTGACGAGTACCGCCTCGGGAAGACGGGCCCGCACAAAAAGGGCAAGATGACAATCAGCCCAGGCCGCAAGTGCTGGCTCACGTGCGAGGACCCGCGGTGGGAATTTGTCAGAGGAGGCGAGTGGCCACTCGGCAAGTGCGTCTGGGCACTACACGGCATATGGGATACTGAGTCGGGCGAGCTGCTGCAAAAGGACTACTTCCACAAGGTCATGCCGTATACTTCCCCTGCTGCCACGAGGAAGGAGAATGAAAGGGATGGTCCGCTCTCGTTCGTTTCGTCGTATTGGCAGGCATTCCACCAGCAATGGACCGCCACGGTCCGCAAGCACTCGCGCACGGCGATCTCCCTCATCCAGCCGTGCGTCTTTTCACCGCCGCCACCGAGGCAAAACCCTCAAAGCGATGACAACATTAATGAGCCGCGCCACGACAATGCCATCCCCGATGGTGAGGGGGGCAGTGCCAACAGTGCAGAAGAGAGGAACGGCCTCATCGCGTACTCGCCGCACTATTACGATGGTCTAACAGTCATGCACCGCCACTGGCACAAGCGCTGGAACGCGGATGTGGTCGGCTTACTCCGCGGCCACCACAAAACCAAGGTGACAGGCCTGCGATTGGGCAAGGATAACGTCCGCAAGGCGATTAGGGACCAGTTGGGACTTCTGGCCAACGATGCTCCAGACATCCCGACGCTGATTGGCGAGATGGGCATTCCATTTAACATGGATGATGGCAAGGCGTATCGCAAGGAGGTCGATCCAGAGTCTGGCGCCGTGAGGAACGGCAGCAGCAGCGAGGCCAAGAAAGACAACAAGGGTGCAGGCGATTACACCGAACACGTCAAGGCACTGGACGCAGTGATCGCCGGGTGTGATGCGCACCTGCTCAACTACACTCTTTGGGCGTACTCGACAATCAACACTCACGAGTGGGGCGACCACTGGAACGGCGAGGACCTGTCGATTCACTGTGCCGAGACGGGTTCGTTTCCAGATCACGAGCAATTGGCCGGGTTCCGCGCTGCTGCTGCATGGTGTAGGCCGTTTGTGGAGGTAATTGACGGCGGAGAGCTGACAGGGATGGAATTCGACGTAGGATCGAGCAAGTTCTTGGCAGAGATTGACTGGAGCCGGAATGGAGGCAAGGGCTATGCCTTGGTCTATGTGCCGTGGTTACACTACAGAGTGGGTGACGACCCAGACAAACTAGCATTGGAAGTTGATGCTCCAAAGGGCACGGCGTGGAAGATGGAAGGGCCACAGCAGCTTCGGTGGGAACTGAACGGCGAGGGCGGCAGTAACAGCAAGTGCAAGCTAAAGATCCAGAGGGCTGGTAGGGTCCTGTCGGAGAAGGAACTCGGCACCGTGGTCTAGACAGAATCTTCATACATCTAGCATCAGAAATGACGGGATTGCACGAGGGACGAGTCGAAACTTAGCCAAGCGTTACTGTGGCGTCAAAATACAAGATATCTGGAGCAAAGGGCGCCTGGTGAGACGACGATGCAGCAGCACCTTCAGCGCCCAGTAAAAGCCCGGCCAGCTCTCGAGCTAATCGTTGGTCCCTTGTCGCCAGATTACCCATGAGACCCTGTGCTAGATACATGGGATGAGTGGCCTTTGCGAGGACATCACGGACATCCTGTTGGCGACAGCGTCAGCCACATATTCACCTGTTCAGCGCAGACGTCGTTTGGAGTGGGCAATTTCTGTCACTTACAGTCATCATCGCAATGCCAGGGAAACCTCCGCTCCTGCCATCCGCAGCCAGCTGCGCCATCCGGGCCATCTCTGAGCAGCCCGCAAGCAGGCGATGCAAGGGATACCCGTTGACGAAAACTGCATGATGGACATGACGTGCCAAGTGGGCAATCAACTCGGCGTCTTCGGCGGGTTCAATTGCTCCAGTTGTAGGCGCACCGTCGAGTAAGGCCCCGAGAATGGTGAGCGCTGCTGCAACAGGGTAGGCGAGGAGTTGCCTGTTTTGTGCTGTCAGATCTCATCTGGATATGAAAAAAACGCCATGTCTTAAAAAGACAAAAGTCGGGGAGCCTACCACAAATCAGGGAGTGAAGTCAGGCGAGAAGACTGCATCGCCTGCAATGTCGACCGCGCAGCTGCCAGACAGGATTGCCTCGCATTCTTGCGCGTGAAGTGGGGGACGCCTTCATTCCTGGAAACCGCATCATACACCATGCTTCCAGCATTGCTGAATGCGTAGTGTAAAGACAGTGCTGAGACGTCGCCTGACCCTAGTGCAGAGTCCAAGCTAAGGAATAACGGAACAGCCCCTTCCAAGGTGGCGCAGGGCACCGAGTCTACAATCGTGGGGAAGATGTCGACCACCAGTGCGTGTAGCATCTTGTGCAGCTCGCAGGCGTAGGCGAGTGTCGTGTCAGCAGTCAAATTTGCTGTCCCGGGGCTGTACAGGCGTGTGGAGATCTCAGCAAGAATGATGGCCAATTTCACCCGTGCCCAGAAGAGCCCTTGTGGCTGAGAGTGGACGGAAACTCCAGTGTTTGGCGTGACTTGGCCTCCCACGGGAAACAAGTCCGTGTTAATGTCATGATGTCGGATCGCTGACGGCATGCCGTGGTTCAGGGAGAGCTCCTGGTCCAGAGTGAAGAGGGCCCAAATTTTACGAGCTGCCCATCCGCAAGTTCTTTCATCCGTCGTGATTCCAGAGATGATTTCGCTGGCCATAGTCCAGTGAGCCTGGATCCCAGCTCTGATCAACGTCGCTGTCATCTTCGTGTCGGCGGTGCTACTGGAGAAGAGTGCCATTGAAAGAAGTGCGTCGATGACGTCGGCGCTGGTCCCAACAGAGCGATCAAGCAACAAACATGGCAGCCGCTTCAAACTACTGCTCATTTGGTCCCATGCCATCTCGTAGCAGCGACGAACACCATTAGAGGCGGCACGGGCAAGTACAACGCGGGCCATGATGGACTCAATGATGTTCATCCAGGCCGTGCCCTGCCTGTCGGATGAGACGGGGTTTCCAATGCGATGTAGCAATCTGTCGCTATCAAGGACCGGGAATTGTGAATTGATCTCATCCAGCAGGGGCGCAACAAACCATAAAATTTCGTTATTGGAGTTGGCCCGCGCAAAAGCCTTGGCCATGAAATCTGGCATCTGCATCGAGTTGCGGAGCCTGTCTCTGAGCTTGTCGATGGCTAAGAATGGCTTGGATGAAGTATGAGCTGGGGGCAAGGCCGGGTCGATGACGCTAGTAGCAAACCTTTGCCCAGCGTCGCGATCGCTCAAGTCCTCACTGCGCGAATGCAACAGCGATCTTGCATCACTCACATCCGCTGGATAATTTATCCGCTTAGATGGCTCCAACACGGGATTGGAGCACCCTGCAGTATCGTGCGGTGGAGAAAGCCGCTGGCTTGGGTTGCTGGCTGGCGGCTGCTGCTGTTCCAGCAATGCCTCCATTCTTTGCAGCCTCTGTTCAAGCCGCTGCACATGTTGCCTGCTAGCAATGAATGTCAACTCAGGGTTCGTGAGAGCAAAATTCACTGAAATGCAACAGTACCTCTTGCCGGGGCCGCGCCGCCGTGGTGTACTAGTGTACACACATTCGACGTCGCGTTTCGTGCAGACTGAGCACCGAGGCCATTGTCTATCACATTTTGTCTTCTTCTCGTTACATCGCCGGCAGGCTTGAGCCTGGTCCTTGAAACATGCAAACGTTAACAATGATGATGCCCTAATGATAGAGATGCGTGTTGTAGCTGACAAACCATGGTAGCCTCGGTATCAGACTGATGCCTTGTTTCGTGCGTGGAAGAGGACCTACATTGGCCCTCAGCCGATGGGAGAGGCGACGGCGTATGTTGCAAGCAGCAGGGCGGAGACTACCGGACGTTAAAAAGTGCCGAAGTGCTCGAGGGTTCAGGGGTGATTATCTCTAGCCTTGTTAGGTCACGCGCAGGAACACTGCGACATTCCTCGGGCCTTAGCAAAGACCGGGGGGGAGCACAGAGTTTGGGAGGAAGAAGCCCGTGCCCGGGATTAAATTGAAGCCGGCGCCACGCTATGATCGCCCTTTTTGCTGACTGCATAAGTCCCGATTCGCCACACTCGCTCTTCGTCATCCGGGAGCAATCTGATGCCGGTTGAAGAAGTGACTGGCTCAGCTAGCCCGCGGCCACATCATTTCAGATTGGTTGAGCCACATTAGTGCGGAGAGAAGCTGACATCAATCTGTAAGCACAATGTGTCTTAATCAGCACTATCAGAACTCATTGTCGCTGGACGAATTTAGCTTGATTTGGAGTGACGATGACACAATGACACGCAACGCCCGAGTGTCCGAGCCATGCAGGTGGTGAGCAAAATAAACCGGACAGTTTTGGTAGAGCAATGGTGGTGAGATGTCCGGTTTATTTTGCTCGCCGCCTCACCATGGTTGATAGGGTTGGACCAGCATTGCAGCTTCACAGCAGACCATTCAATATAAAGATGATGGTTCGCGCCCCCCAATAACGTTCTTGAATAACACACAACACATCAACGTCCGCATTTCTACAAACGAACATCACTTATCTGCCACTCCAACACAACGCCCCATCACTTCTCAGAATCAACTTCGAAGCCTCCTCTTCATTATCACCAAAATGGTTGTCGTCGCAATTGCAGGTGGAAGCGGCGGTCTTGGCCGGACCCTTGTAGAGGGCATCCAGGCACGGGGCAGGCACGAGGTCGTAGTGTTGAGTCGCAAGGTATGTCATTTCGGTGGCACTGCAAAGTCCAAGAGCTTGCGTAGCTGATTGGTCAAAATTGATGCAGGCCAACCCGACCCTAGAGGCTGAACGAGGTGTCCGCTTCGTCCCCATTGATTATTCAGACATCGAGTCCGCTACCCGGGTGCTCGAGGAGAACAACATCCACACGGTCATCTCAGCCGTCAGCTTTATGCCGGGCACAGGCGAAAACTACGAGGATCGTCTCATCAAGGCCGCCGACGCCTCCAAGGTGACCAAGCGGTTCATCCCCAGCAACTGGGCCACCAAGCTGCACGACAAGTAAGATGTCTGCCTTTGAACTTGGATACGAGCATATGCTAACTTCGAGGAGTGACCCCATGCCCATCGCAGACCAGAAGAAATTCCTTGTCGAGACACTTCGCAAGAGCAAGACCCTCGAGTACACAGAGGTTCACAACGGCTACTTTCTCGATTTCTTTGGCGTCCCCAAGATCCCATCGTACATGACACCCTTCACCATTGTGGTTGACATGCCATATAACACCGCCGCAATTCCCGGCACAGGTGACGAACTCGTCACCTTCACCCACACGCGGGATATTGCACGCTACGTCGCCGCACTGCTTGACGTGGATAAGTGGGACACTGAGACCACTGTGGCCGGCGAGACAATCACCTGGAACAAGTTTGTGAAACTCGCCGAGGAGGTCAAGGGAACCAGGTTCAAGGTCACTTACGACGGGCCAGAGCTCTATGAGAATGGCAAGGTCGGCGAGTTGCCCTCGCATGTGCCCATGTATCCGTTTTTCCCGAAGGAGGCTCTCCAGGGGCTAGCCTCAGCGTTCAACCTGCAGTTCGTGCAGGGCATGGCGGACCTCAGTGGCGAGGTGACGCACAATGACTTGTTCGACGAGATCAAGCCGTGGGGTGTGAAGGATGTCCTTGAGTTGGCATGGAAGATTTAGATCTGGTGCTCTCAACTTGACCTTAGTTCTAGTTAAATAATTAAAACTTTTTAAGTTGCACAAGACTGATTGCAGATGCTAAAACTCATCTCAAAATCAGTAATTCTTCTTTACGAATATCAAAACAGATTATGATGGGAAATAATGACAAACAGCAAAATCTTGGTACAGAAGACCAAAGAAATTAAATAGAAAAAATACGTTCGTTTTTTCAATTCATCCAAAAAAAGCAGGTGGTCCATTTGATCAAATAACAGAGAAACCCCTAAAACGATTGTATAACACAAGGAAATGAGGTGTAGGCAAAACCCAGCAAACTTGTGAAATATGCCCACGATGATATTAGGTCGACACCTAGATTTAGAAGCCCACAATCCTGTTCTGGGAGTGTACCACCAGATTATCTGGAACGCCACAGTAATATTGCATGCCTAAAGTTTTCATCTGACACGAATCTGTGGGAAAGGGCGGACACAGTTATAGCAGCACATACTGCCGATTACAGGTTGTTTGTGTGCATAATGGTGTCTTTTCACTGTCTTGCAATTGCAAGTCTAACGTGATACACTCTACGTCTCAGCTTTGTTGCATGGATAAGGCACGAGTGACCTTCAACCATCGTGCCGGTCTCCGAATGCCAAGAATAAAAGCCATGAGCCTTAGTGCCGCGACTTGGTCACCGGTCATCCCATGTTCTGCGACAAAGTAGACGGCGTTCCGAATCCCAAGTGCAACAAAATGAAGCCACTAAAAGGGTTGCGACGATCTGATGCCCCCGAACCCTAGCAAAGGCACAGCAACAAAGGTTAAGGCACACGTTCGTGCCACACCTGCAGCATTCCAGCCCTGGCACTTTAAAACGAATGATTGAGCAAGGCGGTGCGACAATAAGGCAGTCCAAGGCATATAAGGGACAAGATGAGATGTGAAGTTTCCGACATCCTTCTCTTGATGATCTTATGCCGAGTGGAACAAAGGTATGGCAGGCCGTTTGATTTCCAAGCACTGTGACACGGTACACCTTGACAAGGTTGTATGAGAATCATTTGATGTGGATGACAAGCTCCTGGCTGTGAATAGCTCTTGTCGCGAGACCCTTTTGCGTCTGGGTCGATCACATCTTTCACCACGCAGCTGAAGTAACAATGTCTCATTGTGACGGCAGACAACCATGACTGTATCATTACAGAATGTTCCGCCACATGACCGAGTGTGCCCTGAGATGTTAGATCCGATTGTGGAACACGTGAAGGTGTAACAATGCTCAGATGTGCAATCGGCGACCTACGCAGCGCCCACAGCTTGGGGGCGAAATGGGCGCTATGCGGCAATGTTCGTGTTCCTTGGCTCTAGGTAGAAGGATCACCTCTCGAGGCTTAGTGTCTCACTCAGCCTCAGGATAGCTTGTTGCTCCTTTGGCACATACTTTGAGCTACTAGAGTCAAGGAATTAGCGTATTAGCTAGTAGTCTTGATTGGATGAAACGCAACACAAATTCTTCTAACTACTCACGACAAGTCGGAACCACCGTCTCCGTGCTTCCAAGTTGCCGACTGACCGATGTGGATCTTTCCTTACACATGAGACACAGAAAAGACCCCCTTCCGAGAACACGCTAGGTACGCTAGTGTAGTGACGCTACTAACAAAACGCCACTATCACATAGCTCGTACTCTGCACACTATGATTAACAAAGTTAGCTTTGCCTTGAGAGCTACGCAGTACTGCCTCCCCGCCCGGCAAAGTCAAACGGAACATGCCGGTACCAAGGCTGGAGGACCGGAGAGGGGTTTGAAGCAGTACCCTGTCTCCCACCCGCCCACGTTGCGCTCAACCGATGCATATGCCCTTCTTGGGCCTGGCCACCGAAGTTGAAGGCGGCGTCATGTTGAGTGTGGTTGTATCATGGCAGTGGACTCTGCAATATTGCAGCGTCGCTATGGTACCGTCTGATGGTGGAAATCGTGCAACGATTACTGTCAGCACTTGACGGCTGAAAGCTTCTCGCGGATTTCTAGCGTCGACTCACCGCGAGTGTGATTAGCACTAGTAGCCAATACTGTGTACGACTATGAATGCAGGCCAGCTAGTGCCACATGGAACTTGCTGGACGCTTGCACGTAAAAACTCCAATGTCCAGCTATTGACACTGGCCGACAGTGAGAATTGGCATCCAAATGTTGTACTTGATCACCAGGATCCCAGGGCATGCCCCTAGCTTCAACCATTTTCTTTGATTGGCACGTGGCTGAAACGAACCACCCAGATGCTTCGCTCATCGACGGATCGAAAGCTACGAGACCAGGATCCAAGAATTGGGCTTCGCTTTCTCTGCAGTGGCACAGGAGGAAATAGTCCACCACTTCAATGCAACGCATCACAATGCCCAGCCTCATTGTCGACGTTAAGCACGAAAAGGGGTCAAAACGCAGACAATAACTTCCTGGCTTTCTCTACTCCCTGTGGGTGCATGCAGGCAGGTGCACCCCGAACGGGGACTCGGCGGCACCAAGCTTCCCTACCTCACCCTTGACGTGCTGCCGATGCGGGACAGTTGTCCCGAAGATCAACAGGCCTTGATTCCTGTTTCCCTTGGGCGATGTCGCCCACTACCACACCATCACCTTCAGTTCCTGGATCAGCGGGAGACACCATCTCGGCGTGTGGCATCTGCGACGGCCACTTTGGTCCTTTTAGGGATAATGGTGGCGTGTGGCTGCTAGGAGTGTAATCTTGCCCCTGGCAGTCGCTTAGAGCGCGTATTCTAGGCAAGCCAGGTGGCTGGAGAAGCCACTTCCTGCCTGAGACTGCGATCCCCTCCAGACAAGGACAGACTGACACACTGTCGTGACGACTCCTTTCATAGATGCATCAATGACTCCTCCCGGCCTTGAATGTCTAACGCTCGAGCCACCTCCTATCCCTACTGGCTAGAGTGATCTTCACAGGCGCCGTTGAAGGGCTGGACTGCGCTGCCTGATTTCCCCGCGTGGCGTCGAGGTTCACTGGTCAGCGGAGCCAAGACCCAGCCGGCCTGGTCCTCAGCGCCCACCGGTCGCTGTCCGAAGCGATGAATGCCACAGTGGCACCGACAGTCCTGGGCTACGCCATGTTGGTGTCTCCATGGGTCCTGACAAGTGAATCAGCAAAATCCCGCCTACCTCCCTCAACACGGTTACACGCAACGGAAGACTGCTTGAGAATGCCAACTAACCATGTTTGCATATCTTCCCATCCGAAGTTGATGGTCTTCTGTAGTTATGCCAGGGCCCGGCGAAATAAAGGAAGGTCAATGCGTGTGTGCAGCTTGAAATGCCTGGAATCCCTTGCAGCCCGGGCCTTGGCCGCATGGCTTGCAAGGGCAGGCTGGAGGCTAACGGGAGCAGGTCGCAAGCACAAATCTCCACAATGGCTTCGCCTCCATGGGTTCACTCCGTCGCATGAGGTGGGTGGTGCGCTCGCCAAGCACCTTGCAGGGATGGGATAGGAAGGCGAAGCAGTCCGATAAAATGTACGCGCATGAGGTGCAGAGTTTCCATGCAAATGCGCGAACGTTTTATCTGACTGTCTCGGGAGGAGACTTCTACTTTTCGCCGCGTTCTCCGACGAAAGGGTTTGGGAGGCAGGCAAAATAAACCGGAAATATCACCATCATTGCTCCACCAAAAATGTCCCGTTTATTCTGCCCACCGCTTTGACAGGACGGAAGCTATCGCTCTCGGACGCAGGGGAACCTGGAAAGCATGCAGCGTGACATCTAGATTGCCTCTAGATTTGTCGGGGAAGGTTACATTTGTTTCCTAGCTACAGCATTGGAATGTGGAAACACGCGATACGCGAGGTGCAAAAAGGTAGATGACAGTAGAAACTCAAAGAGAAGTCTCTGTCCACCGAATTCAATACCAAGAGGTTCCGGTTGGAGTTTAGTCCGTAGTCTGGTTGCCGCTATGGTAAGTTGGCTGGACCCCTCTCGGCCGAGCAGGCTGCCTGGATGCCTCGCCCGGGTCGTCGCAAGAGTCCAGCAGCCCAGAGAATGTCCTAGGACGCCCGAAGCCAAGAACGAGGTGCAAGCCGGCGGCGGCGCTTCGCCCATTAGGGAGCAAGCCTCCGAAGCTGGGGCTGACTCCAATTGTAGGCTTGCGGGCGAGAGGCCAGAACAGGGGCCAGAAGGGTCTTCGTTAGCAGCTACCGGATCCGGCCGCCTGCAGACTTTGGCTTTCTGGCGTTCGGCTCTTCTGTTGCTGTCTCCGTACTACGTTGTTCCGGCATCCGATTAGGGCTGTCTCCGTTGCTGGGCCCACCTTCTGCCATGCTTCCCGTCTTTTCACCATCGCTGCTGTACGGGATCTCTATGAATGATGACCTGGGGGAAGAGAGATGTGGGGTGGCATGAGGACACCAATCTCTGACATCTTGGGAACCCCTCATAATCAGGTGCCGACATGTATTTTTGTGTTTCAACACCCTCCCAGGACCTTCTCTTGCACTTGCTTTCACAATTTGCACTGTAGTGCCGCTCGCCTCGAACCTCTTTGCATAAGGACCACGCATGGCAGATACACACGCTTTCGCTAGAGTCCTAATGGAAGTCGCTCACTAGATTGCCTAACGCAGCGAGCTGAAAGCTGAGGTCTGGCGGCGCACGCTAGGTTGAGGTGGTGGAAGCCTGGAAGGTCTGCTGAAGCCTGCCAAGCCAGACGACTGCCTCATATAACGTTGAGCCTTCATTGACCGTACTTCGGTCCTGCCGAGACCTGAAGGCTGACGATGGGCCTCTTTTTTTTTTCTTGCTTTACTGGCCGCCATGAACCAAGATTGGCAAAGCGTCCTACCCCTGAAAGCATATTTTGAGCAGGACTCCGCCGGCAATACCGTCTTCCTAGCCTCCCATACTAGTGACACCACTTGCTATCTGCATAACGAACTGCTTCCCCTCTCGTCCGTGGTCCTTGCATACGCCGGCAATGGCGTGCGAAGGACAGAGAACGTGTGCAGACTGATCCTTGCTGGCCAGGCGCTCCAATGTCTTTCCTCTACGCCACTTCCTCCACCATGAACCCCGTACATAGTGTATTCATTTCCATCTTGGGCATCTCCTTCATGGTGTGGAGACTCGCCACACGGAGACTTCGGAAAATGGAGAAGGCAGGACCCTAGGTCCCGCCCCCAAGTGCCTAGGCGCGAGACAGACCGGACCTGCATTAGCATTTAAGAAAGCTGCCGAGCCCACTCTGTCGAACCCTAGCATCCTTGAGATCGCCATTACCCTGGATACGTCTTTTTAATTTTTGGCAAGTTGTCTTGACCTCGCATGGTCTTCTTTGTCGCTGTTCGGTCTTTTCCAGTCATCATCACACCAACGACAGTCTCAATACAGGATAATATGCCGAGAAGCGACGCGTCAGATCGGAGCCTCGAGCTCAGGACAGCGGCTCTTGTTCTCTGGAGCTTGGCTGCTACTGCTACCGCCTTGCGGATCTATGTGCGGGTCAAGATCATGAAGGCGTTCACCATCGATGACTGGTTCATGATGCTGGCTATGGTAAGTTGCGACAAGCAAGCACTCCGGGCGTATCTTGGCCTAGCTGACCCGTACAGGCTTCGTACACTTCCAACACCATAACATGTGTCCTCGGCACATACTATGGCTCTGGTCGACACATGGATGCCCTCGAGATGCCTAGCATAATCACGGCTTTGATGGTGAGTCTTCATCCGCAAAATCTGCTTTCTTACGATTAACACCACTCTCTCTCATGGCAGTATTGGTGGGCTTGCTATCCGACATTTGCCATAACGATGATTGCGTCAAAGTTCTCCGTTGGGTTTTTTCTGCTGCGCATCGCATCTCAAAAGGTCTATCGCTGGATCATCTACGTCGCCATGGGCGTCACGCTTGTCACGGGCACTGTCTTCTTCTTCGTCGCAATCTTCCAGTGTGCACCTGTCGAATTTGCCTGGAACAAGCTCATTGACGGCACTTGCATCTCGCTCGAGTATATCATTAAGGTCACTATCGGATACAGCACTTTCGCCATAATCACCGACTTTACCTTCACACTGCTGCCCGCGTGGCTTGTCCTCCATCTGCAGATGGACAAGAAGACCAAGATGGCCCTGATTCCCATTCTCAGTATGGCCTGCATGTACGTATAACTATGAGGACTCTCATTCACTCTCTCAATCACATTGCTGACGCTTCCGGTGAAGTGCAAGTTCCGCTGTAGCGGTCCGCATCGCGTATCTAAACGACTTCAAGAACCCAGACTTCCTCTGTAAGCCAGCTTTAACTCTATATCAATCAGGCGCCACAGCGCTAATGTCTCCGCGCCTTCAAGGGGCCACCGTCGACATTGCGATCTGGTCGCAAACGGAGCAGGGCCTCGCCATTGCGGCCGGTAGCTTCGCCACCCTGCGTCCGTTGTTCCGCGCCGTACTCGCTCAATTCGGCCTCACGCAGAGCGGCACCGCGCGTCAGGACTACGGCACCAGCCAAAGCGCGGGCGGCCGCGGCGCCCGTGTCACTGGCGGCGGGTACAAGTTCAAGACGACGAGCACATTCGGGTCGAGCAATCTCAACAGCAAGAACGTCGGACAGAATAACGTATTCGGCTTGTCAACATTCAAGCGCATCGACGACGACGACGTCGAGAAGGGTGGCGTCGGGTCGACGAGTGAGCTCAACTCACCCGTCTCGCCGGCGACAAGCGTAGATGACAAGTTCGGCAGCACCGAGGACTCGGGTGCTGTTGTGGATTCCAAAGAATACAGAGTCGGTATCATCTCGAGGCCGGCACCGCCGAAGTTGCCACATAAGGACTTCGAGACAGTTCGTGTAAGCGGCGGTGGGCGGAGGTTCCGAGGGGAAGAACGTCATTGAAGTGTTTGGAATACTGGCTAGTGCTCATCTGTCTTTGACCAAGGCTTCAAAGAGCCTGTTGATTCGTGTGATATGAGAGCTGGTAATAAGCGTCGGGGATGTGTGCATATGGTTGGCTTGTGGACGAGCGAAATACCCTTTGTCATTGGTCTTTTAATTTCCTTTGTCATTTTAACAAATCTGCCGTCGCCGGCGTTCCTCCATCCTTTCTTGAACTGAATATCAGAGTCAAAGCATGAGAAACATTACATCCAAAATGTCTTTTTCGCGAACATACATGTTAAGACAATTAAGTGCTCAACAATCTCGTATTGAAGGACGCTTCACATTTACGTGTACTGTAGCTCAATTGGCCACATCCAGAATTCATATCGGTAGCGGTTTGAGGGTAGCGTCATTCTCTCTGCCGATTTGGATCCAGCTTGAGTACTGTTATCTGCTCTTACATTCTGTCATACGATTCCCCCGAAACTTCTTGAGATTTCTGAATGCGCTCCCGATGTTATGATCACTACCTCGTCCTGTTATTGTTGTACACTTTCAGCGCCTAAGAGCGCGTCACGTTGGTTCCCCGAAAGCCTCTCACACGCCAAACCGGAATTCCCTGAATTTCTTCTGATAGTAGAAGGTCGCCAAGCTGCCAGTTGCAAGCAGGCCCAGTGGCACGGGGGCGCGCGCACCCGTCTTCATGACGCGCGGCACGGCGGAGCCTGCGAGCAGCACGCTGCTGCCCAGCGCGAGCTCGGCGCCATAGTCTTGGTTGGTCTTGAGCAGGTAGCCTGCGATTCCGAATGCCGAGCCGAGGCCGATGCCAGCGATGAGCGAGGGCAGGGAGCGCGTGCGGACGTAGCCGGCAGTGCCGCCAGCGGCCACTTTTGGGAGAAAGTAGTCAGCGATCAACTAGCATTCGGGAGTGTAGCGGACAAGGAGGGATAAACTCACGCAGGCCTGCAAGGGTAAAAGAAGGGTGCTCAGCCATGGTCGCCGTGTTTTTGCGGGTGCGGGAGCACTATGAAGATCTGTCGTGGTGGTTAAGAAGGATGGGTTGAGTCAGTGACAAGGAGACGCAGAGCAAAAACTGCACAGACAGGCGGGGACCCCGGAAGCATTCGGCTACGTGCGGGATCGCTTCCGCCTGCCAGCCAGGAGATGACTAAGCACATGTCTCCATCTTGGGCTGTGTAAAATGTTATTCAATGGCTTCGAAGGAGGCATAAAACATAGATAGAAAGCTGTATGTAGCATCTTGCAACTGAATCAAGTTTTGCGGCTGTAGAGAGCTTGGTGCAATCACGTCTGATTGTCGACAACGACACTTTCTCGAAATCCTTCATCAAGTTATCACACTCACTCTCGTTTCCAGCTTGAAGTTAAGCTGCTACAGAATCCCGATCATCCAGCTTGATACATGCCCAAAGCAATGACATGCGGGTTGATCCTGTCCAGATTGAATGGCAGTACTTCTGGTTTGGCGTCCGTAATGGCGATATACATGGTGCCATTCACCGCAGATAGCCCTCTGTACGTCGTGGCATTCGGCTGATACGTGTGCGCCGTATTGCCTACTATGTCCAGCAGTGGTGTGTAAGTGACCATCGTGCTCGATACCCACGCCGCGTACAGAGGTGTGCCGGCGAGAATGCTTGTTGAGTAGCTATTGTCCGGACCAACAGGCTCCCCAGGGCTGTCCCACTGCAGATAGACATCTCGTCCTGCGTACGAGAGTGGCCGAGCTCGGCTGTGCGCGATGCCAGGCCTACACAGCTGTCCGCACGCCTCGTTGTAGCTTATGCCGTTGTTGTTTTGCGTGCCCACCGCGTCGTTGTAAGTGTCATTCCATGATTTGCTTGCTTCTAACCGGAGCGGGTTTGGCTGATTGATGACTGTCAGCTTCGGAAAATTCTGCCAGACCACACGCTCAACATCGGGATCGCAGTGGCTGATGTACGGTGCGAGAAACGTCCATGCCCACGACTGCGGGATGCCGGCCTCGAACACGACGGGCATTGGGTGCAGGCCGTTGTACTGCCGAAAAATCATCTGCTGCCGAGCCTCGGTCGCAACCGACTGCATGAGCGCCTGCGCGGCCTCGCGCGACTCAAGGTGCGAGATGAAGCCGTAGTTAAGAGACTCGCCCCAGCGCGTAATCTTCTGCCCAAAGTCGAGGTACTCGCGCACCTGCTGGTGCGGGTAGTTGTAGGTGCAACGCGTGGGGCCTGTGCCGCCCAGAAGCTTGGTCAGGATGCTCGCGTGCCCAGCCTCCTGGTCTGCCATGTGCTGCAGAAGGGCACGGTCGGTCGCCATAAGCCCGACTTTTTCAAAGAGCTCATCGCTGTAGGCTGCGAAGCCCTGGTGGAGGAAGTCCAGCTCGGCCCATTTTTGGTAGAGTGCTAGGATAAGGGATTGGCGGTCGTAGTCGGCCGTCACTTGATAGACTGGGTTCGAGCTGTTGACGCCGAGACCGCCCAGAGGCTGATAGCCGGGGGGGAGCAGAGGTTTTGGTGTAAAGTCTGCCACTGGAGCTGTCTCGGATGTAGCAGTTATCGGCTGGCTTGTGTCTATACTAGTCGGTACTGCTGGTGTGTTCGTGTATGTGTTCTCCGCACCATCAACGACAGGCTCGTAGGTAGCCTCTCCAACCTCAAATGTTGTCGTAGGCTCCTGGAGTATTGGTGCGCCTACGACCGCGCTGATGATCGAAGCAGCGGCAACGAGGTAAAAGGCCGCCATGATCCGATGTTGCGCCATCTCTGTTGAGTCGACTGGGAGCGACGGAGTGAAAACGGAGGGCCTACAAAGGAGTGTGCAGACGAGGATAGGTGTCGAGGCACTTAGGACTGGATGACTTAGGCGTGCGTCGTGCAGGCAGAGGGATATAGGTGGCCAAGACTTGCCTAGGCTACTCTGAGCACAGGGGAGAGTCTTGTTTCGCACATGGCCGGTGTCGACTGCTGCTTGGCAGGGGAGAACTGACGCTTGTGACAGCTGCATTGGGCGCGGGATCAACAAGGGCCGGAAAGATCGAGTAAATTCTGTTCGATGGTTCGGCCCCATGCCGTCATACTGTCTTAGATAAACAGTCAATTCAGGACAGCCATGGTCATCTGTACTGGCTAGTGTTCTTGCGTGAGTAGCGTTCTATGTCTTTTACGTGGCCAGAAGTGGAGATGCGAGTACAAGTATGGTGACGTTTGTTCTTACGTGATCAGACGACAATGTCAGTTAGAACTCAATTCAGGAGAGTTTTTGTGTCGCAGCGGCGGCTTTACTAGACCATAGCAATCAGTGACTGAGCTGTTTTCGGTCAATAAAAACCTAGTATGCTTTGCTGTCGATACATTTTTGACAACGCTTGGCGTTGCTTGCCAGGTCCGGTCTTTGACCGCTTCCGGAAGAGTTTCGGAATGCCACATGATTCATTTCATGTCTCGTGGTGCACAAGATGAAAGAGCGAGAAGATAACCCGCGGAACTCTCGGTGTTCTAGCCTCCTTATAAGCGGCGCATGGATTCCATAACCGGCGATCCAGACTTCGGATTGTGTGCTGGTCAAGTAAGCTGCCTATCTGGACTTCTACAGGTGGTGTGCCTCTCTCTCATCAAGCAGCGCCGTGGGGTGAAACAACTGACTAATCTTGTCAATTTCCTGGCATTCCTTTCGCACATGATCTCCATCGCCAGTAGCATCATAGATACTTTAACCGAGATTCCGCCGGGGCTCTAATCTTCAAAGCCAAATACGTCTTCTGGCGAAACTTCATTTCAACCACGAGTATATGCAACTCTCCTGCGAGTCACGACATCAGCCACATGGACAAGCTTTGGGCATGTTTCTTCCATATCAGCGTACGTTGTGCTTTTGCATCATGAATATTTCATCAAACGTGACTAATCTCATGCCATGGACAGGGCGTATCCCTTTTCAAAACACTCGTCCCACTCCGTCTTTGCGGACCCCCAGAAACCCTGCATCACAACGAGCAGCATCAGCGATGAGGCCTGGCCTGATGCCCTGCTGAGGAACTCGCACTCGTCCCTCACAAAGATTCTGTCCTCTTCGCTGCGCTCCGCTGCTAGGAATCCAGCCACGGCAACGCTGAACAAGCTCGACTTTTGCATCAAAAGGTTCTGTCTGTTGTGTTCTCGCAGCAAACCAAACAGCTTGTCACCATGTAGCGTCTTGATGACCTCGAGCTCAAACGAACGCGGCATCAATCCGGTTGCTTGCAGTGAAACGATGCAGTACAGAAGCAGCGTAGTCTTCCAGAGCTCTGCAAGCACGACGACCTGCGGCTGGTGGCCCCTTGTGATGCTATCGGCCCAAGCCGCCGTCTCAAAGGCCTCAATCTCGGCCATGAGGTCGTCCGGGACGGAACTCACCGCTGAGGTGAGCGTCTCGTCGCTAACTTCGTCCCTGTCGTTGTTCGGCAGGTAGGTGAAAACCCTGGCACTGCCCCTAGCGCGTAGCTCGTTGATGGTGATAAGAATGAGCAGCATCGGACGCGGGCACATGAAGAAAGGCATGAGTTTTTCGTCATACGTGTTCTGGACAAATTTGCGCTGCTCGGCGAGCGTGATGCATGTGATCTGCTGGTCACGATGTGTGACGGCGTTGGACATGATACCGCATCTTTTTCTCGTGCAAGCAGAGAGTGAAAAATTGTTAAGAGATGAAGGAAGTTTTTAAAGATGGGAGAGATGCTTGACACTTACAATATGTAGATGTGAATCATGGCATCGCTCTCTATATTGAGGCTTACGACAAAGTCCAGTCCGCCGCAGGCGTCGATAAGGTGCCGGAGGCCATTGTAATGGACGCGCCAGTCTGGATAACATTGCTGGATCTGCGAAGACGTAGTGAGGTTCGGGTTAGTCTAAAACTCCCCAGAGCTGGGGGGACGGAGACTCACATCTACCATGAGAAACATGACCGTGCTGATGAGTGCGATGTAGCGCCGAACTGGGTCCACGCTGCCAATATCCGCGGCGAGTGCCGCGATAGCCTTGCCGCGATGCCTGTAAAAGACATGCCAGCTATCAGTGACGAAGCTGGGATCCGAGGTACTCGGCAGCTGGTTGATGCGGTGCCCGAGTGTAACGCAGATGAGGCTGTGGCGGATCGAGGTGGGGAAGTATGGTATTGTCGGCAGGTCGAACTTGCGGACAAAGGCCTGCGGGATCATGTCTAGTATTGGCGAATATTCAGGATATATCTGCAGATCGTCTTGGGCGGCGCATTTTTGGTGTTAGCAGGAGGGCCGAGTATCCAATTTGCAAGTGTCGCAAAGTCTCACAGTATCGGGCCGCCTGGAAAACCTGCTCAATGTCCTTGTCCAGGCAGAGTTCGGGAAAGAGAATAAATGTCGAGTCGTAAACGTCCTTGTATGAGCCGCCCTGGAGCACCGTGGCTCTGCGAAGGCCGTTGACGCCCTCGAGCCGGACCTCGGCCACATGCAGCGAGTCGAGCTCGAAAGGAGGGTGTTTCTCGCCCGTGAGCTTCTCGACAAGCCTGACGCCCCGTTTTGCAGCCGCCGCGAGCGCCCTCGAGCCGTTGGGTGCGCGTTTCTTTTTCCGGGGGCGGGCTGTGACTTTGCCGGGAGCCAGCCACGTCAGGGGCCTTTTGTCGTCAAAGCCCGGGCAGACAAGACCTGCCGACCGGCACTTGGTGCAGACAGGCTCGGTCGAGTCGCAGACGATACCGCGGCGCTGGCACTCCCAGCACTGCTTCGTGGGGGGGGCCGCAGGGACAGGGCTGACACGGTTGCTGCCTGCAGAGGTCAAGGCCGAGCTCGGGGGCGGTGATGTCGAAGATGCGGCATGCAAGCCCGCGGCCATGACCTTGGGCGACTGCCGAATAGGCAGCATATCTGATCCGAGGCTCCGGGGCTTCGGGGACGGGGCGGGATTGTGGCGTGAAATCGTGATGGTGAGAAGGCGGACAAGAGCTGACGGCCGCATGTCATCGGAGCCAGCTCCACCCCGTCCTTGACCGGGCTGCAGCTGCGCCGCCGCAGGCCCTCGACACACGTAAGCAGCCAATCGTCTCTCCGCTGAAGCTCCGCCCTAGCCAAGGATTGGCACTGGCAGGGTTGGCAATTCGCCGCAGCTGCAAATAGTCGTCGAGTGTTTTCTCCTCTAGATATGTCTCCCAAAGCCCTCGTCGTTACCCAATGAGACCACAGCTACATCCGACCAGCGTCACGAGATCAGTATTTTGGTTTCGAAGTGCAGCGCCGTATGACGCGGGTAGTTTCTTGGTAAAGCACACCTGCGTATTTTATATCTAGCCATGGGAGCTGACTTCCCGTACAACTCGCCTCCTGCTCCTGCTATTGTGAACGAACATCAGCCCGCTTCGGCACTACAGCGTCCTCGACCACCCATTTCAGCCGTGATGAAGCCCGCTATTGTCCTTGTCGTATTTGCCGCAACTGCAGCCTCCTTCACAAACTACATGCCTGTTACCCCCAACATCACTAGCGTCATCTAAAAACCCAACGACAAGTGCCTTAGGTAGATGCAAGTCATTTTAGGCAAGGGTGGAGCTGGCTTTCGATTATTAGACGCTGCGGTGTGCAGCGAGGCTTTTCCCTGCCCACTCACAGTCGCAGTCTCCTTTCGACATCACAAACAAAAAAACGGCGAAAACGCCACTGGCTGAGGTCAGGATTAAGCTGCCCTGGCGAATGCCGCGTCGCCGTCGATTCACAAATGCAGAAGCTCTTTCCACGTTGAAGTTCTCGTCAGCTCTGGCCTAATCATACAGCAGGATATGTGCGACAAGTTCAGATAATGTGCAACCCGGTGAGAATTGGTGTAGAGCAACCGACGGTTGAAATGCGCAAAGCGGCAAAGGCCAGTTGCCTTTGGTCTTTTAGTCAGGGGTCCGGTCGTGAGCCGGATTGCGCAATCGGCATCACGCCATCTGCAGCCAGCAGGGTTTTTCGCCAATCTCTCGACCGTCGGCCCGCTGTCACTCTCTCCACTCTGACCAGCCGCAGCTGGTGATCTTCACTTTCTCGAAACTCTGGAGCTCCAAGAGTAACACCCGGGTTCTTACCTTTGAACATCACAAAGTCTTTCTCCGAGGGTGTCCCGATATTCGACAAGCAACTTGCAAAATGGCGATCAAGGGCGGCTTCTACCGCAGCGTGCTGGCGCAGATGATCATCGCCGGCTTCATTGCACTGCTCGGCCCTGGTCTCTGGGTGAGTTGGCCGTGCTGGTTTAATTGGTTTCATTACTCACACTGACCACCACGTAGAATGCCAACAACTCTCTGGGCGCCGGCGGAGCCCTCGAGCCGTACCTCGTTAACGCCGGCAACTCGCTCGTGTTTGGCTTCATGGGCCTCTTCTGCGTCCTCTCGCCCGTCTTTGTCAACTGGATCGGCGTCAAGAAGACACTCGTGGCTGGCACGCTGGGCTGGTCTATCTACAGCGCGGCCCTGTACCAGAATAACCGCTACGGCACCGAGTGGTTCGTCATTCTGGGTGCCGTCATCTGCGGCATCAGCGCGGGCCTCTACTGGGCCGCCGAAGGTGCCATTGTGCTATCATACCCGCAGCATTCGATGCGAGGACGGTACCTCGCGCTCTGGCTTGGCTTCAAGAACAGTGGCCAGCTTATCGGCGGCGCCATCAACCTTGGGCTCAACGCGACCAACGCCGGCGCCGGCAAGGTCTCGTATGTGACGATTCTCGTCTTTGTCGCTCTGCAGGTCATGGCTGCGCTGCTGTCGTTCCTGCTGTCGCCCCCGGAGAAGGCGGTCCGCAGCGACGGCACCAAGATTGTGGTGGATGCACCGACACCGGCCGCAGAGCAGCTGCGCAAGCTGTGGAAGACGGTCTCGACCCGCGAGATCGGCCTGCTGCTGCCCATCTTCTTTTCGTGCTGGTTCTACTGGGTGAGTGGCACAGTCGCAGCTCGCGAATCTCCGGACTTGGAGCGCTCCACCCCGTGCGGCACTTACTGACGTCTTTTCACAGGGCTACGCTTCGACCTTCCTGACGCTCTACTTCTCTGTCCGCGCCCGCGCCCTGGCGTCCTTCCTCTCAGCCATCACCGGCACGCTCGCCTGCGTCCTGTTTGGCATCTTCCTCGATTCGGACCGGCTCTCGGTCAAGTCGCGCCTGCGGTACGGCTTCATCGCCTCGGCGGGGCCCTTCACGCTGCTCTGGATCTGGGTCATGGTCGTGCAGCACGGCTTCGAGCAGCAGCGGCCCGCCACGCTCGACTGGGCGAGCCCCGGGTTCGGCCGCGCGTTTGGCGTTTACATTATGCTGCAGACCATTGGCAACCTTGTCCAGAACTACCTGTACTTTCTCGTCGGCACCATCGGCGACGGCACGAGTGAGCTGAGTCGGTACACGGGACTGCTCAGGGGTATCGAGAGCTGGGGCCAGTGCGCCTCGTTTGGCATCAGCAGCAGGTGAGTCTTGTTTGCTGGTAGAAACAGCTCTTCTTGGAAATACCTGGCAGCATGAAGCTAACTTTCACTTACCCCTTTGCAGCAAATTCTCGCCCTTTTACACCACCGTCATCAACGTCGTCTTCTGGACGCTCAGCTTGATCCCAGCCACAGTCTCGATTTGGGAGATACAGGGCCGCAAGGAGCTCGCCCCCGAGTATACATCGGACAGCGGCGCCGCTGAAGCGGCCGCGGACGAAAAGATTGAGCCGTCGAGCAAGGTCTAAGTGGTGATGCGCGTGAGGAATACGCTACAAATTGTACGATGCTCTTCAACAGAGCATACAATAGATTTAGCATTGAGTAACCACTGCTTGTGTATTTCATGTGAAGCATCGTCGAGTGAAACCCGGACCACCGACAGACTGGGCCGATTGACCGTGTCCCGACCTTTTTTTTTTTTTTTTTTAGCACCAATAAGCTAGAGATCCAGCCCTAATCGCGACAACAGTGCCTCATGCATACAGCCTGCCCTCGACAGGTGGCCGCACGAGCCTGCTGCTTAGCGAGCAGTGACCAACAGCCTGGCCGTCGCTACTGCCATCAACATCAACGTCCCCCCATGCCAACTTGCACAAAGCGGCCTCGCGGCCCCTCTCCCCCTCGGGCAGATGGCACGCAGCACTAATGATGACACTATTAATCCCATCCCCGGGCATCGAATCGCTGATCCTCCTGCCCCAGCCGAGCCACACAGCGAACGCGAGCGCGGGGACCACGACGGCGGCGACGACGAGCAGTATCCCCATGGAGCTGTACCCCAGCCGGGCAATGACATCCTGAGGGTCGGGCACCCCGTCGCCGTCCACGCCATCAATGCGCACGAGGAACAGGCTCTGCGAGAGCAGCCACTGGCCCCCCGCGGTGAAGGCCATGAGCACGAGCGCGAGGGTCGTCGGCAGGTCGAGCATGCGCGTGCTCAGCTGCGCGCCCCTCGGCCGCCGGCGCGAGACTCGGAGCGCCTCGCGCGTCGTGGCCAGGCTGCGCCACTCGACGGCCGCGAGGAGTCGCACCATCAGCCCCTCGTACAAGAGCACCACGACGCTGAAGACGAGCTGCGGGATGTCGGCGACGAGGATGGTCGGGACCACGCTGCTGGTCCCGCTGCTGTCGCGCGTCACGGCCGTCAGAGCGCCCGCGTGCGACGTGAAGCCGAGACCCTGCCGGATGTAGGAGCGCGCGCCGTTGTTCTGGGTCACGTAGAGACAGCCCGAGAGGGATGCGCCGAAGAGTAGTGTTCTGTAGACGGTGGAATGTCAGCTTGTTGTTAGTGTTCGAGGGATCTACGATTCATGCGGAAGGGGGCTCGGAGGAACGGGGGGGTAACTTGCATGGAAAATACTGTCCACCATTCTCGTCGGCTCGAGGCAGTGGCCAGCCGGACTGTCTTCTTGCCGTCATGGTACTGTACCGGCGGGAAGTTCCAGTTCTTCCCGCCGGCAAGCCTGTCCTTGGAAACGAGACACATGCCCCTTGTCGTTTCGTCTTCGCGGGCGAGGAATGAGACAACCGCATCGCCAATGGTCCGCAGTGAGGCATCTTCGCCGTCATCTTCATCTTCGCTGTCATTGTCGTTTGCATCACCAGAACGACCGCTGTTGTTGTTGTTGTTGTTGTTATTCTTCTTCTTCTGGCTAGAAGGACAAGTGAGCATCCACGCCATGTACGCCATTGCCCCGGTTCCCACGGCCACGAAGAAGATGGACATAAGCATGATGTACACGTTGATCGAGAAGCGGCACAGCCGGGGCGCGGCTTGCGAGATGCAGTGCGACACGGCGTGTCCGCGCACAGTCCAAGTCCCGCCGCGGTCCATAAGGCGCAGGATGGGGCCAGGCTCGCAGTAGTCCTGTAGTCACAGCCGGGATGTTGTCAGCTGATGGTTACCCGACTATTTTCCAGTGCATCGAAAGTGAGGTTCGACTTACAATGTTCTTGTTCCAGTCTCCATCGTCGTCGTCGTCGTCGTCGCCGTTGTCGTCGTCATCATCATGCTTGACTTCAGTCTGCAAGTCATGACACATCCACGCAAACGGGTCTGCGTTGTTCTGGTTGCCAACAATGTGCACCATGGGCCATCTGCTCCATAGCACCGGATCCGTCGCATTGGCCGTGCCCGTGACGACGAGCAGGTTGCTCCTGTCCTCGACGAAGCCCTTGCCATACGCTGCGATGCACTCGCGCGGATCCAGGCGGGTGTAAGCTACCTGGCCCGCCGCGGCCGTGCCTGAAGGCTCGAAAACGTAGCGGAGGAAGGACAGGGTTGCGCCGTCGTCGTCGTTGGTACGGCCGCTGCTGTCGATCCGGAAATACTTGTCAAAGGGTGGATCATTATCCTCCAGAGGGACAAAGTAGTCGTCCTGTGCGAAAAGGGCCGGGCTGCTATTATTAATCGACGGCCGCCAGCCGCCCGACCGAGCAAGGAAGAAGTCTCGGGATACGAGGGAGACGGAGTGCTGGTAGGACTGCCGCGTGGCGTAGAAGGCAGCGTTGAACCTGTGATGCAACAACAGACGACGAGTTTAGTCTTGATTCTCTGTAGTAATAGAGAGGCAACAGTCACAGAGGACGAGAGAACACCTACACCCAGTGGAACGGCACCGACGCAAAACACAACAGCGCCCAGCACACGACGTTCCGCGTCCGGATCGCCCTAAGGTTCCGCCAGCTCTGCGCTCCAATGTCAAGCCACCTGCCGCGGGCGTGGGCCAGGTCAACCTCGCGCCGAGTCGGGCTGCACACGCCCGCCATGCAAAAGCTGCACGCGCCCGTGACGAGCGTGGCCGAGATGTTGAGCGCCAGGTGCACGAGAAGGTCGGCCATGTGCACCGTGTCGCAGTCACCCGTGTAAATGATGGCGGCGCCCAGGCGGACGGGGAAGCGCCGCGTGAGGGCGACGAGGACGGCAACGTTGAAAAGCAGGGCGACGAGCGTCATGACCAGCGAGCGCCACACGCCGAAGCGCCAGCCGGTAAAGTGTCTGTCCCAGAAGCCTGGTCTGTCGGGGGATTCCTGGTAGAGGAACGGCTGGACGGGGTCGTGGGAAGGTGCTCGAGGCTCGTGTGCATCGTATGGTGGTGTCCATTGGCCAGGAGTCGCGTTCTCTGGGGATATCTTGTAGTCGTCTGTTGTGTCGTGCAGCAGGAGTGGCCTGTTTTGGGCCATGCTTTGGAGTTCAAGGTCGCGAGCCTGCTCGAAAGCCAGTGCTTCGGGCTGGTGCGTCATGGTCCAATGCTGTGGGCCTAAGCCTCGAGATGTCGAAAGGAAATTGAAAGCAGAAACAAAACCCAAGGTCAACAACAGAGCACAAAAACAAGAAGCTAGAAAACCTAGTTAAATAACAGGGACAAAGACCGAACAAAAAATCCACCAGCTGCGCTCATGATCCTTCTTCTTATGATGAACGCCGCCCGAGTGATGCCACAAGGCTACTGGAGCCAGCTTTGATGGTCGGTTTGGGGGCTGATTCCCAGCTCTGGCTAGGCATTTGCTATAAATAGACCAGGGTTGCAGGGGTTGGTCATTCTACTATTAAGGTAAGCATGTGAGCCTCTTTTGGAACGGCTGCATTGTATTGCGGCTGACTGCAACTGCATGAGGTCAAGTAGGTAGCAAATCACCCGATTTTGGTGTTGGGAACGTCTGTCGCAAAACACTGTGCTCTATATTGTCTTTTGGCGTCGTTTATTTGCTCTCTCTTTAATCAAACTGCACCACCTCAATGTTTGTCGTGACGTTGCCCTTTGTGGCGCGCGAGTAGGGGCAGACCTCCTTTGCCTTTGCGACAATCTTGTCGAGCGTGTCCTTGTCGAGCCCCTTGACCTTGACCTTCATTTCGACGCGCAGGCCCATATCGAGCTTCTTCATGTCGCCAACGAGGTGGACGGTGGTATCGACGACGCTGTCCTCGACGGCCTCGGGCATCTTGGTACCCATCGAGGCGGCGACGGCGTTCATGGCGGACTGGAAGCAGGCGCCGTAGCCGGCGGCGAAGAGCTCCTCGGGGTTCGTCTTGCCGCGGTCGCCGCTGCCGCCGAGAGCCTTTGCCATGGTGAGGTCGACTTTGAGGTCGTCGCCCTGGATGTGGCCGACGCGGGCGCCGACGGCCTTTGCGTGGGCCGAGTAGAGGACTGGGGCCGAGTCGGTGTTGAGCAGGCGGCGGGGCGGGGTGGTGGTTGTGCTGCTACGGAGGGCCGGGCGGGCGAGGCTCCGGGCGGCGGGCCGAAGGAGCGGAGAGCGGACGACATTGTGGTGAGTATTGGTGGTTGAATGGATCGGAGAAGTGTTGTGGCGGTTCAATTGACTCTTTGGTGGATGGAGGGGTTTGGAGAGGATGCCGTGAAAGAAAAGAAGGCAACGCACGTGGTGAGGTCGAGGTGAGGTCGAGATGTGGACATGGTGATGATGCGAGTAAGTTGTGGAGGCAAGAGCTGCTGTGGGTCCCGGAGTCGAGCACGTCACGATGGCGGCGCGGGGCGTCTGGTCGCGGTGGTCGAGGAAGTCGGGGAGTTGAGGGAGAAGCAGTCAAGGGGGCTGGTCGATGGAATAATCCCCGAACTCTGAACTGTGTCCGCAGATGGCATCCGCAGGTCGACCTGACGTGGGGTAATTAGCAAGAAGCATTGGAGCGTCGCAGATTGGAGGCTTCCAAGGCTGATGAGTGAGTGCCCAGGACAGCCGGCGGGACTGCGCGCAAACAAAGCACAGTTCTAAAGACATCGTGACGGCTACATGCAGCGGACGCTAAATTAATCCGTACGTACTCCGTCCACTGCTCCATCTACTCGAGTACTCCGTCTCCTCGGTAACTCACTGTGCACAGCAATTGCGAACACTCACACACACACACACACACACCCACACCCACAAGTATTGCCCGGTACAGTAGGCCAGCCCCCTCACCACCAGGGTCCAGGATGCCAGGATGCCCAGGATGCCCAGGCTGCGACCCCATTGGCAGCAGGCGTGCGGCAGTCGAGTGGCCGGGGCCGGGCCAATCTCGATAGGCCGTGGCGGAGGCGACGGGCAAGATGGGTGAGATGGGCACGATGGGTTCAATGGGGCACGGCCACCTGAACTCTGATGGCATCCTTTTTCCTGGGCACCGCAACACACCCGGGCGCCTGGGCAGGCCTCACCGGGCCATCACCGGTCAGCGCGTCTCTGCAGGCGTCCCGGCAGGCGTCTGGGTTGCAGACAGCTACTATGTCGGCTGGACGCTTGACCGGTCCCTCGCCCAGCTCGATCAGATCAGGCCGGGGTCCCTGCAGCGGCACGCTGCATCGTGCATTCGTGCATTCGTGCATTCGTGCATTCGGCCATTGCATTCGTGCATTCGTCACACGGCACCTGAGGGCGGTGGGCCCCTCAGCCATACTAGCTCTACGCACCGCGTACACAGCCAGCGTATGGAGTACAGCGCCGGTGCCGTCCCTCCCTCCCGCCTCCCTCCTCACCCATCTCCCAACTCTCGGCGTCGACAATAAACCTTGCCCTCGAGCCTCTGGGTTTCCCGGCCTGGGGCTGTGACCTTGCCGTCCACCTCTCTCGACGTCTGTTTTGCTCTCCTTCCGACCTCCCTCTTTGACACCACCGCGCTGCACCGCACCGCACCGCACCGCCCACGATGAACCCCCACTGGAACTCGGCCGACCTCCAACGCATGCTGCTTGCAAACACCATCTCCCCGCCCCGATGTGCCCTTGCCAGCTGCGCCTCGACGGCCGGGCTCATGCGCTGCAGCGGCTGCAAGGTCGTCTCCTACTGCTCCACCGCCCACCAGGCCGTCCATCGCAGACCCCACAAGGCCGACTGCAACAAGATCAAGAACCTCCGCACAAAGCTCGACGCCGCCGAGGTTGCCCTCCGCGCCCGGGCCCCCGACTTTGACCTGCCCCCCGACGTCTTCAACTCGGCCGTCGGCCGCTTCTGGGGCCTCCCCGGCACCCGCGACTACATGCTCGCCCGCCACAATGCCATGGAGGCTCTCCTGCGTGTCGACACGTGCGACGCTGTCGAGTCTGCCCTCGACCACGCCCTCGCCATGCTGCGCCTCTGCCGCTCCGACAACCTCGGTGTCCGCCAGTCGGTTCCCTTCCTCATGCTCCGTCTCGGCCGCGAGCAGGACTGCTACGACTTTATCAAGTGGTGGGCAGACACCTCGGCGAACCCCCGCTACGACTGGGCCGACATGTCCGCCCCATACCTCGACGTCCACGGCGCGAACCCCCTTGAGCCCCTGACCACCGTCCTCCTCGACCATCTCGACCTCGACCACGCCACTGCCCTCACCCTCCTCAAGGCCCGCATGCTCATTGACATTTCAGAGTACGAAAACGACGATGGCTTCCCTGCAGATCCCACCCTCGACCGTCGCATTGGCCAGGTCATCTCCGAGAGGGTGTGCAGGCGAGACTCCGTCAGTGTCCAGGCCATCTCCGACCGCCTAGCACAGCAGTTCAGTGCGCTGTGCAAAAAGATCCAGGCCATGAACCCTTACTTTTGGGAGACCCTCCTCAACGACGCCGATATCAGCCCCCCAGCCTACTCGGCCATGGGCTCCCCGGAAGAGGCCGCCCTGGCCTGCATCCACGGCAAGCGCGCCTGGGAGGAGTCCGAGGACACACTGCAGATGGTCGACGCCGAGGTCGCAAAGTACACAACCGTCTACAGACCCAGGCCCGTGCCGCGAACAATCTTCCCCGCGCCGCCCGCACAAGTAGCCGAGAAGCAGCATGCCACGGGGACTGTGTTCCCCACCTTGTTCCGCTTCCCCCTCGCCACGCCACAGCAGCTCTTCAAGCACACGAGTATCGACGGGTTTGGGCTCTACAGGTTCGTGTCACGCAGCGACGCGACGCAGGCCCTCGTGTTTGTTGATGGCGCGTGTGCGGACAACGGGCAACAGAACCCATCCGGGGGCTGGGCGGTGGTCAACAACCCGAGCTTCTGCACATCTCTGGCCGGCCACTCATCACAGGCCAGCGTCATCTCGGCAAGGCTGGAGGACACGGGACCGTTCGGTGCCAGCAGCATCGCGACCAGCAACCGTGCCGAGCTGCGTGCGTCGATTGCAGCACTGCGCGAGTGCAACTGGGTCGGCGAGGGGTTCCGCAGCCTCGTCATCGCGACCGACTCATCCTATGTCGTCGATGGTGCTACTCGCTGGAGCAAGACGTGGCTGGCCAACGGTTGGAAGCTGCAGTCGGGAGAGACTGTCAAGAACCAGGACTTGTGGGACCTGCTTCTGGGTCAGATCGAGGCGGCCAAGGAATCCGGCCTAGCTGTCGAGTTCTGGAAGATTGCCCGCGAGCTCAACACCGAGGCCGACCAGGCCGCCAAGGCCGCCAGCACTCGGACCCAGGCCATTGCCGATTTCACCGACACGGCTTCTGCCGCGACTACACGGCGGCCCAAGGTGCTTGCGCTGCTCATCGATAGCGAGCAGCTCTTCAACGACATCCACGCCAATCTCATCTCGAGCATCGCCTCCAAGACGACCTTTGAGCGCGTGTCGTCATGCGAGGCCGCGCTCGAGGAGCTGTCGTGCGCGCCACTGTCGACCGTGATCCTAGTGGCCGATGCGGCCATCACGCACCGCCAGGCGCTGCGAGAGGCTGTCCTGGACAGGCTCCACGCGGGCGCCACCGTGATCCTGGCAGGCCAGTTCAGCACCTCGGTGGCGCCGGGGCAGTTTGACCGGCTGATGGGCCACCTTGGGCTGCCTTGGAAGCGCGGCAGCTACGAGCGCACCAACCTGCGGCTGAGGCGCAGCGCGGCCGGGGATGCGGGGGCGTCCGGCAGGCTGCCGGTGACGTACAGCGCGAAGGCGGTGTATCTCGAGAAGGTGGCCGCCCCAGGAGTGTGGTACACGCACGAGCATGACCCCAGGCAAGCGGCCGTGGCGCTCGCAAGGGTCGGGCAGGGCCGGCTGGGGTACATGGGGGACGTCAACGGCGAGACACACTCAAACCAGGTGGTGCTGGCGCTGTGTGGGTTGTTGTAATGTTATTTGCTTTTGGCGTGTTTGGTTCATCTGCAGGCAAGGTGTCTGGTGCTTCTTTTGGTCGTTGTTTCTTTGGCGTTGGGATTCTTTGACAGAGGTAGCCAATCCGTCTTTGTGACTTGAGCAGTGTCTGTCTGTCTGCTACGTGTGCAAACTTGGTGTTAACGATGGTGCTCTATCGTTGGCCTGCGACAACCGCGATGAGGCACAGAGTGCCCATTGGCGGTGTGCCCCCTGAATGAGCCAGTTCGGGGCATCACAGCCGCGCTGTTGTTTACGGAGTAGTGCTGACCGGCTGGCGGCCTTGCCTTGTCTTTGTCAGACCTTGGCTGACGGTGACCGACAAGTGGGTTTCAGCAGCTCTCAGCTCAGCCCAGCTGAACCCAGCAGCAACACCACCAGCATCAGCATCGGCATCATACCTACACTAAGTATAGAACCTTTCAAGTGACATTAAGCACCCAAGCAGGCCAGAGAAGACAACCCGTATCGAACCAACGGCCCCCGCCTTGGCAGACGTCAACCCAAACATGCCAAACCTCCCCAACTACCACCATCACGACATCACAACACACCACCAGATCCCCAACCAACCCTCACCCGTCACGCCGCCCAGCGCCACAGGTGATAGCAACGACATCGGCTCCGGCAAGCCCCATATCCCGACCGCGACAGAGGCCGCCTTCCTCGCCGCCAACCCGTAAGTGGCCTCACGCTTCCCGCCGGCCTCGGCCGTGCCCTTCACCCCCGGGGTCGCGTGTGTCTGGCCGCCCCGCTGCGCCCGCAACGACGACGGCGACAACGACGACGACGCTGCTGCACGACCGGGCTTTTCAGCCGCACTCTGCACTCGCCCGATGCGGTGCCCGTGTGCCTGACGTACGACACGCCCAGCCCGCCGACGGCCTGGCCCACATGTTCCTGATCGAGTCGGCGACCATGGTCTTTTCTATGGGTAAGGCAAGCCATGGACTCCCAGGGCGTCATGTACGGCGGCGTGCAGGTATAGCCTACTAGCCGAAGAGTGCGTGGGCAACCTACCTCGCCCTCAACAAGACGGCTGCTACCGAGCAGGTCCTGTCCGGGCACCACCCCGGGGGCGCAAGGGGAGAAGCAGATGCCGCGACTCGCAGGGCTCGGCGGCAACGTCACGGCCTACACGGTTGGTATAAACGTGCGGTTCCTCAAGCCGATCACCGCCTCCAGCGGTCGCGGCTGGACAGGATCGTGGGTGGGTGGCAGGAAGATTGTGGTTGGCACCACCGTCTAGGACCGTGACGGGGTGCGGTGCGGGAGCTGCGAATCGAGTGGTATACCCGTACCGTTCGTCAAGGGGGCGAGTGAGCTATAGATGGAGAGCGAAGGGTGGTCATAACTCGACTGTAAAGAGCGTCTATGCCTCTTGGTAGAGGTCTTGTCATCAAGTAGATCCGGGATGCTAAGTAGTCGACGGGTCAATGTTTGAAGGGTATGTGTCTTTGACGCACGTGAGAGCAACAGTGTAAATCTGCCTCGCTTTTTTATCCCTGAGGCAAAGTGTATCGCCCCAGCTACGAGGGCTATTTAGGGGGGTTGCCTGGTTCCATCTAATCAGGGGATAGGGGTTTGCAACCAATATCTCGACTTTGAAATTTGAAAAGACTCGGGTGTTTATCGCAGTCTCGTTTCTTCATGTGCCCCAATCATCCATCACGCAGTGTTATGAGACTTGACCATTGCATCGCGATCTCGTCTAAAATATTCATTGAGCCAAACTCGACCGAGACGGGTGGCCTACACCATTTTACTATCATTAAAAAAATTAAAAAAATAAAAGCCACAGATTATCTGCGTCGGAAAATGAACCACGAGGTGAATTGAGCAAAGTCCTCAAATCAAAATAGAAAGGCCTTAGAAATACCACAGTCTAATGCAAGTATCTTTTTTCACTGTCGCCTAACAAATTCAAAAAGGAGTCAGCTGTGCTAGACTTCGTCGTCAGTCGACCACCAAGCATTCCAAAACCAACGCGATAGTTTAGTATCACGGTAGAAAAGGAAAAAAGAAGACGGGATTCGCCTTCCCTCGATCGCAGGAAAACGTGCCACTCATTGCTGCACATTCATGATCCGTCACTCTGAGGACTTCATTTGTACTTTTGCTTCCAAGTTCGCCCCTTGGCTACGCAAGTCCACGAAGTCCACGTTCTCTTCAGTTCCGAGAAAGTTAGCGATATCTTCGTCGCCACTATTGAACTGCATGCTCTGATGCTTTTGAAGCTGACATCTCCAAGGGGAGGTCCTTCAATGGTCGGAGAGCATGTTGTGGCATGACGTGCAAACTGGGAAGTCTTGTGGGATCGCGAGGCAACTGAGCTTAGGGAGTATGGGAGTACCAATGACACTCGAAGGAGAGAAGATACCCAGTATCGACAACAGCCTAGTTGGCTTGACACCATGGGGGATCACAGTTGCGGACACACGAGCAGTAGGTCAGTGCGTGGCTGGTGTTACGGTAGACCTCTTGGTGTTATTTGGATACCACCCAGAGGGCTAGAAGACCAGATGTCCAGGAGCCGAAAGGCCTAACTGCGCAATGGGAATCGGGAGATCTAGAAGCTGAGAGGGGTCTAGAGACATGTCTGGGGCCATTGAGCGACTGACACCCGGGCTCGGACACATCGACCCCATGACACCGACTGATGCGCACCAATCCGCTGCCGTGTGTTTCCACGCATCGCCGGGTCATCAGGCTATATTACCGAAGCGCGCTAAGCTCCTCATAGACGTCCGGGGTACTCTCTGGACCCTGCCGCTTTCATCTCCAGCGCCCTCCCGAGCTTGCTCGCCCAGGCAGCACCCCAGTTGAGACAGACCACCCGCTGTGGGAGTTTGACGAGACTCTCTAGGCACGGAATAAATTGTGAGAACGAAGTCTGAACCCTACGGCCGGTACTGTGACGGTCTACAATACCTCGCGGGTAAAATGCTCCGGTTTGCTTATCCTCGTCTCTAATCCCACCGCAAGAGATTGCGGAAAGCCTATCGTCAGTCCACAGGAGAGGAGGGTCTGCAAGTTGCCTTACGGGGAAAGCTGCCTTGCGGGGACAGCTTGCCGCGTGGCCAAGTTGTTTGATGTTGGGGAATTTCACTTTCCTGCACTGCACGAGGAACCAGCCACTAGCGTCTCTGAGGGGAGCGAGGCGGTGGGCAAAATAACCCGGCCAGCTTCCCCAGCATCCGGTGGAGAAACTGGTGTAAGTATCCGGTCGATTTTGCGCGCCGCCTCGGGGAGAACGAGGAGCTGCGACTTGCTCTGCTGGACAGATGCAGCTGGGGGAAAGCTTATCAGCACCAGAGCAGCTACCGCCCGGTGCATATGTCCTCCGGTACGAGGGGAGGGGGGGCAGGACCGACGTTGCTGGCCCGTGGCGATCAGGGTTGCCGGGTTCCGTGGAGCTAGCGGGTTGCGTTTGGAGCCTGCTGGCAATGCAACGTGGTATGGGAAGCACCGCCGTTTGTCCTGCTGTGCAGTAGTCGGTGATATATTGGGAGACCGCACGAGGCGTCCCCATCAGTGGTTCAGATGTACATTGGTGAGATATTCCAGCTCGCTCGAGTCACCGGGGATCTTGCTTGCTCTGACCAACGGCTGCTGCAGCCCTGTATTGGCCATGAACAGCACTGATGCACATGTTTTTGTTTAGCAAGAGCCGCCACGCCGCCCAGAAAGAGACAGCCACGTGTGCGTGTACCACAGCTATACCGAGTTAATCCTTCCGGAGCTGGCATAGATAAAGGTAATCTCACGCACCATGTTTCATGGGTAAGCACCGTCGCTTCGACTTGTGCGGAGTGTGTCTCCTGCTGGGTCGTGCAACACGGCGCGCGCTAGGGGTCCCATTGGGGAGTTGTCGCCGGCCGGCTGGCCCCCCCTCCCGGGAAAATGCAGGGGAAGCAACACAACGTCAGCCAAGAGTTTGTTGTCCTTGAGAGGCGTTGAGTGTTGTGTCACCAAGGCCGGGACTTGCGCGTGGCACTGACGGATGGAAGCCCTTGATAGGGCTGTTGTGTGAACTAGACTCGACATCAGCTCTGAGCAACTCGATGTACATGTGTAGTAAATGCACTAGCACCATGACCAGTGAATTGTCCGTCCCGTGTCGCGGGTGCTTCAGGTGGTGCCCCTGCAAGAGGGGCCGGAAACGAGTATCTCGGGAGCATATGCGATGAAGAAGGAGCTGCCCCGCAAGCACATCTTCTGTCAGCATCTCGTGTGTATGATTGTGTGCTGCTGACGATCGCCGAGGCTACGATGGAATTTTTGCGTGGTGTGGCTCCCGGGCGGGGGGGCGCGTTGCCTCTTTCTGCTTGGGTGGCGGCGCACGACTCGACGGTGGCATGGCCGGCAGTCGAGTGGCGGGACTTTAGCACGAGGTGGTGGGCAAGATGATCTGGGTTTTGAAAGAAAGCAAGAGTGGCGCCTCTGTCGCGGACCTTGTGATTGAGATGGAGCGAAGCATCGCCAAGCATCGGGAGCCAATTTGATCAACATGTCCCAGGCACGGCATTGCGAGCGCCTCAAAGCTTGGTCTTTGTCTAGACATCTCTGGGCACTGCTCTAGGAGGGTCAAAGATAACGAACTGTCCGGGCGAGGGGACAATCGCTCGGTGATGGGGACAGCGCCAGGGGCACAGGGGGGGTCCCGGTCGCGCAGTCGGCCCGTCACAAGCCCACTGAATCGCAGCACGCCTCCCATCTTGGCTCTCGGCTGCCTAGCGTTGGCAAAGGCTTGAGTGCTCTTGCTGGACGTGGTAGGACAGGGTGCGCTCGCCTTGGTCCTCTTGGGCGTCGTCATGGCTGCAAGCCACCAGGCAAGCCACCTGGCAAGCCACCATGCTGACAGCAGATGGCCTTGTCTGGACCATGTTGCTGTCGTAAATACTGCGTAGACACATGCCTGGAACATATCTCCCATTACGGACACGGACATGAGCAAGACGTTTGCAAATCCGCCCTGTGGAGCGGCGAGTGGCCAATTTCGGAGCTTGCATCAGCTCGAGACCGGAAATCACAGACGCTTCCCCTGCGGTCCCCGAGCTGATCCACATGCCTTGCCTCGCGTGGTCGGTCCCATGGCATCATGACAACATGATTTGACAGTCGACCGCAGTCCCAGCGAGTTCCGAGCGTGCCCCTCCCCCGGCTTTCCTGCACGTCGACAGATTCGCTTGCAAGCTGACCCCCTACCAACCCTACGCGGCTCGACTGGCTGGCGGCGCACACTGGCCGTAAGCCCCCAAATCTGCATATCGTGCGTCTAGTCAGAGAATGGAAGGAGGTCTTCTGCCGCACGCGCACAGAGGATCGGCCGCCGTCCACAGCCGCTTTGGTTCGTCGGGATTCGCAACGAGGCGTCCGATAACAAGACGGCCCACTCCACCACCCTCCCACCTCTTTTCTAGAAGGACTGGCGGCCATGTGCTCAAGTGGGCGAGGGTAGGTTCGGATGATAAGGCAAGTCTGCCGGGATGGCCGGGGATGCCCCAGCTCGTCGGCGATGCTGCAATGCGAATGCCACATGCGGCGGGGGGAGGCGGGATTTAGTTTCGCGCGTCGAGTCGCGAAGCACACCATCGGGCTCCTCCTCGTCTCTCTGTACAAAAGACCGAGAGGCCCGCTGTCCTCTGCAGACAACCGCCTCTCCCCTCCTGCCCCAGTTCCCTACTTTCCATTGTCGACTCTTGCGTCATCACCCCCCGGGTCGTGTAATCACAGCAAGAGATGGCTTCTACCGGGAACAACCCCGCGGGTAGGCACTGCCTCCCTTGACCAAGCCTAGAGTTTTCCTCACTAACACCACAGCCGCAGCTCGTCGCGGTGACAGCATCAGCGATGCCGGCGCCGAGGAGAAGATGCCGCGCACACCGCCTGGCGACGCCCACGCGCCCCTGCACAACACCAACGCCATCTCCGCCGACTACGAGGGCAAGCCCACCGCCGAAGAGCTACGCACGCTACGCCGGGTGCCCGGCAAGCTGCCCACCATCGCCTACCTCATCTGTTTTGTCGAGTTCTGCGAGCGTGCCTCGTACTACGGCGTCCAGCCCCTGATCAACAACTACGTCAACCGCAAGATGCCCGAGGGCGGCAACGGCTACGGCGCACCCCCGATTGATCCCAACGACCAGAAGACGGCCGGTGCCTTGGGAATGGGCACGTCGGTCGCCAACGCAGTCTCGCAGTCTTTCAGCATGCTGGCGTACGCCTTGCCCCTGCTCTTCGGCTATCTCTCCGACACGCGCACCGGCCGCTTCAACATGATTGTCTACGGCATCGGCGTCTTCGGTGTTGCCCACGTCCTCATGTGCGCTGCTGGTGCCCCCGACTTGCTCGCCAGTGGCATGGCCAAGGTCCCCTACTTTATCTCACTCTACACCTTGAGCCTCGGCGCCGCCATGTTCAAGCCCAACGTGTCTCCGCTTCTTCTCGACCAGATGACCCACAAGGTTCCCGTCGTTGTCACGCTCAAGGACGGTTCTCGTGTCATCCAGGACCCCGAGCACAGCGCCGAGCGTGTCATGCTGTGGTTCTACCTGCTCATCAACATTGGTGGATTCATGAATGTCGCCACCACCTACTGTGAGAAGTACGTCGGATGGTGGCTGGCGTTTCTGATCCCGCTTATCCTCTATCTGCCCCTGCCCGTCCTCATGTGGTGGCTCAAGCCCAGACTCATCCTCCACCCACCCGGAGGCAGCGACTTGGGCAATGTTGTCAAGGTCATTGTCATTTGCTTCCGTCGCGGTGGCATTATGCGCATCGGCCGCAAGGGTTTCTGGGACGTGGCCAAGCCGACGCACATTGCCGCCTCAGGCCTCGAGCGCCGCTTCACCACCAACTGGAACGACGCCTTCGTCGATGACGTCCGCCGCACGTTCCAGGCCACGGGTATTTTCTGCTTCTTCCCGATCCAGTACATCAACGACAACGGCCTTGGCTCCGCCGTCAGCTTCCTGTCAACTATGCTCACAACCAACGGCGTGCCCAACGACGTCATCAACAACTTCAATTCGCTCTCCATCATCCTCATGGCCCCTATCCTCAACTACGGCCTGTACCCTCTACTCCGTCGCTTCAATATCCACTACGGCCCCGTCGCCCGCATGACGACCGGCCTCGCCCTCTCCACCCTCGCCGGTGTCGGCTACACCATCCTCCAGCAGTACGCCTACGAGCAGTCCCCCTGCGGCGAGTACGGTTCCACCGACTGCGAGATCGGCACGGGCGTCGCCCCCATCAGCATCTGGTGGACCGGCATCCCGCTCGCCATCGGCGGCATCTCAGAGCTCTTCATCAACGTGCCAGCCTACGGCATCGCCTACTCTCGCGCGCCCGTCAACATGCGCGGTCTCGTGTCCGCCATCAACCTCTTCAATACGGCCGTCGCTTACGCCATCGGCCTCGCCTGCTCCAGCATCGTCGGCGACCCTTACCTCGTCTGGGTCTTTGGCGCCCCCACCATCATTGGCGGCGTCCTCACCGTCGTCTTCTGGTTCCTGTTCCGCCACATCGACAAGGAGGAGTTCACCCTCGCCAACGCCGAGGAGCATCCCCAGAGCACCGTCACCGGCAGCGGGCCCGTCGTCGCCGAGAACGACCTCAACAAGAGCGTCAACCGCCCGGCTCCTATTGGCGACAATGAGGAGATGATGATTTCGCAGAAGCAGTAGGTTTTCTGCGGGGAAGTAGAAGAAAAATATGGACATCACCATCACGTCCTTATATAGTTGGCAGATATCCCGTTGAGATAGTTCAATCGCACCGTTCATGAATAACCATGTTACATGCCATCTCCTGTTATCCAGATGCACTTAATCAATCATGTGCGCCAGCACACGGGTTTAGTCCATGCCTGTAGTAAGCCCACGATTGACTAGAGCGCACTACCAAATGACTTCACGAGTCAAGATTTCCATAACATATTGCAGAGCCTTTCGAGCATCACGATCGGAAACCAGATGGCTCATCGCTGCACCCTGATTGATACGTCTTGGATTTCAGCTACAATCGCGATGTGTCTCCCGAGCCCAGGGGAGCATATCCTGCTATATGGAAACATGCCGTACAGGCAGCACTGTAGCCAGATGTGCACGGAATTGGCAAAGCTGGTAGTTCAACAAAACCGGTTTTTGCATAACCTATGGCATACCCAGATAACAAATGTTTCCATTGATCGTCTTACAACCAGAAAGACTGCTCAAAAAATTCCCCCATATTCACACGAAAAAAACGGGGGGCCCAACGAGTGTGGACTCCGCGCGCACCCTTGTCTCTTGATCCCAAGGTTTTTGAAAAAGTATTTACACAAGAATTGCGGGCAATAAGGATGTCCTTGAGCGCCGCCTTTTTGCACCACGCTCGTACCCCGCAGAACCCGAGTCTGCGGATCCCGTACACAAGCTCCCGAGAGAGAGGTGGGCAAACTAGTTGGAATCGCCGTAGAAGTAGAAGGTGCTGAACTTGGCGTTGCTGCCGGTGAAGGGCTCGGTTCCGAACTGGTAAGCTGTAGTGACGGGCGGACATGGAGTCAGTTTTCATGATAGGTCACAGTCTCAAGCTGGGTTGCGTTCCCGATTTCATTGTGCAGGGGCGACTTACTGATGAGGTGCTGCGAGCCCTGGGGGAAGCCCCGGGTGGCCATGTGGTTGAAGAAGGGCTTGAGGTTGCCGTCAAACTTTGTGACGGGGCTCGGGGCGACGTAGCTGTAGACCTTCATGGCGCCGTTGTAGCCCTCCCAGAGCTCCCAGTTGCGGCCGCCGACGTTGACGGTACCCGTCAGGCTGCCGATGGGGTTGACGCCGCCGTACCGGCCGAGCCTGTGTGGATGGAGATACTGTCAGCATACAAGGTCTTTGGTTTCTTAAGAGTGCCCGCGCCCCCAGGGGGGGTGAGGGTAACTTGGACTTACCAGACCATCAGTTCGTAGTCGCCGCTGCTGGTCGCGTGGTTGGGGTCCGCAGCGGTGAAAAGGTCGTACGCGACATTGGCCCTGATGTTGCTGCCAGTGTAACCCCACTCGGCCTTTGTCGGCATGCTGCTGATCTGGCTGACGATGCGCTTCGAGGACAGGTCGCGGCCCGAGTGCGGGTAGCTCTTGACGTTGTTCTGGCCGCCGGACCAGTTCCAGTCCGTGTGCCACGACACGCCGACCGACTGCTTGGTGTCGATGTAGGTACACTGCGAGCCCGAGCCCGAGCCCGCGCCCCAGGCGTTATTGTTGACGTAGTACCCGTTGCCCGCGGACCAGTACTGGTACTGCCCGCACAGGCTCTGGGCCAGCGCCAGCGGCGCGGCGAGGGCCGAGGCGAGGAGAAGAGTCTTGATGCCCATTTTTGCCTGAGAGAGGGAGGAGAGGTGGGAAACTTGGAAGCAAGTTGGTCGTTGCTGCTGCTGTGTACCTGGAAGCTGGAAATTCCTAGAGTATCGAGAAGAAATAATCCTTTATGTACTGGCCGCGTTTACCCCACGACGTTTTGTTTCCTCGTGTGATCGTCCATCGGGACCCTCTCTCCCTCTCGAACTTTATGTCTAACTCGCCTCTGCCTCCGCTTGTACGGTGTCGGCCCGAAAGGAGAGGGGGTCGCCCCAGACTCGAAGAGCCAGGGGTAGAGGTATAGTGTTCTTCAATTGGAGGACTAGGCGGTCCGTGGACCAAAATAGGCAGTGCGGACTTGTCCTCCGTCATTTTGCGGGGTGACCTAGATCCTTCCGGGTATAACATCATCCTTCTAATGGCCTCGTGCCCTGCTTGTCACCCTTGCATCTCCCCGAGAATACCCCAGATGGACTGGCAATTGAACCACATATCTCCAGGGGCAGACGATTTAACCGAGCTGCGCGTCAACTTAAAACTGCACGAAACCAGCATCGTCAGTAATTCTTCTAACTCGCCGGGGGCGCCCAGCTAATCAGAAGGGAGGAATGCGCATACTGGTGGGGAAATCGTGCGGCAAGTTCCGTGGAATGGCGGTCCGGTGTGCAGCGTTATATTCTCTCGGTGTTGCAGCGCGGATAGCTTCGTGGTGTGTGCTTGTTTGCTGACTCGCGATGTGAAGCAGCGAGAGTCAAATGCCGTGTTTTGAAAAGAGAGATAGATGTTGACTTCAGAGGGCGGGCGACAGAGTTCAGCCGCAGCATGCCAACGGATGCGGCTGAAGGGCAGTGCAGTGGTGTGCTGCTCAGCCACGTCTCTGTGATACTAGACATCTGTTTTCGCGCCGGCAAAACTAAGCAAAGTTGTTCTCACCTGAACATCTGCATCATCACGCAACACTGAACCCACCGAAAAATGCTGCCTGATATCATCGCCAAGTTCCGGAAGCCTGCCATGAAGCATGCCACGCCTCCGCTGCAGCCGGCAAAGAGCGGAGATCGCAAGGGCAAGTCTCTAGCCGCAGTTGCCGAGGAGACGCTCGACGTGCTGCCCGGACTGCTGCGGGAGCTTCCTCACATCGACGCGGCTGCATCGATCAAGTATGATTTGGAGGCGCTGCCACCGCTCGATAAAGCTCAATGCCCGCATTTCGAGGTCGACACGGACGAGGGAGCAGAGAAAACGCCAGGCTCCAGGATCTCCGTCATCAATTCGGACACGTTCGACGCGGCCCTTCTCATCATGTCGAGCCCGGGCGGGGCCGGTCCGACAGCAGTAATACCGCCGTTGCAACCTGGAGACCGAGTCGCCGTTCTGAATCTCGCGTCCGACAAGAATCCGGGAGGCGGGTGGCTACACGGCGCCGCGGCGCAGGAAGAGGCTCTGTGCTTCCGCAGCTCGCTCACGCTGTCGCTGCACCAGCACTACTACCCCTGGACCCCGCGAATGAGCCTGTACACGCGGGACGTCGTCGTCATCCGGGCGGCCATCGACGCGGGCCACGAGCTGCTGCGTGTCCCGCCCGCCGAGATGCCCGTTGTTAGCGTCATCAGCGTCGCGGGCTTGCGCAGCCCTCCGCTCTGCAGCAATGACAGGCAGGCATTCGCGTTGCGCGAGGACCGCGAGCTGACCAAGGACAAGATGCGGCTGACGCTACGGGTCGCGGCGGCAGAAGGGCACAGGCACCTCGTTCTCGGGGCGATTGGGTGCGGCGCCTTTGCGAACCCGCCGCGGGACGTGGCGAGGTGCTGGCTCGAGGTATTGCGCGAGGCTGAGTTTGCTGGCGGGTGGTGGCAGACGCTCTGGTTTGCCGTGTATGATAGTCGGTATGAGGGCAATTTTGCCATCTTCAAGGATGTGTTGGATGGAAAGATTGTATAAGCCAGGGAAGGCCGACATGTTTTGCCATGAATTCACGGAAATGAGTTTTTCTCCGCCTCTTGATACCGAGGTCCAACGGCGTGCGGTTTACACAGTGATCCTTGCGCTTGACGAAAGGGAACATTCGAACCTCCGCTGAAACAAGTGCACGGGCGCACCAAATAGGAGATAACTACGGTACTCCGTACGTATTGCGATGAGCTAGTTACTCGATGTAACACGACAAGGATAGCCGGTCTTGCCCGCCGGTCGGAGACAGCCGCCATGGAAGACTACGCCGCACAGGGCCCGTGTAAACGAAATTCGCTTAGTCTGGGTCGACTCCACGAGGTCTCAAACACGAGCCAGTTGCGTGGCAGAGGTTGGGAGGGGATCCCCGGCCCAGAAAGACGGGCAGAACTTGCCGTGGAACACGAGTTTCATTCTGGGGTCGGATTGGCTTGTGCAAATGACGTATTTCTACGACCTACGAACTGCTCCGAGGGATGCGATGAAACGAGATGCCAAAGTGCCATTTTGGAGTCCTGCATGGATGTCGAGATGCGAGGTGCAGCCTCTGGACGCGTACTACCACGTAGGTCGTTTGTTTCATGATGCAGCAGCCACGCGTCTACATCTCAATGTATCCTTCTTTAAGTCGACTAAACTTCTTTGGGCTGTTGACAGTCAAGCTATATGTAGACCCAAATGGCGGAATACACCAACCCCTCTTTCTTTCAATCCCTCGACCTCTCGACCTCTAACAGGATACCAGGAAACTGGCAGGTTCGTCTAGTCAAGGTGACCAGCCTGAAACATTTACCATTGCTCGAAGCACGAAAAGCGTTGGCTTGCACAATCCGACGACACCACTTGTGTGTTCGCGCATGCATCCAATACTCCAGCCAGGCCCCTTTTGCACAACGGCGGCGATGAACTAACTTTCGTGAGCTAACTTTCTCAACCTCACAAGGGTATGAGCTGGCCAATATCAGCGCGGCTAAGCAAGATCATCGCACCCCGCCACAAGGGGTGAAACGTTGGTGCTGGGATCCTTCAATCCTCGGCAGACGCCCCGTCCAGTTGTCCGTTAATGGCCAATCGTGGAGATACCCCACTATGTGGTTGCAACTCCTACACTGCTAAAGGATGGTTGATATTAGCTCGAGGATGGATAGCATACCGGGTGGAAGAAGATTCCCAGTCCGCAGTATTCTTTCATCCCAGGAGCACTGCGAAGGTACGTGGCCCAGAATAATAAAATGAATATCCTACCAGGAAGTTTGCTGATCTATGCCGGGGGAGCAAGGGGTCTGAAGCTGTTTAGATTATTCTCACGCAGAGGTGACACCTGATCCATGACTAACCCCTACTAGTCTTGAGCTAACATTAAGCATCCTTCAGCAGTGTAACGGGGCCGAGGTTGCCCAAGCAAAAAAGTGACGCATTTCCTTACCCTCGCCGACGGTACGGTTAGAGAAATGCGTCACTTTTTGCTTAGGTTATCTCCGGAATCAGGTGCCGGTGCCATGCGGATACCTGACAGGCGGTGGCGTCGCGGAGACTACCGCAACGTCCAATTGCACTAGACTCGTGGATCCGTGTGCTAGGTCAAAACGACGAATCGCATTTGTCTGCTACTTGGGGGCCGATCAGCGTGGATATGGCCCTGACGGTCGGATGCTAAGCGAAAAACAAAGCACATTTCTACAGCTTCTCGCATTCGACTTGCAGGTAACAAGGATTGTGAATGTCGCCCTCCACACAGACTTGGAAACTTAGCCTCAACAAGAAAACCGCGGGCCTTTGAGCTGATCCGGTCCAATAACCATTGTCGGAAGAGGATCCGACGTATCACACGAACCCCGGACAAAGATGGTACATTTCGCCAAAAGCAATGCAGGGAACTTCGATAGTCCCTGTAGTCTGTACCCACGCCCAAGCCAAGCCATGACTCAATCCCCCCGAGGACGCTCAGACTGACTTTTTCCTGATTTGAATGCGCTGCCGGGGGGCTTCGGGGGTACTCGTTACATAGCTCCACCACTCTGCCGGGCTACTTCCGTACGGAGCGCCGTTGTGCATGAGGGTGGACGCTCGGGCAACAAAGCGGCAACGGGGGTGCCGAAGCCATGGCTACCATGCTCCACTACGAGTCCACCACATCACGCACATGTCCTTCTTGGGATGGAGAGTCTCAGGGGCAGGAGGGCGGCAATGTCGTCCGGATGCATTAAGGCTGTGTTTCCCTCGTCCGTAGCGGCTTGTTTCTCTGACCTCGTTTCCTGCACAACGAATTCCCCCAAGTTCAGAGCCATCCAACAACAGCAATCATGGGCGGCCTTTTCGTGCCCGACCACTACGTCGTGATGGCGCCCTCGCCCATCGAGATGAACATTGCGTCACTCGTCTGGGGCCTCACCCTTGGCTTCGCCCTCTTCTGCTTCTCAAATGGCGTCCGGCAGAGCTGGGGCATCTGGAAGCGGACAAAGACTATTAACAGCTACGTGATACTCGTCTGGACCGAGTGGCTCGTCAGCTTTATATTGAGCCCCATCCTGTGGCTCTTTCTATGGGGTAGCATTCAGCCTTCGTGAGTCGTAATTACTTAACTCGGAGAAACGGTGGAATGGAGTGTGCTAACAATATATTTGACAGGTTTTGGTTGTTCTTCTTCGTCCTCTTCCTCTGGACGTTCCAGATCCAGTGTGTAAGTCGTTGTTCGCTGTCACCGCAATCACAGCCTCTCTCAACTGACTGACAATTTGTTCTCCATGATACAGATTATGCAAATCATGATCAACCGGATCGCCTTGCTCGTGCGCAACCGGACGCGTATCCGGCAACTCCAGTGGGGGGCTGGCCTCATCATCGGGGTAATCAACATCTCCGTCTTCTGCATCTGGATCCCTACGCAGTTGCAGATCTCGCCGACCATTGCCACCGTCAACTTCTACTGGGACCGCGTGGAAAAGGCCATATTTGCGGTCCTCGATGTGTCGCTTAACGTTTATTTCGTGCGGCTTGTTCGCAGCAAGCTCATCAGCAACGGTCTGGACAAGTACAAGCCACTCTTTTACTACAACTGCATGATGATCCTCGTGTCAGTCTCGCTTGATGTAAGTCTTGGTTGGTGGTTGGCCTCCGTTCGACCCCTGAGAACCCCACTCCCCTCGCCCCTTTGCTTTTTTTTTTTTTTTTTTACTTTTATCGAAACTCGCATGCCCACCCACACTGACACTCTCACCCAATCAGATCATCCTCATCGGTATGATGTCTGTCGGTGACGGCTTCATCTACACGCAGTTCCACCCCCTAGTCTACTTCATCAAGCTGCACATTGAGATGAGCCTGACGGACCTCATTACCAAGTCGGTTCAGGCCGACCAGCCCAGCGGCAACCACAACAGCGGCAGCGGCGCCAACGTGTACCAGCACAACGGGTCTGGCAACGGCGCGCAAAAGAACCGGAGCGGCAACGGGCGGTCCTTCTGGGGCGACGGCAGCAACAGAAGCGGCTCGGCGTCGGCTGCGATCCGGATGCGCACGCTGGTCACGGCCAGCCCGGCCGGCCCCGACGGCGAAAGTTACGACGGGCCCCAGGAGGGCATCCAGCGCAAGGTCGAGACCCAGCAGGTCGTCCACGACCTCAAGGAGGAGGACGCGCGGAGCCGCACGAGCTCGACGGAGCAACTGCAGAAGAAGTACGGGATTGTGTAGTTCATATATCATAAAAGGCGGAGGGTGTGTGGGACCGAGTTTGGAGAGTAGTACACTATAGAAGCATTACTTGCATTGTGATTTAATCATCAGAACATGACGTGCAGGAAGTGAAGTGCCTGCCGTCAGTGCACTGCGTGGGGAGTCGGGAGTTGGGATCTATTGAAACGTATTTAATTCGACCTTCAAGGCCATTCCCTTTTTAGACATCCTCTTGACTGATAGACGACTTCAATCAAGACCTATGCATTTACCTATCTCATGCTCCTCCAAACGCCACATTGCACAGTCCAAGTGCGCTATAAACTGTAACGTGTTTTGAATTCAAAGCTTCTAATCGTATTTCTATACCACAGGACACTGATTCAAACCGTCAAGGTGCACGGCTGATCTTGACACTCATCTCGTTTCTGACCATGATGCCGCCGGCCCGCGAGCCCGGAGGCGTCGGCGAGGAGCGGCCCCATCCTCCACTCCCACCTGGTTCGTCCTGCTGCTGCACCCCTGTGATGATGACGTGCGAAGGGCCATGGCGGCCCTCGTAGCCGCGGGTCATACCGGCTGCTCGTTCCATCGTGTCTGCGCTGGCGCTGTCGGGGTACCTGTCGTCTGCATGCATCGGCGACTTGGCCAGCTCGTACGTCGAGTCGGCGTCGTCGGACGCGGCCTTGGACCGGCCGAGGGGGTGGGATACGCCGCCGCCGCCATCTCCGCTCCGGCCCAGCGTCCCGATGCGCACAAACGACTTGGGCCGGCTGTCCTGGTAGTCGCCGCCGTTCGACTTGTTGTTTGAAGAGCCAATGTGGAGCCTGCGGAGCACGCGGGCAAAGATGGGCCGGAGCAGGGGGAGGCAGGCGGCGATGATGGCGAAGTTGACCTCGACGGACGCCCACATGATGATGCCCGAGAGGTCGTAGGTCAGGTCGGTTGTCTTGGGGTTGAAGACTACAGAGTAAGTCTGGATGGCTGTCAGTCTTGCGTGTATACGTGTGCATATGTATGCATGTGGATTTTTGAAGAACTTCGACAGAATCGGAGGAGATGTACCAGAAGGCAGATGCTGGCGATGCACGTGAGAATGCCAAACGTGAAGAGAAGGCTGACGCCCCACCGTTGTGTCCTCTTGAGCTGCAGTTGGCCGATCTGGAACACGGGCAAGGCCATGATGAGGATATCAAGGCCGAGGTGGGCGGAGGTTGAGGCCGTGAAGTACTTTGCTCCATCCTGGCGAGTGTTGGTGTCAGTATAGTTGGTACTGAGGGCAAGTCTAGTGGTCATAGTCAAGACTTACAATGCAGACGGCACCAGGGTAGCCAGGTGTCCAGAAGGCATGAACTGGAATGCAATGGAAGATGGTCATGATGGTCTGCGGCGCGTCAGCGAAGCCATCACATGATGAGCCAGGAGAGGGGCAAGGCTAGCTCTGACGTACGCGAATCGTCAACCAGATGGCCGACAGGACAAAGAGAACAATGATAGGGATTTTGATGGGCGATGTCTTGAACATACGCCAGTAGAAGGCGAGGATGGAGAACTTGACGAAGCCGAGCGACGCCGCATATGTCAGCTCGGCAACCATGTTGTGGATTAAACTGTTGCGCAGCAGATTCCCCATATCACCAGGCACTTCAAGAATGTGCCTGCCGAGGCCCGACTGCACGATCCAGACCCATACGCTGACATTGAAGCCGATGCCGAAGAACTGCGCACTTGTTGTTAGTTTGTCTATGATAAGAAGAGAGAGAAAGATGGAATATGCCCACATATGCAATGATGACGAACCAGTCGTCCCACCACAGGTGTACACCAGTCAGGCGTCTCGCCGAGAAGCGCAGGGCAAACGCGCCGGTCGCAAAGAGGAGCGTGATAATCGACGATGTCCACAGATCGAGGACGTAATCATTCGGTGCCATGGTTGCGAGAGGCTCAGACCGTCGGTGCACAGGTGGCGATATCAGCTTCCCCGGAGTCTCGTCAGGACGAGAGGCTGCTTGTTATAATTGACTGGAAGGAAGACTCTGCAGCTTTGGACCCTGTTCCATTCTGTCGGAGCCGGCACTCAGGGGCCCGACGGTCGCTCGGCAGTCGAGGAGCGAGTCAAGCATGCAATGCTTCGTAGCATCGCGCGAAACACCACATATGATCTAGTGGTAACCGGTATGTTCCGTTGGTGATCTCCGCCCCCATGACCGGGCTATCAACACCGCAACGCCATACGCAACGTAGACACTAATATAGCGTGCTCCGCATGGATTAGCCGTGTCTCGCAACCAAATGCCGGGACGGTGTCGCTACGTGTTGGCGTGTCGTCATGGCTAGTTGCCGCTAGGCCTTGTTCCGGGACTGATCGCTGCAACTAATGAGGATGTCCAAACCTTGGAGCAGCATCAGTAGCTGACCATTGAAAATAAAACCGGCACTTGGAGCTGACCCCATGGTCCATGACCCCAGCCGTCAGCCGCATGCATGAAGACCCAAAACGGGCCTGTTTCCACTGGGTCGGGGCTATCCGGTGTCAGCGTGGTCAATGTGTCAGTGCCTGCAAGGCGTTGTGTCAGAAGCCCGTCGAGGCGGTGGCCAGAAAAACCCGGACAGTTAAGGTGTGGGAATTGTATGTAAGGTGTCCGGTTTTTTTTTTGGCCACCGCCTCGCCCGTAACGTTTCGGCTAAGATACAATAGACGCCTGCACGAGCATGGGGAGCTTCACAGGCTCGATGCCAGCATGACCTTGGAAATGCTTGTGATAGGGTGCGTCGTGCTGGGATTATTTGCGCAGCTCATCCATGTCCTGCAGATCGTCACTCAGGCGGCGTGCCGGAGATCAGGGGAGCACCACCGCCCGGCCTAGACCGACCAAAGATCAATATTGCAATCAAAACTATCTCTTGGCAGATCATATTCCTGGGGAACGGCTGGCAGCGATGAGCTTACTGCGTACATAGTACGCACCTATTCTATGCCTAACCTGATCAAGACTGTACCCGTTCTTGAGGTACATGATCAGACAGGCATGACATCTTCGTCTGTGGCGTCTCAAGAAACCGCTGGCTACACGGGTCTGCCATACGCTATGGCTTTGCGGCTGATAGCCGGTATCAACAGCGTGCGGCGTCCCATCGACGAGAAGAGCATTGTCTCGTTACGCGATACCTGCTCATTAACCAAGCACGGTGCCAATCTTGACCTGAGGCCCGGCTTTGGTTCTGCATCTGGCGTTGGGGGCCGCTCTCCTGGCTCATGCAGCATTGGCGCTGTGAAGCATAAACACTGATCCTAGACTATGCCAGGGGTCGAGGGAGTTGAGGCGGCGAGCAAAATAAGCCGGATATCTCAGCACCATTGCTCCACCAAAACTGTCCGGTTTATTTTGCTCACCTGGTAGGATTTCCCTGGGTGACAATGGAATTGAAAGGAGAATTTCGGCTCTCAGCAGGGGTGATTTTTGGGTCTTCATCGGCAATTTGCCAGGGCCCCATGAAGTTGGAGACGCGCAAGGTCACTCCTGAAAGGACACAGGAGAGCTCGGACCAGTAGGAGTCTGGGATGTCTTGGTCCGAGTCTTTTGGTCCTTGTCACCAGCGTCCAACATCTCGATCCGGTCTTCCTGTGTGTATGCTTTGATATAACGAGACTGTCGGACATGGAGTCGAGGTGGTCCAAACACAAGTTGACACATTTTCCTACCCTCGCTCACAGTACGGGTAGAGAAAATGTGTCACTTTTTGTTTGGTTGGCCTAGGAAGTGCTGGAGAGCCCAGAGTGGCTCAGCCCCGGCAACTTCCGAAGACATTCATGAAACAACTTTTCCATCTATATAATCATATCCAATCTGCGCCACAGTACCGCTCCGATGTACTGTCCAGGCCGATTTTGTACGAGAAGGAACCTAAATACCAGCCTCAATTAAGTGTTTTTGTCAGTGGCTGTGTAGAGTGGGCCAGGGAAAACCTTAATGCGGAATGTTCAGCTCTTAATTGGTTTAATTACAACTATGTGGGGTCTGATCGGCATAAGATATCGCGTCTAAACGAAATATGACGAATGCTGACGTACGCTAAGTGACCGTCGAAGTGGCTATATAAGTAGCCTAGAGTAGCCGTCGAAGTGGACGTCGAAGTGACCTGAAGTGGCTGTCGAAGTGGCCGTCGAAGTGGCCGTCGAAGTGGCCGTCGAAGTGACCTGAAGTGGCTGTCGAAGTGGCTATATAAGTAGCCTAGAGTAGCCGTCGAAGTGGACGTCGAAGTGACCTGAAGTGACCGTCGAAGTGACCGTCGAAGTGGCCGTCGAAGTGGCCGTCGAAGTGACCTGAAGTGGCTGTCGAAGTGGCTATATAAGTAGCCTAGAGTAGCCGTCGAAGTGGACGTCGAAGTGACCTAAAGTAACCGTCGAAGTGACCGTCGAAGTAGCCGTCGAAGTGGCCGTCGAAGTAACCTGAAGTGACCGTCGAAGTGGCCGTCGAAGTGACCTGAAGTGACCGTCGAAGTGGCCGTCGAAGTGGACGTCGAAGTAACTCGAAGTAGCTATCGAAGTAGCTATTAAAGTAGCCGTCGAAGTGGCTATCGAAGTGGCTATCGAAGTAGCCGTCGAAGTGGCCGTCGAAGTGGCCGTCGAAGTAGCCGTCGAAGTGGACGTCGAAGTGACCCGAAGTAGCTATCGAAGTAGCCGTCGAAGTAACCTGAAGTAACCGTCGAAGTAGCCGTCGAAGTGGACGTCGAAGTGACCTGAAGTGACCTAAAGTGACCGTCGAAGTAGCCGTCGAAGTGGACGTCGAAGTAACTCGAAGTAGCTATCGAAGTAGCTATCAAAGTAGCCGTTAAAGTAGCTATCGAAGTGGCTATCGAAGTAGCCGTCGAAGTGGCCGTCGAAGTGGACGTCGAAGTGACCCGAAGTAGCTGTCGAAGTGGCCGTCGAAGTGACCTAAAGTAACCGTCGAAGTAGCCGTCGAAGTAGACGTCGAAGTAACCTAAAGTAGCTATCGAAGTAGCTATCGAAGTAGCCGTCGAAGTAGCTATCGAAGTGGCCGTCGAAGTAACCTAAAGTAGCTATCGAAGTAGCTATCGAAGTAGCTATCGAAGTAGCCGTCGAAGTAGCCGTCGAAGTAGCCGTCGAAGTAACCTAAAGTAACCGTCGAAGTAGCCGTTAAAGTAGACGTCGAAGTAACCTAAAGTAGCTATCGAAGTAGCTATCGAAGTAGCTATCGAAGTAGCTATCGAAGTAGCTATTAAAGTAGACGTCGAAGTGACCGTCGAAGTAGACGTCGAAGTAACCGTTAAAGTAGCCGTCGAAGTAGACGTCGAAGTAGCTATATAAGTAGCCTAGAGTAGCCGTTAAAGTAGACGTCGAAGTAGCTATATAAGTAGCCTAGAGTAGCCGTCGAAGTAGACGTCGAAGTAACCTAAAGTAGCTATCGAAGTAGCCGTCGAAGTAGCCGTCGAAGTAACCTAAAGTGACCCGAAGTAGCTATTAAAGTAGCCGTCGAAGTAGACGTCGAAGTAACCGTTAAAGTAACCGTCGAAGTAGCCGTCGAAGTAGCTATCGAAGTAGACGTCGAAGTAGCCGTCGAAGTAGCTATATAAGTAGCCTAGAGTAGCCGTCGAAGTGGACGTCGAAGTAGTCGTCGAAGTAGATATCGAAGTAACTATCGAAGTAGCCGTCGAAGTAACCTAAAGTAGCTATCGAAGTAGCCGTCGAAGTAGACGTTAAAGTAGCTATCGAAGTAGCTATTAAAGTAGCTATATAAGTAGCTTAGAGTAACCTAGAGTAGCCGTTAAAGTAGACGTTAAAGTAGCTATCGAAGTAGCTATTAAAGTAGACGTTAAAGTAGCTACTAAAGTAGCCGTTAAAGTAAACGTTAAAGTAAACGTTAAAGTAAACGTTAAAGTAGCTATTAAAGTAGCTATCGAAGTAGACGTCGAAGTAACTTAAAGTATACGTCGAAGTAAACGTTAAAGTAGCTATCGAAGTAGACGTCGAATTAGCCGTTAAAGTAACCTAAAGTAACCTAAAGTAACCTAAAATAGACGTCGAAGTAGACCTCGAAGTATCCGTTTAAGTATCCTAAAATAGCTTAAATAATAGTTAAAGTAGCTATTTAAAGTATCCTAAAGAGCTATTAAAATAGCCGTCAAAGTAGCTAATAAAGTAGCGAGAGTCGTCGAAGTTAGCTAGGGACTTATGCACGGGGTACTAGCGGAACGACGCTGACTAATTTGGGCGACTAGGAGGTTGAGAGGGCGCAACGCGCCCGACCTCCGACTAGTTCTCCAATCAAGCACCACTTCCTTCGCTACTCGCCACATCCACATTCGCCACATCCTACTAGCCCAAGCATTAGACCGCCTTGGCAAGCCTCAACATGACAGCCGACAGATCTCTACAAAGAGTTCCATAGACGCAGGATGTCCCTTCCAAAGAATAACTACAGCGAAACAAAACAAAATGCAGAGACGCGGCGAGCACGGAGACATGATAGATAGGAGGGGCGCCGTTGTGAGCAAGATCATCAGATAATTATTTACTCCCGCGGTCAAAGTAGCTCAACAACGCGTGCGACTGATCACGAATGTTACTCCTGGCATTGTAAGCGAGCCACCTATGCCATCACAATCACACACAACGATCGCAATCGACAACGCCTGCGTGCCGTAATAATACCCCGCGGCAAGAGCTGCTCGACAATCATGTCACCGATTCAGAAACCGCTATCGCAAGAGGGACTAGAAGCTATGCTTTTAGGATGTTATGCCGGTGGGGCAGCTGTGGTCGTTTATTACATTCTATTGTTTCACGGAACAACTTAAGGTGCCCCTGACCACGGCGGCCCACGTCTTCGTGGAAACGGGACGACGGACGCCTACAACTCTGTGATGACATGCAGGTAATTCTCGTGGTCTCCCTTGCTGGAGCTCAGCATTATGGCCAAGCACACAGTGGCCTCGCCAGCAAGCTTTCAAGCCTCAGCCCCGCATGGAATCACGGTAATGGCTCAGGTGTTGACTCCAAGCACGCCTTGAGACAGCCAGCAGTCCCCTGACCTCTAGGTTTGCAGAGCCAAAAAGGCGCTACCGTCTGGCTCTGCAGCCATCGCGGCACATTTCGGGAGCAGCCTGCCCAAAATTATCAAAGTGACCAACATCGGCACCAACAATAGCATCTCAGGCTCATCACACATGGCCTAAGTACAAGATCAAATCGTCGCTCTAAGATGCGCTTGGAAATGCGATCAAGGGCTCGAAGCCGAAGAGATTCTAAGTTAAATCTAAGTTAAATGAATCATGATATGACGTTCTGTCGACAGTCGTCTCCATGACTGACAAGCAAGATCTACATGACAGCAGGCTAGCTTCAGAGCAGGGTTCAAGGGAATGCTCTAGTGGATGTTACAAATGACAAGTCGGCCAGCCGCTTGACGACCGTGGCTGAGCTAGCGTAACCTAGTCCACCTATCGGCCGGTACTCCGATGTCACACTTTCAAAGGGCTACAAACGACCTCCGCGGAGGGTAATTGCGGGCCCCGGAGGCACCCCCGGCCAGACCGGCGGTACTTGACAGCTTTGCCAGGGATGAGCGCCCCTTTTCCTTGACCCTTGAGGCACTATGAGCCCAGCGGCTACTGCTTAGCTCGAGAGTGTTCTCTGTTGGGGTCAGGAGTTTGCAGTAGCTCAACAGGGGTGCCAATCATCCATGGGTCTTATGCATGTCGCAAGCTGGGTGGTGGGTCATTGTCTTTTGCGAATTGATTGTGCTGCCCGGAGGCGGAACTGGGGTCTTCCACACACCCACAGACGTTGAGGCCTGACGACAGCGAGCTGGACAAGTATGGCCTCGTCGTCGTTGATCATGACAACGTCTATCTACTGTATCCTGCCGCCGTTGTCTCGTTGTCGTTTAGAGAAGCGAATATTATGGCGTAACTTTCTGAATGGGATAAGTAGTACAAAGCTCGCGGCTTGTAGATAAGTGCAGCACCGTGACGTATTTTTAAGTAGAAGTGAAATGATCAAGCATAGAAACGCGGAAGTCGGACCTCCCACACTCTCTTGTATTAATTAAGTATAAACCCTTATCATCATGTCTCTCTGGTCTTTTATCGCTACTTCCTCAAGAATGGAAGTATATTCAAGCCACTGACAATGACACCAGTCTAACAGACAGCGTGCTTCCTGTAGCTTAAAAGTATTAGAATTCAACATTTGGATATTTAATTAAGACTCTATATTCGGCCTAACCACCGAAGAAATGCCTGTCCCATCTATCCGTATCGGTAACAGTTTCTATAAGCGTAGATTCACATATAATCAAGAGATAGGTTATAAACTTAAACTCGATCCCAATTTAACTGACAATCAAAATTTGGCGTAAGCTGTGAGCATTCGCCACTGAGGGTAATTAGAAAAAGCCCATTTCTATTCTGCTTCAAATTAGTACTCGTTGCTTTGTCTGTCACAGTTGAATTGCAATTTTGTTAGAACTAACGGCTCCCCGTGCTACGCTACGACAAAGGAGAGCAAAGCAGTGGTGGGAGTGACTGTACTGCTTGTAACATGTGCGCCTAAGAGTCACAGGCTATCAAACCCACTTGTGCGATGTTGCTCGATCACATGCTATCAAGTTGCACCGATGATTTCTCCCCCTGCTTTATTGTGTAGACGGATCATATTGAGACATGCTCACGCCCCGCCATTTCACCAGACCACGCCACGTAGTGGCATTGAAAGTGAGGGATGACGGGATATGTGAGACATACACTCCCTCGGGTCTAACAGCGGCCAAAGGGAAAAGCAGCTCAAGGTGACCTTTCTCCTCACCTGGTGTACCGAGCCCATGTCCATACACTACTAGAACGTGCAAACACTCTAATTATCATTGTGCAGTTGGAATATTCCCGAACAATGCCAAAAGAACAATGCTGTCCCTCCGTACCACGACCATACGAAATATCATCTTTGCCAGCCTCAGCACCGCACGACTCGCCACCGCGGACGCGCCGCTTGTGAGCACTCCCCGTGCCAAAGCGTATAATGACGGCGCGTACGGCGACATGCCCGCGTAGTCCTTCATTTCGTCCGACGTCCTAGCGCCACGGATCCTCGTCTCGTCGTGGAAGCACAGAGGTCTCTGCAGTCCAGAGTAGCACATCTTCCTCAACCTGGCCTTAGCCGACTGCTACCAGGCACCCTTGATCCTCGACGCGAAGGACCTTAGCCTCGTATGGAACGACCCTCGGGGGGTAGGCAGCATCGGCCTACGGCCCCAAGAGTACAACGTGAAGACGTATCTGAAGTTTTACGCGAGCGAGTCGGCCGACAGCTGGGCCGGCGGCGAGGGCGTCCTCCTCGACGAGACGTATAACATCGCCCACAGGATGCCGACGCTGGACCCGGGCAGGGACGGCGACCAGCATGAATTCGCCCTCACCCGTGATGGCACGGCGCTCCTGACACAGACGCACACAATCTTGACGGACTGCTCCGTGGCCGGCGGGCCAGAGACTGAATGCCAGCTCCTCGTCGGGGGGTTCCAGGCGGTCGACGTGGCGTCGGGGCGGCCGCTCTTCACATGGGACAGCACGGAACTAGCGATGTCCCTGACTGAGTCGTGCCAGCCGTACGCTACGACAGAGAAATCTGGCCGCGGCTGGGACTTTTTTTCATCAACGCCGTGTCCAAAGACGCACGCTGGCGACTATCTTGTTGGCGGGCGCGGCGTGTGCGCCGTGTTTCTCGTTACTGGCAAGTCTTGCACGCGCGTCTGTTAACTGGGCGGCGCTGGCAACATGTTTCGCGACCTGAGCGGTGGCCGGGCGACAAAAATTTGCCGGGCAAAACCACGTTTAATTCGCTGACGAGGCCGAGGTCGAGGTCGTCATGTACGAGTCGCTGACAAGCGGCATGTCTACTCCAAGACGCCTGGATGCCGGGTGTAGTGCAGCGCCGCGCGCCGGATCAGACTCAACTACCAAGGCATGACGGCTGAGTTGGTTAGCGAGCTACGCCACCCGCTCGGGGTCCGGGCCTACGCCAAAGGGGGCGTCCAGGTTCTGCCTGGGGGCGGCACGCGCGTATCGTGGGGCACGGTGCCGGCCATCACCGAGTTCCTGGCCGACGGGAGCGTGTGCCTGGACGTGCAGGTCGGGCAGTGGTCAGCGAGCGTCTCCGGGGCTAACGGCCTCTCCCGGGCGTACAAGTTCGACTACAAGGGGACGCCGTACTGGGACCCGGTCATAGCGGTGGTGGACTGCAAGGTCTACTTCTCGTGGAACGGGCGACCGAGGTGCGCATTTGGGCTTTGGTAAGTGTATATACTATGCCACCGCGGTATTGTGTTGCTGTGCTTCCCTTCTGACTTGCGAGGACTGGTGGATTGGCGGCACAACGGAGTCTCAGATGGTTGAAATGACCACCTTTGAGAAGCACGGTTTCGAGACAGAGTTTGTGCATGCCAAACCCCTGCCGCTAATGGTGCGAGTCGAGGCGAGAGATGTCGACGGCAACGTGCTGCAGTCAACAAGGATAGTGATGACGAGTCCCATCCTGTGACTCATGCCTAGGCCTAAGTCCCAAGCCGATAGCCATGAGCCCCTTGAAGGCTTTGGTTCGGGTCTCCGTCTTCTATCAGAGCTGCATGCTGTGGGAGCCCTTGCTTGAAGCCGCGCGTCTCGCATGATTGTGGTTGAAAGCGCGAACTGGTATGGGGTGGCTTCCATGGATATCTGTGCGCATACTAGAGTTAGTTGTTTGACTTTGGCGATGCCACGAGCCGATATTTTCAAGGCTTAACATACAATGTAGGTCCCCTACTAGAGCAGCATATCGAAGACATTTAGTCTGTCAACAGTCTAGAGTCTAGTAGGGACAAAGACCGTTCTCTTGACTTGCCAGACATATGCTCTCAGTAGAAGCTCTAGACCAACTCATGCTTATAGGAAAAATGTGACCCGGTGTCACCCGCTCTGTCCGGGCGTGAAGTCGAGAACCTCGAGCTTGCGCAACAGCTCCCGGAGGCTAGCCCCGGCGTCATTGTCTACTGCTACAAGCACCCCGCCATCACTCAGCTCGCTGAGATACGCACCGCCAATGCCACGAATCTTGGGCACGAGGCTACACCCGTTGGCCTCGAGCGTTATGGCAGGCAGGTGGCGCAGGATCTCGAGTAGGTCACCGACGAGGCGCTGGTGCTCACCGCCATGAAATGACTGGGGGGACGACGGTGTAGAGGAGAGAGAAGGGATGGAGCTGCTGGCGCTACTGCTAAAGAGCTGGAGCATGTTTGAGCGCACATAGAGGCTCGTTATGAAGAGATTTGCGATCTGGGCGTCGTGGTGGATGGTGGCGCCCGAAGACCTCCGGGAGAGCCCGCCGCGCCAGCGGAGCTCGGGAGGGAGCCGATCGAGCGTGGCCTGGACACGGCGCAAGCCAGCGTCTAGGGCGGCGTTGGGGCTGAGGTACAGCCTGTCGACCTGAGCGCGGTGCCAGGCCAGGAAGATGTCGGCGAGGTGGTTCAGGGCGGGTACGTACGATGTAACGTCGCCGTGCCAGGGGTCACCTGCAGTGTTGTTGGGATCAAGTTGGTCATCAGTCAAGGGCAAAGGCCGCCGTGAGCAGTCGGTATAGTCGTGGATAGTGACGAAGCCGAGGACGGGCCGGCCGGTGAGGTCCATGCTCACGTCGGTCACAATCAGCAGCCAGTACAGCCTCTTAAGCAACTGGACCTCGATAAGCGGCAGGCAGGGCTCCGCAGCCTGGTGAGCATGAAGGAGGTGCCGGACGCCGAGCTGCGCATCGGTGATATAGCGGCCCACGTGGGTGGTCGGCAGCGAAGGCATCGCCCTCGCCGATGCACCGAGATTGTACTTGGCTACACACCAGTCGAGCGAGTACGGACCGTGCGGAGGGAGGAGACCTGGGCCAGCCTCGACGATTTCGAAGCAGCGCTCAGTCGTGATAGAGCCATAGTCAGTCTGTCGGTGGCTGGGGCGGCGGAGGGTGGCGCAGGTCGCACAGACGACGCTGATGACAAGTGCGGCGAAAACAGGATTGGTGTCTGCCTCGTCGCTGTCGAGGCGGGCGAGGAAACGGCGGCGCAACAGGACCGGAGCAAGGGGGTGGATGTGCTCAAACCAGTCGTCGAGGATATGCCGGACTAGGTCACGGGGGCCGAGTAGCTCGAGAGGGGAGTGCCGTGGCGGCTGCTCGGCGGATGAGGGCGAGGGGACGTGGACCTTGCCGTTGTGGTTGAGGCGCCTGTAAGCATCATTAGCATGAGCATTGGGAGGCCCTCTCTTCCGCCGTGGTTTGTCCGAGGTGCACGACGTGCCGAGCGTGAGACAGCCCTCACACGGGATGCCGACCCCAGGCCCGATATCGGAACTCGTTCCACCAGACGGCGGCCGGCACTTGACACGCCGTGCCCGGCACAGGTCACAGGCCTTCTGGTTGCGCGTCTTAATTTGATGCATTTTTGCGGGGGGCGACCCTGGGAAGCAGTCTGGGGTCGCAGTGGCCGTAGCTGGGGTGGGGGAGTGAAGAGATGAGTGTAGTAAAGTGAGGAGGAGGAAAATAAAGGTTGGGGAATGGTTTATGCGAGGTATAAGCTGGGGCAGAGACGCTCGGCAGATCATGAGTCCGGGGCAACTGTGGTTGAGGGGGTGTTGTGTAAGCGGATGGAGCTCGGGGATGGGAATCCATAATCAGGGCACACTACGACTACATGGACTTGCCCGCAGCCACGACGAAAGGAACCACCACTGTGCAAAATGCGATTCTTTTGATTCTTGTTCACGTGCCCAGTGCAGGAATTCTCAGTATACTTGATAGTGCATGTCTATGGACAGCAACGGTCCACGACAAAACTAAGGGCCCGGTTATCTCATATCCTCCTTCGACTTTATCTTAAGGAAATTAAATAACACTATATCACTCGTTCTCTTTGTGCACCGTTACAGACCTTTCAGCATCCTGTAGCTTCGCCTCGGCCGTAGCCTGCGCGACGCTCGCAGGCGCCCCGGGCCCGTCAAACAGCACGGCAATCTCCTCGAGCGTAGGCCCGCGCGTCTCGACAAAGCAAAAGTAGATGAAGAGGCACTCAATGACCAAAATAGCGACATAAACAAGGTAGAAGCGCCACTGCATCACCTCGGGACCCATCGGATTCATGTCCTGATTGAAGACGGCCGACAGCGCCGCAGAAGAGGAAAATCATGGCGAGCACGGCGCGGCCGGCCAACGTGAACCTCGTGTTGGCGTACACCGCAGTGCACGCGGTCCAGATCGAGAAGGAGATGAGCATGCCCACGAGGAGAGAAACAAGCCTACTGGACCCGAGGACAGACCTGAGGTTATATAGAGACTCGTCGTCGCGTGCTTTACCCCATGATCACCGCGTGGAGATGGGCACGGATGGGTAAACCCACACATAAATTACCCTAGACTCACGATCTAACCACTCTAGTGCGAGGATGGAGCAGGTAGGTTGATTTTACGGGCGAGGGTGCGCGGGTATAAACACGGTTTCCACGAGGGTCTCAATTATATTTCCCTCGTATGTTGTTGCCAAAAACCTGACGACTCGGCCGCTTCGGCAACATGGTACCCCAGTGTTAAACACAGAAGCGAGGTTTATCCGCAAGCATGGGTGGTTAGTGCCGTCGCTATGATCATCCACCCGCAAGCTCGCTCAGGGGTATACGCGAGGAATATCCACCCAACAGGACTTGGCTGCGGCGTCGTCAAGGGTCCTCCACAACTATGGCAACCGTGGGTAGACTGTAGATTCAGTGACGAAGCCCCGAGTCTGATACCGAACTATGATCGACCACACATGCTGCAAAGTATAAAGCAGAGTTCGGCCTCGTTCATGAAAACAAAATTAATGCCAAAAACAACCTCCTTCTCTCCCTTCCCCCAATCCTACACTCATCACAAACCACGGCAGCAAAATGGGTGGCGAGCCATCATCTCAAGCAAGCAGCAACTCTGCATTGCCGCGCCTGCAGCATGGCGCAAACGGTGTCCAACTCATCGTCAAGGGTAAGCCCTTCCTAATGCTCGCGGGCGAGCTGCACAACTCGTCCCTGAGCTCGGCCCGCTTCATGGCAGACGTGTGGCCGGCCATGAAGGCGCAGTTCATCAACACCCTGCTGGGCTCCATCTCCTGGGAGATGGTCGAGCCCGTTGAAGGCCAGTTTGATTTTTCAGAGCTTGACACCGTCATCCGGGGCGCCCGAGAGCACGGCATGCACCTAGTGCTGCTGTGGTTCGGAACTTACAAGAACGGGGTCTCGACATACGTCCCACACTGGGTCAAGCGCGATGCAAAAAGGTTTCCCCGGGTCCACGTGCTCGAGGCCGGCGGCCGGAAAAGGACCCTCGAGATGATCTCGCCGTTCTCCGAAGAGTGCGTCAAGGCCGACGCCCGCGCTTTCCGGAAACTCACTGAGCATCTGCGCGAGTTTGATGCCGAGGACAACACGGTGCTCATGATCCAGGTCGAAAACGAGACGGGCCTACTCGGCGACGCCCGGGATCGCTCTCGCATCGCCGACGCAGAATTCCAAAAAGGTGTTCCACCCGCTCTTATCAAAAATCTCGCAGCGCCCACAACGAACCTCCATCCGCGGTTCGTGGAGCGTTTTGGAAAGTGTCTGCCCGCCGCTGCACAGGCGTGTCAGCAAGGCAAGACCATCTCATGGGAGTCACTCTTTGGCTCCGGTAACCCGGCGAGCGAGGCCTTCATGGCCAACGCCATCTCAATATATGTCGGTAAAGTGGCTGCGGCGGGCAAGGAGGGCTACTCGATCCCGATGTACACCAACACGTGGCTCAATACAGACGACCCAACGGCGCTCGGCCTGGAGGATCTCCCTGTCGGCGGCTCCGACCCCGGGATCTACCCTTCCGGCGGTCCCTGCCCGCACGTAACTGACATCTGGCGCTACAACGCGCCCGCGCTCGACTTTCTCGCTCCCGACCTCTATTTCCACAACTACGAAAGCGTCTGTCGTGACTACACGGCCCACGCCGACAACCCCCTTTTCATCCCCGAGCAGCGCCGCGAGGAGAACGGCGCCCGACGCGTCTGGATCGCCTACGCCACCTACGGCGCCCTCGGCACGGGTCCCTTCGGCATCGATACTGGCCCCGAGGTCGTCGGTCGCGAGTACCGCCTGCTGTTCCAGACGCAAAAGTACCTGCTCAACACCCCAGCCTCGCAGCGCTTCGGCTTCTTCTTCGACGAGTTGCCGGCCTCTGGTCCTCCACGCGGGCGGGAGCGCTGGACGAGGATATTTGGTGGCCACCTCGAGGTTATCATTGAGCGGGCATTCGTGTTCGGCAAGGCCGGCCCCGGCGGCGGCATGGTGATCCAGCTCGGCGACGAGGCCACGTCGGCGCGGTTCCTGGTTGTCGGCAGGGGCTTCAACATCCACTTCAAGAGCCATCAGGAGGGTGCGACGTTTACGGGCATACTCGATGCGCGGGAGAAAGAATACGATCCAGCCACGGGAGAGCTGCGCACGCTAAAGACGCTCAACGGCGACGAGACAAGGAGTGGTAAATTTCTCATCATGCCCAACGACGATCCGGACTACGGCGGGTTTCCCATCGCTGTCACCATTCCTGCGGCCACGTGCATTGCAGAAGTCGAGGCATATTGGGTCTGCGAGGACGAGAATGAGCTGTGAGCAGAAATATTGACAGAGCCGAGTAGCAAAATTCAGAGAAGTCGTGCATTTATGCATTTCATTGTTCTGTCGATAAAATTTAGACAAAGTACGAAATGGAAATTGTTTTTACGTGAGAAATGAAGATGGGACAATTAGGAGATTTTAGGAAAATCAATACAGCTCGACGTTGCTTACCAACTTTACATCATCTAGGATGTTAGCAGATGAGAAACCAAGGACGACAAATGCATCCCCATCACCGTGGGTAATGCGCGTGAAGCGAATTTCTGTCGCTGTATAACCATTTGATGATATTATAGGGGCCAACATGAGCCCCAACTGTTAAGAAAAGCGACCGGGAACCGAGAGTGATGTTTTGCTTCGCCGAGACGCGCCAGCTATTACAACTTGGCCATAGCACGAAGATCCCATGTAACCGCAAACGACGCAGGCAGGCGCGGCTTCCAATTGTTCTCAACCCTAACGACCACCTTGAAGGTTGAGCCGGGAACATTGTCCCATAATACCTTCTCGACATTGTCTGCAGGGGTAGTGAACTTGTATGTCAGTGCTTTGCCGTCTTGCCAATACCATGGTTGTTCAGGGTTATTCTTGAAAGATTTTATCAACTCACTTAGGTTGTCGGATGCACTGCCACCGTTGCGGCCCATGTTCCCGTGGCGAAACTCTCGTCCCGACACGACGATGAGGTTCATCACGTTGTGTAGATGCGTCCCCGCCAAGTCTGGGTATACGAGCGTCGCCACGAGGCGGCACCGCCCGAGGTCGGCGGGGATCTCGATGGCGCCGCTCTCCCAGCGCCGCTGGGCGTCGGTGCCGGTCTGGATGAGCCCAGGGACGTCGAAGCGCGAAGCTCCGCGGCATCCTTCCTTTTCCTCTTCCCCTTCGGCTTCGCCTTTGTCGACACCGCGACCAGTGTCACCGCTATCAGTGCCATCGCCACCGCCGCCGTGGCCCCTGCCGTCGACAAAGGTGCCGTTACGGATCATGGCGATCGAGCTGTCGATGATGACGCGGCCGAAGCCCTGCTCGTAATCATACCCAAAGCCCGGGCCCAGCTTGCCCGAGAAGTTGATGGCACCGTTGACGAGCAGAGCCTTGATGAGCGCGGCGCTCGGGTGTCTGTTGTCGTGCAGATCCTGGAGGGCCTCACGCAAGAGGGCAACGCAACCTGCGACGAGCGGGGTTGCCATGCTAGAGAGGAGTATGTGAGAATTATTGAGTCTTTCCGATTTTTAAACATTGGCATTGCTGTGGGTTGTAATTTCCAAGGAGAGGAAGGAGACAAAGTATCTGGAAAACTCACCTGGTCCCAGACATGAAGATCCAGTCTTTGTCCCCTGAGTCGCCAAAATTCTTGCGTGCATTGGCCAGTGCCTGCGCATTCATGGCTCGCGATGCTGCGGATAAGATGGCCACGCCTGGCGCGACTATGTCAGGCTTGATACGGCCGATGCTGGTGCCATCTGCGCCGCTGCCGTGCGTGACCCTTGTGGGCCCGCGGCTGCTGAAGACAGCCGTTTCGTTGATGCCGGTGACGGGGCGGGCGCCTGCGGCGCGCACAAACTGGCGCGTGTTGTTGGGCCTGACCGAGCCGACGGCGCCCACGGTGATGGCGTTTTTGGCCGCGGCCGCGGCGCCAATCTGGCTCGGCCAGCGCGCCTGGTCGCTCGGCGCGTCGCCGTTGTTGCCCGCCGCAATGAGCACGACAAAGTCCTCGTGATGAGGCGCCATCAGGGTGGGAGAAGTGCTTGTGACGGCCGTAATGGGCGGGACGGACCCATAGACAAAGCGGTCAATCTGCGTGGCCTGGTCCTCGTAGTCGAGTTGGCCGACGTCGTCGGACCACTTCTTGGCCCACGAGTTGCTGTGGATGCGGATGCCCTCGCTGTACGCGGCTTCGAACATCATCGTCGTGTCTGAGGGTACTGTCAGAGATTTCATGTTGCGGTTGCTCTTCAGGGGCCTGCTCAGCGACTGTACGAGGATCCTCGCCAGCGGAGCAGTGCCCTGGATGGTCACCTCTGGCTTGTCGTTGTCTTTGTAGACGCCATTCCCGCAGATGGATGCGCAGACGTGCGTCCCGTGGCCGTTGGCGTCGAAGCCGTCGTCACCGGGCCATGGCGTGTCGACGCGGATGAGGCGGTCTTTGAAGGCGGGATGTGCCACGATACCTGTCGGTACATCTATACGGGTGCCCAGGTCGAAGCCGGTATCGGCAACGCAGATGGTCTGGCCCTGGCCCGTGTAAGCCGACGAGATGACGTCCATGTCGCCCTCGCGGGCCGTCAGTAGCGTATTGCGGGCTAAGTTGTTGACAACGACATCCGGGTGAACCTGCTCGATGCGGTTGACGAAGTCGAGTTTGACAAGATCGCCGAGCCGCCTCTGGTTGATGACGAGCCGGATCTTGTTGGAGCTGACCTCGAGTTCGTCCTTGCCTACTTGCGCAGCTTTAGCTACCTGGGGTGCAAGCTCCCTGGCCACGATCCCAGGGGCTTCATGAAGGATACAATCAATTTCGTAGTCCTCAGTGTTCGTGTCCAGATCTATGGTCTCTTTCAGGGTGATTGTGCTTTTCAGCTCCCGCAGATATCTACTTGATTTAATGCCACGTTTTGAGAAGAGGAGCCGGCAAGGTGCACTTACATGCTAACTTCCGTGATGTAGGACTTTTCCCGCAGAGTCTGAAGGTCAGCCGGCTCATACCGGCATAGGTAGGTGTTGTTGCCCAGGAACTCCAGGATCTCTGCGCCTGCTTTCACGAGATCATCTTTCTGATCGGGACTCAGCGTGCTCTTGGACTGCACCAAGATGAAATCGGTACCCTCGGCTGTGCGTGGCACGTTAGATGGTACGTCTTCAGGCGCGAGTACGTTGCCGTTGATACAGAAAGGGGCCATTATTGTTTCGTCGTGTGTGGTTACGAGATGAGAAGTGTGGCAGCTGCAAGAGAAATCATTCACAGAGCTCGGGATCGAGATGAGACGTAGTCTGGTTGGAGGAGATTAGCCTATTGGCCCCTGAAGGAAATATGCAAGGTGAACTGGCGAAGCTAATCGCCCAGCGAGACTTTTCAAGTCCTACTGCGAGGCATGAGTCACGCTCCACTGCAGCGGTATTGGCTACATTCCAGCCATAGGAGATGTATTTTGAAGTAGCTCTACGAAGCATCTGTGCCATTCAGGCAAATACCAAGAACCCAATGAAGCGTGCTGCACAAGCTATTCGCTAAAGAACCCAGCTCGGCCACACGGAGCTTGTGATGCAAGACCGGACGTACTCTGTATGTTGGCCCAGGGCTCACCGTGTCGATCTGGATGGGCCATTTGTGCCGAATTCCGGCATGCATGAGACCAACGGAACCAGTTGTGGCTGGCTGAAATAGGACGTCAATCACAATCCAAACGCGGAAGATTGCCCGAGACCAATCCATCGCATTGCATCATCTTTTTAGCCGCATCAAGTCTAGTTCCTCCGCTCACAAGTCCGCGGGGCGAGCCGTCCCGTGTCTCGGGTAATCCTACAAACCACACGGAGTACAATCGCACAGTGCCATTGAGGTGGCTACTAACGGGAGACGACATACAAGGAACCCGAGTGGGCTAGATCGTTGCTGTGTTCCGTTTACGACTGTAGGGAATCAACTGTGATCCGATGTGCGAACCCAGTCACTTCCTCATTGCACAAGATTACAATCATCGAGGGAATACAAGAGCCTCACTTCCCTTGATCGGGCAAATGGTTGAGCTGGCGGATATCCCAAACCACTTATGAACATAGCAAGAAACCCACATAGAAACTACAATTGTGCATCAACCAATGTGATCGTTTGCAGGCGTCGCATTCTCATCCACGGCAAAGACCTGCTCCTCGAGGAATTTTGCCACGCCGTCGTCCCATCCCTTCCCGTCAAACCTCATCCTCGCCAGCGCGACGCACTTGTCCACAGCGTCGCGGCAGCCTATCATGCCGTTCCACTGGTCAAGATTGGCGAGGTTCTCCGGATCAGCGATCGTCACGGAAGAGTGGTCGTAGTGTGCGTGCTTGCTGCCATTCTGGCCAAAGTAGGTGTGGAAGTTGAGAATGGCGCCCCAGCGGTCGGTAGTGCCTGGCTTGTAGGTGAGGGGATCTGCGGTTGTAAGGCAATTAGTCATCAGTCGCCTGCGGTATTTAGTATGAAGGCGGAGGGCTCTGTACCTGCACTCGCCTGGTCGCTCTCGTTCAGCGGCACTCGCTGAGCATGGCCGATCGCATACGAGTCCTGGATGACGTGGAACATGCTGCCCAAAGCACGTCGGCGGATGTCCAGGGCCGTGAACGCTGACTTGGGCGCCAGCATGTAGCTCAAGGACTTGAATCTGGGCGGGACGGAGCCCCCAGAGACGTCGGCAGGTTTCGCAAGGAGGTCTCCCAGCTTGGTGTCCTGTAGCAGGGTATCGGGCGTGATCCCGCCCTCTCCGTTTGATAGCTTGTACATGACCTCCATCCAGGTCATGATCTTGCGCTGGGTCTCGGTCGGCTGCTCGCCCCCGACGGACGCCATGCAGTGCAGGAACTGCATGTCGCCGTAGTGCGAGCGCCCGATGACGTTGTAGAAGCGGTCCCCGTCGAGCTCGTTAGGGTTCCACTGCTTTTCGCCGGCTGTGTAGTTTGCATACCACTGTGCCCCCGTTGAGTAGCTGTGATTAGCACCTGTCTTGTCGTTGAACAGGTAACCCGCCGGGTCGTCGTTCCAAACAACACCGCGGATGAACTCCCAGTCGGCATTTCCTGCGGAGCGTAGGTTTGTGCTCTGCGCCACGCTGCTGTTGGGGACGTTTGTGAGCGCAGAGAGTGTCAGAGACTCATGGATAGGTGCATGGACGATGCCGCTGGGACCTCCGCGAATGGACATGGCCGACTCGACCGGAACACCTTTTTCATGCTCGCCAAATGTGAGCTTGGAGGCGACTTGTTTGATGACTTGGGCAGCCATGATGTCATATCTTTGCAGCTGGGAAACGAGAACAGAAAACTGCTACGAAGATGATGAGCAAGCCAGGAATCGTCTAATTGTGAGCAAGTATGCACCAGGTAGAAGTAAATCCCAAGTCCAGCTGTCGATTTAGGTAGACATTGCGAGAAGAAGCCCCACCTGCTCCGTAGCTCCAAGTTAATCACTGGGGAAGAGACAACTATGCTGTGGGTGGGTATTCTTACACGGGGCAACGTTGGTAATGCGTCACATCCGGATATGCTCCGCCGCCTTCAGGTGTCCTCGCCATAGCTAAGTCACCTCATGATTGAACCAAATAATTGGCACTGTATACTTGAAGTTGCTAAGCGATTGCGAAGGGCTCTGGGTCGGCGCTGCTCTACGCCATAAACGGCATATGCATCAATTTGGAGACTATCGGATCAGCACCACTGCAGGAATGCCTAAGAACGTAGTGGCGCCTCAGCCAACCACAGGCATTAACTGATCTGCAGAAGATCAGCCGCGGGGGATAACACAGCCCAATATCGAGGCCTGAAAGTCGGGTCTCCCGAAACCCAGCGGGGATTTGTGACGCGCCTCCGCCTAACCAGCTCGTCGGTAGTGGTTGTGCCCTGCCTGCATTTTCCATTATAGGACTGCTATGTGAGAAGAAACGGGAATTGCCGTGTCCAGCGTCTCGGCATGACTCCTGTGGGTGGGGCCTGCACATTTCAATAGTCTACCGGCACTTTCCATCACGCCCAGCCACACGACAGACAGGCAGGCGCCTGACGTGTGACAAGTATGAAGCACTCGGTACTGGAAGTTCAAGGTCTCTTTCAGCTGGACGGGTCCACAAGTCCTGCAGATGTCACAGAAGTTGCTGCTGGGGAATCGCGAGAAGGATTCTTTAGCTGCTTAGCGTCAGTCACTTCTTGCGTCATTGGAAACGCTCTGTGATGTTATCATGATCGAGGCGCGCCGCGCTCCGTGGACGGGTTTCTCCGTTCCATTACAGGGTACTGATAGGCTTATCAGGACCAGAAAAGGGTCTGCCTACAGTCTGACCTCACAGTCATGGCTGAGACGTACTGTGGACATGTTGAGAACTTGCGTTCTCAGATGCAGATCAAGCCTAGATGGCAGCGGCTATGGCCTATTATTTCATGTTCTGCCCTCTGCAGATGTGACATCAGTCAACATGAGGAATCACACGTACGCTTCATGGATACTAATGACCACGGCATTTTGTCTATATAACTAGACCTCATCCCCAGAGATATCCATCTCTTTCCATATCATCTTCAGCACATCGTAAAGGTTCATACTCCAACAAACACTCTCAAGTCTCACAAACACACCAACTCACTTTTCCTTACTCCCCAAGCCCCCATCATGTCCGCGGAAGAGCAGAAAGGCGAAATCCCCGAAGGCGCCCAGATAGGCTGGCAGGAGCGGACCACCGGCAACAAGGCCAAGTACCAAGTCAAGGCCGAAGAGTACAACATCGAGGAAGCCGCGGGCTCCGGCGACGGACCCGCCGCCAGCGGTCCGTCCTTCAGCAACGTCGCCGTCAACTGGCGTGTCGGCACTGAGGGTGCGCCAAGCGAGGAAGTACAGGAGACCACGTCCATCACGTACTACCGCCTCAAGAAGGCCCCATGGTATTCTGTCTACACTTACGAACTCACGATCTTTGCCAAGGACACTTACAACTTCAAGTTCACCGACGAGGAGCCCGATTCATACACCATCGACGTCTACCAGAACTCGGGATCCCACTTCGTCCAGTACAGCTCAAAGGCGCCCACCATTGTCAAGATCTCTGGCAACTAGATATGTCCAGAGTGTGCGGAGGCTCGGTCTTAGTTTAACAAAATGTTGCCTTTAGACCGTACGACGGCAGACTTGACCAGTTCCTCGGGTTCTCTCCCAAACACACTTGTTATGCTGGCTTTGATAGAACCTCTGCAGAATTAAATGCAACTGCATATCCTAAATGAGCATATAAAAGATAGTAGTGAATGTCTTTGTGTATTTCGATAATGATAATTTTGTTCATGTTGCTGAAGTTAACAACATGGCTAGCTGACTAAGCATTCTAATTATATGTCAGTAAATATTGTAATAACCTGTGATGTTAAATGGATTTCTTTTCTTGGCTAATTAAGTATTCATCTATCAAGTCCCCCTCCTTCGCTTAATATATGTATTGTTATCTACAGCACTGCTCGATGCTAGTGCTCGGCTGCAGAAATCATCTTGTTCAGACAAGTGTCGCGCGCCCCTTTCGGCTTTAATTGCAAAAAACTAGAGTGTGCATTATGCAGTTATGCAGTAATGGTAGTCCGATGTGCGCTGCTACGCAGCTTATTTCTATTCTCGGCAGGTTGATTCGATTCACTTTACATAGCTTGTAGTATCCGAGAAGCGTGACCCAACTAACATCTGCATTATAGCTAGCCCTTGCGTAACACGCATTTGCGGAGGCTGCCACGTAGACGTGCCTCTTTCCGCTTGTTGGATCATCGGACGTGACTCTTTTCTTCTCTCGGCTGCTGCTTTCAGGCTCCCTGGCGAAAATTTTATTCCATAAATCAAGCAAGCACGCAATGGCTCTAGAAATCACCAGCCCTGACCAAGCGGAAATGTCACCCAAGCTAGAACCTGCTTCGGAAACAAATGCCAATGGTAACATACATCTACCCTCCAAGTTGGTAATGCCAGCCATGCGATTCAACATAGACAAACGGGGCGACCTGTGGCTGCACACTCGCGGCGCGGCTGCGAGTCTGCTCTGGAGCGCTGGCTAGGGCGTCGCCCCGTCTTCGACAAAATGCTCTTCGGCCGCTTCGCCGAGACACGCGATAACAACCAGACACTCAGCCGGGAGTGGGTGGTTGAGCTCCCCGAAGATCCCGCGTCTTCGATGAGGACACTGGTTGAGATCAAGTACGGCGACTTCAGCCGCATGAATCTTGTGGGCTAGCCGCACGAGTTGACGATCCGGCACCCGTACGACCTAATTGTCACGGCCAACCAGTACGACTGCCTCGCCCTGCTGCGGCCGTGGGCGGCGTTGTGGGCGCTCTGCCAGGAGACTAAGGTCACGGCGAACCATTATCTGCTTCGCATGGCGTTGGTGTACTACCATCCGGGTTACGTGTCGGCTACGAAGAAGTGGTCACGCGTCTTATTCTCGACTTCGCTCCGAGCACTTGCGGCGAGGTTAACAAGATCCCTGTTCTCTCACCCGCTCTCTATGGTACGCCAGTTCCTTGTGAACTAGGGAAGAGTATGAACCACTGACAAGGCTTGACAGACGACGTTGTGCTCTTGAGGGAGAAGCTGATGGCCTCCCTTATTGACCCTCTCCTGAACAACGTCACCCAACTCATCTCAAGGATTGTTCAAGGCGTTGATCTGTGCAAAGCTCACATCAGCGAAGCTCATAGATTGGCCTGCAAATCGTCAACGTTGGGCAGGCTCATGCGCAGACTGGCCCACCAGAGACTTTGGTGACGGACTTGACTTTGAACCAAGTTAACCAGATCGGAACAGGGCTGGCCACCGCTCGGAGAGGGAAGAGCGACTACTTGGATATTCCAACAGCACACTTGGGTTCACGTTCGGATCCACCTTGTCTCTGGGACTCCGTACACGTGATTTGTTCTATCTCAGGACCGGATGACAAATCCGGAGTCTTGCGGAGCGCAAACTAACTTTCTGGATCATCCGTGATACTGCATGCATAAGGCTGTGCAGGGATCATGCGGCAGTCCTAGTTGAGGGCCTTTGTCCAAGGCGATCGTGGCTGGACGGAGGGCACGGCCCAGGGCGGTACTCATTCCGCTCCGTATTTGGTCGGAATTGTCACGGAGGAGGCTGACCTTTCAGCTGGTAGGTACCTTTCATCCCTTCTTCTTATCACCTTGGAAAAAGGGCTTCGGGAGGCAACCAGACTTGAGGTAAATACCACCCCTATTAGCGTCGAGTGAGAAGTAATCCATGCTTGAGAAAGACCTCACAGCAGCTGGTTCTTGTCCTGCCGGGCACGTCCCATGTCCTTGACAGGGGCTGGCCTTTGCCATGCACCTCCTTGATTGTGGAGATGGACCGTTTAAAATGTCAAGAATCACCACCTAAAGAATAATAGGGTTTACAGAATGGCCACGGTGTGTCGGAACGGATATATCGGAACGGCTTAGGATCGAGGTTCACCCAGTGGGCGCCTACGCGCCAGTCATGTTAACAACTGTTAAGCACTTTGTATAAGTATTTGCGTTTCCACGAACCTGTTTCTTACCCTTTGCTTTTCATGACAAGACCACAAAGACCAGAATACAGACTACAGCAGTATTTTCATTTTCGAAGAACACCTCAGCAGTTCCTTAGCAAGAACAAAAGCATTTCAACAAGATGGCTGCCGAACTTACGGAAAAGTACGCCCAGGAGCGCGCCAAGCGGATCCGCGCTGACGGCAATAGCCAGTACGTTGATGTCCGCGGTAGCGAAATGAAGGACCTCGCTGCGGACCCGTGGGCGGACTACGAGGCCCTCGCCGCGCAGGACCCAGCCCTGAAGGACGGCGCGAGCACTAAGGTGATCATCGTGGGTGCAGGGCACGCGGGATTAGTTACTGCGGCCCGCCTCGTGCAGGAAGGGGGTATCGCAGCCTCCGACATTGTCCTTATCGAGAAAGCAGGCGGCTTCGGCGGCACGTGGTACTGGAACCGGTACCCGGGCCTCATGTGCGACGTCGAGGGCTACTGCTACCTACCGCTGCTCGAGGAGACGGGTTATACCCCGAAGCATAAGTACTCTTTCGGCGCCGAGATCCGGGGTCAGTCGGAGCGCGTGGCGGCACACTTTGGGCTCCGAGCGATGCTCTGTACTAAAGTTGACAGCCAAGTCTGGCACGAGGACCGCGGCCGCTGGGAGGTCCGCATGACGCAGTCCCTCGGGCACGTCCGGGGCCCGACTACGATTACGGTTGATACGCAGTTTCTCATCGTAACAGGCGGCATTATGAGCATCCCGAAGATGCCTAAGGCGCCCGGGTTCGAAGCTTTCCGGGCCCGCAACGCCATCTTCCACACGGCGCGGTGGGACTACGGCGTCACGGGCGGCTCGCAGGAGGTGCCGGATCTCGAAAAGCTGCGCGACAAGCGCGTCGCCATCATCGGCACAGGGGCCACGGGGGTGCAGGTAGTCCCGCAACTTGCCCGATGGGCTAAGCACCTATACGTCGTGCAGCGGACGCCGTCGAACTGCGGACCACGCGAGCAGAAGGAGACGACGCCCGAGAGCTGGGCTGAGGTGACGGCCAGCGGGCCTGGCTGGCAGAATAGGAGGATAGACAACCTTAACAGCCGCTTTACGGCCGACCCGGAAGAGGCCGATCTAGTCGACGATGGCTGGTCGAGGAATATGGGCCGGGCCGGGGCCATCGGCGGCTCCGGGTGGAAAGTCACCCCTGACACCGTACCCGATCACATTAGCAGACTACTCGAGCTCGACACGCCCTTTGCCGAGGAGCTTCGCACCCGCGTTTCCGAGACTGTCAAGGATCCGGCTGTCGCTGAGAAGCTAAAGTCGTGGTACCCGGACTTCTGTAAGCGGCCAACATTCAACGACGAGTACCTCGAGACCTTCAACCGCAGCAATGTGACCCTCGTCGACACGGACGGCAAGGGCTTCCGCGACTTCACCGAGCGCGGCATTATCGTGGCCGGCGGCGACCACGAGGGCACCGAGATTGAGATCGATGTCCTCGTCTTCGCCACCGGCTTTACCTTGGGCCCGACTTTAGATCCCTCGCAGCGCGAGGAAGCCCCCATCGTCGGCGCTGGCGGTCGCCATCTATCCGAGGCCTGGGCCGACGGCGAGAGCTTCGCCACCCTCCAGGGCATCGGCATGCCTGGATTCCCTAACCTCTTCGTTATCCACGAAGCCGGCAGCCCGGTTTCATTTAACATGACATCAACCTACAATGCGATAGCGAGCGTGCTTACGCACGTGCTCGCCACGGCCGTGGCACAATCGGGTGTCGCCCCCGAGAAGCTAGTCATCGAGGCAGGCCGTAGCGCAGCCGAAAAGTACACCGGCGCCGTCGCCGAGAGGGCGGTCTGGTTCACAGTGGTGGACACCTGTACGCCGTCGTACGCCAATGGCGAGGGGGCGAGCTCGTTTGCGCCGCCCTCGCCCGAGCAGGCGGCGGCCATGGTGAAGAGGGCATACTGGGGCACGGGCGTGCTCGACTACCAGCGCGTCAACGGGGAGTACATGGCCAGGACCGCTAACAAGCTCGAGGGCTGGGAGACGCGCGGAGTACCGGCCGTCGTGGCTGCGTAGAGAAGCCCCTGAGTACGCGGCGAGGCCTTTTGTGAGAGACATGAGGGGGGAAGAGGAGCACTCTGAAAGGTGATGATGCCCAACTGGCAAAGGCACAGTTATAGGCAATGGAAGTGAGAGTACCTCAAGCACGCGCTGGGTCAACATCAACCCAAGCCTCGAGGGGCCTGTGTCCTTCCGCGTTCTTGGAGGTTATTGTTGCTTGGCTGTGTCCGACAGGGCCGAGAGTTCAATGATGCTGCCGGTTGCCCGGCAGCTCGCCCTTTTCCCACTCCCAGGATACTTCGTGCGGGGATAAATCCCATCCCATAATAGGCTGCAGCTCGGCCTGTCAAGGTCGAAAGACCGTGTGCCCTTGCCCATGTCCTTCCCCGCGAAGAATTGGCTTTGCACAGTTCTGGCGATGATCTACAAGCTCCGAGGCTTACTTGCAGGACGTGACATGCAACGTCAGGCTGCTTGCGGTGAGTAATCCCGCGCTGCCGGGTTCGTTTTTTTTGTTGCTGCCTGGCATGCGCTGACGAGTCGGTTTGCGCGGCTCTGCATGATGCATCGGTTGATCATTTTTACATGTGCTCTTGGCAAGGAAGCAGTTGGCAAGTATTTCAAAGACCCAGACGGGGAATTCTGAACTATGCTGCTTTTTTTCTTCTTCTCCACGCATCTGCCCATTCACCATTGGTGAACACTACCGAACACGAGGCAAAAACTCCTTCGGAACATAGGCAGCCTTTAGAGGAGGTCCCAAGATGGCAGACATGATGGCCGCGGAGACGAGCACATCGTCTCGCCCGCCCACTGTCGGGAAGCCACGGGAGCAGCTCGCTCTCGAGTTGCCCCTGACCCGAACCACCGAGAACAATGACACAGCACCAGCAACCGACCCCCAGGAATCGATGACGGCCTACCCCACCGGCACGAGGCGGTGGCTCGCCGTCGCTTCCCTCTGCGCCGCCGCGATGCTGCACGGTCTGGACCTGACCATTGTGGCGGCCGCAATTCCCCGCCTCACCGACGAGTTCCACACCCTCGACGACATCGGGTGGTACTCGTCGGCCTACTCACTCACGGCCGCCTCCTTCTCCTTCGTCTTTGGCCGACTCTACACCATGGCCTCGCGGCCAGGCAGCGGAGGAAGCGGAGGAGGCAAGGGCCCAAAGTCGACGTTCCTGGCCGCCCTGTGCGTCTTTGAGGCCGGGTCGCTGCTGTGCACCGTCGCGCCAACGTCGGGCGTCTTCATCCTCGGCAGGGCGGTCGCAGGGGTCGGCGCGTCGGGGATCGCGACGGGCGGCTTCGTTATCGTGGCAAGGATATTCCCCGAGGACAAGAGGCCGCTGTGGACGACGGTCGTCGGGGCTGCCCAGATGGTCGGCATCGTGAGCTCGCCGATTGTGGGTGGCGGGCTGATTGACTGGCTCGGCACGTGGAGGGGGTGTTTTGGCATCAACATCCCTCTCAGCGCGGCGGCGATTGCATTCATCTTCTTTGGCTTTAAGGGCGAAATTGGGGCGACGGCTGACCGGGCAGGGACGGCAGACGTGATCGAGACGCCTGGAGGAGAAGAAGAAGAAGAAGGAGCTCAGGAGCAGCAGCACCCATCACCGCCACCACCGCGCAGCAAGATCGCCAGAGTCGTCCACGAGCTTCGAGACTTTGACATTCTCGGCACGCTCCTCATGCTGCCCGCCGTGACGACATTTCTGCTCGCCCTGCAGTGGGGAGGCATCCGTTACCCGTGGTCCGACGCCCGGGTCATCAGCCCGCTCGTCCTCTCGATGCTACTGCTCGCGGCGTTTGCGTACCGCCAGCACGCGCTGCCCGAGCACCGGGCCACGCTGCCCCCGCGCATCGTCAGGATGCGGTCCGTCCTCGCGGGCGCGTGGTTCGGGGCGTGCGCCAACGCGACGCTCAGCGTCACAGAGTACTACGTCACCATCTTGTTCCAGGGCGTCCTGGGCATGAGCGCGACGCGCAGCGGGCTTCTCATGCTGCCCATGCTCGTCGGGATCATGGCCGGCGGGCTGTTGAGCGGGCTTGGCATAAGTCGGCTGGGTTGGTATAATCGTGAGTTGCACTCCTTTCTCTTCCTCGATTCGAAGCAATGTTTCAGCTGACACCGCGATAATCTAGCGTTCATGATCATGGCCACCATCCTCGCTCCCATCGCCGCTGGCCTGCTCACGACATCTGGGCTCGACGACTCCCTCCGCTCCCCGGCCAAAATCCCCGCGCTGCTCGGCTTTCTCGGCACCGCCATCGGCCTAGGCATCCAGACGCCAATCATCGCGTTACAGACTATCATGGAGCCCACGGATCTCCCGATGGGCATTGCGCTGCTCGGCTTTGGCGCCACCATGGGCAGCGCCATCTGGATCGTCGTATCGGCGGCGCTGTTCCAGGGGAGGCTGGCAGTCGAGATCGGCGAGGCGCTGTCTGTTGTCGGTGGCGGTGTCGACAAAAACCTCACGCAGACGATCCTGACAGGCCAGGTCGGGCTGTCCGAGATCCGCGAGCTTGTGGGCGGTGACCGGCTGCGGGATGTGCTGCTCGGCTATGACGAGGCACTCATGCAGACTATGTACCTCCCGCTCGCGCTCACCGTGGCCATGGCGTTAGGCGCCGTGTCTGTTGAGTGGCAAAGCGTCAAGAGAAAGCAGTCATGAAGAGCCAGATGGTGTTGTGAGGCTGGCGGGTGCTGTGGTTGGAAGCTAATCTGGAAGCACGCAGTAGCGGTTGTTTCGGATCAGAAAGAACGCATTCAGAATCCTAGGGTTCAGAGTCATGGTACTTCACACGAACAGCCTGGCTAAAAAGGGGTGTTGATCTCGGACTTGATGTTCCACCTTGATGTATTCAAATCGTGTACAGTCTACATCAGTCTGGCTTTTTTATGCTGATTTGGAACTTGTCGGCCCACTCGGTGAACTCGTCCTTGGCACTCCCGTCCCACGGCTTCATGAGCATGTCGGACACAGCAAAGGCCTCGAAAAAGCACGTGTCCATCGCCCGGTCAATGGCTGGCGCGTCCAAGTCGTAGAACGCAGCCGCCACATCTCCAAACCGGTGCGGCAAGCCCTTGAGGAGGGGCAGCACCTCGTCGAGCCTCTTCGCGACCGAGGCCGATCCCGGCGCCGCGTCTGCAGACGATGCGCCCACCGGAACAGGAAGTAGCTTAGACGACCCTAGCGGCTTCAGCCGCCTCTTGATTATGGCAGAATACATAAGCGTCGTCAACCTGAGCCGTTTCAGGCACGAGTCAAGCCGCTCGCGGATCCGGTCCGGGTCGTTGCGCGGGATGCGCGGGGCGTCCATGAGGTCGTCGATCATCTGTTGTGCGGAGAGATGTGTATTCTGCAGGCTGCCAGTTATTTCCGCCACGTTGGCCTGCTCGTCATCATCATTATCGTCGTCGGACTCCTCCTCGACCTCGTCGCCCCACTCTTTCAGCTCGTCAAGCACGTCCTTGAGCGTGTCGCGGTACTCCTCGACCTTCTTTACCAGCAGGCCCGCGATACCCAGCTTCTTGAGCAGGATCACGTCGTCGCAGGCGGCCCAGATGACGCCTGTGGAGACGAGGCTGCCCTTGTCGCCCTTTGTGCCGTTCTTTCGTGCGTCGGAGAGGATCTTGCCGTCGGTGGGGATGGCGTCGAGGAAGGCGCGAAGCTCGTGAAGGACACGGTAGCAGCGCCAAGCGAGGTCGCGTCGAGCAGCCGAGGTATGACAGGCCGGGTCACAGAACTGTACAGCCGAGGCAATGGCAGGGATGGGGCCGGCGACGAGCTCGCGCAGGACTTTGCAGATGGCAGACGGAGTGAAGGGCTCGTTGATGATGAAGAGGGAGAGCTTTGTGGAGTGGGCGCGGATGAGGCTGGCGCTGTCGTGAGCGAGCGAGTAGGGATCGGATTCTGAGGTGGAAAGCGTCGCTGGGGAGGGCGTCGAGGCGGCGGTGGCGGGGGCGGCCGAGGCCGGGCTGGTGACGGCGACGGAGTGGAGGTAGCTCTCGAGCTGGGTGATGAGCGATGTGGTCGTTTGGATTAGAGTCTTCATGCTGTCCAGCGCGGCGGCGGCGTCGGGGGCAGGAGTCGCCATGGCGGGCGAGACTTTGTTGGTATGGTGCCGCGAACTCGGGCGATATCGTTGCGGTTGTTGTGAGGATCGTGAACTTTTTTTTTGCGCCCTGGACTCTGGTGGTCGCAACAGCAGGCGCACAGCGGGGCACCAACTGATGGAGGGGCTGCTTATCGCTTATCGCCGCTTCTGCCTTCAGTGTTGCTGAGAGGAGAGGTTGTGCCCTAACTTACACCTTCCGATTATTCTCCCCCATCACAACTTGATGGTGTAGGCTAGCTAGATCGTATTCATGGCTTGTGAAAGTGGTATATGCGATGGATATGAGCTGTTTTCGTAGAGGCCATATCTGAAATGAGAAACTATAGTACAGCGAAAGACAAGGTACTTCCTGCAGGAACGAATCAGGACTAAGACCAAGAACCGCGACAGGTTTAGACGAGCGAAGTCATAAGCTGGAATCTTGTTCTGAAGCTAGCTAAGAGAGAATGAAATGTGCAAGTAACAAGTTTCGAGCATACGGTGCTATGAAAATCAATCAAGGTGTTTCAGCTATGCACTTGGGACAGGCTGTTTGTCAGAGTGTCGGGTCACGCTGCACCATGACTTTGTTTCTCGTTTTACAAACAGCTGACAGTTATTTTATTGATTTGAAAACTATGGGTCACGAGGCTGAGGGCACTGAACGGGCTGCATGTGACGTCAAGCTCCGGGCATTTACTCCAGTGCGATGGTGCTCCGACATGATGAGCCGCCATCGCAGCGTGACTTGAGTGCACATGTCTTCAGAGCCTGATTCGCGATTCCGCTTCCGCTGCTCACTCTAAGGGCACTGGGGATGGTTTGTTTGGATTAATGGTTGTTAATCTTGTGTATTCCTCTATAGATCGAGCTGGGTCCTCGTAGTTGAAGTACCAAAGGCACCTACGATGACAGCAGAAGCGTGAATTGTGAATCAACAGTAATGAGAAGAACAGCCAGAATCTACTACTGTGCTCGAAACCTCTTTTTTGCACGTTTTGGATGGACTTGTGGGAGGCCTCCGGCTCATGCCATGCCACGCAGAGCCATGCGGCCAACCCCTGCTCACCAATTCCAGTCCCAATGTAACCACGTCTTACTGTATAATACTACGCGCAAGCAGGAAGACGACATAGGTGTTTTGCTGACTTCCTTCTCCTCACAAGCGCACAGACCAAAAAAGCTTAGACGGCGCCATTGAGCGCAGGGTTCGTGACGGTTGACAGTTGCGCAACGTGCGAGGCTTCACAGGCAGACTCCTGAATATCATGACGGTAATCCTGAGCGTTCACTGTGAAATGCCTGACACATTTGCGACAGCCGTCTTCACTGTCACAGTACAAGAATGCACGTGTGACCACGAGACAGGTAGCATCTCCGCCCAACCTCTGCGGAGTGCGAGGAGACCAATGGAAACCTGGTTCTGCAGTGGCTGTGCTAGACGGGGCTGGCATGGGCAAAATGCATCAAACAATTGGCAGAGCTCGTCACAATGTGTTGTAGGTACTGATTGACTTGGTCGATGCAGAAGAATCAGAGCCACGCTCATGCCATCATCTGCTGCCATCTTCTGCTAGTAAGTGTGACCACATCGTGTCTCAGCTAGCTGTTGTGCGCTGTAGGATGATATCCCCTGGTCACAGCACGACGCCTCTTTGCAGCCGGCAGTTCATGGGGCGATTGAGGCAGTGCTCAGGCGTTGCATGTCCTCTGCACGGCTATTTGCACCAATACCACGACAGAGAATTGCACTTTGCTCACGCCTTGCAGTTTGCTGTGCTGTCCAGTGCCGCAATACCCTCCACTGTCCGCCCAGGATACACGGCTGTGCAGAAGACCAAGTGTAAAATCTAGAGAATAGCATTACAGTGACAGAAACGGAGGATACAAGTACGAGACATTCCACAGACTGTTTCCCTTCGTCCCATTCTTCCATCACTACGAGACTATTCAATAACCACCAACTCAAGGGATACTAATTACACTTGTCAACCCAAGAATGAGCGGACTCCCGGATTTCGTCCTGATTGAGGCCCCCCTCGCTGGGCTGGCGATGCTGCCGTTCCTCGGCATCGGCATTGCTAGCCTTGTGCTCTTCTGGAAGTGCAATGATCCAGCACGCAGAGGATTCAAATGGCTCGGCACGGCGTCGCTTGGCCTAGGAATGTAAGCCATCGCAGGCAGTCGACAACTGCTACTCCCAGTTGTAACCCCTAGATTGCACACTGCTGACCTCGACGATCCAAACCACAGCTACGCCGTGCTCGATCTGGCTATGACCCTCCATTTCCGATACGCCGACCCCTCGAACGGCACAATCATCTGGCTCCCCGTCGTCACTATGCTCTTCCGCAACGTTGCCTACATCCAGCTCTTTGCCGTGCTCGTCGGGGTGGCCGTGGGCGTGCACCGCGTCGCCGCCGCGACAAGCGAAAACCACAACCCGTCCAGGTTCCGCAAGATTGTGCGCTGGTCTACGTACGCCGCCGTTGGGCTCCTCTACATCATGGCCTTCCTCGAGTTTGTCCTGCGCGCCGTGTACACGCCCTCGACTTCCCTGCAAACGCCCATGACGCGCAAGCTGTTTGTGCCCATGGGCGTCACCGTGCACATGCTCCTTCTGGCAGCATATTTCGTCGCGCTGGGACTGGCCGTGTATGTGTTTGGTGTGGCACGCAAGGCGCAGATGGCCGGCAATGTGAGTAGCTCTCATCTCCACCTCACCATGCTTGAATAATACCCTCTGAACCAGAGTGGCGTGTCGCTGACATTGCCTGTTTTGCTTTCCAGGTCCACAAGCTCCTCCTTGCTGCCGCCGTCCTCGCCTGGGCCCGCGCCATGACCAACCTGGGGTACGACATCCTCGCGCTCGCCCCGCGGCCAGACTGGGGGCCCGGCATGACCTCCTGGCAGGCCTCACTGGCTGCGATCCGCAAGCAGTTTGCGGTAGTTGTCTCTGCGCTGGTCGGGGACTTTGTGCTGTCCCTGGTTGCTGTGATTTTGCTTTTTGTGGCGGGCAGGCGCAAGACGGGCGGGCTCTGGTCTGATTCTGAGGCGCGGGCTAGAGTCGCGAGCAAGAGCGAGAGGGAGCACAGTCCTGGTATCTGAGTACTGCCTTGCTCTCGGCCTCAAAGGGTAGCTATCTGTTCTAGTGTTGGGAGGAAATCCTCGATGAGACCTTGGCAACACTGAACTTCTCTAGATTCATGTTTTACCAAACCTTTGTTACATTCTCGACTCATACTCTACCATAATCAAACAGTCAATGATAACGTCCAGATACGCAGTCACAACAGACGACTGAGTTCACTTTGCAAATTCCCGAGCTTATAATCATTGCAGCCTCTCTACTTGCGGAATCATTCGAAACCAAAACCGCAAAGTAAGTCCCCTGAAGCTGGCTGGCCTCGTGAATTTCGAGGCCGTTGCTTTACCCGTGTCGTTAGCGGTCACATAGCTATTTATCGTTTTTCTAACGGAGGATCCGAAGGTGCTCGCACAGGCCTCAAGGCTTGCTTCAGGCCGGAGACGTGCCAGATGATAGACTCTTTTGTGGGGAGAATCAAAGTTACGTAGATTTGTGACCCAAGTGCTACATAATTATCTTGGAATCTGATGTCATCGTACTTCACCCAACTCAGTCATGGCCACAATATTTAATTCAACTTTAAGAAGCGATCCTGATCAAAACCAAGCCCATATTTCCATTACTCTGATGTAACAACTCAGAAATGGAGAGATTGCACAATCGCCTGGGGTGCTCCCGGCGTGAGCCACCCTATTACGCTATCGCATATGGGGCGAGACTGCTCAGAATTATGCCAGCCTGAAGCCTTAACCAGCAAAACGTGCGCTCCTGTTGCACTACACGCGAAGCTGCACCGCTCTTGGCGCCTGCACGGCACGCCCTTGTGCTTGTTTATGCCACGTCCAAATTGTCAGCTACTTCTGCAGCGACCTGTTGAGTCTTCTTCCAATGTTCAGCAAAGATGATTCTCGTCTGCCTGGCTGAGTCATTGTTTCAGGGATGGCTTTGTGATCTTGTGACCTTTTTCCCTCGGTGTCGCCGTATTCGACTGACAAGATGCATTTCGCGTGTCGGATTGGCACTTTGCCGTGCGGATACTGGGTCGTCGGGTGCTCATACCCTTGATGACGCTGTCCATGCCATATTGAGCAAAGTCGTCGTCAAACTAGCAAGGTTTCGCCTTTTGCTTGTGGAGGCGAACCGACCGTGAGGCACGCTTGCGGGCCTTGCGATGAGTACTCTGTTGCATGGGGACCTGTCATGTGTAGGGTTGTAAGAGCAAGATGACGACTACGGAAGTGTGCATGAGGATCAACTACACGCGGACGTTGCCTTCGTAATCTTCAAGATGTGTCAAGATGTGTCAAGATGACGAATAGTGCTTGCAGCAGGGCGCACGAGCTGCGATGTAGCTGTCCCACGTGGTGCTGGTGGTCCACTTGCCCCTCTTGGAGAGTCGTGGAGGGTATTACGCGAGCGCGTCGAGCGAGGCGGGAACGGTCCATCGCAGTTTATCCCGCTGTGCCTCCTCCAGCTGACATACCGAGGTGATGGCTCCTTGTGACGAGCTTCCTCCCGCTGTTAACAATCGGTTTCCGCTCGGCAGCAGCACCCGCCTCGCCCAGACACAGGCCCGTCTTGAGGGCCTGCGCCTTGAGGTGCTTCGACTCGGGACATGTCGGCGTGTACGCAAACGCGTCCATTGTCGCGCTTCCCACGGGTCCCATCCTGTCACCGCCCCTCGGCAGCGCCGTGCAGTACAGGTGACGGCTCGGCAACCCATGTGGCGTGCCGTTGACCTGGCTGTTGAGCCTCGACGCCGCAGAGTACACGGACATGGACGAAGCCATGCCGTCGTCAAGGCCGGGTCTCGAGTACGTGCTCGCAGACTGCGCAGCCTCCGAGGAAGCCGTGCCCGTCGTGTTGGCGCCGCTGACGAGCCGCCAGAGCTCCCGGGGCGTCAGCGTCACACTGCGTGGGTCACGCGGCAGCGGCCAAAACCCACACGACAGCAGGTGCCGGATCGCCGTCTTGCGCAGCCGGTCCTGGCATGCTTCGCGGTCTTCGTGTGGAGCTGACCGGACGGCACACTGATTCGAATACCCAGAGAAAGCACCCTTCTCAAGGTGCTGGACCGTCGAGAGCAGCGCCTTGATCAGCGCACAACGATGCGACGTAATCGACTCTAGCAAGGGATGTCAGCAATCCCCGTCTGCAACAAGCAGCCAACCACACTCGCAACAGACTCACCTTCCAATCCCGGCGCCTCGGCAATAATATCACCTTCACCATCATCTACTTCGCCGAAAAAGTCCGCTGCTCCGACCCCAGATGGCGGGAACTCGACAACCAGTGTCCTGACTGTGCGCTGGAACCCTGCCCTGTCGCCGAGCTGAAAGTAGATCCAGGCCAGCCTTTTAAGCGTCCGGAAGTCCATTGTCTGCACGTCGGCGAGCACAGCGACCCACGACTGGGCCCAGGGACGGAGCATGGAGGCGCAGTCGTACTTGTCGACGGCAGTGATGAAGTGGTACAGGGCCTCGATGAAGGCGATAGAGCCGGTGTCGGGCTGGCGAGGATCGAGGCTGAAGTCGTCGTAGCGGCTATGCATCAGATACAGGAGGTCCTCGAGAGCGATGGCGTCGTCATCTTCGAGGGTGACGACCCAGTCCTCGGTTGCTGGATCCGCCGGCCGCGACTCGACAAAAGGCCCGTACAGCATTGTGCGGAAGACGGGGGAGCACCGAGCGAGTGCTCTCGAGCACACGCGAAACCTGGTTGTGTGCCTGGCATCGCTGTAGGTAGAAGGCACGACGAGCCATAGGTCGCCGAGCTCGTCGACGACCCTGTCCTCGGTGGTTGCAGACATGGAGGTGGAAGCAGTGGTGTGACAGTGACACGGCAGCAGCTGGACAGGGAAATGACGCACTGGTGGCTGCATCATGTGACGGACACAAGGCTCGGCCCGCAGAGGGTGTCGTCGGGAGGTACGGGGGGCGGAGAGTGTGGCGCGAGAGAAGAGAATGAGGCGACGCGCGGCCAGAGGACAGCAAAGCAACGGACAAAGGGAGGATCTGCAGACGAGGAAGAAACAAGCATTGAGAAAAGGTGGGAAAGACCCGGCCACGTCAGCTCCGCGTGGGGCCAGGCCGGGCCAAGCTTTTGCGGAGCCCAGGGATCACGACGGGGCGGCGGGGCGGGGCGGGGCGGAGAGGACAAGAGAGGCATCTTGTAGTTTGTAATCACGGCGGCTGTAGGCCACAAGACTTGTGTGAGAGGAGCATACAGTGTATGTAGAAACAGGAAGAATGCTGCAACGAGGTTGAGCTACTTCCAGCAACTCCATGGGACTGACATTTAGCCATCTCCGAACCCACGAACCTCTCCGCTATCACGATTGTTGCGAAGGCAGGATATTACCTCCGGGGATCAACGTACCCTGCAGCAATACTGTCAGCGCAGGCAAGATCGTCGTGTGAGGGAGGACCGCCCCCTTTCATAGAATCCGCGCCGCAGCATCGTAGTCGTCACCTATCTCTTGTATATGCCATCAAGCACCTCGAATGTCTTGGCCGGCAATCTCAGGCTGCCGACAACAGCCATCTCACCCAGCAGCTTCGTCTTTCCAGCTAGCATCCTTATACGCGGGAGCGAGAGGTAGTTTAGCAGCAGGAGGCTAGCTGGAGCGAAGCCCGAGACCTTCTTTGCAGACTTTCAGACTCTATCCAACATGAGTAGCACTATAGAGAATTATGGTAGAAGTGAAAATGTCCATGCGATTAGTTCATTGTTATGTTGTAAGTGTTAGGGTGGTAGGTATGAGATGGTTGACGTCAAAGTCGAGGATGGAGCCTTGTGGTATCTAAAAAATAGCAATGCTACGTGGCGTGAGGTGATGAGACCAAGAGTCCAGCGGTGCGGGCGCAGCCGTGCAAGGAGCAGCCAGTCACAGGCAATGCATCGGGAAGCTGACTGCAACAAATTTTACTCCCGTTTCTCTCTCAACGGACCAAGATGGGTAACAGGGAATATTCAACTTTAACTATACTTAGCAACTGCTACTTAGTATTGCTACCACTATTTTTTCTTTGTCGGTTCTGTTGTAGTTTTCCTAGGAGGCAAATGGACAGACATTACAAGTAAAAACAATCTGACAAAGAAACTAACCCGTTCCGGAAAAAATTGGTCCTTCAGCAATGTAAGCAAATAGGAAACTCTCAAGACGTACAAGTTCCCCAACCCTCTCCCTATCCTCTACTAAGCCTAAATTTCAAGATTGGCCCTACATTCCAAGATTGGCAGCCAGTGACCTCGTACCAATTCGTTTCCGCGCCCATTCCTCCGCTATCCATACTCGAGAGGCCGTTTCGTCAGGCCTATCGGGTCGAGCCTATCCACTAGACGGCGACACACCGGTCTAGATCACATTGAAGGCGGCAACACTAACCTGCGGCTCACGGGCTTCGAGCAGGACCGGAATGGTAATAAAGGTAGTCTGCGGCTCATGGCCGTTGATGCGAGGAGGGACCCAAGTGGTAGGCTGAGGCACGATCTGAGGATCGCGGCCGTTGATGCGAGGTGGGACCCAAGTGGTAGGCTGAGGCAAGATCTGAGGCTCGCGGCCGTTGATGCGAGGAGGGACCCAAGTGGTAGGCTGAGGCAAGATCTGAGGCTCGCGGCCGTTGATGCGAGGTGGGACCCAAGTGGTAGGCTGAGGCACGATCTGAGGATCGCGGCCGTTGATGCGAGGAGGGACCCAAGTGGTAGGCTGGGGCAAGACCTGGGGCTCGCGCGGCATGACAGCTGGCTTGGCACTGGCGCCCTGGAAGGCGAGAAGTACTGCCACAAGGTTGTCGGTGAGGCGGACCATTTTGGATGAGTGTATGGTGATCGTTGAGACCGAAGGGTATTATCCTGAGAACTGTTTGGGCAGATGTGGGTGCTGTTAAGTGAGGACGTTGTAAGGAGGGAAGAGGAGTGTATGGCTGTGATGATGATGGTGACGAGATGGGACTATATCAAAGGGTGATAGCCTTCATGGCTTATATACAATCTTAAGCGAGCTGGCTCGAGACCATTCTCGCATTCCTTCTCTCGCTTCCGGGATCGCCGACAGAGGATTGCTCCGCCTGCACGACATAAAGCGAAGGTAATGTCACCCCCACGACCGCGCGATCCCCCTTCCGCTCCATCGTAACCCTAGTATTATCCCTCTGAGACGCGTGGTATTGCCGACCGCCTCCCAGAGGTCTTTAGGTCATATCCACATCCAAGCTTATAGCATCGTATGGAGTTAGTACGTGTAAGCATGTTCTTTAACCACGTGTGCCCAGCATATTAGGCATCGCTACGTAGCAGTGTCAAATTTTTCTTGGGCTGTTGGCGCCAACATAGTCATAGTCCCGAAAGGGCGAGCCATAGCAGGCCTGACAATGAGTCGAGCACATGTGTTGAGGGTCTAGCGGCAGTGGAGAAAAGGTAACGTCAGTATCCTCTAACACGAAACCAAGACCCCTGGGCTCAAACGTCTCTATCAGACCGCGCACGAACTGCAAGAACATCACTAAGTTGGAAACGGACATCTTATTAAGCACCGCTACGTAGAAATTTCCGAGCCAGCCTAGGCTTGTAGCGTCGCCCTGGCTCCTGAAGGATGAGGCCAAGCCTCGACGGTCGAGCGGCAGTAGGAAGGGTGATGTCGGCGTCTCCGGATGAGGCTTCAAAACCGGGGCCTCTCGCTTAATCGCTTTTGATATAGCAAACATAAACTGGCTGTAGCGTTTACCATGTCTTACTGTCGTAAAAGTGAGCAGAGGTAGTGTCGTCTACGTCGCTTACACTTCCGCCATAGGGTGCAACCTTGGGGAGGTCGCGCTCCTCGTCGCGGTCCAGATCAGCACTTCAACACGTGGGCGGCCAAGCGGTAGTTCTAGCATCTCCTTGCAGTAGTCGGCCGCTCTGCGAGCATGTCTTTTAGTAGCTTGCCTGTGGCTACGAGCGTACTGTAAGAAAGACTTGCCGAAGTCAAGCGATAATTTGCTAGTATAGCTGTCGAATGACCCCTGCGACGGGACTCTGAAACGTTGTATCCCTGCACTCCAACCCTACATCTGCTAGGGAGCCAGATCGCTCCAGGCACCGTGCGCTCCGCATTGGCTTTCTACCACAGGCTACATGACACAGTTCAGCGGATTGACAATTACGAGCCTCGACGAGAGAGTTTACAAGCACTAGACTGTATGCGGCGCGTTAAGGTAGCGGATTGGCCCATTCTTAATGTGTACTACCAGTAATTAGCCCAAAAGCTACCACCGCTTTACACAACACTCTAGTCTGGAGAAAAGAGCGCGTTAATTATACTAGCGACCCGCATCGAAACCAAGTGTGTCTGTTATAGCACTAAAGCCATCCTCGGGATAAACTTCTATAAGCGTGCGCCCGATGGACGACAACGAGATTGACAGCCTACTACGGCAACTGCAGGAGGCGCAGCAACGCACAGACAGCGAACGGCAATGCGCAGCGGATATCGCGGCCCGGTCACAGCCAACAACGCTGCTGGAATACGTTACCAATTGCTATCATCATCTCAACCTCAATTTGCCCGTCGAACCTAACAATTCCCTCACGTCCCAAAAACGCATTACGAACTCCTAGAACTGGTTCGCGCCGTCGACTCTTAAGCCACAGGCCGACTTTCTTGAACAATAAAAATACACTAACATGGCATAACGTAATCCACAAGTGACCCGCCACCTCTCAAGGCACTCGTACGACAATGTATAAGTTAAATCAACCATAGCACCTTAAATCAATTAAACTATTCAGAATTATTTTCTCTAGAGGTAGACTTAACTTTCTGATACGTACGCGCATTGTGACTAGGCTCACCGTAGACGCTATAGCGTCGCGTGCGCGTTTCTGGCTTCCTCGTACGACTACTATTCTGACTCGTTTCTGTCTGGAACTGCTGCATCGTATCAATCTGATCCTTCAAAACTTGTGCCTGATTAATCGTAAGGGACCTTCCTTTCTATAGCTGTTTTTTCTTCGTACGACGACGGCGGCTAAAGCGGTTATTTACGTCTCGAAGCTTAGTAAAGTCGTGGCATATAAGTCTGCTCGTGCACTATTAACGAGATTCCTTTGTTTAGCTATTGTAAGCTTATAATAATTGACGAAGGAGAGCTACCCTAATGTCGTACGATGCGATTTTTAATGTATTCCGTCTGCTATCTAGCCTTAATCGGATTGTTTGGCGTCTTCGAGACCTAGGGTAGTGGTAAGCTAGTAGAGGACTCAGGAGATGTCGGCGTTCGAAGCTTCATATCTAACTGTGTGTGACTTTATTTAGGAACAACGATTTGACGTTCGAAGAGCATGAGAAGGATGATTTAGAATGGATTTATTGACAGTCGTCTAATTCAGAAAAGGAAAAAATCTAACGAGTGTAGGAGAGCTCTGAACCTCGGTTTATATGCTCGAACGGGCACCCCAAATGCTTACTCAGCTGCTCTGTGCTCGTAGGTACGTACCTTACCTGCTCCACGTCACAATAAACTTACGCAAAAAGATCATTGGGATCGTTGTTGAAGCCGGAGACGCCGCGCGCGTCAATTTCAAAGTACCACGGAGGCTGTCCGGTGCCGGCGGCATCCGGCTGACTGGAGCCTATATTCTTGACAGCATCAGTCGTGAAGCAAGTCGAGGTTCTGACGGGCGTGGCCAGCGTGGCCAAGTCGACACACACACCATCCCAGCAGTAACCCGACGGGCAGAAATTGCCGCAAGTTCTGCAGTTGCGCGGGTGGACCTTCTTGCTGAGACAAATGTTCGCTGCACTGGTCCTCGGCGCAGACACACCTGCCGCTGCTGCACTTGGTCTTGGGCGGGCACTAATTACCGCAGCCGCCGCAGTTGTTGCTGTCGCTGGCGACATCGGCCATGCAGGTGCACCTGTTGTCGCGGCAGGAGAACAGGTCGCCGGTGTTGCACCTCTGCCCACACTGGCCGCAGTTGTTGTTGTTGCCGGTGGACGACGCGCAGCTGGAGCCGCCGCAGTACGGCTGGTCGCCGATGAGAGGGGCTTGCCGGCGCAGTAGCCGGCGCAGCGGTCGCTCGTGACACGGTTGAACGCGTCGCTTCTGAACGAGGTGGTCGATATGAGCGCCCAGAACTGGGCGTCCTCGTAGCACGCGGCGCGCGGCGACGGCAGCTTACCCCAGTTGAATTGGTCGCAGACCTTTTTCATGCAGACGTAGAAGGCCGTGTTGCAGTTCTCGAACTGACCCGCTGCGCAGTAGATCGAGTCACTGCTCAACCATTTCCCCTGCGCAGTTGTCGAAGCAGTAGTCGTGGAAGTTGCAGCAGGCCTCGAAGTTGAAGTCTGACTTGAACTGGGAGAACTTGCCAGAGTTGCAGCCGCAGGCGGCCATACCCCGAGGATGGCGTCTTCGTTAAGACGAAGCGGAGCTCTTCTTCAGGACTAGAAGGCCGGGGCCTATCACGTGTTCCACGGCCGTTCGCCTTGACTTCCAAGGTAAAACTAGTGCCGTCCCACTGGGTCATCAGGAGCTGTCCCTCGCAGGTGACGGTAAAAATTCTCGTGAAGTCGCTGCTGATGGTCGCGGCGCCTAGGTCACCGCCATTCAACGAGTTGTATTTGACAAACAGAAGAGCTCCGCTACTGTCTCTTGTGGTGAGATCATATTTGTCACAAGCGCTGGGTGGCTTCTTGAGGTAGAACTCAATAAACTCGTAGAGGTCCCTGTTCATCTGCTCGAGTTGGACATTGCCCTGCGAGCCTGCCGCAATGCTGGCCGAGGGGAAGTCGCTATTCTGGAGCACGATAAACTGCCTATTGCTGACGAAAAAGATGTGGCTAGAGCCGTTACTGACTCGCACGGGTTGCTGCTCGATGGTGGTAGGGTCGAACGCGTAGGCTGGGGGCGCTGTCAGCGTGACAGTAAGCTCAAACGTGCTGGTCGGCTCGAGGGTCAAGGGCGCGGCCGTGCTATACACGATAGGCATAGTGACCTCATACGGAGGAGTGTAGTTCGCGAGGTCGAAAGTGGACGAGGTGGTTGGGCTGGAAGAGGCCTCGGAGCTGGCGGTCCAGGTAGACGTGATATCCGCCTCGGGGCTTGAAGCAGTTGCAGACACAGAAGGCGTCTCAGACTCCAGGCTTAACGTATTCGAAGATGCTGAAGACGTCCCAGACTCCATCGAAGTGCTAGAAGCGGAGCCTGTTGAGCTCATGTTGGTTGACGCAGTCGGGTCACTGGTAATGCTGCTGGTCGACATCGCACTGTTGGTGCTACTCATAGACGACTCTGTGGCGGTCTGGCTGGATGCCGAACCGCTCAGGGTGCTCGATGTGGAGCTGGCATTTTGAGAAGACAGCTTCGGATACACACTCGAGGAAGCCTGCGTCGAAGTGCTGGTAGAAATGGACGAGCCTCCTGAAGAGATGCTCGAGACTGACGATAGTGGAGGACGAGGTTGGCACTTCCTTCCTGGCACGCCGGTCAGCGCAGCTAGCAGCGCAAGCTAGTGGAAAACACGCATCGCGATGGAGTAAGGTGCCAGGAAATAACCCAGCGCTGATTTCCGACCCGTGCAGGAAAATACCGGTGGTAGTGCCCTCACAGAATCCCAGGGGAACTCCTGTTACATAGATTGTTTTCGCAGTACATTTGACTATCTCAGTCAGGGTGGCTGAAACCCGCGTAACTGTTGCACTACCGAAAAGTCCTTACATCACCAGTGAGTGTTGCGCCAAGATTATCTACCGCTCGTATTGAAGCCAATCTGTGCGCACTGGCGTTCACTTTCCCGTGTCGACATATGCACTGAGGGCCGGACCTATGGCGACGTGCTCAAGAGTTTTCGCAATAGCATTACCTGCCCTCGAGAAGATACTATCTAGTGGGGCAAAGAAGATAAATATCCAACCTTTATCATTGAACGATTGGCTTTGTTCCTGCCGTAGGAAGCCACCTGGGTGCAGCATATCAACACGCAAGATGACCTCCTTCGTTAGAGTCTGGCACACGGGCTTGACCTTTTTAAGGGAACAACAACAGTCGATCCTGTCGACGCACAGCAACAGGCACAACACGCTGGACAGCAGTGCGGACCCGTGGCGCACGTCACTGCACGCCTGCCCGGCCTGCGGCGAGGCACTGGGTGCCGGCCATCCACCTGGGGTTGGCTGGTTTTTGGCCCGCTTCCAGGCCTCCACGTCGGACAACGGACCTCGGATCATGTCTTCGGCATTTGGAGAACCTCCAAGACAGGTGGTGGTGGTGGCGGGGTTTCATGCGCGCTGACTCACCCGCAACGGTGGGTATACCGGTAAGTCGAACACAGACATTTCCACTGTATGCCCTCAGGACTGACGCTCCCACTTACGCCCGCACATCTTGTCATATGTAGCCAAGGATTCCAAGGTTGCTCTGCGTCGTTAAGACACGCCGGTCCTAATGGCTAAAGACTCTCTTAAGCCAGGCCTTGACAAGGTATCTCCTCTTGCTTTTCTGCTTTTCAACGACTACGGTTTGTGCTGACCCTTGTTTTATGCAAATAGGTCATTGTCGTCGGCGCAGGGCCGTCGGGCCTCATCCTGGCTCTCCTCCTCGCGCACGCTGGCATCTCCGTCACGGTCGTCGAGAAGAGCCACGAGCTCGACAAGAACCCGCGCGCCACCCACTACGGCCCTCCAGCAGTGGCTGAGCTCAACCGGGCTGGCGTCGGCGACGACTTGCGCGCCCGCGGCCTCAAGCCCAATTACATGAGCTGGAGGAAGCTCGACGGCACCCGTCTTACCGGCTTCGATACCTCGCTCACCCACGACGACCCGGAAGCCTTGGTCGCACTGCCCCTGAACCAGCTGGGCCAGCTGCTGTCTGAGCACATTGCCCGCTGTGATAACATCGCCACCCTCTTCGGCCATAAGGTTGTCGCCCTCGGCCAAGACGAGCACAAGGCCTGGGTCTATGTCGAGACGTCCGATGGCCTTCAAAAGCTTGAGGCTGATTACATTGTGGGTTGCGATGGTGCTAGCAGCGCCGTCCGCCGTCTTCTGCATGGCGACGAGTTCCCTGGAAAAACCTGGGACAAGCAGATTGTTGCCACCAACGTATGTGTCTCACTTGTATCCAATCCACGTCAAACGTTAGGGGAACTGTGTGCGAGAGAAACTAATCTCCTAGCCTGCGCGCCCGTGACCAGACATACTACGACTTCCACAAGTTCGGCTGGGACGACACCAACTTTATCATCGACCCCGAGCATTTCTTCATGGCGGCCAGGATCTCTAAGGACGGCATGTGGCGTGTCTCTTACGGCGAGCTCAAGTTACCTGCCGAGGAGCTCAAGGAGCGCCTTGCGTGGAAGTTCAAGACAATGCTCCCCGGCTCGCCCGAGCCCGAGGACTACAAGGTCGTCAACTTCAGCCCGTACAAGATCCACCAGCGCCTGGCTAGGTCCATGCGCGAGGGCCGCTTCCTCCTGGCTGCCGACGCTGCACATATTTGCAACCCTTTGTACGCCATATTTACATTCACTCCTTTTCTTCCTTCTTTATTTTTGTCATTTTCTTTTTTGTTTATTTCCCTTCCATCGGCTGACACTGTATTACGTGCAGTGGCGGTATGGGACTGACGGGCGGCATCGTTGACGTTGGCAACCTCTTCGACTGCCTCCGGGGGATCCACGAGAACAAACTCGATGCGTCCATCCTCGACAAGTACAGCGAAGTCCGGAGGGACAAGTATCAACGCCTCATCGACCCCATCTCTAGCGGCAACCTGCTGCGCATGAGCGACACGGACCCTGACCGCGCCCTCGAGCTCGACGAGTTCCTCAAGATGTGCCTAGAGGCGGACAAAGACCCTGCCCTTTCGTTGCAGCTGCAGAGTGTGAGTTTTGGCCTCGCTGTTGGCCATACAGTGTCCCACATTGAACCACGCTCGTTTGACCGTCTAGTCACTTACCCTGATTGCCGTACTGCAGAGTATCAACGAGATTCAACACGACTTCACACAGTACTATAAGTAAGCGCAGTAGCTATTGCGGGGGCGACTGATAGAGTGGGTGGTACTTGTTTTGCCTCTTGACTAGAGTGGTGTTGTGTGTTGTTGCGACTTGGAATCGGCTCCATTTTAGTACAATGTCAAGCTTCAGTGAGCCTTGGGGCTTTGGTGACGTGAGAGCTCCGCGCAACTCAACTTCTGCATATTCGTCCCTCCTGGCCACTACCTATACTTATGCGGCCAGGACTTGATTTGGGCTTTTCTATGTCGCCAGCGACCTTCCTCTCCTCTACGTGACAGCCGACGTGCGGTATAAAGAGCACGTCGTCCCTAGGAACACGGTCGTGTTTATCTCACATTGAGCATCCACTGCACCTCGACCGGAGCCGGTATAGCGGCCCGGTGCATACCCGAGCTCGGGAGGCGTACAATGGTGCAGGCGGGCTAACCAAGCAAAACAACAACAACAAAAACACAAACACAAACACAAACACAAACACAAATAAAGAAACACAAAAAGACGGGACAAAAATGAAAAGATTCAATATATAGCAGGCGCGTCGGATTAATTGCCCGATTGGCTGGCTGGAAGCACAACCTCCCGCTCGGGCCTCTTGGGCGGCTCGTGTTCCGCGGAGTTAAGCTGCCGCCTCATCCGGTTCATCCCCCCATCCTCCTCCTCATTACCGATTCACCGTCCGCCACAATGACAGTTCACTCGCCAGCCTTGCCGCTGGCGCTGCCGCCATCCCTGAGCGCCGCAGTAGACACGACGAACCGGCCGAGGCGCGCGCGGGGGCGCTTCCAATGCTCCCACTGCGGCAGAGTCTTCACACGAGGCGAGCACTGCACTCGCCACGAGCGCAGCCACACCCACGAGAAGCCATTTGCGTGTCGCTATTGCTACAAGACATATGCCAGAAAGCACGTCATGTCAGCCACTCGCCCCCTGGGATTCTTCGCGTGCTCATGCTAATCTCGCCGGGCTATCCGTACACTACACTTAGGGACCTGGTCACGCGCCACGAAAGGACTCTTCATCAGGACAGCCAACATCGAACCTTCCCAACCACCAAAGGACTTTCCACTGCTGAATATACCGACAATGTCCCCTTGCCGATGCACGAACAGCAGCAACAACAACACGAGAACCAAGACATATCGCCCACACTCCTTGGGGCAATGTGCCCTCAAGCGCCGCACAGGGTATTGCTACCACCAGATGGCCTGGAAACCCTCGATGGCCACTCGGGCATCTTGCCGAGCCAGCACCCTGGCCAGCATGGGGAAGACCACTGCCATCAAAGACACGAAAACGACATGGTCATATCTCACGACCACCCTTTCGACTATACGACGCCGCCCGTCTTCGATCCCAATGAGCTCGACTTCTCCGACTTTCTCGAGGGAGCGTCGGATATGCCATTCGACATGGCCATGCCTGACGAGGACACCCAGACCACCCCCATCGAGACATCACTACTGGATGCCTGCATGCAGTTCCCAGCAGCGGCGGTTGAGCAAGGAAGTCTGGAATCTGCTGTAGCCACTCTCAAACAGACGGTGGGGTCCGTTACGGAGGAAAGTCGGCCAAATAGCCTGGCTCGATTCACAGAGGAGGCCACGCCCAAGACCCGGGTGTTTAAGCTGACTGAGCGTCTCTACTCCCTGGTTCGGCAGAGCCTCGTTGACCAGACCCCGGCCACAGGCAAGCAGATGGCGGCGCCCTCACACAAGGCCTGCGACGCGTTTCTAAATAGCTACTACGACTGTTTCCACTGCCACCTGCCCGTGATTCACCCATCAACGGTGCGGTCGGGCACGGCTCCGGTACCCCTGATTCTGGCCATGCTCTGCATCGGCTCCCTGCACCGGCTAGACAGGCGCCGAGCGCGGCACTTCTACGAGGCCGCGGTGCACCTAATTAAGAAGGTGAGTCGACATCGCATCGCATGCACCCCCGAGCTAACGTCCATCGTATGGCTGTGTCGGACTAATCGTGTTGGTCAATAGAAGAGCTCTAGTCTTGCGGGCATGTCCCCGCTGTGGCTCGCCCAGGCAAAGCTCCTGACGACCTTTTACGGAGTGCTTAGTGGCAGTCACGACCTGGTTTTTCAAGCCATGAATGATCAAGGAGTCTTTGTTCTCGTGAGTCCTATCCTGGCTCGCTCTTTCAACCTTTTTTCCATCGCTAGTTAAAGCTAACCTACTGGTCCAACGATTGTCAGATCTACCACGAGACGCGGCTTCGCGTGCTGTCCCAGCCTAGAGACATGGCCGAAGCGACCTGGCAGTCCTGGACCGAGTTCGAGTCGTGGAAGCGGCTTCTCGGTGGACTTTACGTGCTGAGCGTCATTAGCGCGGTAATTTTCGACGTGTGCCCGGGATTCAACGCCACACGGGATCTTGACTTTGAAGAGTTCCACGACGAGGCTCTGTGGAACGCCACAACGGCGGGAGAGTGGCGTGAGCTCTTGCCACGAAGCCGCAGGAGTGACTACCGGAGCATCTGCGAGATCGTCATGGACGTCATTTCTGACAACGGCACCGACGCCGTCGACACATCGCCGTACAACACGTCGGCCTTCTCCGGGTTCATCGTCATGCACGCCGTCGTCCTCCACATGCAACAGCTCCTAGGGGTCGCGCAGAGCTTCTGCCGCAGCAGCTCCAATTCGGGGGGGTCGGACTCGTTCAGCTCCTCGTTGCAGCGCATCGGGCTGAGGTCCCTCGCCCGGTGCCAGCAGCTGCTCACGAGCAGCGAGGAGGCAGAGCCCGACGTGCCGACGGCCCAGATGCAGGCCTCGCTGCTCTTCAGCTGCCAGGCAGTGCTCAGGATGGCCCACATCAGGCTGTTTAGGGCCGCGGTCGACTTCGACAGGCTGGCCCTCATATCGCCCGAGCCCACGGCAGTGGAGGCCTCGGTGGCGAAGTTTGCGTCGGCGAAGCTGGAGAGGGGGCCCCTGCTTCTCACGGCCGTGGCTAAGTTCCTCGAGGGATTCAATATATCCGTCAGGGCGGGCTACATGCTGGTGCGCAAAACGGCAGCCCTGCACTGCAGTGTTCAGCACGCCGTGTCGGGCTGGGAGTGTGGTACGTCTACTTGTCCATTATTCGCCCTCTCGAGATGTACTCATGTGGCAGAACAATAGGCAACACCTCGCTGACGACAGATGTCCTACACAGCGCTGCTAGTCACAAAGTGGCTCCACACGGTCGAGATGGCCACCTTGACCTGTGACGGGCCGGACCCCGAGGAGACGGAGTTGGTATCGCTGATCAAAGACCTCCTCGACGAGGCCGACTACGACTTTTCCGAGAGCCGCTCGCTCGCATCAGGGCTAGCCAGAACGTGGAGTTCATTCCTGCAGGATGTGGGTGTCTACATGCCGTGTTTTCTTTTCCGTTCTTTTTCTTCTCAACAATGGGGGGTTTGCTAACGCGAGTTGACATGCAGGTCTGGGTATGGGGCATTACCCCACGCATGGGCATGATCCTGCAGGAACTAGCAACGGAGTATGAGCGTCTCCTTGAAAACGCTTTGTGAGCCTAGAGCCTAGAGCGTGCCATTACCGTCTCATCTACCGGCACAACCAGAAATCGACTCTGTGTACCTGAGCACCGGGAGAGTCTGCATAGATACACCGAGGTATTGGACTTTGCAGCGCATCTGACGGCTCCCCGGCAGGGCGAGCCGCCCGCTCCTCACTGGCATACCTGGGTACACCTCGTCTGCACTTGCGGAAACATGTACGCTAGCAGGGAGATGAACCCTTGCCCTCGGGGAGACCAAGGATCAGCGGAAGACAACTTCGGGCGACCCTTCTGTCCTTGCAGCGTGTCGCTGGTGTAGGTGCACAGCGCCCGCTGCGCCAAGGAGAAACCCACAGTTGGGCTTGCTACGGCCCCTACCTAGGCCGGCGCCAACGTGATCCTCGGGGCATCTCCCGCGTGCCTGCGCGACGGGACTTGACCATGCTCGAGAGCGCAGTAAACGACGCGGTCGACGTTGCCCGGGCGAAAACTCGCAGGAGCTGGACCGCGGCCAGATTCGAGAGATAATCAGGATGTGAGCCGTAGAGCCGGCGGCCTGAGGTTTTGTGTAGGGCGGCACTCGTGTGGAAAAAAGAGAAATGTAAATAGACGCATGCCCAATATCAGTTGGAGGGGCGGACTACGTTAAAAAACTTGAATCTTCCACTGTACAGTAATAGATGGGCTACGCAACGTGGGGTCACTCCGGAAGCCCACGATCTGGATTGTGCTTGAGTGCGCGGGGGTAGTGTCAAGGACCACCTCCAAATTTCCCCACACTCCCCCACTCGAGTGTCCCTAGATTAACTGCTCTCCGCTAGCTACACGTACTTTTCAGCCGCGCACCAGACGGCAGCCTCCACACACAACGACGACGACCCCACCACTATTACCACCCCTCTCCCCACAAACCCCCTCCTCCTCCGCAGTTCCCATCTCCCCACATGTACCATCGACGCCGTCTCCCCCTCCCCTTGACATCCGGAGTCGGAGTGCTGCGGGGAAAAACATGCAGCCCTAGTTCCCAGCGTACCACATCAGCGGCATCGTGAACGACAATCAGCTCCGCCGAACATGATGCCACACCGCTTTCCGACGCCCGTGTGGAGGTTACCTAAGGTCACATGTCTGGCCCAAGTCTCCCGTCATGATTGTGTGCGGGATTGTTTTGTTTCCCCCAGGGAGTTGATGTGCTTAGGCAAAGTTGCGAACGGCTCCTTTTGAATTCAAAAGGGGGAAAAAAAAATACGAAATGACATTTTCGTGCGCCTCGAACGTTGATACCACATAATTCGTGCATTACTGGTACGAAATTGTCAAGAGAATAGGTAGACAGACTCAAGGACACCCCGAGTCACTTTTAGAAAAATTCTAATCATTCCCCTACTGTGCATGCTATACATGCTATCGTCTATCCTACTTTCGTCCTTTACTATGTCAATTTGTTTCCTTTTTTTCCCCCATTGAAATGGAGCTCTTGTGCTTTTCGTCCTCCAGATCCATTCTCACCAACTCATGGTTCATTGTCCCGTGGGTTTTAAAAGACCAAGACTAATCCTGGGTTTCTCGTTGGTGTCCTCCCTCCTACGAGCTTTCCTTTTCTCCGGCGACAATATCCCTGAGCTCTAGATCCAGAAACATGTCTGCCTGGTACGAGAACCACTGGGACTTTGTCACAAAGGGCCGGTCCCGATTGGTAAACGTGGCGTTGTAGCGGTGCACAAAGCCGGCGATAAACTTGCTGATCTCGAGCAGCGCCAGGTGACGCCCGGTGCAGGTGCGCGCTCCGTATCCAAACTATACAGTCATTAGCGATGTGTGTGTCAGCAAGCGGGGAGTGTGGTAATCAAGCCGGGTTTGCCCTCGCTCAGGTAAGGTAGCGTAGGTACTCACCGTGACGCTGTATCTGTCCATCTCCCTGATCTGCTGCTCCGTGTTCCACCTGCTGGGGATCCACCGCGCCGGGTGCCACAGGTCCGCGTTGGCGCCGTAGACGGCCCGGTCCCGTCCCTGCGCGATGGGGCTCATGCTGATGGTCGCGCTCGGGGCTATGTAGTAGCCCGCAATCTCGATGCCCGTGGCCGGTGCCTCGCGGGGCAGCTGCCATAGGATGCTCGGGTGCAGCCGCAGGGCTTCCTTGATGCAGGCGTTGAGGTATGTCAACTTCTCGATGGCGAGGTACGAGATGCCACCGCCGCCGGGGCCCCCGGCGGCACTGCTTGTCTGATAAGCCTCGTCCACCTCGTCCTGCACTCGCGCGTAGTCTTCCGGGTGCATGAGGAGCTGGATTAGCACCGAGCGTATGCCGATAGAGGTAGTCTACACGTTGTCCAGGGGTTAGTCTCGTTTTCTCCGACCTCGACGCCCATTTGCGACTTACATCAGCACCGGCACCAATGATGTTGCCAATCTCGCTGAGAATCGAGGGGTCGCTCGCAGGGCTGCCGTCGGGCTCCTTCATGCCTATAAAGTGGTCTAGAAGGTCCTTCTTCCGGTTGGGATCTTCAAGCATGGACTGGCGCTTCTTGAGCTGGTCGAAGCTCCAAGTGAAGAAATTGGCGGGAGAGTGAGCAGAAAGACTCTGGATGTAGCTGACCACAGGGTTGTTGAACCACGCCATCTGGCCGACAATGTACCCCATGTTGGCCGCCTGGTAGAAGCCCATGTGGATGGACGAGATGATGTGCATCACGTCTTTCTCCTCCCTGATGAAGCCAATGGGGGATCCGAGGGCCAGTTTGCCCACCACGTCGAAAGCAAAGTAGGATGCCCAGTCATGCATGTTAATGGTCTCGTGGTTCCGGGCCTTCTCATCCAGCTTTTCCCAGAGCTCGTTGGCAACCTCCTGTACCTCGGGTTCCAGGGAGAGTATGGACGACATGGAATAGGCTGCCGAAACTCTCTTTCGGAGGAAGGAGTGCTTCGCGGGCTCCGTGGAGTTGAAAAACTGCGAGGGTCAAGGTCAGAATGTTTTCACAACTCCGATCTCAATGCAGTAGAGGCTCAGAGCCTGTCTGCTCTATTAGGGAAATGGGGTTTTGATCAGGCTTACCGACTCATTGGCGCTGGGTTGCAACCACACATTGTACCAGCTTGTCTGTAGTTATCAACTGGGTTTTAGCAAACCGCCTTGGTGTTTCCTGTCCTGTATTCTTTTATAACCATTCTTCATCTACGTCCCTGGGGGATCTTGGTCCACATACCTTTTTGGTGCCCTTTGAATGGCCAAACACTTGAGTGAGGCCCTGCTTGTCGACGATGCTCACCTCGTTGGGCGCGACTCGGACGACCGGGCCGTACTTAGAGTGCAGCTGCAGGATGTCGTGGTGCCAGTTGCCCCTGGCGTACTTCGCAGTCCGCCAGAGCTCAGTGAAATTGGCCATGAAGGGGCCCGGGACGCGACGCAGCGGGTGGAGGTAGATGCTGTAGAGCGCCGAGGCGGTGTACAAGGACGAGAGGGCGGCCAAAGCAACGAGCGCGTAGAAGGATAGGCGGTCCTCCTGGGCCATGGCCTCCAGCCGCAAGCGGGCTATATTGATTGTGTCGACGGCGTTCATCTTGTTGGACTTGGGCAGGTGCCTTGGTCAGAGAGAAGCAGAGAGTAGCGAGGTGAAGAGGAAAGAAAAAAATGAAGACAACTCGCCGCCGAGACCAGGGAATATTAAGTGAGGCGCTAGGGCAGTGTATCACTCGAGAGTATGCTCTTGGACATGCAGTTGCATGTGGGGGAAGTGCTCCCCACGTCGCTGGCAACCCCAAATGGCCCGGATGGCCCGGCACGGCCCGTCAAGCCACCTGAAGCTCTACGTACCTCAATGTATACGGATAATTGCTTACACAGGTACGCGTAGCTAAGTATCTACCCCACCCCCACTGTGGTGAGAGTCACGAGCCATCGACCAGGTGGTGCAAGGGGGAGGGGCAGTGGTTGTAAGCATCGGCAAGCCCGTCGTCGCCTTCAACATTGACCAGCGCCTCGGTGCCCCGGGCTCGATGAGTAACCCGCAGCTGCGCGAAGCGGACTACAAGCCGAACAACGTCACCCGGGACCCGCAGAACACCTTCGAAATTGGTTCGCACCTGTGCGCCTTCCCCTTCTAGTGCCCGCGGCCTCGAGGAAAATAACGTTCAGGTCCTCGTGCGTCGCGGACGTGTCTAAGTCAATTATTGCTAGTGCGTTAGCATTCACGACCACAGGAAAAAAAAAAGTTGCAACAGTCAGATATGTCAAGAGCGAGTTGGACGCCGTTCAAAATATACATAAAAGTTGCGCGAGATGCTCTTTTAAAAGAGAACTGGCGTGTGAAAAATGTCAATATACGGCGCTTATGGGGTGCTGAGACCACCGCGAAAGTTTGGCCGGCGTAGGATGGACGATTGAGGGTCGGACTAGGTGATTTAAGCGTTTATCCATATTGCGCAGTCGTGGCTGGCGGTGAAAATCCAGCTGGGGACCACTGAGGCCTCTTTTGAGCCAGATACGCTTCTACGAAGGAGGACTAGCAGTTCTGGCGTTGATTCACTCTTTTTAAGCGCACTTTTCAGGTATTATCTGGACAGCAGCCTCCACCCCATTGAGAAAGGCTTGAAATGTATCCAACAGTATCAGCTGGGACAAGACATCAAGAGCATAAGCTTTGCTGACTCGCCCACATGTAATCTCTTTTAATGCGACTTTGGCGTGGAGATGGGTGCCGTCACCAACAAACGCCTCTTCTGGAAGTTAGAAGACAGACGGGCCCCGGCCCATATGGACACGTCCACGATGAGGCCGACAATATCTAGATGGCCTTCTAAGGCAGTGTGCCGTTCACTTTTCTCCAGAACGTGAGGGCACAGCGGTCATCGAGGTGCCAACGAGGTGTGCTGTGGTAAGTCGGCTTATCCCCAGAAGGTGTCTTTTTGCAAGCTGGTTATACGGATATTACATGCGGCCACGGAAAACTATATACCACGAGCATATATGACCCAGAATGAGAAACATAGTCAGAATCGGTTAAATCTCAAGCATCAATCACCCAGTGCCACAATGGGGAAAAGGGCAAGCCGCTGAATCAGGCACATGCCCAAGAAAAGCTCTCCTTGCATTAGCTATCGATTTGCAACAACAAGCTTGGGACCGTATGTTCTGTCACAAGTCAACGCTTCCCTGTCGAAAGAAATTCAAGGTGTGGCGTCGCTGTAGCTCACTTGAAAAAAAGAATGTTGCGTGCTGCGGCCAGCTTGTCAGGCGCAAACAACTGAATGCCGGTGATCTGCGACCTCGTTGTGAAGTGGTCAATCTCCTTCCCTACGGTGTCGTACTGGAAATCTGTGCTGTACTTGGGAATGTCGAAGCTCCATAGATAAAACGTATGACTCCGTGCGGGCAGAGATATCGCGCTGCAGAGCGCATGTGGTCCTTGGAGGCTGGCCCGGCAGTCAATCGTCAATTGGGAGATCAGAGCGTCAAGAGCCCGCAGACTCAGAGGAATTGTGTCGGGCACCGGCAGAGGCCAAAGGTTTCCCTTCTGCAGGCCGCGTATAGCCTTGCCTAGCATCAGCGCCTCGCAGTCTGATGTTTCTGAGTCAGGAGATTTGACCTTGCAGAAGGTCCCGAAGATTACTACATCACCCTTCACCAGCTGTTCAACGTTGAGGTTCACGGGCCTCAGCAAGTTGCCTGCGAATCGTCTGCGGATACTCTCCACCTTCTCTGCGCACGAAGTTAGCAGCACCGTGGACACGTGGAGGAAATGGCTAACCTACCGAGCAAGTCGTGTGGCAGAACATGTGGTAGCAGCGCGGCAAAAGCTTTGGCCCCATCATCGCAGCGGGACACGGGAAAGTCCATGATCAGACGCGTCATGACCGCCTTGTAGCCAGTAGCGTGGCCCAGTTGGTAGAAGACCCAGCTCAAGTGCAGCAGATCCCGCTCGCTCTTGTCCTTGGCGTTGAGACGATGCACCCACGAGGCGGCCCACGGACGAAAAAGGTCAATGCAGTCGTACTTGTCGGCGACGACTAGGAGATCATAGAGTCGAGGTATGAGCGTCTCGTGGGCGCTGCTCAGGGCAGTCTGGTGTTGATGTCGACTGTGCATGATCTCGAACAAGAGCTTCATTGCCGACGAAGGGTCCTCTGGCAGCTTGATTGTCCAGTCACTGTCACTGTCACTGGACTGGTTGGTTGCGGCCTCGGCGAAGTTGCCGAATAGCATATCATCGAAGGCGGGCGACGCCCTGGCTAGTGTCCGTGAGCAAACCCTGAATCTGACCTGCGTCGAGCATCCTTGTGAGTCGGTGCCCTGTGTGTGTAGCCAGAGATCGCCGCGGGGGTCGACGATGGACTCGTCCACAGCTCCGGCCTCGGGGTCTTCCGCTGGCGCTAGATCGCACACCGAGTCGCTATCTGGCGTCGGGGCGATTGTCGAGTCCTCGATTGACGTAGTAGAGCTCATGGTGTCGTTGACTGATGTGGTGCATGATTGATGGAGTCAAGATGATCTGCTGCCGCAGGGGGCGCTTCGTTTGCATGTTTGCAGTGGACGCCTGTCGCACACAGTGAACCGACTCTCCCTCGCACCGTGGATACTGCACAGTGCAAGATGTGACGACATAGATCGCCCAGTTATCTAAAGACGACCTCGGGGAGGGAAAAAGAAAAAAACCCGACTGAAGGCACCTCCGTCTACCTGCGCCGCAAGTCCTCATCGGGCGGCCGCCCCCGCGCGTCGAGACCACCTCACGCAGTCCTCCAAGGTACAGCGCTAGATTGTGGGGTCTGAGTTTCCCTGGTGAGAGCCGAAGTGCGGCTGAATAAGCCGCGTCTGCTGCAACTGCGGCAGCAAGTCATCTCCAGTCTTGCACCTTGTCAATTAATAATACCATGAGCTCTACTGGGTCAAACGAGGGCCCGAATATCGTTGCGACCCCAGAGGGCCCCAGAGGGCGACACCATGTGGGATACGGCTCCAGTTGAGCTGACTGAAGTAATGTAGTTCCTGGGGCTTTTCGAGGCGTCACTCATCTCTGTATGCATTTAGGTAGCTCACTATAACTGGGAGATCTATGTCGTCACATCTTACGCTTACGGTCGTGAACTGAGTTTAAGACGCTGGAAGCTTATTAACGAACTCACTTTGTTAGAGATGTAGTTGCACTGGGCCGCAACGGGGAAGGCGGCGGCCGAGAGCGGTAGGTGTGACGCCCACTGTGAGTAGACCCCCGCACCGTGAATATTGCACGGTACAAAACTTGGCGACACATCGTCGGTTCTCACAGTTTCGAGGCAGCACGATTATACCGCGAGTGAAAACAGTTCCAGGTTTCAGACGGCACCAATTTATGAGACGATCTACTACACAGCACGGCACGCGTTAAACATTTGGAAGATGTGACGTGGAGCAGGTAAGGGTACGTACCGGTGCTCCCTGGAGCAGCTGAGTCATCAGCTTGGAGCACCCAATCGAGCATATAAACCGAGCTTCAGAGCTCTCTAGCACTCGCTTTATTTCCTCTCTTTTAGAACCAGACGACTGTCAATACAATGCCAGTTGAATCATCCATTTCATGCTCTCTCGATGCCAAATCGTTACATACATAACGTCATAGAAGACTACGTCTTTCGGATTTGGAAACTGTAAAGAGGTGGTGGCATCGATGACTTTGGTAAAGATAACTAGAGTCAAGCACGCCAAACTTCGAGCAGAAGTTACTTCACTTGTTTTTCCTAGATTCGAACCGCTCATACTCTTCAGAGAGACTGCCCGTTAAGAATGAAAAGGGAACAAGACATTGCCCTTCGGCGCGAGCTGGTCTGGCGCATGTAAATGTAGAGCAGTGACTTCTGCCTGCCGGGCCATGTGTGCGATTTCCCCCTTGCTGGCTTGGTACTTGTAGTCCTTGCTGTAAGTGAATTCGTTGTTGCCAGCCTGCTGTCGCGTCTGGAGCGGTTGAGCTACAAGCTTACAATCCTTAAATTGATTATCGTAGACGTGACATGATTTTGCGAATAAGTTGGTGATGATCGTGTCTACACTTGAGGCGCATCTATGGATGTCACTGTCGGCGGGAATGGGCCAGAGCTGGTTGCTGCGCAGGCCACGGATCCAGTCGCCCAGCATATAAGACTCGCATGTGATCTTTGCTGGGTTGCCTGCCTTGGAATGTTTGCATAACCCCACCACTTCCGAGCCCTGCTCGGTCAAACGATCAAGACTGGCCCGGAGAGGATCAAGGAGTGACTTTGACATCATTACTCTAAGGTTTTTGACTGTATCTGTGGGGTGTCAGCTCTCTCTTATCTTCTTCAATCGGATGAGAAAAGTCACCTACCCTCTAGGTTTGGTGGGAGAACGGGGACCGCTGCGCCCTGACAGGCTGGTGGGAAGTTCAGTATTAGAGACGTGACGACTGCTTCGTACTCTTCCCGGCTCCCGAGTTGATAAAAGATCCAAGCGGACTGTAACAAGTCGTCATGGGTCTCTGTGTCTTTGGTAACCCTGCAGGCGATCCATGACGCCGCCCAGGGTCTAAGCATTTTGATACAGTCGTACTTGTGAGCGGCGACAATGATATCATACAAGCTACGAATAGTCTGCTTTTGGGCTCCGACAACGGGTTTGATATGCTGGAACTGGCCATGCATGATCTCGAGGAGCGACCTCATGGCTGACGTCGTGTCTTCGGGCAGCTCGACCACCCACTCCTGGCCCTGAGCCTGGTTTCTCAACCTCTCGGCAAACCAGCCATAGAGCATCTTGTCGAGCACTGGCGACGCTCTCGCCACCGTCCGAGAGCAGACTCTGAAACGGCCGGAATTGCTCTTGTCTTGGGCATCCTTGCCTCGCGTATGTAGCCATAGGTCGCCGCGCGGATCGAGGATGTACTCCAGGTCGGGCTTCGGGATCGGCTCGTGTGGTGGGTCTGTGTCCTCGACTGTCGCGGCTGCCGAAACTAGCTCTAGGTCTGGCTCAGACATCAACGATGATGAGGATGGCGTGTCTACGTCGGAAGCCATGGCTGACGATGCGAGACTCATGTTGTGGTGGAGCAGGCTTGCGATTTGCTTTCATGCCACTGATGGGTGGGAGGTTATCGAAGTGAGGTTGCGCGGTGATGTGATGCGGGGGTATGACGTTATGGATGTAACGATTTGGCATCGAGAGAGCATGGAATGGATGATTCAGATGGCGTTGATTGATAGTCGTCTGAGTTTAAAAGAGGGGAAAAAAAGCGAGTGCAGGAGAGCTCAGAAGCTCTGTTTATATGCTCGAATGGGTGCTCTCACTGATGACTCAGCTGACCAGGGAGCACCGGTACGTACCTCCGTACCTTTACCTGCTCTACGTCACAGGGTGGTTGGCGCGGCAGTAGAATATCGCCATCTGACACTATGTACGAACACTGTGTGGAGACCATGAACAGACCCAATCATCAAAAGGTCACGGTGAAGTATTTTGTTACAAAACGACAATGGGAAAGGGTGCAATGCAAAATCGGGACCAAATGATTCGGCAAATCAAACAAGTGGGACGTGTTTTGATGAAACTCGTAGATATTATTGTAACGCTACATCCGCTTAGCTTGACATGGGTTCCACCGGCATGTAGAGAGTCTAGTCATACCAGAACCAATCTATTTTGATTATACCCAGTTTCCGAGGAATGAAGCGTGCAAGTGGCTCCCGGGGAATTCTGATATTTCTTTGCAAATGTCAATCAACTGAGAAAGACAGAACCGATCTGGTGCGACCAAAAACCGTCAACAGTTCAGTATCAGATGCATCCCTGGAATGACCGCAGTTTTTATCCTCTCACCACACTCCCAGAAGGAACTTTCTTCCACTCCACGTAGCGCTCCTTGCTTGAAACTGCCGCACGAAGGCATCTCTCAAACTCCTCTTGCGCTCCAAGCTGGCCGGGGCGCAACTTGAGCTTGTGAGGCCACTTCGCGATGACCGTGTGCTTCTCCTTGATGCAAAATCCAGAGTCGCGGCCAAGCTCAGCAAGCCCCTGGCTCTTCGCGAACCTGCTCGAGATCTCAGAAAAGAAAAAAGAATTGTTTGAATCTTGGAGAGCGGAAGAATACTCACCGGTCGAAATACATATCATGTTCCGCAACGCGATCCATGGCGAACATAGACTTGATCATGTAGACGTCGCCGATACTTATAGGCAGTTTAGTTGGCGGCATGTACCTGGTCAGCCGATCGGTCGCCCGGCTGCGGCCAGCCGCGTCGGCGGCCCGGTCCCCTTTGGTCTTGGTGTCATCTACTGCGTTCATGAAGAGCGTGATCAGTGTCGCGTGCGGGTTCGTCGCCACGCTCTTGAGCAGCGGGCCCATCACCCCAACGGTCAGATGGGGGCCGGCGTAGCGGCAGTCGGAGATGTTTGAGACCTTGAGAGCAGAGACGGGCATGTTAGCGCTATTCAACCGGTAATTACAGGCATGACGGGTGGTGGAGCAATGTCACCTCGATCCGGTCGAATAGCTCGGAAGACCCGATCAAACTGGGAAGTTCGATCGCGTTAACCTGCAGCAGATGGAAGTCCGCAGACTGGAGACTCGATAGGCGAGCAAGAAAAGCCCGCAGAACGCCATGCAAATAGGCTGACAGCTTGCCATACAAGTCTTCGCTTGCTGGCCCGACCGAAGTAGCATCGACGTCCTTGACCGCCCATCCGCTGAGAGGGTCAGCATCGTCGTAGAGCGGCCAGCCATTGCCGGTTGCAAACAGGGTCCTGCGTTGAGAATGTCAGTATCAACACCCCGTCTCTTTCCTGTAAACGACTGCTACTTACGGGTTAGGCACAACAAACTCTCCGCGTGGCGTACCGAACGGCAGAAGCAGCCCATCCTTCCGGAAACGATACTTGGCGATTCGGTGAGATGGCGAGAAGAACAGAAAGTGCCTGTCGCGGTAGTCTATCCGGGATGCCGCAATTGTGACAGCCTGGCGGATCTGAACCGCCTTCTCTGCGTTTATACCAGTCGGCGGATCGGTGTAAGACAGAACCCGGCTCCACGCCGACTGCTTCAGCATGAGCCGCAGAGAATGCTTGCCAAACTTCCATGTCTTGGCCTGCATGCTGTCGGGGTTCTTGTCGCGTATCTTGTCGCACACCTCCTGGATGAGCGGTCGAATCCGCTGCTGGAGGATGTCGTTATGGGCTGTTCGGATGAGGCAGGAGTACCAGGTGTGAATGATGCAGTCGACGGCCTCCTCGGGGTCATCGACCACGAAGGCTATGAGAAGCATGATGGCGTTGCGAGCTGTGACGTCCAGATCTAAGTCGTTGATTGTCACCTTGAGCTTGCCGGTGTAGGCTGCTGGCAGTTCCACCACTGTTTTGAGAACGTTCCGGAGGTCGCCGGATGCTGTTGGCGCGTAGTCGAAAGTGTTAATACAAATCCTCATGGTTCTGGGCGACTGGAAGTGAATTGTGAATGTACCAGCGAAGAGAAGACTCAAGGATTCTTTGTAGGAGACGCCCTCATTATCGGCAAGCTTCAGTATGTCGATGGCTGGCATGTTTCCCCACAGGTACTTCTTGCCACCGAATGGATTTCCTATGCCAGGACCGATGAATGCCGGCTGTCGGTTCTGCAGAACCCACTGGGGCTGCCATGCTGCCTTTCCGAGGGGGGACCTGCAGTCGATCTTGTGCTCTGCCCAGTGTGCTTTCTGGCAGGCCGGGCCGCAATACTGCAGTTACCATTTTTGTCAGCAGACGCCACGCCGCGGGGAGAGGGTGAACAACTCACTGCGACGAGTTGGCAGCTCTTGCAGGTGTAGCGGCCGGCTTTCTCGCAGGTCGTACTATCTGGCGACCAAACAGCACATATGGTTTCTGCCATTGCCGTTATGATTGACGATGCGTAAGAGGTAAGTGTGATGTGTAAAGAATCACACTGATCTCAGACAGCAGTAAAATATTTAGTTTTTATACGAAGAAGCAATTGTAAAAGTGGAGCTCTGTACGACAAGCCGTTATGTGCATGCATACATGTTGATCGGCCTCCGGCATGTTATGTGAATGAGAGCAACTGTGTGATGTGTAGATGTAGGCGGGCCAAAGGGAGCACGTTCTAACGATAATGATGTTACAGTTTCACGCGCATGCAGGCAAGTAGGTGGAGGGAGCCAATGGTCAATTGGACTACAGAAAAAAGGATTTGAGAGGTACACGACCTTCTGTAGGGAACTAGTTACTATGAAAATGGGTGGATACAAGTCTAGTGAAGAGTCGTGGGTACCTCTAGGCAGTGTCCGGATATATTACATCTAAGTTAACACAAACATGTGGCGAAAAGCGGGCATGCAGGCCGTCGTTGAATTGTTCTCAGACTTACAACTCTCCGCTGCCATAAATCTCGGAAACCTTGCCAAGGCTGTAGTCGTACCGACGTTAGTCCTGTGGAGCCCGGTATTGGTCCTTGATGGGCAAATCTGCTATAGTTCGAACAACTGGGCGAACGACAAGGGCTTGAAACCCGAAACAAGAAGAGCCACATAATGCTAATCCACAGAGAATTGTCAGCAGTCGACACAATGAAAATGTTGTCAGCATATGTCGTTGCCAAAACTGACGTCAATCATTCAGTCTTTGTTTGAAGGCAATATCCATGGCACGGTCTTGGTCACTAAGATTGGGATTAGTTGGTCTGTCTCATGCAAAAGCTTTTCACTAGTTTCCTATTTACAATATCGGCGAATACACCCACAAGGGGTTCTGCGTGCCGTTGACGAGAGCCAGTCTCTGTATTCGCTCTCACTTACTGGAAGACTACACCTGGGCACCGGCTGCCTTCAAGAGTCCGATAACCTGATCATGACATCCACTGGTTGCAAGCCGCAGGGCTGTTTGGCCATCCAAATTCGTCGCATCGGTTTGCGCTCCGCGGGCCAACAACAGCTTAACAACAGGCGTTGCGCCCTGAGCAGCTGCTCTCATGAGAGCTGTCCGCCCGCCATCATCAGCAGCCTCGATTTCTGCACCGTTGTTAAGCAGAACTCGAACCAAGGTGGTGTGTATAATTCTAGCCATGTCCCGTTCAGAATCCGATTCAGAGTCTGATTCAGAGTCTGATTCAGAGTCTGATTTCCCGCTGTAGAGAGCTTCGATATGCGGAGACAATCCTGGCTTAGTCGAGAACACAAGGGGATTGCCATGGTCCCACGAAGAAGCCTGCAGTAGCGGTGTGCTACCAAGATTGTCGCGAGCTTCGAGTTGAGCTCCGTGAGCCACCAAGCTATCGATGAGGCGTGTGTTGCCATGCTTTACAGCCAAAATAAGAGGTGTCATGAAAACTTCATCCTGTGCCTCCAAGTCAGCACCAGCTTCCATCAATAATTCGGCAACGCGCTCGTGGCCTCTGATTACAGCCACGTGGAGGGCTGTCTGTTGTAGTGGAGGGGACGTGGCATTGATTGACGCCTTGTGCTCAATAAGCAAGCGCACAACGTCCACCTTGTCCCGACTTGCGGCGTGGGCAAGAGCTGAACAACCAAGAGAATTTCTGACATCCGGAGAAACGCCGTACTGGAGGAAAAGTCTATTGTCGTCTGGGAAGCGAAAGTCCCAAAAGGCCGCTTCGATGCACGCCTTGATGGATATTTTTTGGGTGGGTTTCAGAAGTAGCTTCAAGATCTCTATGTGGCCTCTGCTTTCTTCAGCATTTGGAGCATATCCCGATGGCTCCGTCCCAGGGCCATGGACAATTAGAGACTGATCGCGGGACCTCTTTGCCAGTTGTACCACGTGCTGCAGCACAGTGACTTTGTATCGATCCTGAGACTCGATGGACGCGCCAAAGTCGAGGAGGAGTTCCACCGTGTCTGTATGACCTCGCTTCGTCGCACGCAATAGAGCCGTCTCCATAGCCATGTCGGGCGCGTCTACGTGGGCCCCTTGAGCTAGCAGTCTCCTCGCTTCGGCAGTATCGCCATGGAAAGCTGCCCTTGTGAGTGGCGTGAAGCAAGTCTTGCCGTACTCTCTGAAGTGACCAAAGTTGGAACCAAACCGTGCACCATTTTCTATCAAGAGCCTAACGATGTCGTCATGTCCGTGAGTAGCCACGGTCTTGAGCAAAGATGAGTTGTCGAACTTCACTCTCGTACTGGCGCCAGCGTCGAGTAGCATTTTGACGATGGCAAGGTGCCCAGATTCTGCAGCTTGCCACAATGCGTTTGGCTCTCCATAGCGGCTTGAGTCCAACATGCAGCCATTGAAAATGCGCTGCCATCGGGATTGTTGGAGAACGTTGGCGGCCAAGAGAGCCCGAACGACATCGCAGTGTCCCCGAGCGCTAGCAATTCCTATCGCATTCAAAACTACCCCCGCAGCGTTATGTCCTCGCTTGCTTTTGGGGACGGCAATCATGCGTGGAATCAGATTGGCCAGGCCGTGATAGCTCGCAGTTGTAAGTTGACGTTGCTTGGGAGAATAATACTGATAAGTTACGGACTTGTGATAATCCTCCTCCCAAATGGATTTTCGCCCGCAAGCTGTGAATGCCAAAGAGTCTAGCTCCCCGGGTGGCGAGCCAGCTGTTTTGCGATAATGTTCAGGCCAACTACGTGTCGCGTAGTCTACAAAAAGGGCGCTGGGTTTTGTCCCGGCGGAGTACCGGTCAATGTCGGACTGACCACCACCCAGGAGCAGCAGGAAGCGTATACAGAGCTCGGCGAGCACTGCATGTGCGACTCTTGGATTGACCGAGTATCGCCACTGCAGGTTGTCTACCACACCATCGTCCGTTTGAAGTAAGAACTCCTTTGCAGTCTGGTGCAACAAAAACAGGCGTTGGTCGACCACAACGATGAACAGACCACATAGCTCGCGTATCTCATATCGAATTTGAGCCGAATCTGAGACGTTTCTTTGGAAGGCTTCAAAAGTATCGTGCTCGCCGGCATCAAATGCCATCATCACAGCCATCTCGTCCAAGAGAATCGGTCTGTTAGCCGCAACGATTATCTGTAGTACCTTTCGGACCTTGGCTTTGTCTCCGCTTTTTGACAGGATCTTGTTGTAGGCTTCGTTGACGGTTCCTGGCAGTGTCTTGATTGCCTCAGAAACCGCGGTCTGATTCAAAATGCTCGCCTCTTCCAGGCTGGCGAACATCAAGTGCACCCACAGGTAGGTCCTGTTGTTGACAGCGGCTATGGCGATCCGAAGTGCCTGTTCTTGGTCAGAGCTCAAGTGACGCAGTTTTGCGAGTTGTTTGATGCGCTGCTCGATGACTAGTGTGATCTCGTTTGCGATTGCATCCGCTTCGCTGTCATTCTCGCCGCTGAGGTGGATCGTTGGTTGGGCGGTCTCCAGCGAACTGAAGCCCGCTCGAATGCGTCGATAAGGCCGGCTAGTGACGAGGAACTTAATATTCGTGGCGGAACCCATTGCCGGATCGAAAGCTTGTGCCAATGCGGATACGAGCGTTGCGGAATCTGCACATTCATCGAGGGCATCCAAGATGCAGATGATCCCTTTTGGGCAACGGTTTGCCAAGTCCAACAGCATCGCCCAAAGCTTTCGAAACGAAGTGAGCAGTGCGCTGCCACGCTTGCGGAACTCTTCGAGCTGCTTATCAGATAGAAAATCAGGCTCGAGGTCAAAGATCTGATGCAGAATACAAGCAATGGCCCCCTCTGGTGATTTTTGGTCGTCGAAGTCGTCCTTGAAAAAGAAGTAGCAGGTGATTCTGTCTGGGTCGTCGCCGAGGACTTCGTCTGCTAGGAACCGCGACAGGACAGACTTGCCGCAGCCAGGATCTGCAGATACCCATAGCAAGGCAGATTCCTGTGTCTGCCAGTGCTCGAAGAGCGGGTGGTGGATGAACCACTCGCATGTCTTCTCTGCGCGCTCGGGATTGCGATCTTTTCGCTCGTCGTATGGGCATGTGTGCAGTTGTTGCAGAAACTCGATTCGCAGCTGTTCTCGCTTCGCATCGGGACTTTCGCCATGGTAATGCGTGTGTTGGTAATGTGGGCCGTTGTGAATCCTAGCCTGACCTTTGGCGACGATTTTTCCAACTGAGTTGAGGTGAGTCGGTGTTGGTGCTGGGTTTGGGGCCGCCATCATTGATGCTGGGCACTGATGATGGAAACGGCAGGAAGAAGAGGAGGAGAGGGAAAAAATAAGAACAAGAGAGGGCGGGGAACGACCGTTGAGATGGCTCCCTCGAGTTGACCCTGCCTGTGCTTGATCAGCTAAGTTCGGGCAACTTAGTGGTATAATTGGCTCGAGGACTGTGTAGTTTTCAGCAGAAAGTGCATTTCGCGGCCCGATTGCCCAAGTTCAAAGCCTAGGCAGGCTATGGGCTTTTCCATGTACGCCCAAGGATGGCTGAGGCCTCTCGTTTCTGCTTTTTGTGCATGAGGCGTCTCAGCTCCTGCTGCCAAGGCGGAGAAGTCCGGCGACAAACCCGCTAATCAGTGCGAGACATCACTGGAACCAGATCGATCTGGCCCACCTGTCAAGGCTAAACTTAATGAATGTTCTGCTTTTCCATTACTATGTCCTTCCTAAACTCCCTCGAGCGACTGTAAATTTTCCAAGAGAGGCGGCACACCAAGAGGTCACTGGAGCTGGATACGCTTAAGTTGTGCGTTTTTTTGCGGTCTTTAGCATTAAAATCAGTGTTAAAGCCTCTTTGTTAGACGCTGTTGAAGTGTCGCTGCTCACAAATGTAGTTGATCTCGTTGTGCAACGCAATATAATTCCCAGATAGTTTAGCAATGGACTGCGTCCCAATGCCGAAGAAATCCCTTTCATGCTCCAGCAGCGCCAACGAGACTTCCGTACTTCAACGAGTTCAAGGTCGCCGGATACTGCCCTGCCGCCGGGGATACCGTGACCACCATGGCCGAGCTGGATGACCTCTTCGACGGACTGTCAGCACCACCAGCGTCGTTGCCGCCAGCGCTGCCAGCCAGACCCGAGAAATGCTCCCGGAGCACCATCGTCAGCGGCGAGGCCCGGAACGGGACTCTCTCCAAACCGTTTGACCACGCCCGAATCACCTCCTTGAGCGCCAGCAGGTCCGTGTTAATCTGCCTGCCCTCCTGGCGCTCCTGCGGTGTCTGCTTCACGCCCGCCAGGCTGCTGGCACCCCCTGCCTTGGTGTTGTCGGCGTGGTACTCGGCGCCAGCGAGATCGACAAACACCATCCTGGCCCCGAGTGCCGAATTCACACCACCGCCAGCCGCTCTCAGAATACTCCCAACATCGTCCTCCGCCTGTGCGACGCGGGCCTCGTACTCGGCCTTGTCAGCATGTGCCCGGTCAATCCGCTCCTGATCAACCACATAACTCGGGTTCGGCATCCACTTGCCGTCTTTCCCCTGGAGGTATAACCGGCTCTGCTCCTCCACGGTGATGTCGTCCGCCCGCTTCCCAACGGGGACCAGCTCAGATTGTCGATCCCACAGCCGGCACCGGGCGTCGACCAGCGCCTGGCTCACAATCTCGAGCTCGATGACGGCGTGGGTCCGCGACGAGGCGTCGTGTACTGACGAGCTGCCCACCGCACGATGGGAGAGACCTCGTGCTAGCGCGGACTGTAGCTCGGCGACGGAGGTCGAAACGGAGGAGGTGAAGAAGGAAAGTTGGGTAAGTGGCCTGACGCGGACCTTGCCGTCAGAGAGGAGCTCGGTCGCTCCGCGGATATGCGTGCGGCCGTCGGGGCCCTGGCGGACGTGACACTCCGTGGGCCGGGAGGACGAGGTCAGAGTGAGGAGGTCGAGGGCCGTGTTCTTGCGGAGCTCAAAGACACTTAGGCCGATGCCTAGCTGGTGGGCTGAGGCGGAATCAGAATCAGGTGGCAGCGAAGATGATTCCATGTTCAGCACGTCAAGTGCCGTGAACAGATCCCGTGCGGCGGCAAGACACAGCCCTAGGCTAGACCCCTCTGCATCGTCGCCCTGTCCACTGCCGATGATCGTGTGCGTCTTGCCGCTACCAGAGTGCCCGTACGCAAACACGCTGAAATTGCTGCCCGCAAGGACCCGCGGCAGGACGGGTGCCACAACGGTATCGTAAACAGCGCGGTTGTCCTTGTCTGGACCCAGAACCGCGGTAAAGGCCGCCGGACTACTCCAAGAGGAGGAGCTGGGGGTGGTGGAGGATTTCTTGGTGGTGGTATGGATGTTTGTGGCTTCGTCATTGTGCTTTGCGATGCCTATTGACAGCAGATTCTGAAGCTGTTGCCTGAGTGCTGTCGCGGCTGCTGACGACGGCGACGGTCCAGTGGTGGTCTGCGTGACAATTTGGGGATCTGAGGCGTTGAGTTCTGACTTGGATGGTGGTCGCCACCGGGCATATACGGCGATGCGGCTACTCGAGAAGGTGTTGGACTCCATGATGATAACGAAGCTGAATTGTCCTGGCCGGTTGGGATTTTTCATCGGGTTTCCTGGACGTCTTATACTTGTGAAGGCGCCATAAGGCACTTACCAGGGGTGGATCACGGCAAGTCCCGCGTAGAGAATGTGGCTTGATATTGTCCAGGCAGATGCCAATCAGCGTGGCACGGTTGGCTAGGCAGCCAAATTGCGGCTGGAACGTCGCGAACCAGACACTTCTCTCTGCATACTTACTTGGGGCAAGATGGTACTTATCGGCGAGGTCTTTTAGGGTGGGAAAATCCAATCGTGTGTGTTATTTTAGTCGTGCCATTTGACCTTATGAAGTTGCCATGCACCATCATCGACGACAACGAGTGCGAGGTTGGCTATAGCTCGGAAGTAAAGGAGGAGTCTCCCAGGTTTGCTGCCAGCCTGTGTGCAAAGCCCTTGAGTGAAGACCCCGAGATGCCCCGCTGCGTCGAACATAATTTTCTCCATCCCTGCAGCGGTGCGCGTCGGGTCGGGGACTGTTTGCAATATTGAGTGATCGGGGTCCCCATATTTGGACGCACATCGACGACCTTCATCAGAGGAACAAAGAGATGAGGGCAAAGGAAGAAAGCACTCATGTGAGCATTTGGTGCGGTCAGCAAATGCTCGACTATGGTGAAGCTATAACAAAAGTGTTTGGTGGAAAATGGTCAAAGAAACGAAAAGTGATTCCAGGATCACGAATTATAATTCCGCATTTGTTACCAGGATACTTCATTTTTAAAATCACGCTCCAAGAACTATAATTGAATTTGGGAAGCCTGCGCAGTTTTTTCTCATGAAATGTAAGTCTTCTCGCCAATCGGTCATTATCGGCAAGGTAGAGATCAGACTGGCAAGTCTAGCGCAGTGATGTTGTGCGGATTTCCTTCCAACGGCAGGGAATACAGCTCGGGGGACTCGACAAATTTATGCGCACAAGGAAGGCTTCACTAGGCTTGGTTTGCCATTTGAGTAGAATATAAGTTGTTTGTGCCTAGGAGCGTTGTACATATGATCACGCACAGGGACTAATCGTGGGACAACTATAAAAGGTCATACGCGCTGTCGTTGTATTGATACGATTGGAAAAGAACCTCGCTAAGGGTAAGAACGGATCAAAGCCATCAGAAATAAAACTGATTTGACATCCTGACCCCGTTCATCAGAGCCGTGTCACCTGCTCAATGATGTGTAATTGCCCGCAGTGCACCCTTGCCGCCATGTTTGCACGAAACTCCCCGAGACTGCTATCCTCCATATCACTTGTTCACAACGCCCGTGAGTCGTCTCTGCTCTTTCATGTATGCGATCGCATGAATATCTTCAATAGTATGCATCTCGCTTAGTCTCTCCACTATCGAGTCCACACTGCCATACAGCGTGAAATTGGACTCGAAGTAACGGGGAATGAAGATGCAATAGTGGTGTTTGGGTCTGTATATGCGAGGATACTGCGTTCTAACCAGCTTCAAATCATTGAGCAGCCTGATAAGCTCGCGGGCCGTCAAGATGACCTCTGCGGGTGCTGGTATTGGCCAGAATTTGCTGCAGCAAAGCTTTCGTAGAAGATGGCCCAGGATTAAAGCCTCGCAATCAAGACGCTCTTGGTCGCTCACGGCAGGACATGAACTTCTGCAAATACCCAAAGGAGCCGCGCTGTTGTTCATGATTCGAGTAATGGCTTGATTGAGTGGCGTGATGAGGCTGCTACTGATCTCAAAACGTTTGAAAACAACGGAGTCTGAATTTGAAAACCCATGGTTTGTCAGCTCGATCGCCCAAATCAGACAAAAAGAAAGATGGGAGAGAGTTCATTACCATGTAGCGTTGGCAGAAGAACTGCTGGGACAATCTGGAGCTCTTGGCTCTCATCGTCACCCTGTGCACCCAACGGGCACTCCATGAGGAGTTGTTTTCCTGCTTCCGTGTAACCTTTTTCATAACCCAGCTGGTAGTAGACCCAGGCTCTCTGCCACAGTTCTGCTTCACAGTAGTGGTTCTCTTTCGTGATAGTGGTCAACCAGACATTCGCCCATGGCCGCACGAGGCTAATCGAGCCATATTTATCGGCGGCGATGGTGAGATCGTACAGCTGGCTGACGGTGCTGGGGGCAATCTCCTGTCTTTGGGTGCAGTTTTCTTTGTCATTTGTGTCGTTCTCACTCATCTCTTCGTCGCTGTCTTCGCTATCGTCATCACTGCTGTTGTTGCCGTCTTCGTCGCTGCCGCCGTCGGAGCCGCCAGACTCTTCATCACCACTTTCGCTACTACCTTCGTCGCCAGCCTCTGGGACATCGGTATTCTCGCCGACGAGAGAGTGGAATTGAGAGTGCATGATCTCAAAGAGCTGCTTCATGGCCGGTGCAGGATCATCGGGAAGCTCAACGAGCCATTCTCCACCATCGGAAGGACGCGCCTCTGCAAAACCTCCATAGAGCATCGTCTTGAATACGGGCGACGCTCTTGCAAGAGCTCGCGAGCAGACCTGGAACTTGACCGGCTGCTTGCTGCCCCAGGATCCGACACCGCGGGTCACGATCCAGAGGTCGCCGAGTTCGTCGATGATGCACGTATCCATGACGGTAGAGTCCGAGGATGAGATGGGAGGGTTGTTGTCGGATTGCGCGGTGTCGACTGCGTTGTTATCCATGGCGCTCCGCGCGGGTGCTTTTGTGACGTTGAGGGAGCGCGAGCGAAGGAGTACGCGGATGCAGGGAGGAATGATGAAGATGTGATGTGAACAAGTGAGTTCAGAGTAGCAATGCGGACTGATCCGTTCACGTCGGCATCACCACGAAAACAAGGCTCGTAGCTGAAATTGGTGGCAAGAGACGAACATAGCACCGCTGCATTGATCCTCCGGCTGCTCTTTCTGTAGACTTTGCACAGCCAAGTGATTCGGAATAAGCGTGATGGTAACCAAAGATCGTCGACTCCCATGGATTGCTGGCTTGCGTAGCATAAGTTTAGAGTGCAAGCATAATTTGATCTTGACGCAAAAATCAAAGTTGAAATGACGATCGGATGGTGAGCTGGAGAGACTTGCTTCTGCATAAATCTTTGTACAAATGGCTGTTCAGGTTTCACCACCACACTGAACGCTCTTAAACTGCTCATACCCCATTATCCTTCCAATGAGATAGTTCCACAGTAAACCAAGACAATCTTATCCCCATTCAGTCCATAGAAATGCCCGTGAGCAACCGCTGCCGCGCCATGTGTGCGACCTCCTCTTCGTCTGCCACATATTTACACTCGAGTGAGTCCTGCCATGTTGTTAATCCGCCATCCACAGCTGAGCTAAAGAAAATGCTGCATCTGAGATCCACTACACAATCTCGGTGGTCGCCGACGTGCTGCCCTCTCCGTGTAGTCGTTGATAGCGTATCGACAAGGGTACAGAACGACTCTGTGTCTAAATCCACTTCCTCTGGTGGCGGTATGGGCCACAGTCCGCGCCTCTTGAGCTCTCGGATCAAGAAGCCCAACATCCGTGCCTCGCAGTCGATTTGCTCCTTGCGACCGATGGTCAGAGTAGTGGTCGAAACGGCGCAACAATAACCCACTGGAGATGACCAAGAGTCGACAAGTGTAGTCATGTAATGTTCAAGAGACATAGTCAGGTAACCAATGATTACAAGGCGCCTAGTAAGCACAGAGTCTGAGACAGTGTCAGTAGTGCGTCGGACAATGAAAGGGACGAAGCCGATGGGGTGACATTAAAGAGGAGATACTCACCAAGCAACGAGGGCGGGAGAGCTTCGGGAGTCTCTTCTTTGTCAAGGGGAGGTCCCATGACGAGCGCAGTTGCCGCCTTTTCATACCTCTTTCGGTGGCCGATGTGATAGTAAATCCAGGTTGATCGAAGTAGTTGTTGCCCTTTAAGTGGTCCCAGCTCTTCAATAGCGCTCAGCCAGCCCTTAGCCCATGGTTTTAGAAGCTTGGTTGAGTTGTATTTATCAGCGACAAGAATGAGGTCGTAGACTTGGTTGACGATATCGAGCTCTGTCTCCCGGTGTGGCGATATGAGCGAGTCCGAAAAGGCTGCCCAGAAGGCGTCCTTTTCGGCAGACTTTTTGCTGTCTCCAAATGGATTGCTCAGCGTCTCGAAACCGGCGTGCATGAGCTCAAACAGACTCTTCATCCCGGGCGCTGGGTCATCCGGCAGATTGACTATCCAGCGTAAATCGTCCTGTTCAGCACAGCGCGATTCCACAAAGGGACCGAACAACATGGCGTCGAAAACTGGCGAAGCTCTGGCCAGAGTCCGTGAGCAGACACGGAACGTGGCGTGGCTCTTTCGTCCCCACGAGTTGGTGCCCTCAACAGTCACCCACAGGTCGCCGCGGGGGTCGATGACAAAGGTCTCCATGGCGCCGTGCTTTTGTTGCCTGTGTCGACCGAGGCGTCGTGTGCAAGGTGGCCAAAGCCCTTAGCGGGCTGCTGCAGGCTGCGAGCGAGGAAGGGTGTGGGAAATTGAGTGGCTGCGAGGTGGCTGCGAGGTGGCTGCGAGGTGGACTGTCTGAGGTGCGCGGCTGAGCTTTGTGACTGCAGCGCGGGATCTTGGTGGAGGTTGTTTCAGTTGGCAAAGCTGTTGGTTGGGTGGCCAACAAGAGCACAAAGGACAACACAGCACGGAGGCAATGTCAGATGAGCACCCCCCCCCCTTCTGCATCACCCCGCCATCCGCCACCGAACCTCGTCAGCTTCATCCGCGCGTCGACAACAACCATGGCAGTCACACATGGCGCCAGCTTCGTTGCTACGGACGGAGACGAGGCTCTCATCGACGACGACGACGAACAGGCCAATAATCCGAGCAACCCCCCTCCAGTGACATACGTCCTCGACCCCGATGGTGATCTCTGCGTCATCGCCTCCGGAACCAACTCTATGCGATGCAACACCCCAGCCAAGTTCCAGGTGTGCTCCAGCACACTGAGGCGCTGCTCTCCCGTTTTCCGCAAGATGCTGTTTGGAGGCTTCGCCGAGTCGCAGCCTGCTGCCAAAAGCAGTGCAGAATGGGTGGTCAAGCTTCCAGACGATGCTGCCTCGGCAATCAAGACGCTTTTCGAGATCATGCATTGCAAGTTCCATAGCTTGAATGGTGCTCAAAACGCCCACAGCACCGCATCTGATACCATACTGCCTCAGCTCTACGACCTCCTCGTTGTTTCTGACAAGTACGACACCATTGGCCTGCTTCGACACTGGATTCGCGAATGGCACTCCTCGATCACCAAGGAAAGCTACAACGAGGGACCGAAGCTCCTTCAGGCATCGTGGTGTTACTACCAAATGGGCGACCTGCAGAGTTACAAGAAGGCAGTCCTTGAGCTAATTATGGTCTGTCCGGATCTCGACAAACTTGAATGTGGAAAGACAAGAGATCCTACACTGCCGACTGTCCGAGTTCTCCCTCCGGGATTCATGGGTGAGTTTACCTCATGTTTTAAGATTTATGATGTGCTTGTTATTTTAACTAGGTGCTAGATTCCATCCGCTTTCAACGGAGCGAACTAGTCGAAAGCCTGCTGCAACCGATCAGACAGTCTATCTCGTGTCTCTCGACCGGGCAGCGCGCGGGCTTTTGCACCGCCATGATGACGAAATGGCTGGCTGCTCCGGATGCCGAACGGATCGACTGCGAAGCCCGGATTCTAGGATTCACGATCCAGCAGATGCAGAAGCACCGGCTCTGGCCTGTCCCACCACCTCGGCAGGCAAAGTGCACGCCATGCCTGATGTTGCAGCTACATCAGAACCTAGTCATGCGACGAGCCCAGCACAGCCAGAAAGCGCAGCACGACTCGTGTGCGACTAATCCTGCAGTCTTTGGGCTCAGCGGAGTTCGCGACCAAGAACTGCGCAGAATGGTTCTCGCAGGCGAGACAACTGTGCGACTAGTAGACGATGTCAATATCGCGTACATGACTCGCCAGCGTGAAATCACTGGTCTTCTTCTTTGGTCCGTGGAACACGCTGGAAAACTCGAACCCTACTCACCATATGCGATACGATACTGACCTCGGAGTTACAGAATATCAAGGACACTCACCAATTACAAATTGTTATTCATTGCTACTCATCGGCAGAGCAGAAGTCCTGCTCGACTTTCATTTGGATCAAAGCGGTGCCCGGTCTAATGCCATTGGAAATAATCAACTTTAGTGTTTCGAAATCTCATCTTATCCATCTATATAAGTTATTCTCAATAAAAAAAACACTGTTTCCCCATGAAATTGACCTCGTCCTGGCTAGACTCTTATGTGTGGTCTCGACTATGATGTGTGAGCCCGCCGACGAGAATCGAGTTGATTGTTCAAGAGTTCTGTCCATTTGCCCATGTTACGCAACACCAAGGATTAAACTGAAGCTAGACGGCCGTGGTTTGCTGCCAGCCACTTTCCTCTGCTGGGTCTTCATACTCAATCTCTCATCGCTCGCATATTTCGCCATTTATTACAGAAACATCACAGATAGTTTCCCTGAACATGTTTTTGTGCGCCGAGGAACGCGACCAGGACAGAGCGTGAAGCTTTACCGTTTTGTGCGTCTTAGCCCCTATTGCCCTTCTGAATGTCCGTAACCGATGTCTTCACCAGCCAAAGAAACCGGTTTTCTTCTTGGCGCCAAGTCGCTGCGTGTACGCCTGGACATCAGTCACGACCCTCTGGCACGACATGAACGCGGCCTCGTCCTCGTGAGGCACATATCTACTATTGTACACGCTGAGCTCGGTGCACACAGAAGACGTCATGCAGTTTCCGTGCTGACTGCCCCAATCGCTCGCCGCTAGTTCCTGTGACGAGAAACTTTCAACAATGGTGGCCAGCGCGAGGGGCGACATTTGCACCTCATCGTCTGCCGGGATCGGCCACAGCTTGTGCCTGCGCAGCACGCGCAGGAGATAACCTAGCATCCACGACTCACAGACGAGTCTGTCGGCGTCAGTGGCCTGATAACGAGACGCAGACCTGGTGCAAAGTCCCAGCGGTGTCGAGCCGCCCTCGAGAAGGACGGTGGTAGTGTTCCGGATCGGCTCCAATAGGCTGCTGATCATCTTCAGGCGCAGAACCGTGATTGTGTCTGCAAGTTCATGTTAGACTCCGAAAGGGCACAAGCAAGAGAGCTGGCGGGGCAAGAGATGGACAGACCGATGAAATGGAAGGGGCTTAACGTGGGTTCTGTCGCGGACTCGGCCTTCGGAAGGACGAGGCGACCAGCCGCGGGAGGGAACTCAAAAGCAAGCCGCGTCCCAGTTTGCTCATAGCCCTCAGTGTAGCCCAGGTGGTAGTACACCCAGGCCTTATGCAGCAGCTCCTGCTCGTCATCAGCTTTCGGCTCGAGTGCGTGCAGCCACCCAGCCACCCATAGTCGCAAGAGTCCTATGGTATCGTACTTGTCTGCCACGACAATGAGGTCGTAGAGCTGGCGTACAATAGTCGGCGAGCGCGCGGCGGCCTTAGCCTTGGAGTCGCTGGGTGCGTCGCTACTATCGGCGCCTGCTGTCGGGGGCGTTTCGAGCGACTTGAACTGGCAGTGCATGATCTGGAATAGTTGCTTCATTGCCGGTGCTGCGTCCTCGGGGAGGTCAACGACCCAGGCCTCTGGATTATCTTCCTGCTTAGGCGGCTTGCATTCACTGAAACCGCCATAGAGCAATCTGTCAAACACGGAGGACGACCTGGCCAGCGTTCGAGAGCAGACTTTGAACGTTGCGGCAGCGCGGCTGCCCCATGACCCCTCGCCGTAGGCACGTATCCAGAGATCTCCGCGTGGGTCAAGTATGTGCGTCGTAATAAGTGGTTCGATCATGACGGTGTCGCTTGTGTCGCTTGTGTCACTCCCGATCGTCTGTACCGTGTCCATCGTGGTGATGCCGAAGCCGTGGTCCAGGTTAGGGTTGACTTCGCTAAGCGTGAGTAAGGTCGGTTGACGGCTTCAAGCTTGTCAAACAGCATAGCTAGAGCTAATTAGCGTACAAAGCGTGCACAGGGACCATAAGAACGCGGGGTCACCCATGTTGGTTCGGGGGAGTGCCAGGCCAAGGCTCTGTGTAACCCTGCACGGCGTGATTGACCGTTTGACTGAATGGGAACATCAGACATGCATGCATGTTGGTCGGCCCCCCGCATGTGACTGTGAATGAGAGCAACTGTGTGCATAACGCGAGGTCCGTGCAACAAATACCCAAATGCGGCATCAAAGTGGCATTCATTGATGAACCTGCTGTCTTGCGTGGCTTGCGTTTGCTGCTTTGAAAATGGCACCGAGCATTCGATAAAAATTGCCAGCTCTTGGCGTCATAAGAGATTGGATATCGAGCAGTACCGGGATCATGGACTCCGGCTGATCATTGCTTGCGCGGTTCTGATAGCAGGCTTAAGAGGCTGTTGGTAAACCAGAGGGGAAGTGGAAGGCATCCGTCATTACGAGTATAAGTCTCTGACCATGGAAATACTCAGGCCAATGCTGAAAATTGCTGTTTAAACAAAGAAAAAAACGCTGACGCGATGTCATGTGACTCTGTTTCCCTAGGCTTGAGAGCTTGCCTACATCGAGTTCTGTGGATTGCCGTAGTCAACAAGACGTAGACCGCGACCAAAATAACCGATGTGACACTGCGCTAAAACATTACCCACTCAACTCTAGTCATTGTAACACGTATGAAATCCTCTGCTTATCATGCCTACGCAGCATCAACACGGCCCTATCGCTCATACTTCACACCGGAAACGCGCCTTCAGTCCAGTCGTCCTCGTTCTGGATGCCGAACCGCTCGCGCTGGGCCTGCAGAAACCTAGTCTCGGCCTCACAAAGCGGGTAGTCGGTCGACGAGGCGTAGGCGAGCGCCTTTTCGCCCGATGGGTAGACGGTGTAGGTCCACTCGTACGTCGGGGCTGGGTTCAGGGTCCGCGACTTGTGGTAGCACTGGACCGATTTTGGCTGGTCCTGCATGCCCCGCCATATGGCCCCCAGGCGCTGCTTCAGCTCGTGCGGGCTCATCCAGCCCGTCATGCTCTCGTCGAGGGGCCAGATGCATTTTTCTTCTAGTCTGCGGATGAGTGTTGCGTGTAGGGCCGCAGCGCAGGTGGCCTTCTCGGCGTCGTTGTTGCAGAAGTGCTTGGTCGCGTAGCCGAGGAACAGCTCCGGGGTTCCTTTGGAGAGTCGCTCCAAGGCACTCTGTACTGTCTTGACGGACATGGCCTTGAGCTCGGCGCGCTTTGCGAAGATGGTGACTGGTTTTGGTCGGGATGTGAGAAGGGACTCGACCAGCCTGTGGGGTTGTCACAACGAGATGGCTGATAGTGACTAACCTCGCATTTTGCCGGGGAGTAGGTCATAGGGGAAATTGTCTTGGTCGTTGTCGCCAAAGTCAAAGACCTCGACCAAGTAGCGGAAGACGAGGCCGAAAGCAGTCTCATCGCCCAGATAGTAGCAAATCCAGACGAGCATAGCGAGGTGCTCCGGGGCACCGCGGGCGCAGAGGTCGTCGAGGTAGTAGCGGGTGATGCGCTGGCAGTAGCGGGCCCAGGAAAAGGGCCAGGGCCGCAGGCTGGGCAGGCAGTCGTACTTGTCGGCGAGGAAGAGCAGGCCGTGCAGGAAGGTGATACGTGGGGCCATGGCATCGTGACTGTTAGCGGCGTGCTTGTTCTTGAGCGCGCCAAAGTTGCCGTGGATGATCTGCAGCAGGTGGTACGCGGCGATCGGGTCGTCGTCGGGCAGTTTGACTTGCCACTTCCTTCCTTCAGCCTCGGCGGGCTTGGACTCGGCAAAGGGGCCAAAGAGCATGGCGGCGAAGACGGGCGAGCACCGCGCGAGGGCCCGCGGGCAGACCTGAAAGGTGCATGGTGAGCACGTCTCGCCGTCGCTCGTCACAAAGTCGCTGCCGACGACGAGCCACAGGTCGCCGCGGTGGTCGAGGATGCGGACGGTCTCGGCCTCGTCGTCTTCGGCCAGGGTCGAGGAAGACATGATGCTGAATGTGATGGTCTGATCGTGGGAAGGCACGGGTGTGGCTGTGGCTGTTGCGGGGTGGTCGTCGACATCAGCCAGGCAGATCAATCAGGCAGCCTTTGATTGCTGCCTGATTTCCACCGCAGCAGACAGTCAGCAGTGCCTTGCCAAACGCACATCTGTCCGCCTCTCGCACAACGCGCCGAAGCATCCTGTTAATCACGGCCTTGAAAAAAACTTAAGATGTGCCTTCAATGGGCATTTGCGAATCTTTATGCCCGACCCAGTGGTTGCTGAAGGAATGTGATTGGCTAAAAAGAGAATGTCATAATGTTGCAATGTCGGCTCATCCACTCACCCGTCATTCATCGGGCTGTCACTCTTCACTGGTTTACGTTTCCCGCAAGCTCGAATATCCCTTGGGGCGCAAGGTGATTACGTGTCGCGGTTTAGATGATTTTTCATTCAGGTGGAATTTCCTGATATAGCTGCGTTCTGTGTTCTCCTCATATGACAAGTTGCAATATATCTGTTCACAAGGCTGACTCGTTCCCGCTCTGTTTTCCTGCTGCATTAAGAAGCCTTTCAAGCTTGAAACTAGCAGGCGTATTAGAACAAACTTGTTTGCCAGTTCTAGCCGTTGAATATGCCGTACTGGTGCGAGTCGACCAAGACATTATCCAGCAACAACACCTTGCACCATCTCCAAGCCTCCAGGACTTCGCTGCTGAGAGTGTTCGTCTGCCCCTCTTGGCCTCGTTCAACGATGCCATTGGGTTCTCGTTCAACTTTCTTTCCCAGCGTATTTCCAGAACAAAAGCTTAATGCCCACCTGGTCACCTCGGCTAACTCCTCCACCGCCCTTAATGATATACTCAACGAGCTGTGCGCAGTCGGAATCTTCAGCAAGTTAGTGAACGCCGCATCTGTCAAGCAGCATCTCCAATTGTTCCGGGACGCCCCTGGGGGCCTAGGTAGTCTTAGGGTGTAACCTGGATAGTATCGCAGCCAGTGGGCTAATTAAAGCTTACGTCAGCAGATGACACCACACACTTCTATGACTGCTATCAAGAGTTGCAAATGAGAAACTTGACAGCTGCAGGCAAAGTCTCTTCTAAGAAATATGACTGCTAAGTTTTCATCTTCACATTGAGAAGCTGTACACGGCTCCCGCGTAATTTATTGACAGCTGACTGGCAGTATCTATGTCTCGTAATTTTATAGAAATGTTTACACATCTACAGCTTCGGTAAAATATAAAACTGAACCCTTAGTTATCTTCATGACTTGGTTATGATGTGTCACGAAAACTAAGAAGCCAATTTTTTCGCAGTAATAACACTGTTTGATCCCTTTCGTCATACTAGGACTCCAGGCCCAGTATCTTGTGATGGCAACAGAGAGAATCGGATGCGCTCATAAGAAGCAACTGCAGCTTAGACGCATTCTCATCAATTGTTGAAGCGAAATACCAGTAATTGCCCCTGGCATAATATACAATCACTCCGCCAGCGCCTTTTCAAATGACCTCCGAGCATCTAGCACAGTCTGGATATGTTCCAATGTGAGTCTCAGCCCCTGCGCCCGGGCAATCGTCCGTGCAGTGTTGATCGTGTTGGAGATCTCCCGCCCGTTGATCTCATCCCTCGCCAGCTCCCTCAGAAGCCCCTCGCGCTCCAGGTCGATATCCGTCTGCTCCCCGTCCACGACCCGCAGGTAGTTGCGCCAGATCTGCTCGCGCAGGCCCACGTCGGGCGCCGAGTACGTCAGGGCAAAGTGCACGCGCGACTTCATCGCCGCGTCAAACGACTCGACGCGGTTGGTGGTGAGGAAGACGATGCCGCTAAAGTACTCTAGCTCCTTGAGGAAGATGGCGACGAGGGCGTTGCGCTCCGTGTTATGCGCCGCTTTGTTCTCGCGGGCTTCGAGGAAGACGTCCGATTCATCCAGCAGGACGACGGCGCCCCAGATCGTGGCGAGGCGGAGCATCTTTTTGAGTTCTTGCTCAAAGGCGGCGTTGCTGTGCGAGCTAGTTAGCACGAGAGAGTCTGAACATGGACAAGACTGGTGACACCCTTACTATCCCTGCTTATTCAGATCTCCGAAGGAGGTTGACAGCAGTGCTTTCCTGGAGCCTTCGGCGGCAGTCTCGGCAGTCAAGGTCTTGCCGGAACCAGGTGTGCCGTGGAGCAGCACGACCAGCCCTTTACCCTTCTGCGCGACCTGGTCTCGAGCAGTGTCGGAACCAAACTCGTGGCTCTGCACAAGCGAGCGAAGCACGAGCTTCTGCTTCTCGCCTAGCACCAGCGACTCCCAAGAGAGCCTCTCGTCCTTCCACTCACAGTCACGGATTTTGTCAATGTAGAACCGGCACCACTCCTTCCTTGCGAGGGAGAACCCCATCGTGAAAGGGGGACAGTACAACGAGTCGATGCCAGGCACACCCTGGCCAGCGTGGTGCCCGGCCTCGTCGTTGCAATCGCAGTCCCTTGCGATCCTCCGAACCTTCGCAGCGCCCAGAGGCTGCTCCTCGGCAAATGTTTTGCGGTCGAGAATGACACGGCCAGCTTCCGTATACGGGAGCCAGACGCCGCGGAACTTGCACGAGGACAGTTCATAAAAGTTCCACGGTGGCTCCTTGAGATAGTCTGCAGCGCCCAGGTATGCCTTGACCTCGCGATCCTTCAGCCCCTTGAAGGCATCTCCCCGTGTCCTCAGCTTCTCTTCCAGCCCCTGCCTTCCCCCCTCCGTTGCCGCGAACGGGTGCATCGCCCAGGGGAAAATCTCGAGCTCAGCAATGTTGACTGACTTTGACCCTGCGAACACGGTCTGCTGCTGCATCGTGATCTGTTTGCCCGCCACTCCGACGCCATCGTCCCCGCTGCGGTCCGTGTACGTGCAGTTGATCTCAATGTACTTGCCCTCGCGCTTGTCGTCCTCGTACGCAGCCTTGCTGCAGACCATAAGCCACGGGTGGCCCTTGGCCTCGGTGTACATGACCTCGCCCGGCTTGTAGAGCACCCATGCGAGATCATATGTGATCTGGCCCTTGCGGATCATGGCCAGGGCCTCGCCGCGCAGGGGCTCGACTTCGTGGTGCATAAACTTGAACAAGAGGTCGAGGTGCTGCTGCATCTCTGAGTCGTCGTCGGCCGCAACAGCAGCGTCGCGGTATTGCACGAGATCGTCCCAGTGGTGGACGAGCATGCTGAATGGGCTGTTGAGGCGGCAAGGGGAGGTAAAATCCGATGGTACATGGATGTACGACCCGATGGCCTCGCGGAAAGCCCGGAGGATAGATGGCGAGTTGACCTGCAGGGAGACCTGGTCCTGCTTATGCAGCTCGGTGGTCCGGCGGATGATGAGAGCGTACGCAGAATCATCGTCGGTGGCACGTGAGGTCTTGAAGGGCTCGGCAATGTGCTTGATTTGGGGCAGGCCGTCCCTGATGCTGTGGTGGTAGGCTCGGAAGTCGCATTTCGCGCCTACCGTGGCCGCTACCTCCGACGTTGTGTCCGACGAGGACGGGGTGACGACGGTGGGCGTCTCGGGTTCGGTATCGTGCGACATGATGCCTTAGTACAGGCTTTACTGTATCGACAGAAGTTCCAACCCGACCGGGATTTTGGTAGTGACGGGAAAAATAGTATGCTTGAGCTTGTTGTCTTTGTTTTAGATATCGAAGTTGGGAAACATGTACCACCGCTGTGGGCAGCAGCACTTAAGATTATATCCTGTGCTCGTTGCGTAGTGTTGGTTGCCTCCCGGACCAGGCACTTTTTACACTTGTGGCTGCTGGCGTAATATCAAGTAAGAACTCGTTCGTTCGTACTGCAACCAGACGCACTGCACGCGGCCACACCACCACGGGAAACCCCTGTCAGAACCCCTCCTGCCTGAATAATCGCCCCAGCCTACCTCTAGAGCAAACTGACCGTGTCTAGGTGCTGAACAGTCACCGCGTCTGATCAGATGCATTATCTATTTGAGCATCGTGATTCGTGGAGGCCACTTTAGGCTTCCCCTGGCCTCATCATCACCCAAAAGCACCCATGGCGCAAGTCAGCAAGCACAGCGGCAAACAATGTCCTAGAGTGTTAAAGCAGCGGCTGCCTGGCATATGCAGTCAGCAGACACTACCGTTAGGCAGAAAAACGCCTGACTCCTGGCTGCAACGGATACATGCATCCCGCCATGAGGCAACCAGGGACGCCTCGCTGTCCGCGCCACGGTGACCGGCCGGGCACATTGTCAAGTCGATAGCACTAGATCAAATTTCATTGCATGGCAGCCCAGATCACCCTTATTCATCTGAACACCCATTTCACCGATTGAGTAGAAGCTAATTTATTTTATTACCTCTCTGTAGCGATAATAGACGTTAATGCTGTCGGCATTAGCGGTTCCGCTTTTGCGTCACACTCTCCGAATGGGCTTTGCTTCAGCATAGACTTGTTGATACTTGATTCCCGATATGGCTTTCCGGTTGTGAGCGATCAAGAGGTCTAGAGATCCAGGGGTTGCAAGAAAAAACACAAGCACATGAAAGCAAGACGACATCTATTGGTACACGTACTTGCGACTGCTGCTTGATTCCAACAATCCCCCGAACCGCCCAGCGGCGAGTCTCAGCTAATTAATACGTGCTGTATCTGAAGTAATTTCTCATGGGTTAAGACGCTTTGCCGCCAATTCGATCGAGCTGGATGCGACGGCCTTCCCGCTAGTGCCATGCTCGTTGGCGACTATAACACTATGACAGAAGAGCTCTGTATATGTGCAGTTTCTGGCACAATCGCTGTGGCCAGAGACTGCAAGGGGCACCAGAAGGTGGCACATCTAGCCAAGACGCTAAATACCATAGTGCAAGGATGTGTACCCATATCGATGTCAGGATGTCGAGATTGCACATGACGTCATGACTTACAGAGTTGTTATTTTGACTATTGCAATAGCCTGCTCTCTTGATCTCATCATTCTGTACGCGCCAGAAGTCGCCGTTTCCTCTCAGCTTCACAGAGATCCATATTCTCATGATGCCTCGTAGCGAGCACAATACATCTCGACGGGCGGGCGCGCTGGGCACCATTTGGTGGCTCCAAAAACGCGGCCTTCTCAAAAGCAGTACCACAGGCAGCGCGACGCACGACGATAACGGCAACAGGCTGTACTCGAAGCTAGAGGTCTTCGCAGACTTCGGCGTACCTGGAAGGACTGGGATGCGTTGGCTTCAAGCTATTCCTAAAAACCGGCGCGGCGACGTCAAGACCAACGAAGCAGAGGAGTCACCGTCACCGCAAAACAACGAGCCCACCGAGCCCACCGACCTCGACAACTAAATGCGCAGAACCGCCCATAACTGTCTAGCCGAGAATCAACGCGGCAATAGTATAAATCTCACGGTAGAAGACGGTCTGCACCTCCACCACTAGCTCCTAGACCTCCACGACGCTGATGAATAGCAGGGTTATCGCCTACCGGTGTCGCTGGTAGCCGCGGAATCGGGCCTCGATGTCAAGGCTAAAAAGCAGACAATCCGTAACCTCATACGTAGCAACCTCAAGTACTACACCTACAAATCGACGGTCGAAGACGGCCTAGACTAGGGACCTAAGAGAGCCCGCGTTCAACGGGTACAACGTCTACATGAAGGCATGTACGACGACGAGAAGTAGCTTAAAACCGACTTTTCAATAAATAAGGTACACTTCGGACTCTAACCCTACCTAACTATCAAGGGCCGTGGGCGGCTAGAAGAAAAGAACGTCTAGTAGACAGTACAGCTAAAGGACCCTCGGAAGAAGAAGAAGAAGAAGAAGAAGCTAAGAACGCTATTACGAATAACGAAAAGGACATGCAGGGCGCCTAGGAGCTCGAGAATGAGAACAATCAGACCCTCATATATGCGGTGTGTATAGTGTGACAGGGCAGGACAGACAGAGATCAGGGGTTTCCTCAAGTCATTCATGTATTTACTAGCTAGCTTCGACTTCACGATGATTTTTCTTAGCATGCACGCAACTTAAACACCACAATTTTACACCATTATTGAGATTACTAGTTCCGCCTCTATTGTCATGAAACCTTTTGCCATTCTATTTCGAATGCCCTGATTCAAAAGACACCCCCAAAAAAATCTGCACCTTCGATTCGTTGTTGGTGTAGTTGACTCACCTCACACTGCGCGGGACACGCAGAGTGCAACACGCCGGATATGCCGCTGAAACTGGCAAGCGGTGACTCCCTTTGGTTAGTTGAGTTGCTTGAGCCACGATCAGAGGAATCCTCACCCGCTCCAGGACAATAGTCGGTTTGAACTTAGGTCGAAGTTATACAAGTACACGATCCTAGTGAATGAAGATAGGAAAGTATCGGCCTTCCGCTTAATTTTATTCCTATAGTAATAGTATAACAAGACCGAGAACTACGTTGAATATGAGGACTTCCGTATCCAAATAAATGTCGATTCCTCGCACCATAGAAATAATAATTATAGACTAGGCTCGAGATAACGGTTGTCAACGCCTTATTAGACCCGGGGCCTCTCCCGACCTCAATTGGATTGAGACAAAAATCAGGAGGGTTAAATACTACGTCAAAACGACGCCTCGTTTGACTACCGAAGATCTAGAGAACGTCACCGACGAAGGGCTGGCGCAAAGTGGCTCGGGGACGCCCTACCCCGCACCTAACCTCGCGCAGTCTCGCGCGGTAATCACCTATGTCCTCGTCGCGCGAGACTCTCTCCCGAGAGAGAACACACACACACACACACACACACACACACACACACACACCTCTATGCGCGAACCGGCATGCCTAATCGTTCCACAACATCCTAGGACCCAGTAGCCGTGCTCGCGTTTTCAAACCCTTTCGGCCATCCGACGGCTATGCCACGCCCCCCCGCGCACGAAACGAGAAATGCCAGACGCACAGCCCCAAAGTCCCCGCGACTCCACAGAGCTCTGTGCCAATTGCGAGCTCCTGCAATTCGACGATCTGGCAAATGGCGGCTACAAGACACTGGACCCCGACGATGGCTCTGAGTTCCTGCTTTTCAATGAGGATGACCGCGGCCGGGAGTTTCCGACAGCTTACGAATTCGCAGACGACCTGCCCGATCTACCGGCCCTCGCAGAGTCTGCAGCGTCGGGCTGCGGTTGTTGTGCAGGAATACGGGCAGCCATTCGGAAATTCGGATCCCCGAAGCTGGACAGAGCCGCCAAGGTGACTCTGAGATTCTCTTACTTGTGGAAGTCTTCCCTGGGCTCGACGGGTGCATGGGTCGATCCGGACCGAGGCTTGGTAGCTGCTCGTCTGTACATGCAGAGCACGCCTGGGAGTGAGATCCAGCATGTCGAGATCGACACTTTCGTATTCAGTGTTGAGACGGCCTCTGGTGTGTACTGGCTCCTTTTTGATGTCACCGGTTGCGCCATGGCTGTGACTGACGGTCGTCTTAGAGTCCTGCTTGAAGTGGTTACGTACTAGACCCCTAGCAACTCAACATCCGCTGTCTCCTAGAAATATTGCCTGGATCCAGGAGAGCCTGGCTCAAGAGTCGCTTCGGCCTCGGATATCTTTTCACGATAACGAATTCCTACCGACGCGGTTGATTGACCTTGGTGCTTCGGATACGCATGCGTCGAGAGTGAATCTACAAACGACAGAATCATTGCAGTCCACAGAGCGCTCCCCCATCAAGTACGCCGCACTGAGTTACTGCTGGGGCCCTCAGGTCGAAGCGGCGAGACAGTTCCAGACCACGCGAGCCACGCTCCCCCAGCGGCAATCTGGGATCACAATATCCGAGACCAGCCCCGTCATTCAAGACGCGATTCGCGTGTGCAGGGCCCTTGGCTTCCGATATCTGTGGATCGACGCGGTCTGCATCATCCAGGACGAGGCGCAGGACTGGGAGCAGGAAGCCTCCCGGATGCGCGACGTGTATGGGAACGCGTCGGCGACAATCTGCGCGCTGGCATCGGGCTCCTGCACGCAACCGTTCCTTGTGGATCGCGATGCAGGCTTCACTCTGCCTTTCACGTCTCACGTCCGAGAGGGCATCCGTGGAGTTTTGAACATGAGATGTTGCACGCGTCGCCAGAACATCTTGACGACCGGCGATGAGCCCATCCTCAAAGATTTTATGGATGCGCCCTGGGATAACCGCGCGTGGACGTTCCAGGAGTATCACCTGTCCCGAAAGTTGATCATGTTTTGTAGACAGAGGCTTTTTATAGCTGACAGGCTTGGAACCACGGGTGAAGCCGAGACTTTTGCCGACGAGCATCTGACTGTGAGCCCCTGCGTCGCAGCGATCGAGGAGGCCGTGGGTGCCGGATATCCGGGAGCTGAGGGGTGCCCTCTTCTCAACAGACAGTGGATGGGCCTTATGGAAAACTACTCGAGGCGGCAGCTCTCGAACAAAACCGATTGTCTCCCTGCCCTCTCGGGTCTGGCCTCGCTCTACCGAAAATTGCTGCGAGACGACGACGAGTACATTGCCGGTATCTGGCGCAACGACTTGCACCGGCAGCTGTTCTGGACTTCGCATTTCAAACAACGCTGTTCGCTCGGCGAGAGACTCTCCTCTTTGTCAGGTCTGTTGTATGACAGATCATACGTTGCTCCCTCGTGGAGTTGGATTTCCCAACAACAACAGTGGATCGAGTTTGGGTGCCAGACTGTGTACATGAGCAATATACGCTATTCGGACTGCGCTCAAGAATTTAGCCACGCTGTTGCCCGCTTGGAATACAAGGGGATCGACTCTTACGGGGAGCTCACCAGCGCGTCGCTGGACATCAAGTCTCGCCTTTTGAGCGCAGACCATTTTTCTCCCCGATGCGAACGAGTCGATGCACGGGAGCATCCATTCTGGCGGCTCGAAGACTCTGCACAGGGTTACGTGGCGACCTGTAACCTCGACTGGGACGATCCTGCGGCGGACAAGACTGGTAGTCTTGGGGTAGCTTGGTTAAGTTTGAGTCTGCTGCTGCTTGGAAGCTACGATAATACGTCGACAAAGGACTTGCATACCGAAGAAAACTGTATTTCATCTGACGCGGGCGAAGACTCGTCCGATGACGACAACAACAATGGATCGGCAGAAGGCACGATTGCGATGTCGCCCGCGACGAAGCAGGAGACCCTGTGGGGGCTCGTCGTCTACCCAGCCACCGGCGCCGCAGGCCCGAGCGAAGGAGAACTGAGGACCTTCTACCGGGTGGGTATATTTTACACGATGCGAGGACACAGAAGTCGGCTGAGGGAGCTATTGAACGGCTGTGAAGCCTCTACGATAAGCTTGATGTGACGATGAATATCCACCTGCCCAGGGCGTTATTGTTGAGAGTTGTGATACCGGCATCTTTCTTGCAACGTTGCTCCACTTGATACGGAACAGAATCTAGCGCCGTAGTGAGCGCTGGAAAATTGTTCCACAAAGGAGCGGATCGAGTCATCAGAGTAAGTAGTCGCAGTGTACTTGATTTGTCATGTCTCGCGTTCGCACCTGACGAGACATTTAGACCGTGACTTGATCCAACCCATTTTCCTTCATCATGGTGCCCTCCTAAAACAAAACTCATAACACGATCAGTAACAAAGATCATACTAAAGCCACGGCAGCATACACCAGTGTGGAAGACGGGACAACTCACCAGCATTCCCTCCCAGCCGAAAACACTCAGGACCCACGCCATGGTCGCCATTCCGCCTTTCCAAATGGTGCTTTTGGGCTGGGGCAGCAGCAGCGCGTCGGCCACGTTCCTCGCATAGACGTCAGCGTCCTGCCACTTGGCCTTGCTAAGGAATGCCCGGTCACGGATGAGCCGCTCGCACGCCTGCTTGTACGGGCTGCCGTCGGGTAAGTCTGCGCCGGCGTCGCCCGCAGCCGTGCTGTGCTCGCGCTCGTTGTCAAACAAGCGCGTTCTGACAGCACCCGTGACTACGGTGACGACACGGACGCCGAGGGGCTTGAGCTCTGCGCGGAGAGTGTTGCCCCAGGCGCGGACGGCGGCCTTTGAGGCGTTGTAGGCAGCCTGGAAGGGTGGGAACATGATCTCGTTTGTGCTGCCGATGGTGGCAATGACGCCCTTTGCGGTGATAATCAGGGGCAGAAAGGCGTGAGTGACGGTCATGACGGCCATGACGTTGGTGCTGATGACGCGCTGCAGGTCGGAGATATCGGAATCGAGGAAGGGCCGGACGTGGTTGATGCCGGCGTTGTTGATGAGCAGGTCGAGCCCCGCGGCAGAGGTGGCGGGGTCCTTTGCGACATGGGCGAGCGCGGCGGCGATGGACTCGGGCGACGTCGTGTCGAGAACGAGGCAGGCGATGCCGGCAGCGGCGAGCGAGGCCATCTTGTCGAGGCTGCGGGCGGTGGCGTAGACATGGCACCCGCGGCGGTGGAATTCAAGAGCAAGGCTGGCGCCGAGGCCGCCCTCGCTGCAGCCCGTGATGAGCACCGTCTTGGTTGGCGGCATGATTAGCTGCAGGTGCTGGATGAGGTCGTTGGTGGAAGTTGGAGGTGGAGGTGAGTGCTGGAGGTTGTGGTTGAGGGTGCGTGCAGGCAGGTGTGAATCATGTGATGCACCACAGGCGGGAGGCGGAAGGAGGAAAGAGCGGAGCACCTCTTGGAGACGCCGTCGTTGCAACATTGTCATTCCGTCATTTTGTCAACTTCTTGTCCGCCCCCGCTCCTCTTTCTGAAGAGTGTATCGCACCATGCCAAAGCTCCTCTGCAACACACCGTCAACACAACGTCTCCCAACCCTGGAATTACCCCCTCCTCGCCCTCATCCGTACTCGCACGTCCCCACCCGGCGGGATCGTCCCAGAGCCGCCATACACACTAGCAAATCCAGGAATCTGCCACTTTTCAGCCTCCATCACAGGCTCGACATCAAACCCGAGCAGCACCATCGCCACCGTCGCCAAAATCTCCTGCTTGGCAAATACCCGCCCTGGGCAGATGGTCTTGCCGCCCCCGTACGGCCAAAACTTGTGCGCAGAGCTCGCCGTGCTGAACGCATACTCGTCCTGCCACTTGTTGTTGTTGTTTTTGTTGTTGTCAGCACCCGCGCCGCTCTCCTGGGACGCCGAGTTGGTGGCGGGCACCAGGAACCGCTCCGGATCAAACACGTCCGGCGGAGGGTTTGCAAAGAACGCCGGGTCGCCTTGGCTCACGATATTCGGCGTGATGATGGTCTCCCCCTTGCGCACGAGCAGCATCTGAGGCTTCCCCTCGGACGTGGCCAAGTCGAGCGGTAGCCGCACGTCCTGCTCGGCCTTGCGCGCCACCAGCACGTCGACGTAGCGCCGCATGACTTCCTGGTATATGCTCATCAGCAGGGGCTGCGCGATGAGGGCGTTGATGTCGAGCTCAAGGTTGTCGAGCGTCGTCCTGCTTCCAGTCCCGTCGGAGATGACTGCCCTCCGCAGCTCATTGAGCACCCGCGGCAGCAGCGCTGGGTCCTTCGGGTCGAGGATGTGCATGAGCATCCACCCCGTGGCCGGGATCACGTTGGACGAGAGACCAAACACAAAGCCCAGTTCCATCGATGCCCTGCCTTGCTTGGTGACTCCCTCGGATATCCAGCGCGCTTGTCGCGCCCGGCTAAGCCGCGAGCCCCAAACAGGCTCCCACTCCGTTGCTGGGTTATGAGGATCCGGCTTGTCGTTTTTGCCACTGGCGGCAAGTAGCTCGTCTCCTTGCTTGACCCAACTCGTGATGTTCTCGATAAGCCGATCGCGCACGTCGTATGGCCGAGGATTGATCATCCTCGGGATACCAAACAACATATTGAGCATGCCGTTCTCGAATATCCAAAAATCGGCCGCGAACCCAGCGTAGATGGCACCCATCCGGTCGCCCAGGAATGCCTTCACCGAGGGCGGGAACATGTGCTCCTGCAACCAGGCGTAGAGATCGAGCACCTCGGTGTTCCCTCCCTCCTTGCTCCCAGCAGCAGTCTTGTTGCAGTACCCGACAAGCTCGGCCTTGAGGAACGCGACGTACGTGCTAGTCAGCTCGTTGACCGCGCCCTGCCGCAACAGCAGCTCCTGATTCATCTCCTCGTCGCGATGCGCCATGGCCAGCCCCCCGCCGTGCGCCATGCGGGCGTAGTCGTCCTCGGACACGCGCAGCGTCTTGATGAATATGTCGTGCGTCAGGTGCTCCCTGTGCGCGACGGTCGACTTGACCTTGAACAGCGCGGCCACAGCGCGGGCCGAGTAGACAATGTGGTGGACCTCGCCGGCGAGCACGATGGCGAAGAAGCCTTCGGGCGGCGGCGGGTAGGCGCGCGAGCAGAGCACGTCGCGGTAAAACCTCCCCGGGTGCGGCGTCAGGAACGCCAGCGAGTGGCCGAGCCACGGGGTCGCATAGGGGACGATGGGCGAGCGGACATCTGGGCACGACGAGGTGCGGATGCGATACAGGGCGACGTAGTACCGGAGCGTCGTGGCCGCGTAGGTCAGCGCGCACAGGCCGAGCACGCACGCGGCGAGGGCGACGATGACGAGGAGCGGCCGGCCGAGAGTGCTGCTGCACAGCGAGGCCGTGGCGGCTGCTGCAACTGTCGACATAGCAGCTGTCTGTCTGGTAGAATAGGGAATATTATCGCTGCCATGCGCGATGTGTGTGATGTAGCAAGCCGAGAAACACGTTGTGCCCGTTGGAATGTGGCGGTGGGAGAGAATTTAGCTCTCTTGGCTTCGGCGACCATCCAGCCCGTCCGGCGCTTGCATTCCAGGGGTCGCCGCATACACAGTGGAGATGGCACAATGATGTGCGAGTCCCAGGCTGCATGATGCCGCGCGTGCGACGTGGTCCTGCACGTAGGCAGAGACACGGCATTTCTACACTTCAGAGGGTGGCAATACAGTGAGCATCTTGGGAGACAAGAGGGTCCTGAGACATATGCATTATCCCTGGCTCAGCTATCGGGGAGTCTTGGAGCAACAAGAACAGCCCAATGAAAATTGCTTCCCAACTTGAATTCAAACGAAATCACTTGTGGGACTCCGGGCTTCTGAGCCACTACACGCTCTACCTAGAATCTTCGAAAATCGACTCCGCGTCCTCTCCCCTCTCTGCCCGTCAAAGACTACTAGAAATCTTGTCCCTCCTCCAAACTCATCACTCAAACTTCGAAAACACGCAGGTAATCGTCGCCAGGAGCAGCGCTATCGCAATGCCCAGCGGCACAAAAGCATTGGACAAGTTATCCCTGTGGTTGGCAAGCTGATACTCGTCCATCCCCTCCCCCGGCGCGAGCCACTTGAAGAAGAACCACGTCGCGGGGGCCAGCGGCGACGCGGCGACCGCAACGTACAAGGCGGCCATGTAGAACGCGCGCTGCGTGCGCGCGACGATGCCCCAGATCACGTCGGGCGGAGACACCTGTTTTTCCTTGACGCTTTCGCCGTCGTCGTCGTCGTCAACGTTTTGCCTCTTGGGGATCCGCGTGATGACGCTCTCGGACGAGCACTGCGGTTCTGGGTAGCGGTTGCGCCAGTCCCAGTAGCCGTCGCGGAACTCCTCCCGGGAGACCTGGGGTCTGAGCTTGCGTCGGAGGTAGAGATACTCGTCGCCGACGTCGGGGAGGCCTTCGGCGGTTTCGTGGTATTTGTCTCTGCCGTATCGCTCAAACTATGCCGGACGCTTGAGTCAATCGCGTCTGTTCGCCACGAGGAATAGAGATGACGGACGTGATGGAATTGGCAGCGAGAAGCAGACACTGACTAACCTGATAAAAGTCGCACCCGGCAAAGGTCTCCAAGCTAAAGATACTCTTGAGCCACCCGCGGTGTCTCCAGAACTCCCAGCGTATGTTGCGATAGAATTTCTCATCGCACAAATCTCTAGTCGGGATTATGCTCTTCCCCAGCCGGCTGTTCCACGGGAACATGCTCCCGTTGTCGACCATGAAATATATAACATAACACGCGGGACTACCGCCGGCAGTGCTGCTCCTCCCGGGCGCGCCGCGACCGGGTCGCTCTTTTCGTCTCTGTCTCCGTCAGGATCCGAATCTCTACAGAAGGGAGACCAGCCTTGTTATCTAGACTTCTTCGGCCTACGGCTAGGTCAAGGAGCGTTGCCCTGTCAGGATTCCGAGTCCCGGCCGGACTGCACGGAGCCGTGGGAGGAGTCATGGGGTCTCTTCTCAACACCAGCTGCCACCGCAGTCGCAAACACACTCTCAAGCATCTCGCCGAATCGACTGCTCACAATCTCAGTCCTCGACCGTCCGCATCTCTATAAGTATCGTCAGTGATCGAGGATGCAAATCAGAATAGATCCTCAGACTCACACACTGCCAGCTCAGACGGACCTGCTGCGGGAGGATCCTCCGCTTCGGCGGCTCGAGAGGCCACCAGACCTATGAGACTCCCGAAAGTTTCTCGATTCCCAGTTTGTTTTCATCCGCGAGACCTGGTTTCGAGGTGTGGACGCGGAGAGTGAGCGGTTGCGAGTATGCCGGTTCTCACAATATCCTCTCCGCGTTTGGGTCGCTGCTGCGCAGTTTTGAGTTTGCCTTGAGCAGTCTGGCGGCCAGGGTCAGGAGTCCGTGGTCCTGAATCTGGTCGAGGAGTATCTGCTCGCCATCCGAGTCCCTGGCGAGGTCTAGATCCGAGGTCGGCAACATCAATGGTGGAGATACCCAGAACGCATGTCTAGCTTCTGCGGGGGAGGTGAAATCTTCGGCCCCTTCTGTCCTACGCGGAAATTCGGTTCTCTGGTACTTGAAGTCGAACAACTGAAAATCAATCGTTTCCTGAAGACGGCCATCAGTATGGGATTTCACGGATGCCGTGCATTTCGAAGGAGGAACTCACCTCGGTTTCTATCCAGTACTCCGGCTCGCAGTTAGGATGGTGCTTCGGAGCCCCCAAGTTCATCGCGCCTCGCTTTTATCCTCGGTCCTTTCTCATGCTCAAGCCGCGCCTCGTTTCCGACATGGTTAGACTCTTGAGATGCGGTCTGTCTGTCTGTATGTCTTGCCCCTCATTTTCAGGCAGATGGTTATTCTCGGCCAAGGCCCGCAACTTCTCCCCCAAGAGGGTTATCTCAGCATAGAACTCGGGTTCGGGGGCAAGGTACTCGCACGTGGTATTGTGACGCTCAAACTGCTCGCATTGTGGCCGACTCATGCTGCATCTAGACAATCTAGAGCATCGTCGGCTAGGGCTTCTAGTTGCGCTGGGCTACGCAGGATTGGAATCGCCATAAGACTCGTGTCATCAAGATGTGTTCGCGGTAGCTGGACACAACCTGGCTGATTGTTGCACTTCAAGGCCGGCAATGGCGGGAGGGCCCGCCAAGGAAAGACTAAGCATACCTATTCCGGTAGGCGATGCAGGCGGTACTAAATGGCATCGCTCGCCTTGAGCTCCGGCGGCTCCGCGCACCTAACTCGTTCTCATCCCAGCGCGCCAGCGCCGTGGGTGAGGCATTCTCGTCGGCGCCGCTGCGATGGGACTGATCCTGCGATGATACCATGGGCTCGTTGTCCAGAGAAAAGGAGCTCGTATTGGAATGCGCGGTCGAGGGCGGCGGGGAGAATATTTCATCGGATTTCTCCTCATCGTAAGCCTAACTTTCTCTTCACGTTGAGCGGGAGAAAGTCCGCCATCGTGTTTTGGGTGTAAGCTTTAGCCGGCACAGGAAGCTGGCATAGATACGTCGGAGATGTCAGGGAAGTACATCGACTTGGCCCAGAGGCACTATCGCATTCTCACGTTGTGTGGAGGGCAAGGCTCCGGCAGAGTTGCGGTGAGGGGTGCTACATGGTGTATGATAGAGATGGCCTAGAAGAAACCCTTGCGAGAGAGGCAAATGCATGTCAGCACGATTCAGCCCCAACAGGCGGGGTCAACGGCCGGAGTCTGCCTTGGATCCCATGACTCTCGCAGGCTGCATTTCCAGTTTTTTATTTATTTATTGTTTTTCAGGAGGCCAGCACCAAGCCTACTTGAGTGAACCGCACACAACGGTTCCAGTGAGCTCGTGTCTGAGTGTAGTCCATGATGGTGCCGCGTCCCGTCTCAGCCTAGACACGAACCACCACCAGCATGGTTTTGTAGGCTTTCACTATCGCAGCCTTCAGGTGTAGTCCAAGGCTAATATGCTTCAGTCCACCATAGTTCGAGTTGAACTAAGCGTCGGTGTTCTCGGTCATAGTGTATCAAAAAAAACAAATGTGCTAAGTATTCAACTAAGAGGCTATGTTCATGAATCGAAAGTATTGTATCCAAGGGGCTTCAGGGACTCAGTGTCTCCAGTAGACACAGCGTTTTTTATGAGGCATTCACACGAGCGGAACTCTTCCACGAACGCATCCTCTTCCAGCTCCAGATGCACTCGGCACCCTTGCTATGCTACCGTTGACGTGTCCCGAGCCAGGAGAAATTCGCCCTATTTACGGCATGCATTGGCCTGTAGATAATGTGTTAGTGACTGCATTTTAGACCTCCATGGCGGGGAAATAGGCTTCAACTTACTGTAGTACTCGTTGCTGGCCTTGCATGTGCCCGAGGCACACGTCGTGGGGCCAGTCCAGCCGGTTCCTCCACACTGCGCGTAGAGAGCGGCGCCGGTGCCCGAGCCGCCACCAGTGTTGCCGCCGCCGGTGTTGCCTCCTCCGGTGTTGCCTCCGCCAGTGTTGCCACCGCCGGTGTTACCTCCTCCAGTGTTGCCGCCACCGGTGCTGCCGCCGGAGCAGCTCAGAACAGCGGGGCCGGGGATGGTGTAAGGCTTGCCCTGGTAGATGCTCACGGTGATGCCCGGGTGCGAGGCGACGTAGGCGCCGGGGAAGCTGACGGTGTTGCTCCCCGTGTTGGTGCCGGAGCCGGTGATCTTGATCTGCGCGCAGCCCGGGTAGAACTGGGCGCCGCCCGCGCTGCCGGCGTTGTGCAAAGCGATGAGCTCGACGCGCATCAGGTAGTCGCCGGGGGCCACGCACGAGGGCATGGTGAAGTAGTGCCAGCCGTTGTTGGCGATGAGCGAGTCGACGGCCCAGGTGCTACCCGACAGGCCCGCCTCGGCGACCTTGAACCACTTCTGGCCCGAGGTGGCCGCGGTGGCGGCGTTGCTGACCTTGGCCAGGTAGATGATGATGGGGCCCTTGTGGCTGGCAGCGATCGGGTTGTCCGGGTCGTTGGCGCCCTGGGGGCCGCCGATGGCGTGCTGGTACCAGGCTCCGACGCGGGCGCCGGCGGGGACGGTGAGGACGTTGGAGTCCTTGAAGACGAGGTTGTTGTTGCAGGCGAGGCCGGCGTCGTTGACGTTCTCGATCGGGTTGTTGCTGCTGGTGGCGCGGACGCCCTTGAGCTGGCCCTGGTCGACGCCGTTGATCGAAACACGCTGGAAGATGGCGTGGCCCGAGGCCAGCGAGGCCAGGCCGAGGAGGGAGGCGGCCAACTTCATGGTGTTGTCGGGGGTGGGGAGGAGAGGAGTGTGGGATGGAGCTTGCGGAGGTGCTGAGCTATACCTACTTGATGCTGGAGGTATTGCGAAATCCTTGGGATATATATACATGTACCCAGGTATGCGTGCATGTGCAGCACACAGATGTCGACTATCAAGGTGTTGCCTATTCGGGAAACCTGGTCCTGGTCCCCCCGGACGGAACGCCGAGTCCGATTGCGGGGGGCGGCCTGTCAGCCTCCGAGATGGCAAGACTCAAGCATCGCCGGCCCGGGACTGTCTTGGCAGCACTCCACGTCGGCATCTTGGCCCCAATCACCAGCCTCATCCGTTTCCCCTTGACTCGTCCTGCCTCGGAGATATTGCGCTACTGACAGGGTCTGTTGTCGTCGCATCGAGGAGCCTATATCAACAGCGAGTGCCTGGCAGCCACTGTCGCAGCAAGCTTGTTCCGACAAGGGGCTACGGGCTCATAAATCCGCACCCGCGCACGGCCACGCACAGCCACTCATCCTGGTCCGCCTCGGAGGGGCACGAGGGCATCGCGAGTGAGCCGTCACGCGTCATGGCGCATATCCTTGATAACATGGGATGAGGAGCTACTGTTTCTGAAACGGCAGGTAGCACCCGCGCCCTGATGCTGCCATCCGAGCGGGCTGGATGGCCCCCCATCATCAGGTGAATATAGCCCCGATAGAAGAAAAGTAGCACCGTGACTCGGGCTACTCTATTTCGCGATGCTGCGTTCATGGTGCCAAGTCCTATAGGGGCCGACGCCGACGCTTTTCATAGCCACGCTGATCTCTCATTCTCATAGCCGCGTCGCATTTTGCTTCGAACGTGATGATGACCCTCCCCAGCCCCTCCACTGGCTCCCATTGCGGACTTCGGAGACAAAGCCCCGGAGCGGGACCGTTTTTTTAATTCGCAACATCTGACGACGCCACTTTCCCATCCCCACGACCGTGACCACATGACTCTTGTTAGAACGCCACCACGCCGCCCGGGAACCTGGGCCTCGCCTGTGGGCTGTCATGCATTCGGCTCAGTAACCCCAGAGGCCGGGTCGCTGCATGCAGTCTCGGTTTGGCGACGTCGCGCCCCTGCCATTGCATATCTGTAGCGAGTAATACCTTGAGTGCCCCCGCCAGCGGAGATTGTCCCGCTCTAGGGAAAGCAGTAACTCGCCCTAGCGGCCTAAAGCCGGTGAAATCATCCCCCACATCTGCAGCCTGCCGAGGCTGACCAAGCTTTAAACGGCGCATTGGAGTACTTGACAAGCAGCAAACACGCCATTTAAAGGTTAGTCAGTCTCTGCTTACGAGCTGAGGTCCGTTCGGCCATCGTCGATATAGTACGTGCCCTCTTCTGTCCATCATGACGTGACATGCCAAGCGAGACATCCGCCCTCAAGCGTATATATATAGCGCCAAGCACTTCAAACAAAAATGCCAAGACACCAACGCATTGTTTCTGTTGGGTTTTTTTATTATCGCGAGACTGACTCATGACCTCCGACTTGGCATTTGGCTGCCAGGGCTCTTTCGACGGCCTCGCAGCCGACTTGATGGGTTCTTCATTAGAATATCCAGCCACGCACATTTACCCAATTTTAACGAGGACAGATTCTAGTATGGTTTGTCCAAGGTTTTATTTTGTTTTATTTTATTTTATTTGAGAATGAGAGATCTATGTCTAACTTCACTCAGTTCTTGGATAAGTGGCGGGGAGAAAAGGCGAAAGCCTTTTTGCGCCAGACAGGTAAGATTATTGTCAGCCACCCAGCACCATCTACGCCTTGATTTTGCCCCAGTTGGACACGGCCTTGAACTCGGGCATCTCGGCCAGCTCCTTGAGCCAGGCGACCGTGTTGGGCGCGACGTCGAGGAGGTCGCCAAACACGATGCCGAGCGCGTAGACGAGCGTCATGGCGACCGTAATGTCGGCAAACGTAATCTTGTCACCGACGAGCGTCTTCTTGTTCCCCTCCTCAAGCGTCTTCTCGACGACGGCTAGCGCGCGCTTGAACGCTTCAGTGCTGCGGTCCACAATGGCCTGGTCGAAGGGCATGAACTTGTAGTGCGTCATGTAGGCGACGGGGTTGGCGTTCTGGCAGAGCTCGCCGTCGGCGAAGAAGGACCACTCGTCGATCTTGGCGCGCGTCTCCGGGTCGGCGCCGAGCAGCTGTGAGGCCAGGGGTCCGCTGGCCGCGACGTAGCGGGCAATGGCGGACGACTCGGTGATGCAGACGCCCTTGGCGCTCTCAAAGGCAGGGACCTTGCCGAGCGGGAACTTGGCGAGGAACTCGGGCGTCTTGTTGGTCTTGGACATGGTGAAGTCGTCGGCGTAGGGGACCTCGAGGCCGTTGAAGGCGCCGGCGACCTGGGCCTAGTAGGAGGGGTATACTCGCATTAGAGATCATGTTTGTGCGTACATGGTGGGGACGTAGGATATGTTCTGTTACTTACACGCTCGACGCGCCAGCTGCCTGGGTATGAGTAGATCTTGCCAAAGGGAGCCATTGTGATGATGGGTGAGGTTTGTATTGTTGGTGGTTGGGAAGATGCTCTCTGTCTGTCTTGTCGGAGGTCTGCTGTTAGGGTATTTGAGCTAGTAGTGGCTGCCCGCTTCTCTTTATCCACGATAACACAAACCTCCCCGCGGTGCTCCACAGCAGAATATTCTGCTGTTCAGGGGTTGCTCAGGGCGTGCTGGCTATCTTGTCCCGCCGTCAGCCGTGGCTGACCCGGTGTAACTTGTGGGCCAGGAAGCTGTCGCGGGGCTTCACTGTCGATGCTTGGTAATGCCCTCTGCGGACAACGCGTACTTGCTGGCCGTTGATTGGTTTCGAGATGTGGCTGCCGGTGACATGGCCCAAGCATGAGATAGGGGTCCTGCGGGGGCGGGTTGACTAGAACCTTCTCGCTCTTCTCATCGAGGCAGAGGAGACAACCCTCGATGACTTGCTGACCCACGTCTCCACAGTCAATGTTGCAATCCGGCACTGCCATGTTGTCATTGGCTTGTCGGGCTAGGCACCTGTAGTGCTGCTGCAACAGCGATTTGTCAGACCGCAGTTCCCCTCACTGGAGACTACAACGCGGCTTACATGATGCACGGTGACAAGATCATATGCTGTTCAAGCAGCACGCGGTTCCCAAGTCATGCTGGCGAGCTCTGTGAAGTGGTCGTCCAAGAAGGCGTTCCTGCAGTGATTAAAGTTGAGCTCTTGTTTTAGTTGCGATACATCCGCACACCGTCATCGTTTCCAGCAGTGAACGGAAAACCTCAAGACTTTGCTACCCGCTTCTTAGCTTGCGTTTGTTCAATTTCAATCACGACAGATGCGTGCCTCTTTCATATATGCTTCGTGATAATTAGATCCACTGTGGACAATGACAAGCTTTCCAGTCATTATTTTGTGTTTGAATCGGTTGTTTCTGTCATAAGTCGACCCCGTTGTTTCAATTCTGATCCTTAAAGAATATTACAATAAGACTAGTTAGTGGGCGTCCAAACACCAATCATAAAAAAAATCCCCAAAAAATCAGTCGGGTAATGAATGTGAAAGCAAAAGTGGCAAGACACTCGACCTGGATGGGTTTGTCGAATCGAAACAATCTCTCTGTGGCCATGACGACTTGCAGGTGGTCTTTGAACCCCCAGAAAGTTATTGTGGGTCCAAAGTGTGGGCGCTGCGAGCTCCAACTTTCAACACCACAATTTGCGGCTCCTTCCCCAACTCCACGCATTTGCCAACGCCATTCCAGACGCGCCAGCTTCTGCACGACAGCACCCGCCGCGCCTTCTCACCGCACACACGCAGCCATGCACAAGCCAATCCGATAGCACCTCTCTTCTTCTTCGCACACGACGCGATGCCTCCTCGCAAGGCTAAGCCGCAGCTGCCCTCGGCACCACCGCGCACACTTGTCCTTGACAATGGCGCCTACACAATCAAGGCCGGCTACGTGCCATCCTTCGAGACCACTGGCCTGCAACCCAGCGATACGAATGGAGACAGCAGTATGACCGATGTCCCCGCCGCTATATCATCTTATGAGCCGCGCATCATCCCAAACTGCATCGCGCGCGGCGCCGACCGCAAGACCTACGTCGGCTCCGAACTCCTTTCCGACAACGACCCGACACAGTCTGTCCGCATGATCGACTTTGGCGAGATGGCCTTCCGTCGACCCGCAGAGAAGGGATACATAGTAAATTGGGAGGCCCAGCGCGAGATCTGGGACCGGGAGTTCTTCGACGACACTGCCACGTCCCTCAAATGCGACCCAGCCGAGACGCGCCTCGTCCTCAGTGAGCACTCGGGAAACCTGCCCACCCTCCAGACAAACTGCGACCAGATGGTATTTGAGGAGTTTGGCTTTGCGAGCTACTATCGTGGCAACGGCGCAGGATTCAACGCGTACAACGACATCCAATTCATACTCGGCACGCCCGCTGCCGACTCGACAACCACGATATGCCCTGCCGAGATCATGCTTCTCATCGACTCGGGCTACTCGCATACCACAATCACCCCGCTATTCAAGGGCCGGCCACTGCACCAGGGTGTCCGCCGCCTAGACGTGGGCGGCAAGTTCCTAACAAACTACCTCACGCGTATGCTCTCGTTGCGCCATTATGACATGCGCAATGACACGCACATTGTCAACGAGATAAAGGAGTCCGCGTGTTATGTCTCACTCGACTTCAAGAGCGATCTTGATAAGACGTGGAAGGGCACACACGGCGAGCGGCGGGAGTCGTACCTTACGGGCGCCGGCTTAGCCAAGGACTATGTGTTGCCCGACTTTCACACCCGCGCCAAGGGCGTGGTGCGCGAATACGACCCGACGCAGAACGCGCGCTCGCGCAAGCTCGCCGCGCAGCTGGGCGAGACGAGCGAGGACGTGCTCACGCTTCGCAACGAGCGGTTCACAGTGCCCGAGATCCTGTTCAATCCATCTGACGTGGGGCTGCAGCAGCCAGGCATCGCGGATGTGGTGTGGCAGTCCCTCCAGGCGCTGCCGATTGGGCTGTGGCCGGGGCTACTGGCCAACGTCATTGTCGTTGGTGGTAATGCACTGTTTTCTGGATTCGTCGAGCGCCTCCAGGACGAGATTGTCCAGCGGGTGCCTGATGAATGTGTTGTCCGGGTTGCTCCGGCGCAGAACCCACTGACCAGCACGTGGCATGGCGCTGCGCAGCTCGCGCAGCACGAGCACATCAAGAATCTGGCTGTCACCAAGCAAGAGTACGAGGAGCACGGCGGCGCGTGGGTGGCTCGCAAGTTTGCAACTAGTCCTTTGCCTTGATCATCACGAACACAAAGCTGTGTACAGCTAACATGCCGCCAGCCGCTACCCTGTAGAACATTCAGGGTCAGCACTTGAGGCTGTGATTACACATGGCAGGCCTGAGCCCAATACGCAGCACGTGGCTACACAAACACCACCCAAGTCTCCATCATGGCCATCCTCATTCAACCACGAGAACTAAGCGGTTGTGCCCTGTTGCGAAACTAGTTCCTCCTCTTGCAGCAAAATAATAGTTGGCGGCATAGGATTATGGAAATCTAGTCACCCGGCCATTCAATATTCACCAGCAGGGATTCCACGGCGGACAGGGCTGTGGTGACAACAATTACGCTCGCAACGACACGCATAGTTTAAGAATAACGTCCACTGTTATTGGCAGGGTCTGGCGTGAATCATGTCCATCATCTTGGTCAATGATGGTAACTTTGAAGACAGGCAATGACTGGCCTCCTCCGATCGCGGGTACTGCTCCCGTGCTACTAAATCTGACCTTCCCCTCAGCTCAGCCTCCGGATCAACCTTTTCCAGGCATCTTCCCGTCTTCTCGCAATCACAACTATCTGCCCTGTGCGCTCGCGTTCCCACCCATTCATCTCCCATTCATCTGCAAGCTACAATGTTCCCTGCCATTTCTTCTCGCTCAGAAAACCTGTGCGCCAGGTGCGCAAAGCTCGATCTCGAGTCGCTCGTCACTGCGCCCTGGCTAACCACCAACGATGCCTATCACACCCAGACGGCGCGCCCCGCGACAGACTTCGAAATAGAGCGGTCCGTCTACATCGATGACTTCTCTCTCAAGGATTCACAGAGCCGCACCACGCTATGCCGCCTATGTCGGCTGCTCGCTGAGTGCGCTCGCATGACGGGCGCTGAGGAGGCGCTCCTGGGCGCGCACTGTTGTATCCGACCAAAACTTGTGTGGACGAAGCAGCCGAGTCAAGTGGCTGCTGCTTTGGAGCAGTCGAGCAGCCCCCAGCTGCTACACAGCGGTCAGCTGTATGTGTGGTTCCACGAGCTCAAGAGGAACCCAAAAGCTGCTCGACCTCGAGTGCCCACTCGCAAGCCACGGAGAAATAGGCTGGGCAGTTTGTTGCGACCCGGTCGGTTGGGCCGCAGTAAAGACGAAGATCATGACAGCAGCGAAGCAGAAAGCGACAACGAGAACGACGAGATTCGAGACTCAGGACAGACCAGTGCCTCGGGAAGCGCGAAAAATGAACAAACCGCGATCGCCGACGCAATCATCAAGTCAGCCCTCGACTCCTGGCGAATAGACATCATAGGCAAAGCCTTTAACGGCCAACGGGCCATCATTCCACCACGCATCGACCTCGATATGCTTAAAGCCTGGTTCGGTCGTTGCGACGCCGAGCACTCCCATCTCATGGCTTCCGGAGAAGTAACTGCACGCCTCGGCAGCATACGAGACGCAGGTCTCTTCAGGGCGATCAACACAACCACGGGCAAGCTTGAAGCACCAAGCCGCCATGAGTCATTCGCTGTGTTGTCATATGTCTGGGGCCTTGCGCCAAGCTATGTACATAAACACGAAAGTGCTCAGCACGGTGTGCGAAGCTATGCGCCTACTCTCCGGGATGCTGCACAACTCGCCAAAGCAGTAGGCATCAACTGGCTCTGGGTCGACCGCGTTTGTATTGACCAGGAAAACGACAAGGAGAAGGCGGCCCTCATTCCCTACATTAAAGATGTTTTCGCCGGTGCCGACTTGACTATTGTAGCTGCTGGTGGCGACGGCGCGCATGCTGGACTTCCTGGTTCTCCAGATACTCCTCGCCAGCCAGCCAGGACATTTGATTTTGCACTCGACCTCGGCAAGGATCACATGACGTCTCTCACTCCTGCGACACACAGCTTCAACACACTGAATAACGCTTCGGTGTGGCACACGCGCGGCTGGACGTTCGAGGAGTACGTTTTCTCCCGGCGGCTTCTCTACGTTTTCCCATCAGAGGTCATCTTCAGTTGCAGCACCGGAACATTCAGAGAGTCCACTGGGCAGCACTTTGTCAACGAGCCGGCAGGTTCGACATGGGGGGATTCCGGCTCTACGCCCCCCTCGGTTGCCGCACGATTGCAAGCACAGTTCAACAGCAGTAGAAGCCACAAGGATATTGTCAGTCTCCCGGATTACATGCGGGCGGTCGAGGAGTACACTGCGCGGGAGCTCAGCGTCGAAGAAGACCGCGTCGGCGCGTTTGCAGGGCTTGTAGCAGCTGCCATTGGAGCGGCGGAACACGGCATTGCCGAGCAGGCACTGCTCAGGCACGGACATCCTCTGCCTTACTTCGAGCCGCTGCTCACATGGCAGCACATGCTGCAGTACGACGCCCACGGGCCAAAAGAGCAACAAAATGTGCGCCAGCCGGCGTTTGGAAAGCCGTTTGTGCCGTCATGGAGCTGGGCGTCTGCTGGTATGAAGGTGCAGTTCCTCGACAAGAGCAGCCAGCGTCGAACAACCTGGTTCGACTTTACGACAATTGGGGAAACGCATATTCTCGGGATACCCACGTACAACATGATCCGTGAAATGATGCAGCGGCTGAACATGCATGGACCGCAAGAGATCATTGATCGGAGACCATGGGTCAGCTTCATCTCGCAGCCCACGCCGTCTCACACTGACAACTCGAACGCGAGCCACTCCGCTGAACAATCTCTTGAGTCCACAACACTACCACAACTGCACCTCGTGACCGTCGTCTTCACGGCGTACCTATACTATTCAACCGATCAGCCAAGGCGGCTCATCCTGCAAGAACGCGAGAAATCAGTCGGGGAGGATAACACATTTGCATCATCCATCATTGAGCACTGGTCCATCGCGCCAGTCAGCAGGGCCAGTGGCAGCAGCAGCATGGGAAAAAGGCGCTCCTTCTGGCGCAGTCGCGACAAGACTGTACACGCGACGGCCCCGTTGGTGCCAGTAGGTTTCGCGGCGAGGAGGCTTGGCGAGTTCTGCATCGTCGCTGGGTTGGGCCACTTTTACATCATGGCGCTCGCCGAGGTATTGGCCCAGCTGCCACCGCCGTATGCCTCGACACAAGGCGCGGTGCCCGGGGATTCTGCGCCGCTTCTGGCGTCGCGGCTCGGGCTGTGCAGGATATCCCAGGTCGCTGACCAGGGCTCGCTGATGGACATCATGGCTGCGGGCGGTGCCTCGTGGAGACATATTTGCATTGTCTGACTGGATGGAGATGGTCGGAATGAGACATGTGCGTATTTTTACTTAACTATATTGCTCTTAATATGGGGCTTGATACATACTCCTCTCTCCTGGAAGATCCTAGTCTTGAGGCCAAACACCGTGTGAGGACTGTGATCTCGGCCACCTTTACTTATTGCCTGGCATTCACTCTTGACCGAGACGAATATTTAGTCACGGTGCCCAGGGCTGTTGTTGGTTTTCGAATCGGAAACACCAAAGGCCAGATAACGTTCCATTGAAGTGCACAGCTAACACAATAGAAATGCTACAGATGGACACGTGTAGTTCACAACGCACGCTTATCTTAGTGTCTTGTGACAATTCACCTATAGGCGTTCTAGCTTGGTGTTGCAATAACAGTTTCCGTCTTTGCAACGTCACATGTCTTGACGGAAAATAAAGATCGGACTTCGCGGGAACAATGCTATATCGTAGGTTACGCTTTGGGGGGCACCTTCGAAACCTCGGCCTTGGCCGGGGCTTTAGCCTCTACGAAATCGCATGTGTGTTATGCCCAGCTGAGAGTGGTTGTTATAGTTTCGTTGACTGACACAAAGGGTAGCACGGCTTCCACTGATATTAACTCCTGTACTGCCTGAATTTTTCATGTATCAGAGTGTGCGTACTGGCTCTGGGCCTCGGGTTCAGGAGTATCCACGAGATCTCGTCGAGAGTCACTGAGAAATGAGGCTTGATATCCTGTAACATGTAGCTGGTCAAGTAGATAACGTTGAAGAAAACGCAAGGTTAACGGGTCAGAGCTCTTCTCCTCTTCACTACCTTGCACCCTTGCCATGTCCAATTTTCTAGATCGGCAAGAGTTCTATGATGGCGCGGCTATAGGCTAGTTAATGAGACAGATAGCGCCTGTGTCTTTGCTTGATCCTGCTCTGTAGTGTTTTGAATCTGTCCAGCGACTCCTCAGGACACGGTATCATAGTTGTTCCTTCGACTATGAACAACAGTAATGAGTACAGATTAACAGCGCCTTCAAGAATTCTCTCGCCCTCAGCGCTGCATGCCTTCGCGCCTTCGCGCCGCTACTGTGGCTGAAATAGAGACGAACGACAATTGCAGTGGAAAAGCGGCGAGCTGATTTGGGAACCACGAGAACTGATCGGTAAGAATCTCACAGGCCCCTTCGAAGAAGGCTTCAGGGGTCATGGACACGGAACTGCAATCCTCGGAATCATCCCTACTAGAAAGAACGGGAAGCGCGTCAAGATGTACTATGTTGAATAGAGAAATGGTATGAAATCTTACTTGAGAAAAGGCCAGATTAACTGGAACGTCTATAAGGGCCCGAAGCCACGATAAAGTCATTAAGCTGACAGGGAGGAGAAGGAGAATCGGGAGGATGCGGCAGCAGCCCGTGACTAACCTTTTGAAGTCCTTGTTTAGCATATTTCTTTAGTATCTAAGTGAGCACTAAAATTCTCTTGGGCTAGTTTCTGCCTCAAGACTGCACTAGATAGGTCTATTTGAACATGGTACTTATGAGTGTTGAGAGACGGAGTACGGATTTCCGTGTGCTGTTGCACTCTGACTTCTGATTATCGCTTATGCAGTACATCGCAGTATTGCTTCGCTCGTTACTGACTTTTCTCGTCGTGGCTGATGGTAGGGGATATTGTATTTTTAAATATTATGGCTATAGATTCGTCGAAGGATGTACGGCTACTTGTCGGACTGTCTAGCTTCAGTCAAGTTACTCGATATCTTCAGACTCCCGCTGAGGGTGTTAAGACTTGTATAGGGTGCTCAGCTGTCCTGCTGACTGCTTGGGGCTGCTCAGGATTAACCAGACAAGGCTTTGGATTACGGTAGATTGCCTAGAACTAGGTTGCATTAGCTCTATTCACCTGAGTTGACGGACTTAGGTCGGCAAATTATGCCTGATCGACTACCTTTAGTAACGTTCCTATCGCACCTACTTTGAACTAGAGCTGTCTCGTGGCCAATCCTAAGCGACTGCAGCATGTGCTGTGGCCATGTCTGGACGAGGGCGTACATTATTAGTCACCACAGTAGCACACAGCCAGCCACATTTGGCGCTGACCACCCTCATATTGATTCAGCACAGCCAATGAAACAGTTAAGGCGCATGACTTCTGGGCTCCGCACAGACCCAATCAGATAGTGCAAGGGAACCATGTCCGACTCCACGAGCGCACCGCGTGATAGGCTGGATAAATTCGGAAGCGTAGTCAAAAGCCCCCCACAAAAAGGTTGCAGGTTCTCGTGAGTTACTCCGTGCTATCTTAGCGATATACACTGCTCATTGCCAATAGTTCCGTCCTGGGCCTCAAACGTAAAACCGCCGCAGTCTTTGTAGTGAGCTACTTTCTCAAAACTTGCATTATGATCAAGCTAGAGCTATGGTACGTCTTTAGATGCTGGAGGGAGTTGCAGTGGGCATGGGCAAACGTCACGAATGGGCTTGGCCGAGCAGTTACAATGTTCTAAAGAATGCGCTGTAGGGGGCGATCGCTGCAAGAGGCTGCAAGATACGCTAATAATGGCTTCTCCGCAAGCGCTCTGGCGCACCATATATGTGTACACGTTGAGACGAGCGAAGCGTGGACGCTGTAGCTCAAGTTTATGCATTCCGCACAATGCTATGCTCTCAAGTATAGACGCACACGTAAGCTGATGCGATGGACGAGGCAGGACTCGACGCAGTACTTCCAGGGAGTGTCATCGGTGCTACACTACACCCGCAGACAACCCCATAGATGGGCCACACCACTCGTCGCCCAAGCATGGACCTCCTCCAATCATCGCCAACGAAGCATCATGCTGCCTCTCGGCTTATCTGGTCCCGCTGTTGCCTGAGGGGTCAGGTGGCCATTAAGAAGAAGGTGAATTGGTGGGCGCTTCGACCGAATTACCCCACCTCAGCATGTTGAGGAGGGGTCATCCGAGCCATCATCCCGATGGCGGCGCCAGAGACTCTTTCTCAAGGTTTCTTCAACATCTTTGCGGCACCATCTCCTCCCGCACCGCGATACCCGACCAAGAATGGACCCCTCCAGCACATCAGCATGTGTCCTTGCTGGTAGTTTTGCTCTGGAATCGACCTTAGCACTGCATGATGTTATCCACGGTTGTCAAACGCAGAACAAGGATGCTCGAGAACTGGAGTCCGAAGTAAAGCATCTTGCTCATGTTCTAACCTCGCTTCTCGACGTTGTTACCAACAATCCGCGAATCGACTTGCGGTCGCTCGAGCAGCTTCTCCAACACTGTGGAAAGAGATGCGTGGAGTATCGTCAACTTATAGAGCGTTGCACAAAAAACTCAAACGACAAGTCTCCTAGCCTTCAAGATTGGTTCAGGCAGAAATATCTCCAAGGTGATATCAATGACTTCAGATCTACGCTCGCAGCCTATAGGTCAACATTCAGCATTGTCGTAGTCAATGCAAACCTGTGAGTTAGCCGAGTTTCCAGTAGATACTTATCTCCCTGACTGACATCGCTTAGACGGACTGCCGCTGCGTCCCCTGACGTCCTCGAAGCGCACCGGGATATGATTGATGCTACTACAAGAGACCTGGACAGTCGCATGCAGGATATCCCACAGAAAGTTGAACGGCTCAAGAAGGGCAATGTTATCGTTATCAATGATATTGCTCTGGAGCGGCAAGCTGTGCTGGACGAGAGAGCCAACATTCAGCAAAGTCTCCAGTTATGTGCTCAGCTCAAACAGCAGACTCTGCAGGTCGAGATTATTTCGGAAGAGCCATCACAATTCTCCGGACAGCCTTCCGCGCACAAGCATATGTGGCAAGGGCTACCCGAGATTACCACGTCCGCCCAAGCCCTCGTGGCCCGGCTCCAGAATCACGAAGCCGCAATCGAGAACCCACGCAAGAATGTCAGCTTTGAGATTGACCCCTTGATCGACCATGACGGACGTGGCACTGACAGGTCGATCTCTGAATTAATATAGGGTTCGGATTACGATTCGGACGCAGTCTTCTCGACGTTCTCGGCATCTCCAGTGCCAACCGAGGCCGAGTTCGATATATCGAACCTGGGCACCATTTGTCAGAACTTCAGAACTCTCGTACTTGAGGACAGAGCCGTGGAAAAGGCACTCAAAGCAGCATCACGAGCGGACAGCCCCTTCGTCATGAAGCAGCGAGTTCGGGCGATGCTCAAACACTTCGTCAGTTCGCTCCAAGCAGAGGTTCAGGGGGAGGATTCCGAGATGGCTGCCCTGTTCCGTGGCAGAACTCAAGCATTCGCTTCTGAAATTGTCCGTTGGGGGCGAGACAGAGCTTCAGAGAAGGCTTTTCCCGGATCCGACTCGGCACAATACTGGTCAACCGAAAGCGAGGAAAATGACAGCGGCAATGACGGGAAACTGCACACGGACGACGACAGCGACAGTGACGGTGAAATGCACACAGAGTTCATCGATCCCGCGAAATTCCTGTCCATCGTAGGAAGCAGCGCGTCTTTTGAGAGACTGCTTGACGAGATCCATGACTACGGCTTTCCATCTCTGACCACCAGGTTGCTCAATCTGCACCCTCGCCTACTTCAGAGCGAGCCAAAGGCCGAGAGGATCTTGAGCGAGTTGATGTACGCGATGCCATTGACACTTGAGCTCAGCACTACACAGCCTAGTGCTATAGACACGGTGAAATCCCGAATTGAGATTATCTCGGGCGAATCATGGGACTGGTGGCCTCTTGCTCCACCGAGAAAGGAGCTATCCGAGAGACATGTTGCCATTGTGTGGCCATGTGTAAGTCACGAAACCTTTCAAGTGGGTGTGGGAAGCTACTGACACGGGAAGTAGCGATGTGGGCGGAGCAGGACTGAAGTCGTCAGTCGATGCTTCGGCAAAGCGCTCAAAAAAGCCATTACAAGTGCTGTAACAGACCTTCCGAATACACCACATCGCACGAGACCTGGAAATCCTTCCGCAGACGCGGGCCCATCTGGTCAAAACCAGCAAGTAGAGCAAGGTGCGTCATCTGGCGCTAAACGCAGAGAAAAACGGTTTAAGCTACTGCTACTGTGGTGGTCATCTTTCTGGGAAAAACTCAAAGGGAAGGAAGAGCAACCAAACAATCCTCCCGCAGCCAGTCATCACGCATTGAGCTCACCTCCAGAAGTTTCTCGAGCCATATTCTTCTTGGTCGACAACGCGAGCATCATGCCATGGAATAATCGGCTCGGCAGCAGCGTTATTGCCACCAAGGATCAGTGTGACGAGATGTTCTTCAATCGTATGCGATGGGAGTTTTGGAAACACCGCGGATGGCTCAGGAGCCTGTTTAGTTTGTACACTTTCGCTGGGTGTGACTTCTACCAGGTAAGCATCTGATCGTCTCTCCCCGGGGCTCGAAAACTGGCCTCTTACAACCCATACGGAACAGTTCAAGCGTTATGGCAAAGGCAGGTACTGCGAGGCTGCGGAAGGGACTCCTGGCATTGGCGACGAGTATGCCTATAAAAAGCACAAATTCGTGCCCCAAGTCTGTTGGGAAGAGTTTCGCGACGGCTACTGGAACTGGTGCAGCGGCTGCATAACTAAGCAATGCTCAAACAAGAGCGTCATCAAACGCATCCCAAAGAAGAAGCTCGATAACAACAATGAGCAGATGCTCAACGCGAACCCCCCCGACGAAATCTGGGGCATCATCGCCCGCACCAAGCGTGCATACTACATGGCGATCATCTACATCGCTATTGCGGCCTCGCCACTAATACCCGCGACGTGGTTCTTCTTCAAATGGCTGACTCCACCTGCGGAGGGCTTGGACGAGTATCAACTTTCTAATCATAGGGATAACCTGTCCAACGCCTTTGTGCCGCTAGGGATCGCGATCGCGCTGCTGTTGGCGACAATTACCTGTGTGTTTTCAAAATTTGAGGAAGCCGACACCGCCTCAATGCAGCCCGCACGGAGCTTCGCCTCCAAGATATCGACGCGGGATCGAAAGCGTACACGGGTCAACTACGGCCGGCGCCGAGGAGGGCGACGTTTCCGCGACGCGCCGCATCACGGACGAGGAGAGACAGATGCTGAGGCTGCTCCTAGGGCTCCTCGAGGAGCTCAAATCAGACCTTCAAGACAGAAAGAAGTCCGTGGAGGATGAAGAAAGCAGACAGATAGGGCACGTCCGGCTTGGAGACCACAGCATCGGCATCCAGCTTGTCTATAACTTTGGCGGTATTGTCTTCCATGGTAAAGGATCGCGATTGGCTAATACGGCAGCGGTAGGACAGTACTATTTGCGGTTTCGGGTAGAAGTCCGTACTCGTTTGTGCTTGGGAGATATTGTCGGTGCGGTGACTTTTTGCTGGTGAGGTGAAAGAAGTAGCTAAACTGAGAGTCTGGGGCGAAACGCTGAGATAGCACAACCACTAACAACTCGGGATTCTCTCAGGGCACGCCTACAAAGGGTTTAGATTTTATCGGCTTCGGATTTTGTGGCGGAATCTCTGAGGATGAGCTAAGCATGTTTCTCACGCCGTGGTGCAAAGTCGCCCTGTGTCCTTCGTGATGCAATCTTTCGTATAGCTTGTGTTTCGGGGGTTCGATAACATTAGGATCTCATCTCGTAATCGGAGCTCAATTTTCAAAGTGTGATCAGTATGGGGCGCCAATGCGAACCGAGCAGTTAAGCGAGTATTTAAGCACAGGCGCCTCCAAAGACGCATATTCTGCTTCTTGCCCACCTTTCATCCGACTCTTGGAGGAACAAATTCCTTCTCTGACCTAGGGATCTGCAGGGACAAGCCCTTAACAGCTCGCCACGGAATGTCAATTCGTGAAATTGACGTCATGGCTATCTGCAGGTTTGTCTTTTGGCGGTGTTGGAGTAAATAGGCAGGAAAGAATATCCCCACCACTATCCTGCGCACTGCTACGTAGACACGACGCCGTACCAGACCAACCCCATCACCGCACCGACGAGGATCGCAACCGGCGGGCTCACGCCGAACCAGTACCCGCCGACGTAGCTGCCGGCCGTGACAACAACCCACCAGGGGTCGAGGCCGAGGTTGGCGCCCTGCTGGTAGCTCTCGTCAATGTACCCCGTCTGCCAGAGCCGGTAGACGGCCGTGTATATCAGCCCGACGGCGGCGGCGTTGACCCCACGCAGCGAAGACCGGACCCATCGCCACCCGCGGACCGCGCGCCACACGCCCATTGTCCCGTGCACCGTGATGAGCCCGGGAGCAAACATGCCCGCGTACGCTATCGCGGCGCCCGCCGCCGCGGGTAACCCGGCGTTGATGGCCGTCAGACTGCCGAGGTACACTGCGAAGTTGAAGTTGGGACCGGGAAAGGCCTGCGTGATGGCCAGGCCGAGGAGGAAGTCGCGCGTGCTGAGCCACCCTTCGGCCACGGTATACTCGCGGAGCAACGGGATCACGACTGGACCGCCGCCGAATATAATGGTTCCTGCGAGGTACATGTTTGCAAACAGACTGAAGAGCAGGGGCCGCGAGGAGGCGGGCTGCAAAGTGCCGCGCAGGATCATGACGGCCGCAAACGAGGTCAGGAACATGGTGATGATTGCGACGCCCGTCTTCCATGACATGTTGAACTGCCGGTCCTGCGGGACGATGCGGGACGACGCGGCTTCTCCTTCTTCGTCTTGGGCGCCAGGAGCAGGGGGCGTGCCAATGTCACCACTCGTCTTTGCTCCAGAGGTCGGCCGGATCTGGGTGTGCTCAGACGTGGGCGTCTGCCGGGCGGGTTGCGGCGCATGCGACATTTCGACCGCCTCCTCTTCGGCGGGAGACTGCCTGCGCTTCTCCTTGGGCTTCAGCGCGCGCGCCACAGCCCCAACCGGGCTATGCAGCCAGCGAAAGTCGTACACGATGGTCGCCACGCCGGCGAGCAGCATGAGCAGGGGGAAGTACCACAGGGCGTTGTACAGCATGCCGGCAGACGCGCCGATGAAGACGATGATGCGCGTGAGCTTGTCAGTGATGGCCTTTTCCGAAAGTTGCACGGCGGCGAGGGCGACGATGCCGACCGTGGCGGCGTTGAGGCCCGAGAGCACGGCGTAGGCTGGCCGCGGCAGGGTGTCGCCGATGTTGGAGACGCCGATGGACAGGGCGAACATGCCCAGGGCGCCGGGGAGGCTGCGAGGTTATGATTTTGTGCGTGAGCATAGGGCATCAAAGAGGCATCTGTGCGAGTATCCCGCGGTGGTGGGCTCACCTCCAGAGCAGGAAGCCAAAGAGGGCAGACAGGGTGCCATCGTGAAGCAGGTTGATGCAGTAGTGCATCTTTGTGCTGCCGGGCCCGGAAAAGGCCTGGCACACGCTGAAGAGCTCCTGGTACTGTTGGGGATGGAGATCAGCAGCGGTAATACCATACGCTGAGAATGTGACGCTGGGCTACGTACCATTTGCTCGTCGACCCATTGCAATTTTGTCGTAAACTTGTCGCGGAACTACAAACGCAACACGACATCAGCAATGGCACACACACTGGAGAGACGGCTGTGTCGAGTGTGACTGACAATCTTAAAGTGCGTCGGCGGCCCGCCAAACGATGTGAAGCCAAGGTACCAGTTCTCGCGGAGGGTGTTTTGCAAAGACTGCTGGATATCGGCAGGGCGCCAGCCGAGGCGGCGCTGTATGGCCATTGTCGTCGGAGATGTGGTCGCGTGCCCTCTTCGGTTGTTGAGGGACCAGGAGGAGGGAGTGCGCGAACATGGATTGATCCAGCGTCTCCGACCTATACTCAGCAGTGCAGTAATCAAAGCTCACGGCTTAGGGCTCCCAGGTAGGTTCAGATGAGGCTGGCCACTAGCCGTCGATATAGCGAGCACGTGGACACGCCTAGCGTGCGCCAGCTGGAGCTGAGAAGTTCTAGCTTGAATTTGCCAAGAGACAAGATAAATACAAGGGAACACGGCCACTCGAGACGGCGGAAACAAAATCACGTTGGCTTATCCGCTTCCTACGATACTCAACGCGGCTTACTCGAGAGGTGAATAGACCCTTGGCTGCGCGAATAGTGCCGGGGCTTTTATCCCCGCTGGTTCAGCAATAAAAGATTAATATTAATCTAGAGGTAAATACCGATACAATACCCCGGGTACACAATTGCCTTGCACCAACACGACCGCCGACACCCTCATACGCCATTCCCAACTCTCTCCAAGTCTTTATATCCCTCCCACCCCGCAACTCCTTAGTAAAACCCCATCTCTCACGAGCTCAGAATATCCGCCGCCGCGGCAATCGCCCGCGCCGTCCTGCCCACCCACTCCTGTGCGACCTTGAACTCTGCATCCTTGGCGTACTGTACGCCTTCGGTGATGCCCGGGAACGTGACGGCCGCGTAGCCTGTGTCGAGCCCGGGCGCCGTGACGACGTGCTTGTAGAACTCGCGGTTCGGGAGGCCGCCCTGCGACACGAAGCCCCGCTGGAAGTCGCGGTACCGGTGGTTGACGACCGTCTTGAGCTGCTCGTCGTCGCGCTCGACGGCCAGCAGCTCCAGGGCCTTGACCGCCGCTGCGCTGTCCTCGAACTTGGAGATGGCCTGGTCCAGCTCGGACAGGTCCAGCTCTGTGGCGCCCTGCTCCTCGGCGAACTCGGCAAGGTCGTCGTAGTAGGCGCGCAGCTCAACGCCGTAGTTCTGCGTGTCGATGGGCAAGATCTCGTCGCTGGCGAGGTGGTACGCGACCAGGGCCAGGTACTGGCCCTGCGAGGCGTGCACGCTGAAGCCAGGGTCGCCGAGCGTCGCCATCCAGTGGTACGTGTCGTAGTTGGAGTGGTAGTGCCAGACAGGGTCGTTGGGGCCGCCCGAGCTGCCGACGTCGAACGAGCTGATGCCCCGGTGCAGGAACGGCGTGTAGTCGGACCCGGAGCCGAGCACGCCGACGACGCCGCCCGATTCCTCGTGCCAGGCGTCGTACAGGGAGCGGTTGTATCCGCCAAAGTTGGGGTGGACGACCTTCTTCATCATGTTGGTCGCCAGGGTGTGCAGCTCAGGGGTTGTGGCCAGGTTGGGCCGGGGCCCGGCGACGGCAACGTCGATGTTGAGGTACGCAACGGCCGTGTCGGTGAGCCAGTCGACGTGCTCCTCGACCCATTCCGTCGAGCCGATGAGGCCCCATTCCTCAGCGTCCCACGAGGCGAGGACAATGTTGCGCTTGGGCTGCCAGCCTGACGCGCGGAGCTTGTTGATGGCACGGGTGAACTCGACGAGCACGGCAGAGCCCGAGTTGGGGTCGCCATTGCCGCCCTATTGCAAGTCAGCGATATGTCATTCCACGAGCTTGGCATTGATATGAAAACTTACCACCATCCAGGTGTCGCGGTGGTTGCCAATGACAATCGTCTCGTCGGGGTTCGTGCCGTTGATGTGGCCAATGACGTTGTGGATGGGCCGAATCTCCTCGCGCGAGACGACGTCCACAGTGAGCTTGACGCCCGGGGCCGGGCCGGAGCTGTACTCGGCGTCGAGTCCTCCGACCCAGCGGGTGCGGTTGATCTGCGCGGCAGACAGGCCGTGGCCGTCGAGGGCCTTTAGCAGAGGCTCGGCGGCGCCGTACGAGATGGGGAGGGACGGGATCTTGGCAATCACGTTGGATGTGTCGGCACGAGGGGCGTCCTTGTGCGACGGGTACCCCGGAGTCGTGGGGTCGCCGGGAGACGTAGAAAGGAACAGCGTAGAGCCCTTCTGAACAGAGTGAGGGCTTCTGGCAGGTCCGTCTACGATGTTTGGGTCAGCGTTCTGCATGATGGGACTATTACCCTCTCAGACAACATACCTGGATAGGCTTTGTGGCCCTTTGCCACTGTCATGTTTCCATCATCGCCGGGGTCGCTGAAAAGCACCGCGGCAATGGCGCCGTGGTCTTGCGCATTCTTGACCTTGAGTCCGCGGAAAAGGCCGCCGTACTTGATGAGCGCAATCTTGCCCTCAAAGCTGACGCCAAGCTCGACAAGTCTCTCAAAATCGTCGATCGAGCCACGACTAAACCACGCACGCGGTCAGATAAAGAAGCTTGCAAAAGGCCTACACGACGCGATGAATAACTCACCCAGCATAAATGTACTCGGCCTCGGCCTTGCCCGACGGCGAGTACCCCAGGAACGTCTGTTGCGAGATGACGTCGAATCCTGTGGCCTCGTCGTCTTCGAGGACGGGCTCCTTGAGGTCTACCTCGGACCGGACGCCGTCGGCGCCCGTGAAGCTGAGCGCCGCGCTGACGGGGTAGCGAAAGTAGACGTGGTACTCGTTGAGGTGGGCATCGACGCCGTTCTCAGACCACTTATCGGCCGTCCACTGCGCGGCCTCCTTGCCGTAGCCGGCCAGCTTGTTCTGGTAGCCGTAGTAGCGCGACCAGTCGTCAATAGTGACGTTGTCAAACGAGTTGACGAGCAGCGTCTCCTGCTCCGTCAGGACCGGAGGCCACTGCTCGTCGCGACGCGAGAGGGCCTGGCGGTGCGTGTGCCGCTCATCGACGTTAAAGTCGCGCTGGCATGCCGAGACGCCGGCGGCGAGGGCCGCGAGGGTCAGCAGGTTCTTGACAGCCATGATTGAACAAGTTGCCAGAGTATGTCTGAATCATCAGATGGCCCAGCTAGAGGAATAGAGGCAAGCCGCAGAAGAAGGGCGGGCGCGATCGACGTTTTAATAGCCGGGCACGGCCGGAGTCGGCTTACACGACATGACGATGCCAACGCTGCAGAGCATGCAGGTATTGCTGCCCAGCTACGCCGGGGCCTTGGCCGGCAACATATTCGGCAGGACAAAACGGTCTCGGCAGAGCACTATGGTACCCTGGCCGGCTACTCCGGACGGTTCACTAGCCCACCCGGCAACAGCAACAAGACGATGAAAACCGCGCACCGGAACAAAGTCTGAATGCCGTCATCCTGCCCGAATCGCACGATTACCCCAACCTCAAAAAGTCGCCGTTCCCAGCCGTGACCGCCCAAGGCGCGCCGTGACTCGTAACAAGCGAGTGGTGAGCAAAATAAACAAGTCAGTTTTGGTGGAGCAATGGTAGTTAGATGTCCGATTTATTTTGCTCGCCGCCTCGACAGTGCAGGCAGGCATGTCTGCGTCCAAGAAGCGGGGTACGGGCTCAGCAGCACGTTCTCACCTGCCTTGTCGGCTCAAGCGCGACTTGGCAGCTGATGGGGGACACTGACGTCGTGCTCCTTACGTAGTGTGTACAGGGAGCCGATCACCGACTCGGCTGCATTACACCGCCGCATGTGCTTGGCCACTCATCCGATTGTCCGGTAAGGGCTGTGTGGGGAAGGCAGAACGGAATTGTGAAGAGCGCTTGGCATAGATCTCGGTGCTATCCTGATTAATGTCAGCGTTGAAAATGAACCCCCTGTGCGGATACTCGAGCCTGTGGCTAGGGTATGAACACTGAGATACTGACAACCGTAGACTTTTTTTTTCTTCCCCTTTCTCCCTTTCCTGCACGTCATCAGCCCAGGTCCAGCTGTTGACACTCAATTGACGTAAATTCGGTGGGTCACCCTTTTTTTTTTTTTTTTTTTTTTTAAAGTCCTCTATTGACTGTCAATTTGCCAAGAGGAAACACTACCGCGCATGATTGGTTGCAGCAACCACTCACATCTCTGGAGGCTTGTTCTCGTCATTGGTGATCGAGCTTGGGCGATCGTCTTGTCGGCGATCATGAAGTGCTTGTGGTAAAAGACGCTGAAGATTATAGCGCCAAGAACGAAGTAGCCCAGAAGTAACATTGGTTATAAAGTAGAGCAATTACTCAATGATAAGTCGCTGTCCCGTGGCAGTTGAAGTTCGCACATTCGGAACTATGGCAACGGTCTATTGCGCGACACCTGGGCTGTTCTTTGTCACTGTTTCGTCCGCAACTCGCGACAGTTCGCAAAGTTGCATAGAGAACCACGGACTTCTCCAATTGATTAATCCTTGTTTGCTATCACTCTATTTACTGGATGGTGAGGCTCTGAAGAGACGCAGCCGCTCAGTTGTGGCTGCCTGGCCGCATGTCTTAGTCCTTTGCCAAACTCCTGCTGGACTTTCAGTTATTCGAGCGTTAATGCATGTCGGCCTTGTTGGTGGATACCCCCGCTTTGCGGCTTCTGTGAGGGAAGCGTGAGATGGTGCAAATCCTCAAGGCAGTCCATATGGTGGCGGGACCCTCACCCATACATGCTGTACTGAGAAGCCGCGTGCGACACGCCACAATCACGCCTGGGTAAGGTCGGCGCACACCCGGCGGCAACTCACCCCCCAAGATGCTGTGCGACGTTTGCAAGAACGGCCTCGAGGGGATGTGGGACCCGACTCGTACTGAGCGGGTTGCCTCATTTGAGGACTTTATTATCTGGACGGACGAAAAGCGTAGTAAGTGCGCTCGCGGCCACGCATTCCACATTACAAGCTCGTTGAATAGGCAGTAGCTGACTAGATTTGCATCGCCAGCCCCGCTGAAAGGCCTAGAACATGTCTTTGGCCACCATAAGACCGAGGCATCGTTCAAGGTAGCGACTGCAGACGGGTGTACCATATGTAACAAGTACACTACAGCAGAGCTTGGCGGGCCACCAGTTGGGCACCAGCGGCACCGCAACATCGACTACTTCTCAGTCTTTTATGTCCTTGACGGCAAGGGAACGCAATCTTCGGAATTGGGGGAGCCGCTCATGGTCTGTAACTTTGGACGCTCGCGTGCGAGTTATGGCTCTCGTTTTTTCTTGTGCAGAGGTAAGTGTTTGGATTTATTTCCCTTCTGGCATGGCCAAGGGCTCGGTTGAGCAGGCACAGGAATGCTAACATCCGACTTAGAAGATCCGGAAAGCGATCAGAGAGACAGCCTTCACCCTGCGATGGGCTCATTCACTGGTGATGATGGCACTCGGCAGACCATACAAGGCTGGATGCGAGAGTGTCTCGAAACGCATTCTATCTGCCAGAGGCGACAGGCAAAGCAAACAGGCTACCGCCCGACTCGATTATTAGAGCTGAGTCCTCATGGCACCTGGCGTCTAGTGAATGGTGTCGACTGTCCCGCGGTGCTCCGATATGCAGCACTAAGCTACTGCTGGGGAGATCAGCCCGTGGAGCGCCTACTGAGGCTCCTTAAAACGACTTCTCAACTTCTGTCTGATAAACAAGCAATCGACACGTTGCCAAAGACATTTAGAGAGGCAGCGCAAATCGCGCAGTGGTTCCAAGTCAACTATCTCTGGATAGATAGGCTTTGCATCTACCAAGATTCTGCTAGCGACTGGCAACGCGAGGCAGGAACTATGAAGGACGTCTACCAGAACGCAGAATTCAGTATCGCAGCACTTGGTGCGCAGGATAGCGACGGTGGGTGTTTCTTCGAGCGTAGCTTCTCTAAACTAACCTTCACTATCGTCCGTATGAAGCTGGCAGATGCCGACCCGCCGATGGCATTCAGGTGCGATATGGACAGCGAGACCCCGTGGGAGTACATTTTTCAGCGAGATCCTTTAACAACTCGGTCATGGGTCGTCCAGGAACGACTACTTGCACCTCGAACTGTATATCTCGGTTCGCGGCAGGTGTTCTGGGAGTGTAGCGACTCGGGCTACGCCGAGATGTACCCGCATATAAATATTTCCGCCACGCCCAATCACGAAAGCCTCTGTTCATGGAAGCGGCTGTTGGATGCAAAGCCGGATTGGTTTGCGCGCGACCAGTATGAACAGCTCTTCGAAAATTGGAACGCTTTAGTCGCGCTTTACTCGACCAAGCGTTTAACCATGCCGGCAGACAAGCTAATTGCTATCTCCGGATTAGCTAAGGATATGAAGGCCTCGCTCTGCGCGGCCAGGCCAGGAATACATCGATATTTTGCAGGACTCTGGGAAGATGACTTTCCGGGTACGCTTGGTTGGAAAGTCACCGGGCCGGCTTACAGGGTTCCTGAATATCGGGCGCCGTCCTGGTCCTGGGCTTCTCTCGATGGCGGCGTCGCCATGTATAGCTCTTCCTTTAGAGATCATGCCGGAAAGCTTTCGACCCTCGAGGCGACGGATGTGACCTACAGCAATGAAGACGAGACAGGGGAGGTGCGCTCCGGCACGATCACGCTCCGGGGGCCCTGCTCGAAGGCGCGCTTCGAGTTCGGTTCGGACAACACGGGAAAAATCACGAGTGTCGAGGATCGTAATGGCGACAATATGAGCGAGATCGAGGAACATAGCAGCTGGTGGAGTACGGTTACCTTTGACACACTCAGCGACTTTATGAGCGAGGCCATGGTAATCTGGCTGAACTACTATCTTCCTATTCAAGGGTCTTCCGTCAGTGGGCTCATCCTTGCATCGCTCAAAGACGGAACATTCCGAAGGCTCGGCGTCGCCCAGATCCATTTCGAAAGGAAGGAGGCTGTCCAGAGTTTCAAGGACGACCTGGCTGAGGCGTGCGTGGCCGTAGTTTGACCTCGCAATCGTCAAATATATGAGCAGGTCAGCCCCTTCCAGTTGCGTGAGGAAGAGGATAATCATAATGCTAAGACATATCTCACTACTTCTGTTTGCGAAGAAAGAGACACAAGGAACTATGTTTCAGGCTCATTGGTTACGATGAATTGTGTGAATAGTCCGGATTCGATGCGGGTACTCTTCTCGCTTTGTCTCATTCAAACGGCGAACATTCTGTCAATATATATATTTCGTGGAATTTGTGTTGTTCCACCTTGCACCACCTTCACCAAGCTAAACACGCCGCTCTCCCATTAAACTTCTTGTGCAACCGATGCCCGAAAGGGTGCTGAGAAGCATTGATATCGTAGGCCTATCATATTAGCTCTATGCGCCCGGCACCACGGTGCGGAAATGCAAAGGCCTCTATCCAATGTTTGTGTTTGTGTTCCACACGGCGTAGACCTTACCGCTCGACTAGCAGAGCGTAGGCTCATTGGCGCAGCTTGCAGGGGCATCATCGCCGAGAGAGTCGCCCGAGTCGTAGCACATGTTGGCAAAGTCGTAGTGGCAGATATCGATGCAGTTGGCCTAGGTACTCTTGAAGCCGATCCATGAGTACGCGCCGTCAGATGTAGTCGAGGTGTTGACGCCCAGTCTGCCAACTGGTCGGTATAGTCCGTCGCTTTCCAGGCAGGCGGATGCGGTCATGTCCAAGGTCATCTCGACCACCCTGTTCATGAGTCCCTAGAACAAGACAACGATCACGCTGTGGCGAGTAGTTAGGCCTGGACACTGCATAGTATACTGGCCTCTGAGGAGAGTGCCTTCCAACTGACTCAAGGATAATTCAAAAGGCTCTGTAGAATTCCTCATGTTGTTGGCGGAGGAACAGGTCCAGATGATCGCATAATCACTGAGTCTGTGCCCTATGACGTACATCACGCCATTGGCAACCATGGCTGCAATGTCGGTATGCCAGTCACCGGCCCACGGCGAGCACTCGTTGAACGTGCTGCCATCGTAGAGAAAGACATCCAAAACCGGACACTGATGCCGAGGTAACTGGCACGAGTGCGTACAAGTTCATGTTGAAGACGACGAGGGCCGAGGCATAGTCCCGGTGCTTGAAGCTGTCCCTTTTGCTGCTGCTATCCCTGAAACTGACGAGCTGGTAGAGTTCCACCCGTCATCGTTGGTGTTGCGGGATGCAAAGCTGAAGCTTGGAGCGAAGGCGGCTCCTTCTTCCGTCATGGTAGGCCAGGCAACGAGAAGGCGACTATTGAATCGCATAATCTAGGTCTGACGGTAGACCCCGTGTCTTGGCCTATGGAGAGAGGTTGGAGACCGGTCCACGACATGTTGGGCGACTTGGGCTGGGAGAATAGATGTGTAAGGGTACGAGTAAAGATTAGGCTGGAGGCATATACGTTGAAGACTATTTACTGATTGTTATTGCGCTGCTGGCAGCTTTCGCATCTTTATAGTCGAGTTGTGAACATCACGTTCTGTTCTGAAATGCACGTCGTGAGGTGGCTATATTGTCAATTAGGCGTCGTGGTTATGGAGTCTGATCACAGTATTAGTTGCGCAACAAATGAGAATATCCGCAATGGCGCAGGCAAGGTAACACGATGTGAAATTTGCGCGTGCAGCCAGAAGCACTCAACACAGTTTGATAGACCGTGTTTGACTGGAGCGGGATATAGTCATAGGGAAGTCAGGGTTGGGGTAGGTCCAGACCATACGCCACGCAACCAAAACAAGCTGAGTAAAATGAGAGCCAAACACGTGGCAACCGCATAAAAGCGCGTGACAGCATCTACAACGATGTCTACCGTTTGTCTGCGGCGTAGCTGAAGTGAGCTCAGCTGGTCTAAATCTAGCATTATCTCGGCACATTCTATGCGGCCCCCAACAGAGAGCAAGCCGCAAACACGGCCTAGACTCTATATTCAAGGGGGAAGCATCCTGTTCTATCCCGCTACATGCCACGAGGCCGGTTGCATCAGCTAGTGGTGTGGCTTGCCGTTCAGAGTCAACCGTGTGGCAGCAGCGCGATGAACTGTTGTCTGGGCTTAGAGACCATCGAATACCCGTATCTTGGTAAAACACAGCTGCGACAGCAGCCAGGCCAATGACTGATGAAAGCCGTTTAGTTGGAAACAAAACTGTTTATACGCGTGATAGTGGAGTGTTCACATTCTACCCATCAGTCCAGTCTGGCATGAAGCTGTCCAAAGCACTTCGCTGCGGAAAACCGCATTGCAATCTAATTACGTGAGCAAGTCGCCATTCCCGTGAACCGAAATCGCGTTTGCGCTACACTGACTTTACCAGTGTGTGCCGCTATCAGCGAGAGCCTTGTCTCCCTTTTCTTACTGTCCCGTGTTTCGTAAACCATGCGCATTGCCTTGCGGCGTGTCCAAATATCCCAATCTGCTTGAATTACCCATCAAACAGCGTGATTTGACCCCTTTTCAAACATGCTGTCTGCAAAGGCCCTCTTGCATGCCATGAATTTTGAGCACGGTCCGTCAGGGAGTGTCAGTTTGATCAAACCATGCTATCTACCCATTGGCCACCACATGATGCACGGCAGCATACTATTCCACGTGAGCAGGATTAGTCCAGAAATCCTCCCACGGTTTCCAGTCCGCAATCATCTCAGGTGGCAGGTCGGGAACGGTTGTGATCGCGACGGCGGCCTTCCAGACTTCCAAATGCAGCTGTACGACCTGATGGACTCGTGGTGTCTTGGGACACTGCGCATGTAGGGGCCACAACGTCACGGGAATGGACGGCGGGCTGAAGCGCAGCAGCGCGCTGGCGCAGACCTCGACGCTGCCGGAAAGCCAGGTGCGGAAGTCAAAGTACATCCTCCCGTCGATGACCCCGTGACGCTTGAGCTCGCGCGCGAAGCCGCCCTCCTGGGCCATCTGGCAGGTGATGCGGCAGGCGCGCCTCGCCGTGCCCGTCGACGAGCCCGCGGTGCAGCCGTCGCAGCGGTCGTCCCGGGTGTTGACGTTGACATCGAGGAAGCACGCGTACGCGTCCAGGTTCGCTCTGCACATGGCCTGGATTGCGGCGTGCTTGGCATTGTGCAGATTAACGCAGCCGTCCCGGAGCAGCTGGAAGATGCCATAGATGTCGTGACCGGGCTTGTCGATCAGCACGCCGCCGAGCTGCAGGAGTAGCCACGGCTGGCTGGTTGGCAGGTTGTCACCCATGCGGCATGGGCCGCCGTATGGCCCGAAGTTGTGTGAGACCTGGCCGTCGTACGCGTGGTTGACGAGCATCGCGATATTCTTGAGTCGATCGTGAATTACATCGAACGGCGCCGCGAGGATAACGAGCGACTCAAATACAAAAAGATTGTCGAAGGGCAGCTTAAGAATTCTCTCCTGCCAGCCTGATCTGATTATACCCAGAGTACGCGGCATTGAAAAGTAGTTGACTGCCATGATGATACGTTCAACGAGTTTCTTTGACGAAAATCTCTCGTAGACGTTCAGATCACCAAACACTACCGAGAAAATGAACCAGACAGCTACAGGATCGCCTTCTGGCATCGTGACAATCCACGCGCCCTGTGCAGGCTTTCTTTCCGCCCAGGTATTGGAAAGAAGACAGTGAAAATAGCTTGATGGTTCGAAAGCTGTCAGAATTTGAGACACTACGTGGAAATCTGTAGAGGGCGTGACAATGCTATTTGCGGTGATGGAACTCGTGCGTTAGTATACCAAGCTTGCTGCAGTAGCTCAACCCCGTATCTACTGAGTTCACGTACTTGGACACCGCAGTCGCGATGGTGTTCACAGCTTTGGAAGCCATGTGTCTCTGAGGCGGCATGATGCCAAAAAGGGTTCGTAGTAAAGCTGGAGAATGGAGGTCTAACGACTCTGCAAGGTTGAAGAGATCGACTGTCAGCTTGCTTTTTAGAAGAAACACATACAACCCGTTTCCACATCGTCGAAGTTCACCTAGGTTTTGTGATGCTAGTGCGAGTAGCGGCAGCAAAAGCTTTTTATGTAGTCGTGGTTGTGAGGGAAAAGTGAGGTGAAGCCAGTCTCTGCGCCGCTTCAGTTCTGGCGAATGGAAATCTTGGTGTTTGCAGAGATGATGCAGCAACCTTCTGGTATCTTGCAATTTGTTGCAAGACGAACGCAACGGATGTGATGTACTAGAACAATGTTCACAAAGGTTGCGAGAGGAAAGAAGAATTCTCTTGACGGGATGGTACCGAGCCTGCAGGAGAGGAAAAATTAAGGAGGAGGGGCAGAGGCAGAAATGATGAAGGTTAGATGCAATAAGGTAGCGCACGCAACGTTGCCCAGGAAATCGTTTCGACAATGACAAGGCCCATGTGGCACTAGGTCCACGATACTTCACCTAATAGGACGACTCAGCTAGCAGCAGGCTCCAGCCACAATCGTCTACGGGCTAGTAGAATCCCCTCTAAATTTATGGTGAGGCTTTATTCATTATGTTGCATTGAAAGGCACTATCTCGACATAGCCAAGAAGCCCTGAGGGCCTTGGCTAGCACTGCGTTAATCTCAGGGGCAGTGCCTCACTGTGGCTTTTCATCTTTGCTACCATACCTTGGCGCCACAGGCGCGCTTCCGATTGAGCAGCAGTATACACGAGTACGTAATTGAGAGACTGAGAGTTTGTGTCCACAGCGAGACGCAAGATCGCGCGGGGAAGTTGACGAGCAGGAGAGTTAGCGCATGCCTCTAGTCACCAAACCGGAAATACTTCGCCAACAGCCGACCTCCGTACTATCCTAGCGCTTCATCGCATACACAAATTGGCTTTGGGTCGTCAACAAAGCAAACAGACATACCCTCCTACTCCGCTGCGATAGGAGACGTGACATCGCAACGCAGCATTTGTCTGCCCAGCTTCACTCGATCTGCGATTCCAAAAGTTTTTCATAGCTGCCCCCTTGGCGCACATCTCTTCCCAGAGGACTTCAGTCCAGATTCGCCTACAAGCATTCGTCAAAGCTTGATGGCTACAAAAGACTTTTTCGACCGTGCTGTTGGCTCTTTCCACGCGATCCTCACGGACATTGGTCACACTTCCGAATTTACAGTAATTATGATGCTCAAGATAATATTCGTTGTATGAACCTTGAAAAAAATTCTTTAGTACTCGTCGCCTAGCTCAGACAATGTACTCGCAAAGTCGTTGCGCCTGTTAAACTACCTTTTCACCGCACCGGCTCGTCTTCTCACGGGTACCTGCTTACGAACTCGAAATACATGGTGGGAATATCACACATCGCTCCAAGTTATAGCCACCAATACAAGACGGAAACATCGAATGCCTACAGCTGAGCAAGTCTGCGTTTCTGGAACTTCTCGTAGCTCTCAAGGGTGCCGATATTCTCCACCACACGTTCGTCCACCCAGGCGCGGCAGCCGACAATCCGCAGAAGCTCGGTAGAAATGTCCAGCATCTCTCCGGGCCGGGGCCTCCCCGGCTACTGCAGGAGCTCGAAGGTCTCAATCAGATCCCTGAACACGGCGGGACAGGCCGTCTTGCGCCGAGTCGGCAGCGGCCTCCTGCCCCGTAGACTGTCCCAGCTTCCCCACACCTGCATATTCGTTAGTTGTGGCTGACAGAGTGTTCTCGTTCTAGATTGCCTAGCGAGTATGCCCTGAGCATTTTGCCGACCCTAAAGCTGTCGTGAAGATGATGTACCACATTGCCGTCTTTTTGTTGGTCGCTTGAGGTGTTGAAAATTATCGAGCGAATTCGGAGGGATATCTACAGGCAAACAAGCGGCTTCGACCTGGACGCGAGAGATCGCTATGGGTAGAGCTAGCAGAGTGCCTTCTCCGTGTACATGCAGACGCTGAGCAATGGCTGCGTTCAGGTTGCCGGGCATGAACGAAGAAAATATGGTGAGATTTTCCCACATTGAGTGGCTCCAGAAGGCGTTGTGACGCGTCACGGAGAAGATGGGCGTCTTTGCTGAATTGCCCGTGGAAATGGTCGCAGCAGCCGAGGAAGGAAATGGTGATTTCCTGGAGGGTGCTTGAGGGCACGCTGCTGCCTCAAAGTCAGGTGGGCCGGTAGTGAGACGAGGACGACAAGAAGTGGAGGCAGAGATAATGTACGATGGCGAATTTGAGGAGAGCAGATAGGGTGAGGCGAGGGCGAGAAAAGAAGCCTGCTGGTTGATATGTTTATTCTTGTCGCAATTAGGGAGGGAGGTGGAGTGGCTGCCTTGATTCCCAGGCATCCGCAACCCACAATGAAGCCCGAGGCAGCAACCAACAGCCACCACAAGCAGGTTGCAGCCTCAAATCTCAGGCACTAATCAATGGACAGACGCCTGCTAGTGCTGACTTTGTCAAAATCCCGACTGTTGAACAGCCCGCCAGCATCAACCTCCCTCTGCAACCATCCTCCGCTCATGGACGGCATCAGCCAACTCTTTGCGCCCGGTGCGACACCGGATCGCCCGCTACCGGCGTGCAACGATGCCGACGTCAACAGTCGGCCTCCCCGTCTCTTCCAACTCCCGGCAGAGCTCCGCCTCGAGATCTACGACCATGTGCTGCGGCAGAGTCACCGGTACAACCTGAGGTCCCACGGGAAGAAACGGTTCCGTCCACGCCGACCGCTGGCGACTGCTCTTCTACTCGTCTGCAACACGATCTACTACGAATTCGCGCCAATCTTCTACGCAGCTTCGACCGTAGTATTCAGATGCGACCGGGATCTTCTCGGGCGGTACATTGATTACATGAACTGGCTTCGAGCCCTTCACGACTCGCTCAGTTGCAACAAGCTGGCTCGGTCAACGCTACACCACGCGCGGAAGTTACACGTCTGTATTGATACGCCAATGTGGCCGGCAGCTTCTCATCTGTGGATGGCTGTCCTCGAGCTCACCGCAGCCAAGACTGCCGGATGCCTGCGCGAGCTCACGCTAACATTCTACCACTCCGCCGACCTGCCCCCCACGAATGACGACTCTGACGATCCCGAGGAACAGCTCGTCGGCCCTCTCTGGCCTGCCGACAAGCCGGGCAGCGAGCCCGACAAGTTTGAGCACCATCGGAGTGTGGACCTCTCTGCGAACAAGGCATTTGCTGAGACCATGTGTGCCTTTTATGGTCTGGAGCGACTCGACATTCGGGGTTTCCAGGACGAGGTTTGGCCTGCTGTATTTGATGTCACTCTTGATCGTGGGTTAGAGCTACTGCGTGCAGGGTTTATGAAAATGGTGAGCCGTGACGACGAGTCTGGACATCCGGTGAAGACATTCCGAGCAGTCTACCGGAGAAAAGAGATGTCAGTCAAGTGTGAGGGCCTCGACTCGAGAGCCGACCGACAGCAGCGAGTATTTCCAAAGATAGAGAGAAACGGGACGCGTCACTCGCTCTACCAGAGCCTGGGATTGTCTGAAGGGAGTCGTTACTCGCTCTTCCAGAGCTTGGGGTTATCTGAAGATAGATATCCACCACCTATATAAAGCGCCGCTGCTAGGAGCTGCCACGGATCATGAATGCTAGGGGAAGCAGTGCGACTAAGACAAAGCCATTTTGATAGCGATACTGGAGGCAGCCGCGACCCAATGCACAAGGGCTTACCTGTGCCCACCTCGCCTCTGAAGAAGAGGATTCCTTATATTTTTAACTAATTCAAGGCGTTATAGTTGAATTATCTTATACATTGTCGTGCGAGGACCCGAAAAGTGTCTCATTCACTTGTGTGTCTCAGTCACTTGTGGATTACGTTAGTACCTCTTCTAAGAGATACAACCCCTAAGAGAACAACGATATTTAATAAGCGATATTTCCTTAGAATTACCTATTCACTAGGACAGCAATCCCGGAGCCCGACTTACGGTTAACCCCCAAAGGTCGGATCATGACAGCTAGCTATATAGTCTCGCGTTCGCGCTGGTATGGGACTGCCTCGTGTAAGTAGTAGTTCTTTGCTTGCGAAATTAAAGAAGCGTGCGTATTTCTATCAGTCTAAAGCTAAACAGGGACGTATACTCGACCTGGAGTAGTCCTGTCCCTGCAGTCTACAGAAGTCTAGGTATCCAGGAATATAGACATAGGAAAATTGCTTGGTCGGATTGTTTCGTACGACGCCCTCCGCCCCCCTCCCCCCCCCTGAAATCAATAGTAGTTACAGTTCAGAACACAAGAGAACGGTGAGAAGGGGGGGCAAGCGAGAAACAGGTCAACAAAAAATTAGCCCGCGACATGCTCGTCCTCGTCATCACCTTATTTGCCTCAGGCGGATGCGACAGACTTGGAAGCAGCCGAACGCGGCTTCAGCTTGACCATGAGGTCCCCCTTGTCCCACAGGACGAAGACCTTTTGGTCGGCTGCCCACGACGAGCTCCGGGGCAGTAGCTCCAGGTCAAACGAGTACAAGAGACGAGCCATGATGAGGCGCATCTCGGCATATGCGAGGCTGTGATTGTCCGACGCGGTTTTTGTTAGTAAAAGATTCTGAGCTAGTAGAGGGTGACCGGATTTCTCCGGCAAAAGGAAATAAAGGGTGATCAAGTCAAAGCATGAGCTGACCCGGGAGTAGCGGGGATACTTACTTCTTACCGACGCAGTTTCGTGGGCCTGTGGAAAAGGGCTGCAGGACCTCGGTCCTGTCATTCACGAAACACGAAGTGGGCATCCTGGCGCTGGAGAGCCAGCGCTCTGGCAGGAACCGTTGCGGCTCATAGAAATTCAGGTCCGACTGGTACGCTGCCCATTGGGGTATGGACACATTCGTCTGTTGTAAAGGACGGATCGGTCAGCTTGGCACTTGATTTGTTTTTCTTGGGGCATAGTATGAGACAGAATGCAAGACGCTGCGCTCATTAGATTAGAGGGACTTCTTACTGCGCCTGCTATAAAACACCCGTCGATAGTCTCGCCACCCTCGGGAACGACGCGTGGCAGGCCAGTGGGCACAGGAGGGTCTGGTGCAAGTCGCAGATTAGCAATCAATCATTTGCCGGACCTAGGGCGTAAGCCAATGAAAAGTTCGCACGTACACATTCTGAAGCTCTCAGTGAACACGGCTATGAGATACTCAAGCTTGTTGACGGAAGATATGTTGATCTCATCCTCGCTAGCAAAGGTGTTGCGGATCTCGCGCACTAGTATGTCGTACTTCTCCCTGTTGTTTAGGAGCTGGAATGTCGTTCCGCTTAGCTGCGTGGCCGTCGTTTCAGAGCCTGCAGTAATGAAGATGGCCGCATTCTCTGCGATCTCGTCTTCAGAGAGGCCTTGGCCCTTGCCGCCGTTGTTGCGTAGGATGTGGGACATAAAGTCCTCGCGGTCCGTGTTGCCAGATTGCACGCGCTGTAAGGCGGTTTCGCGGCTGAGGCGGGCATGCTCGATATGACTTTGCTTCATACTCTTTGAAATGAGTAGTTCTGCGAACGGCTTCAAGCTTGGATGTAGCTGAAGAATTTGGGCAAAGGGTATTCTACGTATGTTGTTGAAGATCATAGCAATCCAAGGGTCGTACGCGCTCGAGTCAAGGCAGCCAAAAGGCTTGCCAAATGCCAGATCTCCTATAAGATCAAACGTCGCATAGTTATACCAGGCGACGATGTTAATAGCCTCACCGGTGGTCGCCTTTTCGGCCATTTTGGAGATGAAGAGGTCCGTGTAGTGCTTGAGGATATGTTCTTGGGCGCGAAGAGCCTTGTCTGAAAACGCATGGGCGATTGTGCGGCGCATACGCTTGTGGTTCTCGTTGTCTGCCGTGATGATGTTAGGGGTACCTGAAACAGTCTCGCCATATAAGAGCTTGTCCTTGTGGAATACACGTGTAGCATCTGTCTTGTGGCCATATATAATTTTCCAAGACTCCGGGCCGATAGTCGAGACGCTATTGGGCATGTACCGGACAATGGGACCGTATTTCTTATGCAGATCTAGCAGGACATTGTGCCAGGTGCCACCAATCGAGTGGCGGTGGTAAAAGATATCGGTGGCAGCATAATGCCGGGGACCAGGAACTTTGGCAAGTGGGTGCAAGTAGATGTTGTAGAAGCTGCGGCCGATCGCGTAAACGATAGTCTGCGATGGGATGAGTGTCAGTCATGGCGTTATGGGCAGGAGCAGCTTTATACTTGCCGCAAGCGCTACCACAGCGGGCGTGAGCAGAATCGAGGGGGCCATTGGATTTGGTGTCTGGTTGTGCAAGACTCCTGGTTCAGTAGTATCGTCAGATAATAAGTCTACAAAAGCAGACATTAGTGGTGGGAACAGAGGATGGATGGATGGATGGCCGTGGTACTTATCTATGTTTGCACACGACGTGGCGGATCACCCGAATCTGTCTTGTCGGCTCATCCTGATTCGGTACATAACTCTCCCGTCTTGGCTATGTCTATCTTACCCTTAACTCCGTAGCACCGCGTCTACCAAAAGTTTCCGATTGGTGGTGGCGGCTAGTGCCGGACCCACGAAAGTAGCCCCATGTGGCCCGCTCGGTGGCGTTGTTGGTCCGGCGCTGCGAGCCCGTGGCGCCAGGACTGGGCAGTCTCGACGCTGTTCACGGGCTGCCATGAGGCCCGCTGTATTCCTCGAGTATGGCCAACGTGATATGTTGGCTTGAGTCCCGTAAGCTGCCCTCATAGTACTGCTCCTGTCACGATGCCGGGGCACTGGCCCTAGTAGAACCCGTGCCGCCCCGTGCGGAGCGAGGCGGTGGCCAAAAAAACCCAGACACCTCACATACATTTCTCACACCTTAACTGTCCGGGTTTTTTTGGCCACCGCCTCGCGGAGCAGAGTTGCTCCGGCTCGGCGACTTCCCTCATTTAGAATGCCATCCTGCATGCCAGTCACCCATGCTTGCTCCAAGCCAGTACTGGATGCCTAACCTAGATTGCCGGGCTTATGGATGCTTCTAGATGTTGAACTTGGTGATCCAGCTTCCAATCTAGATAATCAATTCGTCCTTTTTACCTGCGAACATGGCGCTGAGCGAAATTTCGCAAACTTTTTCATGGAAATGGCTAGGTCGCGTAGTACGAAGTCCGAATTTAAGCCTTATGCTACCACAATAGCGAATCGATTACTGGACCTCCCCGCTTCCGACCGCTTAGCTTAGGTCTCAATGGGGGGTTAAGAGGAGGCTGAAGCACACACACAAAAACGACCTTCACTTCTTGAGGGTCAAAATGGGCTTGTATTAGAAAGGAAAACCAGCTGTAAATGCTCATGTGGTGGAGTTGCCATTAGGTAGCTAACAACCACCTGCCAAGTGGGGTGCCAGCTGCGGTGGCAGCTATCCATCCACCAGTTTGTTGCTCGACTAGAACATTGGAATTAGTTAGCGGCTTAGGTAACAGTTTGGGATTTTCGTGCCCACATATTGTTACAGTATGCCAGACGCTCCCACTGTCATCCCCACACGAAGGAAGGATATCCGTTTCTACGGCAGAGCTCACCCTGTCCATGGTCTCGGCCCAGCGGACGAGCGCGCCGTACTGGGTTGGTTATCTGCTCTACTCCTTCGGAGTGGTTATGAGCTGATACTTGAGCGACTCTAGATCGATGTGGTCACTGTGCTGTTTCCTTTTACTCGTGTGAAGAAATATTGTAGTTATCTTAGTCCACCCTATTGATACAATCATGTTCTCCGAGAGGCTAGTCTGTCCTCGCTATACTACGTTCAAGACTGACAAGGACTCTCCATCCTCAGTACGAACCTGGTCGTGCTCGCGAGGCGTGCTTGTTGCATAGCGCGTCGCCCTGTTCTTCTGGTGAGTAGGTGCCACGTGCACGTACCATCCCCCGGAATGCCGGAATTCCCGAGTCCCCGGTGGCGCTCTTATCACCCGGGCTAACGGCAGAGTCGTAGTACGTTACCTACACTCAGTTCCGGCCCACCGAACGGGACAGCTTGCTCTAAAAATATATACATTACGTATATTCGTGCCTAGGGCTAATCTATATAACGAAGACCCTAAGTCCGACGCTATGCCTACTCTATAACTTGTACCAGTAAACACATTGGAGTACTTTTTTTTTTTTTTTGCTCAACCTCTCTTCGTCCAATTTTCCTGGCGTGCTTCGACACTCGGGTTCGCAATAGTTCAAGCACAGTGCCGAAATCTCCCCTCGGCGGGGCGGGCGTGTGACAGCTTGCTCCTCTTTCCGCTCGGAGCAGTCTGGTGTCGGAGCCGAAAGTGGAGCAGAGCGCACGTCGTTGCATTTGATCACGGCGCGGTGGACACGAGCGCCGTGCTTGGCGTTCGGCCGGGCCCCACCTTTGCCAGAACACGATGGACCTCACTTAATGTACTGCCAACGGGCCAACTCCATTTGTGTGCCACGGCTTGTCGAGATTCAAGAGAATAGAGGGTTTTCCTCCGCTATATTTGAGTATGCTGTTGGTGATAATGGACTGACAATGACAATCGTGTTTGGCCTCCACGTGCACTTGGCTTGCGCTCTTCCTCCCGTAGACTTCACCAAGTCCTTGCACCTGATTCAGGGCTGCCACTCTTAAAGTTGCTTCTGTCGATATGCTCCCCCGCTTCGTTGGAAAATTTCAGAGAAAGAAAAAGATACCCACAAGTCTATGCTGCACGCCTCTTCAAAAAACGCCTGCAATGAGAATGAGGGAAAAGGAAAAACAAGACACGTCGACCACGCTGGTCGACCCTCATGACTACTGAAAGGGACCTCATCTCGTCACTGCGTAAAATCCTTGACCCGCTCAGTCGAGCCGACCACTGTCCCGAGCTGCTTGTCGATATTGTTGGCGTCCGAAACTGTCGGCGTCCCAGGTGTCAGGGTCAAAGTCGGTGTGGGCAGAGCCGCGATTGGCGAGGGCCGGTTGCTCTCGTCCATCCTCATCTGAGAAGTGTGCACGGTCAGGGGTGCCTTGTTGTTGGCGGCGGAAACATCTTCGACGTGCTCCTCGTGCGCAACCTCAGCCTCCTGCTCGGCCTCTTTGCCCTTTGGGCTCACTTGCTCCAACGGAGGCGACTCGGGCTCGCCCTCGAGGTGTACTCCAACCATCTGCGCAAGGCTTTGAAAATTGAACAACGACTCGGGAGAGTTGCCGTTCTCACCCTCTTCACCATTGCGGCCCGCCAGACTTGTCCCACTCGCACTAGGGTCCTCAGGGCCACCAGACCCGGGGACGTAGCTCCCTGGAACGCTGTCCACATCTGACGTGTCGATAGAGCTGGCATTGCTCATTGTTCGCAAATGTGATTTGCCTCGGGCAGCCTGGAGCGTCGCAGGGGAGATGCTAATAGGCGCCGTCGAAGCGGCCGAGCTGGTGGCTGTCTCGGCTTCAATGCCTCGATCCACCCCTTTGCCCTTGTCTCCGGGGCTGATGGTCTGTGGTGCTGACGTAGGAGCTCGTAGACTCGTGGAGCTTGACTCGAATCGAAGGTTGCTTGCACCGCTATTGCCACGCTTGCGACCAAATGACAGGCTCAACGAGCTGGAACTGGCGCTACCGGCGGGACTGGGGCCGCCGTAGACGGTGTTGCGCTTGGATGCCTTGCGCTCCTCCTTTTCGCGTTTCTTGGCCTCCTTCTTGGCCTCCTTTTCTGCCTTTTTCCTCCTGTCTTCCTCGTCTGCTAGACTCAGCCGGATTGCTTCGGCCATCATCAAGCTCTCGAGATGAGACGCGTCGAAACGTTCCAGGCCGGTTCGACCAGAGGAACCGCGAGGGCCAGGCTCGGGTCCAACAGGCGAGTCCACGCCACTATCCGTATTTTGTCCCTGAGCTGGACCACTGGTCGGACTGTCGGGAGCGCGTGGGTCCCTGGTGTTTCGCCGACTGAAGCGACTCGATCTCCCAAAGAGCCCGCGAGGTTGTTGCTCGGGCTGGAAAAATGCTGCATGATGCAACGCATCCGCCGCTGCAGCTCTGCGCCGCTGTTGAGCTCGAGCTGCAGCAAGCTTGTTCGTCCACTCGGGCCGGATTCGATCTACCGTGATGACGTTGGGAGCCACTGCAGACAAGCTCTGGCCGCGTCTGCGGGACACCGGATTGGAGGAAGTCGGGGGTGGGCCGGAGTTGAGGGAGCTGGTGGACGACATGGCGTTGGACAAGGACCCAACCGCAGCACTGCTCGTGGCGTACACAACGCCACGGCGGAATGGCGGAGGATCGTACGTGACGCCAAACTCTAACTGAGTGCAGTAAGGACACTTTGCCGGCTCCATGATAAGCTCGCCGTTCGTGGCCTCATCCCCGTCACCATTCGTCGTCGAAGCCTGGTTGCTGCCGGTCCCATTCGCATTACTTTCGCCGCCGTGCTGCTCCGGGTAGTGCGGGTCTGGCCGCTTTATCTGCACAAAACACTCACTACAGATGAGCTGGTCACAACATCGTGTCCGGTTGAGATATGGCGGGTAGTACATGATGCAAAGAGGACATTCAGTGCCCTGCTTGTAAAGAAAAACTTCCAGGGGTTGGCCATTGACGAAGGGGTCGCTAGGCGCATTGACTTCGCGAGGAGTAAGGTCTGTGCTTGAGCTGTTGCGTGTCAGGCTGAGCACGGCATTGAAGGCCTTCTTGTGCTGCATGAAAGACGAAGGCGCGCGGCTCGCCGATGACGGTCCTGTAGGCGACGGCAGACCGGAACCGGACGGCGACCCGCTCCTGTCTGACGAGGCGGACATTGTCCGTGGGCCTATGGGGACTGTAAGGCTGTTGATGTTTGACATTGACGCACTTGGAGACTCGATTGGCTGGGGGCGCAGATGGTCTGGAATCTGGTCGGCGGGTGGGATTTCCAGACCCCTGGCTGCGGCGATGATCTGGTGCTCGACCCAGCTGCTGTCAAAGTCGTCGAGGCCGCGCCAGAAGGGGGCTATCTTTCTTTCGATCTGCATGTGCGACGTGAGTCAGCTTGAACCTACGGTTGAGCACATCTACAGCACCAGGGCAGCGAATACAGCATACCTGCAGATGGCGGATTGTTGACTTGCTGAAGTCCTCTGACGCCGTGTAGATGCCGGTGGTGACGAGGTAGCCGCCGTCTACGTGCTCCTCGAGCATGCTGCGCTCGCGCTCCTTGAGGCGAGCAACGCGCTCCTTCTCGAGCCTGCGTGCCTCACGCTCCTGCTTGGTCTCTCTTCGCTCAAAGGGGGCATCTTCAGCCTCGGCGCGCGGGGCACTATGGATGCGTTGCTGATCGACAAAGCCGAGAACGGCAAACTCTGGGCGTGAGCTGGTGCGACGTGAGGAGCGGTCGTGGCGGTCGTCCTGCCGGCTTGACGAGGGGATGTTTGAACCGGCGGCGCTATCGATGGCGGAGGCACCTTGGCCGTGGCGGGCGCCTGCGCGGGCCTCCTTTGCCTGGGCGTTGCCCATGGTGGCGTGTGGTCGGGTTGTTCAGCTCGGGGGTCGCTGGCGCCCGCGGAGGACGGGATGCGGGTGCAGATGTGGGCGGGTCGGTCTGTCTGTCGGTCGGTTGGTTTTTTAGGTGACAGTAGAATGCTGGAGAGGGCGAGGGTGTGAGCAAATAGTGGTGTTGTCGCGATGGCGGGCGGAATGGAGATGGAACTGTGAAGATGGAGTGCGCAGGTGTGCGACGTCGTTTGTTGCTGCTCTGGGCGCTCAAAGTGGGCGCGGCAGGGATTGGGCGATAGCCCGCAGCTGCCCATTGGCCGAGGCCCACCTGGGCAGAGGTGAAGCTTCGGCTAGCAGGGATGACTAAGCCGCCAGCAGGATACTGTGCATTGTTTGTGTGTGACTGGATTCATTGACTCTTTAGCTGTTGAGATGTTTGTCTGTTTGACTAGCTCTATCCGACTGTTTGATGACTGCTGTAATATCATCACTACAGTGCAAGTGAGCACCCAGTGAGCAACGCATCGTGTCGGGCGTGCGTGCAAGTAGCAGGCCCCGCCTGGCCCCCAGATATCCACTACTGTGACGGATGTGCCTTCCTCGCGTGCTCGTGCCTGAAGTGGGTGCGGGCGGGGTTCGCTCTTTCCGATCGCATCGATGGCAGCGGGCACGTCTGCACAATGCATAACTCATCATGACTGGGCCTCTTTCACACGCTATACTCGCCTGCTTAGGCGTGCCTACATGTACCTTATGCATGTGCCTGTACCCTTCCCGTCGGTTATTTCTTCCCCGTTTGCCCGAATGCGGGTCCGTGCATCGCGCCAAGCGCGCCCGTGCTTCTTCTCCTCCACACCTTGCATCATCGCTTTTTTGCTCTGTCTCGAGTATCCCGAGCACCTCCAATATGACGTCCTTGTATCTGCCAACATCCTGCACTAGTCAGTCCAGGGGTGCGATACAAGCAATAGATCGGCATTTCCATTCCACAGAGCAAAGAATCCATATGGTGCTGGATGTCGGCTTTGGATGTATAGGTGGGAACGGTCAAAATCAAGCGACGCCAAGCTTGTTTCACTCCTTGTGACAACGAAGAGTATGATGGAATTATGTTACACTGACGCGCCGCGAATAACCAGCAAGCGCATGGGAAAAGACTCAATAGCCGGGGCCAGGTGGTCAGCCAATATCATTGCGCCCCCAAGTCATCCGCCGCCAGGCCTGGACATGACCGCCACAGAATGGACTTTGAGGACACCAATTGTGAACCCGATTTCTCTGGACTGCACACTCAAGCGCCACAAATAGAATAGGCCCAGATTTCAGCGTCGTTAGTTTGCCGATCAGCTTGGAGAAAGCTACGAACGTCTTTGTTTGTACCCTCGCATCATCTCAGTCGCAGCCGCACGGGCATGTCGTCCTTGAGGTGCGCGGGGCCCAGTCCCGTCGGGTACAGCCGCTGGCCGTCCATCATGGGGTGCGGCTTGCTAGTTGTGCCCCTTTACAGCGAGAAGATGAGGTATTGTGTCAGTTGTGGTTTGCATGTAGAGAGGCAGAGCCGTGAAGACGTAAACAAAGCAAAAAAAAAAAAGGAATGAAGAAACAAGGGATATACGCACGTGAGCTGGTCCCATTCCTCCCACGCCTCGCGCACATCAAATCTGCGCATTACCATGGCCGCCGTGAGCTTGAGCTCGTGCATAGCCAGCTCCTTGCCGATGCACTGCCTCGGCCCTGTCCCAAACAACCGCACGTGGTGGTGGTGGTGGTGCTCGCCGGCCCCCCCGCCGCCACCATCGCCGCCAATGTACAGCGGGTCGCCCTTGCTCGCGAGCCACCGCTCGGGCAGGAACTCGGTCGGGCGCGGCCAGTACTGCGGGCTCCTCTGAATCCAGGCGGTGCCGTCGAAGATGGCGTGGCCCGCGGTCGGGAAAGTCCTGCCCGTCGGCCGGTGCAGCAGGCGGCTGTGCGGAGTGTCGAGAGCGTCCGTGTTCTGCCGCAGGACGCCCGCAGGCGGGTGTAGGCGTAGCGTCTCCTTGATCACGGCCGTCGTGTAGGGGAGCGAGTTGAGCAGGTGTGGGTTCTTGCGGAGTAATGCGGCCGTGGAGGAGACGGTGTCTATTGTTGCTGCTGCCGATGATGTGGCGTTAAAGTCAGCAGGGAGGATAGCGTCGTGCTCGGCGCGTAACCGGGCCATGCAGTCCGGGTTGTCCTGGAGCATCTTGAACATCCAGCACATCGTCGTCGCGGTTGTATCGTACCCGGCGAACATGATGACCTTGAGGTGGCCCTGGATGTTACGTAGAGTGGTCTGGTCGAGCGCGGCCGTGGCTCCCGCGGGCCCTTCTTTGTCATCATCATCGTCATCATCGTCGTCATCCTTCTCGGCGCTGTCCTTGGGTGCAAAGGGTGAGCAGGCAACCTGGACGATGGACTTGTTACCACTGGCCCCGAGCTTCCCGCTGTCCTCGAGGGCGATGTCGATGCCGGGCTGCAGGAACGCGCTCATCGTGAGCTGGTGCCGCCGGATAGCAATGCTGTTGAGGACCCGGACAGGCGGGAGCAGGTACCCCTTCCACCCGCGGCTCTGCATCCCGCGCGACAGCGTGTCCAGTAGGGCCACCTTGGCCGGCGAGCCCCCGGGCGTGGTCTGGTCGTGGAGGCGGCGGTCGATGAGCGCCCTGGCAATGACGTCTACCGTCAGGCTGGTGGTCCGCTGCAGCAGCTGGAACACGGGGCCCCATCCTTCTCCTTCCTTGCTGTCCCCAGCAGCAGCCATGGCCTCTAGCCCCCTGGCAAAGACAAGCGTCTCGTCAATCATCTGCGGCACGAGCGCCGTGATGTTGCGGCTGCTGAACGCCGGGCTCAGCCGGCTGCGCCACGTCTTCCACTCGGCGCCCTCCATGCAGAAGATGTCGTCCTGCCCCGTGAGGGCGATGAAGAGCTGCTTCTGCACGGGGCCCCGGGTGATGCCCGAGGGCTGGCCTAGCTGGGGCCGCGCGGCGAGCAGCTGCGTCGCCATGTCGGCGTCGAACACGATGGCTAGAGGGAACGAGACGGCCGGCCAGAGGTCGAGGTACACGACGGGCGGGATCTCGGCGGGGCGGTCCTTGCCAAAGTACCGCTCCAGGTTCGCGGCCAGCCACGGCTGGAGCTCGGCAATATTTGTGTCGCGGGGGTTGTCCTTGAAAAAGTCGCCAAATATGTACATGTGGCCCAGGAGCCAGGTGTGCGGGAGGATCGGCTACGCGGGCGGGAGGGTGAGCTTGAGGGGGCAGATGGATGGATATGGGTCGCTGGCAGGCATAGACGATCTCGAGGCAAGACTCACAATGCCCTCGGCCTGTAGCCGCTTGTACTTACGCCGCGTGCGGATGAGCTTGTTGACGAAGGCGGCCAGCGCAACCGCCACGGCACCGAGCACGGCGGTTCCCGGCGCTGGCCAGGCGCTGTCGTTTGCCCACGGCATCACGGACTCGAGCATGGCGCCTGTTTGGTGTGGTGTTGCGGCAGGCAAAATGTGGCAGGCAATATGTGGCGTACCTAGATCGATCGAGGTTAGGGATTGACAAGAGAGGGGGTCTTAAACTACACCCTTGCAGCAATATCCACTATGCGGGCAAACTTGGCACAGACATCATGCGCATCATCTACACATGAGCATGCAAGTACATGCAAGTGCTGATTGGACATTGTGATTTGGACATCAATGGGTCCTGGCAGCAAAAGGGCTACACCTTGGACCTGTGTTTGAAGTCTGCTTTTGCTCAAAACACTTCCAACGTGCTTTTCCTGGCCGACAACCACAACAGCCGCTCAAGACCGATAGATGCTGAAAACTATAGGCTAGCAGTAATTAACTCAGCTGTCGATCGGTCACCACTACTGCCTTGTGCGTTTTTGGATGACGCCGCTGTATAATGTGGAAAGTTGTGCATGCTGTAGACTTTTAGGAAATCCCTGCCTCGTCTGAATAGCTACCAATTTATTATTTTGCCTTTATAACACCCAATCATGAGTTAATAGGTTGTACCTCGTGTATGCTAACCTCCACCACATCAGTCTTCTCGCCTTTGCCCGTCGAACCTACCTTCATCTCAACGACCTTCTGCTGCTTCTGCCGCCGCTGCTCGTACCGCTCTAGTACTCCATCATCCTGCGGCACAACACCAACATCCTCCTTTCGCCGCTGGTTCACAAATGCCGCGTCGGGACTGCTCCACGCGTAGTCCTTCCACGACCCGAGCGTCGCCCACATCTGCTCAACCACACCCTGGACCTTGTTAACCCGGTTCTGGCTCCACTGGCGCTTGAACTGCGCGGCCTCGGTCTGCGACCCCGAGTCCGCGCTGTCCGCGTCGAGACCCTCGAGCACGCTGTTGAACACGCGCTGCGTCTCCTCGAGCTCGGCGACGCTTGACACGCCCATGACGCTTACCCCCACTCTCCGTGTCCCTCTGGACCCCGACGTCGTGCCGAGCGACGCGCCCAGCCGCGACCACGTGTCCAGCGCCCACCGGATCGCCACGACCTCGAGCTTCTCCTTTGACTCGGTGGCGACGCGTACGAGTTCTCCACAGACCTTACGCAAGCCGTCTGGGCTGGGGTGCCATTTCGCCATCGGTCCGGCGTCGACGCCGCGGGTCGTGAGCAGGCCCATGCCCAGCATGCTTGCGTTGAGCACGACGTCGACCCCCGCGTCCTCAGCAAAGCGACGGATGACCTCGTCCGAGGCAAGCTTGGTGCACTGGACGGTACAGTGGCCGTAGCTAAGGACAGCGTCGAGGGGCTCACCCGTCTCGCGCAGGATCATCTCAGCGAGCGAGGCCAGCTTGTCGACGGGGAACCCGCTAATTCCGACATATCGTATGAGACCCTCGTCGCGGAGGTGGCGCAGCTCGGTGACGGCGGCGAGTACCTCCTGCGGGCTCACAAACTCGACGTCGTGGGTGTAGACAAGGTCGAGGTGCGGGGTGTGTAGGCGCTCGAGGCTGCGGAGGACCGAGTAGCGGACCCAGGCCGGGGAGTAGTCGAAGACATCGCCCTCGATGCGGCCGCACTTTGTGACGATAAAGTAGGAATCGCGGGCATGGCGGGCGCGAACGGTGGGGTGGTCGAGGGCGGCGCCGAGGATGAGCTCCGAGGGCCCGTAGTAGGGGGAGGTGTCGAAGGCGTTGACGCCGAGGTCGAGGGCGCGGGAGACGATGCTCAGGGCGGGCAGATCGGTCTCGCTGTAGGGTCGTTGACGTACTGGGTGTTGAAGGTGGCAGTGCCGAGGATGAGGGTGGGATGACATGGTGGAGGGGTGGTTGTGTTTTGCGCGCCGTGGTGGTGGTGTCTGTGGTGGGGGTGGGGCCGAGCGAGCCCATCGTGTCGGCGTGGGTTGTGTGATGAGCTGGGAGGAGGTGCAAATTACACGGGGAATAGAAGACGTCGCTGATGCAGGTGGCCAAACGGTGTGAAGCAGGGCTAGGTAATGGGTATCACAAAACACGGGTTGTCGGGTGTGGAAAGAGGAAGGAAGAAAGTGCCGCGGGTGAGGCCATCACGAGATAGCCCGGTTTTCTTTCTGCTGCAGGGCAATCGATCTTCAGGGTCGTCGCACTGCTGTACACGCGTGTCGAATGTGGAGCCGGAGCCGACGGGGTGGCAGCCAACGCCGAGGATCGAGATCTCGGGGGCGCCGACTGATGGATGGCCAGCAACACCCAAGTGGTGATGAATCATGGCATTCTGCCCAGATCCCGCCTTAGCCGGCATGGGCAATTGCTTGCAGCTGAGCCCCTACAGCAAGGCCGCCGCCATTGGCTTCAGCTGGCACTTGCAGGCCACTAACTTTTGCGTGCAGCAGGCGATTAGTCGTCTGAGCACGTCATCGGCCCACTTTCTCGCGTTGGCGCCCGATAAGCAGCAGAGACCGAGATCCATCGCATCTAATCTCATCGCCCTATCACACTTACCCGTCAAGCCATGTGGCGTTGGCACCAGACCGACAACTGCAACGTCCTCACAGGTTACGCTACACGACAAGAGAGTTTCCACACTGTAGCCTTACTACACACTACCGAGTATGCGACTACGCTGAAGAATTATATTGTGCTTGAATTATAAACAGACGCGTGCGTGATAAGCCATTGTAGAGCACAGTAGCTGACGATTAAAAACACAATCTCGCAGGAAAAAGATTAAATTTTTTCCAAATCACAACCAAAAGAATCTGCAACGCCACACTCGTCCTAAAAAACAAAATCTCGTCAGCCCCATGACAAAGCCAGTGAGTCAGTCCTCGTCAATCTCGAGCGAGGTGGGGTACATCGGTTTCTTCCAACTCCTTGCCGCGATCTCGTAGATTTCCTCGATGCTCAGCTCAGGTGTGCCGGCTCGTGGTTCCGGCTTCGGCATTACCTTGTTGGGGTGCTGCGCGACAAACACCTTGGTCTCGGCCGACAAATTGGGCGAGCCTTGCTTGATCAGGGTGATTTTGAACATGTAGCTCCCTTTGAACGGTGGCCCCGTGCAGACGGCCTGCAGGCTCTTGCCTTGACGCAGCAGTGTCTTGGCACCCATATGCCGCTCTGAAGCGTTGATGGGCGGGAACAGCGAGCCTTCGACGCAGCACTCGAGGATGTAGTGCTTGTACCCCTCGGGGACGTTGTGCACGTCGAATCTGACCATCTTCTCACCCACGAAGATGCATGTCCTTCTTTCCCTGTTGATAATGGGATCACGTTCGCCGTATAGCTGCAGGACCACCACTTTACCCCCGGGTGCTGTGGTGGTTCTGTCTGAGCTGCTTGCAGCTTGTGTGGAGTTTCGAGGCATTGCTTATGCCTCCTTTCGTCAAGGGTTTTGCTGGTGATGTGAAATCTCTTTGGCTGGTACCCTGAGTCCAAAGGGACAACGGATTCTAGTGTTCCTGGTTGACAGGCGTGACTTTCCAGGCTGCTCATGAAATGCAGTCGTTTTTGCTCAACAGTGGCTTGTCGATGCTAACTATCACGTATGATGTATTTGAACCAGGAATCTGGGATATCCGTGCGAAGGTCGTGGCATTTATGATCTTGGCTGGCAGTCATTACCAATACCCGAAAGAAGCCTGTCCTGTCAAGCAGGTCATTTTCTTTGAGGTGTTGCAGTTGGACCAAGAGCCGCATGCGCCGATAAAGAGAGTTGGTGACACAGTCTCCGAGCCAACACTCCCGCTGTTCAACCACCCGCCAGCCGCCTGGGTCAGCTGTCGTATCACAAACAAATCTTTTTCACGTCCAAAGGTATCATGTCACGGCTTTGGAGCTGGTGCATCACAGCCCATTGCCGAATGCCTATAATGCTGCCTTGTACGACAGCGGTACTGGCCTCTGCTGTGACCACTTTTGCTCAAGTTTTCAAGCAATGCCGGATTACGACGGCCGCAAGCCTTGACATGCCATACTTAGTTGTCCTGTTCCTTTGATAAGGCATTCCATGAGGGTGGCGACCCACTGGCCTGGAGATCAAAGACTGTCGCCAGATACCAGTGAAGCACAGTCGAGATACTCCCCAAGATTATGCCGCCCTAGCTTGCGATATTCATCAGTCGTCCGTAGCACATGTGCTCCGCGAACCTTTCTGGGGGAATCGAATACTGATTTTAAGTTGAAGATTACCTGTGATCGTAGCCCTATGTGACCTGAAATGGCTGACTTCCAGTCTTGGCAAGAATGATGCCCTTGCGCAATCCCGCTGCACTGCTCTTGAAAGGTGAAGATTTAGAGAGGCGCAGACATTACCCGGCCTTTAAATCATTCACTATCGAGTTCCCGAGTTGACAATTCGGACGCGTCTAATGCTGTTTCCCTTTCATCCTTCGAGCGCCCCCGGATATCCTTAGCCCTGCAACACCACCACGAACTTTCTCACAATCCCCTTATCCCTCAAGCCGCGCAACCTCATCCTGAACCCAACTGGTATCCGTCACCTCAATATCCAAGTCAAGCCACAGCTCCGGACGCGCCGAGAGATCCGACCACCCAAACGCGAGGCTGAACGTCCAGCAGCCCGGCTCCGGCGCCTCGCAGGTAATCACGCCCAGCAGCGGGTCCCCGAACCGGCCCAGGTCTCGGGCATAGTCGTAGGCCACCGCGCGGTCCCGGTCCCTGTAGGCGTCAAGCAAGCGGCCCATCTGGTTAGAGCCGCTTCGCCCGCCGCCGCCGTCGTCGTTGTCGTTCCGCATGGGGCTGCAGACGAGCCTCCACCCGCCGTGGCGCTGCAGGTCGGTGACGTGGAACGTCATCATGGTCTTGCCGTTCTTTGTGTGCGCTTGGTCGTCGAGAAAGAAGTTCGTCTCGGGTCTTGGCTTCGTTTCGGCGCCGGGGAGGATGTCTCGCTTGCTGGGGGCAAGGGGGAGTGGCGTACGACGCTTTTTGGGCTTCGGATCGGACCTTTCTTGTGATTCTTGGCCATCCGTAGCAGCAGGAGCTGGCTCGCCGCTGGTAGTACTGGCGGAGATCACCGTAAGTGACTTGTTGCTCGATCGCGGTGAGAGCTCTCGCTGGCCTGATATCTGGTTACTAGCGTCACCTGGTGATTTGGACTCCGAGAGGCTTTCGCACGCCGGGGAAGAGCTCATGTCTGGCCTGGGCCTCGGATATGGCCGCCGGGAAAAGCACGTGTTTTATGTCAATCTGCCGACCGCTGGCTACATTTTTGCGTAGCAGTGAACATATATGTACATCGCGGTCGAAATGATAGTGGTTGTATTTCTGTGCTCCCTCTCATGTACAACCCATCATGCTATTTGAAGTACGCTTGATTGAGACAGGGCCGTTTCGTGCAATCGAGCGTTTCGCACAACTCTCGTTCACTGACTTATATAGCTACGAGCAATCATGCTCAGAATTTGTCGGAGCTCCAGATAGCCCAGGACCTTCCCTGCAGGATTAAGCCGGGTGCACGCAATTTGAATGGCTGTCGTTGGCAGTGGTCGCCGACGCAGAACGAGGAAAAAGTGTGAACCACAATAGGTAGCAATCGCTCATGAACCGCTGTTCGACGCGAAGGCGTTGAACAACAAGCTAACATATTTGTTTGTCATTAGAGTCTGTTGACAACGAGGCTCGACGTCGGGCACGTTTGACTGTTCCATGATTAGTAACGCCGGACCTTGCAAGGTTCGGTTCCGACTGGGCACAATGATGGTCAACAAGTTTGATATTCCGTGAGTGAAGATCTGCCTTGCAAAGTCCGCGAAGAGCTCGGTCCAGTGATTATCGCAGTCGAATAAGAATCTGTGCCCTTGCTGGTACCATACTGAAGCAGTCGATAATGGGGTGCCTCTCGTCGAGACACCACGAAGCAGCCCGGCACACCCAGCAATCTGAACCGCATAGCTGCCTGCACTGCACTAGCATGTGCACAGTCCATGACTGTGCCCCGCATTCCTCCCAAGTTTACCCACGCAAAGCATCAAGTGGTGGTTTGTAACAGGTCATAATTTGACGGTGTTTATCCGTCTGACCGAGCTCTGACCGCCTTTATCCGCCACTCCCACAAAAAGAAAGCGTATATTGTAGTTAGCGCGGGCAGACTGATAAGCGTGCAGTCGGTATTGATTCGTTCATGTCTCAGCTCTGCAAGCAGGCTGTGGCTTGGCAAAAAACGATCGCGCTCGCCTTGACGCCAACTTCTCTCTCTGCCGGTGGTCAAAACCACCCGAGGGGCTGTGTAGGAACGCCACCACCTGAGGGGCTGTGCAGGGGCGTCAAGACAGACACAGCGACCACAGAGCTGAGCTTGATTCCTACATGTACGCACAGCCTCGAAAACGATTCGGGTGATTGCATATCTCGCGCGACTTTTGGCTCGAATCTAAGCTCCATCTCTGGTCCACAGCCATCAATCCTAGTTCCTGTACCTACTTTTTCCTCCTACAGGGCTACTGTCTTTCAATCTGCTTGTTCGCCAACTCGCATACACCTTCTGTACGACCCCTCCGCTAATATCCCCGCCGTCACCTGGTCCGCAGCATCGTGGTAGAGATGTCTGGTGGCTTGCTGGAAGTTCCGGCTTTCGTCATTGGAGTGGCGGGTGTGTTTACAACTTGTGTCGATGCCTTTGGCTACTTCAAGCTCTACCAAAATGCGACCAAGGACATTGAAATCGTTCTGCAGAAACTCGACATTGAGAAGGCCAGGCTCCTCTTCTGGGGCGAGAATTTAGGCATACTCTCTGCCGATCGTCGCAATCCGCAGCTCCTAGATGAGCGGATAGCCAATCTCGTCAAGAGGATTCTTGGGCAAATCCACGAGCTCCTGACTGACTCGGACAAGCTAACGACTACGTACGGAGTACGCACCCCGGACTCCTCCTTCTTACGAGCTGTCGACTACCTCAGCGCCAAGAGCCAAGCTATCTACCAGCCCTCGTCAGATCGCTTTTGGGTTCGAAACGCGTCAAGACTGGCAGATTTCACCCGCGGAAGCAGGGCAGCGAGGACGAAATGGGCCATACACGAGAGGCAGAAGTTCCAAGAACTCGTCAACACCCTCAGCAACTTTATTGAGGATCTGTTTAAGCTCATTCACGTTTCCCGGGAGATTCTAGATCACGTGGTTGTCGAAGACATAAAATCCATCATGGATATTTCTTGCTTGACTATTGTCGAAGAAGCCACTGATAACTATCCATTGTACTCGGAAACTGCAAGATCTGCCAAGACTTCGACCAAGGCCGGAACTCTTGATCGAAGGACGTTCGAGGAGCACATTCGGGACCGAAGCGACATTGAGCCCGCACAATCCAGACTAACAGAGGATCATACAGGTTCGGAATCAGGTATGTTTGCTTCTTTCTCTTTCGGCTTGGAAGACACTGACTCACTACAAAAAAACAGATTCTTGTCTCTCAGAGCTCCAATTCTGCAGTTGGTACACTGTGCTTACAAGCCCATGCCGCGCGCGAATGACAAATGAGCCGTGCGATGTGCGCTTCCTCGGGTCCCAGGTGGCCATGGGGTCATCCAGCTTTAGCTGCAGACCCAAGTGGGATGTGTCAAGCCACACCCGGTCCAGCCGCAACATGATCTGGACCATTGTCCACCACGCCATCGGCATCGGGAAGATGATTACAGACACAGTTGAAGATGGCGTGCTGGGGAGTCTTCTGAAACTAGGGACGTCGGACTCCTATAGCGAAGCCACTAACGAGCAAGAGGCATTCATCAAGGCCAGGCTCCCCCTCCTCACCCTTTACATCTACTGCTCCCCGTGTGTATGTCTGATCCACACGGCGATCACGGTGTGCAGGATGCTGGAGTCTCCATATGTCGCGGTCCAGATTCGCCCTGACAGTTGATTGGTGTCGAGCTGTTGCTCGGTGGCTGACCGGAACCTCGGCATGAGGAGCATCGGCGATTGGATCAGGACTCACGAAGCTGAAGCGACTTCCGTCTCAAATACTAGTGCCCTAGCTCAGTTCGTCGACATGGTCTGGCTTGATGCAAGGCTGGAACATCTCGATTACGAATCACCATACAGCGTCCATATCATTGTTCATGGTCAGCTGAACAAAGCGACCAATCTCGGCCAAACGAGAATTCCTGGGCCAAGCGTTCATGGGAACCTGCTCGGCTCAAGGGTCGGCCACTGTTCCGCGAGAATCACCTCGATGCGCACCTTGTATGTGACCTCCTCAATGTTTCTGAACCTTGCCTGTTCCAGGCCTCCACGCTGCAAGCCCTCCGTCTTGACTAGGAAGGACCGCCCAAGCTCCTTGCTGGCCGACGTGGTGAACATATTCCACAAGTTGCCCATGGTGGTCTGATCGTTAACGGTGCCGTCGTCGCTGAGCATGATGACCTCGACCTCGCCGCTTTAGACCCGCCTCCTGGTTTGCAACAGCGATATGCCTGTTTGAGCAAGTCGTTCCAGTCCGCGATTGCGCCGAAGAGGAAGCGAAGATGCACAAAGTTGAAGGTTTTATCCGGGAAGGTCCAGTCCTTTGTACAGTCGTCGATTTCAAACCTGAGGTTCGGCGGTACCCACTCGGCCTGAATAGGGGACAGGTCGGTACCGATCACCTCGCTCTCGGGGTATTCGTCGGCGAAATCACTACCAAGAGCTAGCAGACTGTCGCATCAACCTCCAGGAGACTCAGTACATGGCCCAAATGCCTGTGTATGTCTGTTAGCAGGGCAGATGAAACGCGAATTCATCTCGACAGCCACGCACCCGTTCCAGTGCCTATGTCGAGCACTTTCTATACCTACTTAATTGTGACGACAGTACCCCGAGGCATTGAGATTGGCCGTACCTTAGCGCTGCCTTCGAGAGGCGCGAGGAGCAGTTTTCCGTCCAGTAGGAGCAGGAGATAGTCATAACTCGTAGTGGTCAGTCCGCAAAGGATACCTCCAGCTGGTGGGAAACTAACATGATATCTACAGAGTTTCTCTGCTGCTCGTCATTTTGGGTGAAGTACTCGGCGTCATGTCTATCGCTATGATACGTGCGCCCCCGGATGGTCCGGTAGTTGAGGATGCTGGAGGCGATGGAGGCGGTCGACTCTAGTCGCGACCTGCTCGACAAATGAGCGATGAAAGGCGGAGGTCACTGGTGATCATACTCGGCATCATCGAGGGCAGAGTCGCCATCTTCGTCCTAGGCCCGTTAGGTCGCGGCTTATTATACAGAGAGCATCCGCCCGGGTTGTGAGCGGCGGTCAGGGATCACCTACCTCTGGGTCATCTGCAGGGACCATAGCTGGTTGACCCGGATGAGCAGTCTTTGGACTCGAGGATCCGCTTTCCGGTGGCGCGGCGGTGGTGACGGGCGGAGTAGACATGGTGGAAGGGCTGGTCTTTCCTGAGATCACTGTCACACGGCTCAGTGGAATGCTGGGTTAGGGTGGAGAAGCTGGCGGATACTCTGAGGCGGGGAAGAGCGGTTTTCTATATCATGTGCGATGTGCCGCCATCATCACCCAACAGACACGGGATCATGCCGGCCTCGTCACACCCGCCGCCTTCCGGCGCCTGCCACGGCAGAGGACTCGCAGGATAGACCAATGCTGTGTCGCTCTTCTGAATATGAGGCATATTCTGTGGGACGAGCCAGGTGCTTGATGGCCATGGCGAGGTAGCCGGGAGGCGATCATTCTGATGTGTTGCCAGAAGAAGCGACATAAGACCCTCGAGCCTGGCTGAACAAATCTTCCTCCTACATTACCCCCATCCAGCATCACCACCACCATGGGTCTCGACACCATGTCTCACCAGACTTGCTCGCTACCCAACTTCGTTGACCCGGCAGCTCTCATGGCGATCCGGACATGGCATCCCAATGCCTTTTCTTCTCCCCGATCCTCAGTGAGATCGCGGCAACGACGGGCGATTCCGAGACGCTCCTACTCTCTGCAGCACAAGAGTCGCTACCAGCAGCTGCGCTTAACACCTCGGGCTCTTCGTTGCTAGAAGCGTACTTGGCACTTGGCAGCCGATCTAGATGTCTTCGGACCCCTCTGGTCGGGCTTGGGGGCATCCTAGATGTCCAACTCCTGCCTGTGACGTCGATGCGGATCACTCCTCATCTATCGACTGGCTAGAGCCGCAAAACTTGACGTTTGTCGCGAGCCTCGAGGAGTGCGATGCAGGACAGCTCGACCTCGATGATATTCTCGCCGACGATTCTATAGTGACAACTACATCAACCACGGCGTCGCCTGTATCGCCTACATCGCCTGCAACGCCTGCAACGCCTGCAACGCCTGCAGCGGGCCACTCCCCGGCCATCGAGATCATCGACCTCACAGGCGAATCCGACACTGCGACACACGAACCCCCGCCCGCCTTGTCGTGAGCATGCATCCTTAAGGCCGATGAACCCGCCGGACTAGAGCTACTAGGCAAGCAGCAGGGAGGAAGCTGCCACCGGTCTCTACACTTACTTTGCCCCATCCCTCGTAGGTACACCGTCTCTCTTAACATTTGCCGGGCTGACAACAAAGTCGGAGCGAGGCATTATGCTGCCCATGAAGCTCGCCAGTTGCGGGGTAGAAAGTCCAGGAAGGCACCGAGGCTTGTCTTTATGCACACGCTGACCATGCACTACCGCTCCCGAGACGCCGCCTTTGCCGATTCTCTCGGTGCCGATGTCGATCCGAGAGGATGCGGCCCCGAGTCGCCTCGTCGTCTGCGCCTCTGGGCCGACTGGCGTCCAATATAATATGCGTATCCCGTCGACGCTTTCTCCGACCGCCTTCGAGCGTGAGGAAATGTGACGGCTCGGCAGTTTGAAACTGGTTTCGGGACATCCATCTGACGAGCGAAAGTGGCAGAGGCCGTGGCGACGGACAGACGGTGAGCTTTGCCGTCCCAATAATCTTCGCATAGGTCGGAGGCCTCTGGCGTTGGCGGCGCGTTATCGAGACGAACACGATGGGAGGTACTGAACGCGGTGGGTAGGGGGCGGTGGCGGGGAGTGTCTAGAGCTGCCGGGATTTTCATTAGGCGCTTGTTCTAGGAAGGATAATCAACACAGAAGGGAGAAGCGAGGCAGCGAAGCATAGTAAATGCCGATTACAGAGACTCGTCGACCTGTGAAAAATGGTTGGCATTGCCTAGCCCACAGATGAGTTTGTCTGCTTGTCCTCCTCGAGTAGTCCGTTTGAACGCCTTAAAAGCCGCTCCACGGCCTCGTGTCCATTCGACGAGGCTAACATCATCAATGCCGTCCGTCCATCACTATCCTGAGCGGTAACGTCGGCTCCCTTCTCGATAAGAAACCGCGCCACGGCCTCGTATCCATTCCACGAGGCTGACATCAGTGCCGTCCATCGATTACTCTGAGCGTTAACGTCGGCCCCCTTCTCGATGAGAAGCCGCGCCACGGCCTCGTGTCCATTCGACGAGGCTGACATCAGTGCCGTCCATCCAATGTTACTCTGAGCGTTAACGTTGGCCCCCTTCTGGATGAGAAGCCGCGCCACGGCCTCGTGTCCATCCGATAAGGCTAACATCAGTGCCGTCCGTCCATTACTCTGAGCGTTAACGTCGGCCCCCTTCTCGATGAGAAGCCGCGCCACGGCCTCGTGTCCATTCGTCGAGGCTGACATCAGTGCCGTCCCGCTATTACTCTGAGCGGTAATGTCGGCTCCTTTCTCGATGAGAAGCCGCGCCACAGCCTCGTGTCCATTCAACGAGGCTAACATCAGTGCCGTCCCGCTATTACTCTGAGCGGTAATGTCGGCCCCCTTCTCGATGAGAAGCCGCGCCACGGCCTCGTGTCCATTCAACGAGGCCCGTACAAGTGGCTCATGGCGTTTTCTATCGCTTTCATTGACGGCTGCCCCTACTTGCACCAATGCCCTTACCACGCCCAGCCTACCCTCTTGGGCAGCCCAGGACAACGGTGTCCGGCCTTTGTATTCCTTCAAGTCTTTCCTGAGCTTCAATCCTTCCGTGATGTCGACGCCATCGCAGGTAGTCGAAGACAAGCCCAGGAGTGCGGCTACTGCACCTTTGTGACCGTTAGCCAGTGCAGCGAACAATGGATACTCGTATCTCTCTCCGTGGACGTAGGCAGCTGACTCTTGTTTCATCTGCGTGCGAATGAGTTGTTCCAGCCCTTTGTCTGCTAGGACATAGAGGGGGGTTACATCCGAGCCGTAGTGCCGAAGTTTGAACTTCTCGAAGAGGTTGATCACCCGAACCATGCTCGAAGCAAAGAACTGGGACAGGAAGTCGTCTTGGGGAATCACAACGGCCGCCGCATTGGCGTGATGGAGCACCTGCTGGCTGGCATACTCCAAGAATGAGTATCTTCTGGCCGGGGCGCCTCCTTCATGCTTGTCCTCAGGCCCATTGACGATCACTTGGACGCCTGAAAGAGACAGATACGTAGCACAGCAATGCCTGAGCCTCTCATGACTGCGACCCTCCCAATCAAATCCAAGGTCGGGCCATAGGCCCTGGAGACCATTTTCTTTCACCAAGAAGTCCCGCACCGATTCGTGGATGAACTGCACGGTTGGCTGTTTGGACTTGGTGACCTCAACAAGGCCTTTCGAGGAGCTCGTCACCAGCCTGACGCATGCATTCACGTTTTGGACATCTGGCAGCTCCGAGTCGACCTGTTGGTCCTTCTCTCCCGGCTTTTGGCTCAGCAAGCCTACCCACAGAGCGTGGCGGAACTCTGCCGGGGTTAGAGGCCGCTCGGCGCACAGAACCCAGAGGATGCAGAGCAGTAATCTTTCCGGTGCGTTTTGGTCACGCTGCAGAATTCTCTTGAACAGGTCGCTCAACCTGGCAGGAATCTCCGATAGCTTCTTCCTCAGCGCAAGTCCGCCGTCGGCCTCCTCTTTGTTTAGGATGTCCACTACCAAGACGACCCACAGGAAAATGCCAGTTGCCTTGAGCAGAATCTGAGATTGCAATTCTTCGAGAAGCAATGGATCCTCAATCCTTAGATTACTCTTAACGTACAGCGCCAAGTCCTCTGCATGTCCCGATTCTTCCTCAAGGGTCAGCAAGGTTTCTTTGAGGATGACAATGTACGGGTATGGTCGGCTGGAGAAGCATATTCGGAATTGGATGCCATCAGTGGTGGTCGTCGCTGCCAAATTCTCGAATAACTGAACCATCTCCCGAACCTCTTGCTCATCACACTCGTCGAGGGCGTCGATGAAGCAGGTGAAAGAGCGCTGGCCAAGGGCCATAACAGCGCTCTTGAGAAGCTCCTTCAGCGCGTTCAGGTCGGGGCAGTCTATCTGGTTGGATGGAACGATATCCGTGTCATCCAAGACAGATTGAAGGTCAGGGAACATCTTGAGGAGCTGCATCAGGAGGGACCGATACATGCCGGTGACGGACTTCTCCAAGTAGTCGCCTCGTGCATTGAAGAAAAAGGACGCGACCGCTTTGTTGGGGTGCTTCGATTTTTTCTTCCTCTCCAGATAGGCGAACTTCATCATGGTTGACTTTCCGGCACCTGCCTTACCCCGCATCCATAAGAAGCCATGGTTTTGCGACTGCTTCTCGGGGTCAAGCCAATCCTGGTATTTTGAGTGTTGTAGAAGCCACGAACAGGTTTTAACATGAGCAGCCCGAATCGTGGTCCTGCGAGAATCGATTTGCGGGAAGTCGAGGGATTCTAGCAGCATTTTCCGCCGTTCCAAAGCTGGACCGCCTGCTCGTGGCCTGGTCAGCATTATCTAGAGGGAAGGGGGACTGATAGGGCACTACCGTCGGTATCCGGCTTGCTCGCCGTGCTGAACCTTGTTATAGTGCGGCCGGGTTCTCCGAACGTGGGCGGAAGCGCTTCCAGTAGTTCCCTCGCGTATGCGGCCGCGGTCGCAGCCGCATAATCCTGCCAGTCTTTGTTCTTGTGAGAGTCCGAGTAATCGCAAATGCCGCGGATCGGCAAGCACTGAAGATTGTCCATCATCCCGGCCCCCTCCATCTCGAAACACAGCGCCGAAATCCGCAGGGCGATGTCATCGCGTGCTTTTGCGTTCCTCATGACTCGGTTACCAGAGGCGACAACTCCGTAGTGGATCTTGGGCTTGTCGGAGGTACGCAAGCGTCGTGGTTGAAGCTTCTTCAGGTCGCAACCGTCACATGTTGGTGCGCCGTGAGGGTGTTTGTAAGACGCTTGGAAAAGGCGATCGAGGTGGTTCGGACGCGAGAGATTTGGGAGTCTGCTTTGCAAGAGGCTTGTCATCCGACTGCTGCGACCGCGCGACTCGTGCTTCGATCGTAGAGTGGACACAACCGCGTTCAGAAGCGGCATAGGAATCTTCGGACAGTCTGTCATCTCGAATCTTCCATCCCCGACGTCCTTGCCCAGATCGTATTGCATTACCCGCGTGCCCACGACCACGTCGCCGAGATACAAGTCGGCCATGCTAGGTGCTCCACCGCCGATGCCAACCATCAGGGTGGCGCGGATGTTCGGGAAACTTCGCTTTAAGTTTGTCGCGACGGTGGCAGCGTTGATCGTCCCATATTGCCCTGGCAAGCAAGACATGACGATGTTGTGCTGGTCGATGCATCCGAGCACGTAGGCGTTGTCATCGCCTAGCTGGGAGGGTACTGCCTGGTGTTCCTTGTCCAGCATTGCACGTGATGCCGTCAATTCCAAAGGAAGAGCGCAGATCCAGGCAATTGTGTAGTCTCCATGGGCAAGCGGGAGGCTATGATCAATCTTTCCGTCCCCGCCGCCGTTGGAGACGACGTTGGAGGGCTTTGTCCGCTTTGGATAAGTCGCATCCGGTTCGCCATCTTGATGCGGTCGTTTGCTCATCGATGGCGTATCGTTCACGGTAATCGGGGAGTCCGGGGATGGAATCGCGATGCGAAAGACTGTTGGACAGGAATGTTGTGTTGGTAGCAGTTCAGCCTGGGGCGGAATTTGGAGGCCTTCAGCGGTGAGGACACCCGACTAGCGTAGGCAGGCAATTGAACAAGCTTGCTTAGTCACCGAAAGGGAGTTCACTAATTAGAGCTTGACTTCTTGGGTGAGAGACTAGGCGGAGCATTCGAGCATCCATCTCTCACTGGATAGTGGTCGACGACTGTAAGGCATGATCGAAGCGCCCAACCTACACATCTACCACTCGCCAATTGGGACCCGCTTTTATCTCTCTAGCTCAGGCACATCGTCCGGGTCCGGGCACACCCGCCTTCCCAGACCCTTTCCTCAGGAAGAACAACAGCTTGGTGATGGGGATGTGACGACGAGCGCTTTGTCCTCTCCCGGCTCTCATCACAAACATGCAGTGTAACTCTGGCCTTCGCCTCGCACATGCATTAGGAGGATAGGCCTAGCCTTAATTCCCCTTTTTCGCTCAACCCTCCCCATCACTCATCGCCACCTCCCCGTCTGTTGCCTGACTTCATCATCCCGCCTGCGCCATCTTTATCACTAGGGTTTCGTCTGCCTCACCCGTTGCCTACTACGCTGCTCTGCCTGCAAGTATAGCACGGAAATATACGCCCTGTATACCTCGAGTTTGCGAGTCCGCATCCCTTTTGACGGGTCCTCAACTACCAACGCACACCGGCCTCGCATCGGCCCAGTAGCGTCTGGCCGTCCGTCCGGTGGTGATCCGATTGATGTGGCGGGTATGGCGGAGCGACAATAACAGAAGGCGTGGCGAGCACGCAGGATGACGGGCTGTGAGTGGGATGCTATGGCCTGGGTGGACGGGAATGAGGACGGTGAGGAGCTGGTGTTGGTGCTAGTGTTGGCGCAATGGCGAAAATGACGAGACGGGAAGATGGCCTGATACACTCTGATGCGGACTTGGACCGCCCGTGGCCGCCGTCCTCTGTAGGGTCCCGATCGGTACAGGGCCAGGCCCCTGTAGAGCCAGGGCACATTGGAAGCTATATGCGATGCACTGCGGGGGCCATTGCTGGGCGCCCGCCGGCGCTACACAATCTCTGGGTGTTCTCACGATGCCTTGTCTACGGGCCCATCATTGGCCGCCGTTTGGCACTAGCGGACACTGCTTGCGAATGTGTGGCGTCAGCAAGTCCTCTCAATTTGTGCCCTCTCCTCGGTCACCCAATCCTGCTCCCCGAGCCAGGTTGGTTCCGTCAAGTGAACTGTATTCCTTCAACAGCTCGAAGAAATACGACGAAAACGAGATTGGTCTATTGCTTTGCTTCTTTCTGGTTGGCGTTGTTGAGAGCCAAGTCTCTAAGGTTCGTGAGGGTGTCTATATCACTGGCCAACGGCCTCTCCAGTACTGGTTTCCCCGCTGCTAAATCGGTTCATATTCTACTCATAGATCATTTCGAGAACCGAAATTCAATGCAAACCAAACCGATGTCATTCTTTAAACTGACGAGCGTAGCTTGTCCTGTGATTTATTTGAATTTGAGAACAAAGCAACACAGCTTTCCGAATTTAAAAGAAAAAAAAACCCCCCCACCTGTTCAAGTGGTCAAATGATCATTCTTCGTGTGTAAATCATTATTGGAGCCTAGCCGTGTGATTGCAAATCTTGCTGATGCGGCAGGCAGCCATCCGTACTACGCCTGGCATGTCTGCCTGGTGTGAGACTTGTCCTTTTAGAGCACTGCAAGTGTTCCAAGATTGTCTTGTGCTTGCTTTTTCGTATTGAAACAATGACACACGCTAATTCCTTCGGAGCTCTAGATCTATGGTCCGTCTTCAAGGTCCTGGCGTGGAGGCTACCTCGGCTACATGCGTTGGACCAACGTGCAGTGCCAGCACATCCTTGGCTGCGCCGAGCGTCGAGGCTGAATGGCCAGCCACTAAGAGTTGCAGGGTGCACACCATCTTGCCTGGCGAAGACGAGGATTGCGAACAAGAGCCTCGCCGTGACGCTTTCAGTTATGGGGATAATCAGCGCATCAGGCATGTAGTGGCTGGTCAACTGAACTGAAACCCTGGTGGCACCTGTCAGTGTTGCTTTTTAGGGCTTTTACCGCCGACATCGTTACATACCGGGCCCCCGCCTTTCGTTCTACCACTCCTTCCATGTGCTATCCAAGCATTTTCAGCTTTTGCCTGCCATTTCCCAGGCTTCAAATCACAGACAATTCTCTTTTACCATCCAACATGGCTGCTGCTAGGACCAAGACTTGGCGCCTGTGCGGAATCGACCTGCGCTGCAACCGCCACTGCCTGCAGAACTTACTGTCAGTGGCGGCCAATAGTCTACCGGTACCAAACTTCTATACCTGCTCGCTCGCAATCGAGTACCACGGACGCAGTCAAACCGCCACTGTCAGCTCTATCGAGGCGGCGGAACTTCGGACTTCACCGCAGCCCTGTCCGGAGCATCACGAGCACAGAGGACAGCTGGTGCTCGACGATGAGTTTCTAGGCTTCACGACGCTCTTTGCTCCACCAGTCGGAGACCACCAAGTTGAGTAAGTACCTGGATGAGCTCCGCTACTCTTCAACGCAAACGCCTAACACTTGGTGTTAGTGTCATTGCGATCTCGGGACTCGGACGTCATGCATTCGGGTTATTAAAGGAACGAAACGGCGACTACATGTGGTTGCGCGACGCCCTGCCGTACGACCTCACGGACGTGGCCAGCGGCCAGCCGATGGCACGGATCATGATATACGGCTGCAACTCGCAGGTCGCGGGGAGTAGAAGTGTGCAGAACGTGGACGACATTGCCGGCCAGCTACGTGACAGTCTAACAGGGATTGTGTCGAATACATCACCACGACCCATGCTCGTAGTGTCGCACAGCCTTGGAGGGATCATTTTCAAAGAGGTATGGTTGCCCCTGTTCAGGGATGGGTCAAGGATCGTGCGGACCAGCATACTGAGCCCAGTATTAGGCCCTGATCGGCATGGCAGCCTCGAGGAACGACGAAGACGTGAAAACGCTCCTCCAAGCCATCTATGGCATATTTTTCTTCGGCGTCCCGCACCTCGGCATGGGCATTAGCTCATTGATTCCAATGGCCGGCGAGGGACCTAACTTGGAGCTCGTCCTGTCAATCGGTCGAGACAACTCTCAGTTGCTGGAACGGCAGTCCCGAGACTTTCCAGCCGCGCTGGACTTGTTAGGCCAGAAAGAGGTCTTCTGCTTCTATGAATCGGAAAAGTCACAAACAGCAGTGGTAAGACACAACAGCTAGCATTCATCTAGGGAAACTGTGACTGATCGATACTAGGAAATCAACAATGGAGAATGGAAAATGTCCGGGCCTAAGGCCATCCTCGTGCCCCTTGCATCTGCAACGGCCTGCTTGACGGAAGCCGACAAAAGGGGTCACGTCTGCCCGATTGCTCGACCGCACTTGGATATGATCAAGTACGCGAGGCTAGACGATGTGTACGACTTGGTGCTGCCGAAAATTCGAGCCACTGCGAGGCGGGCGATCAATCCATCTGCCCGACCCGGGTCATTGACTGGAAATTATGGGTGAGTAAAGCATCAGTCACGTCTAGCAGGTTGACCGGAAAAGGTGCATTGCGAGTGCCGGCGCCTAATGTGACGAGCTACGAAGCTTGTGAGGGAAACCAATGTATCGCGCTGACTGAGTCAAAGAACCTCCAGAGCAGGGAAAAGCAGGCAGTCTGATGCCGTATGGTCGATACCCATGCCGAAGAACGAAAATTTCACAGGCCACGAGTCGGACATGGCGAAACTACGCGACGCTTTCTTCCCCGAAGCTACCAGCCGAAAACGTAGCAGCACTATCACACTTACCGGAATACGCGGCGTCGGGAAAACCCAAGTTGCCCTGGCTTTGTCGTACTGGGTCAAGGAGCATAGGCCTGACTACTCAATCTTCTGGCTCTCCGCGCTCAGCATGGAGACTTTTGAGCGGTCGTGCGCCTCCGCTTTGGACAAGCTTGGAGTGTCCGCTACGAGTAATGAGCGATCGGACGCTAAGAAAGAACTGAGAGAATACTTGTGCAGCAGTTGGAGTACTCGCAAGTGGCTGCTCGTACTGGATAATGCGGACGACCCATCACTGCCGCTCCTCCAGTACTTGCCGAGAAACGACAGCAGCATTACTCTGATCACGACTCGGACAAATTACGCAACCTACACGATGGTGTCCCGTCGGAATATTGTCCGGTTGGGCCTATTAAACGAGAATGAAGCCATGATGCTGCTGGACAGGTCACTTGGCAAGAAAGCACCTTGGGACTACAAGATGCAAACAATCAGGGAGCTTGTTACTACACTAGAGCTGCTGCCGCTAGCTATCACTCAAGCAGCAGCCTACATCTCGTTTCGTAAGATCACGATTCGCACATATCTCCGACATCTTCAAGGCCAATCGGAAGCAGCTGACCAGCTCCTTGGCTTTGGGCTCGAACGGCGAGAGACTTGGGCGCAACGAAAGGAATACCGCGCAGTAGTGAGTAACTGGCTGGTGTGCGTGGACGAGATATTGCGCAGAGACCAGGCACAGGGCAGCGACGCTACCACCAAACTGCTCATGTTTCTGTCGGAGATTGAGCCTGAGGCGATACCCAGGTCGATACTGCCGGAGTACTGTGCCCCACAGACGTTGACGAATACGATCGATACGCTATTAAGCTACTCACTATTAAGCAAGCGGGAAGACGACGTTTACGACATGAACAGCCTAGTACATCTAGCGATCCAAAGCTGGGTGTGGCGCAAGGACCTAGAAATAGAGTCAAGAGAAAGGGCACTAGCCCATTTGACGACTCTGATAGCTTCCTGTGACTTGACGGCTCCGGCTGAGTGGACGGGCTACATGCCGCATGCGTTGCGGGCACTCACTGCTGATGCATGGGACACCGGTGGCCGGTTGTGGCTCGCAGCAGCGGTACAGCGGTGCCTAAAAATGGAGGGACGCCACGACGATGCGCTTCGGTGGGCCGTGGTTGTCAGTGACGGCATCGGAAGGTCTCACGAAGACATGTTTCTAGCAAAACACCACCTCGCATGGGCTTACATTGGAGCCGGAAAGGCCGCTGCTGCAGTGCCAGTCTTTCAAGTTGTTATCCAATACCGGCAGTTCTTTCGACGGTTCGACGACCATATGCTACGACACGCACGACTGGGGCTCGGAAAAGCGTATACTGACTCTGGACACTACTCAAAGGCTCTTGAGGTGCTGGACGATGTGCTCAGCTCTACGCCGATTGAGCACAAAAACTACTCGGCCGTGCAGGGCGCCCTCGGCCATGTGCACATCAAAACAGGGGAGATGCAAAAAGGCATCCAACGACTAGAGAGCGCGCTGCTCACTGCACGGGAACACCTGCCACCAGGGCACCTCACTGCGTGCGCAGCCGTGATCGTCTGTGCTCATCTTGCAGCTGGTCAGCCTGCAGCCGCCTTGAGTCTGCTGCAAGACTTGGTCAAAGTGTGCTTCGAGGTTCATCCATCTCGCACATTGACTCGGCTGCAATCACAGTACCATCTTGCCGGGGCGTACCTGGCAATGGCCATGTTCGACGAGGCTATGACGACGCTGAAGCATTCCCTACAGCTCACAGATATCCTGCAGCTCACGAGGCCCTTGCTGGGCAAAGAACTGCAGCTGCATCTCAAGACGCTGGTGCTCTTGCGTGACGTCTTTGAAGCAGTTGGTGACACTGACAGCGAGTGGAGCCTCGAGGCCGAGATAGACGCAGCCCGTTATATGCTGAGCGAGACCGATAAATTGAATCAACGCCACGGAGGGCTTCTGGGATATATTTTATGGGTGGTTTGGGGACTGATAGATAAATTGTGGGCACTTTTCGGATTCAAGTCCGAGTACGGAGTGGGATCAGGCTGGTCAGAATGCCACTACTGCACATGATACACTCATTTACAGTTCGCATCGTGTACTACAAGCAGCAACCGCCATTCATTTTGATATTTTTTCTTTTTCTCCATTGAACAAGTATGGAAACTAAGCCGCTGTTTATCTGAATGGTTACTCTAGGCGGCCTACTGATTGCAGTGTTGAAGTTTCCACTCGTGTTTAAGGGGTCTCCCTCATTTAAAGTGTAAAGCTGAGTGCTCAGCCGTCTTCAGGTACCGTCACAAATTGTGACGTGGAGCAGGTAAGGTACGTACCTATGAGCCTAGAGCAGCTGAGTAAGCATTTGGGGTGCCCGTGCGAGCATATTACCCGAGCTTCGGAGCTCTCCTAACTTACACTTTCTAGATTTTCTTCCTTTTAGAATTAGACGACTAACTATCAATAAATCCCTGTCAATCATCCATCTCATGCTTTTCCAACGCCAAACCGTTGTTCCTACATAACGTCGCCTGGGTCTTGTAACGTTACGATTTGATGATGCAGGAGATGCAGGAGACGGAGGTCAAAGTCTGCGAGCTCCTCTGTCCATAGCAGCCCCACAAAACGCAGGTCAACTAACTGTACACACACTGTACCACAACGAGAGCAATGCACCGGCGGATTAACCTGTACCCTCGAACGTGACTTTCTTGGCTAACAAGCCATTCTCGATGCATACGACACACTGGGGCCATACATAGGAGATAATGAGGTGCGATGAGCTGGCGGTGGACATGTTATTGCGAGCAGCTATCCAAGCGTACTCGCGGGAAGCCATCAATAACACCAAGCTACTAGTTCCTAGAACTGTGACTGATTATGGAGTGCAGATCCCTCGAAAAAGATATCAAAGACTAAGTTAAATGAAAGATATGCAAAACTCTAGGCAGTCTGCGACTGGCCATTGTCAGGTTTCCCAACGACGATAGTCGTGCCTCCCAGATTTCCAATGCCCTGAAACGGTAGCGCGGGCTTGTGCGTGAGCAAAATAGGCACCAGAACCTCGGTGATCTCCATGATGCGGTATTTGAGGTCGGCATCGATCTGGACATCATATGTGGTGGCCTAGAGGGGATACATTTTATTCAGGAGCCGCAGTTGGTCACGTTGCCAACCCTGTCGCGGCACTTGCTCGTTTACGAAGCATTTAGGCTTATTGATGGGGTATTCGTGGAATTTGATGGCTGGAAGATGCCGAGCTATTTTGCCGTAGGCGAAGAGGTGGGTTGACAGGAGTAGTCGGAAACAACGAAGGTCAGCCAGCATCCAGGGAAACGGGGGACACGAGTGAGGCAAAGTTGGGTCTACTCTCCACGGGCCAAGACCACGAGGACTGAGGAGCTGCAAAGAGCGGTGTGAGACTTGGTTTGAGTCAACAGTGATAACCCAGACTGGCACACTGGCCGCCGGATTAGAAAGAAGTGTGCTTAGCCTCGCGGAAGAATTTGGTGATTACAGTGTATCTTGGTGAAGGCTATCTTGCTGGGCGGAGCCTGCGGGGCCTTGGCCTGCGCTGAGAGTCGCGGCGAGCTGAACAACTTGCGTAGCAATAATAGGCGTTAATGCTGTCGGCGTTAGCGGTTCCGCTTTTGCGTCACAACTTGCTTATAATTGGCGAATTTGCATGCAAGATGCTGCAGACTAGCTAGTATTGCATCAGAAAGCAGAAGCACGCGAGGCATAATCACATGCACGCTGCCGAGTTGATCTTGGCGTGCTGAAGGTGCCCCAGCATGCTTGCGGCATGTTAGCTTGACTTGTGGTTGGCTAAAGACGCCACGGCCCGCGATTAACTTTTGTTGGGTCCACGTAAAAGGAAATCCATCTGGATAAGAGCGGGGCAGTACTGCACAAGTGTAGATAATTAGCGGGTCAAAGTCCGGGCTGGACCGTGTTGGGCTGAATGTCGGATCTGTGGGCTTTATCGACCCGTCAACGAGCCCGACAGGAGATCAGGAGGCAGCGGTGATTGTCTAGGCTGACAGGTGGTGCTTGGAGGTGTCACCAAAGTCCTCCATCAGGGCCCGTCAGCCACAAGTGGGAGTTGCGCTCGGTACGGAGTAAAGCATTTGGGGATCCAGGTACGATGGACGAAGAGTCCGTCTCGGGTTCAAGCATGCAGGGGAGCGGTGAGCTCCAGGCGACGCGGTGGCCATAAACACGGGACGCTATAGTTGATCATCGTTGGTGAGCTGTCCCGTTACTGGTGGCCACCGGCTGGTAGTGTCTCACCTTGCAGCTGCCGCTGTGAGTACGTGGCACTTCGACCTGAGCACTTTTTCGTGGAGCACGGCTCGGGCATGTCTCCGGTTGCAGCACTTTTGCGCCAGATGTAGCGTTCCGTGTGTAGACCTCCTTGTTGTAGCTTGAAAAATTGCCGCTAGACAATGAGGAATATCTTATCTCTACCCCGCAAGTGGCCTCTGGATCAACAATTGCCTGCCATACTAAGACCGTCGTCGTGATAGCGTGAAGCATGCAGCTCTAGGGTGAATGACTTAGCATATGCAACTCTTTGCATGGGCGATCGGTGCGAGACTGTTTTGGTGCTTGTCTACGAAGATCTTCGTCACTGGGTACATTGTCTTATATTGCCGAGACACTACACGTCATCAAGAGACACTGTAGTTTCCTACGAGCATAAATAGAGAAGGTCGAAGCCGTCGAGACTATTGAAATCAAGACCTGCTTCACAACTCATCTTCAAAACCATTCAAAATCATACCTGGAGCAGTCTCAACAACAGACACGATGGCGAACGACAAGCACATCCTCGACCCGGACCGCGTCCACCGTACGGGCGTTCTCATCGTCGGATCAGGCCCTATTGGTGCTACCTATGCCCGCAAGCTCGTTGATGCGGGTGTCAAAGTGCTGATGGTCGAAATGGGTGCTCAGTAGGTTTCCCCTAGTAGACGTACAGAACTAATTACTGACATGATGGCAACTAAAGAGAGACTCTTGTCCCTGGCGACCACAAAAAGAACAATGCCATTGCTCAAAAAGACATTAGCAGCTTCGTCAAGTACGTCGCCGCTCCACCAAGCAAATATTCGACGCAATGCTAACTCAAGAGGCAGTGTTGTACAAGCCGACCTCAGCTTGCTGTCGGTGCCCACTGATACTCAGGCCGCAGCTTCACCCAGCATGGACCCCTCTGCGTGGTCCATCGATGCCAGAAGCGCAACCATCCACAACGGCCAGAACCCAGCCCAGGACAGCTACTACAACCTACCAGCAGCTGCTGCGACCCGAGTCGTCGGTGGCATGGCCTCCCACTGGACCAACTGCACGCCGCGCCAGCACGCCGGACTCGAGCGGTCCGACCTCTTCAACGACCAAGAGTGGGACAGCCTCTACGCGGAGGCCGAGGGACGCATCAAGACTAACTCGACCCTCTTTGACGACTCGATCCGTCAGCAGCTGGTCCTCAACACCCTGCGGGCCGGCGAATACAGCCACGGCGACCGCGAGTTCACCGCCATGCCCTTGGCTGCGCAGAAGCTCCCGAACCAGACTTACACCGAGTGGTCTAGCTCGGCGACCGTGTTCGGCGACATCACACGGACCATGGACCGTCCCGGCAGCGACTTGTTCACGTTGCAGTCGCAGGTGCGGTGCACGAAGCTCATTGTCATCGATGACATGCTCGACCCGGACCACGGCAAGATCATGGGTGCCGTGTGCAAGGACCTTAAGACCGACAAATCGTTCCTGGTCGAGGCCGACAAGTATGTTCTCTGTGCTGGAGCTGTACTGACGCCCGGCATCTTGTTCAACTCTGGCTGGACTCCTGAGAGGGGACAGCTTCCCGCTCTTGTAAGTGACTGGCCACCAACACTCTCTTGACCCCTCAATATCATGACACCACGCTCACACCGCAGGACGTCTTCAGGGAAAATACCTCACCGAGCAGACCATGGCCTTCTGCCAGGTCATCCTCTCGCGCGACCTTGTCGACCGCGTAGCCGAGCACCCAGACCCGTCCTGGGCGCAGCGCATCGCCGAGCACCGCAAGAAGTTCCCCCGCGACCCCTTGCCCTTCCCCTTCAGCGACCCGGACCCGCAGGTCTACACGCCTGTCTCGGACGCGTACCCGTGGCACACGCAGATCCACCGCGACGCCTTCTCGTACGGTCAGGTGCCCGCTCACATTGACCAGCGGCTCATCGTGGACCTGCGCTGGTTCGGCCTCGTCGCGCCCATGGAGAGCAACCAGGTCACCTTCTCCAGCGAGGTCACGGACCAGTTCGGCATGCCCCAGCCCACCTTCCACTACGCCGTCCCGCGCGAGGACGCGGCCCGCGCGCACAAGATGATGGAGGATATGTGCCTCGTCGCGGGGAAGCTCGGCGGGTTCCTCCCCGGCGCTGAGCCCAAGTTCCTGGTGCCCGGAAGCGCGCTGCACATCACCGGAACCACCCGCGCGGGCACCCGCGTCGAGGACAGCGTCTGCGACCGCTACGGCAGGGTCTGGGGCACGAAGAATCTCGTTGTCGGGGGCTGCGGCGTGATCCCCACGGCCAACGCGTGCAACCCGACGCTGACGGCCATGTGCTTCGCCATTGCGGGCGCGAACAAGCTCATCGAGGAGCTTAATATTGTCGAGGAGCTTAGGAATGCGAGCAAGGGGGCGGTTTGAGAGGGTGAGGTGTGAGAACATACAAAAATGCAGGTGTGTTTGTGAGGTGTGCTTGGTCTAGACATCCGATTTTAGATCAGCCCTATAAAATGATGAAGCTTTATTTTTCTTCTTCACTCGCAGCTTGCGTCTTTCCTTTCATCCCTATCTCTATCTTCATTCTCATTACGCTAGGATGTCCCCATTGAACAATAGGGAGTCTCGGGGGATCCTTTGTGACTGCGAACTTCAAGTAAGCGACGTCAAGCCCCAGTCACAATTCTCCAGAAACTGCTTAAGACCCGTCAAAACCACCGTCCTGAAAACAATCGAGGGCTCTGCGTGCACTGCCAGTCTCTGTAGCACATGGCGACTAGGTTCGGCGGATTGCGGGGATGGAGTTTATCAACGTCCCCTCCAACACACCATTGTCTCCAACGGGCATCTGAACCAAGCCTAGCCCTAGCCACAGAGAATGAACTCCTTATCATCTCGGTGGAGTCCTTGTTCTGTTCGGGCCGGGTTCGCCGGTGCCGGAGTGGTCGTGGGAGTGGAGATACTCCAAAGCTTACGCCGTGGTGCGTGCGGGGAAGATAGCTCGCACTTGTCTGTTGCTGTGTCCATCGACTCAGAGGAGGTTTTGTGGTGTGGTTGCATGCCCGAAAAGAGGTAGTGGCTGATCAGCATCGCATGCGTGCGTGCGTGTCATGGTGTGGTGCGCTTAGGTGCGGGCAAGATAGCCCGTCCAATCGACAGGCTGCCTTGGTCCGGCAACTTCCTCTGCCCGAGTCTGGTGATCATGCGGACTTGGAGGTTGTGCCCGACCCTCAAGTGTCACTCTGCTTCATTGGTGCCCATGGGTGCTTCTGCATTGTGACACCGCAGCAACCTTGACCACTCTACAGCAATCCGCCCATCCATCCTCACCCCAGATCTGACGACGGCATTCGTCGCAGATTTCGAGATATCCAGCAGACGCTCAATCTGGCCTCCTGGGCCTCATTACGTCAACTTGAGTCTACCAGCGAGTGAATCGTCGCACAGAACGACATGATGATCCAAGCCAGGTGTCTCGTGACGAGGCCGTTATGTCCGACTCGAAACTGCCATATCTTCGTCTCACAGATATCCCCATCCCGACGCAGATACTCGACCAGCAAGCGCATCGTCCACCTCTCCACAGCTTCAGCACCAGTACACATTGGCCATGATCACCACCAGGCTCCTCTACTGAAGCATACAGACGGCGTTCAATCGGCACTTCATCGACCCCTGAGGAAGCTGCCGAACTTGATGCTACTGCGATCACTGCTCATATCCACAATCTCGGCACACCGGTTCCTGCTCCTGCCGGCCCTGTCAGCTCTTCAGTTCCTCACGAGACCGCAGACCTCTAGACTTCTCAGCGTCGATAAGAACCCGGTGATCCACGGTATCCTGAAGCGCACTTTTTACAACCAGTTCTGCGCGGGCGAGAACGGGGCCGAGACGAGACACTGCGTCCGCTCCCTCAAGGAACTGGGATTCCGGGGTATCATACTGACGTATGCGCGGGAGACTGTGTTTGACCATAAAACGCAGAGTGCTCACGGCCTTATCGGGGCCCGCAATGAGCAGCAGTCTTGCACTACTGCCCAGGAGAATGACATAGCTATCGAGCAGTGGAAGATTGGCACACTGGAAACCTTGGCCCTGGTGGAGGAAGGTGATTTCCTAGCTCTCAAGTAAGCCCACATGGAAACCTGCACAGTCTGTGCCGCCCGACAATGAACAAGAACGCTGAGATATTCTTGACCATGAACCTCAGACTCACAGGTGCCGGGCCCCGCGTCACCAGCGCCTTCGCCACAGGCTCAATCGCGCCCGAGCAGATGCTCTCAGCCCTGCGCGCCATCGCGAGCGAGTGCGCGCGGCGCGGCGTGCGCATCATAGTCGACGCCGAGTCGCAGCACTTCCAGGCCGGCATCGACAAGACGGCCCTCGAGCTCATGCGCGAGTTCAACCGCGCCACCGCCGCCGTCACTACCACCACCCGCAGCAGTACCGCCCCGGGAGCAGCAGCAGCAGCAGCCGTCATATACAACACGTACCAGGCCTACCTCAAGGCCACGCCCTCCAACGTGGCCGCGCACATGCTCGCCGCGCAACAAGAGGGGTTCACGCTGGGGCTGAAGCTCGTGCGCGGCGCGTACATACTCTCCGACGACCGGTCCCTGATCTGCGACGCCAAGCACCACACGGACGACGCGTACAATGCGATCGCGACGGGCGTGCTGAGGCGGGAGCTAGGTGAGTTTGGCGGGCAGCGTGGCAAGTATGCGTTCCCCGCGACGGACCTGTTCATCGCGAGTCACAACCGCGAGAGCGTTCTCGGCGCGTACAGGCTGCACCGCGAGCGCGTCGACGCGGGGCTGCCGACGGTCCAGGTCGCGTTTGGGCAGCTCCAGGGCATGTCGGATGAGGTGAGCTTCGGGTTGCTTGCCGAGGGCGAGGCGGATGTGAGAAAGAGGCAGCAGCTGCAGGACGTGAGGGGAGGAGCAGGAAAACGCGTTGATGCGGTGGTTGAGAACAAGGGGCCCGATGTCTTCAAGTGCACGACCTGGGGCAGCATGAGCGAGTGCATTGCATATCTCACGCGGCGGGCCGTCGAGAACCGAGATGCCGTGTTGCGGACCAAGGACGAGTACAACGCTCTCAAGGCCGAGGCGTGGCGGCGCCTGTTGCGGCGAGCGTAGCAGAAACTCGGCTGTGAAGCAAGTCGTGTTCCAAGACATATATCGCGGGGGTTTCGGGGTCAAGAACAGACAAGTCGTGTCCATTGTTACTGTATATCTACAGTGGAGGTGATGTGCAAATATGCCTGACACCCCTCTCTGAGCACTAGCGAGGAACCAGGAGCTGTGAATGACACCGTGAAGCTCCGTCCATTATGGAACCACCTGCTCTTCTGAGCTGCCTGACTGCCTTGGTACAATCGAGTTCAATGAGGCGTGGTTTCCAGCTGAACAGTGAGCAACTGTGAGTGCAGGAGACAATCTTTGAAGGTGGTTGACTGTGATCACATGTAGTTTTATCGTGTCTTTTTTTCAATTTGTAGAGGAAAGCCCTGACACGACGTAGTGCAAGTGCTCGTTTTCGCAAATACAGGATACCAATCTCCCTTCAGAGCATGCGTCTCATCTCCGTAGTCATACTACATCGTGTAGGGGGAAGAGGACGCGTTCATGGAAATGTCTGTGCTGCGAATTTTCTACACAACTTGAAGGAATGGCATTCAATAGCTTATGCTGATGCGAGAAAATGACTGATCAGATCTGAAAAGGTAAACTACGCATACGCGTAATGTTATTGGTGTCGAGCCTTCCTGACCGTTTGCTCGGCTGCTAACATCGCGTATATGTAAGTCAAGCAGGTTTTTCAGAGCCCTTCTGTACGGCCACTTTTCCGAGAGTTGGGACAAGGATCGAGATGGCGGCTGGGTCGGTGTCTCTCTATGATCTTGAGCCCAGCATGCTTCTCATCGTGCTTAGATATTTGCATGACGCAAATACTCTTCCCTTCATGGAAATGGACCTTGATGCCATTTCTCAAGCTGTCCTTGTGCTAGACTGTCTGAGCTGGGACGGGCTCTTGCGGAAGGTAAGAAAGACTTGGGGACAGCAGATAATGCACTACTTGAAGCATCCCAGGGCGTCCTCAAACCTGGCTCACGTTGTGGTCTTTCTTGATCTTGAGAGTACATTTCGCCTCATGATGGATACCTTGTAGCGGGAAGTCAACGCAATTACCCGGGTTCATACCTACTCGACGCTGACGACACAACCACCCCTGTATGACGTTATGTATGTAACGATTTGGCATCGAGAAAGCAGGAGATGGATGGCTCAGATGGCATGTATTGATAGTCGTCTGGTTCTAAAAAGGAGGAAATAAAGCGAGTGTTTGAGAGCTCTGAAGCTCTGTTTATATGCTCGAATGGGTGCTCCAAGCTGATGACTCAGCTTCTCCAGGGAGCACCGGTACGTACCTTTACCTGCTCCACGTCACATATACAGACTCAAGTACCGAACTCAGGTAGCGGATGCTTGCGGGTTACCGCAGGTACGCTAACACGAACTATAATTGCGCGTTGATGGATTTTGTAAAGCTCTCCGCCCCGAACATGTAGCTCGGTTTATAGTCACGCGAATACGTCGAAATCTTTGGATTACTCCGTTTCACTCCGTACATGCCAAGGCTCGCTGTGTTGCTAGATGTGACGGACCCCGCACTTTGTGCGGCTGAGCAATTCCTGCGTGGCGCGATCAATAGCAACGTCATTGCTGCCTGATTTGAATCGCCTCGTCCTTGCGTCCAAGTTTCACTTTTCTTACCTGTACAACGTTACGACACTGCCCACGCCGTGATCTAGCAGTGTGACAGCGACTATCGCCGTGCGGGCCCCATCAGAGTTATGGCCGAGGGGCGCAAGCGTCCACGGTCCGACACATCGTACAATGACGACAACATCACACCACGGCAGGTGCGCGGGCCTACAGAAGCAAACAATGCCTTCGTTGAGAATACGTTCTCCGGAAGTACGAGCTTCTACTTCAACGAGGGACTTGGTAAAATACTTGCTACATTCTACCAAGTTTCGCAATTCTGATAACATTTGAACAGGCGGGATCCCGAGAGCCCAAGCAGAGAAACGTGGTATGCGCTGCGTCACTCATAACCTTCACCGCCACACTTACATGATGGCCGAAAATCTGACAGTTAATTTAATAACAGCCTACCTCCGATCCCTTGCATTTGGCGAAATCCATGCTCGTCGGCATGATATCGCCGTCGCCCATCCAGACACCTGCGAGTGGCTATTTCAAACACCCGAATTTCGCCAGTGGTGCGACCCTAACGACCGTCACACCCACTTCGGCGTGCTCTGGATCAAGGGCAAGCCTGGTGCAGGCAAGTCAACGCTCATGAAGCACGCTTTCTCGCGCTTCCAGAAGGACACGTTCTGCAACTACATTATCGTGGCGCACTTCTTTAACGCCCGGGGCTTCGCGCTCGAAAAGACACCTCTAGGCCTGCTACGGTCTATTGTCTACCAGTTGCTCCAAGACGAAGAGGTCTATAGCCTTTTTGAACCTTTACTCCGTGATAAGGAACTGTCAAACCCCACAGGGACTTGGGAATGGCGCCTTGGGGAACTCCAGGACATCGTCCAAGCAGTTCTGACGCAGCCACGTCCCCGGCCCCTCCTGTTACTTGTGGACGCGCTAGACGAGTGCGGCGAGTCGCAAGCTCGCCAAGTGGTCGAATTTCTCGAGTCGCTGAGCATCTGTGCCTTCCGGACCGGCACGCCACTTCAAATATGTCTTTCGAGCCGCCATTATCCTAGCATCGGAATGAATAAGGTCATCGAGTTGGTAGTAGAGAAACGCCAAGATCATAGAGCAGATATCGCCAAGTATGTTAGCGACAAACTACGAATACGTAACGCGGCGATAGAATTCGAGATTACGGAAAGGGCTAATAGTGTATTCCTCTGGGTCGTTATTGTCGTGTCTATACTCAATAAGGCATACGACGAAGGCCGAGTTGAGGCGATGCAGAAAACTCTGGATGAAGTCCCTGATGAACTGGACAAACTCTTCGGTAGTATACTGGAGAACATTTCAGACGTGGCCGAGACTTTACTTATACTTCAGTGGGTGCTTTTCAGCCGGCGACCTCTTAAGCTTAGCGAGCTCTTTGTAGCGGTTTTCCAAGGAGTCGCTCCCCCTCCTCTCGACCTAATGAAGCAACGAATCACCACATCATCGAGGGGTTTAGTAGAGGTACGAAGCGGGAAGTCCGAAACTGTGCAGTTTATACATCTGTCAGTCGAGGACTTCCTGTATCGACGGAAGAAGCTATCCGAAATCGATCCGACTCTTGGGCCTGAGCCCATTGCACTCAGCCACGGCCGGCTCTGGACTCGCTGCTGGGCTTGCATAGACCAGGCAACCACCAAAACTATGGACGAGGCGAAACGGAGTGATCCGTTTCTCGAGTATGCAGCGAACAACATCCTGCACCACGCCGATTTAGCCTTGTCTGTGGAGACGGTAAAGGCGAATCAAGACGACAATTCTCCCAGGTCTCTAGGCCCTTCCCAGGAGGTGTCCATCAAGAATTGGCTGCGACGAACAGACACCTGGTTTCATTGGTGGAAAATGTTCCTGATCAAGATTGATGACGAGAAGAAACAACTCCTAGACGAGCAAGGGGCAGGTCTTCTCTACATTTCAGCGCTATTCGAGCTGCCGAATCTACTCAGAGCTAGTTTGGAGGTTTTCGACATCGACGCGAAGGGCGGACACTACGGCACGGCGCTTGGCGCGGCCTGCCATCGCGGAAACTACCATATTGCTGTACTACTCATCCAGAGCGGTGCAGACATCAACGCGCAAGGAGGCTACTACGGATATGCACTGCAAGCCGCCTGCTGCTGCGGCACTCTTCTTATCACCAACCTGCTCATCCAGAAGGGCGCCAACGTCAACGCGCAGGGCGGCAAATACGGTAATGCGCTACATGCTGCTTGTCGCTTAGAAGTATTCGACAAATGGATGGTCAAATTGCTCATCGATGCAGGGGCCGACGTTAACGCGCAAGGCGGCAGATACGGTACTGCGCTGCAGGCCACTTGTGCACCTACCAACCCTCGTTCATCTCGTTTACCTGGAATACCTAATTCACCAGGAACAGAACAATACAATGAATCGGTGGTCAAAATGCTCCTCGATGCAGGCACTGAAGTTAACGTTCAAGGCAAAAAATATCCCAGCGATGGCCGGCATTCTCGAGAGCAAGAATCGATAGTCAAACTGCTCCTCGACAACGGCGCCAACGCCAACGCGCAAGGCGGCGAATACGGCAATGCGCTGCAGGCCGCTTGTGAAATCGAAGGACAAAACGAACAAACCGAATCGGTGGTCAAATTACTTCTCGATTCAGGGGCCGACGTTAACGCGCAAGACGGCTACTACGGTAATGCGCTGCAGGCTGCATCCAGCGGATCTCCACGTTTGCTCAAACTACTTCTCGATGCAGGCGCCCATGTCAACGCGCAAGGCGGTGAAGACGGCAATGCGCTGCTGGCCGCTTGTCAATGGGGGATCAATGCACAATCAGTCAAACTGCTCCTCGATGCAGGCGCCAACGTCAACGCGCAAGGCGGCAAATACGGTACTGCGCTGCAGGCCGCTTGTAGCCTGTGGGGAGAACAAATCGAGTGGGATGAAGAAAGCGAGTGCGAAGAAGAACATATAAGCGTATCCAGCGTAGTTATATTACTTCTCGACGCAGGCGCCGACGTCAACGCACAAGGCGGCAGATACGGTACCGGTAATGCACTACAAGCCGCATCCAGCAGAGGATTCCAAGACGTCGTCGAGCTACTCCTCGACGCAGGCGCCGACGTCAACGCACAAGGCGGCTACTACGGTAATGCACTACAGGCTGCATCCTACGAAGGACACCAAGACGTCGTCCAGCTACTTCTCGACGCAGGCGCCGACGTCAACGCACAAGGCGGCTACTACGGTAATGCACTACAGGCTGCATCCTACGAAGGACACCAAGACGTCGTCCAGCTACTTCTCGACGCAGGCGCCGACGTCAACGCACAAGGCGGCAGATACGGTAATGCACTACAAGCCGCATCCAGCAGAGGATACCAAGATGTCGTCGAGCTACTCCTCGATGCAGGTGCCACTGCCAACATGTCAGGCACCTAGGGTTGGTTTCAGGGTCGAAAGCCTCAACACTCTAACCTGTTAGCTCTGCTGTGGTATTAGTTCTAATTATTTGTGCGGCCAACATGCTCTTCTAGTCAAGAAACTACTGAAATTTGCCTGACCGTAGACAAAGATCCTGATGCCTTGGCAATGCGTGTATGAACTGTCCTTGATCTTCGTCGAGAAATAACCGGATCCCTCGAGGCTTTCTGATACCTTAAAACATTTTGACATATTGAAAGATTTGCCTCTGCACTAGTGTCTCAAGTCCTTTTGAAGGTTTTCTATTTCACTCCATTACTTCCCTTGCTCTTATCCTCATTGTAGGGTTTTACCTTTCCTTGGCTACTCAGCTCTGAATGAGTCTGGGCTAGGTATAACCTTGTCGTAACTTTAATCGACTCTGTCGTAATGCTCTCGGCGTAACTGAAGGATAGCTTTGTCGGCTTATGCTGTGTCTGCACTGAAGATGCGAAACTCTACTGTTACGCCGGATCTTGCGATGACAGCGTAGTATAGACTACAAGAAAAATCACCTTCCTAGAGCACCCTTACGTCCGACTACATTTCAGGACCTTGGTCAGGATGTCTATAAGTTTAGAACAGATAACGTAATCCACAAGTGACCCGCTAACTTTAAAGGTACTCGTACGACAACATATAAGTCAATTCAACCACAAGGCCTCAAATCAATTAAAACTAAAAGGAATTCTCCTCTTTAGAGGGATTCTATGAGGACGGAGAGATGTGAGATGTCGTCACACTCCTGCATGACTTTGCACGACACCGGCCTTAATGGTCTGCGAATATTTCTGTCGAGCTGAAGGACATTAGTTAAGCGCTTGTTATGTGGCATCACATCTTTGTGAAAGTTCGCCACCTGCGAATACCTGCCTCTACCGAGGGCTATTAGGCGATGCACGCGACGTGGTGCTCTGACAGTCGTGGGTTAGGGTCTCGAATTAGTCTAGTCTCGGTGGAATGAATACATGAGGGAGCCCAAGCTAGGCGTGGCCCACAATGGGGCTTAATGTAGATGCGTCGATCGGCAAGCAGACAAGGATGATATCCAGATCCGGAAAAACGCGGCTGGCTGGAGACCATTCCACAGCGCACTAGGCGGACAATTAGTTAACCGACCTGTTCCCCAAGCTTTGTGGCGGGCTGATGAGCTCGGGAGTCTCCTGTCTCAAGTCCGTGGCTAGCTGAAAAATCTACGTGCTCCGCGTTTTGGGCGTTGTGGCTTGCGGTCGAAGGGTTGGAAGTTGTCTCAGAGTTAGAGAGAAACCCACCGCTCATTGGCATTGGGGCGACGTTCTTTGCGGAGCTGTATGGTTAACAACACGAAATCCTCGTCATCATTTGGTCATATTATACATTGTTAGGTCAGGCGAGGCGACGCCACCCTTCTGATGGCTAATTATGATGAAAGCGGTGTTGACAGGCCGACATGACGAGTCTATACTATGATCAACTAGGACTCTAATCTCCTTAAGTCCGCGGGGTTGCCACTTTAACCTGGTCACCCTAAAGAGCCAAGTGAACGCGCACATAGCACAGAGCTAAGCCCTCGGCGGGTGAGCACTCGGTTCGTCGTCTGGCCTTTAGCAGGACTGCATGGCGTGCTGCCCTAGACTGCCCGAAGTGAATCAAAGAATCACGCATGTCGGCAAAACTGAAGCAAACATGTGCCGACGCTGAGGAAGAGGGGATCGAAGTAGCGTTGTGGTGGAAACAACAATAACTGGGAGTCCAGGGCATTGAAAGGGGATATCCATGCTCAACCACACGCATAAAGTTAGATATGGTGTTGCGTAGGTCCTGTGAGATTGATCATCTACCCCAACCAACCACATGTAATGCCGCACTTCGACGTGACCGGGCGGCTCCCCTTGGGGCTAATGCTGCCCTTCTAGGCTTCACCCAACACCAGGCAGTGGGAGCCCTCTAGTGGCAAATGAGGCAGCTCACGCGTCTGCATCCTTAGATGAAGAGCACTACGGCCACACCATGTCTCTTTCCGATGCGATCGACTCTCGCTTAAAAATGTGACACTAGTCTATCGTGCATATGTCATTGCCTACGTCAAACCAAGGAATGGTGGCACTGATGAGTAGGGCAATGTCCCCTGTATCCTAGTAATGATGTTTCCTCCTGCTCGATAGCTTGTCGCTATAGTGCCATAGATATTTATCAAGTTTCAGTGGGAGGGCAAAGTGGCATGGCGGGCGATCCCCAGAGACCTAAAATCTGGTGTCGAAGGACTTTCGAGCTGGACGCTACACACCCCTGATATTGACGTGAGGCATCTGATCATCACTGCATTCCGGACGACCTTGCGGTCAAGGCTACTTATATTTCTACAATGAATGAAATCTATAGCGGTGCACAGTTGACCATCATTGCAGCAGCGGGCTCAACTTTGCCGGGCTTTCCAGGCCTACGCTGCCAGCAGTGGCGCAGACCGAGGAGATGAAGACTTGGCTGCATGACAAGTATGGCTTTTTTGTGATATCCTGGGGCGGTGGTCCCAACATGTACGCAGATTTTACTTGTGAATCAGCACTGGCGTTATCATGGCCTCAGCCACGCATGCCACAATACCAAACCACAGAACTAGACGGGCAACACGCCCTCAGTCTGGTCGAATTCAGAACTGCACATAGCCCACTAGGTCAGCCAGTTGCCCTCTTCGTCCTCCCACCCAAAGTCCACAACCGACCACCCTTGCAGGGTTCTCTTTCCGTCCATCTCCATGTGGAGCGGTTCAATGCCGTCCGCGATGCGCTTCCTGCCAACCACCTCGTGCGCTGTGTCCATGCGGCGCATCTCGTCGTCGCTGAGGGTGACGAGCTTGATGTTGTCCTCGATGCGCTCCGGCGAGCTGCTCTTGGGGATGACAACGGCGCCGCGCTGCACCGCCCAGGACAGGGAGACGACGCCCGTTGAGCAGCCATGGGCCTCTGCGATCGAGGTGAAGAGCTCGTGGTTCAGGATCTTGTTGCCCTCGGTAGGCCCGGCCCCGCCCATTGTGCTATAATTGCGTCCCATGTGTTAGTCAAGCCTTTGCGGAGTCGAAAAAAAGAGACGAGGTTTGCTTGCCTCCAGCTCATGACGCGGATCCCCTTGGACTCGCAGTACGGCACCAGTTTGGTATTGGGATTCTGGGCGTGCATTTCAATCTGGTTGACTGCGGGGACGACGGTGGTGGCCGCGAGGAGCGTGTCGAGCGTCTTCTGCGTAAAGTTGCTGACGCCGATGGCCCTGCACTGCGGGCCGACCAGCTTCTCCATCAACCGCCACGTCTCGACAAAAGTCGGGCTCTGGTCGATCCGCAAGGGCTTCATCTCGGGCGCGGGCGTCTGCGCCCACGGCCAGTGCATGAGGAAGATGTCGACATAGTCGAGCCCGAGTTGTTCGAGGGAGATGCGCAGCGCCTCGGCAGGGTCGTGGTGCCAGTTGCCCCAGAACTTGGTCACGACGGTGATTTCGCCGCGCGGCACTTTGCTGGCGCGCACCGCCCGGCCGACATTGGCCTCGACGCCGTAGGCCTGCGCCGTATCGATCAGACGGTAGCCGCTGTCGAGTGCGTGGGCTATGCTTTTCTCCAGAGCGGCAGCGTCGCCGGTGCCGGGTCTTCCTGCCACGGTGGTATAGTTTCAGCAGGTGCCTAGCGAGAATGGATTTTGTCCTCCCGAGAGTCGCTTACCCTGCCAAGTACCGAGCCCGACGGCTGGAATCGATGTGCCTGCGTGGTGCGCTATGTGTCAGTATCACTGGCAGACATATCCGAGGATAGTCACAGTAATCATACCATTGTTAAGCGCAAACTTGGTGGTACAGATCGTGCGGGCAGCCATGGTTGCAGGATGCCAGTTGTATCAACTTGTATCGAGCGTTGTGCCAGCTAGGAACAAAGGACCAGGAAGGACGTGATGTAGGTAAGTGTAAGCACGCATCGAATACTTGTTACAACATGTTGAGCCCCTCGAACATGCTGCTGCGGGGTAGATTGATAAGCGAGAAGCCGGCCGATTATGACGCAATGGGTCGCTGCCGGGATATCATTTGGCCCAGCCTGCACCAGTTTGCGTGTAAGCTCAGCAATGTCTGCTTCAACAAACAGCGGCCTGGTTGACGAGGTTGAACACCCCCGGACTACCAGAGCCTCCTAATACACCCTTTCGCAGCAACCGGTCCGTTGGGGTGACGCCTGCCTCGAAGCCACCAACCATTTGGAACGCAGACACGATGCTCATGATCGACGAAAATGTGCAGGCCCAGATAGCAGCTGTCGAGCGACAACGGGCGGCCCTGGAGTCCCGACCACCCAGGCAAGATCCGCGTGGCGGCCAGGCTGCGAGAGCGCACAGAAGAGCGCCTGCTGCATGGTCGGCGATGCGTTGATAAGGCGGTGCCATGCCCGGATGGCAAGCAGCCTGGACCATTGGTCTGAGAAGGCGGATGCGGGGGCACAGGCGGTGCAATGCGTACGAAGCTGTGCGGAATCCCTTTTTGAGCAGCGGCGCAGGTTTCAGCAGGCGCTCGATGGCCATGACGTTCAACAGAGGTCTGAGACCCTGGCGGAGTTTCTGAGAGCCCGCGAGATTCATAGTGAAATGTGCAACTTTAGAGGACTTGCTTTATGGTTCCCGGACCATCACCCTCCATGTTTTGTGATAGCTCATATGCCCGACAGGCAGAATTCCTTCACGATGACGACTAGCCTCGGGCCTCATCAAACGAGAGACCGCGTTTGTACGCCACATATAATGTAATTATGACATGTGAATTCAGCCGAAACATGCGCATTGCCGTTTGATAGACACACTGATCACCCCGCGGCTTATTCATTTCACATTCTGAGTCAAAGGTTTCTATTGCTATCCTGATGTATCTCATAGACCGGCTCATCTGCATCAAGTCCCCGCGGGTGATAAAGCGCCATCCATGAAGTTAAGACATGGTCGTGGGTGGTGTTCCATCATCATCATCCGCGATGACCAAAACATAAGGCTTTACCCGCCCAACTCGACGCGCACTGAACCACCAGTCTCGATACGTCCTTCATGCTCAGTTTTAATCTCCATGACCACGGTTGACAGTCCATCATGCGGTAACTCTGTCATGGGTTATAGGCCATACAAATAGCTGCAAGCCTGTAATCAGGTGTTTGCCGCTCATTGTTCCCAAGGCCTCTAGACATTTCTCAGAATCCGTAGAGCTTCTTCTGCTTCTGCAAGAAGTCGCTAATCTCGTCCGACGGCGGGAACGTGTTGTACTCTTCGATGGATTCCGCAAACTCCTTCTCCCAGTTTCTCAGGTCGGCGAGCAGCTGTTCAGTAGGGAACTCGAGTCCCCTGAGCCAGGGCTCGGCAAACCGCAGTTCATAGCAGAGCCGGCGCAGCTTGCGGAGGCAGGCGATGAGCGAGGCCGACTTGTGCGTCGCGGGCTCAAAGTTCTCCCGGGACATGCGCCGTTTCTTGAGCGCCTGGCACAGCGCCGTGGCACGCAGCATGTGGTGCTGCTTGGTCGGCTCGGAGGCCAAGGTCTCGGCGCGGCGGGCCAGAGTCGCGTTGTCGACGTCGGCGACCCGGCAGACGGCCTTGCCTCGGCTCGCGCCGCTGCTGGACTGGGACGGTAGGTATTCTGCAAACTCGAACTGGTAGGCATAAAGAGCCTGGGCCTTGCGCCGGTCCTCTTCAAGCCACAGGGCGTCGCGATTCTCCTTCAGAGAGCTCTCAATGTCGAAGGCCTCGAGCATAGGGTCAATCTCCACCGGCGTGTAGTCCTTGTAGGTCAGCGGGTCGTCCATGTCCTTGAGCGTGCGCGCGGTCAACTTTGAGAACTCGCGGGAGCGGCTGATCTTGTTGACGTCGGCCTGCAGGCGGTTGAGGATCATGGCGGCGAGGTCATCGAGGCCGAGAAAGATGGCGGCGAGCAGCACGTCGGCGTAGTACTTCTCCGACTCGTGGTAGATCTCCTGCTGGATCGTGCGGCGCCAGACCGGGACGAGGTCGTGCAACGCCTTCTCGCAGCCCAGGTAGTTGACCATGCGGACAATCTCGCAGATCTCGACGCCGGCTAGGGACTTCATGTGCGCCACGTTGGTCGAGTGCAGGTAGCGGAGGATGGAAATCAAAGTGGACGGGTCGAGCTCCTCGACGCGGACGGTCCAGGAGCTGTTGCCGCTGCCGCCGCCGCCGCTATTTTCCCAGCTCGCGTCATCATACTTGGCTTCGCACTCACTGAAGCCGCCGTAGAGGAGCGCAGCAAAGTACTTGCTGGTGCGGGCGAGGGTTCGGGAGCATACCTGTGCCTCCTGGGTGGATGTCTCGTGAACGATGCGAAGAGTGAGGTCGCCATGGGGATCCAGAACGTGAAGCTCTACATTGCAGTGCTTTGCATCTTGAGAGCTAGGAGCGTCCGAGTTCTGATCGAGCCTGTGATGACAAGTCATTAGTCTCGTGTGTGTACCTGGAAAGTTAGCAAGGTGATGAGGTTGCTTACAGTGAAGACTCGAGGTCAGACTTCTCACTACCACCTGCGGCCGAAGACGAGGCAAGCATCTCAGGAAGAGTGACGAGGTCTGCTCCAAGAGTTGAGGTGAACACTTGGGCATTTACCATGGCCTCGTAAGAGTTGGATGCCATGATGTCTCAATTTCGTGCAGTGGCTGATGTCAGGAAAAGAAAGGCTATCTCGGGGGTCGCAGTGCGTGCTATGTAATCAAGGCAGCTGCGATTGTTGAGGAAGTTGATGAAGAAAGTGAGAAGAGTGAGGCACTGCTGAGGATTGTGAGGGTTGTGTGAAGGAGGTGGGCAGCAGTGACACTACTACAGTGGGGACGTCTCGAAGGAGGAAGCTTGTTGTTGTAGAAACCGACGATGCAGTGCCAGGCTGTGGCGAGTGGAGGGACGGTGTGGCGTAAATTGCAATGACGACGGGGAATTTGATCATCAATAAGGACTGCGAGGAGCAGTACGCAAGTATATGTGTACCATTGAAGTACGACACTCTCATAGACTTGGTGAAAGCAACAGACGGCAGGCCTCTGTGCTTGGCTGTGAGCAGGCGGGAGCTGCTCGCAAAGTCCAAACTAGACGATTCATGATTCACTTTGCCACGCCGCCTTTCTGAAATCCACCACGAGCTGGGCCAGAGAGATCTAGTTATTGTTGATGGACATACGTACGAGTCTCAGTACCGACGGTTATAAAAGACCTGGGGTTCAATGTTGATGGATTAGTAGGCATGGTGCTCCAGAGTAGCCATCACCATATGAGCAACAACCACGTCGATATTGGCCCACTGCGCCACACCAACGAAAAAGATGCAGTGGTCCATGTACAAGTTCTAACAGACACAGACATCGCGAAGTGTCGGGACAACGGCCTCCAATTAGACGTGAAAATTGCGCTGCAATAAAACATAACCACGCCATCACTTGCTGCTGAATCTACAACCTCTTGATCGTGGGCTGTCATAACATCGAAATATAAGCCCTTCTTTATTTTGGCATATCAACCAGACGTTTTGAGATCTTTTGCAACACTCTCCTCTCGCTTTATTATTCGAAGAGCAGTCTCCTGTCTTTGCTAAACCTTTTCCGCCATTGTATCGTGGCCACAGCTCATGCCTCAAACCTCTCTCGTCTATCTGCTATGAAGCCCATGGTCACGGGCGAGAGGGTATGCATGCTGCTCGTGCGGCTCACCGCATCGAGTTCGGACTGTACTGCCGACAGCTCACGCACCAGTTCCAACACTATGTTGTCATCGTTATGGAAGCCTCCCGGGAAGAGCTCGACAACATGGTTCAGGATGTTAAGGAGGTCGGTTGTGTATATCAGGGCCGACTCGCGCCTAAGCACGTCCGGGTGGAAGCTGTGCAGCGACTGCTTCGTCTCGTCGAGGAAGGACCGCCAGTGCCGTCCAAAGGCCTTGAGGGAGTCGGCGTGCGGGTATTTGTTGAGAAAGCTGTCGTTGCTGAGGCAGTACGGCGTCAGCGTGTCTTTGAACATGGAGTACGCGTAGGCTTTGTCCTTCTTGTCGTCGATCACGGCCTGGTCTAGTTTGTTGTTGAGCTGCTTGACAATGTCTAAGGGGTCCTGTTCCTCGCTCATTCCCGAGAGGTGTTCATCTTCCTCGACGACTACTAGGGGCTTGTGCTGCTGCTTGTACGAGACAGAATGCCCACCGGGGGAGCCCGGGAGAGGTGGCCGCCTGTTGCTGACGGTGCGCAGGAGCAACGCCAGTGTCTCTCTAAAGGTACACTCTAGACCGAGATATGCCGCGGCGTATGGCAGCTCGAGACAGCACTTGTCAGCTATCTCGAATCGGTAACCAGCTTCCTTCCTGATTGTCTTCTCCCAGTGCGGCAAAAATTCTTGGAACGGCGCCTGGCACCGGAGGTAGTCGATGACGCTGGCAATTTCGAAAATCTCCCGCGCCGTCATGCCCTTGAGACAGGGTGCCTTGCAGGCGTGTAGGAACTGAAGTACCGGCAAGAGACCCTCCGGATTAATCTCCTCCATTCGCACTATCCACGCGCTGAGCCTGTGCTTGGCGCAGCTCTCGCCAAAGTTTCCATACAGCAGCGTGTCGAAGTAAGGGCTCGAGCGGGCCAGCGTGCGCGAGCAGACGAGAATATCTGTAGACGTCGACTCATACACGACATGGAGGGTGACGTCTCCGTGTTGGTCCAGGTTGTGCAATTCTGCGGGGTGAGGGTCGGAGGGCAAGACCGCCAGGGACTTTGATGCCTTTGGAGGCTTTTGAGACCATCTTTTTTTACTGTGATCGCCAGACAGTCAGTGTCTAGTTAGTTCTCTCCAAGCCTTGACGCTCTATACTGAGGGAGGCGACGGTACGCACAACGCCTTTTTCTTCTGTTTGCGTTTCATTGTGTAGAGCACTGCGAGGAAATCAGGGTCGTGCTTATGTATGCCAGCGACGTTCGGCACCGAAGGTAACAGAAGAGGTGTTATTTGAGACTGTCAATGAGCAGTCTCGGAACTGGCCTTTAGCTGAGAAAGACGTGGTGTACTACTACGCCGCCCTATGTTAGTGGCAGTGGAGAGAAGTTGTTGAGCAGTCAAGGGTGTGCGCAGACGGTTGCCATGCGAATTTTTCAAATATTGGGCCTGCGCGGACAAAGTGCGGCACTCGTCACACTGCGTACTTCGTCCAATGGCATCACATGCTCATATTTGAAATATCAACCGGACATTAGGCATAAAATAACCTGGGGCTTAACGGCGGCTTCATAGTATTCAATCAGTCTATTCTCGTTATCCTGCGACTCATCACCATACGATATGGCCAACACAAGCAGTTATCAGACCCACGCCGTAAGCCATACACCAACCGCCTGTCTGTGACACCAGCAGAGTCATGTCTGACTACGCTGCACATTTTCCTTCTCACGCTGACATTCACGCAAGCGGTGCAAACAGAACAGACAAAACAGACAAAACAAACAACGGCCCCCGCCTGCTCAACCCTAGCTTGCACTACGCGCCCTCCCAGACTCAGAAGTCAAACAGCTTCTTGCGATCCCGCAGAAACTCGGTCATCTCCTCTGTGAACTCAAACTTGTTGTACGCGTCAAGCTGCTTGTCAAACTCTGCCTCGAGCTCGTCAATCTCCTGCATCATCCCATTCAGAGGATTACATTCTCCGTGAAGCGTCCGCGACGTCTTGTCCAGTCCCTCGGGCGAAATCTTGCGAAGCCCCCTCAGACACGCCACGAGGGACTCGTCCCGGTGGCTCTCGGGCTCAAAGAACATTTCAGAAAGCATGTCATGCTTGCACAGCTGCTGCCAGAGGCTGCCGCTGATAGCGTCGTGGCAGACGACCTTGGTCGCCCGCCGCGCCTGGGCGGACTTGCACGTTGCGACAAGGCTGTGGCCACCTTCGTCTGTCCTGATGCGAGGATCAAAGGGCGCCAGGCCGGACTTGTAGACCCCCAGGGCCTTGCGCTTCGCCTCGGCCTCGAGCCGCCACACCGCGTCGCGGCGCTTCTGGAGGCTGGCAGCGAGGTCGAACTTGTCGAGCACCGCGTCGAAGCGGAGCTCCTGGTTTTCCTCTAGCATGAGCGGGAGTGCCGGATCATTGTGGTCTTGGAAAGGCGATTGTTCCTGCTCGGGCCAGCGAAGCTCGGACCGGCGAAGCTTGAACCGGCGAAGCTCGGGATTCTGAACGTTGTTGGCGTTGCGTTGGAGCTTGCCGAGCATCTGCACGACGTCGTCCTCGAGGCCGAGATAGATGGCCACGTAGAGCAGTTTGCCGCAGCGCGCGCGCGAGCTGCGTCTGGTCTCATTGCTGATCCTGTCCCGCCACGCAGACCAGGCGAGGGAGCGGAACGACTTCTCGCACTGGAGATAGTCGATCATGGTGATAATTTCGTACAGTTGGTCCTCGCTCGGCCACTTAAGAGGCTGGGGGTCATGCGTGTGCAAGAAGCGCAGCACGGTCTTGAGCACGTCGGGGTCGACCTCTCCGATCTCGACGACCCAGGGTGCCGTTGCCGTGCTGTGTTTTTGCAGGCTCTCACTGTAAGGACCGTACAGCAGAGTGTCGAACATCTTGCTCGAGCGTGCGAGGGTCCGGGAGCAGACCTGGATTTCCGCGACTGCGTTGCCCTCCTGCCCGAGCACGCGCAGTGTTAGGTCGCCATGGGCATCCAGGCTCTCTGGCGGGATGTGGATCAAGTCCGGGACTGGCGACCGTCTGAAGCGTTTCGTGGTCGTTGGTGTTTTCTGCGAGTGGTCCTGTCGCGCACTGTAGGCGTGTTAGCTTAGACTGTTCCATCTCTGCGACTGCGCCTCTCCGCAACCGCGCCACTAACTTGGGGACGGAGGGGACGTGGTAACTCACCCTGATAGAGGAACTTTTCGTTTGGTAGGGACCGCGGCGCAGATGCTCAGCTCGTCGTCACCCGACTCTGGTTGGGTCATCACCGACGAGGCAGCGTGGTCTTCCATAGCGGTATGTACAGGCTCGAGGTTTGTAGTGGCTTTGTGAGGTGTTTTGTCGTTAGCCGCGTAGTGTTCCGCTCAGATAAAAATCCGAGTGGTGAATAGGACGAGTTTACAACTCCTGTGAGATGAGATCAAGGTGAAATCCTGAGGCGAATCTGAATGTACAGACACTTTCATCCAAGGTGCGAAGCATGTTCTTTCTGAAGATAACTGGTAGTCGTGTCGGGAGCACATCCGGAGGCGTCGCGATATCTTGCTCAGGTTGTGAGGAAGACCACGCGCTACCGCGGCTGTAAAAAGAGATAACGTGGATAGAGTGACAATGAAGGAGTTGTCGTGGTGAAGAAGATTGTAAATTGTTAGGTGCGCCGCAGATTCGTATAATCTGAGCTCTACGTGAGCTGTTGCGACACGCTCACGTCTCCTCGAATTTTCATCTTCGGTTTTAGTTGTATGAACATTTATTCAAACTACGCTAGCATGCCCAAGTGATGTACCCAGAATTCAGGCAATTATCAATCTCTATTTTTTGTAACTTGCTAAATTTACGTGCCTGTACATATCAAGGGCGAAGGTTGATATCAACCTTCGCTGTTGATCTTATCTAACGTCATGTGGCACAGTCGCCCTATGATGCTAAACTGTGGGAAGCGTCGCGGCCAACCTCGCCTTACAATCATTGACCTCACGCTTATACTATTTTGTTCATTTGATTTTGGTTCCGCCAGGGTTTTTGCAATGAAGATGAAATAACACTCTACCGGTATGGCCGCGTTTCCAACTCGTATTCTACAACTGCCAATATACCCATAATTGGAGCCTTGTGCTACTTTCCGTGCACGTCCAAAACTTGGCATTTTGTTGATGATTGGGGTTTCATACAGGTGTATTACAAACTACGAGTCGATAGGGATCTAGAGAACATTACATGAGTCTTCACGCTCTCTTGTCCTATTTATCGGTTCCTAGGCCTTATTATCGCCTCTGGGCAGTGTGCCGACTTCTCTCTACAGCGTGTCATGCGTATCCCCTCCCCCCGCGTCCTCAAAACCCTAGAAGATCACGATTGACCCACGTTTACGAGTACCCCAGAGTCTCCCCACTTAAGATTATTCTAGCACGGCCAGGTCGACTCCCGTTATCAAACAGCACACTCCCACCGTTGGTAGATCCGTGACTAGGTAGCGAATCAGGAAAGTTGTGACCTTCATCAACACAACGGGCCAGCCGGGGGAGAGGCCAAGGAAGACCCGAGTTGGGGATTTCGCGTTTGCAGTAAATACCCGCAGATTAGGCGTCGGGGAAACTGTTCTATCATTCAGTGAGAATCAGGAAAATAATCGGGTGGTGGCTCATTCTTCATTGACCTGCTGCATTGGGCTGATCCCTAACATCATGTACCAGTAATTCTCCTAGAAAGAACTGTTGAGCTTTTCTGCAGACCATCTTCCCCCCCTTGTCTTTTAATAGTCTAAACTCAGTTTATCCAAAGTTAGTAGTAGCCGTGGCCTTTAATGTTGTCAGAGGCGACATAATGGCCTGGGAACAGCTCATCAGCTGTAAACAGTCTAGCCGCGCCACAGGCCCCCTCCTGCTTTTCTTGGAGACGCGTCTCACCGAAGGGGGCATCACTTTTGGTAGCAAGAACTGCCAGGTTCTATGATACATGCACGGGTATATGTGGGGGGGACACCGCACTGCTTATAAGATGAAGGTAAAAATTATACCTTGACTAAATGCAACAACTGGCCTGACTATGTACGATGAAAGAAAACGGACAGCATGAAAATAGCAATAACGCCCGCCGGTGTGTGAAAAGCTCAATAAATCCAACTAGTCCCCAACGCTATTGCGGCCATGTCAAGAAATCGACTAGTACAAGTGCAACGCCTTAGGGATCAGTTCCTGAAAGCGAAGCCGCGGCCCCGGAGCTGGTCCCAGTTCAGCCACAGCATCGTCAGGCCGAAGAGGCCGATGAGCACGGTCGTGATGATGCCGGCGCCGGCCCGGTCCGCCTGGGTGATGGGCTTCCACAGCCGATCGCGCGGGTCCTTGTCGGGACCAAGTCCCGCGGCGTAGTCTGTGCCCGAGGTGCCGCCCGTAGTGTTGGTCAGCGGCGGGAGGTAGCTGTCGGTGCGCATGACGCTCATCAACGCCCCAAGGACGTTCATCTGCTCGCCCATGCTCGCCGTGTCCGGATACTGGCCCGCCGGCGCGACGTTCCGGAAGGCGCCCTCGCGCCAGTAGAAGCCGCACATGCGCCCGTTTCTGCCGCCTGTACACGTCTTGAGTGCTGCGGTGGCCGACTCACGCAGGACCGGCATGATGATAGATTCCGTGTAGGGCGCGAGCTTCATGGTCGAGGCCATCCAGCGGTGCAGGTAGCCCTTGAAAGTGCGCATGTCGTTGTTGCAGGGCTCGGCGGGGAGGCTGCTGTACTCGCAGTTGCGCTCAAAGGCAATGTGCGGCATGGCGGGGTTGCTAGTGTTGGTGAAGAAGGACTTGACGGTGCGGTCAAGGAGGCCGTCGATTTCGCGCTTCCACTTTTCGGCGCCGTTGGTCTGTGATGCCGAGAAAACATTAGCTACTAGGCCGAGCTGTTGGCGCTGCGGGTTTGGGCCATGATGAAACTTACCGCGTTGTACATGTATGCACAAGACTGCATCAGGATGGCGGCATTGTAGGAGAAGGTGAGCTTGTTGATGTCCTTACACTGCATCTTCTCATGGCCGCCGTCGTGGACCTCGAAGTTCTCGTCGACGTAATTGAGACCCTTGAGCAGATCGTATGTCCGCTCGGCGAGGTCCAGATATGTCGTGTTGCCGGTGTAGCGACCAGCGCGGGCGGCCATGTTCATGAAACAGCCGTTGGAGATTGTGTTGACGTAGTCGAAGCCGTTGTTCTGTGGGAAGACCTGCCAGCGGAGGCCCCATTTGCACGGGTTGCCCTCCTCGGTGATACGACGGCGGGGGCTGATCTGGCTGTGAAGGGTGCCCTGCGCGAGGGCCAGCCACTGGGGCTGGTCCTTGGGAGGGTCTGGGAAGGCCGTCTCTGCGGCACCGAGGGCGGCCATGGCCCAGAAGGCCTGATCGTCGTTGCCCATGGAGAGGGACCAGTTTGCGGGGTTGAAGTCGCGCTCGGGGCCGGTCTGGTGCAGGAGCGACTCGGTAATGTACTTGTCGAAGCTCTTGTCGCCGGTGCGGTGGCGGTAGTCGATCAGCGTCCCCCACATGGCACCGCCGTGCCACCAGTAGTACATGCCGGGCGTCTGCTGCTGGCCCTGGGCGCGCGGGGGCGGCGGGCCGGGCAGGATGCCGAGGGTCCAGCCGGGCGTGTCGGCGGCGTAGCGCGGGTAGAAGGAGAGCATGTCCTCGGCGACGAGCTTGGCGGCGGCAATGATGGAGTCTGCGCGGTGGTTGCGGGTGTCAGCGGGAGTCTGGACGCTCGCCTCGTCACGCTATGGGGACTCACTGTTGTCGTCAAAGTCGACGGGCGGCAGGGCGGCCGAGACGGTGCTGGCGAAGAGGCCGGCGGCGGCGGCGGCCAGCCATGGCAAAGGCCTTGACAGCATGGCTGTGTGGTGCGTCGCGGTGGACGAGGTCAGAACGAGTGTGGCGGGGTGCGTGTCGTGGGCGTTTGGCGGCAGCAATTGGGGATGGAGGTGGAAGGAAGGAGGGATGGGCAAGGTGAGTGTGCTATGGACCTTGAGGTAAGCAAGCGCAAGTAGCACGCTACCGAGCAACAAGCAGGTGGGCGGCTGCGTGCATTTGTCGACAGCCACGCCATGCCAAGCCGTGTCATCATTCGCGTCGCAGCCCCCGCCAAGCTGGCTGCGTTGCCAGGCCAGGCCTGCGGCGGGTGTGCCGGCACGGCGGTTCCTGGCTGGCGGACGGGCGTTGACTTGTTGTTGCCGTTGCCAGAGGTTGACAGGGCAGCCTGAGGCAGCAGCGCATGCCCGCCACGCAGCACAGCCCCTCCGCCCAGTGCCAGTCTAGTCCCCGTCCGCTCTAGTCTCTGCAAACGACGCGCCACTAGACTTCCTTGGCCGGAGCCGCCAAGCTTATCCAGCGGGGCCGCCTTACATAATCAGCGCGCATCCCCAAACAGCCCCCCCGGTTTCACAGCCCTTGACGTCAGTCAAGGTCAATCGAGGCTGTGCTTGCCAGACACACACCATGCGCAATCTCCAATAACCTGCCGAGCCTGCTGTCTGAGGCTGCTGCCTGACATGGCCCGTCCCATTCCCCTAGTCTGCAGTTTCATCCAGGCGGTTCTTTACACGCGCGCGTCCAGACAGGCCTAGTGAAACAGCAACTATACTTCGGCCAAGGCCCCGCCAAGCCCCGACACGAGCGAACCCACCGGGCCACGTCATGTGAAGTATATTGCTGAACAACAGCCCAAGCTCCCTCTCCTAGCGTAGTATAATAAAGACGCTTAGGGGTAAAATAGCAGTCCCTTGGTTTTACCGTAAATCTTGTCGACGACTTAAAATCCCTTGGCTTTCATTTCATTCCAGCACAGGGTACAGAGAGAAGAGAGAGAGAGAGAGAGAGTAGAGACCGGTCTATGTTCCACCTCAACCGGGAAAGTCTTGGCGCAGCTTTGGCTTCTTGCGGCAAAACGGCCTGATCGGTAGAGACGCAGCATGTGGTCCCTCGCGTGTGCAAGTCAAGGAGCCGGCACGCTGGGTTTCCCCCAAATGCCATGCGGTGTGAGAGAGCGAGAGTGAAGAAAAAGAAAAAAAATAAGAGGCCGAGTTCTTCTGTTCTATTTTTGCTTATTTTTCTATTTTTTCTTTTGGATCGGGCTAAAGCTATTGATACAGCTAGAAATAAACAGTAAATCTACATACTGAGACTATAGCAAATGAGCTCGATGATGTCGTAACCCAGAGACTGAACGCGTCACGCACATCAAAGGGCTTTGGGGAAGCATGTCTCTCTAAGCCTGGCTCGCAGACTTTCCCGACAATTCCCCTGCCCCCCCTCCCCCGGTGATGTGGGGAGACCCTTTCCATACGACGAAAAGGGGAACTTGCGTTTCCTCAGGGTTGGAGGTGGCCCGAGATTGGCTAAACGAGCTGCCCAAGTGCGCTGTGGTACTTTCTCATCATTGATATCGATGGGCCAACTCTAGGGGCAGCCCAGACAGCTCTTTCCATCTTTTTTAGAGGAAGGAATTATGTATTCCCATCACGGACCAAGGAACTATTCGAAAAGACGCATACGCTATTACCAACGCTGTCCAAGATTTTCATCACGTCTATGTCTATCTACATGGGGATGTGAAGCGTCCTGACGACAGTGAACACGTCGCGACTGTACTCGCCTCCCTCCCTGCCGGTTCCCGAGTTCTTCATGCCACCAAATGGCGTGCCGAGCTCCCGCACGAGCCAGCAGTTGACCCACACGAGCCCGGCCTCAATCTGCTCGCCGACACGGCGGATCCTCGCCGAGTCCTTCGTAAGCAGCACCGCCGCGAGTCCGTTGGGGTTGTCGTTGGCCAGCTCGACGGCCTCGTCCTCGGTGTCGAACCGGGCGATGGTGGCCACAGGTCCAAAGATCTCCTCGCGCATCACGGCCGACGACGTCGATAGGCCCGTCAGCACTACCGGGTCGATCCAGAGCCCGGCCGGCGGGTCCGCAGGGGGTATCGAACCTGTGACAAACGTCGCGCCTTCGCGGTCCGCGAGCTCGAGGTAGGACCTGATCTTGTCGTAGTGCGGCCTCGACACGACGGCGCCGACGCGCTCGCCGCACACAAAGTTGGCTCGCACAAACGCCTCGAAGCGCCGCACAAACTCGTCGTATATCCCCGCCTGCACGTAAATGCGGGACCCGCAGAGGCAGATCTCGCCTTGGTTCTCAAACGCGGCCGTGGCGGCTGTCTCGACGGCGCGGTCGAGTTCGACATCGTCAAAAACGAGCGTCGGGTTCTTCCCGCCCAACTCGAGCGAGAGGTGCTTGTAGATCTGGTCGGCCGTGTCGCGCCGAATGCGGATGCCTGTGGCGGTACCGCCGGTGAAGCTGACGCCGTGCACGAGCGGGCTGCGGACCAGGGCGCTGCCGGTGGTGGGGCCATCGCCAAAGACAATGTTGATGACGCCCGCAGGGATCTCGGCGAGGCGCAGGACCTCGGCGAGCAGAAAGGCCGACATGGACGTCACCTCACTGGGCTTGGCGACGGCGGTGCAACCAAAGGCCAGGCAGGGCGCGATCTTCCAGGTCAGAAGGTAGAGGGGCATGTTCCAGGGGGAGATGAGGGCAAAGACGCCTGCGGGGCTGCGGTGCTCGTAGGTGAGGGCGACATTGTCGATCATGCGGGCGGCCGTCTGCTGGTGCAGGATGAAGGTGGAAAAGTAGCTAAAGTTTGAGATTGCGCGATCGACCTCGATCCTCGCCCGGGCGAGCGTCTTGCCTTGGTCGATGCTCTCCCAGACGGCAAAGAGCTCGCGGTTTTCCTGGATGAGGTCAGCCACGCGGCGCAAATAGGCCGAGCGGGCAGCGTGCGTCGTCTTCTTCCACGTCTTGAAGGCTTGCGTTGCGATCTGCAAGGCCTGCTCGACCTGGTCTGCGCTCGCGACGGGCACTCTGGCAAAGACCTGGCCCGTCTTGGGGTTGACTGAGTCGATGTGTGTTTCTGAGGCGACGTAGCTGCCGGCGACATAGTTTTGCATGACGAGCCCGCCCTGGGTGGTGGCTGCTGTGGACTTGATGAGGGCTTCTGCCTTCTCGAGCGTGTTTGCGGCCCAGGCATCGCGCAGGGCCGGGCAGCTGGTGTTACCGCTGCCGCTGGCCGGGGTCGCCACGGAGCCCATGTTGATGACTTGTGCGGAGGGTTTGGGAGAGAAGGTCGCTGTAGAAGTGGCCTTGGGCGGTGAGAGTGTGTTGCAAGCGACACGGTGGTGAGAAAGTGAAGAGCGCGTATATGATGTTGCAGGTGAGGGGTGCTCTCCGAATGCTCCTTCCTTCTCCGCACGCCAGGCGCCGGCCTGACGCGGAGAGGGCGGGGCGGAAGGAAGGCACAGTGCTTGAACTGTACCGGATCATGTGGAGTGGGGCGGCTGGTGGACACAGCACTGTTGATTGGGAGATCCAGGGCGCGGCCCGGCTGATAGGGACACATCCGAGATGCCAGACAGTGCTCCCGCTGTCGGCGGATCACGGTGGCTTGGGCTCGGGTGCAGCACTGCTTCCCCAACCGCCCGGTCCGGAGGCCGAGTCTGCAGCCCAGGTACGTCCTATTCCGCCTTTGGTCTCCCACAGCATACGTACTACCCCACCACGGGCCTCATTCTTCCTCCTCCTGCGCACACCAGCATTCCAACGTCGTCTTTGATCTTTCAACGAGCAAAATAGCCATCAAATCCACTCCTCATCGCCTCACGCCATTCTATCCACACAGACCAGCCCACAACACCAACACAATGGCCTCACCCAACGGCACAGCTTACTTCCTCCCCGCCGACCGCGCGCAGGGTCTCGCCAACTACCCACACGCCCGCATCGTCCCAGCCGGCGCGCAAATCGTCTACGTCTCGGGCATCTCGTCGCGCCGGGGCGACGGCACCTACGCTGGCTGCACGGAAGACAAGGCCGCGGGGACATACACGCTCGACGTGCGGCTCCAGACCGAGGCCGTGCTGAGCAACATCGAGACCGTCATCCGCGGGGCCACCGAGGGGCAGTGCGGCATGGAGAGCGTCCTTAGCGCCACCGTCTACCTCAAGGACATGGCCGACTACAAGGGCATGAACGAGGAGTGGAACAAGGTCTGGCCCGACAGGACAAAGGCGCCCTCGCGGACCTGCGTCCAGGTCGTGGCGCTGCCCAACGAGAGGATCAATGTCGAGATCCAGTGCCAGGCGCTGTGGAAGCAGTAGTTTGGTGGTATATGGGGGGAAAGGAGAAAAAGGGAAAGTAGATGAATAGATGATGAGCACAATAACGAACATCATTAACGTCAGTTTTTGGCACTGATTTTTCGATATGACGCCGAATATTAAATAAAATTTTCAATGGGTAGCCACACACCAATTTTTTCTGCTTAACTTTGGCATTGCTCGTTCATCATCACACCACGCTGCAGATTTTATGGCAAGTAATTTTATTCCTCGAATCATTCTGTAGCCGCCTGATCCTAAAATCAACCTGTAACCCCCAGCTCTAAATCTTGACAATCAACTTGCCCACCGTCCTGCCGCTGACGAGCTCATCCTGCGCCTGTGCCACCTCCTCGAGCGTATACTCCTTGCCAAAGTGGATCTTGAGCTTGCCGTCGGCCACGAGCTTGAGCAGCTCCCCGCTGCGCAGCTCAAACTCGTCCCTCTCAGCAATATAATTTGCCAGCGTCGGCCGCACAAGCTTGATGTTGCGCTTGCTCAGGTCGAGCGGCTTGATGCCCGCGATGGCGCCGCTTGAGTTGCCAAACGTGACAAACGTGCCCTTACGCGCCGTCATGGCCATGTCCGCGGCGCACGTGTCCTTGCCGATGCCCGAGAATACCGCGTGACAACCCTTGCCGCCCGTGAGCCGCGACACCTCTTCCTCGACGTTGTGCGTCTTGTAGTTGACGACGTGGTCCGCGCCGTGCTGCCGGGCCAGCGCGGCCTTGTCCTCGGTCGACGTGGTCCCGATGACCGTCGCGCCCAGCGCCTTGCACATCTGCACCAGCAGCCCGCCCGTGCCGCCCGCCGCGGCCTGGATCAGGACCGTCTCGCCGGGCTTCACCTCGTGTGCGTCCCGGGCGAGCGTCCAGGCGGTCAAGCCCTGGAGCATGATGGCCGCGCCGTCGCGCGTGGACACCGAGTCGGGCAGCTTGAGCACGCCCTTGGCGGGGGCGACCATATACTCTGCCATGCTGCCCGGGCTGAAGACGGCAACCTTGTCGCCCACGGCGAGGTTGTAGGCGGCCGCTGGGACGGAGGCGCCGATGGCCTCGATGACGCCGGCGCCCTCGCGGCCCGTCGTGCAGGGCAGCGCGGTCGGGTACAGGCCGTTGCGGACGTACGTGTCGACAAAGTTGACGCCCGCATACTCGACGTGGATCAGCACGTCGTCAGGGCCGGGCGTGGGCTTGGGGACGTCGGTCGAGAGCTCGAGGACGGACGAGTCGCCATGCTTGTGGAAGATGACGGCCCTCATGGCGGTGGATGGTAGTTAGATGCGTGGCGGAGATGATGGGCGATGAGAGTGGTGGGATTTCCAAGCTCAGGGATAGGTAACAACAGGCGATTGTTAGTAAGAAGCAGAGAAGCACCTTTCTTGATGTCTGGCCGCCGATGCCGGGCACCAAAGATGAATAGCGCCCGCGAGTTTCGCTTCCACCCGCTTCTTTCCCGCCCGTTGCCGACCGCCCCCGCTGAAAGCCGCTTTTTCATCGCAGACAAAGGGAGTTGGAGAAACGTTGTCCCCACGCCTGTCTGTCCCCCACGGGCCTGCGGCGGTGCATAGCCGGCGCCGCCTGCTTCCGATCCGAAGTAGGTCTGGGTCTGTCCTTTTCCGTAGCTCCGACGCCGGCCCCGTCCGCGCGACGCTTCTTGGATCCGCCGGCCCAGGATCATTCGGTTACGATCCCCAGAAGACTTATGCAATTGCAAAATAGCACAGTGCAGCGCAATGTAACAAAAAACTGCTTTGGTCTTCAGAGGATGCCGCTTTCGACAGCTACGCCAGCACCATCTCAACATCTTCCTTTTCCGCATTCCGCCACGCCTCCGCGAACACCCATCCCGAGCCTATCCTGCTATGCACGCCATCTTCGTCACGCTCAACACACAGGACGTGATAGCACTCTTTTTTGTGCGGGCTGGGGTCCAGTGTATCAGTCCCGGTATAGTCTGGTGCCGCATCGATCTCTGCAGCACAGGGTTGTGCGGGATCGGGAGAGTCAGGGTCGAGGCTAATCCATCCTCGGACGACCGCCACCAGCCTAACCGTGTCCTCCGTCTTCAACGCAATCGTAGTACGATGACGGTCGCGAGTTAATGACCTTTCGAAACCGAGACACCCCACGACACTGCCTTCCCTGTCCTGAATGAGCCTGTCCTGCTTATAGGTGACGTGCCAGGGCGTCCAGCTAAGAGGGCTGCTCGTCAGCTCAAACTCTGTGATCTGGACCTTTGCAACGAGATAGCGGTACTGCTCGCGGACAACAGGAGCTGCAGTCTCCATCGTCGGGAAGGGGTAGTTGAATATGGAGGTCACCCCAGTTGGCGAAGTGTGCGTGTACTCGCGACAGTATTGATTCGGGGTTTGGAAGTCAAAACTCCACGTTATCTCCTCCAGCGGCGACGGCGGACTGCTGGGAAGAAACCATCCAGCGGCGTCGAGCTCCGGGGTCAGATCGCCGCGCTGTGCCATTTGGTGGTACACGTACCACTCACTCTGAATGCGGCGCCTCTGGTCGAGTGCCTCGGGGCCTGGCATGACATACCACTCAGCAAGAGGCTCTATATAGCCTAGCCCGTTGAAGCCGCTTGAAAGCTCGCGGTCTATAGGGAAGCTTACTTGCCCGTGCCAGCCCATCCAGGACCAGCTGGGCATAAAGCCGGGCGAAGCAGTGCCCTGTTTCCCTGCTACCCCGTAGACTTGACGAGGAGCTCTCCGTACGGAATGTAGCGAGACCCAGAGCAAGTAAATATCAAAGAAAAGCTCAGGTATTCCAAGTAAGAAACCCCCAATATAGATATGCCCAAGGGCAGTCTGTAGGCCAGAGAAAGCATTGAGACAATCAGCCTCGTTCGTTAGCGCGCGCCTGTTAAAGCGGGACACCATATCCTGCAGGCTTAATAGGTTTGGCAGGCCGGTGGCCATCCACTCGTGCGGCAGCCGGTCGGCGAGCCAAAGGTCAGAATGGTGCTCTGCCGGGACATCTGGGTCTAGATGCTCGCGCCAGCTCGCGCGCGGGCACTCCCATCCGGCGCGGCCGTCCTTGAAAACGAGCCGGCGCCGGGCAAACATCTCCTCTTGGAAGGTCCACATCCGGCTGTCGTAACTACTGGGTGACACCGCGTCCAAGCCGGACAAGGCCCGAAGGTCCCACTTGGGCTCAATTACGGATAGCCGTTCTCCGTTACGGAGCGGGAAGATTGTTTGCCCGCTCCGCCTGGGGAGGGCAGATACGCCCCTGATCCCGCGCAGCCCTGCGGACGCGTCCTCGCCGTCTTTCGCAACAATGGTTAGGAATGCGCTAGAGTAGATACGGTGCATCTGCCTGAGCTCGTTATCCAGAGCCTGATTATCGTCTTGTACGATGCACAGGCTATCGACCCAAAGATATCGCTCGCCCAGCTCCTTAGTTAGCCCAATAGCGTCTCTAACCGTAGCTGGAATTCGGCGGACCACCTCGGGATGTAGTAGTGCGCCTGGCGTCCGCACCTGCGCGAGGTTGCCGCGATGGGTCCGAAACGCGTCGTCGACCAGGCCCCATGTGTACGACAGAGCTAGATAGCGCGCGTTGTCCTCCTGCCTCAGGTCGCTACTGCTGCCCGGTACGATACAGCTCTGCTTTATGTCGATCAGCCAGCGAGGCCGGATCGGGTCCGTGCCTGGGATCCTCACGACGTCGCACTCAGGCCCGTGATCCTGGGGACACCGTGCACACCAACTCCTCGCGACGTCGAGATCAATCCATGCCGGGTCCAGCGCGTACACGCTGCCCATGTGGCCGTCAACGTCGTGCCACCTGACTAGCTCAGCATCAAATGTACTGCTACAATGCCAGTCGCCGACGGAGCTGTGTTCGAGCAACAGGGCAAGCGTCCTCCCGTAAAGTTCTTTGTTCAAGCTGATCTTCCAGAGGTCGAGGTGTAGGCGTTCAATCTTGCCATCGGAGGAAAAGCTTGGGGCCGTCTTCAGCCACGCGTTGTGTGGGCAGTCCCCGTCGAGGTCGGCGAGGTTAAATCTGAGGTCCGAGCTGCAGTTGTCTTTTGACGAGGCGAAGGTGGCGAGGACGGCGTCGCAGAGCGGGCATGGCGACGGTGCGGTGCAACTGGGCGCAAAGGCGGGGCCCTCTTCGTTGGGAACGCGCCGTGTGATGTCGAGTGATGCCATGCGCTGGCCTGCCTGGGGCAAGTGTTAGCCCCGTGCCGATTTCGTAGTTGTGTAGGATGAAGCAGACGTTCTGTCTGTCAAACAAGCGATGCCTGTTGTCCAAGGATACTACAATATCCACAAGGTCATGTGTTATCCTAGGGCTGAGGATGCCCTGCGGCCACCTCCACTTTTCTCTTGCCCGAGACGCCGGGTAGTGCAGGCAGCCAAAGAGAGGAGAGGGTTGAAAAGAGTGTCTGCGAGCACTGAAACTCGGTTTCTATGCTCGTGACAAGCAAGCTCCAAGACCGGCGCTTAATCAGTTACGCACGATCCAGCCATACATCAAGCTCAGTCTTGCTCAGGTGGATCTAGTCATAAGGTAGGGCCAGCTTAGTCGAAGCTCAGGCTGCTGGGTGAAATTGGCATTTAGCACGGTTTAAATTAACCTGCGAAATTTGGGGTAATTATATCAATTTTGTGCATCGTGCTGGCAATTATTATATCACTCTAAGAGGATGTACGAGCTACGTTGTTAATGAGTGTAGTAACAATGCTAGCAGTAGATCAGATTAGATCAGTTAAGAAAACTAGAGAAGAGCACAGAGGGACAGCGTCACAACGCTTTCATCGTGATAAAAAGAATGGAGTTATAGGAAGTGGCAGCAAGGAGTGTTTCTTCCGGTGGAGTTTCTTCCCTGCGCTCTAGACCTGTCAAGTTAATACACGACACCGCGTGGCGTAAACAATGCTACCTGTTAGACATTCTTTATAAGTAGCAGTTTGAACAAGCTGAGATGTGGACCGAAATACGACGCTTGTTCTATGAGATCTTTGGAATACAACCAGCGTGGTTTTCGGAAATGCAAAAACAGACACCCGGAGGCTACCCCGCGATATCATGTTAGCTATTTGTTGAATGCCGTTGTGACAGGACAGGGCAGACAGCGATCATGGGGTTTCCGTAAGCCATTCGTGTATTTCTTAGTCAAAGATGACTTCATGATGATTTTCTAGAAGTATACCACTTAGACACCACTAATTCACACCTCAATTGCACCATTCTAGAGATCTCCAGTTTCGCCTTTCTTGACACAAAAGTTTTTGAAATTCTATTCGAAATACCCTAATCAGAAGAAACCCCAAGAAACCTGTACCTTCAATTTGTTGTTGGTGGAGTTGGCTCCCCCCATCCAATAACTCGCAAGGTGCGCGCACCTTGTGAATCCCTTTACTCTGCGCGTTCCGCGCAGAGTGCAGCACGCCAGAAATCCCGCCGAAACTGACAAGCGGTGAACTCCCTTTGGTCGGTTGGGTTGTTTTGGCCACGATCAGAGGAATCCTCACCCGCCCCAGGATACCACCTGGAGGAAGTCTTCTACATCCTCCAGGAAGCTCTCGGGCTGTTCGAGAGCAGCAAAGTGACCACCCTATAAGTTTATTAGTATCGCTGTCTAGGTTCGTTAAACATGGGGTTCCTGGATACACACCTTTTCGTGTGCGCGGTAGAATGCCAGATTCGGATAGCTTTTCTCTGCCCACGCTTTTGGGATGAAGCCCAACTCCCTGCTGAAATACGAATACCCAAAAGGAATATCCTTCGAGACATCTTTCCACCCAGCGCCTGTTACCATCCCGCGGTAAGGATAGATACTCCTTGGGAACGTTGATGTGAACCAGTAGAGCCCAACGCATTCGAGAATGCATTCCAGGCTAAGTGGATGCCGTGAGTCTGCCCATTCAACGTATTTTTCACCCATCCTATTTCTTATTTAGCAACACTCTTCATTATGACAGGGCCGTGTGGAAGACCTACCAGGCAAGTAGCGCAAGGGGACTGGATGACAGGACAAGCCCAATGGTTGCCGGCCTGGTCCCATGCTCTATTGCGTAGCCGCGACCCGTAGAATCCCAAGCACGGGCCCTCTCCAAGTGCGCGAGCTCTCCAGGGTTGGAATAGTATTCCGCCTTGATTTCTGAGCCTCCTTCCGCACCCATCAGTAGATTCACTAGTCCAGTTATCATTAGCGTGTCTGTGAAGGAGGAAACTCATACGCAGTACGTCCTACCGTGGATAGCTTTGCACTCTGCGTAGTGCGACATATTTCTGGCAAGGCCACTTCCAACGTCGCCTCCGGACGCTACGTAGCCTCTTCCGAAGCCTAGATCCAACATAAGTTGATGGAGAATGGCCGCCACGGTAGCCATGTCCCCTTCAGCATCTAGTGGACGGGCGTTGTCTGAGAGGCCGTACCCAGGAAGAGATGGGACGACTATATGGTATGGCAGTGTGTCGGGTGTATACTTAGTTGCAAGAAGGCCCAACATAGGAAGAAATTCGAGGAAGGACCCAGGCCAGCCATGCATGCAGATGAGAGGTTTGGCATTGGCTCTGTTTGAGAACAAGGCGGCAAAATGAATCTCGACGGTATTCCCTTCAGGGTTCTCCACCTGCGCCTTGAAGTTGGGGAACGCGTTGACACGATCCTCGACGTCGCGCCAGTTGGATTCTAGCCAGGCATTCTTGGCCTCGGCTAACCACTTGCGCGAGACGCCGAACTGGCCATCCTCTTGTCGGTTGTAGTATGTCTCCGGCCCGATGGGTGACAGTCTGAGAAGGGTCTGGAAATCATGAAGGTGTTGATCGGGAACATGTAGTGTGAATGCTTCTGGAACTTTGCGAGCTTCGGGTGGGACCGTGCTGAATTTTTTCGACATGTTGACAGCGAGCAATGCAGATTTGGATGGAAGTTCTAATATTATCGAGGATGGTCTTGACCTGGGTGTTACAATGATGGCTGCTGGACAATATTCTCTTTATAGAAGTGGCTACGGCTTCCAATCTTCCAACAGTGGGGAATATCGCTCGGATAGCCCGGAAGCGGACACGTCATCAGGATGCTCAATCTATGCATTTCGGGCACGCTCGACCTGCAGTATTTGGAGAGAGTTATTCTAATTATGCAGAATGGAGAATATATAATCGTGCACGTCCAAATCCTTCGTCTTCGGACTATGCTTCTTTCCTGTGGCCCATAAGTCCGACTCGGCCGAATGTGAGTCGACTGAACTTTGTTTCGGCCGAGCTCACATTAGTCGATTCGGCCGGATTCACATTCGCCGATTCGGCCGACCGGGAGTTGTGGAGCGAAAACGTTAGTAGTCTCAGGGGGTTGGGGATTTTAGTGGTTCCGGCGGTTCCGACAAAGCGCGAAACACGCGCTAAGTAGAGACCTCAAAACTCGATTACTTGGGTGTACAAGAGAAAACTCCGCTTTAGTTTAGCAAGTTTAGTGAATAAGATAGTCAGCCAGGCCTATCCTCATCAAAGAAAAAGACATATTTCATTCATTAGTCTCACGTAAAACCCATTAACACGGAACATACCTTTCTTGCTGCAAACAACTCGAGGACCCCGTCTCGTCAACGCCCTGGAGAAGTTGCTGGTACGATGCGATGCACAAGGCGCTGTCCAGCTTGTCAGTGCAGTATACGGCGCAGCCCATGCTCGACTTGAGTATGCACTGCGACGATCACTGCGACTGGCGGAGCTTGTCCAATCTCGGGCACTGTAGGCCGCACGCTGGGCGCACAGGTTGATCGAAGCTCTCGCTACGCGGCAACCATACATTTCAAAAGCAAACTCTATTTCCGTAGACCCTAGCATCTGTTAGCTGCCGACGAATTCGACCCGATAAACTCGGCCCCGTAGACCCGGACCGCACGAAACCCTGAGTACTATAAAGCAGTCGTGATACACATCACTTCAAAAATCATCTCTAGTCACAGACATCCACCCACGACATTCCAGCCTCGCGCCTACATTCACACAATGAACCCCAACGACATCAAGATCATTTTCGGCGGTGGCGCCTTCATAGAGGGGTCTGTCGAGGATGTGACCAGCTGGTTAGACACCCTCGAGAGCGCAGGTGTCAGCAATATCGACACAGCACAGGCGTACGGCCAGTCGGAAACCCTGCTCGGCAAGGCAGGTGCCGCTTCTAGATTCAACCTCGACACCAAAGTCTCGTCTGGCGTTGGCCCCGACCGTGCGACTGCCGACTTTGTCCTCAAGTCCGGCCAAGAGAGCCTCAAAAAGCTCCAGACGGATAGCGTAAGAATGACACCGCCCTTGCTAAACCGCCTAGTGCCTTAGCTCTAACCCGTACTAGGTCGATGTGTACTACCTACACGCCCCGGATCGACGAGTGCCATGGAAGGAGACCCTCACCGGCCTTGATGCGCTGTATAAGCAGGGCGCCTTCAAACGTTTAGGCCTGTCCAACTTCCGCGGCAAGGAGGTAGAAGAGGTTATCAAGGTGGCGAAAGAGAACAACCTCGTCATCCCTTCAGTTTACCAAGGCAACTATTCAGCCGTGGCCCGCCGTATCGAGAAGGAGGTCTTCCCCGTACTGCGGAAGCACAACATGGCCTTTTATGCCTACAGCCCCATTGCTGGCGGCTTCCTCGCTAGGTCCAAGGCGATGCTAACTGAGGGACGCTTCGGCAAGGACGATGCGATGGGCCAGACATACAACGCCATGTATAATAAGCCCAGCTTCCTCGCCGCTCTCGACGCTTGGGAGCAGATCGCTGAGAGTGAGCGCGCCACTCGGGCTGAACTCGCCTTCCGCTGGGTGATGTATCATTCCAAGCTGCAAAGCACATATGGTGACGCTATCATTGTGGGCGCGAGCAAGGAGAAGCAGTTGAAGGATACGGTTGAATTTCTCAGGAAAGGTCCTCTCAGCGATAGCGCTGTCGAAAAGATTGACGCCATCTGGGACTCGATTGAAAAGGACGCCTTCCTCGACAACCTTGAAGGCGTTGCGATAGTGCAGAAAGAAAGTCGGTGATCAGGCCGAAACCAACCAAACCCAAACCACGACTTTGCCAGATTTTGCGGTATTGCCGCACCCTCTCTTGTAGTAGTCCTTGGTTAGCAATTATCTCCTTCTAGCTTTAAGATCTCCTTCGCATAAATAGGAAAACGCTCGATAAAGGCCTGGGTTTTACTCTACGGCAAGTTTCACTAGTACCTTGCCCACTCCTGTCAGCTTCTCTGGCTGACCGCTCTTTGGTGCGTCTCCGAACTAGGTTTCATCTAACTCAAGATGATACGTATTTGCATAAAATCCGTAATCGCAAGCTGGACGATAAACTTTCTGTACCGTGTCAGGATTAATGCCAGTGAAGTTGCCGTTCTCGATAACGCACATACCCGTGGCTCTCAACAAGGTGCAGTGCGCGTTGCTGATAACGCTGGTGTGCTGCCTAGCCATAGTGGTTAAGAGAGGAAGACCTACATGGTCAAAGAATATCTGCTTCACGGCGGTAGGTTCGAAATCTTACGATACGGTACGTAATTGTCTCTAAAACCTTAAATAAGAATGCGTCACCGACCTCCAAACGGCAATGGCTTGATGCTTTGTAAGATGCCTGACGCGTTGTTCAGTGGGTTGTTAAGCCGCGCTTCGACCGCTATCTATCAAAGATGGGGGAAATCAACACTATGAGCTGATGCCGGGTAAAGTGTTTCTGCACGTCTGAACGCTAATTTGCCCGGTAGAATCTTCTTCTGCAAGACGCCTCCTTAGAAGCCGACGGAGGTAGGATAGACCGGGCCGCTCCTGCCTCGGCCTGGGGAACGTCCATAATAGGAAGAGATACTCTCCGTGCCTTCCGCGCCTTCCGAGCCTTTCGTCTATATTAGCTCGCCCGTCGCATCTATTCTGGGTGGAAGACATTGTCTCTGCAACAGCAAGTCACATAACATATCCGACTTGACAAATCATCATGTCAGCCACAACAGTTGCCACGATGGGACTGCTATTCCCCGACGCCGGGGTGATGCTGTCCTCGTCGTCTCAACAATGCACACCAGCCACCTTCTCCAACATCTCCCTCTACGGCGCCGAGATCCAGTCTGTCGCTGCATCCCTCACTGACGCCCCTATTCCCCCGCTAGTGGCCAACTTCTGGCCCAACAGGCAGCCCGACGCGACAGTGCGGGTCTGCAACGTGACCATCACGTACACGCATCCGGGCTGGGACGACACGATCAACACCTGGGTTCAGCTGCCCGTCGTCTCATCTTCCCTGCCCGAGGGTGGAGGCAGCAACGGCTGGAATGGGCGGCTCCTCGGCGTCGGCGGTGGTGGATGGGTCACGGGAAGCCACACCGACCTTGCGCTGCCCGCCGCGAAGGGGTTTGCAGCGGTGGCGACGGACGGGGGCCATGCGGCGAGCCAGCGTGTCGAGGACTGGGCGCTCGTCGGCGGGAACAATGTTAACTGGCATCTGCTGCACGACTTCGCGAGCGTTGCGCTCGACGACGCTGCCACGCTGGGCAGGGGGGTTGTCGCTGCGTTTTATGGCGAGGGGCCGAGCAAGTCCTATTTTAGTGTGAGTGGACTAATCTTTATACGCTGGTTTCTTGCTCTGCGATGAGATGGGGTATGCTGACAGCCACGTTATCTCGTAGGGCTGCTCGACCGGCGGACGGCAAGGTCACATGTTGGCCCAGCGCTACCCAGACCAGTATGACGGCATCCTCGCAGTTGCATCCTCCTTCAACTGGGACCGGTTCCTGCCAGCCGAGTTCTGGCCGTTTATTGTGATGAAAGAGACTGGTATGTATTAACCTATTTCTTGCCTGGCAAGTTCCACGCCGCTTCAAATAATATTGCTGTCACATACCCAGAGCCCGACTGACCGCTCGCCTGCTCCGCGTCTCCAGGATACTACCCGCCTCCTTGCGAGCTAGCCGCCATCACAGCCGCCGCAGTCGCGGCTTGCGACCCGCTCGACGGCATCCGGGACGGCGTCACCATCGATGACTCGGCGTGCGACTTTGACCCGCGCTCCGTCGTCGGCCAGCAGGTCGTCTGCCCGGACCTGGACGGTAGTCCCACCATCGCCATCTCCGCCAAGGCCGCTGAGATCGCGGCGAGCACCTGGGCTGGCCCGCGCGACGACAAGACGGGCAAGTCGCTGTGGTACGGGCTCAGCAAGGTCGCCAGCCTCGGCTACCTCACCGCCACGCGGTGCGACAGTACCTCCGCCTCCGCGGCTGGGAGCAACAACAGCAGCGGCTGCGTGCCCGCGCCCTTCTCAATCCCGGTAGATTACCTGCGCCTCCTCGTCTCCCCCGATAAGGCCCTTGACGTTACCACGCTCACCTGGGCCGACTACACGCGGCTATTTCGGCTGTCGATTAACAGGTTCGCGTCGGTCCTAGGTACCGCGGACCCGGACCTTGCGTCGTTCAGAAACCGAGGAGGGAAGCTAATCACCTGGCACGGCTTGACGGACCAGCTAATCACTCCAGCGGGAACAAGGGACTACTACGAGCGTGTCGCCGCGCTGGATCCCAGCGGCGTGGACGGGTACTACCGCTACTTCGAGGCCCCTGGCGTCCAGCACTGCTATGGTGGCGAGGGCTGGTACCCCGGAGACGCGCTGGACGCGCTGATCGCGTGGGTCGAAGACGGACGGGCGCCGGAGACGCTGTATGCGGAGAACACGTGGGCGGCGGCGGCGGAGGGGAGGCAGCCCGGGAGCAGAAAGGTCGAGCTATGCAGGTATCCCAAGAGGCTCAAGTTTCTTGGCGGAGACGCGGATCTAGCGGAGTCGTGGGGTTGCGAGGAGAGAGAGGGGTAAAAATGAGATGCGGTGGATGTTACAGGTGAGCGTGAAGAGTTGCAGCGTTGATGTGTCTGGACGACGGTGCGGACGGGGGCGGGCTGACTTGGGGTGTGCCATCGATGGCTCAGGGAGTGAAAACACTGTGCGGTACCACATCCCACATATCGTGCTCCTCGTAAGTGGTGACAGTATATAAAAGGAACAACTAAGTACTACTAGAGGATAACAGAGTCGCATGAGGGAATCTTCAGAGTTAGAGTGAGCGAGAAACAGTAGTAACACTGCGATTGTGAATGTACTACCAAGCTAAATATCCATAAAATATACCTAGTCCTAGTAGCCCATGTCGAGGGCTAGACTGGCTTTTACAAGTCGTCAAGAGAATAACAAGCAGCCTCGGAGGCCATTAAAGTTAAAAGCTCGAAGAAAATCGAACATTTGTAAGGGTAACTCGTATCTTGGGGCTCACGGACGCCGAGCCCAGACGCGGGCTTCCCTCGCACCAAATGCCTCTTTAGTTGCAGTGCTCCATGTAACAAGACGCTCAGACATGTTCCAAGGGCGTTCTCGAACACTAGGGGTGGATTTGACTGCGACATTGGCAACGTAACATCGGTAATGCCTCGGGGGGGTTGAATGGCACGGCACGACAATAATAGCAAAGTCCCGCATGAACGATCTAGTGTCAGGCCTTGGCGGGTGTTGAATTACAGCTGACAGGCACAACAACGAACAGGCCGGTCTAGCGTTCGCCATGTTCGTCTTTTTGCACATGTCTTGTGCAAAGCTGTTTTTGGCACAGGTCCGCAATGAGACATTGTCCCTCGGCCCAGACTAAAGAATCGCGCTGGGGGCGATTATGGTATCAGTCTATTGTATTTTTAACGTCCGAGCCGTTGGCATCAATCCCTTGTGAAGTCCGGACAGCCTGTCCCCGACTTTTCGTTGACCCCGACGAATCCACGACTACGCCATGGGAGCTATGGACACATGTCAAACAGAGGCACAGGTCTCACGACAAGGGAAGGGGCCCTGTCTTTTGTGCCTGGTCAGCTGAGCCCACATGTCTCCGTAAAGCAGGGTTGCCGATACAGCACAGCCGCCAGTATCGGGACCTTCCGAGAAGGTTCCTTTCCCCTTCTCCGTAGCCTCCTTCACCTCGAGGAACCCTGAGCTTCCCGCAGCGAATGCAACATCGGACGGTGCGGGCGTCACGGGCATGATGGAGCGCGGTGCGGCGCAGCATATGATGCACTGCACGTGTCCAGGTCTGGGTCATGCGCATGATAAAGAGCCTCATTTCAGAGGGGAACTTGAGATGACATGCAGCGGGGCCATGAAGGGGACAGCATGCGCTCCGTCCTTGATGCTACCTATCCATCGTGCTGGTGATGCCTTCTCGCCCCCAACCTGTCATGGCATCCACAAAACCTCCAATCCCCCCTCCTTCCTCCCCTGGATCCTACGGACTTGCTTGAAGCTGCAATCGAGCGCAGTGCAGTTCTCATGAGTCGTGCAGCGGGTTGGCAAGGGGAAGCCGGCCGGCACTTTTGTCCGCGACAGGGGCACGCACACACACCCCTGAGGAATTTTCCGCTCCATCGCGGAGAATCAATCCAGATTCGTACGCGGGGTCCGCCTTGACCATCAGCTTAATGTTGAAGACCCCTGCGTCGGTGGCGTACTTAGTATTGTCGGCCGACCTGATTTTCCCTTGCAAGTGGCGTTCCCAATGGCGCGGATGCTCATTACGAAGAACAGAGCTAGACTCGGCAGAGATAAGACTCGACACCAAGCGGGCACATTTTTGACCAAAGTCGCGCGCTCGTCTTGCTTGTTGGACCCGTGCCATTTCAGACCGAGACGCCTGGCCACGGGGGACGCAGCAGGGGTCATGACTTCCAGAACCTGTGAAACCTCACCTGGTTGCATGCATAAACCGACACTGACAGGCCTTTCGCGACCCACGTGTTGCGGGAATGCGAGCTTGCATCGCCCGCCAAACTGACTTGTGCTGTGCTGGCTTGGTGATGAAGTCTTGTCAAAAAGTATCGCCTCGCGGCGTCGGCACGAAGTTACCTCGGCACGCTGCACGATTCAGACGATTCGCCACCGGCAGAGCTGCAATCCCCCATGATTCGGGCAATCTGCACCTATCGAGTATGCAGTTCGTGCTGCAAGGCACCGAGTAGCGGTTCAAAGATAAGTGCGGTAGGTGGGGGTGGGAAGTTCCCTCTTGGTTGCGAACCCCCTGCCTCACACGTGCCGGAGACATTCCTGACCGGGTTGGCTCAGGTGGTAGTTCGGGGGTTTGTCCTGAAGCCAAGGCAGAGAAAGGCCCACCACACCCTGGGCGTGCCTTGAAATGAGCCACACGTCGATCTCTCGGGCACTTGGAGTTGGCGGTGGTGGTGGCGTTGTTGCGAACCAGTAACCTATGCTTTGTATAAGAAGACCGCAGCATGCCCCGACATCACCACCCGACGACATCTCTAGGTCACAGTCGCTCACAGCTCTCGTGGTACACATTCTTTTAACCTACCGGTAATATCACCTCCACCGACCTTTCGTCAACAAAACCCCCACGATACTCAAGATGCGGACATCCTTCAGCCTCGCCGCCGCCGCCGTCATGGCCGGCGTTGCCCTGGCCATCGACACCAAGACCTTTACGACCTCGGACGGCACGCGTTACACGTACGACGTCCAGGCCGCAGTCACCGTCGACGACGGCGCAACCAACACCACGAAGCCCACCTTCCTCTTCTTCCACGGCTATCCCTCATCCCGCCATGACTGGGCCGCCCAGGCCGAGGCCCTGACGGCTGCTGGCTATGGCGTCGTCGTCCCGGACTTGCTCGGATTCGGAGACTCGGACAAGCCCACCCCGTCTGACCTGTCCCTGTACACCTGGCGCCGCCAGTCAGGCCACATTGGCGAGCTACTCGACGCCGAGGGCCTCGACAAGGTCGTCGGTGTCGGCCACGACTGGGGCACGTCAGCGCTCGGCCGTGCCTACAACTACAACTCCAACCGCTTCAGCCGCCTCGTTTTCATGTCCGTCGGCTACCTCTACCCCCAGGGCTTCATCGACGTCGATGCCTTCAACGCCCAGGTCCTCGCCCTCACTGGCGGCCAACTCGCCCAGTACGGCTACTGGTACTTCTTCAACCACTTCTCCGCCGTTGACCTCATCGAGACTCACGTAAGCCCTCCACTTCGCTTTTCCACATCTTTGCCATTAAAATAAATCGTTCTAACGTCGAATTTCAAAACAAACAGCTCGACTCCATGTACAGCGCCTCATACACCCCCGACTCGGCGTCGCAGGGCATGCAGCTCGCCCACCTCGGCGCGGCCCGGGCCTGGCTGAGCGCCAACAAGACGATGCCCCTCGCGAGCTGGGACACGCCCGAGCACAAGGCGACCTGGCTCACTGCGTACTCGGCCCCGGGCGCCGTCGAGGCCAGCCTGAACCCGTACCGGCGCGCGATGCGCGGCCTCGACGTCGACGACGACAACAACGCCATCGCCCTCCAGGACAAGACGCTCAACGTCCCCGTCACGCTCATCGGCGGCTCCCAGGACACAATCAGCCCCGCGAGCCAGATGCGCATGCTCACCGAGCCCGTTGCAACCGCCGGGCTCGAGGAGTTCATCGTCGATGCTGGTCACTGGATCGGCCTCGAGAAGGCGCAGGAGGTCAATGACATCCTCATCAAGGTTGGCGAGGGCGTCGTTGCGTAAAAAGTAGTGTGTGTGCGCAAGGATGGAGATGATGTTTATGACAATGGAAGCTTGGCCGCGATGACAAAAATTGAAGCGCGCAAGCGGCCGCGAAGGTCGTCAGCGTAATTATAAAAATAAACATCTGTTCGGGTAACTTGAGAGGCCGTTCTACTCTGCGGGTATTAGTGTGACGATACCCATCCCAGACGTGTTGTTTGTGTTTGTAGTTCTTTTCATTCTTGAAAACATCACGTTGCATTCACGTCATGGCTAGTTCCGATATTTCTCCGGGATGGAAACAAGTAAGTATAGTATAAGTGAGAAACCCCGCCACCGCCGGGCCAGCCGCAGTCGTTATTCAGATTCATGGCAATTGAGCTCTCAGGCTTGGTAGAATTGTCATAATAGGGGTGACAGCGGCGGAGATGCTACTACTGCGAGGCGCACAAGTCCTGTGTAATAGGGCAAAGGGGGCCGGTATCTATTGCGTCTTGATTGGCATCCTCATGCTTCTCGCACCGCTTATGGTGTCTATAGGGATACTGGGGATTTATGGTATCGCTTGCTAACAGTTTGCGGGCGGGCGGGGGGGACAATGTCAGGCTATTCCGCTTAGAGTCCATTGCAGTCCTATGAAAATTAAAATATCAGAACGCGACTGATCAGGTACTTAAGTAAACTTGAGTATTTTCGCATATTTAGTACACATCTTACCACAGCACAAGGCCATTTTGCAGGTTGTCCATGGCACCGGCGCCGTGAGGTCTCGAACGGGTCTAAACTGTTAGCTTTGTAGAGGCAGACGGAGAAAGAGCGCAGGTTTCCAAGCTATCATCAAGTGTTTCCGCGATATTCGCAAGCTAATCTAAACCGTACCAAATGCCTATCTCGCCCAGCAGCCTGGGATTCAACTGAGCTGAGCCCACCTCACAACTGAGTCCACCTGAGCAAGACTAAGCTTGATATCTATTGGTTCTAATGTAATAGATTTGTAGCTTGATAGAGTGGTGCTATTTGCTTTTGCAAGTGCACTCCTGCAGTAATGGTGCACTGCTTGGTTCCTCCTGTGAGGTACTCGGCATTCAACACTGCATTTATGCACTCGGAAGACGAAGGCTTTGTGTTAACGTTATCATGAAGAGACTATATTGATTCGTCCCCGCCGCTGGAATCATCGTATCGACAGCTGTTTATAACGCTGAAAAGAGTTGGAGTCTATGTTCATCAAGTTCGGTGTAGTTAGCATGAGGCCCAGGCTCCAGGAACGTACTGCTCTGCTTCACAAACTTGTCGCTCTCTCGCTACAATGTAATCATATTGGGTTCGACACAGCTCTAAGTCGGTCAAAGAACATAAGTCAGGAAACGAATGTAGATTGTATAAAACAGGCTATATACACGCGCGGTAAGCCGCAGCGTCAATCGGGGCGGGATTGAGTGGACGACTGGGGAGTGCCGAGACATGTTTGCGCAGAGACAATGGTATAGAAATGAAACGGAGCGAAACGCAAACAAAATCGAAGGATCGCCTTAATCGGTAAAAGTGGGCTGCAGTCGAGTCAAGCGAGTGCAACTAAAGCTAGATCATTGAGTAATGCTGTGCTGTAGGTGTGGTGTCTAACATCTCGTGGTGTGCACGCAAGGTGATCACTCGAGTCTCTTCGCCTGATCTTCTTCTTGCTGCGCCAAGCTTATTCCTCCCAGGGGTTGTTGTGCGGAGTGTAGGTCTTCTCCTCCCAGGTAACATCGTTGACGGCAATAATCTGCATGCGCTTGTCCTTGATGATGTCGTACTCGCTGGCCACCCAGTACCGGGCCGGGTCGATAGCCAATGGCCCTAGAACCAGGTAGACTGTGCCTCCAGACGCAGACTTAGCAAATGCTTGAGACATGCGATCCACGATATCAATGTCTTCGGCGGCGCAGGCATCATCGTACGTCTCCTGGTACGTGGTGCCAAAGGCTTTGTCAAAATCCGAGAAGCCTTTTTTTCCCGCCAGCTCAGTGACTGCGCCCGCATCCGCGTCCGCTGCGTAAAAGACATTGGTTGGGCCGGTAGAGACGTTCTCACTGAGCCACTGCACCATGTCGCTAACCGAGGGACAGTTGACGTCGTCTTCCCGCTTTTCAACGTTGTGGACGCCTGCAGTGCCAGAACGAGCGGCAAGGTCCTTTGCCTCTGTACGCTCAATGGCGACCGCGTTGGCTGCGATGGGCAGCAGGGTGAGGAAGGCGAGGGTGGCGGACTTGAAGGACTTCATGATGACTTTTGTGAGTTGAGAATGGCTTGAAGTTTGGAGACAAAGACGCTTGGAAAAGAGGTGATGAGTTTGATTGTTGTAGTTTTAGTGGTGGATTGTTGTCTTGGATTAAGCCAGTGTTGGGAGTCTGGCAAAGCAGGTGATCTTGTAACTTTATAGACGCTCAAAGCAAGCTCTTTGACAAGGCCGTGAAGATTCAGGGTGGCAGAGCAGCGGGTAACTCTACGTCACTTGCTAAGAATAAGATGCTGCTGCGAGACTGCCTTCACGAGAATCTCGTCGTGGTCCTTGATGATCGTCATAGAAGTGTTTTGGGCTATTTATAGCAGACCTGCCTAATTTTATCTATTATTGACCGTCGAGGGAAAATCTAAAGATACTGAAAGGAAGATTGTCTTTTCCGTGCAAAGCGTATTGTGGTGAACTAGTTTCTCACCTGGGACCGGATCGGGATCACTTGCCATCTTTAGTCGGACAACACATATAGCAACATTCGTATGTGACAAGTCGAAGATCAAGATCGGCACCACAGCCCCATACCTACAACATGGATTATCATCCTGCCTCTTTTGATCATGTACCTTGGGAACCCCAGCCGAAGCCTGGAAAGGAACAATCTCACACCACATGCTATATATATTTAGAATGGGTACTCAGGGTGTGTCAATAGAGCTCCGAAAGTGCCGACACCCCATGACATTGATTCGCATGCGGTAAGGGTGCGGTCCCGTCTGCGGGCCTGTAATCTGCACGGAAACATAAATCGAAGCCAAGAATGTCTTCGCATACGTCATAGGGAGTTCTAGTGCTGACCACCCTTACTTTGTGCTGGCCACGTTCGGCGGAGTGCTGCCAGGGTCCAGGGATTCCCCAACGCTGCTGAATTTGTCCCGTCTGCATTCGCGCTTAGCCTGGTTCTAGACCATGATCCCTCCCTCATAGCCGCTCTGAATGATTCTGATTGATATTGTTAGTCCCATTCCAGTAGAGCTTTGAGGACTTGCTCAAGGAAACGATCCGAAATTCTACGCACACAATGTCTGAAATCCGCCATGAACAGCGCCTTGCGGCAGTTGACGCAGGGGATCTCACCCAACTCCGCTCCCTTTGTCGAGAAGACCGAAGCCAGATCTCGACCCGTGACGCTCAGGTCCTCCTGGAAGCAGCAGTCACGGCCTCAGAGCTCGACATGATCCACTATCTGTTGACTGAATTCCCCGACATGAGGATCCGCGAAACGGCAATCAAGTTCGCCGCCAGGAAAGGCTCGCTTCAACTATTTGGCAGACTCGTCGCGCACGAGCCCTCAGTCGCAACGAGCAGCACGGCCTTGACCGCAGCTTGCCGCGCCTCACAACCCGTGGAGTTCCTACAGTACCTCCTTGACATCGGCGCCAAGCCCAGCGACAGAGCAGGCCTGGCCGGCTATCCCATAGCAGCGGCGGCAGCCCACTGTAGTGATACCGCTGCTATTGACCTTCTTCTGGAACACGGGGCTATTCTTGAAAAATCGAGTGCTCTGTCCGCAGCGGCGGCAATGGGAAACGAGCGGAACATGAGATATCTGCTAGGCAAGGGCGCATATCCCGACACTGATGCCAGACCCAACGCGGACCATCCCTTGCATACCGCGTTGTGGGCAGGACAAGCTGGTGCTGCAGAACTTCTGCTCGACCACGGCAGCAGCACCAGGGTGCTCAATCGCAACGGTCAGAGTCTGGATGAAATTGTTGCGCACTTGGCGAGGCAGGGCAAGGACAGGTCCGGAATTATGGAGCTGATTGCGCACGCCGAGGAGTGCCGAGGACGGGCCTCTGCTACGACGTAATGTCGGCTCGTAGTTTACAGTGCATATAGGGTATTCACCACAAGACTATAGCATGTTTGCTGGAATAAATGACCGCGGATAGGCAATTTCTGTATCGCTTTTGTTGAGCCACAGGCTCTGTAGTCACGCGTATCGGTACCTGTATGGTTGGGTGTTGGATGCTCGTGGGGATTCATAAAAATCGCAACGTACTGATGTACTATACATATCCATTGAGCGAGGTGAAACCAGTGTCCACCAACTCGCCACTGACGTTCGTTTTGCACAGCCTTGACCTCCTCAGCTGATTACAGTACCTAAGAGATTAGAACAGATGCTGGCCCGTGCTGACTTAGCAGATCTGAGCTAGGGCACCACGCCGCTTCTAGATGGAGACAAGTTACCCGTTCTAGAAATCCCCCACGCGCCTTTGGTGAATCCTTGTTCAGGAGTGCGGCTGTGGTATTGCCGGGAATGGGCCGCTGTAGGAAACTCGCTTGTCCCCGTCCTGCAACCCCCGTAAGCCGCTCTGATCGACGGATCTTGGGGGCGCAACGCGGTCAGCACGGCTGTCGGCAAGGACCGAAGCCTCGCTCCAAACATAGCGGCCGGTCCGGTAACACGTTGTGTGACGTTCCATTTTGTAGCCTGGCACAACAAGGAGCCCGTAAGGACACCCTAGTCGCTGCCAGAAGTGCCACAGCCGCATTATGAACCGATGACGTCGCCGATACAGATACTAATGAGAGCAAAGGCACTTGCAACTTGAACTGATCTGCGACTGTACATAGGCCAAGGCTGAAAATAGTCATCCGCTACGGCTCTTAGCTCCGTGTACAGAGTCGATCTTCCGCGTACACGGAAACTTGACCCTCAAGTGTTGCTCTATCATCTGTCAGCCTTGTCACACATCAGTGCTTCAGCTCGGCATCTTTCATATGATGTCCTACCATGCTAAACCAGGCGTTGAATTTGTCGCAAGAGCTCCAATAAGATCTCATCCCCAGAGATTGATCGTCATCGACCTGTGTAACTATGCTGTTGCCAAGGCCAGGCCCGGCCATAAAGTCTTACACAATTGCCTCGAAGCAGTAACACAGCCAGAGAACGAAGCTATCTTGTTAGATCGGATGACACTTCGTTTAACTAATGCCCAGTACCTACTGGTCACAAAGTACGTCATCCTGCTAGAGAAGCCTTTTCTCAAGCATTAGATGGCTGAGAATCTCCGAGTAGATCCTTTCCCTAGCTCGCATTCAGTTCCGATCGTGGCCATTGTCTATGGAGCATGATACTATTCTCGATTGGTCAAGACCGAAGTGCTTACAGCTCGTGCGATCTTAGCGATCTAACAAGTTACGGTGTTTAGAGCAAGGCCAATTTGACACTCGGTCGCTTTGAGAAGACAGGTATTCGTCTGAGATACTGAACCTTAACATGGAGCATCATTCTTTCCATAAAGCTCAGACTTGATCTCCCTCTAGAAACACACAACTTTCCCATCATCAACATCCACTACAATCACCACCACAAACATTGCAATTCACACTTTATTATCTCCACCTAACATTGCCAAACCACCTTCTCCAAACCACCCCATCCCCTCAAAATGAAGTCCCATACCATCTTCCAGACCATCGCCCTCTTCGCTGCCAGCGGCCTCGTCTCGGCGGCCAGCGGCAGCGACGATACCAGCGAGGCCTGCGGCTTCGGCGGCCAGTATCACCCGAACCTTGAGGCGCTCAAGGGCACCGAGATCGACGTCAACAACATCCGCAAGTGCCAGGAGCACCCGCTCGGGTCCGCCACGGCCGCGATCCAGAAGCGCGATTGCTACCACGACGCGCCCTTTGGCTGCCACGAGGGGTACTGCTGGAAGCAGTGCGGCGTGCAGGGCAGTGGGCAGTGGGTAAGTTGTTCCCAGATTTTATTTATACCTCGTCTGCCTTCGGACCACGATTTACTGACTTGGTTTTGTCACAGTGCTGGACTGCCACCAACGGCGGCTTCGGTCCTTGGATCGGCTGCAGCCAGTCGTCCCAGTGCAACGCGCAGCAGGACTGCGGTGTCGGCAACTCGGACTGCGACTCGTGCGGCTGCAGCTGCTAGACGCGAGCAGTTATACTCCCCTTCTCGACGATGATACCGCATGGTGTAGTCAACAGACATTTTCACTCAGCTGCGGTGAAGGTGGCTGGTTACTCATGGTCCTATTCCAGTCTTAAATACATGATGCTTTAGTGGGATGAGATTTAGCATCCAGGCGCTACAAATTGTTTTCTCTCCTTATATTTAAATAGCTCTCATGCAGCGCGCCATCGAGGCACTTGAATCCACGCTGCAAATATACATTCGTTACTTAAAGAGATGTGCAACACTGAATCCTCGCTTGTGCTCCGCTCATTGTCCATTGTGACTACTCTTTTAAAACCTCTACTGATAACAGGAGCATATGGGAGTCCATAGACTATCACCAGTAAGCATATACGGCACGGGCATAAGGCCTTGGAACCCTTTGCCGCCGAAAAACTTCACCACACTACAAAAGTGCCGTGGTCCGCGCTCTCGTTCGACAATCGGCGCATGGCGGGACCGTTAGCGCGGGGCTTTGAGACTGGATTTATTTATCTGCAGAAGAGGGACAGAACTTGGTCGATTTCCGCGGTCAAAGTTTCTTGATATCTGTGCAGGTACACAAAGACCTTCGTGCCCACTTCGGCCACCACCCTGCCCTTATTGTAGTGCAAGCAGAGCTGCGACTCCGCTGGCCTTCCTTGGCCTTCCTAGTTATGCATGTGTAGTTCTCCAACTTTTTTTCTTCTTAAGCTTCCGAGGTGGAACAAGCACGCTGGATGCTTATGTGTTCCCACCGGAATGGCATGTTGTGTAGTCTAGCCCTCCTTGACCAATGGACCCTTACCTACAGTGCCCAGCTCCCGATCCCAGAATGCGTCCACATGTTCGGCACACATTTCCTTGTAAATAGCGTTCGACACGGGTTCAACAATCCTGTCCATGGTCGAGGCGGCCGCCAGCACCTGCTGTTTGATCTGGTCGTGGAGTCTGGTCGCGCGTTGAAGTGCCCAGTCGAGGTACTTGCGGCTAGGGCTAGTGGCGGGAGTGTCGACCGAGACCTCTCTGTAGACTCGCAGTGCGTGCTCGGCGTGATCGAGCTGCATGGCAGCAGTCTCGGGGGCGTGCGCGAGGATGAGGTGCGCGCCAGCTTCACAGAGTAGAGGGCACTCGGGTTGGAGGACGAGCCACTGGGCGATGTCGTTGACCTAGGGAGAGTGGATGAGAAGTGGTCAGCGATGCGGCTTTAGGTGGTGGTGCGGCGGAGAAGGAGATCCGAGGGAAGAATGGACAAGACTTGCGCACTTTGATGTGGTCGCCCTCGAAGTGAGCGTCCTGGGCCTACTGGTAGAAGAAGTGAAGAGCCTTTGCCTCGGTGTTGATGTCGGGCAGGGCTGAGCTCGCTCACCCAGGTTACGGCAGAACGGGGATGGCTGTCGTCAATTCAGAATAAACTTGACTATCGTCACAATGAGCAGCCAACATCAACACAAAGACCCTTTCCAAGCCAACTCGCCTCGGTGAGTCCGTCCGCGCCTGGACCAAAAAAGTCGAGGTCTGGAATGGCAACAAGTACAAGCACGACCTCTGGGCCTTTTTTGCGGTTCCTCCCACGACCGCTGAGCAGCCTCGCTTCCTGGCCACATACCCCGAAGACTACGCCACCACAGACCAGGCGGAGTTCATTGCCAGTTATCTCTTGGAGTTCGCTGTCGTCCGTCACGGCGCCCGTGGCTCGCGAGTCGATCCTGACCGTCAAGAGTCTCATAGCTAGTTACCTTGACGACGCTGCCGATTGCTATAGCGCCTCCCTGCCTAGTCCTACACTCGTCATTGATGGCACAGCCTCGGGAAGCTCTGAGCTTATCTGCCTGGTTTAATCACTGGACCGTTCGTTCCCGGCCACGCAGACCCCAGTAGAAATACGCCTAGACTTGAAGTCGATGTGCAAGATCACTCCTGACATGACAGAGTGTATACACCAGCAACTCCCGCACCATCTGCGCTCCCGCAGCCCTAGCACCCCCGAGTCGTCAGCCATTATACAGCATTTAGCATTCCAGGACATCGACAGCGTCCGGAGGTATGAATCTGGACTTCCTACAGATCTGGGCCAGTTTGAGGAACTCAGAGCCACGCTTGAACAAGGTGTCGTCTTTGCACGTTTTCTTACGCGCAGACTCAGCCGCAACAAGTACCTCGAGCCCGCCGACACCATGGCTCTGTGGGATGTCAATCTTGACATCCTTGCCATGCCTACCTTTGACGCCGCAGGTCTTAATACTGCCAGCGCGTCTTCGCACCCGGAGCCTCACAAGGTGCCCATTCTCGATGGTCACGATCGATTGCTCTACGCAGAGCGTCACGAGGGTCTGTTACGCCTCAAGCCGTCTCGAGCCCTCGCAAAGGCGGTCGGCGACTTCCGCATGACAATCTATAACAACGATCTCAATCGTATCTACCCCATCATTAGTGGCGTTCACATCCAGTTCATCACCAGGGCCGACGCCGACAGTCTCAAGTCGGTCATCGTCAGAGCTGCCGGCTGCACATGGGTGACCAACGCTGACACCTCCGAGGGCCTCGGCGTGCACAACTAGCGCGGCAAGCCTTGCGAGCGAGTACTTGCCGACCCGACGGTCTGCTGGGACCACGTCATGGGATGCACGAGCTGCGAGAAGGTCAAGATGTGCGCTACTATCGGGACGGGCGTAGGCCACAGGCTCAGTTTCGGGAGTCTCTCGTCTCCAGCTTGGGCATTGGCTTTCCATTTGAGTGTTGCTGTTGTGAGGCCGCGGGTCAGATAACGTATCTGACAAAGTGTCAGGATGTCATGTAACTAGAGAGAATATCTTTCAAGACTACAAGAAAGCTTGCGACAATAATGACAAGGAAACACTAGGGCGTAGTTGTCGAGGAGAGCTAAATACACTCCGAAACCTGGTACTGAAAAACAAGGGACAAGGCTTTGGCCAAGAAATCTAATGCCGAGGCGAAACAATCACACAAAACCAACCGACAAGCTGACACGCACAATCTAATGAATAGAGATCTCATCACCACCTCCCAACTCTCTCCCTTGCCATCCCCAGCACCGTCAGCGCCCATCTAACCAGCATGCCAATACCAACAAAAATACCCGTCCACACCAGCAGGCCCCTCACCAGCACGAACTTTCTCAGCGTCTCGATCTGCTTGCGGTCGTTCACCTTCGGCGGCTGCTGCCCTTTTTGAGACTCCACCACTTGCTTGCTTCAATATGTCACGGACTGATGCCAGGGTTGGTAGGCGCTGTTGCGGAAGAGAATTTGTCGCAGGATGATGATGATCAAGGTATTTGCGGAATACTAGATCGCAGCGTAGGAGTCACAGAGGCGCAATTATCAGATCCGGCGGGAGAAAGAGAGAGCACTCGGTGTTGCTCGATATTCCCCTGTTGTAGTCAGCGAACAATTCGATCTCCAACCCCTGTTGGTCCTCGGCACTTCATCCTCGCATAGCCTACAGTAATAGGTACATTCTCTTGTCGCGCCTTGGACCACTATTTGCAACAACAGGCAAGAAATAATGACATAGTAGCTGCATACTACATCCGGCCTAGTCTAGTTGGCGGGTGCATACAGCGGCCCCCAATGACACTACTTGCTCCGATCTGGCCATGCTGCTATTCATTCCTCTGGCAATTCACCAAAAAGAAACCTCGGTTCCCACATCTCAATATAGGAGATCACGTAGGCGGGCAAGGCGTTTGAAGATATTCGGTAGTACACACGTTACTTGCACGTCTACCTCGGCTTTTCATACTAGCGTAGTAAAAAACGCGGTTCTATATCTGCTACATGCACGATATATATGTGGCCTTTCATGCTCTCGACTGTACACAGCGAACCCTCGCAAGTCGCTCATTGCCTGAGCTTTGTTCAAGCCACGTCAAAAATATCCAACATGAGCACGTTCAGTGACTCCCCGCCATGGCCGTATTTTTCTCATTTTGCTGTGTCGATCTCGTAGTCTGTATTGAGCACATCCCGGTCTATCTGATTTTCCCCATGCAAATCGCCGCCGGCGTATGCCGCGCGGCGGCTTCCACTACATACTTCGTAGCGTCTTTGTGCCCTCTCAGAGCCGTCGGCTGCGGGCGGAGCATCTTTGCTGCGACCTGCCAGACCGAAAAAGGGGGTGCTTTGACTTGTGGAGTGTGAGGCCAGGCGGAACTTCGGAAGAGCAGGGTCCTTATCCGAGCTCCTCCCCTTTCAAAAATGGTCGGGAATGATAGCGGTGTGCCCCACTTCCCCAATTTCTGACCGGGAGGGGAACCTTTCGAAGATTGACTGATGGCCGCGTCGTGCGTCGTGTGGCAGAGGTTGCTGGTGGCGGGGTAGCTTTTGCTCTCGGAGCGCGCGGGTGTGTGTCGTTGCCAGCTACTGTCATCACCACAGAACTGGTGGCATGAAAATATCGCTAGTGAATCAAAATGGTATTGTATCAAATGCGAGTATGCCAAAGTGCTGCAAGCCAACCCGTGAACCCCCCATCGAATTGCGCCACGACAAGAAACGACCGAACCAACCCAACTCCCCCGCCCTTGCGGCATATAATTTTCATTTGGGGTCCGCGACCAGCCCGCATTTTGGACACTTGCGCAGCTCCTCGTTGCCCTGCCACTCCCTAATGAGGGGCGCGAGCTGCACGCCCAGGTCGACACAGCGGAATGTGTCCTCGTGGATCATGGTGATCTCGTCGTGGTTGCCCTTTGTGCAGTACCACCGCAGGTGGTCCATGGCCCCCTCGGGTCGTGTGCGCTCCATGACGAGGCCTGTCGTGTTGGCGAACCGGATCGGGTTGTGCGGGGTGTTGCCGGGCAGCATAAACATTTCGCCTTCGGCAATGTGGATGTCGCGGAACTGGCCGTTCTCGGCGATGCGCAGGAGCATGGCGCCCTTGAGCTGGTAGAACCACTCTTCCGTCTCGTTGACTGTGGGTGGGCGGGGAGGGGGAGGGTCAGCGCTGGAGGTGAGAGGGGTGGCAGGCGAGGAAGCTTTGGGGCGGCAAGGGATGGAACATACCGTGGAAGTCGTTGCGCTCGTTGGGCCCGCCGACGACCATTAGGACAAAGTCGTCGCCCGAGTAGAGGCAGTAGTTGTTGACTGGGGGCTGGAGCTTGTCCCCGTTTGTAGCGAGCCACGAGGCAAAAGCCAGGGGCGCGGGAATGGCGGGCTTGCCTTTGTTTTCGAGTGGCACCGACATTTTGGTTCCGTATTGTTGGCGGAGTAGGGTATGGTGGTATGGTGGTAGAGGTGATGAGGATGAGACTGGAGGCACTGGTCTTAAGCTGGTTGTAAGCCAATGATGTCAGGCGGTGGAAATTGGGGAAAGAGGCGGGGCAGCTGGTGACTAAGCGAGGAGCATAGTGCCACCCGCCAGCCTCCGCGAACCAGGCCAAAGAGGAAGGCACCAAGGGCGGGCGGAGAGCGGAGGGCGGAACGCGGAGGGCGGGAGTCCGGATAGGGACCGGTCCGAACACCCACAAAGGGCAGCCCGTCAGTGTGCGTTGCAACTGGGCACTCCATGCTGCAAGTGCTCCCCTCTTGCAGCTTCGGAACACACAAGCTCTCTATCGCGGATGCCAACATACGTCACTCGCCGCAGCACCAACCCTCTTCCCTGCCCCTTCCGCATTTTCCAGACCGGCAATTGCTTCAGCGTCACCACCAAGTACATTTCCATATTCCATTCTTCACTCTGGACATAGCCGTCGCCCTCCACCACATCCGCACAACCCTTCAACATACCCGACCCCAGCAGCACCCGCTCTTCAGCCCTGCGCCTTCACCTCTCCAGCGCCGGAGCGGATCCCCCCAAAACCAATCCCAGCTGCACGGATTCCTCTTCTGTCCTCGCTCGTGATTGGCCCCAGGCTCAATCCGGAAGGCGTGTGGTATATCCATTGTCTGCATAGCCCTTTGTCCTGCGGCACAACAGCGATCGCGCATTGGCCTTGCCCGTCAGGCAATCCTGCCTCCAGACCGACTTTCCCCTGCTTCTCCCGCCATATATACTCCCTTCTCTTGGCTACAAGTCTCGTCCACTTCCGACACACCTTGCAGTGACACATATATCCTCACATCATACACGCTCATACACATACACACACAAACCATGGCCCCTTCAAGGATATCAGACGAGATGGACAGAGACAGCCTCTCGAGCAGCGAAAGCATCGCCAGCAGCTGCGGCTGCACCGCCACCGGCTGCCAGCCCCGTGCCGGCGCCGCAAGGATCAACGGCTCCTCACTCTACCGCATAGACACCCATACGCACATCATGCCCCCCAGCCTGCCCGACCTCTCGTCGTATGCCGCCAACACGGAGCCCGGCGAGGACAAGCCCTGGCTTGAGCTCCGGCCGGCCACGGCACCCGGCGCCGATCCGGACCAGATCGACATGTACGTCGCCGGCAAGTTCTTCCGCACGGTAGAGCCCAACTGCGTCGACGCCGAGATCCGTATCCGCGAGATGGACGCTGTGGGCGTCGATGTCCAGATCCTCAGCACCGTTCCCATCCTCTTCTTCTACGACCAGCCCACGGAGCCCGTCGCCATCCTCGCCCGCCACCTCAACGACCATATTGCAGGCATCTGCTCGTCACACCCGGACCGCTTCGTTGGGCTGGGCACCGTTCCGCTGCAGGACGTCGCCGAGTCAGTAAAGGAGCTCGAGCGTTGCAAGGCCCTTGGCCTCAAGGGCGTCGAGATCGGCACCACAATCGGCGACGTCAACCTCGACGACCCCTCGCTCGAGCCCTTCTGGAAGGCCTGTCAGGACCTCGACCTGCCCGTCTTTGTGCACCCTCTCGGCTATTCCCTGCCCAAGGAGAACCAGAAGCGCTGGTCCAAGTACTGGAGCTCCTGGCTCGTCGGCATGCCCTCGGAGACGGCCCTCAGCATCCTCGCCCTCACTTCCTCGGGCGTGCTCCTCCGGTTCCCAAAACTCAAGCTCTGCTTCGCGCACGCGGGTGGCGCGTTCCCCGCGCTCCTCGGCCGCATCCAGCATGGCTACGACTGCCGCCCGGACCTCGTCGCCAAGGACGCCGGCGGCGTCAGCCCTACGGACCACATCACGCACGGTGGCTTCTGGGTCGACTCGCTCGTGCACGACCCGGACTTGATGGAGTTCCTGTGCAAGAAGATTGGCACGGACCGCATCGTGCTGGGCAGCGACTACCCGTTCCCTCTCGGCGGTAAGTCATGTTTTGTACCCTAACACTGATTCGCTGCCATGCTGACATTTCCCCGTTCCAACAGAGGTCCCCATGGCCGGCAAGATGCTCTGCACGGAGCCCCAGCTCGACGGCTTCCTCAACTGGGACGAGCGGGCCAACATGCTGGCCCGCAACGCCATCGACCTGTTCGACCTAGGCGACAGCTTCCGGAGCAAATTCGAAGAGCGCCTGGCCGTGTTCAAGCGCAAGAACCACGCCGACAGCAGCGCCGCCGTCAAGCAGCAGCAGAAGGTAGTGCCGCTGGCGGGCGAAGTTCACGCTACTCGACAGCCGGAGCAGCTGACGCAGCACCCGAGGGCCGTTGTTTAGGTACGGGAAAGTCGGGTAGTGCTTGCAAGATGATGACGTTCTGTTAAAAATTTGGGACCAGCGATACTTGATTTCAGATAGCATTTCAGCGGAAACGTCTGCGGCGTTGAGTAGGGCATGAATTATTCTTGGACATTAAACAGTTTTGAGTGCAGAGAACAATCCAGACTGGACAAATGTAATACACTGATCGATGAAGTAAATTATTCCTCGTTGCAAAAATTACTAAAAGAACGACCTTGATACAGAATATAAAAAATGACTCTGCCGCAACGGTTTTGTGAAAGAATGCTGGAATTCTGCAGAGTAACAAAAAACCAATCTGCGTGAGCTAAGTCGCTACCACCACGCTGCCTACAGATCTCTAGAATAATAGCAACGCCGGTTTGAATCCTTAGCTACAGACTTCCCTGTTTACATGAGTAAAGCCTAACAGCCGCAGTACCGATTGGCCGACAGAAGCCTACCGGTGCTCCCTTGCACTATTGACTCAGAATTTTGGGCTCCGCTTTGAACATAGACACTAAATTTAACAGTTCGCAGCCACCCTCCAAAACGTTCTCTACCAAACAGACGTTTATCATTCACCACGGATAAAACCACCTATTATGTGCTCCTTCAAATATTATAATTTTGCTTACAACAAAACGTCACAATATCTCTGTATTTTCCATTTCAGGCACGGGTATTGCTCCAACGTAGGCTTTAGCACGTATCGAATTATTGCCCTCGGCGCACATGTGAAACTAGACATAAGTCGGCAGAATTTGGATGTGCTGTTCTGCGACCTAATGCCACGGCTCGAAGTTACTACTCTACTGAGACGTGGAGCAAAATAAGGTACGTAATAGTGCTCCCGGAGCAGCTAAGTTAGCATTCGGAGTGCTCATTCAAACATATAAACCGAGCTCCAGTGCTCGCATACACTCTTTAGGTTTTCTCTTTTTTGAAACGCGACAACCGTCAATAAACTTTTTTTGAATTATTTGTCTCATACTCTTTGAACGTGAAACCATTATTCTTACATAACCTATTATCTACCAAAAGCCAATCTCAAATGTTGGCCTCGTTACCACAAAAAGTGGGTGGCACGCTAGGAGGGAGACCTTTCAAAACAGAACCTGAATGTGAACTTGGTTCGAGTTGGACGCCTACGAGCTCTGCGTTCTACACACTTCTTTCATTATTTGCACACACAGACCCTCAACCTTCGACTAAATTTCACAAACTACAAGGCCACCGCCACAGCGCGTGCGCAGACCATTTCCGTCTAGGTGGCAAGAGTCGGAAGTTTAGCTCCGGCCCCCTGCAATCGTGGTGCGTGGAGTGTGTTAGCGGTTCTGACGTTCCCAGACTGCCGTCGATCGAGGGGCCAGACGTGTTCAAAAAGCCTACCATTGGATGTAATACGGCCTCGGAGTTCCGAAATATCTGGCGTGTATTGCGGCAATGTAGACTGTACTACTGCTCGCACTCGGGGTGTGGCTTTTGAAGCATTAGGTTAAGTGAAAAATGCGCAGTCGGGGTTTTTCTAGCCCAGGGGCGTGCCCTTGTCCGATTTACTGCGAAAAGCAAATGCGGGATCGTCTGAAAAACTCGGGATACATCGGAACTCGAAAGCCTTAGCTAGTGTGAAAGAAAGTACAATATGGTACACATGCTCACACGGCTAGGACAAAGCCATTCTTCCGACAGGGCTCCCTAGGGCCCAGACCCAGAGCGGCATATCGAAGACGCTCCTCTGGTAGAGACTTGTCGCTCCGTGTCCAAAGTAGGCATCTAATAGTGACCGAGCACACAAGACTCATCTACGAGATGAGGAAGGGCTAAGCGGTGCGGCTGGACCGCACCGGCTGGCGTGTCTGCGCCACACGTGGCCTAGACCAAACGATTTCAGAAAAAGGACCCCGTGCGGGATGTCTTGGCGTTGTCTAGATCGACGATAGCCCACGGGCCGCACCGCTGTGCCGCTGGACCCCTTGACGGCCCCTGTGATATTGTGTCGGATTCAGCAAGCCACGTGCCGGGTGGGAACAATAGTCACAGCCTCACATTCCCACTAGCACTTTCAGCCAGCCCCGGCGCTTCAGCTGTCGCGCAACTGTGGCTGTATGTGATAACGCTACTGTGCCTCTAGCCGCTGTGACGGCTCGGTCGTCCGATGGAAGTAGTCGTCGTGTGAGACTTGCATGTATAGCTGAGGCAGCTAGCGGCAAGGTTCGTGATGCTGAGGGTCCGTCGTGGAGCGGCAAGTTTCGGAACCAAGCAGCAGCCAAACACAGGCCGGTGGCGGATGCGACGCGACGTGTTACTCTTCAAACCGGCCTCGAAATCTCTGGAAGTATAAGTAGCTACTGGACAATCGTACTCCATCGCTCCTCATTTTTGGGGCATCTGCAACAAATCAGATTTTCTACAAAACCTTATACGCCCATCATTGCCAATCTCCAGCCCAGTTTCCTTCACCAAAATGTCTTCCTCAGTGACAGCGACAGAGCTTGTCCGGGAGGTTGTTGAAGCCATCGCTACGCTACCACCCTTCCCTATTCTTCCGTTCATGCAGCGCCTTTACAACAAAGCACAGCAAACGCAAATTGTCAAGAGCTCCGGTTTTCAGCTTCCGGTACAGAGCCAGTACGGGTCAGATGATGGCTTGCTTCTAGATGGAGTCGACCAGTCCGCTGCTCTTGGGGATCTCGCGGCCTCTGCCATTGTGAATGCTGTGTCTTCGTTGGACGACGGCACTGACAAGTCCGGTTTCCGTGCGTGTGTTAACGGGGTAAGTGCGAACTTCTTGCGGGCGTCAATGGCATTTCAGCGAGCGGTGTATTGACCAAACGAATATTTAGACGGTGGCTCAGCATAACATCAACAGCAATGTGCTCTCGCTCACTAGCCTGCTGATTGCAGAACACATCAATTGGCACCTGGCAGGGGGCGTCGATTCTGCTACTGGTGCGAGCCAGGCCCTACCTTCGTTGCACGACCTAGCCGCCATGCCGGATTTCGTTGAGAAATTCGGAAAGCTCCTGCATGATCCTCACTTTATCCGTGGTCAGATTTCGCACGACGTGGCGCAAGGCGACCACATCTTCAGTCTGGCTCTACTTTTCATGGGAGAGTATCTTCACAAGGGACCTGGATTCATCGCTTTGGACCCGCATGCTTTCAGTTCATCAACTTCGCGCGAGGTCTTGGTGGAATGGTCATTGAACCTTGCCGCTATTGACGATGTTGATATGGAAAAGACTTTCTCTTTCATCACTTACGTCGCCTCTGGAGTCGTTCTCCCCGATGTCGATGTTGGCCTTCAGGCTCCGGGTCCAAACACGACGGGGACAGAGACAGCGATATCGGATTCTGGAGCTGTCTTTCCCAGTGGGTCCCTTAGCCAGATTATCCTGGACACAGTCTGGAAGCCTACAGTCGGCTCGCTTCCAAGTTCTGGGCAGTCACTTCAGCCAACGGGTACGGGCCGGTCCGCTTCACCGGCTTTGTTGCAGGTGGATTCACTTGCACAGCAGGACATGGTTGAACTTCAGACCATCGCGATGGACAACCTAGCCCAGTGGAATACCATGGGAAGCGACTGGATCGGAGCCGTCAGCAAAATGGCCAATGTCCAGACCCAGACATCTTCTCTGGAGAATAACGACGTTGGTAGTGGATACCTTGAAGGCATTACTTTCGGTCTTGCTGGTGGCGCAGTAAGTGTTGTTTTTTTCATCTCGCTTGCGGCTTGGCTATGGCAAACTTGATCATTAACCATGCATTGGCAGGACACGTATATCACGACCACGACTGGACAAGACTTGGCGGATTGGATGGATTCTGGTATGTTTTCGTTGCAACCCAGATTGCGTATTTATGCTTATCAGAGAACTTTTACCCACCAGTCCGCAGCCAATACCCTCAGCTGTTTACGAGCACCCGACCAGACACGGTGCAAGTCACCGAGCATCACAGCACTCCTGCAGGCAACTGCTTTATCGCAGGAACCAAGGTCATGACAGACGCGGGCGAAATCAACATCGAGGACATACGCGAGGGTACAAGGGTGTTGACCGACGCCAATGCCGAGCGGTACGGGATTGCCTCGGATGAAGATGTGGCAACTCCCCTTGGCGGCGAGGAGATCATGCTGGTCGGTTTCAGTGAGTCTCCCATCCATTGCCTCGCCACACAAACCAATAGTATCATGCAACTGACCCCGCGGCGATATTCGGAACAGACAACGAAGGTGTGTTCGCCACAGCTGGCCACATCTTCCTCACCACGACGGGTCATCGTGCGATATTGCCCGAGTTAGCCATGATGGAGAACTCATTTTTCAACGTCGGACGTCTAGCACGTGGGCACGCACTGTACCGGCTTTCTCAGGATGCTAAGACCTACGACGTGGTGCCCATCGACTCGATCCAGGTCCAGTTTGTACGAGCGTCCACCGTTCACGGCGTCCACCTGCGTGAGGGGGAGCGGGCCTACCATGCCAACGGGTACCATGTAGCCGTCAACTACCCGGAGATCATTATCAGCTCTGTTGCGCGTGCTCTTGCCCAGCTTCCCAGACACCAAGCCATTAAAGCTCTACAGCAGATTAAGGAGCTTGGCCCCGTGTTCCACAAGATTGGCGTGCCAGGAGTCGCCAGGCTCCTGAAGCAGGAGCTCAGGGGAACCCGACGAGGCGCCAAGAACGTCCTACTGCAGAAGAATCCCAAGCACCAGGCCCTAAGATATCAAGGCACAAACTTTCAGGACATGAACCGGGCATTTACCCTCACAGCCACAGACTCGCCTCTGACTGATAAGCATGGGCCCGAAGGATACGTGCTTCCGACACTAGCAGTTCACGAGGGTGTCCTACTCCTTGACGATATTGTCGTACCACGCGTCGACTTTGATGTCAAAGGCTCGAAGATACGCTGGTCGCGGCCCCTGGGCAACGAGCTTGGACATGAGCACGGCTCGCTGAAGTTGACAACTCAAGGATTTCTGGGCACAGGTGCCGTCTTTGTCAGCCAGCAAGGAGATGCCTCCAAGCTTCCAGAAACCCATGAGACTATTGTGCCTTTTTTGGCCCGTGCCACGGCGGCTTTGAGCGAGGTAGCTGACAGTTCTGGACGTTCCCACGCTACGACGACTAGGCCTCCTATCATGGAGGTGCCCACGACCTTTCCAGGTCCAACCGGTACTGTTTCCGCCCAGGCCGTACCAGGGATGATATCTTTAATGGCAATGCCGCCCTCAGCGCCACCGCCCTCGGCAACACCGACCGCAGAATCAACAACACCTGCAATTGTACCTGTCGCACCTTCGTCTGTGACCACACCGCCAGCGAAGAAGAACATCGTCAACAACGTGAGTCACTACAAGGTGTTTGTTGACACAGAGGAGTGGCCTGCTGGTGTTGCAAAAGCCGCAATAACCGCCTCGGAGCCCATGGGCAAAATCGGGTTGGGCACTTATCACACTGATGGGGAAGGTGGTCTTGCAATCGCCATCGTGACCGTGCCGGCCCTGGATCAATTACTTGCCGATATCAACAGCACGAGGGCGCCCGAGTCGCAGCTAAAGTCGTTTTACGAGTCAAGTTCGATCATCGGCATGGACGGTGCGCAGTTGGGATACGTCACTTTCACCGATGCGAGCGCCGTGGCGCTCATGTCAGACAATGCGCCAAAGACGCAGGGCGAGCCTTTGCCGACCCGAAACCTGACCTTTACCAACGTGAAGAGTAGCGTCACCATCCCGATTCTTTTCCAGTCGCTCGAGTTCAAGGTCAAATGGAACTACGAAAGCCTCAACGGTGCCCTGTACGAATTCGACCCGTCGATGCAAGGCAACACAGGCTCTAGGCACTGGTTCGGGACGAGCCATATCGCCGCGGCTCAAGAGCCGACAGGTATGCGGACGATGTTAGCCCTGGCCTCTGCGACCGCCCGAACAACTGTCCATGCCGCCGCAACAGGCACGAGCATCGGTGATGGGTCGCACACGGGGCTTGTTGCGGCAGCAGCGACGACCAGGCCCTCGCCAGTGACATTTGCACTTGCAACACCTACGGTACAACCGCTCACGACCCAGGGCATTGCGGAGATCAGCGGATACTCGGAAGAAGCGGTGCACCAAACGAGTCAAACGCTGCTGCAGAACATGATGTACTACCACATGAGTGAATCCGACCGTACACAGTTCCTGCAATTCCCGAAGCCGACCAACCTTCCATTCGAACTGGCCGAAAGCCTACCTCAGAATCTGCAGGATTGGATCAGTGACATTTATGCACCCGCGTACATCTCCTTTATGCTCTCACAGGTCTCGCCGTCAGACAGCAGCAGCTGGCGTGTCAACTTCACGGACGACGAGAAGAACATGATATGGTACTGGTGGTCAGGCTCAGTGTGTACTATTTTCTAAGCACTCCCCCTTCCCTTCCTTCCGCGCCAATATTTTGCAAAGTCGAAAACTCTAACTATCTTGCATCACAGGACGCACAATGCCTGGCACAGCAAGCCGAATACCAGGAGATCAACACAATCACCTCGAGTACCGCGATGATACAGCTCTACGGCGCTACCATCAACCCGTACTTGCCTGAAGCTGTCCATTGGGGCGCGTCACTGCTCGCTGGCTGGACAACTCCCCTAGCGCTCCAACGCATCGTAGCAGCTCCCATGGGTGGTGGGGTATGTCACTTTCCTCCTTTCATCTCGATCATGGTTGTACCACTTTATTGACACCCGCTGACTTTGTGCTGTACGCGCGCCCGACAGAGCACCAATATGCTCAACATGTACTGCAACATCCTGCACGCGCTGGACCCGAACCCGGCAAACATGGCCGGTTTTGGTCAATTGCTGTTCAACGCGGTGGTCACTTATGCGCAGTCACATCAAACCGCGTCGACAGCTGTCCTGAATGACCCCACGGGCGAAGCGGGCAACAATTGGTGTTTCGATGTCATGGCGAGTCTGGTCCAGAAGATACTGAGTAACGATCCTTCGCTCGACAGTACTGTCCGCAATGACTTGCTGAGCGACATGAATCAGCTGCAAAAGGAACTGGGTATTTCCGAGAAGGCCGATGCCGATTTGAGGGCGAAGCTACTGGTTGCCCACATGGGGGAGCTCACCTCAAGCATGGCCATGTGGTCGGGAGGCCTCGTGAAAGGCGCTCCCCTAATCTTCAAGGGGGTTTCCAGCTTCTTACAGGGGAGTAAGACGTTCAACAAAGCGGCTGCTGCCCTCGAGAAAGTGTCGGCTACAGCCGCGAAGAAAATGACCCCACGCATGACCTTGTTTTGTAAAGGGTTAGGAATTTTGACATTGGTAAGTCACGGCGCGATCAAACGCGCAACTGAACCCTCTTTTCCGCATCGCGGTAGAATCTTTGCTAATCATCACTCGTTCTTCTACAGGCGGCGGGGTATGCCACGTCAGCCATTTTTTCGTTTAGGGAATGGAAGAAGCTCAGCACCGCCAGACAGATCGAGGCTGTCCTTGTCACTGCCAAGGTGGTCTTTGATGTGGCCGGCCAGTCAATCAAAGCATGGAAAGAGTTCAAGTCTGCGCCGCTGGCCGACGTGGCAACACCTACGGAAGCGGCAAACGGCACTGTTCTTGGCCAAGGCTTGCGAGACGAAATGGCTGGTGGCGGCGGCAAACAGATCAATATCGAGCTGGCTCAGGCCGAGCACGACCCACAGGCGGGACAGAAGGAGTTTATCGAAGCGGTGGGTGAGACGGCCACCGGTGAGCGGAAGGTCCAAGCCTCCGACTTGACGGAGGGAACCGAGTTCAACAAACCTCTACCGCCACCCGACGCCGGCGACTCGGCCTGGGGTCGCTTCAACACGCCAACCAACTGGCTGCGGGGGATTAACATCGTTGTCAGCATTGCCTTGGTCGTCGTCATGAGCATCAGCCTCGCCAACAATTGGGACAGCTTCACCGCTACGGGCAAGGCCCTTAGCGTCCTACAGGTCGTGACTTCGGGTCTCTCAATTGCAGTCGACGCTGCCATGTTCGTCGGCGAGATGCTGGTGATGGAGACGGCCATGTTCGCCGTGGTGCTTCCCATTGTCGGCGCGGTACTCGCCGTCATCGGCCTGGTTGTGACTGTGCTCGAAATGACGCTGGGTATCACTAAGCCGAAGCCGCCCCCGCCCACGCCCATCGAGCTCTTCATCTCCAACACAGCCAGGCCTCTGATGGCCGCCCAAAAATGGGCACAGATGCCTACGCAGAACTTCACCTACACGATGCCCAGCTCGGTGACCGCAGGGAGCGCCGCAACCACTTTTACCATAAGCGCGCAGAACGCCACGGGCACTGACGTCAGCACCGTCACTTCAGTCCGCATCACCGTCCAGGGCGGCTCAGATCCCACCTGCCTCTTCACCGAGCTGTCCATGACGGATCTCGGCATGCAGGCAGTCCCTAATGGGAGCACGACCTCCGTTCTGCTGGACGGCCAGGTCGCAGCCTTTTCTGCGGCAGCCGGGCCGCCAGCCTCCGCCCTCACCGAAGCCATCTCTCCGACGACGCGCACAGATAGCATCACCTCGTGGGATTCGATCATCCAGGGCGTCGCAGACGCCACTGTGAACCCGCTGGGAAACTTGTTGCTCAAGGGAGCCGGCGGGATCAAAGAGGGTTTCAATGTCTCCTTCTGCGGCGCAATCAACGCCGCCGGGTCCAACGTGGTGCAGATTGTCGAGGTGCTGACTAGCGGAGACAGCTGCAGGAGCACGTTCACTGTCACAAGGATTTAGAAAGGAGTTTCGGCACGATTGCATTTATTGAGCTCACATGGGTATGCCAATCATTTTTCTGATTAGTGATTTATCGGGAGAAACGGCACCGATTTAATTACAAAAGATCTTTTATCCGCGTACTTCCTACGAAAGAACTGTGGCATTTTTTTTTTTTGAAATACGAATCACAAAGCCTTATAACAAAATCGTTAAATACAAGTGTTATTGCCAAAGCTTTACCTATCTTGTAAAACAGCAATGCGAATAGCCCGTTTTAGTTGACCCTGAGGCGGGATCGTGACAGCTTGTTACAGTAGAAACAGAGCATAGCAGCCGTTGACAAACTCGTACAAGGGCGTGTCTTAGGCGCCGTCGGCCGTGAGGACGAGCACGCGCCGGCTAAAGACGAGCTCCTGCCCAAACGTCCCCCTTGTGGTTGAGGGTAGTCGATTGTGGAGTGAGCTGTACCTGATTGAATACGACGCTCAAGTTTGCGTATCCGTATTCGTTTCGTGCTAACTTGATCTGGTTTAATTAGCGTGAGGCCGAGTCAGGTCGCTCATTGTTACCCCGCAACACCAGAACAGATGGTCCCCATTTACCCTGAATTCGTGCATGTGAGCTATTCTACCTGTCCGACTAATCAGGCCTGCGGGCTGTTCCCAGTACTCCAGTTGGCAAATAGGGAGTCCAGCCATGCTGGCTTGGCATCGACTCCGTGTCACAGATGCGACAGCACAAACTACACAAGATTGTCCCAAAGCTGGGAGTCCTCGCATGGCTATGATGTGAGCTGACAGGCCGCTCCATAATGCTGTGCCGAGAGGAACCCTCGCATCAACTAGAACGGGAAATATGTCTCATCTGTGCCGGCTGCTTTGGCTGGCAAGGATACTTGCGGAGTCTCTGTCGTGAGAACAACCGCGGAAGTTTACTGAGATACATTATTGTGATTGGTGCTACACCGGCCGCGACCTTTCGCTAAGCTAGCCACATCTGTAGAAACGAAAATGATTTGTAGGGCACATCATCTACCATGCTCGCTATAAATAGCGTAAAAGTTGCGACACAAACTAGTTGCATTTGTGCTTAAAGACGTGTAAGGTCAGAGGTTTAGAGTGCAAAGACCTAGGTCTGCCGGTGCCCTCAATCAAGGACGACTATTCTAATAAGTGCGAAAGAAGAGCACTGGTGGATAGGCACAATAGGGCAATGAATCCAGGTACGTAGACGCTACAGAAGCACACGGCCAGTGTAAGCATTTGGCCTACCTTCCAACAAGTAGTTCATCAAAAAAGGGCCCAACGAATTGCGAGAGTATACATTACACACCGAATTTGACCAGACTTACGATGAAGTCCAAGCCAACAGAGGAATAATGTAATAAGTTGTCATTTTCAACCCTTATTGCAGAAATGCAGAAACTAGCTCCGGTGTCTATCACCAACATCTGTACAGTGTCTCCTCACCTGGCAGTATCAAAGCGCATACTCATCTTGCCAGCCATAGTATTTTCTATCTGTACGATCACGTTCTCCGAAAGTAAGCTCTTAAGCTCCAACTCGCAAAATCTCATGAAGTCTGAACGAGGCCCACTCCGCAAACTTTTTTTCGGCGCCCTAGTGCACGTGCTGTCATTGTCTACATCAAGTCACTCTGGTGTCACATGTCAACACATGATTCCCAACGGTCGACTGAAGCGAATGCATCACATCACAAACTTGGGTGATGGGGTCCGGTGGGGAGGCACTGCTCATACATAAATTATTCGCACGAGCCTGCTGATCCCAGATCCCAGGCAACATGCTACAATAGCTCCCCGGAAAACAAAATAGAAAATCGGCTCTGGCCTTGACACGCATGGCTGCTCTGAGAAGTTTTCACATATTTTCTCTCAGCCTTCTCTCAAGCGAAGAATGTGTTGCAGATGCTAATATCAGAGACAGTGCTCTGAGGCTTCATGCCAGCATGGGGTGTTGACGAACTTCGATTGGTGATTGATAACCTCGAGCCTCAGCCAGCTTCCAAAGACACAACATTCTGATCAACTGCTATCTGCGGAACGCAAGCTCACCTGTTCCCTCTCTCTCTTGAGTTCAAATGAACACTGCTCTTCATTACGACAAGATGTAGCTCTGCACACTATTATGCACCACGTTTCATAACTGAAGATGGTGACAGCAGCAGCGAGCGGGGAACGGATCAGGGCGAGGGCATCTATCTGTAGCTACGGGGACAGCCGCCGTGCCGTGGCTGACCGAAGACTTGAGCCGTGCTCCACTGGAATGCGCCGAGATGCAGGCGATGCGGCGGCGGCATTGGTCAAGATTGAGACACACATACTCAGCTGAGTGGTTGTGGCTGGCTGGAGCTGCATCATGTCTGTTCCTGGGCGGGCGATGGAGGTCTGGACCCTATAGCCTTTTCAACTTTCCCGTGTCTGGCACGGCCACATAACTTGAGCAAAAATGTTCTGGTTTTGATGTGCTTTAAAGCTCTTGTGGTCGCGAGGAAATGCCATTTCTTCTCTCCTTCTACCAGCAACCTCATCCCTACCCCAGCATAATCAATTATTCTCTCATAGCCGAGTCTTTCCCGATTCCGCTAGTCACCATGGGTAGCGTAGACACTTTCGATATCCTGCAGCAGACACTCTCGAAGGGGCAAGTCCTCGTTTTTGGTGATAAGTCCACAGAAACGGCCTACGAAGAAGCTGGTAGGTGATTTACGTACCTGCCGGACACTCCCGACTCAAGCTGACCGCGCAAAAGTTTTCATCGGCAATCTCAACTACCGCTTCACCACTCCTGCCGCGGTAGTCATCGCCCGCTCCATCCAGGATGTCCGCGCCACAGTGACTTTCGCACGGCAGAGGGGCGTCCGCCTAACGGTCAAGAATGGCGGCCACTCGTACATGGGCTACTGCCTCAACGAGGGCGGCATTGTGCTCGAAGTGAGCGGCATGAAGGGCTGCTACATTGACGACAAGGCCATGACGGTCGACATGGATTGCGGCCTGCTGTGGAGGGAAGTCTACGACAAGCACCTAACCGACAAGCGCAACATTGTCATCGGCGGGCAGTGCCCGTCCGTTGGCGTTAGCGGCTTCACGCTGGGCGCCGGGCTGAGCCCGTTCTCGCGCAGCTACGGCCTCGGCTGCGACAACCTGCTGGCAATGACTGTCGTCACATATGACGGGGAAGTTGTCGAGGTGAAGAGGGATGACACGGACAAAGAGAAGAGGGAGTTGTTCTGGGCCCTTCAGGGCGGCGGCGGCGGCAACTTTGGAGTGACGGTCAAACTGACCGTGAAGATGCACAAGCTCCACGACTGCGATGGCAAGGTTGTCTGCGGACAGCTGATCTGGAAGCTGCCGCAGCAGAGGGAGGCCTTCAATAAAGCAATGGACGTCTTCAACACGACACACCAGCCGGACGAGCTCACCATCGACGCCCTCTGGACGCACACTAAGAAGAAGCAGTTCACCGGTGCTATGACCGTTATCTACAATGGCGACATGCACAGCGCGATGGAGGCCCTCCGAGACATTCTGTCGTTCGGCCCCGCCTCGATCGATCTCAACGAAATGGCCTGGACGGAATGGGTTCACCATTCCGATGGCTGGGATGTCAAGAGCAGAAGTATCTACCACCACCACGCCTCTTTCATCTTCGCCGAGGGCGCCATCACGCCCGAGGTCAACGCTAAGGTCTCGGCGCTCATCGAGGAGGCTGCGCAAATCGTGGGCATCACCGACGAGAACGACAAGGATTCGCCCAAGTGCCACTTCCTCTGGGACCACATCGGCGGAGCCACCCAGCGCGGCATCGCGCCGGGGGACACGGCCTTCTACTGGCGCGATGGGCACTACGTGGCCAACATCAAACTGCAGTGGCGGGCCGCCGACACGGACGAGGCGGAGAGGAAGCTGGGTGAGGTGAAGCAGTTCATCGCAAAAAGCTACGAGGTCCTCATGCCGCACGCGATCGAGGAGAAAGCTGCATACATCAACTACATTGACGGGTTTGTGCCCAAATGGGAGGAGGCGTATTACGGGGCCAACTACGCCCGGCTGCAGGCCGTCAAGACGCGCTGGGACCCGGACAACATGTTTTGGTTCTGACAGTCCATCAGGCCGCTCAGCCAGGAGGAGAAAGCCTCGGACGGCACGATGCCCATTCCCGGAATGGACGCGATGCCCGAGCAATCCGAGGCCCAGGCCAAGATGGAGCAGTGGTGGGATCAGCGGGCGTCGCTGTGCACGCCGGGCCAGCTCGGCTCGTGCCCGCAGGAGTCGGAGACGGCGGTGTTTAAGAGGAATGCGGAAATCAGGGCAGATATTGTCAAGAATCAGGGGCTCTGCCCAGACACTATGTGATCCCCTGTGATTCAATTTCAAAGAGTCCAATCAAGTGTGCCTTAGGGAACTCTGACTCTTCTAAATATTCAGTGATCAACTATATTACTCTAGATGCTATCATCGCTCTTGTTGTCGCCCTCTTTCTCGTCCACGTTGTCCTCTTCCTCGTCGCCATAGTCACAAACGCCAAGCAGTACGGAATACTTGACATCCGGCTTGGACAGTCTGTGCCTTGCATCCAAGTAAGACACCGCGACTACCACAACCGCCCACGTCCCGCCGCTCACCGCGACAAAGCCCAAACCCAGTCCCGCCTACATCCCACCTTCGAGCTCTTCATACACGCCATCGATAAAGCGTATCAGGCTGTAAAACCGCTCCGGTGACGAGGAGGTGCGCGAAGCCAAATATCTTGAGGTTCTTTGAACGATGTCTTACTATGTGGATATTAGAGACGTCACCAGATTCTGGACCGGTTAACAACACTGGATGGCAACAATCAATGTCAAAAGAAATTTTACCGCTCACGTCACAGAAAAACCGAGACACAGAGTTAATCGCCCGCAAGAATAGCATGAATGATTTTGCAGAGTCGGCCTTTCTCTCCTTCTCCTATCCTCGCCTCACCAAGGTTAATACGGCCAACTACTATACAGCTAGGCGCCTTTCTGTTGCTCCAATCAGGGTTTCTTTACCTTCTCAGGTATTTCGACACACAAGTGAGAGCTATTGATCTTGATTCGTGCAATACTACGTTGGCCGCGTCCGTTGTCGGCAATATATACTACAGAGACTGCCAACTTGGCGAACACGGCTCGGCCAACATAGTAGTGCACCGTTACTCGTTAGCTCGGCATGTAGGAGGAATGTCCGTAACCTTTGCGGTGCATCCCAGGTTCACTCGAGAGCGTGAGAATTGGCCTACGCATACAGTCGCTAACGACAATCCCGGGGAGCTGGGATTTTTGTGTTGGATGCAAGATGAGGTACTCTAGATGAGTGCACTCTTCGCAAGCTGCTCGAATGCTTGTCTGGCTGCCGAAGGAAGAGGTCGAGACAGTGTGTAGACTTGCCGTGTCAAGTCGTTCGCCATGGTGTCAATTCCCGTTCTTCACTGTGTGCATCGCTATGCCGCTGGAATCTTTGTGAGAGTCTTGAGGCCGATATCTGTTCACTCGCGACCAGCAGAATCGTGGCCAAAGACAGTTGTAATGGGGCAAATGAGTTTGGGAGTTCAATTTTCTACGCGACACTCAATTATCCATTGCGACGCAGGCAGGGGGGCCATTGCGATAATGGCCAATTTATAACCAATGTTCAAGGTATGGGCTGCACTAGGGAAGGCTCGCATTGCGCAGCACTTTGCGGGCTCTGTTCTGCGAGCCGGCAGCATACCTGTGATCTATATTTAGAGCTACGGAGGCTGATGTCTGTACGCAGTAGGAGCTGGTTATAGCCTGCCTACGGTACCTCCAACGGCGACTGGTGAAGCGGTAGTGTAGGCTCGCGCAGGAGAGAAGCATGGTTGGCACGGGTGGGCTGTTGCGCCCGCACCATGCTACAGTACTCTGCTCGGTTGCGCCCCGATGTTGATAGGGCTGGTGGCCACCAACATCCACAGGGGTTGTTTGACTTCTTGGCTGCCCTCGCAGCTTGCTCACCGGTGCGCAACACGCAAGACACCAGTGGCGATTGGATGCCTGGTCGCCCGCCATCTGTCCATGCTTGGGTTGCATCCGGGTCAGGCACCCCTTTCGCCCCTATGCCCTGTCTGCTACTTCTTTCGCTGCCCAGACACGGTGATCAGTGACGAGAGAGCTCTGTTGTTCTGCAGATCAAGCTGCAATGAGACACGCTGGGGTGATCTGGGGGCCAGGGATAGAGCCTTGCCTTCCACAATGCCGTTCTGGGCGCCACAGACCCATGGGCATATGCAGTCACCCTGGAGCACAACCCGTCATGAAGCTGAGAGGAAGTAAGACAGCTTCGGCCGCGCCTGTAGCTCAGCCACCGCCCAACTACCCCGGAGCCTTACTTGACTTGTGTAACCATGTACGCCCCTTTATATCTGCACAAATCCGCGTCTTCACTCAATACCTTCGGTATCCAATGCCTCCGGGATTCAAAGCAATTCTCGAATTTCTCTCCGTAGGCATACTGGCAACTGCCACTGTCGAATCACCAACCAACATGGCCCAGTGCTACGATATCTCCGGCCAGGTCAACACAAATTTCAAGCGATGCGTGCCAGGAAATAGCACCTCTCCATGCTGCGGCGAAACAGACCTCTGCATGGACAACGGGCTCTGCCTGAACGCCTTCGGCAATCAGGCTTACACAATACAGGGCTGCACGAGCACTAACTGGACCGAGCCGTGCCAGAAGGTTTGCAGTATGTGGCACCTCCTCCGAGAGTGAATGAGTCGTAATCGAAAGAGCTGCGGCTAACGCGGCCGTGCTTGTCTCACAGATGAGCCTTTCAACTCAGACGGAGCGGGGATGTACTATATCAGCTACTGCTGGGACTCAAACCCGATAAGCGGCACCGAAGATGAGTGGTGCTGCGGTATCGGCTGCTGTAAGAACTCGACGGCCATCAAATTTGAGCTTCCGGTTGCCAAACATATCTACAAGCCCGGCCAGGTCGAGGTGGCACCTCTTGTTACGCTCACGACGACGCTTACGACGACGTTGCCCACGACACTGCCAACCGGCGCTCCCAGTCTCGCGACCAGCGACTTCGTCTCGCAGAAAGACTACAGCAGGATGATGAAGACCATGGGCGGTGGCCTGGGCGCCCCGCTCGGCCTCTTCGTAGTCTTTTCCCTTTTCGCGGTCGTCTTCTGGTTCCTCTGCGTGCGTCGATGGCGCGACGCAGCTCAGAGCTCTCGAGCGACTACCGGGTCCGCGGCGGGCGGCGGCTACGAGCGGTTCAACTCGAACCAGCGAAGCGATACGTCGCCCAGCGGCAACGCCGCCCCATGGGTCTGGGGTTCGAACGAATCTTCCCACGACCATAACGCGGGCCACTACGTACCGAACATGAAGAGCCAGCCCATGGTGGAGGCCTTTGGCAACCAGAGCAGCCTGTCTCCGACGTCTCAGGAGCTGGCAGACACCGGCCGCCCGCACGAGCTGCGTTCGTAGGGGCTGATCCGAGAGGAGGGTGTGGCAAGGAATTGTTGATTTTGCTTGTGATTTTCCATCTTGCAAATCGGGCATGACCAAGTTGGTGTTACGGGTCTGGGGACATGACTGGGCATGCGTTGTGGGGAGATAATTGATGCAAGCGACTGGTGCGCAACTTCCTATTTGTCTATTGTCAAATATTATGAGATCCTTCGTTAGGCCCTGTGACCAAGAAAATGGGTCTCAATCGGGACGGGACAAACCTTGGTCATCAACGCTTGTCATCGACTTCTATAATAGAATACTCGCCCACCAGTAAGCTATAAAGTATGTCTCACAAGGTGCGTACTTGTGTTTCAGAAGCAAGTTGAAGTAAGCAGTATGATTAAGTTACCATTATTCTTAAGAGTGATGCCTCGACTTTCTTGAACTGAACCGTCCCTAGGAAGCATCCTCAGCGCCAACAAGATTACGTGCTATTGTCTTTATTCGCGTCAGATATTTATGCGCGACGTTCAAACACTCGGCGCCTAGGCGAAAACCCAAAATGTATTGCCCGCTGGCTGAAGTGTCCCTGAATTTTGCTGGATGGCAAATTTGTTATAATTTATAGAAACGAGAAATGCTATGTGTTCTCCTATCGGCTATCTCGAAATACCGCTCCGATAAGTAGAATTATAGTAATTATATAAAATCGTCGGAACTCACCTTGCTTGCTATGTTACCTAACTACGCTATGATAATGTCGCCCTCTACTCGCCCTAGTAGTCTCTTTCTATCTTAATCGTAGGTGCGGGTGGGAATATCGGTAAACCCATACTCGAGGCCCTGCTCGCCTAGGACGTATATAAAATCACCATCTTGACCCGTGTAGAACTCCCTAGTACCGCTTGTCAAGCCCACCACCACCACCTCCTCCTCCATAGCATCGACGTGCTCATCGTCGTGGTCGCCCACACCGCGTGCACCGTCCAGAAGCCGCTCTTTCATGCCGAAGCCGACACCGGCGTGCCGTACATCCTGACCTGTGAATTTGGCGAGAACCCCGATGCGCCCTTGGAGCGGCACCTGGACGTCATCTCCGGATAATCACCTGTACTGCGCGCTGATCGAGGAGCTGGGCGTGGGCTCGTGGATCGGCGTGACATGCGGGCCCTGACCATAGTTCATGATGGGCGTTGGCAGGCTGGGTGTTGACCTGGCAAGGACTGCGCTGCTTCAGGAGAGCGGCTGTGATACCGCCAATAGGGACGGAGAAAGGGGTTTCGGCATGCAGAAGGTCAGCATGAGGACTTTCAAGAGGACCGGGGAGATGGTTGCTTGCCTCTTGGGTCTGCCGGAGTGCAGGCTGGCGGATTTCAAGAGCCGGTGGGTATTCTTTTCGTCGTTTGCGGTCAGCCAACGTGAGCTGCTGGAGAGTGTTGTAAGAATGACTGGGAGCCCGCTGGAGGAGTGGGAGGTCACCGAGATCACTACGGGAAGTCTCATTTCGGCTGTCAACGACAAAACGGGCAAATCGGAGACCTTCGTGGAGGGACGGGTCGGTAGCGGCTTCGGCTCAAAGACACCGAGCCGCGAGGAGTTTGGACCCGAGCTGGAAGATTTAAACGAAGCTATTAGGCGGCTTCTTTTTTGAGACTGTTTGGAGTTCTGGTTTTTTTCAGCTCAATGTTTTGCATCGGCATTATGTGGCAATTATAGCTCACCAAGTCCTTTCGCCGACATCACAATTTATACTTAAATAGATAATAGTATTTTGTAAGTTGATGGAAAGATTTCTAACGCAGGCGGTTGAGTTTGCTTTCACATCGGCGATAATATCTCTCAAGTCGCAGCAGCTGCAGCGGATGATGAGAGTCAGGAAGTATCAGAATCTGTATGCCTAGGTGTCTAGATATGACGGAATAAATGATTCCTGCCTACAGATTGGGCAGTAGTACGTTCTGCGCTTTATGGGATCTTTGCCACAGGCAGAGCCTCCTGTAGCGCGTCCAGCCGGGCTGCGTCGAACTGGAACACTTGTGGCCAGGCCCGGTAAGTATCCAGCAGGTCTTTCGCCGAATACTTGTTAATAACCCAGTCTATCGCAGTCCTCCCATCCACATCTTTGATACTCAAGTCCACGGAATGGCCCCACTCCTGGATGATGGCAATCATGAAAGAAAGATAATCTTCCTGCGCTGCGTAGAGACATGCTGTGACGCTGGTCGAGCTGCACCGTGTGTTGATATCATGCTCCGGACAGGCTTTTCGGATCGCCTGCAGGAGCTGTCTTGCCTCCAGAACGTCTTCCTCGGTTGTGCGACGCGGTCTGTAACAACCAAGAAAAGCAATCATCAGAGAAAGCGGCGTCTGGTCTGGAAGGCTCGAGTCGAAGTGGGGTGAGGATAGCAAAGCTTTCGCCGTGTCCATGTTGCGGCTCAAGTTTCTTAAAACAGCTAGAAGCGGCCGCGTGCCCTCACAGTCGCTTGACTGGATGTTGATCTCAGGTCGAGACAGGAATAATTGTACTTTTTCGACCATGCCCTGCTGAGCCGCGTGGAAAAATGGTGTGCGCTTATTCTCGTCGGGTAGGTCGAGGAGACCGGATTCTGTGGCGCCCAACAGCAGATTGAGAGTCTCGCAGTCTCCAGACTCGGCGCAATACGACAATGCAGTGCGACCGTGCTTGTCGACGGTGTTGACATCGATGCCAGGTATTGAAAGGAGCGCAGACACAACAGGGTAGTTCCTTTCCACCTCGCAAGCCCACGATAGTGCTGTCCTACCATCGTCATCAGCCTGGTTCGGCCAGATCCTGGGCAGGAATTGCATCAGCGCTTCAAGGCAGAGGAGGCGTTGTTCGACGCTGACGAATTCTCTACACCCGCCCACGGCCACAGCTAAGAGTGTGCGACCATTAGCATCTGTCGCGTCCAGGTTACACTTGTCGTGTCTGAGAACCATGTTGAGTCCTGCGATATCTGAGCTGTTCGATATCCTGGATGGGACAACACTAAAAAGCCACGTGTCGCCAAAATAATCCCTAGCATTGAAGTCTAGAAGGTCATTAGCCAAGAGCAGCTGAAGCACCTCAACTTTGATCGACGAAATGGAAGCAAACCACGCAGCGTGAACAAGAGTACGCTGGGACCCGGCATCAAATCCTGCTTGAGCAAGTTGCTTCATAAGCACTATGAAGCATTCGATCCTGGATAAATACACCGCTGAGTGCAGTGCAGTCTTCCATGCTTCGTGTGCAAGACCAATGGAGCTTGAGAAATCCAAAAGAATAAGACAGTTCTCTTGGTGGCCCTCTGAGGCTGCGGCATCGACAATGCTGGTGAACTGTGTATAGACAGATTTGTAGCTCGAGGTTGACTGAGCATATCGAGCCAACAGATACTCAATCCACATCGCCCCTCCCGGTCTGGCAGCAAACTCTTTGAGGATATGCACCAGATCCCGCGTTTCAAGATCGTGCTTCTCGGTAAGTGCCGCCATGATCGCCCGATTCTCAAGTATTTGATCACAGGTCCCGGCGGAAATGAGGGTTTGAAGGAATAGCTCTGAACGCGGAGAGTGGCAGATCAAGAATTCCACCATTTGGCGATTGGTGAGCTGCATTGCGGTGCAAATGGCCCGTTCGATGGCCTCTTTGGGCATTTCGGCCCTACGAAGCAGTATCTCAGCGGTCGATAAGTGGCCATGTCGTGCGGCAAGCACGAGAGGGTGATGGTCGTGCCAAAGGTTCGGGGCCAGCCCGTCTGTGGGCTTTCGATGAGATTGCCCGCCGAAGCATTCGAATCCGCGCGATAGCAGTTCTGACAGAATACCGTCTAGGCCCCAGCGAGCTGCTATCGAGACTGGCCCAGGCTTGCGTAGGCGGAAACTGGCAGGAAAATAGCCCATCGGTATGTACCCAGCACCGGGCACTGACAAGGAGTGCTCCCAAGACGCTTCGTCCTGATCCCAATAGACCGACAAAGCTCGCGGGTTGACGAAGAATTGAATTGTGAGCGCACTTAATTCTTCGGGCGCGAAGGCGAAATGTACAGGCCAATATTCTCTTGCATAGGACAGAAAAGGCCACTGCGGTGTAATGAGCAATGGCCGATCTGCTGGCTCGGCACTGCCAGCCTCAAATTCGCCTGGGTTACGCTCAGGCATTGATCTGTGCTCCCAGTCCTCATGCAGCTTCACGACTGTATCTTGCAGCTCTGGAACGAGAAGATATGTCAAGCATGACTGTGCAATGGTTGTGTTGAACTGCGGGACGAGGTCCCTGATTTTGACTTTGGCCAGGTATTCGTATGCCGTATAGTGCACAAGTCGAACGACTTCAGTCTCGACGTCGACGGTAACGAGACCTAGGCAGACACTAAGTATAACCCGCAAGCTTGGTACGTTTCGTTTCGGATTCTTGAAAACGCCTGGTTTGATCGCAATCGCGTGTTGCAACTCTGTCGGCGTCAACGGGCGCTGGCTGTGAACGATCCAGCCGATGACTGCGTGCGCAAGATCTCTTCTTCTAGCGTTTTGGCTGCTGACGCGATGCAGTGTCGCCTCGTACGTTCTGCCAATCGTGTCGGCGCCAGTTGGCATGTCCGCGAGGATTACCTCAACCTCATCGATGGTGATAGCATCCAGAAGCGAGTCCACGTGGAGGGCGGCAAGGAGAAACCTGGAGATGTTGGTCAGCGATCAATAGCTCTATGTATTTCTCAACCTGCCTCGTTAGTTCAAAATGCGCCACTCACATCCCGGCGGCACTCTTGATGATTTGTTCGACAATCCTGCGCCGCAAGTCATCCGCGACATCGTTGTCATCCTCTTCCCCGAGGCAGTCGAGATTATCAAGACGTTTGTCGAGGTACAATTGCAGGTCTTGTTGGGCAGAGTAGATCTGGATCGTCGCGTCCGGGCAGACCGAAGCAGACAGCTCAGTATCAGGTCTTGCCGTCATTAGCACGCGTGCTTGATTGTGCTTTGCCGCTTTTTGAACGTGCATGATACAGTCCAGAAGTTTCTTCCGACTGTTTGGACCCTCGATGTTGGACAACTCGTCAAGTGCGTCGAGGACGATGAAAGTATGATCACCTCCTCGTACAAGACTGCACAATAGTGCTGTCAAGTCATCAACACTTGGCGCCCCCCTCTCGTAGTCCGAGTAAAACCGTTTGAGACAGGTATCGATGCGAGTCTTTCGATACGTGAACTGCCAGAGAATCGACCACAGTATGCAGAGTAAGCTCTGGCTGTCCTGTGTTTTGTAGTTAAAGTAAACCACTGCAATGTTCGTGCTGGGCTGTGAAGTGCGCAACTGCAATTGGAGATGATTCGTGACAATAGATGCCATTATGGTCTTGCCGGCGCCGGGAATACCTGGACAATAGACAGTTCCGAGTTCGCCGTTTATCCATTTTTGCATGGATTCTGACTCTAGGAACCATTGCCCGGTTCCTTTCTGTGCTCGTCCATAATAATCACTCTGGGTGATCTCGTAGCGATTGGAACGCTTCTCTATCCAGTCGAGAATGGCGTTTCGTTCTGATTTCTCGTCAGAGCTCAGCTGCGATTGGATTATGGCCGACGTGTCGTCTTTCAGTTGCCTAATAGTGCTACCGTGGGAGATCGTATGTGCTCTGCGTCTCGGCATTAGTCAAAATGGCGAAGGGAAACTATGATTCGCCATGGCTCACAGTGTTTCGCTTGAAATGTATAAATCGATGATGCCCTTCAGACGGTCGAGCTTCTGAAAAGCCTTTTCGAGGTTCGCCTTGGTTCCTCTCCACGTAACTATGTGGCGCACCCTTTCGGACTGTTTGATCTTGTTGCTTTCTTGGATTTGAACCAATATCTCCTGCAGACACGCCTGATACTGCCCGAGCAAGTTATCAGACTGAATCACGGCAGTAAATGCCTCAAACCACGCTGCGTCGGCATCTGTCGTGTTTTGCTTGACACGGTCGATGTGGTCCTTGAGCCTGCAGAGGACGAAGCACGATGAGTGAGCTTCGAGGAGGAACTTGTCGATGTCCGCCTTTGATTCTTTGACATCTTTGAGCAAGTAAATGACCTTTTGCCCGACGTCGAGCAGCGTGATGATGTTTACAGTCAGGCTGACGGGATCCATCGCGCACAAGCTGCCGGTTGCCGGCCTGGCCTCGCTTGGCTAGGATTTAGTCTTTGTGTTGCGCGGCGTGGCTCGATCTTGAGAACATTTGTCGTGATTTTCTTGCAGGCAGAGCAAAAGAGCGTGAGGGCGGCATCTTGCCATCCAGCGACGGAGGGGTGTTCGTCTACAGGTCTAGGCTGCCATGCCGCCACCGAATAGCCGCCTGGCCGCCTCAATCGCATGTAGGTGGGTGGCACTGCAGCTGCTCCGCCCCTCTCCAAACAGTCCCCCATGCGAGCCGTTCTCACCGTTCTGAATGCACTGCCCCCACGGTCTGCTCTTTTTCATTTCACTGGCCCCGCAGCATGAACTTTTGTGCTTATGATCCGCGAGTAATTGGGTATGATGCTGCCCTTGGGTCAGGGTGTCATATGGAGGAGGTCTTGCCGTAAATGGGGAAAGAATATCCACTCTTGCACAGCCTTCTTGATGGGTTCAGGTACACTTGAGGGGGCCGTTAGCCCGAGGCTGATGGTCCTGCGCAAGGCTGTTCAAGTGTTACACTCCAAGAGTTTGGTGTGAAGTCATAGCCATAATCAGCCCAGATTCTATTGAGAGATTGGGCCACAGCAGACGTGTATCGAGGCATCCAAATTTGGTATTTTCCCACATACCTATGGCAATCATATAGCAATATATCAAATTTAATACTTACCGAGTTAAAGTCTGCTACATAAACTGTAGGGCACGCAACCGAAATTTGCAGGTTTTCTTTCAATGCCGTTCTGTTTCGGAACCCATTGGAGGTACTTGATCTCGACAACCTCTATGACTCGCTATCCGCGCAGTGCAACGACGGCACCATTTTGATGCGTTAACAATATTCTAATATGGTCAATCCGAACGAGACTCTGTACTTTGAAAATTCTTCATTCTAAATTCCAACCTCGAAACTTTGAAGTACTTGCCTGCCGCCAAGATCAACATGTCCAAGTTTCGTGGTCGCTGTTCCCTTGCGCAATACGCATGTCGGGGTATCCGAGCTCACTCCAGAAGACAACAAAAAAGTGTTATACGGATATAAAACAATAGCAACCAAACACATTTTGAACCGTGTTTTTACCTCCACGCTAAGGGGACTAGACAAACGGGGCGATAGAATTGTATATCGCGTCTACACGGTTTGATCCGTCCGTGCTAGCGAGTCGACGACGGCGATACAAAGTTTAGTCTGCCCATTGGCATCGCCTCTTCCTCTACACGCGACCAACATGGCCTGCATCACCCTGCTCAGCCTTCCCACCCTTCGCTAGTCAAACTCTTGCTTTGCCTAGAAAACCGTGCACTTCACCTATGGAAAGGACTTTCCTCGACGACTCTACACTGCTGAGGCTGAGCTGCCGCTATTTCAGGTCCAAGGCAGCGGGCATCGTGATGGAAGGAGTGGGTCTCTACCACCTCTGGCTTCATGCTCTACCACTCCAGCTTATCTCCACCTGTTTCTCTAAGCTCTGCGTGACGCAGACACATAAACTGTCCGTCACTACCCAAAGGCCGGAATTGCGGGCTCGGAACTCTATATACTCTGGTGCTTGGGTGGCTCCTGTATTTTCCTCGGCCCGTCACGCGAGCCGCCTTGATGCGCTCAGTTGGCGTTCTGTCGTGGTAAACATGGACAAGGATGCGTATGAGAGTTTCCTGTGGGTTGTACCTCACAAGAAGGGTAGCTGGATTCCCCTCGGTTTTGGCTGTAGGTCAATTAAACAAACCAATGCGATGTTGGCCGATTGTGGCCCTTCATCTGTTAGCTGTTTCCTCATGCCCATGAAGTTGTCAGGTGATGAATCAGGCCTTACGGCAATAGATGCCGCATGGCGGTTCCCATGAGCTCATGACGAAATAAAACTTGAGACTCGCGTCACTGAGGATCCTAGACGACCATGTGCAAAACCTAGACAAATAAATCTAGTACTGTTGCAAGCAGAGGGGATATCCTGGCATTTTGCGCCGCTTTCTTTATGTCAGGCCCATCTTGGAACCTCTGGTGCCGCGGAGCACGAACAGCTTAGATCGTCACAACTTCGGTATGCATTTGAGTTTCTTGCCCTCGACAAAAGCTGTGCCAATCTTATGTGCAGCATTGGCGTCGCATTGTGCCGTCTGAGATCAAGGTTGAACTTGTGTTGTTCGCCCTTTTCTTTCTCTAGAGTGTTGCCGATCGCTCCATTCCAGCTCGTGTCGTCGACTGGTATGTGCTAGCTAGCCCTAGTCGTGGCCGATGGCTGTCCGAGGGAGAATGTCGGAAGCGTGATCCGAGCACGCGTGAGTTTCGAGGCTACATCGTATCTCGGGTCTGGTAGTTGTAAAAGTGATAAGAGACAGAGCAGAGCATGCTGGGAACGGCCCGTCTGCAGTGGTCAGGCATCAACTCTTTGCGAGAACCCGGATGGACACCTGCCAGCGCCAGTACCAACGAGCAAACACTGAACACCCGGATGGCCGCTCCTGCCTCAAAAGACAGCAGCCCGTCAGCGTCGCCCTCCCGCCCGTGCTCTCCCGCTCCAGAGACGATTGTCAACGCGTGGCTTCGTCTCTACAACTTCAACCCGCGACCGGCGGCAGCAACCAGCCTCCCATCTAGGTCAGCCTCACATCGCACCCGGCGTTGCCAACAGCTGCAAGATCCTCAGCAACACGAGCACAGCGATCATCGAGCACTCCGAAATCCAATCGGTGGCCATCTACTGTCACGCAGGTCATTCGCAAAGATGACATCTTACGACATGCAATCATCAGTCCCTGTACCCTTCGACTATAGATGATTTCGACCACGATTCTGTCCCTCAAGCTGCTAGCCACCCTCGAGCTCCGACATTCCCTACGCATTCCGCATATGCCCGATGAGCCAATCGACGAACCGACCGACAAGCCGCCCGACCGATGGACATCTTTAATCACACCCGTTACCCGTCATACATGTTCACCGCCAGAGGATCAGAGCCTCGCCACGCAGGCAAGAGCTTGAGAACGTGTCAGCGCCAGCCCCTTAACGACTACTCGACATCACGAGTCTGACGCTCGGCTCAAACAACGAATTACCCCTTTGAGCTAGCCTCGCTGCCTCAGACTGGGAGCCAAGAATCCCCGCCGCTTATACCACAAAGACACGGCCTAACCTCGAGATCAATCTAGGACCGCCTAGTGGCGTGTCCATGATCGAGATAGTGTCCACAAGCACTGTGCCACGTTGACACGCCCCACATCGAAGCGTTCTGCCATGGAGCACAAAGGGAAACTCTATCTCATCACATTGCCAACAACCCCACGTGGGCAGTCAATGCTGACGATCCATCCTGACAGCCCCAGCAAGAGATCGCGCACTTGCTCAAGCACTCGTCCGAGGTTGTCGGTTCGTGTCGTTCCTCTGAGCTTTCCCCTTCTCCAGACTGTCTCAAGTGATGGCAGTCTTGCTTGAGGTTGAGGATTCAGGTTGTCCAAGTTCCATTGTTTTCGACGAAGCCTGTAGAGTTCCATCAGCCCGCATTCACGCCAGCAGGAGGAGTCCTTCTGCTTTCACCAAGTGGCCCCACGCATTACATATCTTGACTGCTCGTCTTGACACATTCCGTCAACCACATGCCGTTTCCATTATGCAACAAGTAAAGGCCAAGCACCCCCCCGGATCGGATCACCCGATTCCAGCCGCTCCCTCACGCCACACGGGTAATTGACCCCCACACTCTCAACTTGTGTTGGTTCTTGTCTTGTCTTGTCGCTTCGAGGGAGATGAGGGACAAACAGACAAGAAGGCTCCGTGGTCAATTATGTTCTCGCTTAGTCTGCTTGCCATTCTGGGTTGGCAGTCGCTCGCTTGCACTCGCTAGCCCTCAACACTTGTGCAACTCCGGCTCTGCCCGAGGCAATACCACAGTCACGAGACTGCCTGCCACACTCACATGCGTCCTTTCCGGACACCGAATCACAAGACATCAGAGTTTGTTGCGTCCCCATGCACGTGGGATGGAGTTGTCAGGACTGCGACATCGACTTTGTCCAGCTGTGTCTGACTGGCCAGCCCCGAACGAGTTGGCCCCTGCCTAGCCGATAGGCAGGTCACGTTGTCCACGCAAAGGCCATCTACCCGCGCCACCTCACCCACCGCCCGCATGCGCGCAAGTGAGGAGAAGCACGCTCTAGTCCTCGGCGGCGGTTCACAGCCTCAGCCTCATTGGCCGGTCTGGACCCTGAAGGGCCTAAACTCGTGCTTGGCTCAATCAGCGGCGCCGTTGACCCGCATTATCTCGGGAGCCTTGCCCTCCTCCACTCGCCCGCCTCGCTCGTGACGACCTCCGCCAGCCAGTTGCGCAGCACCTCTGGTCTGAGACCAACCTTAGCCCACGGGTGATAAGCAGCCGCGTCATGCGACAGGTGGGTCGGGATCTGCCCTCGTTGGCAAGCGCGGGGTCCTTTTGGCTCAATGATGCATGTAAGGATGAGATGGGGAGCGTGAGCTGCAACGCCACGCATCTCCGAGGGTGTGGCAACTCCTCGCGCCATTAGTCAATCACCTCCTTGCCTGCGCAGGAGCTCGGGCGGGGCGCGTCGCATCACGTCCCTTATCCGGCGCCCGACATTGTCGATGGTTGTATTGGGGGGTCGGGGAACTGCGTGTAAGCCGATCCTGCGTGCGTGTCTCCCGAGGTGCGCCTGTATCGCAGAGGCATTTTGGGTTCGGGCATGGTGTATATAAAGTCGACCTGCTACCACCTTATTCAGGTTCTTTTCTTCTCTCTCTACAAGCCATCAACTCAATCTACCAACACTACCACACTCTTCACACTCACGTCCTCAAGACCACTCCCAAACCGCCAACATGACTGACTGCTCTTGCACCTCTTGCGCCAACTGCGCCGACTGCAAGTCGTGCTCTTGCTGCGTATGTCTACATCTTCTCGCGCCCAGCGAGCCATCTTCTCGATTTTTGATACACCGACTAACAATTGAGCAGAAGCACTAAACGTGCGCACATTATGCCACGCCCTCGGAACCACCACCACCACCACCTCATCATGACTCTTCTTCTCTGAATAATCACACGCAAACTCCCCCTCCCCCTCTCTTTCTCCTCCCGGCACACATACCACACGCAAGTATGGACAATAAATCAACCACGGGAACAGGGGAGCGGGTGTCATTGGGGAAGACTTGGAGGACGATGATGGCGGGGTCTTGCAATGGATTGATCCAGGGATGAATCAATGTTTTTTTTTTTTGCCATTTTCCAAAGATACTCGCGGGACATGAGCAGCGCAACCCAGCTCAGGTTTTTCTACTCTTGGGCTGGGTCCTGCAAAATACTACATGATTTGAGTTTCAAACCTCTTTCCGGAAGCCGCCGAGTGATTTGCCGAGTGTGCGCGCACGGCCGCCTTGTGTCTAGGTTTGGACGTTCCAATTGCTGTGAGACCTAAGCGTTATAGCACGATATTTTGCGTCGGGGGTGTGTATTCCCCTCGAGTACAAGAGCAGAACAAAGTTCCAGAATGCGCGTACTTTACCCTGATGGAGTCTAGGACTTGCACGCGCTTCTGTATCAATGTGCGATTTGGACCGTTTCTTCTCTCTCTTTTGTGTTAAAGGAGGGCGGACCTAAGCCAGATTTTGATTTTTTTTCTTGTGTAGGTACCTCTTGTTCTCTCTTTCTCTCCGATCTTGTCTTTCCTTGGTTTGATATGATCAGGTTACCCCCCTTGGGTTTATTCTTTCCTAATCTTTTCTCTCCAGCGGTTTCTTCCTTTGGTAGTTTGGCGTCAAGATATTATAACAGAGGAGGAGGAGGAAGAGGTGAGGGGAGGATCCTATCCTTGTCTCTCCGCGTTCGCCCCTGCCTCCGTGAACTGTTTTTTTCCTTGTCGGGGGGGGTTTTTTTTTTTTCCCCTCACTTCACTTTACCGTCTCCTTCTTTTCGTTCTCCCCGTCCACACTTTTTTTTTCTTTTGCATCTCCCGTGGCGGGGTTACATTGCTTGACTCATGTTTCTCCGGGCTTTTTTCTTCTTTTTTTTTTTTTTTTATTCCCTGCTCACTTACCCCTCCGGCACGTGTCGTGATGCTGCAGATGAAGGGCCCAGGTGAAAGGGTGGGGAGGTTCAACCAAAAAGAAGGAAGGAAAAGTCTGCATAGATGAAAGAATGTCGCGCAGGCCGTAACCGAGTGTGACGTTTTTCCGACTGCTGCTGTTTCTTTCTTTTTCTCCCTCTTTCTCCGCCAGTGTCCCCTGTTCATCTAATCAGAATCCCTAGTTTTTTTTTTCGTCTCTCGTTTCTTTTTTCACGAGTCATGTAGATGTCATCGTCTACGATATGTGCAGCTTTTCTCGCTATCTCTGGGAATGCGAGCAGCAATGACTTTTAGAACAAAAGAAAACCCTCCACCTAATCATTCTCTGCTTGGCCAGTCTAAAAATAGCTAGAATAACAACCAAGAGGAAAAATCTTGCATATTTTTCGAGTGTATTGATTCGGCGTCAGAAAGAAGGGGGGAAGAGCGCTTGTATGACAAAGGCGGATAGCCTTGGCCCGGGCGGCGACGACTCTCCGCCATGCGCTATTTTCACCTCATTCTTCTGATATTTTCTGGATTCTCGTTGGGTAAAAGTGTGATCTGCTAGACTCGTTGCATCGACTCAATGTCTAAAGTACCCTCCCTCCCCCCAAAACCCTTCTCGATCTTCAGGAATGTGCAGAAATCCAAGAGCACTTGAACTAGTCCCCCCCCTTGCTAAAGGAAAAGACTTGGACAGATAAATCCTCCTTGTGAATTATTAAAAAATATAGACCACTTCTTCCTCCAGTGAAGACGTCACAGGTCGTCACTAGAGTGTGTAAATTAAAGCGTGTACATCAGGTTAGAATTCGACTTCCTCGCATGCCGCCTTTCCCACTCAAATTCTTGGCCGCCGCCCGCTACAAAAGCTCACGCCTTCATCGGCGCCCAGTTCCCAAGCCACTCCCTCACCCTGTCCATGTCCCCGCCCTCCGCCTCGCACGCCGCGACGCACCACTCGAGGTCCCACCCGCCCTCGGCGGCCAGCATCTCGGCGAGCGCCCGCCGGCGCTGGTTCGTCTCGTCGACGCAGAAGAACATGGGCACGTGCAGCTGCTGGATGTTGTCGACGAGCGGCTTAACGAGCGGCAGCACGGCCGCGACGCCGGTTCTAGTGCTGGTGGTGGTGGTGGTGCCGCCAGTGCCGCCGCCGCCACTCTTGGGCGGCAGAGGATCGAGGCCCATGTTGGCGCGGCCCATTTTGCACCACTCGTTGCGGCACCAGCGCTTCTGGCAGCCCGTCGTCAGCTGCGTCAGGTACCGCCTCTCGATGCGTCGCCGGAGCGCCTTGCCCTCCGGGTCGTGCAGGCTGACGTACAGAGGCGAGTAGCACAGCGAGCACAGGCCCAGGTTGTTGCCGGCGCCCTGTCCCATCTGCGTCCCGGACCCAACGACGCCGTTGCGACCCACGCCGTGCTGCGTCCGGCCGCAGTTGGCGTTGCGGCAGATGGCCGGGCGCGGGCGGTGGGCCTTTTCCAGGTCGTGGTGCTTTAGGTGCGTCGCCATGTCGCGCAGCCGGATGATTTTGGAGCACAGGTGGCAGTCGGTCGTACGCGCGCCGTCGGCCAGCTCGTGCTCGGTGAGCCCTGAGAGGAGCGACTCGGCCGAGGGGCTGAACGGGTCGCCTTCCTGGGGCACCTCGAGGTGGCAGAACTGGCATAGGATGATCTTGCCTGGGCAGACACTGGTGCGGTGTCGCGCGAGGTCCGGGACCGAGTTGGTCGTAAATGTGCAGGCGGGGCACGCCCGTTCGGTATGGAAGAGAGAGTCGTGCTTTGCTTGTGACTCTGCGGTGTTGCCGTGCGCACCGTCGTCCTTGGAACAGTGCCAGTGGTTCGCCCAGTCGTCAGATGACTTCTGGAAGACGCTCCTACAATGGGGGCACACGACGTTGTTGCGCCGGCAGAAGTTCTCGTGTAGGACCATGGTCCGCTTGGGAATCCACTGGAGGCAGGTCTGGCACTGCTCGTCGTCTGGCGATGTCTGTTTTGGTTCCTCAGTGGCCTCTTTGGCGGGCCCGTTTGTCGTGGGACTGAGCGCCTCGGCTTTGATGCTTTTGACGCGGAGCTTGAATGCAGAGGCGTCTCTCGCCGGTCCCGTTTCTCCTTCTGGCCTGTAACCGCGGACTGTGACAAGAAGACTTTCGGCGTCGTCCATGTCTGCGGCAGTCGCAGGTATCGCTATCCTTTTTGTCCCCGGCTCAGAGAATGTGAAGGTTGCGAAAACGTGCTCAATATCGCGTGGATGCGCTCGTTGCCTCGTCGACTTTGGGCTGATGAGTAGATCGACCGAGTACTCGTCGTCGAGCTCGCTAAGCGTAATCTCGAGCGGCCGCGACCTTGGCCAGGATTCTAGCTCGTAGTCGACGAACTCTCCAGGCAGAACCCTCCCCTCGACGTCCTTCCATATACTCAGCTCACCCCCGACGGAGCTTCCCTGCGCCGTCCCTGGCGCCTTTTGCGACTTGGCCATGATCTGCCGCATCGTCTCCCGGGCCTGCTCCTCGTTGAGAGCCTCGATATCGACTTCGAGGTCTGTGTCCACTACGCAAATCCCGTCTCCTTCTGGCTGGAACTTGTCTATTAAGAACCGGAACGTCTCGCCTTTGACACCGCGTACGGCCAGGAACGCACCCCGGGTCAACGTCGTGAAGCTTTGCCGGAGCTGACGCTCGAGAAGCGACTTCCAGTCCCCAGGGTCATATCCAGCCTCGAGTGGTCGTAACCGCACGTAAGTTCCACGGGGCAGCTGTTTCGCGTGTATCGTTATTCGTGGGCCGGGCGGCGTGGGTGTGGGTGTGGTGGCGCAGGATGTCTCCTCGTCATCTCTAGTCAAGTCGACCGCGTCGTTAGCTGTGGCGCCGTTCGGAGTCTCGAATGAAAGCTCCGACTCGCTGATGCCCAGCGCCTCCAGGAGATAAGAGCTCAGCAGCACAACATCGTCGGGCGCGGAGAACTCGCGGATGCCTGCGTGGACGACGTTGCCATTTGCCTGGTTGACGAGCCGGAACATGAGCGGGTCTGGGAGCTGCTGATGGGAGTCGGCGTAAAAGGCATTCTGCGGTCGTGAGCGGGCGTTGACGTAAGGGTTCGCCGAGGTAGCGAGCGAGGATGACAGGGCTGTCGACGCGGAGAGGAGCTGCTCGAGAGCCGACTGCGGGAGTATGATCTTGTCGCCTTGCAGCGAGAGAGCTCGGTCGGTGGGTTGGGCGGCGACGCGAAAGGCGGCGGACCACTTGAGCTCTGGCTGCTCGGCCATGGTGTCGTGCGTGTCTCGTTCTGTGTGGTGTCTTGTGAAGTCGGGCACGGGTTGTCGCGTCGTGGCGGCGTGGGGGCACGGGAACGCCTGTGCCGTGGGCTGAGGATCTGTGCTGGTGGTGCTGCTAAGGAGCTGTGGGCCGCGAGATTGTGGGCATGGTCATTGTGGAGAGAAGGCAATCGAGGCAGCATGTCGTGAGTGCAACCGCAGGCTGTGGTGGTTAGGCAGGATGAAGACGTGGCTGGCCGATTCTCAGTCAGCGGCACACGGCGTTGATTCTCCAAGCTTCCAGAGCCGCAGGCAAGGCCCGAGGGGTCAGCGCTGGCGTCACGTCATGACACACTTGCAGCAGCGCCACGCTAGCAACGACTGCCGAGTCAGTTCCGTCATGTCCTAATAAGACCTCAGTGAGGCACGGCTGATTTGGATTGCTTGTGCTAGCACGAGCGTGCACTGATGATAGATGAGGCTACATGCAGCCGTGGGCTGGGGGGCTGCGTATCCGGTGTTTCCGCTCGTGGCGATCCGTCTAAAAACAGATGCCGCGAAACACGCAGCTTTGTAACACCGTGGGGTTGGCGAGGCCGCGACACACGATGCGACGAGTTGCGTGCCAGTGCAGCGAGTGTCCAGGTGGCCATCCGGCCAGACGGTACACAGGGACAAGGGCAAGGGCATGGGTTCCCCTCCTTGGGGGTCCCAAGGTTGCACGAAGGAGGCAGACGCGGGTTGCCAGATGGGGAGATGCGGACAGGACAGGACAGGACAGGACACGGCCTGGCGGACCAGAGCGTTGCAGTCAAGCTTGGAATCTTGGAAACGCCGCTTGACGAGCTCGACGGAGCTACTCTACTCGGTACTGTAGGTAGCAGCGAGATCGGCAGCGATAGGAGGCTGGCCATGTTGGACCCCAACAGTCCATGTTTCACTCAACCCATTCACCGTGCCGCTCGCGCCCACGCCCGCGCCCACGCTGCACCTCGTCCGCTGCTTGCTGCCGGCCGACAAGACGTGACTGCACCACATTGGCTGCCCGCAGCCGTCGAGACCCTTTTACTCACTCGACTGACTGTCGCGACGATACAGACAAGCCCAAACACTCTATCTGCATCGTCTGCATCGTCTACATCACATCCCACCGTGCATCTCCAAGCTCGGGCCAGGCCACATCACATCGCATCTACAAGTACTCGCTCCCGGCATTCCCACTGCTGATAGCGGGCGTCATCAGCCATTAACCATCAGCCACTCATCCATCACATCACATCACCCCACGCCCACCACATCGTCTAGTCAACCAGCTGTTGATTCATTGCATCTAATGGCCTCGGACCACATCCAACTGCACACGCGCGCCCAGCAGGAATCTCTCCATCAACACGACCCAGCTCTTCTCACGCTCCTGGCCAACAGCCTTGTCCTGCACCAGATCGTCCCTTATCTCCCCGTCTCATCCCTATTGCGTCTTGCCTCAACGTCCAGCAGCTTCCGCAGCCTCGTGCACCAGTCTCACGGCGTCTTTCGCCATCTCGACTTGGCCACGGTCAAACGTGCGCAGCCATGTGTGGACAACAGCAGCCCAACCACGGCGCCTCGCCGCGAGACACCAGACGTGCACCATGATCGCTTCGCCGTAGAGCCCACTGAAGATGACATCTACTCTGCCCCGCTGAGGGGGGTCCTCGCCACCCTCCGGCAGCGGGATATCCTCGGCAACGTGCAAACGCTCGTCCTCGACGGCCTCTCGGTCACGGCCGAGCTTCTCAACGATATGCTCATCGACCCATCCATCCCGGTCCGCATCTTGTCGGTGCGCGGCTGCGTTAACCTCAACGAGGCCAAGCTCATGCAGACCCTGCGCTTCGCGTATCGGCGTGGCCGTGCGCCAGATTCGCCGCGGCTAAAGGGCTTGTACATCTTTGGATCCAAGGATGATCTATTCGAGATCGAGGGTGCACCACGAGCCAGGAGCAGCAGAGCCAACTCCATGACCGGTTCGGCTGGTTTGGCTCGATCGGATCGCTCGGGCTCGTCCTCTAGCAACAGTGTCAGTATCGCCTGGAACCCTATGTCTCAAAGCTCATCCGACAATGCGGTTGCGGCGGTTGATGGCGATGACTGGTACCACACGCACGGCCGCATCATCAGCAGGAAGATCGCAGACGGCTGGGCCGAGACGCTGCTTGACTGCCGGGACAGCCTCCGCTTTGATGCCGTCCTCTGCACCGGACCGAGACACCAAAACTCGCCAGCCTTTGGCAGGGTGCCAGTGTCGAGCTACAGCAGCCAAGCCCGCGCCACACCCTGGGCCGTGGCAACGTTCGCCGTCGGCGGCTGCGCCGTGTGCGGCACCGCTCCAGAAGGGTTCACCGTCCACGGCGAGTCTCCCGAAGAGCAGCTGCCCCTCCTCGCGCCACTGCTTGTCCACTCATCCAACGTCAAGACAGCATGCCGGCCGGGCGGCGCCAGCAGCGAGAGCAGTCGTGGCAGCCAGCCGCCGAGGTTCGTGCCGCGGTGCCTCGAGTGCATCCGCGAGCGATACTGCTTCAGCTGCGACCAGTGGTGGTGCGAGTCGTGCTATCAGGTACCCGGGCAGCACCAGGTTGTAACGGCACCACTGCCGCAGGCGCAGGCGCAGTCATCGTCGTCGACATTGACATCGTCGCAACAGGCGCACGTGCACGCCGTCGACCAGCCAGGCGACTTGCTGGCCCACGAACTGGCGGCCATTGCGCAGCCAAAGCTCCAGGTATGGATGGGCTGCTGTTTTGCTTGCACGACGAGATCGGTACAGGCGGCACGCCAGAGCGCGCTCATGCGGGCTTCAGGCGGGGAGCCGAGCTGAGATCTGCCGGGCGGCGCTCTGGCGTCGTGAGGGGGGGTTGGCGGTGGCGCATTTTGCTCGTTTTCCTCTGCAAGTGTAGGAGAAAAGAAGTTGCAAAAATGGCACACAGTGATCGGGTGTACTCAAGCAGGAAAAAGTGGCAGTGCTGCCGAGAGTGCTAAATGCCCCGTGCTTTGGAAACCCGCCCACAACAGGGATTGCTGAGGGCCGTTCCGGCTCCGCATGAGCCCGCTGCCACGCCCCGCGCCCCTTCCGTGCCGGTTTGTTCCTAACCTCGGATAACTTGCCGGACCACTGCAGCAGCACAACTCTAGGCTAACATGAACCGTGTGTGTGTGTGTGCCCTGCCCAGCATCAGCCCCTGCAGGCTCGGAAGATACAGCGTAGCTGCTGGGAATGCGACCCTAACGTAAGTCGAACCTCTCCGCACGTGGACGACAACAAAGAGCCGGGAGCTTATGTTGACTGGTCATTACCTGTTTTTGCACCAAAAAAAAAAAGTGCGACGATTGCGTCACGCACACCTCGCGCACCTGCAAGAGCTGCGGCGGGGGTTACTGCCTCGTCCACTACGACGGGGCGACCGAGACTCATGTAAGTCGTCGTCGTCGTCGTCGACCTTGTCCGTGTACATGATGAGCATTGGTTGGTAGCTAACATCGACTTTGTCTCTCTCTTCTAGTGCGACTGTAAGCCATACCAGAGAGAGATACGACTGTGAACATGAACGGCACCTCGATACTGACAGACTTTGTTTCAATTTTGCAGGGTGCTCCTCTCGGCGTGGTAGCCGATGAGATGATGCCCGGGCTCGTCCAGCCGCTTGCAACGGGCGTTCGGTACAAAGATCCGTCTTGACCGGATTCCATGCCTTGTTTTTCTAGGCTACCCCCAGTGGTCTATTTTATCCCTAGTGTGTTTGTTGAAAGCGTTTCTGCCTGTATCTTAGCGACTATCTAGCCTTTCTCCTCTCTCTCTCCCTTTCTTTCTCTCAGTCTCTCATCTCTTCTCAACTTTTGGATATCATATAACACGAGAGCACAAAAAAAGAAACGACGGATAAGACAATCAAAGAGCCGATCTCCTCTCTCTCGTTACTACGTGTAATCACACACATGCCCCGGTGGCCAAAGTGAAATAGCTTATTGTCTCGCCACCCATCATCGCCTTTTTTCCTTATTCACATGCGCCTCCTCCATCAATGCCCAGCTTTCCCCTCATACATAATTTAGCATAGACATTTGCATGACACGCAAACCACCGTCGTCATGTACGTGGAAAACAAAGATTTTTTCCTTATTTCTATCTCGTACGAAAGGTAGAAAAAGAAAAGCACCACAGTTGGCAAGGCAAACAAAATTTTTGTCTCTTCTCGTTTGTTAAAAGTACTACTCTTTCTCTCTCACTCGAGCCCCATCTGCACGTCGTCGCCGTATCCCCAGCTCCCCAGTTCCCGATGGTGGCCCTGGATCTCGAGCTCCAGCGCGGGCGTCAGGCTTCCGAACCCCGAGTCGTCGTCTGCGTAGTCCGTTCCACCTCCTCCTCCTCCTCCCCGGCCGTGACTGCTCGCATCGCTAGGGCGCCGCTGTTTCGCCCCTCCTCCTGCATTCTTGTCGTTTTCCCCCGTAGACTGCTGGTTGTTGCTGTTGTTGTTGTTGTTGTTCGACACGCTACCGCCCGTGGTCCGCCTGCGCAGGCTCGGCGTCGGGAACCGGAAGCGTGACTTTGACGACGCCGTGCTCGCCGCGTCTGTATTGTCGAAAGACAAGGTCTTGGTCCCGCGCTCCACCTCGGGCGACGACGCCAGCGACGACGACTTGCCGCGCTGGTTCGGCAGGGATGAGGAGAGGCCGTCGTTGTTGTCCGGCCTATCAGTGGCACCGCCCTGCTGTGAGCCACGCGTGGCTGACCTCGCCCGTGGCGGGAGTGCCGGCGGCGCAGGGGATGTCGCAGACCCGCCGAGGTTGGTGACCCCCTGAGCCGCGGCGATTCCATCGTAGTCGTCGTCAGACTTTTCGACGAGCTCAGCGTCACGGTACCACTTCCTCCGGCGCGTCCAGCGGCCCCAGCCGTCGAGTCCCCGGCGGCCAAGCTGCCACTATACGACACAAAAGATAGTCAGCATCCAGTCATACATGACTTGTCCGGATATGCAGCAGCACAAATGAGAGATCCAAACAACGAACCTTGTTGTCATAATAAATCCACCCCATCTTGCCCGCCTCGCCGTCGTAGTCGGTGACGTCCGGGTCCGGCACGCCGTCGACTCGCCACCGGCTGCCCTCGACCCAGCGCCACCTCGCCGGCGCATCCTCCACTTCGGGTAGCTCGAACTGGTCCTTTGGTGGCAGGGCGTGGTTCTGCTCGTCCGTCCACGCGGCCCGCTCATACGCGAACAGGCTGCTCGTCCAGCCAAGCGCCACCCAGCGCCGCTGGTTCTCGTACAGGATAAAGGTGAAGCGCACCCCAGGGTCCTTGGGCCGAGCCCGCCCGCGTTTCAGCGCCGCCGTGAGCGCCGAGGCCGCGTTGCTCTGCTGCTTCTTTTCCGAGCCTGGCACCGTCGATGAGGCGAAGCCGTTGTGCGCGCCCGTGCCACCACCGGCAGTGGAGGTGGAGGTGGCCGCGAAGGTGGGCCTGTCGAACTCGAGTCCTGTGATCCAACCGGCAACCTGGCGCAGCGCCGCGGTGCGCCAGAGCAGCGTCCTTGACACGCGCGCGGGCCGCGAGTGCCACGAGAGCAGGATCGTGCCGACAATGAGGGCGACGCGCTTGGTGGTGATGATGCGCCAGGGGGGCAGCGTCAGGGCGATCCAGAATGGAGTGATGGCGAGCAGCCTGACGAAGAGCGTCGTCAGGGCCGGGCGAGTGGTTGCACTGGTGGCGGTGCGCGAGGTCGACAGAAAGTCGGTCATCTCGAGCAGGGGCTCCAGCACAATATTGCACCGGGTCGTGAAAACCTTGAGCGTCTCGACAATTTCGTCGAGCGTCTTCTGGTGGCGCGTGCTCGTCGCCTCGCTGCCGACGCGCTGGTGACCGCCACTGCCGGCGCCCGAGTCGTTAGCCCCCGCGCCGCCGCCGATGCTGCCGCCGCCGCTCTTGCGCTTGCCGGCACCGCTATTCCCTGAGCTGCCACCGGTGTGACTGTTGAGGTTGCTGGGGTGCTCGGCCCAGCCGCTGCTCGAGAGCGGACTGTAGCGTCGGCCGTACATACCCCCAATAAGAGCGAGGACGGCGACGATGGGGCCGGCGAGGCGGATGAGGATGTCGCCATAGAGCACAGCAGCCCAGAAAGCGGCGAGCAAGAGGAAGCTCTCCCAAGGGTCGCCGGTGGTCCATGTGAGCAGGCCGGCGAGCTTGTTGAGGGGAGCAGAAAGGGGTGGCTGTAAGCGAGGGCGCGGGTGACCTGGGGCGGGGTGGCGAGCAGGAGAGGCGACTTCTGGTGGACGAGGATGGTGGAGCGGCGCTTCGCGGCGGAGGAGGCGGTGGCTAGGTGTGCGGGCGAGAAGGAGGCGTAGGTGGGCGGCGCATAGTTTGGCAGGACGGCGGCGGCGGGCGACGAGGGCGTGTCATGATGGGAGACGTGCGCCGTGTGCGCGGACGAGGTTGTGGTGGAGGAGGCCGGGGGCGTCGACGTTGGTGTTGCGGGGAGTGGCCTTGGGGGTCGACATGTGGTCCATCCAGGGAGTCTCCTGTGGTGCAGCGCAGGGTCAGTCGCGGGTCGGCGGGATCCATGCAGTTTGCACACGAGAGAATGTGCGGACCCGAGTCGGGGCGCGGGTTTTGTGCTGTTGTGGGATCGGAGGCGGTGCGGTGATGTCAATGCAGCAGTGCAGCAAAGCCATGACGTGTGTGGGCGGGCGGCGAGAGAGTGTGCAGAGTGCAGTGTGCAGAGTGCAGAGTGCAGAGTGCAGAGTGCAGAGTGCAGAGTGCAGCGTGCAGTGCACACGGCGGGCGGCCAGCCACGGCAGCAGCAGCTGCTGCAGCTGCACATTCACTCCCCCAAGACTCGACAGAAGGAAGAAACCACCAGGGACTCACGATAGCAGCCATCAAGGCGGCACCACACGGCTGCGGCCGGGAGCTGTGAGGCGCTCTATCAACACGGCTTCTTCGAGATGATGATGACGGGCGTGCCCGTGTCGCAACGCGCAGGTGGGTATCGTGCGCGCCTGGGGCAGTGAGACGGAATGGCAGAATGACAGAATGGACCAGAGTGAGAAGAGGCTGGAAACAGAGCTATGTAAGATGAGATGGCCCCCCTCCTCCTCCGACACCGACAAACTCGAGCCAAAAGCAGTAGCCTCCCCGAGCCGGCCGAGTCTGGGTTGTTTTTTGAATCGCTTCTCGGCCAGGCTTCGCAGCGCGTGACGTGTGGTCGGTGAGGTCTGGTATCCCTTGCTTGCCGGCGCAGGAGGCAGATTCGGGCCCGTCCGGAGGTACAGCAGACGACACGTCTGCTGCGGGCTCGCAAGCAGGGCCAAGTCACCTGCTTCGCGGAGTATGGAGTGCTGCTTCGTCCGGTCGTCTCGTGCCGTGTCTTCTTCGGCCACACGCTGCTGCACTGTCAGATGTCAAGAACGCTGCGATGCGGGGGGCGGTTCGGATCCGCATCCTCGGCGCCTGTCACATGCTTGGGCCTTGCTTACTCCTCACCCCGGCGCCCCCATGCCGAGCACAAAGTCTAATTAGTGCTTCGAGTAGTCTACCGACACTCAAGAGAAGACAGTACTTATTATTTAAACATTTCCTAAAGCCTGCCGGTGGGTATTCTTCCGGCCAACAAAGCATCGGCAAAAGCAAGCGGTGTCACTCGGTTTGGTTCCTTTCGCCTCTTCTCTTCCCCACAGAAACATGACTCTCGCTCGACAGTGCCCCAATCTCCTCCCCCCCTTAAACGTGCACATACCAGTGACAGGCTCGGACTTATTGTTCCCTTGTCAGTCCTCCGATGCCGTCAGGCTCGGGTTCACAGTCTGCATCCACTGCACGAACCGCCGCGACTGCGTCTTGCCAGACTCCCCGCGGCACCCCCGCCCGGGCCCAAACACTATGTGCACCGCGTCCTCGTTCTTCTCGACCGGCACCAGCACCATCTTGTAGTTGTCCGGCCCGTACCGCTGTCGTATAAAGGTCTGCACCGCGCCCGGCCGGACCTCGACCTCCACCGCGCTGCCCCCCACTGACCTCAACACCCCATTCTCGGTCGTCGCCTTGATGCTCGGGGTATCTACCGCCGCCTTCTCCCAGTGTACCGGGCCGCGGCTGTAGAGCTGCACGGTGAATTCGACGCCTGGGAGCGACTTTGCATGTGCTACTGGTGACGCAGTGGTGGACGCGACAAAGGACGACTCTCGAGACATGCTCTCCAGGGCGGGAATCGGCATGGGCGATGTGAGAGCCTGAGGGAAAGACGCGGCTCTCTCGGGCTTGACGATTCCGGGCCCGGTGCTGCTCAGGGACGCAGCATTGCTGTCCCATGTTGGAACGGGTGCTGGCGGCGCACTCGCCCTGGGCGCAGATGTACGCTCTGCCGGGGCTGCCGTGCTAAGTCTAGCTGGCGTCTCGCTCATGCTCCTCGGCTCAGGCACACGCACGTGCTCTGCAGAGTTCCGTGGGGCTTGCGCAGGCTTTTCCCAAGGTTTACCGGTAGTAGTAGCAGCAGCAGGATGAGAGACGGTCGGCATGGGAGAAACACTGGCACCATTCGACGCCGGCTGCAAAGGAGGCTGCGTGTTGCGACCGCTACCTTGTGTGCCCGCCGACAGAGGTTTCCGTGCAGCATCTGCCGCCAGGCGGCGCAGGATGCTGTCGTTGAAATAAGCAGCGGATTTCGGCAAAGTCCCTGCCGGCGGCGGAGCTGCGATGCCTGAGGCCTTGGTGTTGGCTGGCACTACTACACTGGGAGCATCCTGCGCCCCAGTGGCGGTCGTGTTGGCGGTCCTTATGTCCTGGGCGGTGTCTGTTGCAGATCGAAGTTGGTCTGGATTGGTCGATATACTTATTGGCTTGGCATTGTCGAGTGTAGCCTGAGTACTTGCTATTGATGGTTCTAACTCTGTCACGTTTGTCGCGATAACTCTTGGCATAGAGTTCTCTTGGGTGTGGATCGGCGAGTTTGCCTTTTGCTTGGCTTCACCCTGTTCAACCTGCTCAGCCTGATTGGCTTGCTTGGCTGGCTTAGCTGGCTCAGCTGGCTCGGCTGGCTCGGAGGTGGCTGTTGTTTTCGAGGGCGTAGCATTGCTACCAGGCTCATTGGGCTTATTGGAGCTTCCGAGCCCCGGAGTTTGATGAAGTGCCTCGTTCTGTTTCTTCAGGCAGCTGGTATCCAGTATAGATGCCCTGTCCTTGGTGACTGCTGTGGGTGGCAAGGTTTCGTGAGACAGCGCCTCGGGCTGGGATGTGCCATCGTTTTGGCCGTCCAGTCGCGCTAAGCTGGGGCTTGTGGAAGGAGCTGCAGCGGAAGGCTTGGTCGTGTTCGTGCTACGAGTCGAGATGAATGCCTTGCGGTACGCTTTTGATGGCGAGTATGCATCGGGCATCTCGACGTCCAGGTCGGCCGTTTCTTGCGAATCAGTATAGTCCTTATCTCCTGGTATTTCGCCCGCCGTCTGTAACAGCTTCTGGAGCTCTGCGTCCTGGGAAGTCTCGCATTCGAGGCTCGAGTCCGAGTCGTCCATATCCATGGCCTCGCCATCGTCATCAGAGTCATCAGCATTGCTCGTCAGGCTGCTGTTTAGGCAAGCAGGATCCTCTGGCGGCGTAGCGACGGACGGCGAGCGCGAGTAGGGGGTCTGAGGGCGACTGTCGTCCTTGGGAAGCTTGCGACGTGCCTCTTCGAAAGTGGCGCCAGGCTGAGCAATTTGCCGTTTCTTCCATGACGTGAAACCTTCCCGGCGTGCGATCCATCTGCGGACTTCGTTCTGCTTTTTCCGCTCCTTTGGATCTCGGGCGTCCTCGTACAGGTCATATTTCTTCAAGCTCCGGGCAAGTATCCACGCGACTGAGTTCTCTCCGTCGAAGAACAGAACAGGGAACTTGCGAGACGTAACCTTGGATCCGCCATCTTCGTAGTCGGTCTCCCAACCAATAATCTTCTTGTCCTCCTTGTCATATTGATAACATGCCGGTTTTTCACCGTTCAGAAGCTTAGTGTCGTAGAGTGTTCCGCCAAGCCCACTGTCACCTTGCGAGTCCCATCCCAGAATCATGACGGGATAATGGACTGCGCCATTTCCAGTAGCCCACTTCGTCTGGTAGACGTGGAATGTCTTTGGTTGGGAAACACCCTTGAATAGTGTACCTGGCGATGCGGCGCCGGTGTCTTTCTTTCCGTTTTCAAAGGCAGGTCTTGCAGGCTTCTTTGGCGTCGAATGAGTGGCTGCCTTGGCTGCCGGAGGCACGGGCGGTTTTGTGCGCGCCACTTTGGTTGCAGACGTCCGTTTTGACAACATGCCCTGCGGGACGTAGCCTGATTCAATCATTTGCCCGACTTTTTCGTTGTGCTCCGTCTTCAGCTGCATCGTACAACCTGTAACGTGATAGCCCAATGTTTTGAGAGCAAGATCCCAGTCCTTTTTCATCTCGCCGTGGGATGCGCTGGCTAGATGCTTAGCGGCACCGGCGATCGGCGACTTGTTCTTGAAGTGAAGGCCGTGCTCTTTGCAGTAAACAATGTAGTAGATGTCGCTCCCTATGGGGTATTCTACAATCGTATCGTGGTGGATTCGGTTGCTTGAGACCTCATTGAAGGTGATGGTGCGGTCTGTTAGGGGTGTGCTGCTAGAGGCCGCGCCGATGCTGGATGTCTTCTTCCTCTTTTGACCAGGTTGCCCATCCTGACTGCCGGCAGTCTCTGTCCTGGCCTGAGTAGTAGTTTTCCCCTTCAGCCGCTTTGCTGGTGGCTGCTGTTGGACTTCAGAAGAGGCAGGGCGTTTGTTTGGACCGGCGTTCTCCTGCGTCTCACCGGCCTGCTCATTTGTTTCAGTGCCAGTGCTGTGTGATCTCTCACCTGCTGGGTTTAATGTCTTGGTGGAGGCTGTAGTGGAAGCTGCAGCCGAGCTCGCGTCTTTGCGAGGTGGCTGTAGGATCGCTGTGTCTGTATCATCCTGCCTAGAGGAGACGTCATCATCTAGAATATCGGGAAGCGGCGCTGGGGAGATGGATTCGATGACTTCGATGCTGTCTAGCGATAAGCTGTTGCACCTCGAGGTTGCTGGTGGGACGACTGAGACGGCCGAGACGGGCGACGGCATGCTGCCTGGCGGGGGTGTTGTAGACTCTTTCGGTTCGACGTCCGGGGAGTCCTGTTCTATGAGTTCGGACTCCTGCTTGTGATATTGCATCCATTGTGCAACCTTGTCTTCGTGACATCGCTGTGCCTTTTCTCTCCTCAGCACCTTGTTATCGTTAATAATCGTAAGGAGCTGAATGTAGAGTCCAGGATCTGTTGCGAGAAGGTGCATGATAAGGTCGTGGTTCTTGTCATACTGCTCTGCGGCGGCTTTCTCATCCAGCTGCAGCTCCTTTGACATGCGGGCTAGCTCGGCGGCCTGCCGGAATGCCATATCGTCCCTCTCGCCTTGCGAGGAGACACGGGGAGCCTGGCCTGCTAAGTTTTTCATGTCGGTGACGGTGGCCAAGTATCGCATAGGAGAGTCGGCTTGTAAAAGTGGGTGGGAAAGGGCCGAGGCATTCGTGAGCTACCTCTGAGTACACGAGCGTAAGTGTAGTTGGGTAAAAAGAGGAGAAGGAAAGGTGTTTGTGGCGTGTTGGTTGTGGCCTTCGGAAACTCTATCGACTTCAGTTGCCTAGGCGATAGGTCGTTCCTTGGCAATGATGTGAGACCAGATACCGAGGCAGCTGCGGCCGTCAGAACGATGTTCTGCTGATTTGCTTTTTTGGCGTGGACAGGAAAAACAGAGGCGGGCAGCTCGTGGGCGAATACAGCCCTTGCTGAGACTGACACCTCGAGTCCTTAGCCTAGCTCTAGCAAGATAGCAAACAACTTGACCTGCAGGGCCTTTAGCTCCCCGGATATATTGCTGAGGTGGGGTATACTTTCGAGTCGTGCTTGGCAACTGGTGCCAACGGCGCTGACGTAGGCTCAACTGTGTCGGTATGCAACTTGCCGTGGACGTACATGCGAGCAACAGAAGCGCGCGTGATCAGTCACTTTCCGACCACAAAGCCAAGTCGTCCAGGTCTTGCTCGGTTGCCAGCGAAAAGGGGGCAGCAGGGGAGAGGAAAGCCATTAACTCCAGGCGTTGCTTTTATTACAACTTGGCGCCTGACGCCCCACTCCACTGAGACTATCTGCCTAAGGTAGATGGGTCCTTCCAGGTAGGTCCTCTCGCTAGCCTCTCGGATCGCTGCCAGCAGCATTCTGCTCCACTGTGTACACTGGGGCTGGCCTGTCAGCTTTCTAAGTGGTCTGATTATCTAGCGTCGTGTAAGCGGGTGACACAACCCTTCTCGGCCTTCGAAAAGCTTTTGGTTTGCTAGGCTCGTTGCCTACTACCATGTTCCAGATGCGTATCGAATCACAATCGGCTTTATCCGCCAAATCGCCCATCTGGCAGAACAATGATTTGTCATGCGCGATAGAACTCAAACACAACGAGTGGGCAGAATCCCAAGGCACGGTTTTTCTGTTGAGCCCGTTGCCAAGGAGCTTCTCAACAATCAGTGGGTGGTAACTATGCTTATTATAGCCACGTACAATTTTTGAGCACAATAATATTTCTTTTGAACACTCGTTACACGGTCTTCGCGCGATCATGTAATGAAGGAAAGATTCTCGCTAGCGTCCCTTACCTACCTAGATATACTACACACAAAGACTGCGATAGCATCTTTGAGATAGATAGTTCTTCTAGAAGAGTCTAGTAACCCAAAGCGTACTTCTTCACAGGACTTAGCAGCTTGTAGCGTATTCTTCTTCTTTGCAACAAAGGCATCGACTGTGATAAGGCAGGGCAGATAGAGATCAGTATTTTCCGTAGGTCATTCATGTGTTTATTAGTTGTTATCGACCTCACGATAATTCTCATAATACGCATACCACTCAAACACCACCAAATCCACACCACATCTTGTACCATTTTCGGGTGTTTCAGTCTCGCTTCTTTTGATATAAAGCTTTTAGCTATTCTGTTCGCAATGCCCTAATCAGAAGTAGCCCCGAGAAATCTGCACCTTCAATTCGTTGTTAGTATGGTTAGTTCCCCCATCCAAAACTTGCGAGCACCTTGCGAATCCCCTCGCTCTGCGCGTCCCGCGTAGAGTGCAGTACGCCGGAAATCCCGCCGAAACTGGTAAACGGTGTACTTCCTTTGTTCGGTTGGGTTGTTTTGGCCACGATCAAAGGAATCCTCACCCGCCCCAGGACACTACCATACATAATTATTTTGCTGCCCAATTAAAAAGCAGACGCAAAAGGTAACGCATAACGGTCAAACATTGGCCATAAAGGATTGACGTTCATAGCGAAGTCTATTGAAGCGGGACAACCCCAATTTTGGACTCTCCTGGCTATGGTGCGAGGCTTGATAGGTCCGAGGTTTACTGTCGGTTACCGAGAGCGTGAACGAAATGGACTTCCCCAAATCTATGTATCTGTTTCGCCATATTGACACCGGCGTGATAACTAGCTCACTTGCCATTTTCATGTCTCTAGATACGGACATAAATGACCAATTTGTAAAGACGAAAAGTTATTAATACAAGAATATACTAAGGAATTCCTTGTGAATACAATCGCGAACCTGTTTCTATATCTGCAGCCCTATGAAGGCTGCCTACTAGTAGCGTGCGGTGAGCCAACCAGCGTGCTCGTATCAAGACGCTCCTCAGCCCTATCAATCGAGCTCCTGGTAAGCGCGAGCATCTAGCCAACTTCTTTCCGGTGAGAAATACAGTTTCGTCACATTCTCTTGCTCATCGCCACAGCACACCTCGTCAGCTTTGCTCGTCGTTGTCCTATCGCAAGGCCAATGAGGCGATTCGCACACTGGGCTCTACCATGGAGAGTAACTTTGGTACACCCCCCTATGCCAGTCTCAAGTACCAGAGTTTATTCTAGGCATCAGCTGGAGCTATGCCGCGGACATATGGACTGCTACAATAATGGCGAGACACCCTTCTGATTCCGGTGCTAGTCACGCATTGCATGATTGACGAGAATCATCATCTAGGCTTGGACGCTTTTTGGGCTAGAAAAATTTGTCCCCGCGTACGACCGAGAAAAGCGATTACGGAACGACGCCTTCTATCTGGCATCACTAGAGGTCCATCTCCAGCAGAGATTTTAGAAAGGAGCGCCAGCACGAAGTAGTAGTGGAATCACAAAGAGTGAGGAAGGTGTACCGCAGTTGTAGTAGGTAAGTCGTGACCTCACAACTTGGACGGGGCATATTGTTTGTCGTCCGGCTCTTCTTATTTGAGAATTCACTTGTTTCGCTACGATGGCTATAAGTTGCTATGATACGAGTTTGCAAATTGAGACTAACAGCAACGCACTCATCATTCATTCCCATCGACAACATCATTACGCTCCACCTCACCAAGAATATCCACAACCAGTATCGTCATCCTCCTCACCACAACCGGCCCCTGCCCCGGCTTCACCCGTCCGCTTCGTTATCCCACCGCTGGCCCATCCAAGTTTCCGTGTTGCAAAGTCCCTCGGCTCGAGCTTCGCCATCTGCTCCTCGCGGAGCTCCGTGCACGCGAGACACTCCTCCCTTCGCGACTCATCTTCGATCCGGCTCGCACCAGCCGTGCAGCGGCCGAACTCGCCCTGCCGCCGGGCCTCGCGGCACCACTGCTTCGTCGAGGTCTCGGACAGCTGCTCGCCGCATGCTGAGCAGACATACAGAATATAGATTTCCCGACACATTTTGAGATATGTATCGTATAAAGTGTAGGTCGAACGTGACGGCTTATGAAAAGTTTGTGTCGAGGAAGGGCGCAGAGAGATTTTCCCGATATATGAACGTCTATATGCGTGCGCAAAGTATTGAAGATACGAAGTATTAGCATAAGCGTAACGCTTGGCCATTTGTAAAACAAATGGTCGTTAGAGATTAGTAGCCTCTTGAAGGACGTAGTGTGGAAGAAAAGCATCTGGTACATATGGTTAGCCTAAGCACTCAAGGCTCTAGCCTCGGGAAGCCCAATTCGGAAACTCCCCCAAGTGTAACCTGAGCTGATTTGTCGCCACACACGGCCTAGATTCTTCCGAACATAGAAGATCGTACCACTATCGACTCTAGCCACCTTGTATCACTTCTTTGCATTAGCCATCCCGCGTAAATCAGGGTGTAACGACAGACGATTGTACCATGTAAGAATTGGAAACTGGGATAAATCGCTCGATGGGTAATAGATGTATTGAACATGTGAGACTGTCCAAGCGACGTTTGGCATACAGAAAAGCATGAGATCTGACGAGCGTAGGGTCAAAACGCACAGGCGCGGTATTCAGATAGAACAAGCTCATCGTAATGTATTATTACGCGTTTGACGGTCGGCGTGCTTGCAATCTTGAACTTGACGTATCATCTGAGTGCATACGCATTTATTGTTCATGTGAATTTAGGGGCGCAGTCCTAATCTCACGATCATGCTTGCTGCGATGATCTGAGTCATATTAGGAACCTTACCCGCAGCAACTCTGAGTACAAAACTTTGGTAGCCTATTGCGAATTTCATGCTTGAAGGCCCACGTGCCCGAGCCACAGGACATCGAGCATTGAATCGACCGCGTGAATTCATGGAGCGACTGAGCATGACACATTGCAATTCAATTTTCTTTGGAATTTTAAAGAATACTTAGAACTAGGCTTGTGACCTTTGGCTGTATGGTAAATCTGAGCCATCTTGTCACGTGGTGCTTGAAGGATTATCACCAAGACATCTGCCATCTAGAGGCGCCTGGACGCTTGTGCACACTGCTTGTCTCTGTTTTTAGTGTGATAAGTATTGCAAGTGGATTCTGTGTAACATGACACCTTCTTTCGGCAGGCAAGAAGGCAGCGGCAGTAGGACCATGGCCCAAGGTCGGTCCGAGTACGGAGGCCCTAGGCACTCCAGACCGTGTAGGCAGCCGTCGAAATCATGCGAGTACCCGATGCTGTTGAACAAGTGATGTCCGCCGATCTTGCGGCTTGGTCAACACATATCGCTGCGGGAAACACATTTACCTTAGGGTCCAAATAACACAAATAAATATATTTAAGTTATATCTAACTATACGCAGGAGTGCGCTTTTATATATGTAGAAGATACAGACATAGCCTGTTAAGAATTATTGGCAACATTGGCTTCACTTATCTCGAAGCATAGTGTTCAACACTAGGACTTTTCTGTGTATTAGAAGATCTAAACCTGAGAACCAGTGCAGTTTTAGCTACAGCATATCGAATTCCTCGCAAGCATGGTAATCTATCCTATGACGAACTAACCCCACTCAATAACTCACGTGGATACGTGGGTTCCAACTCAGCTTGATTTGTGCATTCTGTGCAGCCTTATTCCGTGTGGTGACGTCATGGTACTTGTACTTTATCACCTGAGCACCGCGACAGCCTTTCTCGTCGGCAGAAGAATTAGAACACGCGTTCATGGGACCGCTGAATAGGTATACAGTCATGTCCCTTGCTGATGCCAATGCTAAATTACTCATGCGGAAATAAATCCTATTCTTTGACCTTGGAGGTTCGCCAAGGCCAGGCGGATGAACGTTTTGGCCTCAAGGTCACTAACGCTGTCCCCGGCGGCGGTGTGGATTTTCGAGATGGGTTTTTTGATCAGCCAAGGAATCTCTGCTTCATGACAACAGGATCGGGGTTAGAGTTAAATGAGAAATTAACAATGTCAAGGATAATCGGCTGGCCTTCGTCGACAGGGACCCCTCCGAAAGAAAACTCGTAGTTTTCGGCGTTTAGGGCCCTGCAAACTAGTGGTATGCGGACCTTTTCTAGACCATATGCTTTACCATCTTCCCCAGCTCCGTAAAGGCTTCTTTTGATTGCTGGAAGCCAGAGTCCGAACTGCAGGCCACTGTGGTTTTTGCTTGATCGCATTGGGTCGGCATGCCAGCGGGCTTTGGGGTTCGCCACCCTGTAGATCTTGTCCATGTAGCCATCCAGAGTAGCAGTGGACTGATCACCGGTCCGTATCTCGGGTAGAAATGAGTGGTCGGGTTAGACTCACTGCGACGACGACGTTTTAGGCAAAGTCAAGATAGACGAGGAATAGAATAACAGCAAGCTTGCTCCTGTTCTTCTCGTAATTCAGTACCTCCTTAGCGACGAACACACCGAGGTCGTGCATGGGGTTGTCTGCTTGCCAAAGAAGGCCTGGCTGATGACCCCATGAGCAGGCTTCTTAGATGGTGCCGTTCTCAGTCAGCCCAATCAGAGCCTCCATAGACTTCTTAAAGGCCTTACGGCGCTCCCTCTACTTGATCTCGTCCCGGTTGCAGGTGAGGCAGGCATGGCAGTTAGTGATGTGCTGACATATTTCGTTCTCAAAGTACGTGCGCTTAACTTTAGTAGAGACTTCGCAGCTTGCCGCTGAAGGCGAGGAACGTGGCGACGTAGCGGGTTACGACAGCGATGGCAAAGCTGCGAGATGTATGTTAGCAGTGTTCTCGGGCGGTCGCATTCGACGGGGCATGTATTGAATGAGACTCGGCTGCCCAAGTAGTCTCCAGGCCGCTGGATCCACCAAGAGCCTCAAGGTCCATATCAAGACTCCAGTGAGGCCCAGACCCACTCGGGAATACCGGACTCCAGACCTCTGCAACTCTTTGGACTTGTAGGCATCTTCTCTAAGGCTCGGAGATCTTGAAAGGGGAGTAGGAACGACTACTTGAAACTCAGACATACACATGGTAAAACGATATTAAATACATTCTTCAAGCTTTACAAGTCTTTTACATATAACTAGCGTGATACATGCATCCTTTTTACTTTTCTTCACCCTCGTTCTATACTCATCACATAATTATGAGGCTTTACAAACCCTACTTACAAGGATAACACGACCACTAGTACTACTAGAAGACCCAGCCGTACGTTTCTACATATTTCGTGTACAAATAGCCTATGAATTATCGTAAGGAGGAAGTTTAGCCATGTATCCAACAAAGCTCTGCTACTAAAATCAGGGTAAATGTATTTATAAAAAGAACACCTCATAATCTCACACTTGAGTCCAGGAACGGATTCGGATATAGGACATTTTCCCATTCTCAGCAGACCGGCGACTGTCTTCGCGAGCGAAAATCCCATGAGAAGGCTAGGAACCACCACAACAAAACAAAATTTGCCAAGGACGACAGCCTCCGACGACGGTAATCGAGTTCTAAAGTCTGCCAAAAACATCAACGACGTTGCGGAGCTCAGTCCTTACCGCCGTGCTTAGAGAATATACGGCACAGATCCAAGGTAATTTAGCTCTTTGAAACTATCGACGCTAATGAAACATGTAGTGAAGACACATTACCTACAGCTAGGAAATAAGTACTTGCTAGATGAAGATTTCCAGGTATCCGTTTTGAAAAATAATGGCACTCCCACCCGGGCGTCTAACATCAAGATCTCAGTCCAAGAAGCGGGAACGCAAATTCTTATTTTTTCCCTTTGAAAGTGTTCCCAGCTGCGGACGTTTTCAAACACCTTACGTGCCTAGCGTATGAATTGCCATGACTCATAGGTGAGTGCTCTCTCGCAACACTGACTATAATCAACGCCTTTCGCGACTTGGCATGTCCGCAGCCCGCGTGCTAGTCAGACACTCTTGTTTGAATTGGAGTGAGATCCTTGGTAAAATTTCTGTGTCTGGTCAAAGTATGCGATAGCCTTGTCCAAATATAAGAAGTGTGGAACAATGAATGTGCCTATACATTGATAATAACTCAGTTTTGTCCAGAATGGCAGAGTTCGTGATACAGTCAGACCGGGGTGAACGCTCAACCGCCCTGCCTTAAATGTGCTCACCTCGTGCTATCCTCCAAGTGGAAAACCTTAAAGGCAGCAGGACTGCTCAGAGGTTCAACCCCTCATGACTGACAACGGAAAATAATCACACCCAGGGTAACACAGACAGCACATCCAGTCTCCGACCATGTCCATCAGCTAATCTTGTAAAAATCAATGGATCCAGTTCTACATAAGACGCCTTCCTCCCCCGCGCAAGTATGGTTTGCAATGCAAGAAGAGACAGAAAAGAGACCGAAGACGCTTCAAACCCCCTAATCCCAGTGAAGTTTGCCCCATGAATAGCGATAAAAGTGTCTCCTCTTTGAATATCGCATGTGTGCAGTAACAGATTACCTCAGTTGGCATGATAAGCTAAGACCCCCATGCGATGATGCCCCTGGAATAAAAGTCCCCGAACCATATCCGTTTACCAGAAAGAACACCAGCCGATGTAGTGCTGGCACAGGTTCTCAAGCTTGGTCGCCTCCATGATGAGCTTGTTGACCTGCGCAACGACTTCGAGCTCCTCAGAGCTAAAGTCACGGCCCGTAAGCTTTTGTTGTACGCGCTCCAGCACTTCGAGTGCGCGCGCATTCTGGATCTCAGCGGCGTCATTGTCACTGCCGTTGCTGCCGCCGCCATTGACACCATTCATCAGGCTCGAATTGGTGCGGGTGCGGGCGCGCCCAACGCCGGGCGGGCCGCCGGGCATTGCGCCCTCGCCAGCCTGTTGGGCGGCCAAATACTCTGATGGCGGACGCTCGGCTTCAAGGATACTAGGCCGGCGGGCACGGGGCGGGGCAGCAGCGCCAATTGCGGCCTCTTGCTCGGTCCCGAAGTTGGGGCCAGTAGGTGATGCGCCATTTGTCAAGCGCCAGTTGAGGAGAGGATCGTGGATGAACTGAGAGCCATGTTAGTGAGGACGCACGAACATGAGTGGCTGGTTGAATACTTACAGCTTCGAGCACCGCCATGACGGACTCTTTATTCTCCCGCAGGACGCGCATGACATGCTCACAGGTGATGCGGAAGCTGCCCTCGATGTTGCTAACTTCCATGGCGTACGTGAGCATACGTGTGAGGCGGAATGGCACCCGCTCAGGGTACTTATCACGCTTCATGGCGACCTCGAAACAATCACCGAAATCGATGTGGATGATCTTGCCGGTGATCCGGTCGAGCATCAAGTTGCTGGGATGGCGGTCTCCAAGTCCGAGGACGTAGCCTACCATGCTCATCACACCCAGGCTGCGGGTGTAGTTGGTACGCCGCTCCAGCCATGCCTCTGAGCTCTTGCTCTTGAGCCACAGCACTCGGTATAGATCCTGGCCGGTGGTGTTGTCCAGTGCGTACCCAAAGACCTCGACCTTTTGCATCAGCGTGAGGTTGTCGTAGTCGGGCGCCATCTGCAGCATGATCCGGTGCTCAATGTTCAGCAGAATCTTACGGCTCTCGCGGTATTCGCGAATCAGCACGTGAAGCGTGTCACTGTTCGGTACCCACCCAAACAAGCCAGAGTTCTGACTGAGAGGGATGACTGGGTATCTCTGGATGCCCAGGTGTCGCTTATATGACTCCGAATCGCTAGACAGCAATGTGTTGCACAGGCCAAATAGTTGCATGACACGCTCGTCCTGTCGGATGTCCTCGTGTCCCTTGAGCAAGAACGCGTAAGATTGGCCATCGCTGCCGTTGACGCTACACTTCCTCGGCCGTTGCTTGGAGTTGATGACGCTGAAGGTTGGGTCGAAAGAAGCAATTTGGACAATCGGTTTCCCACTCTTGTACGTGCCCGGTACGGCGAGGTCGAGGTCGCGCATCTTGAGCAACTCTGGCGAACAGTATGCGAGCTCTAGCGAGGTCATCTGCGGTAGCTGCCGGCCGATGCGGCGGAATACTTGGTAGTACAGGTCCCATGCTTGGTTAAGGTCGCTGATGTCCTGGCTGGTCATGTACTGTTTACACCACTCGTACGCCTCGTTCAGGTCGCGACCAAATGTCTGCTGGAAACTAGTCTCGCGGAGAGTCTTGGGCCCGGTCTTCTCCAACTGCTCGTGTAGTGGCCCGAGTGTCTCGAACATGCCCTTAATGTCGTGGTCACCAAAGTAGAGGCGCGATGCCTCCTCGAGCGCCTCATGCCACTGCTCGTGCCAGAGCACAGCGACGCGGATCAGCTCGTGGCTGACGGTATCAGCCTGCGTGACTAGCTTGGCGCTGTGGCTTCTAAGATGCACCATAATCTTGGCAGCAGACTCGGATCTCAGGCTGTGGGAGTTCTTGGCAGACTTCATGGCGACGGTGAGGGGGTACACGAGTGCTTGAGGGTGGGCTTGGCCAACAGTGCTGAGGAGAGAGTTGATGGTCTTGCGAACAGTAGGGTTGGGCTGGTTGATACGGGCGATCAACTGAGGAATGACCTCCAGCCAGGTGTCGACGCTGACTGTTGCGAAGCCATGAGTGACGGCATCATTGACCTGGCTACTCCCTCCGTGGGCAAACCAGAGCGTCAACAGCCGCAGAGTATCCTGCAGCGAGCTGCCCGAGGAGAGCGCGATGGATTTGAAGAACCCATCAACTGCAGGAACGACGTGTCTGACCACGACAGCCGGGTCATTCCGCGTTGCAGTCCGGCCAGCGGCGTTTGACAACGCTTGGACAATCTCAAAGTTGGCAAGGGCCCAGGCGTGCCAAGCCTTGTACCAGCGTTCGTTGTGCAGGGTCGCCTTGGAGTAGGCGGCCAAGATGTCTCGCACGTTTGGTTGTGTCCAGTCATTCTTGTTGAGAGCCAGCTGCCACTCGCCTTGCTTAAGGTAGCACTTCGACAACAGAATCTGCTGGTCCTCGATTGCTTTGACCGCACGGGGATTTGCCTCCGCGCCGTTCTGGAAATTGTAGTCTCCCATCGGCTCGGCGCCGTTGGCACGCGTCAGCTGCGCCTGTGCCAGATGAAGTTGCTGTGCCTGATCGTTCGTGAAGCGTCGCAGGCATTTAAGCGTCTGCTCGGGGTGGCCGCTCTGGCGCAGGTTCGTGGACTGACCATACTCCCACTGGAACTTGAGAACTGCGTAGGTAGCCTGCGGTGGAATGCGTCGGAGCTGGACGCCTTGCGCTTGCTGTGGTGTATCCGTCCAGTACGGAATAACCGACTCCAAAGAGCCTTCTGTGCCGATGAGGTTCTTCAAAGTCTTCTCCGCGAGGCCAATCCTCCCAGACTTGCGACAAAGATTGGCGAACTTGATCCACATGTGCATGTTCTCCGCAGGCGAAATGACGAGGGCGCGCAATCTGAGCATCCTTGACCAGACCTCGACGTTCCGCTGGCACCCCTTGAGACGAACCTCCCACGTCTTGCGCATGGTCGCTCGCCTCCGCTCATCAGACTGCTTGTACGTGATGAGCTCCTCGAGCTCTGCAAGCATTTGCACACGAACGACAACCTGGTACGCTCGGTTGTACGACTCGCTCACCAGTGCACTAAGCTCGCTGTCGAGACCCTCGCGCGTCTGCTGAATGCAAGCGGCAGCTTCCCGGAACTGGTTGCGATGCAGCGCCAAGATCGATGCGAAGAACGTGCGGTCGGGTGAGTTCCTCTTCATGGACTGCAGGTACATGTCCATCGCATCCCATTTGCCGAGGCCCCACGCAGCAGCAGTAGCCAGTCCTGCGATCCTTCGTTGGATCTCAGGTGCAGAATTGGCCCAGGTGCTCCCGGCAAGGGATGCAAGCGCGTCCCATTCACCAAGAGCGTGCAAGCATCGCATCTTGCCCATGACAATGTCGACGGGGACGACCTGGTCGGGAGGAATGTCTTGCTCTCTCTGGTTATAAAACTGCAGAGCTTCTTCCCATCGTTCAAGCTTTTCGAACCAGGTCTCGCGCAACTGGATGCCGTCCTTGTACAGCTGTGCCTTACGAAGAATACCGATGGCTGCATCATACTGCTGCAACTGGTTGTTGATAACGATGAGTGCCTCGACAGCAGGGCCGCTCTGGTCCTGCAAGAACTCGAGCTCCTTGTAGTGCAGTGCCTTAGCATATGCATGACACCTCGCAGCTTCCCTCCCAAGGACTCTTATATCAATCGGGAGGGCCTTGTCGTCGTGCTCCATGAACTCTGCCAGGTTCAGAAGCAGGCCTAGCAAGTCTGGCGGGACGTTTTCGGATCGGATAGCGTTCTCAATGTTCTGAATGAGCTCATCTTGGAACTGCTCATACAGCTCGCTCCAGCAGGAGACGAAAGCCGAGTTGAAGAGCTCGCGGGCAAGAGGAAGATAGACGCTAGCAAGGATGGCGCAAGCACGGAGGGCGTGGTTTGGAGACTCTGTCAAAAGTGTTGTGCTGAAGCGTCTCAGCCACTCTTGCCAATCTTCTTTGGTCGACTTGCCTCTCGTGTCCCATGCAGCCTTGAGGTGGATGGCGTTCATCTCAAGCTTCTTGGAGCCGAGGTCTCCAAATGACGGTTCATCGACCTGGTCGATGAAGCGTGTCTCCGAGCTCAAATCCTGCGGAAGAACCTCGCCTTTCTGGAGTTTGCTGGCGAGCAGCTCGTAATTTTGATGCTGGATCTGATGCTTTTGCAAAACCTTGTTGATTGTCCCCATGAAGTGGAGGTAGTCTTTACCCAGCTGCTGAATGAGGGCGCATAGTGTGTCAAGAGCCGCTACACGCAACGAAGACTCGCCGGTCGCCAGAATTCTGGCTATCGGGTGGATGATCTTTGCAGCATAGTCATTGAGGTTTACTTGCCGCGATATCTTTCCAATGGACTCAATGGCAGATTTGCGCAGGAATGGCGGTTGGCCCTGCTTCTCAAATGCGCGGACAATGACGGGGATGATGAGATGCATGTACTCCTCGCTGCTGGATCCGAAGACCAGGAACGCATGCAGTACTTTCTCGGAAGGCAGTCTCCTAGTTGTTGAGTCCTTCTCGAGAATACCGAGCATCATTGGCAACAGACCAGCGAGGTAGATCTTGAACTCGCCCTCGAGCGAGCGCGAAATCGCCTCTACCAAGGACAAGATAGTGGACTGGAGCGAAGGCGAATGATCCCAGTACAACTGTAGAGTCTCAACAATTGTGGGAAGATAGTTTCTAATATGCTGCCGAACGATGCTGACCAGTGTAGCCAGCTGGTTGAAGTACGACTCGAGGCGGTTTGGGTTCGCATTCTTGATAACAAGCATGAAAGCTGGAATAATCCGGTCGAGAAAAGGTACACACTCGAGGCCCAAGGTTCGGAAGATGTTCATGATCGCCTCAATGACCGCAGCATGATGTTGTACAAGAGACTGGTCTTTGAGGATTTGTAGAAGTGCGTTGATCACAACAGTGGGATAGTACTCCTTGCTCGAGGGTGTAAGTCCTGTCATCATCAGGGATATATCGGTCATGCGATTAGTGTCAACCCTGCGCTTCAGATCTGGCGCACGTTCTTCCACTTGTTGCTGTCGGTATGGATCCAGCGCGCCGAGAATGCCCATCAACTTGATGGTCTCTTGGCGGAGAGGGCCGCGTTGCGGTTCGGCTCGGATGATGTTCTGTAGCAGTTCGAGAAGCTGGGGGTAATCCAAGTAGGGGTCGATCACGTAGCCAGAGTTGCTGGCTAGCTGGCCCAGAGTTTGAAGTGCTGCTTCCCTCTTGATGACCGAGCTTTGGTCTTGAAGTGCTGCAATAATAAGCGGCATCAGCTTGTCCTTGTACGGGAGCATGTCTTCGCCGCCCACTATTGACAACTCGCCGATGGCTTTCATTATCGTGGCGGCAACTGCCGAGTTCGGATCGTCGGCTTTGGGAAGCAGGACTGATATTATGGGCTCCACGTAGGGTCTAATAAGCCCTTGTGCATTCTGAACAAGCAGACTTAGGAGTTTCGCGCTCTCCTCCTTGTTCCTTGCCACATCAGAAAACTCTAGCTCCGTGAGCATTTGGATAAGTGTCTTCCGCAGGGAGGGAACAACATAAGCCGGGTTGTACCTGGCCAGGCGACCAATGATGGAGATGGCCACCTCGCGAATTGGGAATGCTTCATCATTGAGTGCAAAGAAGAGAGTCCGGATGTTCTCAGCCTTGGCCAGGTGAGGATCGAAGCGCTCATCCAAAGCTGCAAGCACGGTTCGACGAATGTTCGGATCAGGATCCGACACTCCCACAGTGAGCAGCTTCTCAATAACATCACCAACAACTTGAAGGGCATGGTAGCTCGTCTGGTTGACAATGGGATCGCGCACATAGAGCTGGCAGCAGGTCAAAGCTGCAGCTTCGCGGATCTCAGGGTCTTCGTCCTCGACATACTTGATAGCGACGTCACGGACAAACTCGTTAAGGATATGGCCTAGAAATGTTCATCAGCATGATAGTAGGTTGGGACGTCTCTTTGATGGTTCACTCACCGGCGAAGTCGAAGCTGCCCAGCGTATTGAGTGCTAGCTTGATCTCTGCCTTGCGTGACTCGTACGCTTGAGGATCCTTGGCATCTTTGGGGATGACCGGAACCGACGACAGGGTGTTCAGTGTCGGAGCTCCTAAGGGCTTGAAGGGTTCTCCGCACAGTACTTTGCTGAGCATGTCAAGCAATCTCTCCTGTATTGTAGCCTTGACTGGGGGAATATAGAACGCCATATCGACCAGTGCCTGCGTGAGCTTGGGAGTGAGTTCGCAGGCGAAAATGGGGTCTAAGAGCGCCTCCATGTACTTGCTCAAGGTCTGGCCTACGGCGACGGCGAGACGACTAATGCAGTCAAACACGGGGTCGACAGAGCCGCGCTTTCGTGACTGCAGGCTCAATCCCTCGCGAACGTAGATCAAGACACCGTCGAGGTATGGAGCAATGGCGCTTTTGACCGAGTTGGCGATGTTTCCGATGGCAAGGAAGGCATCGTTACGCTCCTTATCCTTCTTCAGCATGCTAGACAAATAGAGCATGAACCGATGCAGCCATGCGTGCGCAAAGTCCGCTGGCGAATAGTTGGCGAGGTTCGGTATGAGGAGGACTACGGTTTTGCGGATGGTGACGTCCCGGTGATCTTTGTGTGAGAAGACGATTTCGCATGCCTCCTCATAATGCTCCTGCATGAACATGCCACCCTGCTCAAGCAGTTCCTTGAGCACGAGGAGGGAGCCGTGCGTGGCCTCGACGGTGTTCTGCTTGAGCCCCTGCAGGAGCTCAAGGTACATCTTGGACATCCAATTTTGCTTCATCTCTTGGTCGCGCTCGCGGATGATGCGAAAGCATGCACTCACAGTCTCGGCCGAGGTGGCGCGGATAAGTTGTCTGGGGTCACGTAGGCCAACCCAAATGAGGTCAAACACCATGCCGACAAAGGCATACATCAAGGTGGGGGCATTCCTGGCCAGCTCGCGGAGGACCAGGACGGCGCTATAACGTTTCTCCTCGACTCTATCGCTCTGGAGCCACTCGAGAGCGGTCTTGACTTCTGATTCGACAAGTTCTGATATGAGAGAGCCTCCAGGGCGACACAATTTACCAAGAGCAATGGCTGCCGGCTGCATAGGCACGATATCCCTGCCTCGGAGTATGTGCTTGAGGTTGGCTGTGAAGCGTGTGTACTTGGCTGTTACGTCGACGCCGTCGAAATCGACGAGGGCATCCAGCGCATAGATGCCGCCGACTCGTTCGTTCGGGTCGTTGCCATGGAGCATAAGGGTTGTGATCTTGTTGTTGACGGAGTTGTAGAAGGCGTTGAACTGCTCGGTCTGGAAGTCTAAGGCGGGCGGGTATCAGTCAGTCTTCTGAAGAAACATTGTCTGGGGCTTGTGGCCGCCCCCGTGGAAGAGAAGACAGTACCTCTGTAACACACGGCAACCAGATCCCTAAGCGACGCCGCAGCGCGCTTGCGGACCTCATCTCCAGCCTTTCCATCTAACCTGATTATTATGTCAGCTGCCACACATGCTTAGACCCCCGGAATGACTGCTGCTGCGTAGCCCCATCGTACCTGGTCTTGAGGTCTCTGGTGATGGAATCTAGCGTCTCCAGCGCAAGCTGCTGTTGTTGCGCCATGCTGGGCAACGCTGAGCCGGCCGACAAGTGGTTATCACAGACTGCCGTTGAAGACAGCTTCAGCGAGGACTTTGCGGGGGCGACATGAGCGCGCAGCGCTACATATAGTTCCGAAGATACGAGAGTCGCGGGGGGGCTTCGAAAGGTCGATTTGGAGGCGGACGACCAGCGCGACGGCTGCACTGGGTGGTCCGGCGACGGCGGTAGTCCGGGGGCCGTGGATTCGAGCGCTCGTAGGTATATTTGCTAGACAGAGGAGCGAGCTCAGGGAGCGATGGAAGGCCCGTTCGGTTCGAGGTCTAGCTGGGCGTGAGCAGCACGGCTCTGCTGTCGACGATGGCCGTTATGGAGGAGCGAGCCCTGGTAGCTCTTGCGACGCACCCAGCTCCATGCCATGGCGGCGCTGCTTCCAAGGCTCCATTCCAGTTGGGGTGGTCTGTCAGGTGCCCATGTGGGGACGGTACTTGATGTGGTTATGTGATTCCCACATCAACCTAGGTACCGATCAGGTACTAGGTCACTTGACCCACCTTGGGCGGACTTGCTCGTGGGAAAGACCCCAAGCTCGTGCTGCTCCGTCCGTGTAAAACAGTGATCGATCACATGCAGGCAACGAGAGATGTGCAACAGCCGTTGTCCTGCAAATCAATTCGGACTACAAACACTCAACGCATTTAGGCATACCTGTAATTATGAGCGTTTGAAAGTGCTGGTTGTCATGCTGTCGTGGTCTTTGGAGTTAAAGATTACAGACCTCCGCCATGGGGGGTCAGACGACTAAACGCCGAAATATCGGTGTGAAAGTCAAATAAATCATTTAAAATGAAAACTAGCTCCCAGATTCCCATGCGTGAGGCAAGCAGCCAAATTTGCATTCTGCCTTGATACACATTTTATTTTCCTTTTCTTTACATGTACACACAGTCAGGGCCTGTCTTTCGGAGTCCTGTCGAGTTCACTTTTCGTGGTTAGGTTTACTGGCCTAGCGACGCTAGAGTACGTAGTGTTGTACTGACAAGTGTCTGGCTTCTTTTGTTGTCTGATTCTAGATCTCCTCGTCTCAGGACGTACCAGCGATGAAATTATCAGGCTGTCAAGGTTGGAGTCGTTCTTATGTGATGGATTTACCACTCTCTCTCCATGTCCCATCTCCGATCTACAGAGTGAGCAGCCTCGGCGTTGTCCTTCCGCCCTGCTATTTACATCCTCACAGCTCATCCTTCTTGGCCCCCTGCTGCTGTGACTCGGCATCGGCCTCCTCGCACGCGGCCGGCGTGCCGACCTCCATGCGGTACACGCACTTCTCCATCTCGCTGATACGCCAGAGCTCCTCGTCCTCGGCACACGCGAGCCAGACATCGGTCCTGCGGTTCGGCCCGTTCCAGCAGCCCGCGCCGTTCTCGTACCTCAGCACCATGCGACGGCCCCGGCCCAAGCCCTTGCCGTCGTGACGATCCTCCTCGTCAGCGTCCTCGTAGTCGATGCGGTCAAATTTACCCATGTTGCTGTTACCACCGCCCTTCTTGCTCTTCTGCGACGTCTGGCCCATCCAGCACAGCTCGTACGTGTACTCGCCCGAGTCGGTGGAGACGCACTTGCCGCTAAGGTGCCGGAAGATATCGTCACGGCCGTAGTCCTTGGCCAGGTCTTTCTCCTGCTCGGCGCGCTCGTTGTGCTTGTTCTGAAGGTCCTGCTCGGCGGACTGGTGCTGCTCACGGGCGGCCTTGACGAGGCGTCCCTCGCTCTTCTCAGAGGCATTGTCGGCAAGCATTCCATTCTCGATGAGCCAGATGCGCAACGAGTTGACTTTGTCGTGGAAGTAGTCGCGCACTGGCCCGGGCAGGTAAGCCTCGAGGCTGTAGACTGTTGGTTGATTTTTAGAGGAGTTGTTCCAGATCGTGCATTTGATATCAAGGTAACTTACGGATATCAGTGTCGGTCATCTCCTCATCCTCAAAATCACTCCAGTTGATGCCATTGTCTTGGCTGTCCTCAGCAAGGACAGATTCGATATCCTCCTCGGCCACAAGGCGTGACACGTCGCCAGCCTTCTGGGCCGAATAGTCTTCCCAGGCACGAACGGCCTTCTTAACGCCCTCGTCGTTGAAGTTGGGGTTGTGCTCTTCTTTGAAAGCGGCTAGGATGCTCTCGAGCTCCTCGGCTTTGGTCTTGTAATCGTTGCGCTCGGCAACGACCTTCCCCAGCACGTCGCGGAGCTCGACAATCCGGCCCTTGGCGAGGTTCGTCAGGATGCCGAGCTTGCCAACCCCTTCGCTGTGCACGATCTTGCCACGCTCCTGCCGTTCGGCCTCCTGCAGCCTCGTCTTGAGATCCTTCTCCCTGATCTCAAGATCCCGGATCTCACCACCAAGGCTCTCAATCTTTATTTCGACGCGACGGCGCAGTTCCCTGGCCTCCTTGACCATGCTACGCCGGCGCTTGTTGGCCCGCTCAAGGTTGTCTTTGCGCTCCTGGTCCACGCGGCGCCACTCCTTGCCAATGTCGGCACACTTGTTGGGGCACTTTACGCCGCCGGCGCCGCCGTACTCCTCGCTACCATCGCAGCAGAGCTCGTAGTCGCAGACGCCGTCGTTGACGTAGATGAAGGGGACGTAGCTGCCGATGTGGCCGTTGTTCTCGCACCAAAAGCCGGGCAGGGCATTGATGGTGTTGGTTGTGCCGGAGACAGAGCCCGGCAGCGGCTGGGGCGGGGACAGGGGGTCGAGGAGGGCACAGGCAGAGGTGCCGGGCTCGTCGGAGCCATCTGGGCAGTCGCACGAGTTGTCGTTGACCTTGGATATCGGGATGATTACGGACGGGTGGGATATGCAAGTGAATGTGTCCTTGTTTTCGTAGTACTTGGCAACTGTGGGTAGCAGGGTGATTGTTAGCAGTCAACCCCTAAACGAAGCCCATTTGGGGCGTCTTTAAATCTTTTGAAATGTGAAAAAGAATTGACGTGTGACGAACATTCTGGACCGACACCGCGGGGCACCGACGTAGCTGCAGAAACAGTAGCTGCGTGGGCGGCCACTCCCAAGCAGGCCAGAGCTTGTAGTCGCTGCATCCTGAAGACAGATTTGTAGGCGAATCTGGAGCGGATGTAGAAACAAGGTGAAGCTGGTACAATACTGCCTCGAGCTGATGTCAAATCGCTGTCAAAGCCTACTCGAAAGACCTGCAAGTCGAGAAGGTGGGATTCCGGAGAAGTGGAAGTTGAAGCCACGGAAAGCTTTGGTGGAGCCCAAATAGGTGTTGTTGACAACACAGAGTGGCCCCAGGGTATGACGAGGGGGTTTCGAGCTCCAACTGGCTGCACCAATCACAACGTCTATAGCACATGTTAGACAGCAACGCCCTTATGGAATCTGCCCGAGAATGGTTGGCTCATATTTCTACTTTTTCCTTCTTGTCCAGTGGGAATTTTGACACTATCTGATGCAGAGAAGCGCGTTTTCTTAAGGCGGTCTACTGTTGAGATTGCGAGCTTTCATGAGCTGTGATAAGTCTAGTCATTTTTGGCAGTCTAAGTTGTGTTTGACTGCGACAGCTTTCCATGGGCTCGCGATGACTTGCGCTTCGCTAAAATCCATCACCTGACTGGTTCGCTCTTGTATGTCTCCGCCATCTTCCGCCGCTTGTTCCTCTCTTCCTGCTCAGCGAGCACCTTTGCCGTTAACGACGCCGTCATGGCATTATTTATGCGGCTGTCAATGCCGCTAATCTTGCCCTTGCTGCTGTTCGACTTGGCCGTCTTGTCCCCGGAGCTATCGGTGCCCTCTCCTTCGGCCTTCCGCTTCTTCTTGCCACCACTCTTGTCCTTCTTCAGGCTGTGCGTGAGTCCCAGCGTTTTGAGCTCGTCCGATCGTTTCGCTAATCTCTGGACTTCGCTCTCGTCCGTTGGTAATATTGAGATCACGTCCCTCTCCACAAACGCACCGCTGCACTCGGGGCACTGCTTGTCTCCTTCCTCTGCGTCCTTCCCCGAGCCAGCGTTCGACGATGACCCAAGGCCAGTGGTCTCCCTTATCGCCACCTCGGCAAATACGTGGCCGCATGGGACCACATACACCGCCTTGACCGGTGAGCTCTCGGAGCCAAGCTCTTTCATGCTGATCGGACATGCTCGCACCTCCTTGCCTTTACTCTTGCCCTTGTCGCCGTCGTCGCCCTTGCGCACGTGAAACTTGAGCCGCACAATGTCCTTCAGCCCCTTGATCCCCGTCCTCTCGAACTCGGCGGTCTGGCCCTCGGGCAGCGGCGCTGCGGCATCGGGCGCGAGGCACTGCAATATGGACTCGTAGTTGTACAGCCGACCCCTTGCGTCCGACACGGTCGAGTCGAAGGCGAGCGGCTCCGAGGTGAGCGGGCAGAAAGCCCACAGATGCGCGAGGTTCTCGAGGAGCGTGGCTTTCAGCTCGGAACTGTTTTTGGCGCGCGCGGCCTCGCGTACGAGCTCGTGGCGCTTCGGGATTGAGCCGCCGTCGTTGCCCATGGTGTGCTTCGTCACTGATACGTAGAGATGTGTCTATGAGAGCGTAAGAGATATCGTGAGGACTGTTGTATTGGCGAAGCTCTGTAGAGTATGGCCGGCGTCGAGTGTTGTGAAGCTCGGCTGCTGATGGGCGATGATGTGTGAGGGTGCAAGTGTAAGGCTTGGAGTCCGCTGTTGAAATGCGCTAGCGCGAGATCCCAACCGGAGGTGACCCTCCTAACTTCCGTCGCGATGCTGCGATAAGATAAGCGCGGAGGGTAAGGTCGCGGCGCGTCGAATGCTCAGGATTGTTCCCCGTTGCTCCTCAGATTCCACAATCCCAACCGGCGACGAGCTGCACCTTGGATTGATCCAAATGTTGCATTCCAACTTTGGCGGCTGACTTTCATGCTGTTCTTGGGGGCATGCACAGCGACAGGCAGGCTCAGGCCCTGTTCCGAGCGGCATCACAGAAGAAGCCATCGCTCCATCGCTGCAGCTACGTGCACTGGCCCGAGAACAGATCTACGAGTTTCCTAATACTTCCTGCGGGTTTTCCGAGAACTTGTGTCGTTCTCGTATTATTGAAGCAATAAATGACTTTACATCATTAGCAGTTCGTTTCGCAGCGGTCAAGTCTCTCTAACCAATCAACTCAAATACTCACATGTGACAGAGGATGCACACTTGGAGCGAGTCACAGGGGCAAATCGTCAAGACGCTCCAAGGAACGAATTGACAGTAGGAGTACATCTCCATCGTCGATCCCCAATGGATTAAGCTGCAACGATCGAGGCAAATGCAAGTAGCACGTGTATAGCCAAGGTGGTGAACTAAGAACAGGAGCTAGGCGGGTGGTCAAGCACGACTAAGCGTCGTCCTGTCGTCATCGATGTCTCTCGCAGCTAAGTGCTTATATGGACCGCTTGACTTGGGGTGAAATTTCTAATGAGGAAGTATATCTGCTCCCTCTGAGTTTTGCGCAGACCACTGTCTCCATGCGAATCCAGCCATCAGCTCTGCGTACTTCAATTGTTATTTCGCGTTCAACAACTCGGAGACAATTCCACCCCAGCCTCGCAGCTATGCCTTCGTCTAAGGGCAAGCCCACGGACCCTGAGCTGCGGGAGGAGATCAAGGAGGGTAAGCAGCTCGTTTTCTTCGTATGCATCTATATCTTAGAATAACGCCAGCTAACACAGCACTCTTGTCGCGCACACTTAGAGATCAAGCAGGAGCCCAATAAATCTGGCGGAGGCGAGGGCCAATGGTCCGCGTGGAAGGCCAACAAGCTGGCCAAGGAGTACGAGAAGCAGGGCGGAGACTACGAGAACGAGGCCGGTTCAAAAAATGAGCCCAAGAAGGGCCTCCCGAGGAGAAGAGCGAAAGCAAGAAGCGCTACGAGACGCGGTCGTCGAGCGAATGAGCCATAGCTTTTCCGCAACGAAGTTTAATGTTTCTCCGTCCAGATCCGAGTCGCACTGAATTGAAGTCCCAGCTGCGCACATGAACTTCAAGCAGTGAATCGGATCACATGCTTGTGGGGCTTCTTCAATGGACCAAAAGTAAACCTCTTTCCCTGGTCTATGAAGAGCGAAGAGGGGCAAAAGTAATGATCGATGGCGGGCTCGATCCGCCGACCTTCAGTGTTCGCATCGTACGATGTTAGACTGACGTGATAACCAACTACACCAATCGACCTTAGCCAGAAACGATTTTGTTTCTTTGTTAGAGAACAGCGCTCTTAGCATTGACTCTATTGTGTGACGACGTGGCTTTCGAGTTGGCTCCAATGATCAGTGTAGCCAAGAGGGCCGGCATGCTGATACCGTTGCCTTGAGAGGTAAATTTAGGTGTAGTGTTTGGCTGGTGCATGTTCACGGATAGATATGTTTTACAGCTCGTTGAAGTTGTCAAACCGACAAACTTTTTTTTTTGCACGGACATTTGAAGATGTCTGTTTCATGCTGGCTGCCTCAGTCAGGAGAAGAGTGCCCTGACGCAGTCATGCCCGAAGATGCAGGCGGGGTCCAATAGCTCGTGCGCGCCAGGGAAGGCACTTGCGGCTGGCACACCTGCACACAGCCACCTGCACCTGCTTGTAGACCGCTACTACGGTAGCATGCCACTTGGGTCATCTCCATCTCCAGCTCAATCAACACATGACGGTTCTGACACTCTGGCAGCTCGTGATGGGACGAAAAAGCTTCGCGCAGATCCATAGACCTGGATGGTGGTGGCGGAGTCCTACAGGGCTATGACCCCGGACATGACCCAATGGATGCAGCCCAGAACTCAAACACCACATTCTAGATTCCATCATACCATGCGACTGGCTCGTAGCTGATGAGTATCGGTGTGCCTCTGTCTCTGCCTTGCGGCACGCTAAGGAACGATCCTCTAGCTAGCTGAGATTGCTCCCTTCTGGACCCTCTGCGCAGTTCGGGGGCTGCTGTCTTGACAGCGCAAGGGTGCAGGTCTCGGCCTCATGATCCGGACGAACTAGATCCTCAGCCCTGGGGAAAGGAGGCCGCATGCCCGGCCGCATGCCCGGCCGCATGAAGCAAACGGGCCCTAAAGCTTGTTGGCTGTTTGCTATATCAGTGCCAGAGGTCTAACGCTTGCTCGGTCGTGAAGTTCGTGGGTTTGTCGCCTTGTCCACGCACGAATCACGATTGACAGTGGGTTGTCCTACGTGATCATAAGCACACATCGCCTCTGCTGACCACCACGTGGGCTCATCTGGAAGGCATACAACAAATTCTCTATTTTCAGATTCTGCTCGGTTGATCTCGCTGCACAGCGGCCCAACGATCTGGGACAGAGGCTGTGAGTGCACCACATCCCTTACTTCGGTTGCCTCAACTAACCTCGGCGGAGCGGACAGTGTCACAAGAGACTCACGAATGATTGCTGAATGCAAGTCACACAAACACAACTATAAGAACTAGGAGTGGGATTCAAAAGGTTATCAAGAACAGTCATCCACGTCAAGACCTATCAGCAAAGCCGCAGCAGCAACACACCTACGAAGGCAAGAGTCAAGTTCCGTATTCTTGCTCATTTGCTAGAGTTTGCCCGGCGAGGCCAATAACCCTTAGATCTGGTCCATGACTTATCTGCCTCTCTGCCGCAAATAAAAAATTGAAAGCAACGAAGGGACAAGATGGTTAGTCCTGACTTCTCAGCCAAGAGGGCTTGGCGTTGCTAACGTTGTGCTACTGTCAATCTATAAAGACCCTGTGGAATTCGGTCTTCGGGGCGAAGTGCGATGATGCACCACAGCAGCAAGAAAAGCAGGAACAGTCAAGCGACGAAGAAACAATAACGGAAAAAGTGTCCGAGGAGGTAGAAGTCAGCAAATCATCCACTCCGGCTGACGCTACCACAAATGACAGACTCGCGGACCCGCGTGTCAACATCCACCTGATGGCATCGGGAGATGGGGTCATTGTCAGCGTCGTCCCCGCCGAGAAGCCGCCTCAGTCTATTTCCGCCTCGGGCCACGTACCCGTTGATATTGTCCTCGTTATCGACGTTTCGGGCAGCATGGGCAGTGAAGCGCCGGCGCCGGCTGAGGCTGGTGACACGAGCGGTGTTCGTGAGGACTTTGGGCTGTCAGTGCTCGACCTAACGAAGCACGCGGCTCGGACTATCATGGAGACACTTAACGAGGAAGACAGGCTCGCCATTGTCACCTTCAGTAACGGAGCAACGGTAAGCTGGGACAACTCCGACTCCTTAACGCAACCCCGAGAGTGTGTAGCTGAAATTCTCTCGCTCTTCGTCCACAGGTCCTGCAACCCCTAATATCCATGAACGTTGCCAACAAGGAGAGCACTGCTCGGAATATTGACAGCATGAAGCCGCTTGCGGCGACAAACATGTGGCAGGGCATCATACGCGGCTTGGACCAGTTTCAGCGCAATGGCGACGCTGAGTCGGGTCGCGTGCCTGCCCTTATGGTGCTCACTGACGGACGACCCAACTTTGGTGATCCGCCGAAGGGCTACGTTACCAAGCTCCGCGAGATGGCGCCGCTACCGGCGAGCATCCACACGTTTGGCTTCGGGTACCAACTCGACTGTTGGCTTCTGAAGGCTATTGCCGAGGTGGGGAGTGGCAACTTTTCGTTTATTCCCGATGCTGGCATGATTGTGAGTATTTCGCCTCACATTTGGCTCTATCCAGATCTTCGTCGTTTCGAATACTGACAGAGACGATTAACAGGGCACAGCCTTTATCCATGCTGTTGCCCACCTTCAGACAACCTACGCGACGCGCTGCATCCTTGAGGTTAAGACGCCGCTTTCCGCCAAGCTGCGGACAACACACGGAGATGTCATGAACGGGACCATGACGGGCGACGCCAGCGCCAAGATTACAGACACGCACCACGTACTTAATCTGAACCTGGGCAACCTGCAGTACGGCCAGTCGCGAGACATCTACCTCGAGTGCCGCAGCCGGATGGGCAACCGGTGGACATTCGAACAGGCCTTCACGGGAAGCAGGAACGCCGACAAGAACTTTGATCCCAAGACGCAAGCTGTGTTGAGCGCAAAGCTGGAGTATTCCCTTGTACAAAGCAAGGCGCGCACGGTGTCGGCGGACAAGCCGCTCCTCCGCTCGGCAGCTCCTGCGAAACAAGCAGCTGGCGGCGGCGAGGAGCAGGCGCAGAAAATGTCCGTGGCGGCAGCGGCATACCACAAGTCCCGCGCGCAGGTCTCCGAGTTTCTGGCGTCCTTCTTCAAGCCAGACCCGCACGCGGGATACGTCACATCGGTCAGCATCCGCGATATCCAAACCCTGCGCGACCGCCTCGCCGCGCTCTCCGCCAGCCTCCCTGCCCGCCGGTACCTCGCCGCCCAGTCCGTCTCTTCTCCCTCGCCCTACACGAAGCATCTGCAGTCCCTGCTCCAAGACGTCGACGGCCAGATGACCATCGCGTTGGCCAACAAAAAGTACTTCATCACCTGGGCCATCCCCTACTTCGCCAGCCTGTCCCACGCCCACTCGCGGCAGCTGTGCAACTCGTTCAAGGACCCCGGGCTGCAAGGATACAACGACAGCGCCTTCTTCCGCAGGTGCCGGGACGAGTTGGACAACGCTTTTGAGAGGATCGAGCCGCCCACGCCGTCGCGCTCCGTCACCCTTCCGCCGACGACGACAGCGACGACGACGACGATGACTGGCGATGCTGGTGTTAGTGTGGCTTCGTGCGGCAGCCTGCCGCCGGTGTATACACCCTGGGTACGCGGAGGCAGTAGCATAATGGCCAAGTACAATAACGCCGAAGCCTCGTGCTTCGCCGGGTCCACGCTCGTCCGGCTGCCGCCCGATGGCAAGCGTGCTCACCGGGTGCTGCCGATCAGCAGGCTCCGCGCAGGAATGCAAGTTTCGACGCCGCTCGGCCCGCGGGCGGTGCGGCACGTGCTTCGAACGCCGGTACGTGACGCGGCGTTGTGCCGCGTCGGCGACGGAGGTGCTTGCTCAGCAGCAGCAGCAGCAAGGACGGAGGGAGGAGCAGGAGCCGGAGGAAGAGGAGGAGTTCTCGTGACGGCCTGGCATCCGATCCGCATCACCTCGTCGCGGCCAGCCGGGACGAGCACCGGCTCGCAGGACGACGAGACATTCTCCACAGAGTGGCTGTTCCCCGCGGATTCCGTGGCGCTCGGGGAGGGTGATGTGGTTCGGTACACGGGCGCCGTGTACTCCGTCATGCTGGAGCCCGACGCGGACCCGCGGGCCCATGCCATCCACGTCAGCAACACCGGGGAAGATCGACGACAAAGCGGAGCAGGCGGGAAGGTAGTGATCTGGGGCATCACGCTCGGCCACGGCATCACTGCCGCCGCCTCGTCCGCGCCAGACGTCCGTGCGCACGCCTTCTTCGGGGACTATGCCGCGGTCGAAAAGGCCCTGCTCAGCCTCGCGGCCGCCGAGAGGCGGCGGCATGTCGTCGCTGCCGCCGCCTCCGCTGTGCACGGTCTTGGGGCGGATGGGAAGAAGAGGAAGAAAAGGACGAAGAAGACACAGAGAGCAAGAGGGGTCGTGTCGAGCGCCGGGGTGGCGAGGGATTTGGATACCGGTCTCGTTCGTGGGTTCCGGCCGCTTTGATCTGGTGTTTCTGCTAGTTTTCTGATCGGGAACGCGGGGGCTAGGGCGCGTGGGGGACGAGGCTTGACGAGATACATGCGTACATGCTTACTTCAGGTAGATACCATCTCAATGAATCTGCGTATCTCTGTCCTTTGTTCTCGTCGCGGGCCAAGGAAAATTGTCTACTACTCTTCTGAAAGCGTTGGGATCCAATTCCCGGGATTGAGTGGAACATGTGTCATTGCGTGTCCCCGTTGGAACTCTAGAGGTGCGAGGAAACAACTCATAAACGTGACAACTGTACATCGACCTGCCTTCTGTGTATATCCACTCCTCAGTCGTGTCTTGTCTATATCTAGATCTTGGAACCTCGGGTACTTCTAGCCGCTCGGTGACGAGATTTTTTTGGATTTTTTTTCCTCATGCCGTGTGTTTTGCATCAATCTTTAACCACCTTGGCATCCATTCCTCACTTCCGCAGCATCTCCCGGAACTGATCCGACACAAAAGTGTACACGCACAGCAGGACACCGCCTCCGGGGCCGAGACGCATGACCTTGGGCACGAAGCCCTTGTACAGCGCCGCGAAGCCCTCCTCCTTGAAGACAGTGCCGCAGGCGGGCCATGCCCAGTTGTACTTGGGCGCGTAGCCTGCAACCTTGGGGCTGTTCTGGATGCGAGACTTGACAACGTCCATGGGAGTGTTGACAATGGTTCCGCTGTGGGTTAAGTGGACGGGAAGTCAGCTTGCACTCTGCTACAAAGGGAAAGATAGAGCGCGTGGTCTGAACATACACGGTACCACCGATGGAACCAGCGATGATGTTGTTGATCATGTCCTCCTTCTTCGTCTTGGCTGTGGGCAGAAATTCGCGGACTTGGAAGATGCAGCCAAAGTAACTACAGATTCGGGTTAGTGATCAAGAAATGGCCTTGAGGAGAGTCTCGTTGCCATACCCAGCGTTCCACAGAATGTGCCTCCACATAGTGCTCTCGAGACCGTTGTACAGAGCCAGGACGCCCTCGTTGCGGACAGTCTTGGCAACGACGTCCAAGGCGCCGGTGTACTTTCCGGCAGACGCCTTGTCTTGCAGCCTGATCTTGACAAGCTCAAAGGGTACGACGACGAAGGACTCGGTTGCTCCGGCCGTGGCGCCCGTCAGGATGGAGAGCGACTGGTTCATCTTTTCGTAACCGAGGGTCCTGCGGTAGAACTTGCCCCACTCATCGTTGGCGGCGAACTTGGTCGCACGCTTGGGCGCCTCCATGAGGATGGGGGCGTTGATGCCGCGGTACAGTCTCGAGAAGCTGATGTGGTTGTTAGTAGGGTGTTCTTTACCGTTGTGCCCATGCCGTAATGCTGGCACCAAGTTAACAAAGCTTACCCCTCGTTCTTGATGATCTTCCTGAAAGCATCTCCCATGCCATTATAGTGGTCGGGGCCTGAAGTGGTTGTCTGAAGCTGTCTGTTTCTCGAGGTGAGTAGGGTTGGTCGCGATGCGACTTGCGATGGCTGATGAGCGCTTACACTCTGGTCTTGACGACATCAAGAGGGTACCTGTCAGGCGATTGAGATGTTAGCGATCGGACGGCCCCGGCTATGCTACTGGCGGTACTTTGCGACGGGGTCTGCTGCGACTTGGAGGGTGGAACAGGATACTCACATCAATAGAATCTGGGGTCGGGGAGACACGGTTAGTGACAACACGCGCGCGAAGAGGTCAAAATTTTTAGACACACCTCAGAGACACCAGCAATGGCGCCTATCATAGGCTTCAATGTCAGCTAAGTGCTGGGAGAAGCCGGCCAGAGGCCGCACGGGTCATGTGGCGGGGCTGAGCAACTAGGAGGGCGCGGCAGGAAGAGGACGGACCTGCAGCAAACTGGTAGGCAAAGGGGAGGGGCTGCTCGGAGGCCATGGCGGCGGTCGTGCGGGCTGCGCGGAGGAAGTCGAACTGGCTGAGTATGGCGAGATGGAGGCGAGTTCGGACAGGCACGCGACAACGACGACGATGGCGACGAGCTGTAGACGGAAGTGTTGATCAAGTCGGGTGCAGGAGTGTCGGGTGGGGACTCCGGCTGCGGGAAAAAGTTCAGGCACGGCATGGCTGGCAGGGTGCACATGCGGCAGGCTAGCTCTAGCCGGCGCAGTCGGCGCCAGTCTTTGTCCTTATCCGAACCCCCCACCTCAACGGTTCCAAGTTCATCATTTCACACTCGCAATTCCTTCTCACAATACGTTGGCATTACTGCTCTGGTTGGGAGCCTCTGTCTAACTGGGAGCATCCATAGTTGTCGGCACTCGCCCGCAGTCCCCACGTTATGATCCGCATCCGACCGTCGGGTGAGAACCTCCCCGCGAGGACGGCTGAATCCCCGAGGCATCACGACCATGACTACACAGAGCACAACCAAGAATGAGAGTGAACCACTGGCCTGGCCATCAACCTTGACAGTCCCCACACGGGCAGGGTGCCGTAGGGTGCCGCAGCCTGTACTCCCGATCGGCTCCAGATGACATGCAGCCTGCAGCTGGCCTGGAGGGAAGGCTTGCATTGCTCGTCCGACATCGGCCTCGGCGGGCGGGCGTTGGTGCGAATGTTATAGCCACATGGCAGCTTCAAGTGTGTATAACACCTTGAGGCACGCTATTGTCGCGGCCGGTCAAATTGGCATCTGAAGTCGAGGCATGCGGCACTGCGACAGCTGCCAATTGGCCCGCTGCACGCCCCGCAGCGCGAGCTCACCTCCGGCGCGCAGGCGCGCGTGCCTGCCCATCCCAGGACAGATGCCCTCTAAACCCCGCGGCTTCTAACCCCGAAGCCAGACTTGAGGGTTCATGACACGCAGACTGCATTCTGCCTGCCCCTCGCCCTCCTCGACACAGCAACCCGAGCCATTTCCCACGACATATCGAACGCCCGCCCGTCGAGTCTACATCACATCGCCATCTCCAGCTTCGGACCACAGCTGACGGACCATACCACACGACCAGTGCGCTGACGGCCCACCTCGGTACACTTTGCCACTCCCACCACCCGCCCCTTGTCGAAAGTACACAGCTCGCCCATTATCGCCCCAAAGCCCGCCACCACGCCCGTCCCGCCGACCGGACACCGTCACCAACTTGAACACCACCTTGACACCAGCCTGCGCGCATCACCGACCACACACGCCTCCCCAGCCCGACTCAGACGTCAAAGCACTTTCAACGCTGCACCTTTAAATACGCCGTGATCCCCAGAGACTCACAGCGAGGTGCCACTTGACAGTGCTTTAGACAATACACCTTTGCGCGGACTCTCTCACCACACATGAGTCATCTTCTGTGGAAATTCTTCTGGGAAAATGATGTCGACAAATTTCGTCGGCACCTGGCCGTCGCCGGCCCTTCCCAGAACTATGCCGTCAAGAACACAACGTCCATAGGCAGCCCTGGCACCTCAGCCAACTCGCCTCGCCCCAACACCAAGACTCGCAAGGTCTCTGGCCCCCACGCAATCGCCTCTCCAGCCGCCGCGTCCAGCTCCAAATCAACCGGCCAATTTGGCAAGACAGATGTTAATTGTCGCGATCATGCGGGCCTGACCATCTTGCACCGCATCGCTTCCTCGACGGCCTCGAGCGCGATAGACTTTGCCCAAGCCATCCTTGGCCACCCCTCGATCGACTTATATGCACAAGATGCCGAGAACGGCTGGAATGCTCTCCATCGAGCGCTATATGCGGGTAATATCTCAATTGCGAGGTTATTGCTGAATAAAGAACGTCGAGACTTAGTCGAGTCTCTCGGCCCGACCACTACAAAGATCGGCCACTTAATCAAGACCAAGGATTTAGAAGGAAATAGCCCTTTCGATCTTTACAATGCAAGCATTGCTCTGCGCACGCTCAAGGTGACGGAGGACAACACTCATCTAGATTCCGACTCCGATGGCGAGGCTGCGAATGCCGAGGACTCTGGGTGAGTCCTACTGCAAAATCTGTTCTTTTCAGCAATACCGTTTTTTCTGCTAACTGCTATTAGACACTTGTTGCATGCAAAGATGACAGGATTGGGAGAGGAAGTATTTACCTTCGGCACCAACCATAATCTCAATCTCGGCCTTGGCGACGAAGACGACCGCCAGTTCCCCGAACGAATCGTTCTTAACAGACCGGATGTTCTGGTGCAATACTTTCACGACATCTATATGAAACAAAGAAACAGTGTTGCAGGCGCAGCTGGAAAATACTCGAACGAGACCTTTGAGGTGCCGGCTCTCATTGAAAACAGGCCACTCATGATCCACGATATCGTAATGTCGAAGCTGCACACGGCAGTATTGACGACAGATCCGCTATCGAATTTATACATCTGCGGCGTCGGCCGAGGTGGGCGACTCGGACTGGGTGATGAGAACACGCAGTTCTCGTTCAAACCCGTTCAAGGCGGCTTGGCGGACCGCAGAGTACTACAGGTTGCCCTTGGGCTGAATCATAGCTTGGCCGTCACTAGCAGTGGCGAACTGTGGGCTTGGGGGTCCAACTCCCATTCACAGCTCGGCTATGTGCTGCCAACACCTCCAAAGCCAGACGAAGAGCCTAGCAGCCTTGTGCCAAGACAGGTCTTTGGTACTTTGAAGAAAGAAATGGTCCTCGGAGTTGCCGCCTCAACCATACACTCTGTTGCGCACACGGGAACATCGCTCTTCTGCTGGGGCAAGAACGTCGGCCAACTGGCTCTTATGGATGCGGATTCAAGGTCGCTCGACATCCAGACAACGCCTCGCAAAGTCGCTGCTACTCTCTTGGCGAACCACTCCTCGATCCTCATGGTGTCGGCAATCGACAAAGCAACAACATGCTTGTTTGAAGATTACACTGTGTGTGTCTTTACTAGCTTTGGGTACAACATGATTCGTTTTTCCTTCCAGGACGCCTTTGCAAATTCGCCCCTTCGGAGGTCATATGGAGTGGCAAGGCCTGACCCTGGCGCGCGCGAGATTCACTACATCACATCTGGAGGAGAAACCATTGCGGCGTTGACTGGCTCGGGAGACTTGTACACAAGCACAATCAAGCATACTTCCGAAGGTGGTGCGTCAGTCTCGACCACTAATCCGTCCAAAATCAAGGATGCAATCACCAACCCTCAGTGTGTTTGGAACTCGCGCAAGGATGAGGCAAAGTCCGTCACAGTCGGCGAGGACGGTGCAGTCATGATCTCCACGCAGTCTGGTGCTGTTTGGCGTCGAGTCAAACGGACCAAAGCAAAAGACACCAGGCTTGGGAAGGCTGGCGATGGCAAACGCAGGGATGTCAAGTGGCAGCGTGTCCCATATATCACAGATGTTGTCGCTGTGCGAAGCTCTCCACACGGCGCATATGCCGCCATCCGCAAAGATTGCGACGTGACACGCGAGCAGATCGAGGTCGATGAGCAAAGTCTATGGGACGATATTGCACCATTGATATCCTTGCAGGGCTTCAAGGCTCATAACTCGAAGGGCCGAGAGAACAAGGACACCTGGCGATTCCAGGATCCCGAGGCTCTACTAGGAAGAGTAGATGCCCTGGGTTACGAAGTTCTTACATCGACGGATCTGGAGGAGGATCTCATCTCACACTTCCAAAGCTGGGGCTACAAAAACGCACCGCTCGGAGTTGTCTTGAAAACTTCAGCACATCCAAATGTTCTGATTCCAGTCCATTCGTGGATCTTGTCAGCCCGAAGTAGCGTGCTCCGTGCAGGACTCCAGAGGTGCCGCGAGACAGGGTCTTTTGAAATTTCAGACCTTCTCTCCATCAAAGACTCCGACGGGCAGCTATTAATTGAGTTCACCAACGGCATCGACTTGATCACCCTCCTCAACCTGGTGGTCTACGCCTATCTTGACTGCGTCATTCCTGCTTGGAACTTCACTCGCCAGTCGCCGCCTTTAGCATCCCGCTATCGGCAGATCCGTAATGAGCTCATGAAGCTCGCCAAGGAACTCAACGTCATGAAATTAGAAGCGGCTGTGCGAATTCAGAGCTCGCCGCCTCGCTCCATGGCAAGCGACTTTGGTGCAGCTATCGACGACCCAACCTTCTTCGAGGACGGTGATGCGATACTGGAACTTGATGGTGACGAGGTTCCGGTCCATAGCACATTCCTATGTCAAAGGTGCCCGTGGTTTCAAGGACTCTTCAATGGCCGCTCACGGGGCATGTGGCTCGATGGCCGGCGTGCCGAGTCTGAGCGAGTCAGGCTAGACATGACGCACATGGATCCAGAGTCCTTTCACTACGTCCTGCAGTACCTGTACAGTGATATCGGCGACGATCTATTCAACGAGGTTGTGGCAGAAAGCATCGACGAATTCTCAGAGCTTGTTATGGACGTCATGGGCATCGCCAATGAACTGATGCTTGACCGCTTATCGCAGATCTGCCAGAAGATATTGGGTCGTTTTGGTAAGTGCCGCCTTGCAGATCAGTCATTGGACAGCAATCGATGCTAATTTGTGCGACAGTGACCACCCGTAACATTTCCACTCTTCTGAACCTCATTAGCCCTTGCACTGTCACCGAGTTCAAAGATAAGGGCCTGGAATATATCTGTCTTCAAATGGAGTCCATGCTTGAAAACCAGTAAGCACAAGCGCTCCCATGTTTATGCTCACCCTCGCTAATAATCTGCCAGTCTTCTGGACGATCTCGATGAGGATCTACTTCGGGAGCTTGATGAGGTTGTCAAGGACAACCAGCTGTCAAGATGTCCATTTGTCCGGAGTGGACGAACCACGCTCCTTCTGCATGATCGGTATCCCCAACTTGCACAAGATATCGAAGAAGAGAGACAAGTGCGAGTAAAGGAGGTCGCATACAAATCTATGCAGAGGGAGGACGAGAAGAAATTGGCGTCATCTTTCAGGATCCGATTCGGCAGTCCGGACGACGTCGGTGGGCTTTCTCCCACGCCTGAAAGCCGGCCAAAGACTACAAAGACGCCTCGTAACGAACCATTCAGCCCCAGCCTGCGCCCCAAAGATTCTCAGGCAGATCTGATTTTCGATATGGAGGATGAGGAGGGATCAATAAGTCCGATATCGCCAAGTGCTCGCACTGCGGGAAAGAGCAAGTCTCGAGATCATGCTCTCTTCTCAAGCTCTGTCGAAGGCATCAACAAGACTGAGCGCAAGCACGCAGATTTGCATGGGCTTTTTAGGGCGAAGAGCCCGGCTCAAAGTTTAACGACGCAAAGCGGCATAGCATTTCCTCGAACGCCGCCAGTGGGCGCTGACAAAAGAACGTCCTCAACAAGCAGTCCCTGGGCCGCCTCTGTGATGCCGACGGAGCGACTTGATCTACGCCAAGTACTCGCAGATCCCAAAGCACCCCAGTCAGCACTTTCAGACGGCCTGGCTGCCCAGAAAGCCGAAAGTGCAGTCAAAGGTAACACACCGCAAAAGATATCTCAAAAGGAGCGAAAACGACGGCAGCAGCAGCAAGCGGAGGACCTAGCACGCGAAGAGCAATCGGCCAAAACTCAACCGCATACACCATGGATCACGGCAGGAGAAAAGACGGAAACACCCTGGAGAAAAGCAGTGTCACCACAGGCGCCCTCCTTGAAAGATATGCTTGACACTGGCTCGGCGTTCTCGACTTCTGCCACCATCAATATCAAGCCTCTCGTGGCAGCCGAGGCTACTTCGAGCTCGAGCACTCCTCGGCGCACAGCTTCACCAGATACGCGCTTCCCGGGTCAAAAGAGCAATAGCAACAATGCGCTCCAGCAATCATCGTCCCAGCTAGCGCGCGCCGAAGCACCACCACTCGTGCCGCACTCAAAGTCATACATCAAGCGAGCACCAAAACCAGATCAGGAGCTGGGACTTGGACTTGCAGACATCATTGAACAGGAGCAACGCGAGCAAAAGAGTGTGCGGGAAGCTGTTGCTAAACGTAGCCTGCAGGAGATTCAGCAAGAGCAGGAGTTTCAACTGTGGTGGGATCAGGAAAGTCGGCGCATGCAGGAAGAAGAACTGTCACGTCTGGCCTTGGTCAAAAAGGCGAGCGAGGGCAGTTCTCGTCGTGGACGTGGCAGCAAGTCTAAAGGCGGTAGCCGGCGTGGAGCTGTTGCCGAGGCGGACTCCAGAACCGGATCGGGTAATACTACTGCTACTGCTGCTGCTCATTCCGAGGCTGGTGGCGGCGAGAAAGCGATTCATAACAATGGTGGGTCCAGCACAGGAGGAAGTGGACGAGGCCGCAGCGGGAGAGGCAGGGCCGGCGATAAAGCCGGCAGAAATAAGTCCGGACCGCCTAGAAAAACATCGAAGGTGTAATTCCCGGTCACCGTTGGGTTTGGGAAGTTCTATTGCACATATTACGCCGAACATAAACGAAATTTGGGGTACAACTACATGTCTTGAAGCTTCCAAACAGCATCAGAGGAGTTCTGGGCATTGCATGAGGTGCATAGGTACAATTTAAATAGATATATCCTAGGAGGGGTACGAAACGATACTAATCGTCGAGGTGCTGGAAACTTTGTGAATGACGATATGAAGTGAGTGGTTCAAGTCGCGCCAACAGCAGTGGGCGGGCAGTGCTGCACGTCGTGGCGGCTAAGATGGAAGCGCGGAAAGCCTGCGCACAGAGCCCCATAAAAAAGATTCTCATCGCAGGCACAGATGCTCCGAGCTGCAAGTTGCTTCCCAGGGTTCTTTTTCCCGAACTGTGCGCTTTCTACCTTCACCCATTACGACTTTTTGAGCAACACTGCAACACCGGTGTGGCGCAAAACGGCACAGCACACACGCGCGAGCATCGACAGAAGCGACAGAATCATAGACGATCTTGCACAAGACTTTGAACTGCACCCCAGCGAGGAGCAGTAGCAGCAGCAGCAAAAACCTGACGGGACAACGACAAGCGGCGCGCGACGCACGTGGAACGACAAACCATTCACCCACTTCAGCAAGGAGGGAAAATTCTAGAACAAGAAGACAAACAACAAAAAAACGACAAGCAAAACGCCATGGCGCAGAAGCGCAAGCGGCCCAGCGGCGAGCCGTCCCTGCGGGACAAGCTCGTGGGCTGGAACAAGGCGCTGGTGCGGGCGTTCAAGACGGCCAAAGGGTTCGAGCGGCAGCGGCTCAGCAAGCGGATCCGTGAGGCCGGCGCTGCCGCCACCGCCGACCAGCAGGCCAAGACGGAGCGGCTGGAGAGGGAGGTCGCGGTGCTGAAGAGCATCGACCTGCACCAGCTCGCGCACCAGCACCTGTCGTCCTCGCTGCTCCGGGTCAAGGGGGTCGCCGAGTCGCCGAACCTACCGCACGAGATCAAGCCCATCCCCAAGCCCGAGAGCCTGAGCGAGGAGCAGCGCGCAGCGCTGCACAACGTCACGAGCGGGCTGTGCAACCGGAAGCAGGTCCGCGACGTCATCGAGGAGGCCGTCATGGGCACGTGCATTGCCCTGCGGGTGGCCATGCCAGATAAGAGGAAAGGCGGGAAGAGTGGTGCTGCTGGCGCGAAGAAGAATGACAAGGCTGGTGAGGTAGAGGAGGAAGAGGGGGCTGATGAGAGGGGGCCTGCCAAGAAGAACAAGAGCGACCCAGCGGCGGGCGACAAGAAACAAAAAACGAAGGCTGGCGAGGCAGATGCGCTTGTCCTGATCAAACGGAAGCGACAAGATGCAAGCGGCAGCGAACATGATCTGGAACAAGGGACCGATGCTAGCGTGTCGGGAGGCGAGGAGAACGACGACGACGACAACGAAGACGCCTTCGAAGGTTTCTCTGATATCGAGGCTGAGGAAAGGGCGGTTGCAAAGTACGACGCGCTTGTTGGCGGATCGAGCGACGAGGACGAGGACAATGTTCCCCTAGACAATAACGAGGACGAAGAAAGCAGTGAGGGAGGGGACGCATCGCTAGACGAGCGCATGATTGCGCGGTACGACAAGCTGCTTGCTGCCTCTAGCGACGAGGAGACTGACGAGCAAGGGCGAGGCTTGGGAAGCGACGAGGAGGATGAGCCGTCGGGCACGCGGGCACGCGCGGTACGCCGGACGACAGCGGACGATATATCCCTGTCTTCTGGAGACGAGGACGACGACCTACCACCAGGTGGCGACGATCTAAACCGGGAGTTCTCTGGCGCCGAGTCCTCCGATGAAGCAGAGTACGATGTGGACGGCACCAGCGACTCCGAGGAAGAACCAAACGACGACGAGAACCAAGACGAGGTTATCTCCGGCTCCGGCTCTAGCTCCGACGTGCCAGCATCGAAAAAGACAAAGCTCTCCAGTACCGCCAAGACAAAGACAGCAAGGTCAGTAAATACCAGCACGGGCACCTCCGCCTTCCTGCCCACGCTCATGGGCGGCTACTTGTCCAACTCTGAGTCCGAGGCGTCGGATCTGGACATGGCGCCCTCGCTCAAGAAGAACCGCCGCGGCCAGCGCGCGCGGCAGGCCATCTGGGAGAAGAAATTTGGGGACAAGGCCAAGCACTTTTCCAAGCCGCAGGCCTCACAGAACGCGCGGGACCTCGGTTGGGACCCGCGGCGCGGTGCCGTCGGCGGTGATGGCGACGGCGAGCCCGCAGGGCCCTGGAAGCAGGGGATACGAAATCCGTTTGACAAGAGGGCCAAGGACGAGGGGATGCACCCGGAGCGACAGATGGCCATCGACCGCGGGGGTAATGAGAACTTTGGCACGCGGGATCGGGGCCAGAGGCAAGCTGCTCGCGGTGGCAGTGGTGGAGGAGGGTCTTCACGGGACCAGGGTTCCGCCGGACGTGGTGGTGGTAGGGGCCACGGCAGCGGCATGTCCAGGGGAGGAAGGGGTGGCCCTGAGGGAGGATTATCGAGAGGTGGTGGTGGCGGCGGCGGCGGCGGTAGAGGCAGAAGAGATGCCGGTCACAGTTATGGCAGTGTTCCAGCGGCAGCACCAGCCAAGCCACCGCCGCCGCCGACGAAGCGCGACGACACGGGGCCGCTGCATCCCAGTTGGGCAGCGGCGAAAAAGGCCAAGGAGGAGGCTGGAAAGATTGCGTTCCTTGGGAAGAAGGTCGTTTTTGACTAAACCCATTGGTCTGCAGTAGCATAATTATTGGAACGATTACCATGTCAATCCTCAAAGCGCCGTACGATGCACGATTTTGGAGACGACAAAGATAGAGGAGATTTTGCATTGATATCTGTGTGTTCAGCTAACTATCTCAAGGGGGGGAAATGGGGATGGTCATCGCCTTTTCACGTGGCGCCAAATCCTTCCTAATTCAACGCTTTTCAATTAAGGGAGAGGCAGTAAGTTGCCACGAGGGGAATCCTGGAGCTCTCTTATCGTCTCAGAGTTGTTTCTGCCAAAATGCAAAACCAGATGACGGGAGATCTGATGTCTGAAATTTCAAGTCTTGGCTGATGTGTCGCACATAATCATATGCCGAACGAAAGTCTGAGTGTTACCGCACTTTCGGTGTGCCGCCTGTGTTTGATATTGGAGCGATCTCATGGGGTTCAGTGTGTTGAAGGTCGAGTTCCGGGCTATTGCTGGAAGCCCGAAATGTTGTGTGTCGTTGACTTCCCAATTTTCATCTTCTGGAGAAGTGTTCTCTGAGAACCTGCTCTGTGGCAATGCGCGATTGTTGTCACAGTAATTCTCTCCTGGCTGATCATAAATCAGCTTCTACTCCGGACGAATTCTCTTGACCGAGACGATGCTGCGCTAAATATAATCATCATCATCGTCAGTGTCCTCGTCAGCAATCGAGTAGGCGTTTTCTCGCGTGCCGTCGCCGCAGAGATCCTTGCGCTTTGAAGTCGCCGCCAGGAAGTCTGCAACAAGAGCACGATTTTCGCTCTCCTCGACTGTCTCGTTCTTGATCAGGTGGTCGGTCTTATTGTACGCGTCAAAAGGAGAGCGGGACGTCGTTCTCGGCAGATATGTTTGTGAACCGTCCCAGGCACCTCGGAAGTTCCCAAAGAGCTGGTGGGGGGGTTGAGTCGCTGAGAAGTTTTCGACCTCTTTCCCCTTTGAAGAGCCTGCGCGCGAGGTCGCGTTGCTTCTTCGGGAAGAATTGTCGTTTCTTCCGACGAAAAGGCCGCTAGAGGTTGTTGACGGACTGCTGTGCCTGGACTGCCGCACAAAGAGTCCTTCGTCCGAGCTCGAGTCTGAATTGTCAGGGACATCGCGATCTGCCATCTTGACATCTGTGTCCTCGCCGTTGTCTGTCGAGTCAATTGCCGCGCGGGGAGAAGAATATTCGAGCGCGCCGAGGCCAATTGGCGTATAAACTGGCGGACTCGTGGACTCGTGCTCCATCATGTCCTCGTCTGGGCCATGTTCATCCGTGCTTGACAAGTCATCACCATGGCTCTCATCGTTATCGGCGTTCTGGCTTCCGTCCAAAGTGCTCTTCTCCGTCTCATCATCGTCGTCGTCCAGGTCGTTCATGATCTTACCGCCGTAAACAAATGTGGCGACTGGTCGGATTATTCCGGATGTGCAGGTCGGGCGCGGCCTCGCCGAAATGATAGAAGCAGCCCGACTGACAGTAGAAAGAGACGGTCTAGCAGATGGGCCAGCATGTTGACCAGAAGAGATACTCGCAGACTTGATGCTTCCAATGGGCCCATGAAAGAGTGGTTGCGGAATCGGAATGCTGAGGCTGGAATCGCTAGCAGCGTCTGAAACTACCACATCAACTTCTTCATTCTCCTCCTCGACGGGCTCTTCTGTCTCCCACGCGGTGGTGCCTATGGCTGGGTAGATGGGGGTACCTCGAGCTGTGGCCTGATCCTTCTTGCTCGTAACATCGAATAAAAGCTCCGCAATCTTCTTATCAGAGGGAGGTGGCTTCTAGTCTCCTAGGCCTCCGATTTGCGGTAAGTTGTGCAGAGCAGATGCATTAGCGAATGCCTCTGTTTTCGGAAGCGTCACGACAGAGTTGACGTCTTCTACGAACGTGTGGTCGCGCACAGGCTGACGAGGATTCGCGCCGTTCACCTCGTACAGGCGAATCCATTTCATGCCGCGCAGCGCGTAGATGTAGTCGATACCGTGGCATGTACGTAGACTACGGAAGCGACGATGGTTTGCCTGCATCTGCGTGCGGTGGCACATAGCCCCAAAGACATCCTGCTCCATGATGTCCTTTTCGTGGTACTTCTTGACGTAGTCCGCTTCATACTTCATCTCATAACGGCGCCGCATCCGCTGGTCATCGGACTCGGCAATGTGGATGGCAAAGGTCCTAAGACTGAGAGCAATTAGAAGCATCTTGAGAGGCAGCGTACGCTGGTTAGTCTTCCAGATCTTGGGGTTAGCCGCGGTTATCTTGTCGTTATCAGGGTCTTCAGTAATGATATGTTCCTTGGGAGCCATAAGAGAGCCGTGCCAAAATAGCTCGATATCACGAACACGGGCGACTCTGGCTGGTCCGATACCGTTGAAGAATCTGCCCAGCTCACCAAGTGACGAGAAAGCAAAGGTGTTATTACCGTAGAATGCATGGACGCCAATGTAGCACCACCGCTTACATACGAGGAATTCTTTGAGAACGTTAGCAGGCTTATGCGCCGTGCTTACACAGCACTTTTTGTTGCGCCAGTGGAAGCGGTGCGGAATCTCGCTACATCTCTCGCGGTTCTCTGCTGGGAAGTTTGGTGGTGCGCAGCCATGATCGAGACGAGACAAGCAATGGACTAGGCCGGGCTTAACGAAGATAAGCTTGAAAATCATCGTCTGCACCGATTCTGGAAGGTCGTTAAAGGGGAAGCATCTCTTGTGAGTAGCCTCAATAAATTTCATTGGCTGTGAAGTGCTGCTAAAGGCGAATGGCGTGGCTAACTCCGATACATATCGAGGAACGGTGAAGTTACTGAATAACGGCCAAATAGTAGGTTCATTTAGCTTGAAACCTTGCGCCTTCGCGCCCTCCAAGGCGGGCCGATATGCTTTTCTTAGGTCTGAGCTATTTAGTATCAGTGTTTTAAGCTCAAGATCTGGGTGTGTACGCCGAGGAGATTGGCTCAGGTTCTCCTGTCGGCAGAATCGTCGATACACCTTTTTGTACTCCGCTGCGTTGAAATTATCGGAGTAAGTAGCAAGGTAATTACGGAGTGAAACCTCCCACCGCTGCGAGTTTTGGTCAGTCTTACTATCACGTATACGAGATGGTAATGTGAGAACTTACCTCTTCAGGCTCTTTGCTGTGGTTCAGTTTATCCTTCAGTTCTTTGTTCTCCTGCTCTAGCTCTTTGTTCTTCTTGACGACCTCATCAACAAACGTCCTGAGCTTTATAAAGTTTATGCGCAGTTTCCCAAAGCGAGTCTCGAGCGAGTCATGCTTCATTTTGAGCTCGGCGTGGGCCTGTTGGCCTGCGTTACACGCCTCCATCCTCTGCATCGTCCGCTCGTTTTGTTGCTGGAGGGCATGACGCTGTTGCTGCATAGCTTCCGCCATGGAAGAGACCTCATTCTGCTGAGTGTCCCAGCCGGCATGCTCGGAGTCGCTGTCATCCGGATCTTGGCTTGGTTCTGAATCGGCGTCGTCCATGTCATCTAGGACACTCGGTTGCACGGATTCGTCTTCATCTGTGTTTGCAAAATATCAGCGCTGCATTGAAATCATGTGCACTTCGACTCGGATGCTAACCTTCTGAGGACATTTCCATTGTGCTGTCAGCATCATCGTCCCCGTTGCCGACACTGCGTCTGCGGTGGTGAGTGTCATTTCCATCACCGTCCTGGCTGATCATGTCGTCGTCATCACCGTATAGTGAGAACGACGGCATGGTCCCGGCTTTTGTATGGAATCGCCGATATCGAGCGTGGTGGTGGGTGTTAATAATGGTTGTCGTGATGATTTGAGGCTATGATCTATGGGATGAAAATTGTGCAATCTCAAGAAGTGTTCTCGATTATGATCAGACCGTCTGATTAAATAGAGTCTAGGTTGAATTTGGCAAAGCGATTAGCAGGATGGAATGTGTATGGGAACAAGCTCTGCATCAAGCGAGGCCTGAGGGAAGGTGAGTTAAGGGACGATGGAGAGAGAACAAATCGAGCGACTCGAAGTAAGGCCGGAATTCTGGGATGAGCTTCGAGGCACTATTTATTGGCCGAGAACACTCTGATATTGAGAAGAATGAAAGAGTATTACTTACAGATCACAATTGCAACATAAAGTGGAGACTACTGATAGCTGGGAAGGTGCGTGTGCTGCTTTGGGCCTTGATTTTCTGCTTGAGGTTGTTTGATCTAGTGATATCGAGGTGAGCAACGAGGACTTTGGGAGGTTAGAGAGGGAAGTTGCGGTTTTCGTTTGTTTGCTCTCTGTGTTGATCAAGTATTTCAAGCCCTGGTGATGGTGACTTTGATCTGAAGTGTGGTATCGAGGCACACTTAAGAAGCTCAGGGTTGAATAATGAAGCAATTATTAGGGGCAGGGGAGGTGGACGATGTTCTGTGTCGAATTGATTAGCAAAACTGTTGAATCAAGTGATGTGCGTGATGTTGTGTTGTGCTTAGAGGAAGGTGGATTCGGCAACAAAGTAGGGCACAGGCAAGTTGTGGAGATGAGGTTGGGCAAGACGTAAGAAGTTGTCGAGAAGGGTTGTCGAGCAGAGGTTGCCCCTGGGTTGCACTTACGACTATGAGGCGCCGATACTGCAGGTTGAGGTGAAAGGGGAATAGCAAAGAAAGTGCTTGGTTGCCAGTCAAAGATTATAGGCAGTGGTCGAGGTAGTTGCAAGCCTTCGTTGTTGGTGGGCTAGACGGAGTGAAAGTTGGCTGCTAGCGGAGAGAGCTCAGTGCGAGCTTGACGTTTATAAGAAATTGTGGAATTGCAGTGAAGGAAGGTGCCAGTTGGGACGCAAGTAACATGCGCAATATCAGTGCTGGTAACGGGAGGTGGAAGTGCAGTTGATAGAGCGAGTGCCAGCAGGAAGGTTTTATGTGACAACTGGAGAAAGTCCGGAATGCGTGGAAGATGATCAGCTTGGCAATGAATGAGGAACTCGTTCTCCCAGAATGTGTGGGTTGTTTCTAACGGAGGCAAGTCTGGGAAGTCGTTGAGAAGAGGCTCAGTCCGTGCAAACGAACGACTGTTTGCAGGTCTCAAGGGCAGGTACGAGATCCAGGCGGAGGGTTGTTAACTTTTGAAAGATGCCTTCAGGTCCTGGACTGGAGATTGGAAATTACTTTGAAATGGATGTAATGATGAGCTCCCAGGGATTGTGCGTTCAATTCGCGTGTTGCTTCTTCGGAATGTTGGCGATGTCCAGCGACTTCAAGGTTTAAGGGCAAGCGTCAGTCACATCTGGTTCAAAGTCCGAGGAATGGAACCACCTATCGTCAATTCTATGGTCCAAAAATCCAGATAATTAAAGTATATTTTGGCAAAATTTAACAAGTTACGGTCGCACTTACACCGGGTAAAAAGGCATGACCCAGAAACAATAGCAAGTACACACATCCATCCCATAGATATAAGACAATATCTCGCAAGGCCATAAGATTCTTTCTTATGACAACGCTCTTCAGCAGCCACTGGAAGCCCTTCGCGACAGCCATACATTGAGATCTTAGAGCCCCCTTACTTTCTCCCGCTCTTGCTCAATTTGCCGCCGTTGAGCGTCGCCCGCACGAAATCGTACCCAATATCGAACTTTACTCCCTCGGGGTTGCTGATCTCCGCGTCGTCATCTGTTACATGCACAGTCAGTACACAAAAGACGCATCATTTTCAACACTCCTTCGAGCTTGAATGGGGATAAGGTGGCGACATCTTGCTTCGGAGGAGCGAACGCAGGGAAAGAAGGGGAAAAGCAAAACTTACACCAAACCTGATCCGCTTCAGGATGCGGCCCGACCAGTCTAACCCAGCCTTTCCCAAACGGCAGCACGGCAGCCGCAACGTCACCATTGGCGGAATACCTGCTCAGAATCCTCCCCTTGACGGGGCAGCTCTTGTCGTCCAAGCCAGTCAGTACCACACCGTCTTGGAAGTAAACTGACCGACCTGTCTCCTTTTTGCCATTTGTGAAAGTCCAGTCGACGCGAATGACCGTGTCCTCGTCCCCCTTGACCTGTGCGTGCTTCCGCTTGATCTCCTGCCCTGCGCCCACGCCCGCCGGCAAGAGGCCGTATCCGCTCTTATGGCCCGCGAGGTACGCGCCCAGGCAGAAGCCGAGGTAGTGGCCCCCCTCGCTTACAAACTTGCGGATCGCGTCCTGGTACTGTCGCGTGAGTCCGTACGCGGTGTCCAGGTCTGGCCCGCCGCCGTGCGCGTAGACCGTGGCCGACGCCAGCAGGGCTGGGGTCACGTCGCCCGCGGGCTCGCGGGGCCCGGCGTAGATGATTTCAAAGTTCTCGGGCGAGGAGGAGAGGAGCTGGCCGATGGCTTCCGAACAGCCCGGTGAGGAGGCCGGGCCACGGTACACGATTGCCCTGGGCCGTGCTGCTGCTGCAGTGGCGGCGGCAGCGACAGTGCACGAGAGGCTGGCCATGGTGATGGTGAGCAAGGCCGCGAGCAGGGCGGTGGGCTTGCGGACTGCGTGATGAAGCATTGTTGCTTGATGGACTTTGTGGCTGTCGGTTTTGCGAGTAAGGCTTGGATTTATGCTAGTAAATAGCCGTTGTCTGATGAGAGAAGAAAGAATATGCGTATTAGTTGTGAAGATATAGCAAAGATAGGACACGCTCACAAATGGAGAGCTGCACCGGACCATATATACCCACACTTCAGCCCTTGATGCTCTTTACGGACATGAACAGGTTGAACTTGGAAGTATTGAACTTATTTGGATCGACAAGGATGTCTCGCAAGCTACCGGCCCGTGATCACCAGCACATACTATAATCGCATACAAGGCCGCCGATCACGGCAGCCGGCACAGGACGAGTCAGCATTGGGTAGCGCGCGAGTGATTTGTGTTACAGAAAAGACCACGCCTCATTTCTGCTCAAGCTAGTAAATACACCGATTATTGCTTCCTTCCTCCCGTCTCAGCCTCTGTCTCCCGGTCCCACTCCGCCAGCCTAATTTCGCCAAGTGAGAAAAAACACCAGCCAGGGTAGAAACCTCCTGCTGGCTATCTAGACGGCTGAGGGTCCGCTCGAACCCAATTGCACAGGGTCACGGTTAGTCTAGTCACTCAGCGCAAATGCCCAAGCTCATGGTATTATTACCGGCCGGGCAGCCAATCAGGCCCACCGCCGCGTGTATCATAGACGCCGGGTGGGCGGTTCACAAGCTGTTGCACCGTTTACGACTACCATAAATACCGTGAAGCCCACTACTAAGTAGAGCGATTGTCCTATTTTGCGTTAGCGGTAAAGCGTCACACAAGCATTATTTGCTACCGGCATAACATGCATTTTTGTGGCATATATCCTTGCATGGTCTGTTACTCTTTTGAAGAATTCTCCACGTCGTATGCTGATCTTTGGGTTGGACTTGAACTTCAGCTCTCAGATGTGCGAAACCTAATTCAGCAGCTCCACAGGGGTTTACAGCCGAAAGTACGAGAGAAAATCGGTAATTTCGACACAAGCGGATAAGTACGTTCAAACACATCGGAATCTGAGCAAAACAATGTTGATTTTCCATTCGTGCGTTGAATAGGCCTTCATGGAAAGTGATATCGCTTCAGATATGTAAACATGCGCCTCAAAGATGCTCTGTACACTCACGGCTCCCGGAATTACTGACCGCCGGGTGCCGCGGCCGGAACACGACCAGCGCCTCGTCCGACGGCGAGGGCCCCAGGTCCGGCCAGCGGTCGCGCAGCTCGCCCCGCGCCAGGTTCTTCTCGAGGAAGTCTGCCAATGCCGCGCTGTCCCAGATGATCTCGCGCCTCTTGCGCGCGCGGAGCATGGATATGATGCGCCGTCGCACCCCCTCGTCGAGGCAGAAGACGTACAGCTGGTAGATGGCGACTAGCAGGTCCGACTTGAGCGAGAAACGTGTGAGGCTCGTGCTATACCACAGCTGGTCGGCCTGGTCGAGCAGCGCGTTGCACTTGGCTACGTCCAGGTTCGGAAGTTCGGGACAGGCCTCGGGGGACGCAGTGTCGTGGCTGATGGTGGTGCTGACACTGCTGCTGACGCTGCTACTCCAATTACTGTCGGGGCTGCTCGAGGCCACGGAGTTTTGTTCCAAGCCTTCAATAAGGACCTCCCACATCTCATACTGTAGCCATAGGTTATTAATTTTATCGAGGTTGGCATCGTGCCGGCCCTCGTGCTTCAACTGGTCGACGAGAGTGATGAACTGGTGCTTCCAGCGCTCGACTCCGACGCGCAAGATTTCCCACTGCGTTTCGCATTTCGATCCCGGGCTATCCCAGTCCTGTTCGAGGTCGACGGTAATGGTAGTGAAGAGGTCGTCGAATGTGTGCAGGTCGTCCTCGGCCTCGTCAAGGTCGCGCAGCTCGACGGAGCGCCTCTTGTACTTCTTCATGGGGAGCTGGAAGTGCGATAGGTCCGGGAAGAGGCGCGTTTCAGAGAAGAGGCCGACCTGGCCGCTTATGGCGCTGAACATGGACGCAAGCTCCTGGATCTCGCGGGTTGGCAGGAACATGGCGGGCTGGTGGCTGGCGAGGATGGTCATGCCAGCCTCGAGGTGTCGCAGGGCCTCGCTGAAGTCGCCGCGCAGGCTCTCGATCAGGATGAAGAGGAAGCAGCACGTAACGGTTGTGACCATATCGTGCGGGGTATCTCTTGCTTTGACGAGCGAGGATATGGCCTGGTTGTAGTGCTGCAGGGCGAACTGGTTGAGCGAAGCCGTCGATGATGACGGCGAAGACGAGGAAAGGAGCGGATCGTGCCGCGAGAACTGCCAGTGGACGGCGCCAAGTGCCACGACGGCGTGCCGGACGCAGTCTGCGGTCTGGCTCGGAAGCTGAAACATCTTGTGCCAGAAGGCGGTGCTGAAGGAGTGCGACATGACAAAGTCGCCGACAGCGTTTGTGAAGAACCAGACGTAGTAGTGTGTGTCACGGGCATCGCCGGGCAGCAGCGCGCCGCGGACGGTCGGGATTGCAGTAGCCGGCTTCAGGGGCACGAGAGCCCTAGCCTTCTTGATGATGGGCACGAAGCCAGTGGGCGACGTGGAAGACGATGACGACGACGAAGATGACGACCCAGAGGCCGGGGAAGGCTTGCGCTGCTTCCTGGCAACGCCGTCGGCCTCGTAGCCATCACAGATGAAGCCGCCGACCCTGCAGCGCTCGCAGATGGGCCGCTGCTCGTCGCACTTCTTGCGGCGTGTCTTGCTGTGGGAGGCTCAGCCGTGTTAGTCATGGGCGTGTCCACTGCCCACCGGGAAGCGAGCCTGAGAATGTGGATTGAGAATATGGCTGTGAGGCGTGAGGCATGCGTACCACGTGAGACAGCCTGCGCGGGTGCGGTGGCTGAACGCGCGGACTCTGGGCCTGCTTGGGAGTTGGACAGGGTCAGCCATTTCGTCGTGTGGTATTCTGGGTACAGGTCTGATCGCGTCTGGCAGTCAGATGGTGTCGGGATGATGGACGACCAGGCACTTGCAGATCAGTGGCATCTGCCGAGCAGCCATGGTTGGATTGGGCATACCATGCATGGTCAGGGCTTAAAGGCAAGGGAGCATATCTGCGAGATGGAAAGCTTCGAGGTCCGGGAGTAGCTCGGTCCGGGACTGCACTGTATCGATCAAGTCGTCGTCAGCAGCGCGTCCCGCTTGTCCCGTTTCGCTGGCCGAGCTGCAGGCAGGCGAGGCGGTGGCCAAAAAAACCCGGACAGTTAAGGCGTGAGAATTGTATGTGAAGTGCCCGTTCTTTTTGGCCACCGCCTCGGCAGGGTCCAGCTTGGGCCACGACACATACGTAAGCGCGCATGACTCATCCAACAACAAAGGGAATATTTGCTAGCTTTGCCTGCAAGCCGTTACGGCTATGGAGATTCGAGCTTGCGAGCTCCACACGCATTCCAAGCAAGCGGGCATCCTGAAGTTACAAGATCCCTGCCAACAAGACTGGTTCGACGTTGAAACCAAAGTCATGGTCCTTCTCGAACAACTTCCGGCAGAGGCCGTCTCAGCACATGATAATGACGTAAAACCGCTCGAGATATCTGTATTTGTGCATGATCCAAACCACGAATCTCTTCGAAATTTCAAAAATTACAACTACACAATGAGATGGGCAAAAACTGCCCCTCTAGCCGGGACGTCAAGGAGCTGTGCTGACCCCCCGGAACAGCACCACAAGACCACAAGCAGAAAAGCCACTACAGCTTGACTTTTTTCTAGCCCCAAACCCTCTGAGAAGCAAAACCCAAAACTCAATCCCCAATTCCCCCCACCCATCGTCTCCGCGATATCGGCTTCTAGGTTCCGCACCAGCGGCGGCGGAGTAATCTCCCCGCGCCGCGGTCCTTCTCCATGCTGCTTAGCGTAGACTATCATGATGACAGCACTCCTCCTACCCCCACCTTGAAAAAGGCCAACTTCACTCGGATGGACCAGGTCACCGAAGTCTCGAAAATAGTATCCAGGTACCCGCAAGACCCCGCAAAGACATGCGTAAAAGGGAGGAATAGCAAAGCATTTGCCCTCTACGTTTTCTCGCCCCCAATTCCGCTAGTCAAAGTCGCCTTACTCGTTTTACAAACCCCTTCGAAAGGAAACCGTCTATCACGCGCGCGGCGCCCACCGGTAACAAGAGACCCTCAGCCGCGGCACATGACCCCTTCACTCGGCCGCGCCGGGACACGAAGAGAACAAGAATCCGACTAAACGCATACCAGTCGCACACCAACCAGTCGCACGAGGAATTAACCGAGGACAAGCAGAAGGAAACCGAAGAATATATCTAATGGCGTCCACAAGCCCCCTCTCCGCGGCCAACCTGTTTCACGTCAACGGCATGGTCGCCGTCGTGACGGGCGGCGGTTCTGGTGAGTAAAACAGGAGCACATTGCATGTCCGATACCTACCGTATGAATCTCCCTTCCCCCACTGCGATCGAGGCTGTCCTGTCCAAGCAATGAGTTTCCTGGATTCCCGCGAACTCGGCTTATGAGAAGGGTGTTCTCCTTTTCGATGAGAGATTCCCCTCTCAAATTGAACATGTCGTCTCCCTTGGACGAATGCTCCTGCTGCAGTGGGTGACAGGCAACAGTAAAGCGCTGCGAACAGGTGCGGTCGTCATGTCAAGGGCATTTATCCTCTTCGTCCTCCTCGGGCCGAACTGGAAACGACGCTTAGCTTGCCACATCAGGCTGCCCCATCACGCATTCTGATAAGCATCACTTGCACCATCTGGAGAACAAAGATTGAAACATTTCCATAGATCTCAGCCAGCTGACAAGGAAACCCCATCGGGCAAAAAACACAAACAGGTATCGGCCTCATGATTACCCGTGCCCTCGCGGCCAACGGCGCGAGCAAGGTCTTCATTCTGGGCCGTCGCCTGCCCGTGCTGCAGGAAGCCGCCGCGGCCGTCAACGCCTCACTGACCGGTCCCTCTGCTGGGGGGAGAGAAGTGGTCGTCCCGGTCCAGTGCGACGTGACGTCGGCCACATCCCTCTCGGCGGCGCAAGCCCAGGTAGCCGCCGCTACCGCGGGCCACATCAACTTGCTCGTCTGCAACTCGGGCATCACGGGCCCCTACGGGATCCGGTCCGGCCCGGACACGACGCTGGACGAGTTTGTCGACGCCAACCTGGCGGTGCCGCCCGAGGCCTTCACCGAGACCTTTGCGGTCAACACGAGCGCCGTGTGGTACACGACCATGGCGTTCCTCAAGATGCTCGACGCCGGGAACAAGGCCCGCGGACAAGAGGGCTCGCTGCCGGATCAGCAGTACCAGCAGCAGCCATGGAGCCAGGTCATCGTCATCAGCAGCATCGCGGGGTACAACAAGCAGAACACGGGTGGGTTCGCGTACGGCCAGAGCAAGGCCGCGGCGATACACTTGGTCAAGCAGCTCAGCGTGGCGCTGCCACGGTGGGAGGTGCGCGTCAATGCCATCTGCCCAGGATGTACGTTTTTTGCCCTTTCTCGTCGGCCCCCGTGTCCCTTGTTGCCAGTGTGTTGCTTTGCCTATGCGCAAAAAGTCAGATTGCTAACGGCGGGCTTCCTATTATTGTCCATGCATTTTTAGTGTACCCCAGCGAAATGTCAGCCCCCATCATCGCCAAGGGCGGAATCGGGAAGGACATGATCCCGCTCGGCCGGCCTGGTGACGAGCAGGATATGGCCGGTGCAATCCTGTACCTGGCCTCACGGGCCGGCGCGTACTGCAACGGCAACGTGATCCTGAGCGACGGAGGCAGGATCGGGACGTTCCCATCGACCTTTTAGAGATGGGGTTGTTTGCGGGGGCAAATGGGATTACGAAGGCCGAGTGTCGAGATGAGGCGGGTCTTGCAGAATACGGCTTTCGACGCCCATCAGCAACGTTCATCTGCCTGCGAAGCCCGGCAGTCTATGTTAAAGGCTAGAGATATGGCATTTCCGAACCAGAGGCGTCGAGACCTCACCATGCATTCCAATTAATCCCAACGAGTATCTAGCGGCGGCGGTGAGCTCGGCGGTACGCGGAGATCGACCCTTGCCAAGCGATATGAGGGCCCGAGTGTCAGTCGCTGAAGCACAGATAGTAGATCGGTAGATACCGGGATCGCCTGTTGCAGCGCGATATCCGTGTCGCCTTGTCGTCGTCAAGTGTCGACGGGGAGCGCGACGGGAGTTGGCCGATGTGGGCGCCCGGGAAGGGGGAGACTAGGGTGGTTGTTGTTGCTCCGACACACAGCGCTGGGTCTCCGAGCCGAGTGTCGTCTCCGCTCGTCGGAAACCCCAAACCCAAAGGACGCCGCTTGCAGGGTCCCGGAATTGGTTGGCCCTGCTTGTCGGGATGTCGAATTGAAGACGGACGCTGGGTGCTCAGAAGATGATTGCGTGCCTGATGAGGCGTCCGGATTGACAGGCGAGCAGGGTCAGTCTTGGCTTGTTCTGGCTGTGGTCGTTCTGTTTTGAATCCCACCTGGTGGCTTCAGGAGTGTGCATCGTCTCCAAGGGCCCACACCCATCCTCTGAGGCATGAGGCAGGTGAACATCTATCTGCTCATGCTCGGAACAACCCAGCTCGACTCCAAATTGCCATCTTCCCACTGGCTGATGCGGCCAGGACGCGATGCACTAGACCAGCAGCTCCTCGAGATGGTGGTGTGCTCGACCCCGCACGCCAACCAGACCTCCCGTCGACCTCGCCTCGCTCGTCCTTGATGCCTCCCCGCGAAGCACAAGGACAAGATGCTCCTCCTTGTTGAAAGTGCCCGGCATCCTCAGCCGTGCTACCACCACACGCTGCTTCCTTCTCCTCACTTGGGACTGGCCAGACGCCCTCTCCTCGTCTCTCACTCGTGCCTGCCCCTCCCCCGCCCTCGCCTCCTCACTTGAGCGCTCTCCAAGGTTGAGCCTGAACTTTGATGCCGAGACAAGAGCGCGCCGAGCGCGCGAAACCGGCTTTGCTCGGGGTCTGCTCTGCTTGTCTTGCTGCATTGTGATTTCATCAGCCTCTTCTCCTCTGTGCCTGTGCTTCTTCCTCGTACAACTACTGTCCTACGCCTTTTGATCTCTCGCTCGTATCCTAAGACCCTCATCCTCCTTTCTTGCTGCTTCTTGTGTGTCAACATTGTTCCCGTTCTCCAGCTTACAGCACGGCCGACTCGTCACTCGTCACTCGATCTGACTGTCCTGTCACGCGATCACCCAGCTACCAAACCGCGTGCGCCGGACTACACCCTGACCTCTCTGCCTCGCGAATTATCCGAGCTTCGCCCTGATCGGCGACGGCGAACCTGCTACTGTACATTGACGAACTGCCTCTCTCACGAGCCGAGTCGAGTCGAGACGCCGACGACGGGCGCAACATCGACAACGACAAAAGCGGGGGCGCACCAGACAGCCGACGTCCCGTCTCCCGGTCTCTGCCCAGGGGCGCAGCCCAACCATCAGCATTCGCAAGCCAGAAAGCCCGTAAGTGTTGTGTGCTCTGCTCGTCTTGCCAGCCCTTGACGCCCTTGACGCCGTTGTCCCCAACGTCCCTCAGGGTGCATGTCTTATCGTGGAACCGCATCATGGGCCCTTCCCCCCTTCCCTGCAGGTGGTCCCGGTCGCTCCTGGTGCCCGCTGCGGGTCTGCGTTCCCGGCCCTGTGGATCGCCGCCCAGCATCCTCGCAGACCCGGTCGCGAAGCCGTCGCCAACTCCCGGACAGCCTTGCGAGACACCGCCGCCACACCTCCGACACGCACAGCCCGCTCCGCTGCCGCAGCGTCCAATCTGCAACCTTTCCTATCTCTCCCGACTGCCGGCCCACTTCCCTCGACTTCCCCTCTGCTCTCCGCTACGCTCCGCTGCCCCGGGCCCGACTGCAATGTCCAGTAGGACCATGGCTCTTTGCCGGCAGCCAATGGCGGCAACAGCATTGCCCGCTCATGGACATCTTGGCTAGCCCGCCGAGTCGCAGCTTGGAGGCTGAACGGTCTGGGTCCTGCTACTGGCCAATGGCGTGTTCTACATTGCCTCGACGCGGCTCCCAGCTTGTTTGACACCCTCGCTCCAAGCCTAAAGCCCGAGCTCATCTCGTCTCGGACATGTCGTGGCTGATCAGTGACCTTGCTTCGCATATAGGTGTCCGGTTTCCCGTCTCTCGACTGGGCCAGACAGAAACGTGATTCAGATCCAGACAGAACATCACAGAGCCTAACCTGCCACATCCTACAACATGAGCTCCAACACAATCAAGCAGGCTGCAGAGGCTGCTCGCAGCAAGTCGTCCAACATTGCCAGGCAGGGCTCCGACACTGTTGCCGCTGTCAGAAATGACTTCCTTCACACCCCCTTCGTACGTGCCGCACTCCCCTTTGTCAACGGCGGTGCCGCCGGCATGATCGCCACCACCTGTATCCAGCCCGTCGACATGATCAAGGTCCGTCTCCAGCTCGCCGGCGAAGGCATTTCCTCGGGGCCGAAACCATCTCCCTTTGGCATCGCCAAGGACATCATTGCCAAGGGAAAGGTCCTTGATCTCTACACTGGGCTATCCGCGGGGCTCCTCCGCCAAGCCGTCTACACCACGGCAAGATTGGGCTTCTTTGATACCTTTATGAACTCCCTCAAGCTTCGTGCTCAGGACAAGGGGACGCAGATAGGTTTTGCAGAGCGGGCCACCGCAGGCCTCGCTGCCGGAGGTATCGCCGCCTTCATTGGCAACCCGGCCGATCTGGCCCTTATTCGCATGCAATCTGATGGGCTCAAGCCCCTCGAGCAACGCAAGAACTACAAGTCGGTCGTGGACGCCCTCGTGTCCATTGTCAAGGGCGAGGGCGTCACGGCCCTTTGGGCCGGTGCCGCCCCCACCGTCGTGCGCGCAATGGCCCTCAACCTGGGCCAGCTTGCCTTCTTCTCCGAGGCCAAGGTCCAGCTCAAGCAGCACACGACCTGGAGCTCACAGACGCAGACTCTGACTGCCAGCGCCGTCGCCGGCTTCTTTGCCTCCTTCTTCAGCCTGCCGTTCGACTTTGTCAAGACCAGGCTGCAGAAGCAGCAGCGCGGGCCAGACGGCAAGATGCCGTACAAGAGCATGGCCGACTGCTTCGCCCAGGTCGCCAAGAAGGAGGGTCCGTTCAGGTTCTACCGCGGCTTCGCCACATACTATGTGCGCATCGCGCCGCATGCGTAAGTCCCCGATATGATTCCATCTGTTAGCCTACTTAAATGTGTGGCATCCTATTGCTAACACTTTTTTCTCCTTTTCTCTCACGCATAGCATGATCACCCTCCTCGTTGCCGACTACCTCGGGTTCCTCACCAAATGATTAACCCGCCTCCGGAAACAACATTTTCACCGCTTAGACGCGCACGCTTTTGACGACTTTCCTTCCTTGGCGATATCCTGTTTCTTGGTTTTTTGGAAAACTATGGGTGTCAAATATCTGGCTCGCACCCCTGATGGAGTTTGTATGGCGTACACGTGGGATACCTTTGTTTTCTTTCCCCAGTCAATCCTTTTCGAATCTTGCCGTCCTTGCCGGCATTTCTTCTCCCGTCGCTCGAATACATAGCCACAGGCTGTAGACGACTAAACCGAACCAATACCTTCCTTTTCCGCGCGGCTTTCAATCATGTTTGAAATCATTTCCGACTGCGCTTGTGCTTGTGATGAATGGCGGGTGTGGTGAATCTATTTCACAGCCAAACGAACGTTTTGGATTGGTAGATAGGTTGATTGATGGGTTTACTACATGTGGCTCTGCTCCGTTGATGAGATGACCCGCATGGCAATGTTTCACCCGTTGCAGCCATGAATAATGGAAACTAGTTCTCCCTTCAGAAGCCGCCCCGAGGGAGATAATTCACATTGCCCGTCTAACGCCACTGCTCCATCAAATCGGAGGCTTCACTCCCAGTTTTGAGCTTAGCAGTTTGTATTCCGCGCAGCCGCGGACTATAGATTTTGTCGTTCTGATTTAAGCAAGCCAGGCGGTCTCTAATCACTCTTGGTCTTATTCTTGCTCCTCACTCACCTTCTTGGTGCAGATGACCCAGTTCAGATGTCCCGTCGGCCAGAGGAACCGCTGCCTGCCGCTGCGCAGCTCCCAGCGGCCGGCGTCAAACTCCTTGTCACCGCAGGACCTCAGCAGGGTCTCGATCTCGGCCGGGGTGCGGGTGCGCAGGCTGCTGACGAAGCCGTCGAACACGAGCACGAACGGGATCAAGGGCACGGCGTACACGAACAGGAGCGTGAGCGGGGACCACCAGTACATGGGGAGGCTGAAGAGGAACACCCCCGCGCCGAAGGCGAGGCACGTCGCGAAGCTGGCGAGGCTGCGCTCCTGCAGCTCGAATATGCCGAACCCACTGGAGGTGGCGAGCGTGTCGCGCAGGATGGACCGGGCGGCTGGGTCGTCAAAGTGGTGGAACGCCAGGCTGAAGAGGCGGAACGTGTCGCGGCCAGGCACGGGCCCGTCGCCCCCGCCGGGCGTGGTGGCCTGCGAGACGAGGTCGCGCCGCGCCGCGGCGGCGTTGACGGGTTCCGCTACGTAGTGCAGCCGGGCGCTGCTGCGGGCAGCCTCCTCCCACGATGACAGATGCGGGTGTAGGTCGGTAAGGATGAAGTCGACGCCGGGCAGGGTCTCGGTCTTTGTGTCCGACGACGACGACGACGACGACGACGCACGTGTCTCTTCTTGCTTGCTTCTGATGAGTTCCTGGACTGCGTGCGTGTTTTCAGTGTGGTTCGAGCCGTGGGGTGATGTCTCGTTCATAGACGTTAGCTTGGCCGCGTCTGCATAAGAGGGCGCATCATTAAGTGTGCTGTCGATGGTCGGCTCTGCTTCGTGGCTGGGGGAGACTTCTGACGCCGGCGCCTTCTGAGCGACCTCTGCGTACGTGGGGTCGTCATTGTGATTCGTGTCATCACCGTTGACATGGTGCTTGTGGTCGTCGTTGTCCTCACCAGTTGAGCTGTTGTCAATGGCGCGCAGGAGGAGGCGGCGGTTGAGCTGGCGCTCAATGTGCGGGGTGGGCCCGCCGGCGCCCGAGCAGAAGTCAATGAAAGTGTAGCGCGAGACGCGGTCCGGGCCGACGACGTCATGAAGGATATCGGCGACGAGCGAGGCCGGGGTGGCGGGCTGGAGGAAGGGGATGCGGGCGGTCCATGCGTGGGTGAGGCCGGCCTGGACGCGGGCGCGGAGGAACGGCGGAAACCTGAGTTTTGCGCGTTTGGCAATGGTCAGTATGGGTGAACTAGACAGGCACGGCGTGGCCTGGGAAATCGGTCTGGGCAATGTACCAGGGCTGGTCGTCAATCTCAAAGAGGAACATGCGCGGCAGCAAGGGTTGCTGCGGGCTCTGATGGTGGGCCATTGTGTGGCAGGCTGTCTGTCGTTCGTGGGGGGGATGCGAGGAAGTTGTTGGGAGGAGTTGTCAATGGCCTGGGGGAAGAAGCTGCTGGGATGTTATGGTGCTGCCCAAGGTTGCTGCAAATTGGCTTTTTGCTGGGCCGTGTTACAGAAGATCGTAGTGGTGAGGTCATGTGATGGCTGCTGTTGCTGTAAGTGCCGTGCAAGAGCCCGCTGTTTCAGGCACGGCCCGCTCCCTTGCGTGATTGTGACGATTGCGACGTTGATCCCAACCCGGCCCTAGCGCCATTCCATCCCCCCACACTCCTCGGCATTGCCAGCCAGCTTTCAATCCATCATGTCCAACACTGCCCGAGCTTTGCATCCTTTTGCGTCTTCTGCACCCCCACGTCCGGCTCAATCTCGCTGGCCATGGCCCTTCTAGGAGCCTTGCTTGGCCCGACTGGCATCTCTGCTCTCCTCGTCCTTGTCCTCGCCTTGGCATATTTTCGCGCCCTGCACCGTCCACAGATCTTGCGAGATGGGAAACCTTTGAGGTGAGCCATCACATATTTGTCTCCTCGTGCACATGGTTCATTTTGCGGCATGTTCCCCGTCTGCCCATGGCTAACGGTGCCCAGAAAACCAACCGACACCCTGCCGTTGGCTGGAAACGGCATCGTCTTCCTTCAGGCCCGGCACAAGCTCTTCGATTGGTTCTCACAATGTGAGAAGCACTTCGGTCTCGAGACCTTTGAGATCACCGTGCCCACTTTACCCCTTGGGGTTGTCATCAATGACCCGGCCAATCTGGATTTCGTGTTCAGAAACGAGGCCATCTTCCGCAAGGGTCATCTTTTTCGCCGTATTTCCCATGACCTCTTTGGAGACGGCATCATCAACGCTGATGGCGACCTGTGGAAGGCCCAGCGCAAGGCGGGCCTGCATTTCCTGAGTGCTGATAACCTGAAAGTGCTCAACAATGTGGCACTCCCACGCTACCTGGGAGAGACCATGAGCCAGCTTAGACAAGATGCAGCCAAGCTCTCTGCTAACGATAGCAAACACGGCGGGAAAATCATTGATCTGCAGGCAGTGTTCCATGAGATCACGAGCCAGATCATGGGCGAAATGGCATACGGCATGGAGATGCACTCTGGCGACGACTTCACGGCAGCCTTTGAGTACGCATCCGGATTCACTCAGGAGCGGTTCCAGAACCCTCTTTGGTTCGTGACCGAGACTTTCACTGGGGTCAAATTCCGTCAGTCTCTACAAAGTATACGCTCGGTCGGGCAAGGCATTGTAGAGAATGCCCTGAGGAAGAGAGCCGGGGACGGCGCGACACGGAATGCAGACCACACCAGCCCAACGCCCGAGACAAACAAGCTCGCCAGCATTTCAGGCAGTTTGATACACTCGCTTATCGACACGCTGGGCGAGGACAAAAAGCTCGTCGCGGACGCGGCGCTCAATTACCTTTCGGCAGGCAGGGACACAGTGGCACAGGCCCTGACCTGGACCATGTATCTGCTCATGAAAAGCGAGACAGCAACGGCCCAGATCCTCGCGGAGATATCACAGCTTAGGGCTGGCCAGGCCACTGACAAAGCAGGCAACGGGGAAGATACTGCTGCGTCAATAGAGGCCGCCGAACCGTTCACGCCGACGTCCGTCCCCTACGCAATGGCTGTCTTCTATGAGGCCCTGCGCTTGTACCCGCCCATCCCGTTCGAGCTCAAGCAGTCCGTCCGTGATTCCACGCTGCCCGACGGCACATTTCTACCAGCAGGCACAATCGTGTTCTGGGCTCCTTGGGCTATGAATAGGTCTCGCGCGATATGGGGTCCGGACGCTGAGAGTTTCCGCCCCGAGCGATGGCTCGTCCAGGAAGATGTAAACGTAGACAGTGCCTCCCTTGCTCCTGATTCTCTTGCTAGTACCATACCCACGGAGAATAAGAAAAGAAGGCTCACACTCAAAGCGAGGCCCGCCGCCGAGTTCCCCGTCTTCAACGGTGGCCAGCGGCTCTGCCTCGGGAAGAAGATGGCCGAGCTCATGGCGGCGCAAATCATCCCGAGCATGGTGGAGAGGTTCGAATTTGCGCCCGCATTCTCACTGGACAAGGGGAGGATCAGCGGGAGCAGCCTGACTCTGCCGATGGAGGGCGGGCTGCCCTGCATCGTGAGGATGAGGAATTGATGGCGAACAGATGCTCGAATATAGGCCGCGGAGTAACACAATAACAAAGACAGGTTACCGCCATAAAAGCAAGTCAATCCGAACCGTACCAAATGCCTATCACGCCCGGTAGCCTGTTCCGCCGTAGTTCCGGGAGCTCTCCCTTCTGCCATCTGCTTAACGGTATTGGGCCGCCTAAGTAGTTTGTGACTGTGCCTACTACCTGGCCAATGCTCGGCATTGATCGATGCCCTATCCCCTCAGTATACTTGAAGCCTATTAGGCAGTGTGACGATCGCGAAGGTTTTGTTAATTACGCGCTGTGTATATCGTACCTCTCTGGCTTGGGGCGACTCGTGGTGCTAGATAGGAAGATTACAAAGTTGGGACGGCCAGCGTGTTGCATGTCCTCGTTGTCCTTGTTTGATCCCTTTCCCGAGCCCCTTAGAACGCAGGACGCGTTCTTTGCCAGAAGTGCGCTTGGTCCCGCATCCCTAATTTTTCTTCAGGCTCTTATACTCGTTACCGCTGCGGGAGCATGAATTCCGACTGACTGCTAAGGCGAATTCACGGTAGATACTGGTTGAGATGGTCGCGTTGGGATAATCATTTCAAGCTAGCGCTTAGGAGGATGGATTGTGTGACGACCCAATCAACAGGTCGCAGAATCGGGCCAGGGACAAGGGCACGTTCAGCACGTGAGTCGGACACCCCGGGTTTCTTATGTAATCACCCCATTATGTCAGCCACGGGAAAATGGATCACTAGGGATCACCACAGATCTAGGACGATCTAGGATCACCACGGGAACAAAGTGATCTAGGGAGAAACGATGAAGGACAAAGGATATATAGAGTAGGAAGATTCCCGGGATAAGATAGTATTCCTTTATACTTTAGCGATTAATCTAAGTATCACCCTCACCCTTCACTTTAACTAGTTACTTAATTAATTGAGAGTAAGTTAGTATCTCTTCTAAGAGATATAACCCCCAAGAGAATAACGACATTCGAAGAGTAGTGTTATCTAAGCTTTACCTATTTCCCAGGATAGCAACCCCCGAAGCCCGACCCACGGTTAACCCCAAAGGTCGGATCGTGACAGATTGGTATCATTCACACGTGACATGGGGGTTGCGATCGAGAAGAATAAGGAGAGACAGTAGTGCATGAGTGTAAGGGCTCACACCACATGTCCTCGGATTGTGGTTGTAGTTTTCAGAAACGGAAATCTATCTGCGCGTTGGAAAATCATGGACTTTAGCTCCCGTGGTTGTAATCGACTTTCTTGGTGCGTTCTATGGCCAGCTTTCCGTCTCGGGCTGGGCCTTGGTAACAGACCAAGCGTGGAGCTATAGTAGAGTGATTGTTACTTACAAGACTATAGATATTGGACACTCGAGTATCAGCCAACGTCGCGAACTGATAGAAACCCAAAGTGCACTAAGTAAAAGGATGACGAATTATGCCCAGAGGGAGCGAAGCGGATGTTTTAGCATTAGTGACACGCGACATAAAGTTTCATTCATGACGAGGGAGCTTGCATTATTAACCTTCTCTAATGCTTCAAAAACCTAAAATTCAAACTAGTGTACTCTATGATTTTGACCCCCTCGACACCATTCACTCGGTAGTGACCTCGATGACTCTGCTATCACCGCTGCTGCCGCCACTCCTGACGGCAGGCCCCGTCGGGGAAGGATTCAGGTCAAGCCTAGATTCGGATCCGGCATCGCCACGCGAGTCCCAGCCGCTCACAATGCTGTGCCCATCCGACAGGTCGATGTGGTAGCGGCCACCCTCGCCCTCGCTCTCGCCGTCCTCACTCATACTGCGGCCCACGTACAGATTAGTGTCAACATCCTTGTCGTCAAGCTGCGTGTTGAGGATGCTGTCATCCATGCCCCTGCGCGATCTCTTTTTGCTCCGTATGCCGCCTGACCCGCCAATAGTGACTAGCTCGGACCCGCCCACCGCCTTTGACGAGCTGTCGCTGTTGTCGTTATCAAGATTATACCCCGTGCTGCGGTTCCTGTACCGAGCCCAGAATGGGCGGAGCATGGGTATGGAGATAACGATGACAGCTAGCTGCTGCTCGAACAACATGAGGAACAGGGTTAGCGGCGAGGTCCCGGTTAAGTCGCCTTTCACCTCCACCTGGACGATGTAGATGGCGCGGATTATGCCCACGACGACTAGTACTATTCCGATGCAGAAGGCGACGCATAGGCCGATCTTGTCCGAGGTGTGCATTTTGAGCTTCCAAATTGGCCCTGTCTCAACGAGGTTAGCTATATATGTTCTCTAAAAATAATAAACACGGGCAAGGGGTGGAGATCAAAACTTACGAAGTGGCAGTATGAGAAGGATGACATCCAGAACAACATTAATGCTCACGCCGGACTGGAAGTACTTAGACTGGTCCCCGCACTTGGCGACTGCTACGAGCCTCACGTCGAATGCGGCCGCAATGGGCTTGCAGATGAAGATGGCAGCGATAGAGTGCGAGACAACCCACGCAAAGATCAGGCTGATGGTAGCAAAGACCGCGATGCGCATTCCGTGGCCGACAAAGACGCGCAGGTATAAGCAGCATACAGATAGCTTAGTTAGGCCAATGCTGAAAATAAAGAGGAACTGGATGACGAGGACGAGCTAGATCAAGGAGGAGAGTCAGCCTGAAGTCGTACTATAACGACAGGGGGCTGCAATCGAGAGTTCGAGAGCCCGCCGAGTAACTATACCACGGGATATCGATGGTCCTTACAAACAATATGGTTACTATGTTTATACCAACCTCGGCGATGGGATAACCGAGGCCAAGGACGTCGACTATTATTGTTCAAGGGCAAATATCAGCATTTTACGTGAGAGCAAGGCTATCTATGTCCTTTGAGGAGAACAGTAGTCAAGCTTGAGGCAAACCGGGCAGGCTCACGGCATATTGCGGTGACTAGTGTGCACGTCGTAAGCACCGTCGCAAAGAGCGCCCACCAGTCGTCCCATCCCACCGTAGCGGCCATCGAGCGCGAGTAGAACCGAATGCCAACGATGACAAAGACGACGACGTGTAGGACGCAGTTTGTCGCCAGAAACGCCGTGCTCGTCGGAAATACTTCGACCGTCTGCCAGTGGAATGGCGACTTGTCGGGCGGGAACAGCGGGAGCAAGGCCTCCATTCTTCGCTGGTGCTGATGAGAGTAGGTGGGTGCCGAGCCGCGCGTTGAGTGGAGGATTTGAATGTATGCCGGAAGATGAATCCGGACATGGTCTACATCAGGCGTCGGAGGTGGAAAGCCGGCGATGACTCTTCGGAAAATATGTGAACGAAGTCGAGCTGTGTGCTCGGGGTGTTTCCAAACAGGTGAAAGGAGGCAGATGCGCACGATTCTTTTCAGTCTCTAACCTGCCGAGACTTGCTCGCAACCGCGTACCCCCAGCTGCCAAGAAATACACAGGGGGTGCACGCTCTTTATGGACTTTACGGAGAAACAAGCTCCTGGAGCATGTCCCTTATTATGCAGTAAGGAGCACAGGCTCCGCAGAAACTATTGAATCTTCAATGCCTATTGGCATGTTGCTCGGCGCATGAGCAGCGGCCTGTTCCCCGGGAAAGCACACTAGTGTATCTAGTGTAGTCTTCTGTGTAACCGCCGTGCTGCGTACTGCTGACGTTCCTACGTCACCGCGAGCCTCTCAATCAGTCGTTTCTCCTCTTGTGGTGTTGTGTTCTTGCTTTTCTGAGTCCCTGCTCCTACCGATCTCTATCCTTCCCCATCTCCAGGTGTTGCCACTTTCGTCCACGTTCGTGTGATATCGTATCTTGACTCGATTACAGAATAGTGGGTGGCTGTGCTCAAAGTCAGCCGTGTCTCACATTGCCAGCTGAGGAAAAGCCCGAGGCCAGAACTAGTCAACGCCCAAACTGGCCAAGCACACCATGTCAGCAGCCGCAACAGAAGCTCGGCCGTTCAAGCTCACGGCTGCGCTGCACGTCGACCGCCAGCCTCTTCTTGTCTCCGAGCTTGCAACCTCCGTGACACAAACCAAGGCAATCAGAAGAACGCCTTCCATGTCTCCCATGCCCAATGCTCTCTTTACCTTATAAAAACAAAAAAACTGCCAATGCACGGGCTCCCTTTCCCGCACTATCACAACCACTACCGATGCGAACCAAAAAGAGTCAATGAGAATAAGATTCACATTTCTCTCATGCACAACCGTCTCTTTCACGCACGATACTCCAACAGCAGTCCCGACCGCCTCCGGCAACCCCCAAATATCCGGCCTTTGCCATCAGGGCATTAGCGCGACTGCTCCTCACAGCGGCCTAGGAGGGCCGTGATCCGCCTAGCGCCTTGGCCCCAAGGCATGCTGTACTCGCCAACTCTAACGCTCTCGGTAAGTAGCGGCCATGGCAGCTTTGTAGCTGGGCTACTTTGAGGCCGGAGAGCGTCCCCATACCTGGCCTCGCCCATGTCACCGTCGCCCTTACCATCATGGTCAGAGTCGTCGTTGAGATTCGTGGTGGGATGTGGCGTCTGTGGTTTCCCGTCCTCGCCGAACAGGAATACGGAGCTTCGTGCGCCCGAGACGCCTCTGGAGTTTGCCTGACCTTTGTCATTGTTGTTATCGCCGTCGTTGTCGCCGTCAATGTCGTGATCGTCGTCGTCCTAGCGGTACCTGTGTCGATTACGCTGCCGCACTTGACTACAGTTGCCATCTTTCTTCCTCTCTCAAGAACGCCCTTTTTTTCTCTAGTGTATGTGAGCCCGCTTTTGCTGATCACGGCTCCAGCCGTTCAGCCTCAATGCTTATAGACCCGCAATGGGGACGTGGTCCCGGGTCTCTCCGCACTCCCTAAGGCGTGCCTGGTTCGCATACGCAGGGCGCAGTTTGCGTTAGTGACCAAGTCACATGACGAGGCTCTCAGCCTATTATACAGATTGAGTGGATTTCTCAACCGCACCTTGGATACCCGTTTTTTGATTCAGAGTTGGTGCTTCCAAGATCGGTCAGGCGAGTAAGAGCTGTTCGACGGGCAGTTGTAGTGGTTACTATCGTGTCACATCTACTCAAGAACGCACTACAGTGCAGTGTCTCAATCAGAAACTATGACGGGTTATTCGAGAATCGCTTCCAAATGAGGGCGAATATACCAGAACCATCAAGACAAACTGACCGTTCTCATGACCCGTGGCTTGGCCATTGCCGTTTAGCAAAGCAATCCACATGTTGAACCTAATCGTTCTCGTTCGGGTACCCCAGCATGAGTATTGAGCACAAAGGTCAGCGCGGCATAAGTTATTGTCTCTACCAGTCACGTCCAGAACGGGCGAGAGGGACATGAATTTCAACTGGGGGGCAGCAAAATGACGACTAGTTTTTGGAAAAGAGAAAAAAATAAGATGTATCATTCTTTGGGTATCATGAACTCGCAAAGCCCATGGCGCGACGCAATATAGATGCGGCCCATTTTTGGTAAAGGCTAAACACAAAGAGGAAGGAAAAAGAAAGTCTCCCCGTAAAACCCCAACGTAGCAGCCTGCGGTATCCTGCTCAATCTCATGGTTCCTTCCAGCCCGGTACACCGGTACACTCTTCCGTCGAAACATCCTCCCAAACTTCTAGTGAGTTCTTGACGTCCTCACAGCTCCCGTAGCTTCTGGCTGCAGCGCGGCCCTCATGGTTCTGGATTCGGACGCTCTATCGTCGCCACTGGGCACCAGCACCGAGCATCCCATTTCCCTCGCTGGCACTTGTCTTGGCCGTCGTTCTCTGCGGCCCCTCGACAGGGCAGGTCTCGTAGTACACGCGCCAGCGCACCCCGCGCTGCTGCTGCTCGCGGGCGGCGGGCGTCCGCCGCCGGTCGAGCCCCGTGATGCGGTCGGCCTCGGACGCCGAGACGTGTACGACGCGGCGGGCCCGGCGGGCGCGGTCTTCGGCGAGGTCGGCGCGCCACTTGTTGAGGAACCCGCCGTTGCTTGTAATGGTGGTGGTGGTGGTTGTGATGGGGGATGGGGTGGTGGACCGGCTGGATGTGTCGCTCCCTGCTGTCGAGCTGTCGCTGCATCGCCGGGATGGCCCGGGCAAGGAAGGAGTGTCGCTGCCGACTGTGTTGCAGTGATTATAGCTGGGGCGTTGGTCCCGTGACGAGGCTGCTATGCTTGCATAGTTGGGGAGCTGGGCGCTTGTGTCGAAGAGCGTGTCGTATGCAGGGGGGTCGTCCATGATGTCGCGCTGTGGCATTGCGACTTGTTGGGAATTGGCGTATGCCCTGGCTCGCAACTCGGCTGGTGATGTCGGGGTCAGGGATCCTGAGCACACCAGTCGCCTCGAGGTGAATTAAAGAGCACCCCAAAGACTAAATAAGAGTAGTAATGTCTAGGGTGTGTGTGTTGTAATGTGTAGTATACTCAAAGTATTTAAGTCTGTGGTGGTTGAGGTTGAAGTTTGGGGTTCAGGTACTGAAGCCAACACGAGGAGCGGAGGTGCGTTGTTCCTTATACTCAGACCCTTGTATCCTCCCCAGCATTCCCCCATGAGCAATATCGGATGCAACCCTAGGATGGCGGTGGGACAGATGATGAAGGTGGCATGCCACAGACGGGCGCTGAGGAGTCAGAAGTCGGGACTAGGCCGCATTGGGCTCCCCGATGGCTGCCTTGCGGGATAGGGCGCCGCCAAGGCACACACTTTTGCACCTAGCCGATGACTCAACGAGTGACCTGACCGGCGCCCTGCGCAAGCCTCACACACTACGTAGAAGAAGAAAAAAACGCAAGCAGATCAGTATCCATATGCAAACGCGTTGTTATTTGGCAAATGATAATTGGTCTGAAGGTGGTGAGCAGACATCACATAGTAGCAATCCAGGTTCACCAAGAGTGATTCGAACACGGAGAATGGAGACTTAACTCGTGATTAACTATTAAATTTAGAGATGGCAAGGTAGAAGAGGGCCCAGAATCATCTAGTCTATATGTATCTATGGAAGAAGCGGTTTTTCCGGGCGCAAGACTGACGTCCTTACGTAGACATTGGAGCAAAATAATTGAAAACGTGCTGCCAGAACATAGCCTTCCCACCCGCTGCTGTGACCTGAGTGCGATCTATCGCTGCGACTCATCTAGCTGGCGCGGAAGCTGTACTGACCGCAGTTTGAGTTGTACACTTCGAGACTGATGCCAGTCCCCGAGTTGGCCCGGAAGCTGTCCTGCACTGTAGCGGCGTCACACGTGAAGCCATTTCGTTTAGTCAGCTTTTGGCAACCGACTCCCTGGTAGTAGAATGACAGGTAGCAGTTGCTGTCGGCGAAGCATGCGGCACAGCAGTCATAGCCGTTCCCAACGCCGGGGTACCTTTGTATGGAGTCGGAGTTGAATCTGGTGTTGTCGACGTTTCCGCCGTTGTACCGGGACAGGATGTTGTCAGGCCCGCATGCCGCGTAGTACGTCGGCGTGGGACCTGCGAAGTCGGTGGTGGTCGAAGTGGTTGTGGCAGTCTCGGTCGTGGTGACGGTAGTTGTCGTAGTGACCTGGTCGGTCTGTAGGACGGTGCTTGTGGACGAGGCGGGGGTGACCAGGACAGTAGAGGTAGAAGTGAAGGTGGTGGTCTCGGTGCCAGTCGATGTCGGTGTGGGAGCCTCGACGGTGCTGGTGGCCGTGGCGGTATTGGTGACGGTAGTCAGCTCGGTGGCCGTAGATGTGCAGGAGGGAACAGGGTCAGAGTCCAACCCTCTGCGGGCATTGGCGACCTCAGCGGGCGGGCTGCGCTTGTTGGCTTGCTGCTGGGGGTATTTGCTCTGGATCGGGACGAAGCCGGGAGAGGGTTGAACTGTGGTGGTCTCAGGTGTGGCTGTCACAGTCGTGAGCACGGTGGAAGTCGACGTCTCTGTGACAGAGTCTGTCTGCGTATTGGTCTCAAATACAGTCGAGGTGCTGGTGAGGGTTGACGCTATCAGATCTTCAGTCGTGGTTGTTGTTTGTGTCTCCGTCTCGGTTGTGATGGTGGTCACGGCGGCTGGGGTCGTTGTCTCGACGGCAGTCTCGGTGGTCGACTCGACAGCAGTGCTGGTTGTGGTGCAGACTGTGCCATAAGTCGATGCAGCCGAGTAAGTTGCGTGTGGTAGTGCAGACGACGACGTTGACGAGTCAACCGGGTAAGCCACGTAGGATGGTGCATTGCTGTGAGGCCCTCCGCAGTTTCCTTTCTTGGTTGGGCTGGCAACAGCAACAGAGGCCAAGGCCAGGGACAAGACAACGGTAGACTTCATCCTGCTTGTCGTGGTGAGGCAGCGTGAGATGTGTTAGCAGGGTGAAGAGACGACGTTAGTGTTTGCTATTTGGTATTTGGGAGATAGGCCTGGTTTAAATATCTGCGGCCCCTTTTCCGCAACACGCAGACGGCTGAACGACATGGACGTGAGCTCCACAAGCTGCCGAGCTGGTGAGTGGCCCCGAATCGTCAACCATGTGTGTACCCTGCAGTTCCCAATTTGGTGGCGTACGCCAGAGTTGACATGCAACTGGCAAGCTCAGGGCCACAAGGTTCATGTTGCAAGTCAGTTCGCGCAGACTCGGGCAAGTGTCCGAGACGGGTAAAGCTAGTGCACTTGGGCACATTCTATTGAGCGCCATGCTCCTCTTGAGTCGAGTTTGTTGGTGTCCGCGGAGCGGTCTAGACATTGTGAATGCAGGCATTATTCATACTAAACTAGCGTATACAGAGCATCCCAGTCGGACGCGCCAGCTGAGGGCCCCCGTCAGCTTTCTGGACAGGGTGTCGCGATTTTATACTAGATTTGGCACTTGTCGAGCAACGGCCCCACTGGCCTGGATTCTTGTTCTCGTTATCGATTGTGGACGGCAAGTCGTAGGTGCCTCACCTGACCTGCCATTCAAGATATACCTCGTGCAGATTATTTATCCATGGAATGCAAGTTCTGTGACATTTTCACCACCAAGGTAAAATGGAACATGCTCCGCTAGGTAGCGTAGTGGACCGAACGATAGTTATAGTGCGACATCAGTGTAGTAATAACAGGGGTTAATGCAGTCCAAGCATTAGCGGGTCCGCTTTGGCGTCACAGTCTGTAGATTCGCACTACCTACAGCGTTCTCGGAGCTCTTTCTAGGCTAGATAGTCAAAGTGAGCTACTTCTGTGGGAGAAGCTGTAGTATTCGAAACCGCGTTCTTGCGGTGATTGAACCCTCCTGGGCTCATAACTGTGACGCTATAAAAACGATGCCGTTATTGCATGTCCAGCGGTAACGCCTTATATAGTTGGAACTCTGTTATCATGAGTTCCTTTCTAGTCGATACTAGGGGTTCCACAGCTTGTAAAAGTGTGTTCATGACATGGCACTGGCACAGTACAAGGGTTTTCAGGCCGTGGCAGTTGATGCAGTGCTATCACCTCGACTTTACTCCCATCGTGGTCGTCTTGCAAAACCACACCGCTGCGATCGGGGCAGATCTCTTGTTGTTGGTGGAGCGCATACTACCGCCACCAGTACTTGTTTCTCCCAGACCGGGAAATCACACACCGGCAGGATTTCGAAGCTTGGCTGGACTTGGCCTCTGCAGGCCCTCCGTGTCTCCCGGGTGGTGGTCCGCTGAAACGAGATATGCCTCGAGGTCGAGACGACTAGCCATGGTTCGCACCGCGAGAGTAGAATCAGCGGAAGAACGCAACAACGGGTAACTCAAAGGAGATGATCAAACAAACTCGTTTCCCCACCGCAGTCTCCGCGCGGCTCGGAGCCGTAATGAAAGAGGAAGGGCAGAAAGATAGGCGGACACTTACCACAAAGGACACGTTCGCGCCCTGTCGCGTAGCCATTCGTCTATGCATGAGGGATGGAATACATGTCCGCATGGGAGCCTGCGGACGTGCATACCATCGGCGAAGTCTTCGGTACATATGGAGCAGCACCTGCTGCAGTTGTATCTGGATGGAGATCCCTCCGCTGGGAGGCTCTGGTGAGCGCTACCTGCCGCCGCCGATGATGGTGCATTCGCTTGAGTCGACCAGGATTTCGAGACCATTGTGAGCGCTTTAGACAGGAGCGGAAGCGTTTTAGTGTTGTCGTCGCCTAGGAATATGAGTCGTTCTTCTGGATTTCGCGGCCCGCGTTGTTCTTCGATGTCGTGATCGTGGTCGGCATGTCGACGCTCGGCGTCGTGGAAGCTCACCACCGAGAACCGCGCAATCTTGTCCTCCGCCATGCCTCTCGACGCTCTGTGGCCCGCGCCGCGGCCTGCTGGCCGTGTACTTGATGCAACTATCGTTCTCGGATTCCCGGCACCTATCTGCATCTCGCGCCATGCCCTGGTTATCCTGCTCCTGCTCCTCGTCGGCGTGACGTCGCTCCCGCGGTGGTGGTGATGCCGTCTGCCTCGTTGGTATGAGGCTGGGAGACCGACCTCGACTTGTCGGTGCCGGATGAACTGCCGCGCGCCAAAGGCGGTGCCGAAGATGCAGAGGATGAAGATGATGCTCAGGGCGAGGGCTATCTTTGTCGCTTCACCGGAAGTAGGCGGGGGGGCCTCGGGCGGCGGCGTCGGTACTGGAGCTCCAGCCATGGCAGCTTTCGTCCCTTCCAGCGATGATTCGTTGGAATACGAACTAACTATTGGAGGCAAACGTGGTGGACCTAGCAGCTCGGCGAACAGGCTTTTCGAGACTTGTGCTGTCCTCGAGTGGACAACGACTAAAGAAGAAGAATAGCAGGGAAAGTGAAATGATAGCAACGCGGCGTGTGCAACAGGGAGACGGAGAGAAGAATCAAATTCCTAGAGAGCTCTAATATCCCGCGTGAGACCTGCGTGTGCCGCTACTCTCGGCCTGCCGGATATTGTCGTTGGGCGCGGCTTTGCAGGTCTGCCACGAAATCTGCCTAGACCACCAGCGGCTCTGGTGTCAGCTGCATGGTAGTGAATTCTTGGCCGTTGAACCCCAGGCTCCCCCTTTTGCGGCATTATCGTCGTGGTGCTGCATCGCGTGTGTCTGCGCACGCGAGAGAGGTCAGGGTGTGAACGGCCCGGGGCCGTTTTGAGCCGCCTGCATACACCGGTGAACCGAGAAATGGCTCATAAGAAAGTCTACAAAGGGCAACGCCCGTAATTTTGCGAGACACCCTTGATGTCTAAGCCTAGACGGCGATCATCCCTTTGTTGTTCGAGGTTACGAGAGGCCCTGTTAGCAAATATTTAGGTAATGCGATCAGAATCCGGGCCGGCTGGACCGCATCCGATTGGCTAGCTCCGATGAATTCAAGCATTTTGCTGCGGACTAGTTGCTCCTTTTTCTGACGTCTACTCCGTACCCGCGCAGCTAATCCGTACGGAGTTGCTTTACAGGGGTGATGCTTGGCATTCTTTATTTTCTCACGTCACCTCCCTACAAGCTGAGGACACGGGAGAGACCCCTGCGCGCATTAATTACACGCCAAGCTTTCTCTTGAGACTCTTTGAGAAAGCTTGGTCTCTTGAATGGCCACATTGAGCGGTGGCCAAGAAATTGAGTGAGGGAGAAGAGTTCGATGACGCAAAGGCCCAGGGCTAGTGTTGGCTGGTGAGGCTGGATGGGTTTTGAGCATGGCCATGTGTGTCTCCCGTCCCGAGATTTCTCCGGCGATGCTCAAGGGGCTAATGTCGATTCTGGTATATACTTACTTCTACGAGAGGAAGATGAATCTAAATCCAGTCCAATTTGTACATGGACATTATCTTGGAAGGGAGCAACTTTTCGCCAGCAAATGCCTGTCACAACAGATCGCCTCAAAACACTACCTGACGCGGCTCTTGGTAGTTATCGTATGTCGCAACATCACGATCCTCTTAGTCGCTTGTTTGACGAAAGCATTGCTGGTCAAGGAACCAACGTTGGACAGCTAATGATGGGAGATATGAGCCAAGGAACCTGCTTTTTTAGATCCTTGGGTAGTTAGGCGTTGGCGATTCCTGAGCTTGATATTCGTGATTTTATCGATGCAAGCTGGTCGAGATTGGCGCCTGTGGCAGTGCCCGACTAGTGAGACTAGCAGATCCCATTCTCAGTTGCTACATGGCCCTTCCATATCAGGCAACACGGCTTCTCAGATACTGATAAGGGCATTCATGCAGAGGCAGAGTAATAGTCGACTGCACGAAAAACCATTGACTACATTATCGGCACGGATCACCAAATTTCCTCTTTCCTTCTTGCCAAATTCCTATAAACCACCGAGCTGACGAAGTGCTTCTCCCGACAAACCGTCAGTAACCTGTAGAGAATCGCCATTAGTCTTATGATAGCAAGTTAACAAGATCTCGTATCTTCGGGCTTAGAACGCTTATGCGAGAGTTATTGATCAGTCACAAAATAGCCTATTCTACTTTAGGCAGTTTTCTTAATATCAGTATTCTTAAAACGCCGCGGAGACCGACGAAGATACTTCGAAAATGGGGAAGAGCGACCTCGGCCGGCTATAGGGGGATGATCATAACGAGGACACCGACGGCGAAGCCCGTGGTGGATTTGGCAGCCAGGAATATGCCTAAGTTGACGGAGTTAGCCCGGAGGCAGCCACCAATAATGGTAAGTAGACTGACCAAGTGTTTGTTTTGGCCTTGCGCCGTCCAAAACCGTCAGCAGGGTATCCGCACGTCAGCATGCCAGGCAGACAGCCGCCCTGGAACAGACCATTGAGAACGCCAATCAGGGCCGAGGGATTGAGGGCAGCGCCAAACGCAGAGTAGCCGGGGAAAGAGGGCTGGCCCAAGGTCGAGCCGATGATTGCTGAGCAGTATCCATGCGCGCTGCTCCGAAGCTTGCAATAGCGATTATTTGTCCTGGGGTCAACTTGTGTTTGCCGGTGTGACTCGAAGCCTTACATTTCGTACTATGAGGCGGCAGCCAGTGGTGGCCTGCCGCGATAATTGGGGATGGTTATGGTAATTATATAACGGGAGAGCTCAAGGCCTAGGGCGCTGTTTGATCTACGATGACTCGGGGCTGTCTTTCAGTGCTTTGAAACTCTATTGAATACTAGGGCATTTATTGGTGAGCAGGCTGCGCAGGACAGCTGCCATTTGCACGAGGACCGAAACTCCGTTTAACTAGGCTTTGTGTATGTGTGTATGTGTGTGCGTTTACGCACCTTTGAGATTAGCCCCCGCGTAAAATAATTCACCAACGCCGCTAATAGCTGCGACGGCACATGATGGCTTATTGTCAAACCAGGTAAACCCCCCGTCGAGTTCCTGATTAGCCGCGACGCTCAGAGAGTCGGTCTGTTGGGATTGTTGAGCAGGACAAGCAGGATCCCCGGCCCTAGGTGAAACTGCGGGTAATGCTGCGCCGGAGGCAGACAGCTGTTGACCAAAGGAGGGGATTCAGAGAGAGACATCTGTGGCGGCATTACGGATGCCTAGTGGTCCAATCCGTGCGATATCAGAGTTCAACGGCAATCTTGCATCATATCAGTGATAGTCGTGGTTCATGGGCGTATGTTAAGTGCTCGGGAAGCCCTATCTAGATCCTGGCCCTTCCCCGACACCAGAGAAGTCTGCTCGTGAGTGGGCCTCGGCACAGCTCAATAGCTGGGTGTATAGTATAGATGAAGACATGACCACCTTGCGAGAACCAGCAAAGACACACGAAAGATAAACAACCTGGTCTGCTATGGAAACCTGGCCAGCCGTATTTTTTCCCTTTCCTCGCCTTCACTTGTACTTCTATATCGCGATATAGACTGGTCTGGCTCTCAGTTCCCCAAGATATACTTTTCACCGGCCCGTGGGACCTCACAAGCGTCACTGGGACACGTCTCAATTTTTCCTCTCAGTTGAACCAGTGCCCGAGGCAAGGAATGACAAAGATAAGATCTGCGGTCCCTGAGGAAGCCCGTTTGACGTTTGCCGAGCTGGGCGGTAACATCAGGTGTTCTCGCACGAGATCTGCTAGCAACAAGCATGCGACCTAGACGAATCGCATTTCTGGTGTCCTTTTCTCGGGATCCGGCATGGAGATATTAGATCTCGAGCTCTTGATTGCGGCTTGTGGTACTGATGCTCAATCTTGATGGTGCCGACGATATATAGCCATATACCACAGGAGAGGTGAGGGAGGCTTTTGGATATATAGATTGGGCCTGCAAGTTCTCAAACTTCTTGCGGTGAGAGAACTAGAGAGAGAAAGACAGAGGGAGGGAGAGAGAGAGAGACCATAGGAAAATAAAACTGCAATACCTGACATTGATCAAACATGACATCACTTTGAAGCGCCTAGCGATCCCCTTAGTCGTGTGAGAGCCATTAATGATGCGAGCGTCGTAGAACTCAGAGACGAGCTGCACGATGCTGTAGCCGCAAAGTTCGTGATAAGTCGCTTCTGCAGGCCACAGACCATCGCCATCAGAGATCGAGGTCATGGGCTCAGGAAGAGCTTGGACTGGCACAAGGTGCCATAGCACTTCATCTTCTGGGTAAGCGTTATGAGAATTTCCCCGTCCTGGGAAGTAGCAGGATCAAAAGAACACTGGCAGTGGTTAGGAACAGTGTCCTCGCAGAGCCAAGGACACCGTGAGCAGAGTTGCAGGTGCCTCTTGCGACGATTAGCGCATGCCCATGCAGCCGCTCATTCAAAAGCGGGATTTTAATTCGTCACTAATATCTGGTAACTTGGTACCATGATATCTAAGCAACTGTCACCGCTTGCACCAGCCCCCGCCGCAGCGGACTTTGTTCCTCATGCATTTAGCACATGCTTGTCGAATGCGGAGCGTCGTGTGGCGGAGTGCGTGGATGCGGAGAAGAGGAACACGGTCTACCGTGCCGCACGGGCAACCATGAAGGGATGTCGAACGTGGGCTATGAAAGTGGGGCATCGGCGCCTTATCACAGTGCTGTAGCGTCATCCACAGCGCAACCGGTCTTGTGACCACACTGGAAACGGCGCTGCTTCGCGTCTCGCACCTCGCACCTCGCGTACACTGTGTACTTTTTGGTCCATGACACTTTCTGTGTCTCTGCGTATACCAGTCATATGTGTATCGCTAGCAGCAGCCTGGAATGTACCGCCTTCCCCACCCGTAAGTAGCGGCACACAACAGTCACACCCCACCTGCCAGGGGCCCGCCCGTCCGGGTCCCCTGGAATCCACCCCAGACGACATGTGCATCCATCGTCACTCGGACTGGCCCTTCCTTCCTTCTCATCCCTCCACCTCCCAACCTTCGAACACCTCGTCTCCTAACCCACTTGCGCCCGACCGCCTCGCTCCAGGTCGAACCAGCACCGTGTACGAAGCTGCCTTCTGGATTCCCACGAGGCGACACTCTTCGTTAGATAAATCGGTTTCCCCGCACTACCCGAACAAACCCGCCTGACACGCGCAAAGCACACACGAACCTGCGAACCGCAATATAGCCTTCTTGAGAGCCAGTGCCCAGCTGCCACAGGTCAAAGCCTAGCTCCGCCGAGAGGGAATACTCAGAGTCGCCACCATGAGTAGCCCACGCAGGAGGATCGAGACCGATGTGCGTCTGCCCCCCCTCCCCTCCCCCAAGATACCCGCCCTGACCCTTGTAGCAACGCTCATTTGCTAACTCGTGCTCACAGGTCATGAAGTGCGTCGCAAGCACATACCACGCTCAAGTGGTTCCATGCTAACGTGCCTGCAGGATGTATGTCGTCGGCGGCGCCGCTAGTCGCAAGTCATGCCCACTGACGAATCCAGGCTTATGAGCGACTACGAAGTCACATTAGTAAACGACAACAGTAAGTTTTGGATGCCATTCCGTATTCCAACCTTTTCGAGAGCCTGTCGTGCTAATAAATATCCCATACAGTGTAAGTCTCCCACGTTCCATCCGCAGCGAGCCACCCTCACGGAAGCCTGCCGCTCACCAAAACCACTCCGTCCGAGCAGGCAAGAATTCTACGTCCGTTTCAAGGGACCAACAGAGACCCCTTTCGAGAACGGCCTGTGGAAGATCCATGTCGAGCTTCCCGACCAATATCCGTACAAGTCGCCCAGCATCGGCTTTGTTAACCGCATCTTCCACCCGAATATCGACGAGCTGTACGTCACGCCGCACTCTCTCTTTGTGACAACACGAATCGAAGAAACACCCGGATAATGGAAGGGTCGAAACATGTAGTGCTGGGCTGATAATCTCTGCACAGGTCTGGCTCCGTGTGCCTGGATGTCATCAACCAGACGTGGTCCCCGATGTTTGACATGATCAACATCTTCGAGGTCTTCCTCCCACAGCTGCTGCGCTACCCAAACCCTGCCGACCCGCTGAACGGCGAGGCCGCGGCGCTGCTCATGCGAGAGCCTAAGAGCTACGAGGCAAAGGTCAAAGGTGCGTTCCACCATACGTCTGGAGGTTGCGCGACATTGGAGAAAGTTCAGCCTGCACATGGACCTGCTAACGCGATCCTCACTTCCTCCCCACCACATAGAGTATGTCCAGAAGTATGCCAGCAAAGACGCGGCCGATGAGACAGGCGCCGAGAGCCAAGAGGACGACGACTTGTCCTCTGTCGCTAGTTTTGGGGACGATGACAACGATGAAGACGAGGCTGCTGGAAAGATGGACGACGTTTAACAGACGAGCATGCTCTAGCGACAGCCAGTCTCTCCAGTTTTAGTCTGTTATTTCTATCTTGGATCAGGAGTCTTTCGGCTACACCCCTTAGTGCTCTGGGTTCTGGGGCAACGTTCACGCCGCCTTTGGTCTTGTACTTTTCTCGCTTGGACCCCGGTTACTGGTCTCTCTTCTGCTCCAAATGTTTGGTTTTCCTGCCTCACAACTTTACTCACATCTCACTTTTGGAATGGTGTCCCCTCGATTTCCGACCTACAGCAGACTGAGGTACAGGCTGCAGATAATTGTCTCATGAATGCAAATGCGTGACACATGACAAACCTTACTGACCATCGGAGGTTCCACGTCACAACGGTGTAAAAGTATCTACAGCGCTTCCTAGTTTGGGTATCATGTTTTGAGTATTAACGCCATCTATGTCTTTTAACCCACAATATGCGATAAGCACAAATATTGCCACTCGCCGGCTTGTTAGTCCGAGTCGTACGCAACCAAGGCTGCCAGGGACGAGCCTTGCGGGGTCTTGCAGTCATCGCTCCTACTGGCCGTGTTGCTCTGGTCTTTAGAATGCTGTGTCTTCACGGCCTTGTTTGCGCCGAAACTCGCGAGCGAGAATAACTTGGAATCCCCGCTGGTTCCTTCTTGTTCGCCTACAGTCGGCTGCTTTCGCTTGAGCCCAGCGATCACTCGTGGCGTCGTTTGCCGGTTGCTGTCCGAGAGTGATGCGAAGGTGGCGAGGAATGGGTCCTTGGCGGCGCGCGTGTTGCCGACGACCTCGGAGACAAAACTGTCTCGCTGCTTGGCGGCTGCGATTTCCGACTTTTTGAGCCGCCTTGCCTTGGCTTTTTTGCCTGTCGAGGATGTAGTTACTTCCCGCCTGCGGTCTGGCGTTCTGGAAGCATCCCGCGAAGTCGAAGCACTCCTGCTCACAGCACTCGAGAAAAGGGGTCTCGTCAGGGCCTTGCTCCCATCCCCTCCCGCCCGATCCCGGCAGGCCTGAAGTCCACCAGTGACGCCCTCAGCGCGTCGGTGGCATTCTCCGGTAATAGTTCGATTCCGAGGCTCATCCGGTCTTTCAGGTCCTCGGTCTCCCTGCCATCCCTCTCGCGCTCGTGCCTGCCGACGCGGAACCCCTTGCGCAGCCGAGCGTTAGCCGCGTAGGGGTCCTCCCAGGTCTGGGCCTGTGCGTCCTCGATCTCATCGATGCGCAGCCGGGCCTGCACTGCGTGCTCGCGGTCTTCGATGGTGCGCTCGAGCTGCTTGAAAGCGCTGGCACGCATCTCCTCGCGCTCCCGGTCTGTCAGGATCCGGAGCCCGCCCTCCCCTGGCTCGTCATCTGCCTTGTCCTCACCCGTGTCGCGCTTCTTGCCACCCCGGGCCACCACGTACGCTGTGTTGGCCGGGTCCGTGCGGATCTCGACCTCGCCGCTGCACGCGACGTGCCGCATCACGAAGCTCCATATCGGCGTGCTGTGGTATTGTCCCACGCGGGTCTTGACTGCGTTGAAGCGCACACCCTGCCCGATCACTGTGGGTTTGGGGCAGGTCGCGCACCACACGGCAAAGGGCATTTCGAAGCGCACCGTCTGCTGGGTCGTGCCGTCGCTCGCGCGGACGCGCTGGCCGGGGGGCCTCTTGCTGTGCAGCTTGTTGCCGGACGTGGTGCCCTCGAGGTCCGGCGGGACATAGCGGCCCATGTTGAAGCCCTGCATCTTGACGGAGTTTGAGATGCTGCTTGGGTTTTGGTTTTGGTTTTGGTGATGTGTGTTGTGTGGCCGCCGAGATTATTCGCCTCTCGCTTCGTGGTTGCTGGCTCAGTCTGGCTGCCGTATCTTAGCCATCGGGTTCGGGTTCACACGCGTAGACTCTGGTGATGGTGGTTGCATGTTGTGGTGTTTGGCAGAGATGTGGTTGGAAAGGAAGTGAGGTGAGCTGGATGCTTCCCGTCAGGCTCCACGCTGTTCTTCCCACTTTGACAGGCTCAAGTTGCAGGGGAGGGTCCCACCCTCCTCAAATAACCTGGAACCACCACGACCATCTCTGAGCGAAGTGAGTTACGAACATACTATTCGACTCCGTCCTATTTCACCCGAGACTATGTATTTAATAAATAGCTCTGTTGCAAAAATTTGAGCATTCGGACAGTTTCAAGAAGTAAGGTGAAGTAGATTAACACATGCTCACGAAGTTGCTTCTTCGAAGCCAAGTTATCGGCAACTGCTGTCACCAAGGCGGAGACGGTCCACTTTAAACACAGCCCCATAACTCTCGCGGTATTCGTTCTCGCTGCCGACCGATGCCTTCCTTCGTCAAGGGTCCGACTTCCCCATCAACGTCGACGCCGTGCCAGAACTCAACAGCACGTTTAACGCCCCGCACGCCACGTCGATATCCCAGCGCCGAGACCTCCAGCCCTTCAACATGAGCGACATCGCCAGCCTAGAAGCTGATATCCGGCAATACCAGGAACAGGTGCGCGCCCTCGCCTGCCTCCTCTGCCCGACATTCTCGGAGGCCGCAACATCCCCGATGCTAACAAACATTATTTTTTGCAGGTCGATGTCGTAAACGCGGGCCTCAGAGATGACTCCGGAAACGAGGAGCTCCTGGCCCTCAAGGCTGAGCTTGACGAGGCCATTAGCCTGCTCAAAGAGACCGTCGACGAGATGCGACCAGCCAAGCCTGCGCCCAAGCCCCGAGAACCGACCCCGCCGCCCGTCAAGGAGAAGTGGTCGCGTGAGAATCACCCAGCTTTCAAGAAGGCGGCAGCATCAGCGCAAGCAGCCACGCCGCCGTCCGAGGAGCCCGTGGACGTCGCCGTGGCGCCCGTGTCGTACCAGGTCAACGATACCGTCATGGCTAAGTGGGTGTCGGGTGATAAGGGCTTCTACGCCGCGCGCATCACGTCCATTACCGGCTCTTCTACGGATCCTATATATATTGTCAAGTTCAAGAGCTACGACGAGTCCGACCAGGTGCGCGGCAAGGACATCCGGCCGATAGCGCCGCCCAAGCGCAAAGCGGACGACGCGCCCATGAGCGCTGCGCCAGCCGCATCGGCCGCCCAGGCCTCTGCGCAGAGTACCGCGTCCACGTCGTTGTCGTCGGCGGGAGTAGCGAGGACAACTTCTAGCAATCCGGGCGTCATCTCGGCCGCCGCAAGTATCGACCTGGACCTGGCTAAGAAAAGCCGCGAGGCGGCTGATGTCAACGCCGCGGACGCGAAGCCCAAGGCTAAAAAGATCCGCGCGACGAAGGAGCTCGAGACGGGCAAGAAATCGTGGCAGGAGTTCAATACAAAGTCGAAGTTCGCAAAGGCCACCAAGAACAAGAAGGACAGCATGTTCCGGACGCCAGAGGGCGCGCACGGTAGAGGTAAGTCGAGGCGTTACATACTCTTGGCGATTCCGCGTGGGCGAGGAGTGTAGCTGTGCTAACAATATGCACCCTCTTTTAGTTGGATTTGTCGGTTCTGGGCAAACGATGCGCAAAGACCCTACCAGAAGCCGTCACATCTACCAAAACAACGACGAGATGGAGTGATGATGCCAGCAGTTGAATTTACCACCAGGGCTAACTACCTGTCATCCCCCACAACGCTCTGACACGAGAAGTGACGAAAGAAGATTCCGCTGACTGGTGATCTGTCTCAGATCCTGACACCACATCTCGATAACAACAATGGTGTCAGATTGCGTTCGTGCGCCGGATAGCCTAGCCAGCGAGATGATGATCTGCAGAATACGACTAGGCGCAATATCATCACCGGAGTTTTTATTATGGGTTACAAATTGTTTTGGAATGGGTCTATTCTTCCACCAAGGCTTTCCCGCCTCCCGGCGTTGTCCAAACCCAGTTTTTGTCGTTTGATGCTCTTCATAGCTATGGATGCTAACAGCCTGAGCAAGGACGGAGCATTAGCTTAACCGCGCCCGTCCCGCGCGTCGCGCGTTCGTAGCCAGACGGTCCAGATAATTCAGGATAAGGCCCATTTTGTGGTCATGCGGTCCATCAGGCTGCGCCACGCCATGTGCACAAAAAAGCTAGCACAGGGATAGAAGTAGCGAATGCTTAATGAATGACCACTTCACCAGCATCCAAGAAAGAAGCCTGAGAGTTCTCCGCTAATGTTGAGCGCACAATCCTTCATACACGTACACCTACTGTACAGTTCGACCAAGTGGTTCAGTTGCCGTCCCTTTCCTCCACCATCCCAGAAACCTTACCACCGTCCTCATTCTTCCAACGTACGGCTTCGCGTCCTTCCAGTCACAGCCCAATCTTCTCTCCGACCCTCCTCGCAATCTCGACAAATGCCCGCGCCCTCTCGCTCTCGGGCTCCGCCACGACCGTGGGCCTGCCCCTCGACCCGTCGTCCCCAATGCTCTGGTGTAGCGGTACGTCGCCCAGTAGCTCGATCTCGTGGTCCCGGCAGACCTGCTGCACGCGGTCGCCCGTGGACCCAAACACATGCGTCTGGCCCTGGCAGTGCGGGCAGGTGAAGAGCGACATGTTGCTCACCAGGCCGAGCAGCGGGACTGAGGTCTTTTTGAACATATTGATGCCCTTGATCGCGTCTTTCACCGCGAGGGTGTGAGGGGTCGTGACGATGACGGAGCCTTACATCGAGGTTAGCCAGTTTTGTTCGCGTCTATGAGATTGGCAAGGTGTGCGTATGAGAGAAGACCCCGCACGCGATATGTAACCGCTGTCCCGGCTACTCACCGTCAAGCTTGACACCTTGCGTGATGCTCAGTTGCGTGTCACCCGTCCCCGGAGGTAGGTCGAGCACGAGCACGTCGAGCCCGCCCCACTCGACCTCGTGGAGGAGCTGCTGGAGGGCCTTCATGACCATCATCCCGCGCCACACGACGGGAGCGTCCTCACCGACGAGGTAGCCCATCGACATTGTCTTTACGCCGTAGTTTGTGAGCGGGAGGAGCTGGTTATCTGTGTCTTGTGTGAGATCATGTGGTTTGCGAGTGTCTGGTTCGCGGATCCGGTGCGGGTCGACACATGTATGACATTGTGTCTACGAGGGATGGGCGGGAAAAGGGGGCGACTAACTGGCTGATAACCTTGGCTCGCCGGAGAGGTCAAAGAGCGTCGGTATAGATGGGCCAAATATGTCTGTGTCGAGGATGCCTGAGCGATAGCCCATGCGGGCAAAGGCCAAGGAGAGGTTGGCTGTATATCATGGGCGGAGGACATATGTCTGAGATCAGCTGTGCTTCCTTCTCTCTCTCTCTCTCTTTCACGGGAGCCAAGGGCTGCTCATACCTGCCACCGTACTCTTACCCACGCCGCCCTTGGCCGAGGACACTGCAATGACCTTGGCTACATCCTTGATGTTGCGCTGCACAGGCAGCCCACGTTGCATCCGCGGGATGGAGCCGGACTTGGGAAGGCCCTGTGTATTGTGGAAAGGTTGTCAGTAAAGGTACGCTGGTGCTTCCAGGATGATGGGATTTGATTACTAGCGGGTTTTCATGTTGAAGGGCCCGACCTGCGCGGAGGAGCAGAGCATGGGTCGATTTCATCATGGATAGTGGTTGCAGGATGTAAAGGACGTTGTCATTCAAGCTCCGAAATGACATGGGGAAAGTATGATGGCATTTGCACGAAATGGGGTCTGTCTGGTCTTGTTTGGCACTGAAAAGACATAGATTACATCTTTCGTAGCGCGAAAGGCCCAGAATCGATCTAAGATTCATTAAATCAGGCTATAATTTATATATCTTCAAGTTTCCAACAGTATTTATGTAATGCAACAACTTTGCTCACCTTGTCAAAGGTCGCTGGGTCGAGGTGTAATAGTGAGTTGCTTCTCGAGGGCCTGCTTGAGCTCGAGTCTCACAAGTGCCGAATCCACAACCAGCGCCGAGGATTCCCACCTATGTCTTTACTGCCGCCCCGCACCGCCAAAATTTTCTCGGGAGAGCAACAGCAAATGCGTCGCTGCCGCTGGTGGAGACCCTGCGAAACCTGCCTGTAGAAATCTTGCAGCTGCAGATTCTGGGCTCCAGATACCTCCTCCGTCCACAAGCAACGGCACGCGCCTGATAAACCCGACCACTGCCATGGCCCAGACAAAGTCTCGCCAGAGGCAATTTGCCGATCTGCAGGACCGGCTAGTCAAAGGTCAGTTTGCATCTTGCCCTTGGCCTCCTCCTGCCAGTCCTACACTGCTTGCAGCACTATATCGTGACAGCTAGACACAACTGACCACGGCCCTTTGCCCCTCAAAACAGATGTTGACCCCGAGAACGAACATGCTCCCCTGAGCGACTCCGACGATAGCGCCGACAGCGACGTGGAGAAGGCCGACACCAGGGCCGCCACCGACCACTACGTTTCTGTAGGCAAGAGCAAGCTGCGCGCTAAGGGCACCGCCAGTGCTGCCTCGCTGGGCCCGCAGTACCGCGGCGCGCGTGTGAGCAGGGCAGACCTGGAAGCCGAGAGCGAGGAAGACGAGGAAGAGTTCCAAGATGCCAAGGAGGAGCTTGGATCCGCCGGCTCGTCTAGTGGCGACGAGGACGAGATCTTTGACGACCCAGAGACTGCGGACCTCGAAGCCGACCATGACGCCCGGGATATCGAAATTGACAGCGACAACGCGTTTGGCGACAGTGACGAGGAGCGGTTCAAGGACTTCACTTTCCGCGGATCTTCCAAGGTCCTGCCCGGTGGCAAGGGGAAACGGGTTACGCGAGCCACTGCTGCGGACTTCCTGGGCTCAGATTCTGACGAGGAGGAGCAATCTGAAAATGGCGAGGATGATGAGGATGAACTCGACAGCGACGAAGACTCGATCGAGGGAGAAGAAGATGACTACTCTGGTGACGAATCGGTCGACGAGAAGAGGAGAACTCTGATTGACGACGAGGCGGAAGAGTCAGATGAGGATGGTAGCGAGGAGGATGGGGACCTCGACAGCTTCATTGTCAACAGTGGCGAGGAAGACGACGACGAAGAGGATGAGGAGCAGCAAATGCCCAACAGGGATGCTGCTGTAGACCGCAGCGACATTGCTGCCCTCGTGTCGGCTGGCAGTAAGTCGGTCTCTGCCTCGCTCTCGGAGGGCCAGCAGAAGGACATCGCCAAGGGCAACGCGATCCGACACCAACGCAAGGCATTTGATGCCCTGCTCAACGTGCGCATACGTCTCCAAAAGTCGCTCGTCGCGATCAATACCCTTCCGATCGCGGTACAGGGGTCTGAGAACCAGCAGGCGTCAGGCGACGATGAAGGAGAAGAGCCCTACGAGGCCGCAGAAGCCGCCGCGCTCAAGCTCTGGAATGCCATTGACAGCTTCCGTTCCAACCTACCCGGTGTCGCCGCTTCGTCGTCAAAGAAGCGCAAGCGCAGCGAGGCGACGGCAGAAACCTCGAGCAAGAAAATCTGGAAAAGCATTGAGGCCGCCGAGCAGCGCGCCGCCCCGCGCCGCCGTGCGGTGCTGCAGAACTGGTCGCAGAAGGCTAACAACATCCGCACTGTGGACCGGTCATCGTCACGCAAGTTTAGCAGCGCAGTCGAGAAGACGCTCGTGGCGCGGCTCGACGAGGAAATGGAGGCGCCAGAGCGGCTCGTTAAGCGCACGCGCACCCCGCGCTCTTGCGCGCCCGCGCAGGTGGTCCGCAAGGTCAACGAGGACACGCGCATCTACGACGATGCCGACTTCTACCAGCTGCTTCTGAAGGAGCTGGTTGACCAGCGCACCGCCGACACGTCTGCGGGCGGCGTCGGAGGCTCGAGCGCGGCCGCAACGATACGCTTCGCCGCCGTCAAGGAGGCCCGGGCCAAGAAGCACGTCGACACAAAGGCCAGCAAGGGTCGCAAGATGCGGTTCAACGTGCACGACAAGCTGCAGAACTTTATGGCGCCCGAGGACCGGCGCGGCTGGGAGCAGAGCGCGATCGACCGGCTGTTTGGCACGCTGTTCGGGCAGAAAATGGTGCTAGATGAGGGCGGTGTCTCTGATGACGACGAGATGGATGGCGCCGACGCTGCCGAGGCGGGCCTGATGCTTTTCAGGAGCTGAGCCGTAAGCACTGAATACGCAAATGGTGGCAATCGCGCGGAGGACATTGTTGTATAAAGAAGCTGTGAGCTTGGCCACACGCAACACTGTATAGCTATATAGACTGATACATTCAAGAGCATCAACGTCATGCATGCAATTTCTTCCATGTTCTTGTCCTCATGGCAGCACCTGCTTTCGAAATGTTGGGTCAGCCCTTTTTACGGGAAGGGCGTGGGTTTTCTTCCGGGAATCAACACAACGACAAGCTGATGAGCGCATGAGTCCTGCTCCACAAGACATATCTCACACACCAATTTTGGGTCCTCATAGCCGGTGCGAAAGTAAGTACTGAGGAGGTCCGGCAGAGAATTTGCCGTCGGCGCGGGGCCCCGGGAGGGGCAGGATTCCATGGTCGTTTCTTTTTTCTAGGAAGCATCGCAAACTGCAGGAGAAAGAAATTGAATAATTTTCCGCAGACATTGTATTATACTGATGTATCATCCTATAAGCATTAATTCTGCAAAAATCCATTCCATTTGCTGGTTAGTTGATCTCGGAGCAAGAAAATCAAAGTCGAAACCGCCGACGCCGGCCGGTGGTGGGGCCGCGTGCCGCATTTTTATCAATGAGTACCAAACCATAGACCACGACAAACTTCACATCGGCATCACGCATTCCAGGCTTCAGATCTAGCAATACTCACGATGGAGGGCGCCAACGGCCTTTTCGATGAACCGGAGGGCTATTACCCGCCCACGCCCAAGCCCCAGGTGACAACCCACACGATGAAGTCTGGCAAGGAGATCACGCTACACACCGTCGGCGCCAGCACGCTCGACGCCCACCACGTGTGGAACGGCAGCCGCGTGATATCCGACTACTTTGAGGCGCATCCGGACGAGACGATCCGGGGCCGCACGGTGCTTGAGATCGGCGCCGGCGCCGGGCTCGCCAGCATCTCGGCGGCCGTCCTCGGTGCCAGCAAGGTCGTCGTGACGGACTACCCAGACGCCGAGCTCCTAGACAATATCAAGAAGAACGTCCTCGGCTGCGAGCACATCCCCGGCATCACCGCGTCCTCGTTCAACGAGGACAACACCACAGAGCGCGTCATCGACGTGGACGGCCTCGTCTGGGGCGCGAACCCGGAGCACCTCCTCCAGCGGCTGCGGCCAGGTGGCCACGGGGACAAGTTCGATGTGCTAGTGCTCGCGGACCTCCTATTTCGGCACACGGAGCACACCAACATCGTCAAGTCGGTCGAGGACACGATGAGCCGCAGACCCGGGAGCACGGCATACGTCGTCTTCTCGAGCTACCGGCCCTGGCTGCAGCAGCGCGACTTTGGGTTCTTCGACGTCGCCCGGGAGCGCGGGTTCGTCGTCGAGAAGTTCCTCGAGGTCAAGATGGACAAGGTGCTGTTCGAGGAGGACCCGGGCGACGAGGAGATCCTCAAGACGGTCACGGGGTGGACGCTGCGGTGGCCCGCGGATAAGTGCACATGAGTTTGTTCACGTGTGTGTGTGGAAAAACATTACCTCGGCTGGAAACAAGAGATGGCTGAGGGTCCGAAATGGTCACAACAGGCGGTAGTCGCGATCTTGTCAGATCGCGAGCCGCAACGCGAGCCGAGATAAGATGCTTCGACTCTATGAAAGCACTACGGTATATGCGGGAAGCTTGCCTGGGTTACGGATCCCATGCTTTCTACGTCGTACCTGGTAAATACTGGCGCTACGTCGTACCAATTTATACGGCGAACGAGTTGAACAGTTCAGTGCGATATTGATGAGAAAAGCAAGATGCTCAACGAAGAGTACATGAAAAGCACGTGGCCAATGGCCATCGAGCCGATTAGATCATCTGGATCAGGTTTGACCGCACGGCGATATTTGTGGTTGCGGGCTTCAGTATCTTGGTAAAATGGAATTTCGTGTGTAAAGGGAGATACCTGCCTTCAGGTACCAAGCACGCCTCACAAGCAAAAGAATAGACAATTTTGAAGCCGTTGCAGCAGATTTTGGGCTTTGCGTGCCCGTCATTGAGAGGTTGGACGCCTGAACGTCTGAACTTCTGGTCAGATAACAGTACATGGCCGTACATTCGTGGAATGGCTCCTCTTTAAGTGTCCATTTTATAGCACTTCAGTATGAAACAAGGACGACACCTGGGATGCTCATATAACTATTAAAGGTAATTGTAAGGGCATGATTCGTACCGTGGCAACCGTGATGGGGTTTCCAGTTTTTTCCGCCAACCTGACATTTTCCACAACACAAACCAGCCTGGCCAGACACGAGAGACAACCATGTCTTGATGCAAGAAGATTATTGCCTCGAATGTCCGATCCCGACAGCCATGGGCACAGCTAGTCACTGTGCAATGACGGCTCATGCAAAATTTAGGTACATTTGGTGGGCACCAATCTCTCATCACCCCGACAGCGAATATCCCACATCACCACTCTCTCTCCCCAACTTGACAAGCTTCGCCCGCATCTTCTCGGCCCGTTTGATCTGCCTCTCCGCCCAGGATACGCTCTGTTCTCCGCTTACTTCGCTCTGTGGCGCCAAATCACCCGAGAAGGCCTTCCTAAAGTCACACTGATCGATCCACTCCCCAACTCCGTGCTGAAGGACATTTCTCGCCCTCAGCTTCCCGCCCGCGACATGTCCGACGCTTCCGTGCAGCGACATGCGGTCCCTGCTAGATTCATACACGCCGCGGTGCAGGATGTTGTTGTTATAAAACACGACGTCCCCGGCGTTGAGCTTGACCACCAGTTGACCAGGCATCGCCTCGCCGCTACCTGTCCCAGTATGTTGCTGACACCGCCGCTCCGCCTCGGTCCTCGCCCGCGCGTGCGAGCCTGGGACCACGACGAGCGCGTCGTCGCCATCGATCAGGGCCAGGTTCCACTGCGTGTGCCACTCTGGCTGGCCGAGCCGGGTCATCTCCTCGTCCGCCGTCGCTGTGGGTGGGATGTCGTCGCGGTGCCAGGACAGCGAGAAGGAGCTGTGGTCGGGCCGGACGAGCATGTTGTACAGCTCCATGACGAGGTCGTCGTCGGTTACGTCGGCCGCATCGCCGTGGCCCTGGCTCATGAGCACCTTTGCTACGTCCAGGATCTCGTCGCAGAAGTAGCTCCGGGCAAACACATGGCTGTCTGGCCCCAGCGCTGGGTTCAGCAGTCCCTGGACGCCCCAGATGCCCTTCTCGGCGTCGAACGGGGTCCAAGGCGGGAACTGTTTGCCCACAGTGCGCACGTGCGGCCAGCCTCCCGACCGGGCCAGTCTTGTCGTCCGGTCCGCCGCCTCCTGCAGGGAGCGGAGTTTATCTGCCGAGAGGATGCTCCGAATCACGACGAAGCCGTCTCTGTGCAAGGCCGCGCGGAGGGACTGCGGTGATGGTGTGGTCGATGGGGCTGTCGCCGTCATGATTGTGGATGGAGAGGGTTCGCGTGGCTGTTTGGATTTAAATGGCAAAAATAATATGAGCACGACGAGTTGGTGAAGATGGACGCCGGCCCCGGGCACCGACGGCGGCGTGCGGAGAGGTGGGATGCGGCAAGCGGAGGGGATGAAGGTGGAGTTTGCCGGCGCGGGGAAGTTGGAGAAGGATCCAGACAATTCATCCAGTTGTCGAGATGGCGCTCCTAACGAATTCATTTACCTAATTATAGGGAAAGAAATGAAACCTCATGAAAATCGACTGCAAATGACATAAACAACCACGCTACTCACGAGCGATATACATGTATACAAGAAAATATCATAAGCTTCCTGGAGCCAACTACCGTTACTGTGGACTTGTCATGTTGTCTTCAACGTTTCTGCTCTATACACATCTCAGCATTCAAGCCCCTCCCTCTGCCATCGTACTACAATCGCCACTTGCAAGGTCGGCGATAAGCACGCGGGTATTTCCAATCTTCATAACCTCAACAATCACATTGGCTACCTTAAGAGGTAGCTTTGCGTCAAGAGCAACACGACGGAGACGGATGCGATGCGGCAAGTGCGGCGTATTTATGGCGAGCAGATCCCGCAACCTCTCCGTAGGCTACACGGCTATCCATAATTTGGGACGACGACCACCGGAAAATGACGGGCGACGTAACGTGAGCCAGAAGGAAAAGTAGCACGATGGCTTGATTTCCCCGTACCTAACCTCGAATCCTCGGCCAACGTTACTGAAAGGCACGAAAAGTCAGCGAGACCCTCTGATATAGTCAGTGCTGGTCATGCTTCGGTCATCGTCCTCTTGGGTTCTATGGCGGCAACTCCCAGCGTGGCATGTAGTCCCCTGGCGCCAAGAGATGATAAGCATACAATGAACACCACGAATACTAAGCTGCAGGCCATCTGAAGAGGTCATTTTTGGAAGTGCATATCGACATATCGAGCCGCAGAATAGCGGTGCTTGACTCGTAGATTGTCTAGGAGAGTTGGCAAGTGCTGGCAACTACCTAGTTTGTTAGATTACATGTACCTTGCATGCAATCTGTACGGTCTCTCAGGAAGTCTGAGCATGCTGCTAAAAAGAAAAACTTCTGAAAGTGTGGACTAGTAACGCCAACTGTGTGCGTGAAATGCATCTCCTTGAGTGTGCATTGTATTGTTGTTCACGAGTTGTGTCTGTCGTCTCATAGGTTTGCAGAAAGTAGAGACAAATGGGGACTTAGCCGTTCTCCGCAAGCCACACACTGTCACAACCTCAACCACCGGAGCCAAAAATAAAAGTATTTAAATCTTTGATTTCAAATATGTACGTTAAAGATGTATGACTATGACTATGCTGCTGCTTTACGCTAGCTGTTCCGCCCTCCCCCGCCAACCCCCCTTTCCTTTCCTTGCCTCTTGACCTCGTCTCGCAAACACATGTCCCACAAATTCTCAATTGCTGCGGTACATGATGACGTTGGACGCGTAGGTGTTGAAATTGTTCGAGTTGCGGGTCAGGCCGCGGCCGTCCCGGGTGATCATGTCGGTGGTGCCGATGGTGCTCAGGTCGAATATGTTTACGTTCTTGATGGTGCCCTCGAGGGAGACCATGCGGCTCTGGCAGTTTGCTCCGTTGGCGATTGAGTTGCAGGCTGTTTTTTTTGTGAATGGTATGTTAGTTCATCCGATATATTAATACACATAAGAGAATGTTGTTGACATGGTTTTGTTGTTTTTTGGACTCACCAGTGTTGTAGCTGTTGCGGAGGGGCCAAATGTTAGCTTATGCTTTGGACAATCTCCTTCTTTGGGGAGGGGGTGGAAATGGTAGACTTACTTGTTGAAGAAGCTGTACAGCCCGGCGCCGTAGATGAAGATGTCGCTCGAGTCGATGATCCGCAGGCCCCAGGCGTTGGCGCAGTTGCCGGCGACGCCCTGGCAGGACGCGACAAAGTCCGGGTCCCTGAGCGCCGCGTTGACCTTGAACGGCTGGACCGCGTTGGGGGTGGGCTGGTAGTATGGGGTCTCGGTCTGGAGCATGCTGCCAAAGATGTTCTTCGTGCCCGCGAACTGGTAGTTGTAGAGATGGAAGTGCTCGGAGCTGGTGCGATGGCGGTTAGTTTTTTTAACTCGGCGACGCTTGCTGTTTTGTCTTTGTGGGAAGTAAGGAAGGAAAGGGGTTGTACTCACGCGCCACCGACGAGCCAGAAAGATCCGGCAGTCGACTCGATGAAGATGCCGCGGCCGGCGAAGATTGTGATCTGCGCGTTGGTCGCGTCCTCAATGTCGTGGTCGGCCACCCAGATCCAGGTGTTCTCCATGTACAGGCCCGAGGACTGCTTGGTCGCGTGGACCGCCATGTAGGCCGCGATGCACTTGGGATCAATGTTGGCCGAGCCCACGACCTTGGCGCACTGCGGGATCAGGAATTCGGAGCCCGAGAAGCCGCCGATGCGAGTGTGGAAGTCCCACATGCCGCTCGGGTTGCCGGCCGGGGCGACGAGGTTGTACTCGACGAGGATGGCGCCGGCCGCGGGGCCCTTTGTGGAAACGATGAAGTCTGAGAATTCAATGCGGCCGGCAGCGCCAGACTGGCTGCCGATCTTGAAGACGGGCTTGGGGGAGTCCTGGTTCTGGAAGAAGGCCCCGGAGCCAAGGATTACGGGGTAGGCCTCGCCCACAATTCTGGTGCCCGGCGGCACGTTGATAGTGCTCTTGACAACATACAGACCGTAGTCGAGGTAGACGACCTTGTTTCCTGCGGCAGCCTGGTTGATGACGGCCTGGATAGCAGCGGTATCATCGGTAGTGCCATCACCGCGGGCTCCAGCAGAACGAGCACTGAGAAAGTCGCCGGCCTGGAGGCTCTCGTAGTGAGGCTTTGACTTCTGGTAGTAATTGCTGCCACTCATCAGGGCCGCGGGGCGAGTATTCGGGGTGATGTCGCCCTGCAACTCGGTGGCCCCGGCCGTGCCCAAGACCTGGTGTCCTTGGCCCCAGCCTTTCTGGTAGTCAGTAAAAGAGATCAATAGTTTAACGAGGAGGCTGACAACTCACCAGCGATAGTCCTGGTGCCGCCAGCAAGAATAGTGCCGCTGGGCCCCTTGATCCCGGTCGCGACGTTCGATAACTTGACATTCTCCATAATGATGGAACCTTGAGTATCGGGGGTGCCATTAACGGTGTATGTAGACTCGATAAAGGTCGGGGTGTTGTTAATAGTCGAGTCTAGGATTGTGACCGAGCCCACGTCGGTTCCAGTCTTGATTCCAATACCGCAGTTGTTGATTTGCAAGCCGATATAGGTCCAGCCTAGGGTCATTGGTTAGTAAAAGCAAAAAAAGAAAGAGAGAAAAAGGGTTTCTTACCCCACGACCACAACTGGTTGATGGCTATTTTGCACCCTGAGAACTTAAGATTCCGCATCGTGTACTGCTGGTTTCCAAGAGAGGCACACGATTCGCCGCCTTCGAATGACAGATCGCTCATGAAGCCGCCGGAACCTTCCTCGATAAAGAGTCCGACATGGACGACATCGGCCGTGGCGGGCATGAGGAAGGACAAGTTGTACAGACTGGTCGCCTGGGAAGTAGGCCAGTGCATGCCAGTCGCCGGTTTGCTGTTGAGATTGGTTAGTTGATCGAGATTCTCTCTTAAAACATCTGCGGAAGACAACCCCTTTTTTTTCTTGCTCCCTCGTTGAAATACAAAATATTTGGCCCAGACTTACTTTGCAGGAATGTTGCGTGTGTCGAGCACAAAATTTCGGACCTCGCGGAAGAAGACGTTGACGGGGACCCAGTTGGGCTTCTCGGTGAAGTAAGGGTTGCCGTCGATCAGGCCGAAACCGGCAAAGTTGGCCGTGGCCTTTAGTATCGGACGATTCGTGGGGTCTCCAATCATCTAACCAACGAGGTTAGCAACGGAAACAACCGATAAAACATCTCTCAAGTTCTCCCCGAGGAAAAAAAAAAAAAAAAAAGGGGGGGGGGTGGAGGTCAGAGGGAGCGAACCTTTGTGTAGTATGGCGTGACAATCGACTTCGAAATCAGGTATGTGCCCGCGGGAAAGTACACGACGGCTGGTGTCTCTGTCTTGGAAGCCTGGATTAGGGTTGTTTTTGGTGTTAGTCTTTCAACATCCTTTCCCCTTGAGCGACGAATGCTGACGGCTGTCGACTTACGCATCCCTGCAAGCAGCGGTTGTTGGGAGCGTTCATGGCGGCGCGGATGGCCTCGGTGTCATCCGTTACACCGTCTCCTCGGGCGCCAAAGGCCTTGACGTTGCGGAAGACTTGGTAGTTGGCCCCGCCGAAGGGTGCGAGTCCCTGATCTGCAAAGCCAAGCGCAGTACTCCCTCGTCAGTGACGCCACAAGAAGGAAGGGAGATATTCTAGAGGGTAAAAGTAGGCAAGTCACTCACGTTTGATATCCTCCATCCAGTAGGCTTGTGCCCCGAGGGCGAGACCCATCAGGGCCGTAAGCATGTGTTGGAGCTTCATGGCCGCGAGTAATTATCGATTCTTGCAGATTCGATGAGGAGGAAAAGGCACAACACACCCAGTTATCGCGGTCGAGGTTGGATACTTATAAGGAAAGTTCCCATGAGGCGGCTTCGACCTAGGGTAACATTGGCGCCTTACATGTGGATAGGTCACCCGGCTTGCGAGAAGCATTTACAGTGGTACGTACTAGTGAAGAAGCAGGCATAGCCTCCGTCCGGAGCAGTGTTACCTGCTACCATGTGGACCAGTAGTATGGAATAAGCATCCCCCACAAGTAGATGATCGCTGGATTTCGGCTCTTCTTTCCTGGGGAAGAGCCTATTGGATGCCACAAGCATGGACATGGGTTGTGCCACACGACCGGATCGGCCCATGGGTTGCAGAAAACTCCACCACGGAAGATCGAGGCGGGTACCAAAATAAACCGGACATCAATGCTCACGAGTCGCCGCATTGATGCCGGGTTTATTTTGGCACTCGCTTACAGCAGTGTCTGACTGGGAGGGCAAAGCTTGTTTATTGTGGTTGTATTGTGGCCTTGCAACAAGATAAAGCATGACGAGGCCGGAGCTGAGACAGGAGGAGAGACTGTCTGCATTATCCAGACTAGTCCGTGACATGAGGCGCCTTGTACGACAGTAGCAGAGGGGCAAGACCACGAGGCTCATCCGGTGACCACACACATGCTGGAGCGTCTAGATGCATCAGCAAGTCTCTAAGCCAAGGTGTCTTCGGCCCGTTAGTAAGGTTGGAACATGGGTCGCGGTTGCATCCATTGCGATTAGTCTAGTCCAAAGTGGCATCGAGTATGGAGAAGACCGGCCGGGCCTCGGGAGGATGAGAAAGGCCGTTTGCCGCAAATAGTGGCAGTGTTTCGAATGTTTGGGCATCCTGTCATGGGGATCATGTCATGGCGACCATGTAAGTGGATCACACACCAGCTGCGAGTCTCAGATCAAAGGGTCGTCGGCTCATAGCAGCACCGGCCTCTCGCAGCCAATCAGACGGTCAAAGCAGGGTGCTCGGGATGCTAGGCATCTGAGATGTGGATGGTCTCTCGCTCCTTGATTGGCCATCTTTTTAACATGAACAATATGCACACGGCACTTGCTGCTTGGTGCTTGTAATTGCTTGCTACCTAAGGTGCTCCCTAAGTCCAGCGTACGCAGTAATTAGCAGCGGCGTTATTCCGGTGAACATGCAGCAGTGGCAGCCGGAGAACCGTCCCGAATGAGGAGGTGGCCCTGGGTAGTTAGTCGCCTCTGGGACATATTAGGTACACTTTACCAAGGTAGTCAGTCGGATGAGGACTGCCTCGATGCAGGTGCTCTGCCGGACGTGTGATCGGTCGACGGACGCAGAGGCGTGCCAGGTGAAACCCTCGCATGCGGTCCGACACGTGCCTCCTTTAATTTCACGGGCGGCGAGTTGGCGACAGCGACCACCTCGATGAGGAAGCTCAGAACCCTGTCGCGGCTCCAATTCTTTGGCGTACCGAGTAGTCTAATTACTATGTGCTCCGTACCTGTCGCTTCCTTTGTCTCTGCCGGACCAGCACATCTGAAAGAGCTGCACCTGCCTGCGAGGTCGATCTCTGCACGCACCCACGACCAAAACCCCAGATGTCCATCAGCATGCCCCGCTGCGTGCCATCTCCAACCGCACGCGCCCGGTCACGAGCCACAGCGCGCAGTCGGGAGGGTGTCGAGCAAGCCGGGCTCGGCCTGTCCAGCACGCAGCACGTGTGCAATCCGCCAGACACCTCTAATGGCGATGCCTCAACCAATGCAACCACACTGAGCTTGCTGTCACTTGCTACGGGGCATCTGGTGATTGTGTAGTCGACCGCGTTTGACCGAGTGCCCGCCGAGTCTGCGATCATGACGGCACACGATCACGACCAACACTCATGGATGGGATCCTGCCACAGCGGTCATGGTTTGATTACGAAGCGTTGCCGACTCGCGCCGAGGCCCCGGGGAACCAAGTGGGCGACAAAAACTGCATATTATTTTGACGATGGGATGGGTGGAATAACCTACGGAGTATGTATCGTCATGGCGTGGCTGGGAGCATTTCTCCACCTACTCCCCGCAATCTCCAGCTTTTCTTTCCGCTTTTCCTAGTGTTCTTCTTCTTCCATCTCTATCCCAAGGTTGCTCTCACATGCATAGGCGGGACGAGGGAGAAGCTCCGGGATTGACAAGAGCTGCTCCAACGACATGCAGCGCAGTGAATGGTGCGCGTGAGGCGCCTCTGCATCGGGCCACCTGGCCTGCTTGGTACCTGGCACCTGGCCTGGGGGTCGAGTACCCCTCCTGGGTCTTTGGAGCCGAGGGGGCAGCTCTCGAGCCAAGGGGGCCATTCGATCATGTCATGGCTGCTGTCGCGTAACTGCGTCGAGCAGCGGGCTGGCCCCCACCTGCAGGTGGCCTCCGCCTCGCGCGCCACTCTCTTGCTACACAGGGCATGCGGAATTCCATTCCCCAGTCTCCAAACTCCACATTGTCCTTGCCATCCTGCTGCCCACAGCACGGCATGGCTTGGCTTGGCTTGTGAAGACGATTGAGACGCAGCCTTGCTGCTGTCCGTCCCGTCCCGTCCGCACCACGAGACCACCACTTGAGAGGGTCCCTCGCTGTTCCAGCACGATAAGCCAGAAGGCCACACAAAGATAGAGATGCTCGCAGACGGGGAGCAAACAAGGAGCACGTGGGCGTCCAGAGATGTCAAAAATGCACGCAGCTGCGGAGGTCGCGCCGCAGGGTGCAGCGACCCCAGACAATGATGGAGACGGCATGTGCCCGTGCACCCAGGGATCCAGGGATCCAGAGATCCAGTTTCTCTGGCGGGACACAAACTCAATGTTGACAGTTGCCCGCTCGGCACCTTTGTGGGACTGCAAGTGGTGTTGGAGGCTGTCTGTGGCTTGGTGCTGGCACGCCAGAGGTAGAAAAGAAAAGAGCCGAAACAGAAGGAACCAAGGCATGCTAGAGCTACTAAGTAGGAAGCTGTGCTGTGCTGAGCTGCGCTGTGCTGTGCTGAGCTGAGCTGTGCTCTGACAGGCTTAGTCACACCCCACTTTGTGAGAGGGGTGGCCACTCCACTCCACTCCACTGTTGTCGCTGCTTCTCCAACTCGTGCCAAGGCTGGAGACGGGGGGGGGGCCCGCTCAGGCTCCGACAAGAATCAAAGTGTGCGTCGACAGCTCCTCGCGCGCTGCTCCTCCCCCACACGCGGGCGAGGTGGGCGAGCACACAATCGCTGCCCCCCCCCCCATGGACAGGCAAGGCCGTCGCTGGTCCACTCGATGCCCTCACTTTTCTTCTTGTGCGCACGACGAGGCAAGCATGACCTGTCCCCTGCCAGTCCGCCCGGATAATCTAGACACCACTCGTTGCCCTCCCGTTCTACCCGCCGGAGCGAGGCTGCGGTTGCCGACAGACACACAGACTCACAGCTGGGCGGGCCAATATACCTTTATACAGCCCGCGGCTTTTTCCTCGCGGCCAGCAAGCGCGGCACACCCCATTTTCGGCTCGGCCCAGGGCATCCCTTGCCTGCTCGCCCAGTTCGGGGAACCGTCGTGCTGGTCAGAGTCGTCGGTTGCCCGCACTCTTGGGCACGCCCAGCTAGCCTCGTCGCCTGGCGCCCCGCCTGCCAGACGCTGCATTGTTGCGGTTAGGCGCTCGCGGCCTACTCCGCATCCTCTCAGTGCTGGGCAGCCGGCACCCGCTCCCACTACTCCGTCCACGCTTCCGAGTCTCCCCTCACGCTATCGATCCCGGTGGCAGCCTCCTCTCCTGCTCCTCCACCTCCTCCACACCAATTCTGCTGCGACGATACCGCCCAGCAGCGATCCCTCAGCGCTCCTGCCACTCCTTGGCATCTGCCACGCGCAGCTGTGCTCTTCGCCCACGCTCTCACTGTCTACGACGTCGATGATAACGAGCCCTCTCGTGCGACTTGATTGGCGAGGCCTATGCGTTGCGACACGTTCAATACCCCACGAAGCAAACACTGAAACGAAGACGTCCCCGGTGCCCCAACGCCTCGTGCAATCGGATTCAGACCTTGTCTTGCGCCAGACTTCCCGATTTCGTGCCCATCGAGAGCGACGGACGCCACCGTTCTTGACAAGGACGTCGCCAAATCTTGTCTGTTCCCAGACCACGTTACAACATATCGCCAATCTCTCCCCGAAAGTAGCGGCCTGAAAAGTCAGCACAGAGTGTGTGGGAACGACCAGCAAGGCGCACCACGACACCACCAATTTCCCCTCGGCAGATCAAGGCGAACTGCGTTTCTAATAGCTGGAATTGCGATTTACATTATTTCGCACTAGTTTACGCCGAGATATCGTTGGGAAGGATTCCCCGTTGGCAAGGACAACTTCCGGGCTCAGCTCGCACCGATCGGCAAACAGTTGCTGTCCGCAATGGACAACAACGCGATGGCCATCGACGAAGCCATGGACGGCAAGCAGCAGAAGCCCAAGACTCTGCCATGTCGGTATTGTAGCAAACGCTTCAGGTATGTCCAGAATATCGCAAGGTCCACGCTGTTTAGCTTATGCTGACCTTCAACAGGCGCGTCGAGCACGTCCAGCGTCATGAGAGGACACATACAAAGGAGAAGCCTTTCAGCTGTGGTTGGGCTCGCTGCGGCAAGACTTTTGGACGCAGGTGTGTAATTGCATGGCTCTCTTTCTTCCCCCCGAACCCCAATCTCTCCAAAGCACGGCCACTCTTGGGGTAGTGCCGGAGAACTATTCTCTGCCCACGCCTGGCCTCCCGATCCTACCTCCTGGCGGGGTCTTCCCCGGGATGCCGTCTCCGACATCCACACATGCACCGATTGCCCCCCCCCCCTCGTACATATTCAAGGGTTGCGCTTGATCGGCTTCTATCTATTTGAACCGTCGCCTCATACTGTTTGTCTTTGGGGTGCACCCTCTGAGCTCGCCACTGCGATTCCCTGTCTTGTCATCGAAAAAAGTTGTTCACATTTGTGCATGGTCCCTCCCGTCCCATGCTCATAAACTGCGCATGCAAAATCACTCACACGTTTCATGGATATCAGGGATCTCCTCGTGCGTCACGAGAAACTAGTGCACCTCAATGAAGGTTCCAACAAGGACGGAAACAGACCAAGGAAGTCATCGTCGGGGGAGTCTGGCATCCATGTCGCGCAGCAGTCTCCTCCCCCACCAATCCCGGCTGAGCCTCGTGTCAACCCGGACCTCATGGTTGCGCCGCATCAACTCCAACAGCAACAACAGTACCAGCGGGACCAGATCTCATCAATGGGGTTGAACCCAGACCATCGGGTGCCCTCGAGACCAGCGGCTTGCAACCTTGATCTTCTGTCTGATGCTGCAACGCAGCTTGCTTCAGCCAACGAGCTGAACTCTATCGTCCCAATGGTCACGGACATGAGCCACCAGCGCATGAAGAACTATGATGACGGCATTGGGTATGGAGAGCGGGCGCGAGATCACGAGCCGGTGACTGTTGCGTTTCAGGGACACCCTGGACCTACCCCACCAGAAGACTTCAACCTGTTTCTAGACGAGTTCTCGACATCAGCGCATTTCCTGCCTCCCGGATTCGAAGGCGAACAATCAGTCAGTGCCTGGCTACAAAGAGGGGGGCCTTCGAAACCCGCATCTCAGATGCCAACGAGGTTCTCCTCTCTTGGCCCTGACCCACGAGACTTGCAAGAAGGTGTACGAGGCAGCGATGATGGAGGGAAAGCTGCATTCCAGAGGATATCCGCTGCCGACCACAACACCTTAAAGAGCCGCCTGGACGAATTCACATCTGTTCTTCCCAACGACTTCATATTCCCCTCGCGGCATACACTCACTCGCTTCGTGGAGGGCTATGTAACTGGCTTCCATGACCACCTGCCTATCCTCCATCTGCCAACGCTCAGCGCAGTCGACATGTCTCCGGAGCTTCTTCTCGCCGTCCTCGCGGTTGGCGCACAGTACAGATTCGAGAGCCATAGGAGCAATGCTCTGTGGTATGCAGCGAAAGCTATCGCACTTGAGCAGATCAGACGGCGGCGCAGTCGCGAAGTAACAGGCCTTTTGCCAACCCCGGCCGCATACAGCCCTCACTCGACGAGGCCATCACCGAGTCATGGATTTCGACATTCTTTCAGCTCCGTGCAGCAGGAGCGCCCAATGACACAAGACACGCATCGTGAACCTTAGTACGTCAACTCCTTTCTGGAAAGCTTTTTGCATTTCACTAATAGAACTCCTCGTACAGCTCGCCAAACACCCCTCAAGCACGCATGGAGACCACACAGACCATCCTGCTTCTCTTTGCGGTTGGCCTTTGGGGTGCAAAAGCTATTTTACATGAAGCTTTATCTCTCCAAAGTCTCCTTTCGCTCCTTGTTCGCGAAGAAGGACTTGTGTCCGAGTCGACCCAGACTGGCGACTGGGAATCCTGGGTTCGCATCGAAGGAGCCAACCGGATGAAGCTTACAGCGTACTGCTTTTCCAACCTCTGTAGCATCGCCTACAACATGCCACCTTCTCTTCTGACGTCTGAGCTCAACCTGTTTCTGCCAAACTCTTCAAGGCTATGGAAAGCAGAGACTGCCTGGCAGTGGCAGGAGATCCGGCACACGGTCGCGACGATGGATACGTCTCTCCAAGATGCCTTCTCGAGATTGTTCAGCAGGTCACCGCAAGGACCGCCTCCGTACATATCGTCGCTCGGCAACTACGTCCTAATTCACGCTCTGCTTCAACACATCTTCCTCCTCAAGCAGACTTCGTTCACATCTGTGCCGTCATTCGAGGCTCCACGAGGCCTCCGCCCTGACGATGTCGATGACTGCTTCCAAGCATTGCGCTTCTGGCAGATGAGTTTTGAGCAGCAGCAAGCGCGTGCCAACGATAGCGGCCAAAACATGAATGGCGAGTCGTTTCCAGGGGGCGCTGTCGTGTACAACTCGACCGCGTTGTGGAGATTAGCCTCGATCCGTCTGTACACGGACCTGAGCCCCAGCCGTGTGCTCGAGACGCGCGACGCTGGTCTCATTGCCCAGGGCTTCAGCAATGCCCCGTATCTAATCCGCAGCGTCCGCCTTAACCGGGCGGTGCTACAGGCGATACACGCCCTGTCGATGCTGGTGAAACTTGGCGTAAACTACGTGGCGCGGCGCAAGTCTGCGGAATGGAGCATGCAGCACTCTCGTGAGTATCCCTTCACATTCAGTATGCGCGAACGTCAAATATTGACCCTATTTCTAGTCTGCAATCTGGAATGTGCGATACTGCTATCCAAGTGGCTCATTACGCTGAGCGTCGTCGGTCCGAGCGATAGCCCCCTGTCACCAGAGGAGCGGAACCTTCTGGATATGCTGCGGCGGATGCTGGACGAAACCGAGTTCGCAGTACCCATCGACCCATCGCTGGCTCGCAACGGTGGCAACGGGTCCTCGGGAAGCGCCATTAACGGTCATGTGAACGAGGGCGCGAAGCTGCGCCAGCTCGCCGCAGCCGTGATCCGGCTTTGGGCCGAGACATTCAAGGGCTCGCACATCTTTGACGTTGTACAGGTCATTGGTAATGGGCTCGAGGGTTACGCGGAGATACTGGAGAAGCCGCCGACGCCGCCACTTCTAGGGGGCGGCGCCGGGCTCGGGTGATTATGGCTCGAGGGTCAACTCGGGGACTTGACACGCTTGTGGAAAGAGGAGGCAAGGTGTTTGGGCGTGCGAGCTGTGAAAATTTTACGTGGCGCGTGACTTTAGCATGGGCGGGTTTCTTTTCTGACGTTCATGGGAGTTCATCAGCCTTGGCAGGGACTTGTTCAATATCGTCGTACAAAGAGCAATAGTTTAGACGATTTGGGGTTCTGAAGGGGTTGGGGTTTTCTTTCTTCTTATTTTTAAACATTTACCACCCAGCCTCCACCAAGTGGCCCGGCTGCCTCTAAAAAGCTATTGAAGACGGCAGCAGCAGCATCCGTGGCGGCGATGGAGCCGTCTCCGGGTTTTTTTTCTCAGGTTGACTCATGATTTCCTTATCATTTTTGCATCACTCGCTCTCCGCTAGGGGGCAAAGATTAGAGAGAGAGAGAGAGAGAAATTGGGGATGGCGAGGTTCTTCGTCTGCCAGGTGATTGTCCCTCGCAACGATTTAGACGGTGCGAATATCAAAAAAACTTTGCCCTACTTCTGCTTCTGTTTTCCTCTTTTGGATTTTTCTCTCTCTGTCCCATTTGACTTTGACTACTCGCGACTGCGGTTGGGCGGATTCCACCGGTGGACTCGTTCATCAATTTTTTTGGGGGACTTCTTCTTTCAATCGTGAGAAGCGGGGTTTACATGGCAGGAGCAAATCTTGGTTGTTGTTGGGGGTCGCTTGGGGATGGTTCCTTGCTTGGGTGGAATCTGAGCAGGGGAGGGAAGAACGGGGCAGGAGTTTTCTCACGCCATCGTGTGTGTGTGAGTGTGACCAGGGGGAAGGGGGTCGAGGAGGTAAAGTCTGACGAGAAAAAGGCTAATATCTACTTTTTTACACAACAATTATAGATACATACATGTGAAAATCAAGGATAGGGTAGGAGGTAAGCTCTAGCTCGGAAAAGAAATATGAAACAAGATACGGCACATAGTTATGTATATATACGTGTCATCGCCGGGGCATAATCACTCGACGCAACAGGTCCGTCTTGTGTGGATATGAAGTGGGTTGGGAAGGGCCACAAAGAACGAGTGTGGACTTTGACTATGCAGTGTTCCATCCTTGGTCAGATCGATGCGGCTTTGTGATTCAACGTTGTTTGTCATGCCGCTGCGGCTATGGTTGTATTTCTCTCTCATAAACGTAAAATGGTACTGATTAATTGCTTGAAATACAAAAGGTTCTCGGTTCGTTATATCTCATGGTAAGTGGTTGGTTTGGGGTATAGAATGTGAGTGTGAAAAAAGAACAAGAACAAGGACAACAACGACATTGCGCGCGACGCAGAAAACTGTCAGATCATTCTTCAGCTGGAAGGAACAGCACTTGAATCAAGCATACAAGCTTCAGGATTCGTCCTCCCCGATATCCAGCACAGATCCGGTTCTTGTTTGCGCTCGAAGAGTCGACTTAGAACAGCATCGCGGCCGCGCCGGCGACAGCACCAACGAAGCCAGCAGCCAGCTTGGCGTTGGGCTCGAGCTGGCCACCAGCAGCACCGGGGAACCCAAGTGGGGGAGGTGGTGGTGCGGCAGTGGTGCCGGCAGCGCCTGTGGTGGTTCTGGTAGAGGTGCGCGAAGAGGTCGTGGAGGCCAAGCCCTGAACGTCGTCGGTCAGACTCAGAGTGCCGAAGGTGAAAGAGCCACCGCCAGTGCTTGTGGTGGCAGGCCTGGAGGTGCTAGACTTGGTTGGCGTGGCGCCGCCGCCGGTGAGGGTGCCATTGGGGTCCGAGGGAGGCTCGTCGCATGTGCCGCCAATAGGGCAGCAGGCGGTGGCCGTGCAGTAGAAGCCGGGCTTGCAGGAGCCAGTGCCATCGTTGCAGCAGGTGTTACCCAGAGTCATGCAGCCGTCGTCACAGACAGCCTGGGTGGTCAAGCAGGTGCCCGTGCTGGAGCCTGTGCTGGAGGGAAGAGCGGCGCTGAAGGTGGGAACGGTAAAGTTGGGAACGGTGACAGGAGGAGGAGCAGTGCCGGAACAGGTCGAGCCCTTTTTGCAGCAGGCAGTCGCCGTGCAGTAGTAGCCAGCCTTGCAGTACCCGTTGCCGTCGTTGCAGCAAGTGCCGCCGACTTCCATGCAATCACCCTCGCAGTAGCCGCCTGGGCATGACTGGCGGTTGCTAAGGAGGCCGGTGTTAAGGACACGAACCGCGCTGAAGTCGGTGGTCTTCAAGGGGTCAGCAAAGCTCTCGAGCTGGTCCTTGGCCACAGACTCGCTGGCGGACACTGCCAGAGGCAGCAGGAAGAGGTTGATGAGCTGAACGTAAGAGCGCATCTTGGGCTGTTGTGAAGCACGAGAATAGTGTAGATGCTACAAAGAGTATGAAGTGATGGGCTGAGACGAGGAATCAACCAGCTTGCACTCGGACGTCGGAAGACGGCGGCGATCCCGTCTTTATACACATCTCAGGCTTTTAGGGTGCTCGTGCTGAGTACACAAAACAAAATAGATGGAGTCACCCTTGCAGGGGCCCGGCTCTGCTCGGTCGGTCTCGGTGTCGACTGATCTGCAGCTTTTGCCATTGACTGTCCCGGCCTACATTAGCTCGCTCAAGGATTTTGGGTTGTGAAAGCAACGACAAGGGATCCGGGAGACCCTGCTCACGTCCATTAGCCAAAGGTGCCACCAGCGGGGGCACTGCCGCAGAAGGAAACCTGGCTTGCAGAGACCAATCCAGCCACGGCGGAAGAGCACTGCCTTACAGTCCAAAAAGAGCTCTGGGGCCAGGCTCTCGAGCTTTGTGCCTTCCACGACGATCCAGCTCCTGTGGGCCTCAAGGCAAGCGTTGTCACTGCTCCAAGACATACAGCTCGACCTGCAGCAGTCAGCCAAGGCACCCTGCCATGCCACCGTGCCTTGACATATTCTGCCTTGCCTAGACCGAAAGGAAACAAAACCGGCCGGAGTTGCATCGCGCTGTCCCGAGCATCCATGAATATCGGACCCTAGTCGGGGGGCTGGAGCGGAGCCATGGTCGGGTTCTTGTCGCACTCCTTGTGTAATTTTGCCTCACAGCTTCCTGCAACCCTGCTGTGCTACCACCCTCGGGTCATCTCTGCAAGCCTGGCCCGCAGAGCCACTGATTGACATCCTCGTCGTGGCTGACGCTCGGGGATACAGCTGCAAAGCTTGTCTTCTGTAAGCATAGCTTCATCAGGATATGTAAAGTCTGCTCCTCAGCCAAACGTCGCTCCGCCGAAGCTGGCGATGAGATACTGATGGCCTGAGACAAAACACTAGTGGTTGGCGACGATCACGATTGATCACCCTGCCTGCACCCGAAATATCGACCGACGAGAACGTGCGTGGCTCGGTAGGAGTCACCAGGCGGGCCAAGTGGGCAACTGTCGTCGACCTGCAAGCTTATGACTGTGGAGACGACATGGTAAGAAGTGGATCCTTGTTTTCAGCTGCAGGGTTTCTACATCAGCTAGGCCAGCAAAGAGCCCGGCTCAATATCTCTTGGGCATCAGCCGGCCGGGAGGGGTCAAGCCAGTGGCAGGCTGTGCAACCTAGCTGGCTAGGCAGCTCGGCAGGCTCGCTTCGTAGGGCTGCTATGGGCTGCGAAGCATGGTGGTGTCGTCGCCAATCATGCCTGAGCTTGGCCTGGATCGGTGATGGCTGATCGAACTTGGCTGAGCCCTGCATCAAATGCTTACTCTTGCGTGTGGAGTCGGAAGGTCGTCTCGGTTCAGGTACCCGGAGCACGCAGTCCTGCCCGAGTGCGAGACTTGCGAGGTCGCCGACCTGCACGTAAGGTAGCGTAGGTATGCCTAGGTAGTGCGAATTGTTTCTGTTCAGCCCGACACTCGCACGGCCGTTGCTGCAAGACGCAATGAAGGAGTTCCAGGTCGCTAGGGCCTGTTTAGGGCCTCGGAGGCTGGAGACAGAATTGCATATTGGTCTCGGAGCGGTCAAGGTTCTGGTGGTGGAGACTTGTTGGGATAGCTTGATGCCAAACTTGGTGTGGCTCTCAGCCCTTCGCGACGGCGCAAGGATCGGCCCCTTCTGGCTCTTCTGGGTCGCCACGGATGACTAGCTTGGTGCTGTTCACTTTCTAATTTCCTTGGGCATGCTTGTCTGGGTGGGCTGTTCAGGAGCAGTGCCTGGCACCAATTGAGGCTCACGGCGGGCGTCAGCCTCCGGCGTCTTTACCAATAGTGCGAGCTGCTGGCGCGGACTCTGACGAAGGTGCTGTTGCTTTGCTTCAGTCTGAGAGGCATCGCCGGCCGACATGTCTTGCGATGCGATGCGATGCGATGCGACCTTGACGTGGAATGGAGGTCATTTCGCTCATAGAAGGCGATGGTGCATCCTAGACGCTTGGAGCCCAGGCCACTCAATCGCAAAGTGGCCGTGGCACACGTGATTACGTGCACCAGGCGCGGTGCTTGGACGCGTCATCGTAGATCCGTCACCACGCTTCTACATGCACATCCACTGGCACGGTACAGTAACATAAACAGCAACTCCAGCCAGTCCCCCCGCCAGGCCAGCTTATTGAACAATGGCCAAAAGAGGACAAAACGGCAGTGCCCCGCCAAACGCTACATCCGGCCGCCGGAGGTCGCAGCGCACCACCACCGGCAAGACGAGCACCTACTTTGAAAACGATGACGAAAGCGACTCCGATGGAGCGTCGCCTGAGCAGCCACCACAGAAAGTGGCCCGAACAAAGGGCAGCAAAACTGGTTCAAGCTCAAATGGCAGAGGCGGGAGGCATACAAACGAGGCTGCAGGAAGGGTCGGCGATGACGACGATGACGACGACTTTCAGGACAAGTCAGAGGATGACCCCGAAGACGACGACGACGATGATGATGAACCCGAGTTCGACGACGATGAGGGCGACAGCGACCATGCTGCAGGCAACAAACCCTCCAAAGTTGTACACAGAGCAAAGCCATCTGCCGGAAAGGGTCAGGACAATGGTTCCGTGAAGAGGCGCAACGGTCACCCCAAGGACGGCGATGATGATGAGGAGGACGAGGATGACGAGGAGTCGAGGGTAACTTTCATACCGTTGCCAAAATTGAGGGCCGACGATGGTATCGACTATGAGCCGGAACGCATACACCCAAACACGCTGCTGTTCCTGAAAGACCTCAAGGCCAACAACAAACGGAGCTGGCTCAAGCGTACGCATCCCACTCTTCATTCTTCACGTAACTTGGTGAAGCTGGAGCAGTTCATATTAACTGACAACTACAATTATGTGTCTTTAGTACATGATGAAGAATATCGAAGGTCTCTCAAGGACTGGGAATCATTTGTTGAGACAATCACCGAGAAAATTACAGAGGTAGATGAGACTGTCCCCGAGCTCCCGCTCAAGGACGTCATCTTCAGAATTTATCGCGACGTGAGGTTCAGCAAAGACCAGACCCCATACAAGGTTCGTGAACTTGCGCCCAAGTGCTCGTGCTTCTCTCTACGTTTGCCTGACTGACATTAATTGTAATCGCTTCAGGCCCACTACGCTGCCGCATGGTAAGTTGTTTCGCAGATCTAGCTCCCGAATACTCGGGGACCCTCTCCCCTCAGCAACCAAAGATGAAATTGCATCATCTTTCTTCTGTAACCTGCATGCTGAGACTTAGCGACATGTTTCTTAGGTCACGCACGGGACGCAAAGGCCCATACGCCTGCTACTACGTCCACGTCGAACCGCAGAGGTGCTTGGTCGGAGGTGGCCTGTGGTGTCCGGACAAGGACGCTCTCGCGAGACTCCGCGCCAGTGTCGACGAGCGGCCAAACCGTATCCGCCGCGTCCTCATGGAGCCGTCGTTTCGAAAAACGTTTCTGCCAAAAGCCGCGGAGCTCAAGCAGAAAATGGGGAAGAAGCAGAAGAGCAACGGTAAAAGCAATGGCGAGGTGGACGAAGCGGCAGCCGTTGTCCGCGCGTTTGCGGAAGGGAACAAGGAGAGCGCGCTAAAGACAAAGCCAAAGGTGAGTTAACGACATTTTCACCTACCCCTGGCGCTCTGCGTTATGTTCAATACCACCGGATATCACAACCTACTTGACACGTACTGATATTTTTGTATCATTCATCAATGTAGGGCTTCGACGCCGACCACCGCGACATTGAACTCCTCAAGCTCAAGAACTACACCGTGAACAAGAAGTTTAACGATGAGGACTTGACTGCCCCAGACGCCCAGGACAGGATCATGGATGCTATCAAGGCGCTCTCTGGTTTCGTGAGTTTGCTTTTTATTATGCCTATCAACCCTCAGGCAGCTTATAATGATCGCTCGTATATCGGTGGGGTGCTGACATACATGTAGGTTACGTTCATCAATAGCGTGGTCTTGCCTGACCCTGGAGATGACAGCGACTCGGAGGTAGAAGGCGAAGAAGAGGAGGGGGATGAATAAAAGGATGTGTAGGAAGAAAGTGTATTAATTTCTTTAGGAGACTGAATTTTAAATCTACAGCGAAAACTGGATACCGCTTGATTACTGTTACCATATAGTACGATTGCTGTACAAGTCGATAGTTGTAAACCAACTGGTATTTTTATATTGTATGCACAGCCAATGTCTTCTGCTCCCAGCGCCAGTTTCGCCGGACTCAGTCCTGTAGCACTTCTATCCATATCTCTGATCAGTCACAAACCCTTCTCCCAGTGTTCTATCGATGTGCCCCAGCGGCAGGAGAGTCTGTGTACGGATCGAATCCCATCTTCGCTTCGGCCTGCCTCTTTGCCGACACGCGCTGCTGGCCGCGCAGCCCGCTCGTCGACGCGGACTCGTCGAGGTAGAATCTCAGCAGGTGGTCCGGGATGGCCAGGTGCGTCTTCTGCTCAAACTCCTGCAGGCTCGTCAGGCGCAGGAGCATCTCGAGCAGCGAGAGCGAGGTCTTGATCGCGCCGAAGGGCGAGCGCTTGACGAGGAGCCTATTGCGCCGCGCCGCGGCCGCGTCCGTGTTGATGTCGATTTCGTTATTGTTGTTTCTTTTGTTGTTGTTCTTGTCGTGGTGCTTGCTCTGCTTGACAGCTGTAGCTTCTTCACGCTGCGCGCGTGTAGATGGCGCCCGCGGCTGGTTCGCGGGTGCTGCGCCCATACGTGCAAACTGACTGCACAGATTCGTGTCAATATCGGATGAGGGACCGCGCGACTCCCTATCTTTCCGATCCTCGAGGAGCCGATGCACATCGGAGCTCAGTGTAGAATCAGTCTGATGGTCATCAGTCCTATCGTCTACGTCGTCACTCGTCTGGCTCGAGTCCGAACGAATGTCTCCGTCTTCATCTGGCATGTAAACCTCAAGAGCCATCCATTCTGGATCGAGGTTGGCAGGTAACCCCCACAAATTGCGGTTCTGTATTTTTGATTGTGTTGACTCGATCGCAGCTACTGTACGCTCAGTCACCGCAAAATCCCCAAACAATTGCTGGTCGATTTCGCTTTGTATATCCTCTTTGGTGAATGGAATTGCGACTGCCTGCTTGCCTTCCAATGTTTCGCGTGTTGGAACATCATTAGCGGTCGGTCCAGGCGTTTGTGTCTCTCGTTTCAACAACAGAACCGGGTTGCTGCGCTTCCCGTCATCCTCGACAATGTTCAGCAAACTGCCTACTTCTGTATACAGTAGCTTGGAAATGTCGGCTATTTGTATCGCTTGTCGCAGACCGGCTGAAACAATACCATCAAATGAGGCAAAAGCCGTTGTGTCTCCATACGGAGCGTGTAGAAGTCCATCATCGAGGTCTTCGACAATCTGCAGCTGATACCTGTAAGCCGACGCTGGCAAGAGGTAAGAATCGAAGTCTTCTGCACCAGCAGCGTTTTCCGGTACTCGATACAAACGCACTCGAGCCTTGCGCATGACTTGTTGCCAAAGCGGCTTGCGCTGGCCTTCTTCGATGCCATACGGCTCTTCACCGCTCCCCAGTGAGGCATGGCCGCGGAACAGCATGTACAGGGAGATTCCAAAGTCAGGACCAACTTGCATAGGCCTCGAAGGATCCAGAATGTACTGCGTGTCGGCGATATTCAGGAGCATGCTAGCTTGCAGAAGTCGGGAGGGCGAGAATGGCGTTGATTCTGTCGGCGGCCTTACCATGGAGGACACCCAAAGGTTGACCAGAGGTATCGCATCGTCAATGTTGGCGATCAACTCCTTGGTATCCTCAATAATGGCCTGGACTTCATTGCTCTCGGGAGACAGCGTGCCATTGTGTCCAGGCGGATTGGCCTCGCGCTCGGAGTGGGCTGTTAGAATACGGGCCTCCAGGGCATCAATGTCTTGGCGAAGCTCGTGTGAGACATTGATAATGGCTTCCAGGTCTGTTTCCCCTTGAGTAAAACGAACTTCTATCGACTCCAGAATCGGTGATAATAGCTACGTGGCTGAGGTCAGCTTCATGAGAAACGTACGGAGATGGAGTCACTAAGGGCGGGGGAGTTGGGCGAAAGCTATCATTTTGTTGTTGCATTCAGGATCACTGACTTCGATCTTTCTGGCCAGACGATGCTGCAAGTGAACCAGTTGCCGGCGAGTTGGGCCATCGTCAACCTTCTGTGTGGTATGTTAGAAAAGCCCAGGACGCTGTCAATTTCGGTGTGACTGTTCAGACCTTGAGCAGCGAGCCAGCGTGCTTGGCAACATATCTTGATGTCAATGCAAAACAAGATCGGATAGCGAAGCTGGTGGCATGTTGTGACAGCTTGGTCAGGAAAGCATCCATCACTTCACCTTCACAAGCATCATGCGTGGAGACGAAGAAGTGATATTGTGGTTGGTCAGAAGCATGTCGGTTGGGGCACTTCTGGCTGGGTTGGTCGCGTGGCTCTGGTGCAAGGACGACAATGCCTCAGTCTATTTGCTGTGAAATGTGGATGTAGTCTATGCTTTCTGATTTGTTCCTGCAGCCGGGAGATTTGATAGAGTCGGCCTGTCAAACACGGCTGCGTAGTGGGTATAAGTGATCAGTGCTCACCTGCATTTTAAGCAAGCAGCCATACGGGTCAGTGCCTGAAACCGTGTGCACTGTGCCTGTGTCGTCACTGGCAGTGTTGGGGTGGGGCACGCGGGCACGCAGGCAGCGTAGGCAGCCCACCAACCACTCCACGACCACAGCCAGGATTGGACCCCGCCAAATTTTACAGCCCAGGCGGGCCTTCAGGCTTCAAGATTGGCCGTCGATGACGAAGAGGCCCGAGGAAGCCTGTGGCCTGTTGAGGTTTACAGCCTTGTGCTCGTTGTTGCCGGTGACTCAATTAGAAACATAGTCCACCAAGAACCTGGGAAAGACCTACCCAATCTGATGTCAGGCACCAAACTGTTCAAGCGCGCCCGAGGAACGGCCTGGGGTGGCGAAAAGAAGCTGTGGCCGCCTGGGCAAAAGATGTGACATAGACAATCAAGGCCCTGACAGATCCTTAATAGCCGTTTGGGTTCAGATGATGTATTCGTGGCGGGCGTTGTGCGTCTTGCTATCGTGCTACACAAATACTGAAGCACATTAGATTCACAGTCGAAAACAACGTTCTACTGATCCTGTCGAACTCCATCGACTCGCGAGCTTGCAGTTCCGTCCCTCAAGTCTGCAACCGCCCCGCAGTTATTTCCAAGCGCAACGCGAGGCAGCGCATGGCACTGTCGCCCCTCCTCTTTTTGCACGCTTTTCTCCAACCACAGTGTTGAGACAATCCACTTCACCACAACACAATACCAAACAACACTCATCGACATAGTCCATCATGTCGAACCTCAACTCTTGGGAGGACGATCCGTCCGCCCAGGACGACAACCTGTCCCGGCAGGCCCAGCAGATGAACCTTAACCAGCAGCAACAGCAGCAGCAACAGCAGCAGCAACAGCAGCAGCAACCGCAGCAACCGCAATCCTTCCGTCCTGGCGCCTCTTCCTTCAACCCGGGCGCCTCCTTCACTCCCGGCGCTGCCGCGTTTCAGCCTGGACAAGCCTATGGCGGCGGTGGCGGTTATCCACAATACCAGCAGCAGCAGCATGGAGGCGGCCAGTTTTCTCAGTATGGCGGTGGCAGCGGCTATGGCCAAGGCGGTTATGGTCAGAGTGGCTACGGCCAGAGCGGTTACAACCAATATAACCAGGGATACGGCGGTGGCTATGGTCAGCAGCAAGGCTACCAGCAGAACCAAGGCCAAGGTTCGTGTTGAAATAATCCCTGTGCTCGTCCAAGACTTTGCTAATCGACTACATCAACAGGTCAACAGTCATACGCGCAATACCAACAACAAAAGCAACAGCAGCAGCCTCCGAAGCAACCAGCCCAGCAATCAGTTCCCACCATCGCCAAAAGACCAACAGACGCGGCAGCCGCCACAGACAAGCCCGCCATTGGCGCCAAGGTCCTTAGTATTGGCGGCGATGCAAAGCCTGCGGTCAAGACAGAGGGCGGTGCAAAGGTGCTCAGCATAGGCGGAGATGCCAAGCCTATCGCGAAGAAGGAGGGTGGCATCAAGGTCCTCAGCATCGGCGGAGACGCTGCAAAGCCCAAGCCTGCGGAGACGAAGGAGGAGGAAGTCGAGAGCGCCCAGAAAATCACGGCTGCCAAGGCGATCGAGAAGACGGGCGAGTCGTTCTCCAAGACGCCCAGCGGCAAGACTTCCCCCACACCTTCCTCTGGCAGATCGAGCCCGTCCCGTGCAGGAGCTAAGGAAGTGCGCGTGGACGCTGTGCTCGACGACCAAACCGCCGACGTCGACGACGACACGCTCAAGGAGATCTACGGCAAGGAGCACGTGAACATCATCTTCATTGGCCACGTCGATGCAGGCAAGTCTACGCTGGGTGGCTCGATCTTGTACGCTACCGGTATGGTCGACGAGAGAACCCTCGAGAAGAACAAGCGAGAGGCGAAGGAGCTCGGCCGTGAGACATGGTATTTGTCATGGGCGCTTGATTTGACCAAGGAGGAGCGGACAAAGGGCAAGACCGTCGAGGTCGGTCGTGGATTCTTCGAGACAGAGAAGCGCCGCTACAGCATCCTCGATGCGCCTGGGCACAAGACCTATGTACCGTCCATGATTGGAGGTGCGTCGCAGGCCGATGTCGGTATCCTGGTCATCTCTGCCCGCAAGGGCGAGTACGAGACCGGTTTCGAAAAGGGAGGGCAGACCCGTGAGCACGCCATGCTGGCCAAGACTCAGGGTGTCAACAAGCTCATCGTTGTCATCAACAAGATGGACGACCCCACAGTCGAGTGGTCCGAGGAGCGATACAAGGAGTGCTCGACCAAGCTCGCCGCGTTCCTGAAGGGCACTGGCTACAACCTCAAGACGGACGTCTTCTTCATGCCGATTGCCGCACAACAGTTGATGGGTATCAAGGATCGCATCCCCGATGGTGTCTGCACGTGGTACAACGGGCCGTCGCTTCTTGAGTACCTTGACAATATGAACACTCTCGAACGCAAGGTCAACGCCCCGTTCATGATGGCCGTTAGTGGCAAGTACAAGGACATGGGCACCATGGTTGAAGGCAAGATCGAGGCCGGCGTGTGCAAGAAGGGCATGAACCTCGTGATGATGCCGAACAAGGATAAAATCGAGATTGCCGCCGTGTACGGCGAGCAGGAGGAAGAGATTGCCGCCGCCCAGTGCGGCGACCAGGTGCGCCTACGCCTGCGCGGCATCGAGGAGGAGGACATCATGCCGGGCTTCGTCATGTGCTCGCCGAAGCGCCTCGTGCACAACGTCCGGGAGTTTGAGGCCCAGATCAGGATCCTGGAACTCAAGAGCATCTTGACGGCGGGCTTCAACTGCGTCATGCACGTGCACTCGGCCGTCGAGGAGGTCACGTTCGCCGCACTGCTCCACAAGCTGCAGAAGGGCACGGGTCGCAAGAGCAAGCTCCCACCCACACACGCCAAGCGAGGCGACAGCATCGTCGCGCGCATGTCCGTCATTGGCGGCGCCGGTTCCGTCTGCGTCGAGGCGTTTGAGGACTACCCCCAGATGGGCCGTTTCACACTCCGCGACCAGGGCCAGACCATTGCCATTGGCAAGATCACCAAGCTCATCACAGAGTAGGTTTGGAAGTAAGGATGAGGGAGGCAGCATATCCAAGGAACGACAAAAAGGGAAGAGATGCGGCATTGCATTAGTTGACACGATGAATATCAGACGGCATATGGTGAAATAGGGCAGAGATACTGATCTGAATGTGTCCATGATGTTATAGACTCCAAAATATCTATCTCGTTTGTGAAAGTCGCTGAGCAATACTGACATCTTATCGTGAAAAGAAACCGGTGGCTTCTACATGCAATTACATCAAACAAGTTAGTGAGTGTCTGTGAAGGGCCAACTTCCCTTAGATGAGTTGGGTCCGCGTGGCCGACATCATGCAGACCAAAGCAGCATACTACTCAGAAAGTATATCTCGCCACGATCTCCTCCAATGCGAATCATTTAGACAACAAGGCGGCAGTATCATTCTCGAGCTGTCCTCCTCCTCCGCGACCTGATCCCGCTGGTTTGTTTTTCTTCTATTCATTCACTTAGGCATAATTACGTGGCGTAGATATATTGAAACCCCCGTCAACGTGGACCCCCATATTCTGGGGAGGCAGGCTCCTTGTAAACAGTGCTACTCATCACTTGAGCCGTCTCACCAACGTCGATCGTGTCTTCGCATTACTCTCTCCTATCATCATCATCTTCTTCTTCTTCTTCTTCTACTATTTGTTTCAACTATATTGACTAAAGACATGTATGGAATACTGATAACTATATGTATATGCATATGTATATATATGCATATGTATAAACACCTGTAAATATTTTATACATAAATGGTCGTCGTTTGTGTAGTTCGGCTCTGTACACCCACATGCACGAGAACCCTATCCCCAATCTCCCTCGGGTCCATGACGTTGACAATTCTTCTTTGTTTTTGAAACTGAAGCAGTACAAGGGGGCGTTGGGGCAGAGAGCCTGGCCCCTTTTTGTCCCTGCGTAGCGCTGAGTACGCCTAGACGTGCTCCCATCCCATCTCAGGACAGTCGTCGTCGATTTACACACACGTGTCCGAAACCGGAAGCAGAGCCAAGAGTCACAAACGAAAACAGGCGGATTAAAAAGAAGCACGCAAAGGGGTTCCATGGTGCCTATCGTTACATAGCAACTATCCGACTCTTCTTCTTCTTCTTTATACTGTTTACATTTTCTTGCTCTTGCTCTTGCTGGCGCCCCCGGACCCGGACACGATCGGGTTGTTGAGGTTCGCTCTGCTGACGGTGGCGAGCTTGTGCAGGATCTGGCGCCTGTCCCAGACCGTGCTGCGGCCCTCGACAATGGCGATAATCTCGTCGCCGAAGCGCGCGGCGAACTGGCCCCGGCCGGAGCCGCGCGACTTCTTCTTGTTGACGGCGTCGAGGATCCAGCCGACCGCGAGGCGACGGCGGGTGCGTGCCGGCAGAGGCGTGGGCACCTCGAGGGCGCGGCCGCCGCCGGCCTGGCCCTTCATGGCAAAGATGCGGACCATGGGCGCGACCGACTCGATGGCTAGGGTGAGATAGAGCAGCGGGTTGAGGGGGAGCTGCGAGGGCGGAGGGGCGCCAGGTAGAAGCGGGCGCATGGGGTTGATCCTTGGCGGCGGCGAGGTGCGGAGGTGGTTGAGAATGAGGCCCATGTTCTAATTTCGTATATCATGTTAGCATTTTGATCTTTCAATATCTCCTCTTCGAATCGTCAAAGATGCGTGTATCGTTTGGGAGTACACGCAAGGATTTGGCCGGCAAACTAAGTATTGACTCGAAGTCTGTGCCTCCGCTCAGAAACCTGAGGTTTGAAGCTTACCGTTTGGGCCTTGCTCAATTTCCCGTCGCGCATTAGGAGCCTCGTGACCTGGTGGACCACCGGGTGATACCGGTCCTGCAGCTGCTCGTGCTTGCCCGCCCGGTCCGGCATATGGAAGAGCAGGCCATCACCGGCGGCCGCTGCCGCAGCCTCTGCCGCGGCCTTCTCGAGCGCCGCAATGGCCTCCGTGTTGAGGAAGTTTGGCGCAAAGAGCTCGTGGTACGGGGAAACCTGCGTGCCGGGTGCTGGTGCCGAGGACTGTGACGGCGGAGATGAATGCGGCTGGCTTTGTGATGATGATGAGGATGATGATGACGTTGTGGTGGATGTTATGTTGTGATCGTTGCTGTCGGAAAAGCTGCGCTGCGCGCCTATGGTCTTAAGCAGGAATCGTGATGTTGGCATCTGTTGTTGCTGCTGCTCGACGCATGCCGAGCGTAGGGACCTCGTCCTGATGCTGAGGCCCCGGAGCGCTGCCCAGGGATTGGCTCTCGAGGCCATCACGATGTTGTTCTTGGGTCTCCCGACAGATATCAGCGTTCTCTGAAATGCGTGCCGACACAGAGGTTTTTTGTCGCAAGTTGACTTTTGGTTTCCAAGACCTTGTCGTTGCCGTGGAGCGTGCAGCTTGTCGACGCGGAACACCGAGGGGCTTGCTGCGAGCAGTCATAAAATTGTCTGGAGCACGATTGCGGTAGGGTGTGTATTGCTCATTCGCTGTTAGCGCACACTGTGTGTAAGCCCCCGCTTTGCCTGACAGCCGCCAGTCGAAGTGCCCGTCTCAAGAACCAACTCTAGACACCTTGCACAAGAACTGATTAACTAACGCCCTTGCTGCTTGCACAAAATTTGCCAATTCAGTAGATTCAATAGTATGTTGTCACTAACGTAGAGGCATATCTTGCTTTGTAGGTTGTTGTTCAATTCATGTGAGCTTTGATCTGTTTTGATCGCAAACTGGTAGATTAAGGCTTTGATTATCTACACCAAAAAGGGAATAATGGGATATCAATCGTTAACGTGCCATCCAAAAACGCCACCAAAGCTTCTCCCTGCTCGAGATATGTAAGACTCTCCTCCACGCCCCCAAAAAAAGTTCCGCCCAAAAAGTCAATATCCATAGTGACGCCGTGCAGTCGTAGCTGCTATCCGCCGAGCCATCATGTGTGAGGATTGCTCCATACCCCTCACCGCTTGAAGTAGCGTGCCTTCTTGCACAGCAGCTTCCATTGAGATTCGAAGTCGCGCCGAAGTTCTTCCGCTGCGGTGTTGTTACTGACCGAACGGAAATACGACTCGAGCGTTGAGATTGTGTAAGCCGTGTTGTAGTGCCCAGGCCCGTACGCTTCTTTGCAGTATTCTGCAAGCTTCTTGGCAACTGGCCAGGCTTCCTGTGGCTTCCCAACGTATATTTGAAAGCGGATCCAGTGGATTTCAAGTCGCATGTCGCTCCACAGGTCCTTTGGCTCCGTGTCTAGCCAGCGGCTGACATCGTCGCATTGCTCCTCAGCCTCTTCGGGTCTATTCGATATCACTGAAATTGCGCCTTGCCGCAGTTTGACCTTTTGCTTTCCGTAGTCGATCACACCGCCCTCGATGTAGCCCTGCTCACTGAGACGCTCAAAGTCGTGAAGGGACATGAGCCCGAGCATGTGCAAGGCATAATACATACCCTGCGGGCCATGCGTCCGTATCGGGTTCAGTGGCGCGAAGTAGCGCCCACATGTATCGACGTAGGACTTGATAACTGCAGCGCCGTGCTGTTTGATTCCAGGCATCCGCAGTGTCATCAGACGCGCCCACAGGAGGGTAAATGGATGGTTAGTCGGCAAGACGACATTGGTGAGCTTGGCGGCATAATCGATGAACATGTCGCCCAGTTTCGCGTCGCTTTCTCCCAGCCCTACGGCAGCTGCGTAGGTCACCATCCAGAAATCGGCGTCGGGTTCGCGCAGATGCAGTTTGTACTGATCGAGGCATATGCCAAGAAGGTGAAAGCCCTGTTTTATGCGTTTTCCTTGAATCAAGTCGCGCGCCGTGTTGAGATTGCCGAGCCAGGCGAGCGAGTTGTAAGTGTCGGGTCCTCCGATCTGTGCGTCAATCTTCCATTTGCCGGTCTCGAACCCCCCAGAGACATAATTCCGAAGAATGTGCATGCATTCTTGTGGCACTCTGAGATCGTTGGGGTCGTTGAGCCTGGGAGGGATGAGGACTGAGTCATCCGGCTCTGGTGATGGCGTGCGACACACGACGAAATTCGTCCTCGAGGGCGACAATGATTCGTCGTCGGGAGAGTCGTCAAAGATCTGGGTCGTGACCGTGGCCGATGCACGAGCGAGGTACTGCTGCATCTTGCTTGGCTCTATCCGCTTGCCGCGAATATAGACGACGGAAGACTTGCCCAGGGCCGCTCGTGCCTTTTGTTGCCTGATGATCTCGGCAGCGTCGCGGGCCTTCATGTTCTTGTCAATCCCCCATTTCCGTATATGCGACTTGTACATTTTGACGCTGTTCGCCCAAAGACGTGCAATGTCAGTATGGGCTGGATAATGTTGGTGGGCTATGCGGACTGGCCGCAGAGGGAAGCGTCTCAAGTGCGCAAAGTACGGTGCCTACCTGCCATAGAATCCGTGCTTGTCGGCCATGAGCTGCATGACCTCCTTGAGCGTTTTGTTTTGGTCTCTGTAGAGAGTGGTGATGTTTTCCTTGTGTGATTGCCATTCGGAAGCCGTGGCCCAGCCCTCGGGCGGGGGCGTGATGGGCGCCATGGCAGGCAGAGTCTCCGGTGCCGGGTGCAATGCGGCATGCGGCAACCAGCAATGGCGAGCAATGGGGGCTCGAGCGAGGAGCGAGAAGCGAGGAGTGAAGAGCGTGGAGCGTCAATCAGGCGTGGCGAGGAGGCGACGGCGTGGGTGGCGTGGATGGCGTGGATGGCGAGGATGGCGAGGATGGCGTGGTGTCGCGAATGGTGATGTGTTGTGGGAGCCGGTAGTGTCTGGTTGGGACTCGAGGATGGTGGTGTGTCCAGGGTCTGTGTGCCGGGGCGGAGGAATGGGAGACGGCCAGAGGCAATAGAATAGAGCAGACGGAGAGAGCGCTGCGGGGGCCCGGCCTTTCTGAGCACCCTGGGGGGGCATTTGGGCATGCAGGTCAGTACTCCGTACGGAGCACCCTAGTCTAGAGGTCTAGGGCCTAGGGCAGAAAGGTCCCACGTGGGACGGCAGTGCAAGTGCCCCCGGGTGGGCGGGCTGCACCTGCAGTACTGCCACTGCGTACAGTGCAGTGCCGTGCCGTGCAGTGCGGTGCAGTGCCTTCCAGGGCTTGTCTGTGGCCCGTGTTTGTGGCAGGGCCAATTCAGTCGACTGTTGAGTGGCGAGGACAGCCAGCCAACCCTCAGAGGAGTCGAGCGAGGTGAGCTTGGAGATGGCGACATTCCCAGCCGAATGGCACGCAGCACGGGCAGCGGACGAGTAGTGAGCACGAGCAGGCGGGAGACTACTCTAGACTAGAGGGATTAGCCCGCTGGGCCGGAGCGAGCCCGAGGAGAGACACGCTAACGTGGTCTGACCTGTCGACTCTGGCCTCTAGACTGCCCTAAGTTAGACTCTACCGAGTCCAGAGGCTCTACCTAGCTCTAGACTGGCATTCACTGCCGGTAGTGTGCGGGCGGGGAAGAGCGGAGCGCCGGTGCGACCCCGAGAGGGCATGGCTTCTTTGCTCCGAATGGCACTGGACTGCCCACTTGCAACTCGGATCCATGACATGGCATGGAAAGGCACGGTAAAGAAAGGGCTGCAATTCGACCTACAAAGTACGGCACCGCAGCGGATTGTTTCATTGCTTGCCTGGGGACCCAAGGAGTCTCAGAGGCTCGTCTGCAGGGCCTGAAATGCCGTGCCATGAATGGTGTGCTCGCCAAGGGGGGGCATGCGAATGCAACCTAGATCCTCGAGCGGTGGGTGCTGGTGTGCGGCCTTGCCGCCTCATTGGCCCGGCCTGCAGCCGAGGCGGCGTCTTCACACTCCGTACCTCGAGGTACCGTGATTGCCTCGCCGTTGCGGGCGCTCCCACTGCCACTCTGCCACACCCACCTGACGGCAGTCGTGCAGCTTTGCTGGCTTCAGACGGCACTTGCCTCGAACTTTCCAGGCCGCCACGTGAGCCTCCGCCTGTCTGCCTACAGCCGTCTGGTGTCTCCCACAAACCTTGGGAAAAGAGAGCCTGTGCAGGTAGCCAGATTGGAGCAGCCCGTGAGCCCAGCCAGTAGAGTCGCAGGTTGCCCGAACGCCGGGTCATGCCTGTAGACTGCCGTTCGACTTAGTACATGATCGTCCGTGTCCTTTCCTCTTCGCGGCATCTCCCGGCGCCAGGCCCAGGTCTCTAACTTCAATCGATCAAATTGGTGATCGGCCCACGACAGTCGTGACTCTCACATGCTGGCGCCAGAGCAAAAGCCAAATCCCGGACGAGCCTGACTCGCCCCGGATCGCTTCGGCGTAGACCAACAAGTGGCTGGCTCGGCTGGCGAGTCTCGAGTCTCTGCTTTCCAGGCTAGACGCTGGTCAACTCAAGCTTGGTAGAGCTAGTGGCGAGATCTGCCCCCTCCGAGTTGCTGCCGGCACACCAACCATGTGCCGGGCTTTCCGCGACAGGGCTCTCCCTTTTCTGCCTGCCGCAACTGTCGACAGGGGCGCTTGCTCGACACGTTCCAAGGTTGTCCTCACAGATTGCTCATCACTGCCCGTTATGACCAGACGCCGTTTTCTCCCCTTGCCCGGCACTTGGAAATCGTCACGCGGCTCTCTCTTGTCAGGCCTTGTTTGGCAACTCTACCCGGTGAGAGAGACCTGGGCAATCCCAGTCGCAATCAATTTCGAAGGGGGGTCGACGAGTCTTGGGCACTCGAACATGGAGAACCTTGCGAGGAGGGTTGGCACAGTAAATAGGACAGCTTTGGCAGGGAAATGGCTCACACAGTATTTCACTCGTCGTCTCGTCTTGCTGTGCGACGCGACGTTCGAGCGTCCATTACTTCTTTATCGCTAGCCCGACTCACTTCATGGGGTAGATCAGCGCTTGTCTCCCCCGTCTGAGCGTTCTGCTTTAGATGGGCACGGAAATGGTCCGCTGCAGATCATCGCGTTCGCCATTGTTGCTTATCGCATTGCGCGTTGGTCGGATGAGCACGGGCGTGGTGGACGCGTACACCGTCCCAGGATGCTTAATGTTAGTGCGAGTCTAGTGGCAGAATTCGGTAATGATGTACAGACGATCAGAAAGTTCCCTAACTGCCAGGATTGCTTTGTATGTACCGGACCCAGAAAATTGTGTGGGCACTTTACTAGGAAGAACTCCGATCGACAGCGCTTAAACAAGGAATCCGAAGTACCTCTCGTTATCCTTTCGCTGCGATGGTACCTTAACCCTGTTAGTCTCAAGCTAACATTAAGCATCCTGGGACGGTGTACTGTGCGATGAACAACCTTGGCGAAGATATCACTAGTTCTCCCGCATAAGCTGTCTCAGGTATCCACCCGTCTCGCCTGCTACACCATGGAAAGCACAATCCATTGAATGCGCCCAAGACTTGCACATTGCGGCAGCCAACGGCATTTAGTTCTAGTTACGCGTAGCTTGCCCTGCCACATTCTGGCGCGTTGATGCACGTGGGGACATGGGAGGACTCTTGTAAAGTTCCGGGCCGCAGTCCGAGGTGCCATGCATGCATTTTTGGCTCATGCTATGGAGTATAGAGCGTATGTCTGATTCTAGAACTACCACGTTCCTGCAGCACAAGACCCTAGGCTCCATGTAAGGCTGACATCGACCAGGACCCAGATGTTGGCTGATGGCTCCAGACCGATGTGATGGTGATGGGAGAGGGAGGGGTCTCAGCTGGTGACCAGCGGGGTTCTCTAGGGCTGTCTGTCGGCCCAGCAACTGTGGGTTGTTATGTCATTATTGACAGCAAACACAGATTGGCCAACATTTGGCCGTTTAGGCGGAAACGATCGAGCTCTGGGACTGGAAACCAGGCATCGAGTTCACGACGACCACCGCGGCTCTGCGTGCCAGGAAGCCACCACTAAGCTCATCGTGTCGCCTGTCCTGTAGCACTATCTTACGCAGATCTCCCCGAGTCTCGCCAATGTCCACAATTGCAGATCCACCGCAGCAACACCCGCCCCTCCACTAATCTTCATGAGGTCAGTCTCGATCACGCCAGAGTCTTCAGACTCGACATCCTAGTTGCCTTTCATCAAAACTGACATTTCCTAACAGAAAGCCTGGCGACGCGTTTGGCTTTCGCCCCATCAACAGTCTTGCCTCGCCCGAAAAGCCGCGCTTCGCAAAGCCGCACCACCCTGGCGAGCCCGAGCCTCCAAGGCTCGATCTGACATATCCGCCCCGCCGGACCATTCCCAGGAACACCGACCAGCCGTTCACGATATTCGAAGACCTGCCCTCGACGCGCGACATGGTCCACGAGCACGCGCCGCCGAAGCTGCCACCCCGGACCCCGGGTGCACACCAGCCGAGCAACATTCCCACATCTCCATCGAGCCAAGGCTACGACGGCTCGCGGCCGAGCAGCAGCATGTCGTCCCAGGGAGCCCACCACAGGGCACCCCCAATCGACGCGGCCTCGAGACCAGCGATCAAGGCCAAGGCGCTTGCGAGCTTGGACGATAAGTACGCCAACCTCTTCATCCAGCCAAAGAACAGACCCGAACACCACCGTCCACAGCGCATCAACGGGCCGCTGGGGCCTTCTTATAAGGACAAGAAGGTCCCAACAGCACCCGGGCAGGTGCCCGGCTCGTCTAGCAACCCCATCACCGTTGTCGACCACGCGCCCATCTCACGATACAGCCAGCCCGGCGTCTTCTCGCAGCACGTCGATCCCAAAAAGGCCGCGGAGAACATCAAGGCCCTGCTCGAGGGTGCGATGGAAGAGGAAGACGAGGGGGAGGATGCGAAAAAGGTTCCGAAGGACCCGGAAGAAGAAGACAAGAGAGCGCAGATAGAAGGGCTCAAGGTCCGCCTGCTGCCTCACCAGGTCGAGGGTGTCGAGTGGATGCGGGGGCGGGAGCTGGGCCCCGTGAAGAAGGGCAAGGTGCCCAAGGGCGGTCTCCTTGCAGACGACATGGGTCTCGGCAAGACGCTCCAGTCCATCTCCCTGCTACTAACCAACGCAAAGCCTTCAGACAAGCATGCGGGGGTTGAAAAGAGCACGTTGGTGGTTGCCCCTCTGGCATTGATCCGGCAGTGGGAGGCAGAACTGAAGGACAAGGTCGAGGAGTCCCATTGGCTCAAGGTGCTCGTGCACCACGGACCGCAACGGACGAAGCGCTTCGAAGACCTGCGCAAGTACGACGTCGTCATCACGACCTACCAGATCCTCGTCTCGGAGCATGGGCAGTGTACGCCAACACGACAAGCTGGCTGCTTTGGTCTTCATTGGTACCGCGTCATCCTGGATGAGGCGCACACAATCAAGAATAGAAATGCCAAGGCCACAAAGGCCTGCTACGAGCTCCGCAGCGTGTACCGGTGGTGTCTCAGTGGCACGCCCATGCAGAACAACCTGGAGGAGCTGCAGAGCCTGGTCAAGTTCCTCCGGATCAAGCCATATGACAATCTGAACGAATGGAAGGAACACTTCGAGAATCCCATTAAGCAGGGACAAGGTGATGTGGCGATGCAGAGACTGCATGCCATGTTGAGCTGTTTCATGAAGCGGCGGACTAAGGAAATTCTCAAGAAGGTTGGAGCGCTAGACACGGGCGGTAAGAAAGGCGGCGATCAGGAGAAGAGTGCGACGTCAGACTTCAAGGTCACGGAGCGCAAAGTCGTGTCGATCGCCGCAACATTCTCCCCGGCAGAGAGGCGGTTCTACAATAGACTCGAGCGCCGTACTGACAAGAGCATCGATGCCCTGATGCAGGGTAACATTAACTACGCAAGTGCCCTCGTGCTGCTTCTCAGACTGAGGCAAGCCTGCAACCACCCCAAGCTGCTTGAGGGGAAGCTAGAGAAGGACCACGAAGCCTTGTCTGACGAGCCTAAGCCCAAGAAAGTTGAAGCGGACGTTGACGCCCTCGCAGATTTGCTTGGCGGTCTTGATGTGGCTACGAAGCATTGCGACATCTGTGGTTGGGAGATCGACAAGGATAGTCGACAGGCCGGCCGTGATAAGTGCAAGGACTGCTACGATGATCTGCAGTACTTTAGAACCCACGACGAGGGCGCGAACTTCCTCAAGACACCGAAGCCGGCTAAGGTCAAAACCAAGACCAAGTCGAAGAAGGCGAAGGTCAAGAAGGTGGTCGTCGAGAAGATTAAGCTTCCCACTACGCGGAGGAAGCCGAGGAACCGCCGTGCTGTCATCGACAGTAGTGATGAAGAGGAGGAAGGCAGCTGGATTGTCTCGGGCGACGAGAAGGGGCCTCTAAGACTAGGCAAAGCTGGCGGCACTGATGACGAAAATGCCGAGGGCGACGGCGAGACGATCCATACCGAGGACGACGAGGACGACGACACCCAAGAAGGCAGCCAGCTTGACAGTTTCGTGGTGGACGATGGGCAGGACACGAAGCCCGAGTACATCAAGAAGGCACTAGAAGACAGTGACTCTGAGTCGGACTCTGAGGAAGACTCTGATGATGACTCCGATGATGACTTGCCGGACCCGGCGGATATCGCACGACGCGTAGCCAAGTCAAAATCCGGCGCGTCAAAAGCCACAAGATCATCGTCTGACTCCGACGAGTCCGATGAGTCTGAAGACGAGACAGAAGACGAGGATACGGGCGTCTCGGAATCCGAGCTCGATTCGGACTCTGGCTCTGACGCTGGCAGCAACAACCGTGGCGGGCAGGCGACACACGTCCTGGCGTCCGCCAAGATCCGACAACTCCTCACAATCCTGCACAAGGAAGTGCGCGAGCACAAGTTCATCGTATTCTCTCAGTTCACATCCATGCTGGACCTAGTTGAGCCCTTCTTCCGGAAGGACGGAATCAAGTACACGCGGTACGACGGCAGCATGCGCAATGACGCACGCGAGGCGGCGCTCGACAGTCTACGCAATGACTCCGGGTGCCGGGTGTTGCTGTGCTCGCTCAAGTGCGGCGCGCTAGGCCTAAACCTGACGGCGGCATCGCGCGTCGTCATTCTTGAGCCCTTTTGGAACCCCTTTGTCGAGGAGCAGGCGATCGACCGGGTGCACCGGCTCACCCAAAAGGTCGACGTCGTTGTCTACAAGCTCACAGTCGAGGACACGGTCGAGGAGCGCATCCTAGAGCTGCAGGACAAGAAGCGCGCGCTAGCCGACGCGGCCATTGAGGGTGCCGCCGGCGCGCGCGGCCCGGGTGGCAAGCAGGGCGGGCTGGGCCTGGGCCTCAAGGAGATGATTGCGCTGTTCAAACACGCCGGGCGGGACGGCAGCAGCGGCGGCGGCGGCGGGTACGACCTTACGGGCGACGACAGAAACATCTTCGACGACGTGTCTGGCACGCTGAGCAGCATGCGGAGCAAGAAGAACATGCCCAAGTCGTCGAGGAACGACCATGGCGTTTACGGCCGCCGGTGGTGAATTCTTTTTCTCCTTCCGCTGTTTTCTGGTCCCTTCCCTCTTTTTCCACGTGTGCCCATTAGTCATTGCTCCGAGGGTATTAGGTTGTCGGATTTTGTATCGTTTTCAAGAAGGTTACCACGGCATTGGTATCAACTTTTCATGAACACTTCTTGAATAAGGGATAGACGGTGTTTCTCTTTTTGTCTAGTGGATGCCCGGAGGCGTGGACGGTTTCTAGAGACAATTGCATTACAACACGTCCGGGTCCAGGTCTAGATCCAAGTGGGCAGTGGTGTTGGTTAACGGCTTTTATGATGAGGATTTTACGAAACCGGGAATATAATTCGAAGAAGCACTCATGTGCCATTGTGCATCTCATCGTGCTCTCCGTCCCTCTCTTCCTTGCGCGCGTACAAGTAGATACACAGATAAACATGCTGTCTGCGCAAGCATTGCGGATAAGAAAGTTCTCTCTGTACTGCTACGATCTACTGACTAACTTGGGGTCCTTGCTCCCCGCGCCGTTTCTCAATTATCTACCTCTTCCTCGTCCTTGTCGGCGGCAAAGTCTCATTGTGGTAGACCGTAATAGACGTTCCGCCCTCGTTGACGGGCAAGGCAAAAAGTGACAAAGTAATCTCATCTGAACCCCAAAGGCGGCGGCACACCACCGGTACGCCCCGGCGTGCTCCACCCGACGTTGGACGCTGGGCTGTTCAACGCGCTGCCACCGCCGCTGCCAAACACGACCCCACCGCCTCCGCTCCCAAAGATGCCGATGCCGCCGCCCTTGCGCACCGGCGTCGTCGGCCCGCCGCTCCCAATGCCTCCGCCGACGGGCGGCGTGTCGGTCCTCGCCGACCCATTGGCACCACCACCACCAGGGGTGCTGTGCTGCTGCTGCGGCTGGCCAGCAGCGGTCTTGCCGGGCGGCTTGAAGCCACACGCCGCGCCGACCTTGTACACCTCTGCAAGCCGCAGATCCAGAATCCCGGCGTCCGTGAATTCCTGGTACTTGCGGTACAAGCGCAGCGCGGTGCGCGCGTCCTCGATCGAGTCGTGCGTGCCCTGCTGGATGTCCTCCTTGAGCAGCGTGTGCGCGAGGAACTGTAGGCTAAGCTTGCGGAAGCGCTCCCGGATGTAAAAGATGTCGCTTGTGTCAATGACTTGCGACTTGGGCACGTGGATGTTGATGACGCGGAAGTCCTGCTTCAGGCCGTGACCCAGGAACTTGCACCCCAGGTTCAGCAGGATCCAGATCTTCTTGTAGGCAATCTTGAGAGTCACCAGGTTGTGTCCGCGCTGGTGCGCAATCTCCGGGTCCAGGTCTTCTGGCGTGATGCCCGAGTACGAGGTGAGGTAGTCGACCACCTTCTCCTTCATGGTGATGTAATCGTCAATGAAAGGCACGCCCTCGTCATGGCCACCACCACGCAGAATAGAGGTACGTGCCAACGCGTGCGTGATCGGGCGGAGGATGTTTCGCTCTCCGTCCGAGTTAATTTCGATTTCGGGTTGCGAGACTTGCACAAATTCCGTGTCAATGGCCACAATGGTGTCTGGGCCCGCCGACTCGGTCTCGGGGTTGAGAGTGCGGTATGTCTTATCCGCAGGGCTGCGCTCGCTCTGGAGGTCGAGATACAGCAGGGTGGGATCAAGAAAGTTCTTCCAACCATGGTCGATCTGGTTATTGGCTGTCTTCACCTGAAAAATAACGACAGAGGGCGACTTCCAGGACGAGTTGAAAGAAAGAGCCTCCTCAGGAGCAACCGGGTTGACCGCAAAGTCGTTGAATGTGTACCATTGATTGGTGCCGGGTGCCTCGGGGGCCGAATGAGCGACTGTGCAGTATTGTGATTAGTTTCTGCTGGGGACGCACCATGGATCTCAGAACATAGTCAGCTTACCATTGGCAGTAGCAATCAGATGAGAGCGTTGCTGCAGGCCATCCTCGATGCTCGTAGCAACACCTGTCAACGAGTACACCGTAATGTTGTGGATCGCGCGCTGCAAGTGGAGCTTTAGATCCTCGCCCTCGTAGCAAAAAAACTGGCCATTGTCCACTATGACGCCAATTTCCTCTGGAAGAAAACCGGGTGTGGCCCAGAGCCGTCGGTGTTCGCTGCTAGAGATGCCCGTCGTGAGCATGAGCACGCCCGGTATCTTGTGGATCGTACGCCTCGTCGCGAGCGTCTGGTAGCGGCGGCAATTGTTGCACCATCCCTTATTAATGGTCTCTCTCTCGACACTCTGTTTGAGGACTTGCGAGAAAGTTGTCTTTGGTGCTCGTGTGTTGCGGCCATGCGTAGACTTCTAGATCAGATTAGCAAAAGTGATCCTCTGTTAAGCGCAAGGAGTGGTGCTTGACTCACGGCCGGCGGGTAGATGAGCTCGTTGACGGGTATACAGTCAGGCTTGGTGGTCTCACCCCTGCACTGATGGCACCGTATCGAGCTGACGCCAGTTGTATGAAACAGCTAGGAATGTGTCAGTATGAGGCAATTCGACTATCTCGACTCTGCAGACATCCTTACGTCTTCAATCACTCTTGACTGTGGGTACATGGCAGTATTGTTCTTGGCCATCTCTTGCAGCAGAAATCTAACCAGCTGCTGCAGCATGACAGTCCGAGATCCATTGGGAGTTTCCTCTTCCAGCAGATTTAGTCGTGCAGCTACATGCAGTCAGTATTTCATGGCCACCAAAGTCTAAGACACGGGTCAGTAGGGGTACTTACTGAGAGGATGATGGCTCAGAGTCTTCGTAAGATTCGACGCCTGGCAGGCATCGCCCTCTGCCTTGTGCAACATGTCGAACAGGAATCCGAGCTCGCATAGGATACAAGTCTCGTCCACACAAGCAGTTGCGGCATGGCGCAGAGCAGTGTTGCGCACAAGAGGTGTATAATGCATAATTTGCACTAAGGCATTGACATATGCGTTGACGATATGGTTCTGAAGGCCCGAGTATGGTGTCTTGTTGAAGTGGCTGCAAGTCATGTGTGTTAGCGCATGCCCGTGTTTTCGACACAATAAAGCAGCATGGGCGACTCACGCAAAGTCAAAGTCGTCAATGCCAAATCTGCTGTACTTGATCTCTACGGGTTGGTAGAAGCTTGGCACGTCCACCTTGTGGCTCTCGATCGTGTCTGGTAGGACTAGCGGGTACTCGGGGAAAGTCTCCTCTGGCGCCGGTGTTCCAGCTGGCGATTTTATCGATTCTCTGGCTTTCTCGCTCAAGAATTTGGGGATAGTCATTAGGCTGTGGTTGTTTCGCAACATTGTGCGCGTGTCTTCGACCTGGTTTCGTCGCAATCCTCGTGTGTTCTTCCCATAGTAGCCCCAGTCTCGTTCCTGTAGCGCTGCCAGGACTGGCGGCTCGATCTTGGCCGCCGGCGCGCCAACCTCTGTGATCATGTCGGGCCAAGCTGATAAGAGTACTTCTCTATAGTACGGCATACCAACCGTGCTCAAGGGCCTTTTGCCTCGTGATGGTCAGTTTCAGAAGGTATAATCAACCGACACAGATTGCCTATCTGAGCACTTACGTATCTGAGCTCCACTCCATCTGAGGCGCCGACGGCACCCCCTCGGCAAAGTCTACCGGTGTAACATACTCGCTGAAATGTATCTTGCTCGGCGATCCCCAGAGGTGTATGTTACACTCGCCGTCTGTGAGGACAATGGCCTCGCCAGAAGACGCGATCTCGATCATCGAAAAGAACGACATGCTATTCGCTTGCCGCACGTTGCTCGTGTTGGGATTCATAAGATCGACAACATGCATCTGGCCAATCTGCGACATGACGATGCTTGTCGTGGACATGCGCGGATGCATACGCACAAAGGCGGCGCCCGCGGGGAACGGTATAGGGCTCATCGAGATCATGTTCTTGAGGTCAAAGACGTTGACGAGCGGGTCGAGCATGTAGTTGTTATTCTGGCGCATCGAGAAGCCGCACGTGACGATAAAGTCATGCTGCGCGTCCATGTCATTGATAGCAGCCGAGTGCGCATTCCAGACCTTGGTCACCTTGAAGGTGATCGGATCCAGGATGTGGACTGCCCCGTTTGACGTGGCGGCACAAATGAACCGGCTCCTGCGCATGATCTTGTATTGCGCCTCCGCCGGCAGAGTCTTGGTGACCTCGCCCTTGTGCACGTCAATCACAAACATCTTGTCCTGGTCGCCAGCGACCAGAATCTCGGCCGTGCCTTTGGACGTGAAGCTCATACACCGCAACTCCTTCATCTCCGGGTGGCGGACAGTCCAGATCGCGCCTCCTCTCCTTGCAGCCATGTGTACGCTTTTTGAACCGACCGCGATAACGCCCTTGTCGTTGAAGAGCAATTGGTGAACAGGTCCATCTTGAGATGTGTGCGCCTTGAACGACGTGTACTTGACGAGCTCGGACCCGTAGAAAGATGTGACTCGACCCTGAAAGTGATTGCAATTGTCAGCAGTTGTCGGGAAGGATAGCGACTGCGTTCTCGTCCAAATCTGATAGAGTTTCGTACATATTGGTTGCCTGCCCAGAGGAGCTCTTGGGCGGTATCGAAGGCGAGCGTCGAAACCGGCGTCGGGTGCGCCCTGACACCCGGTGGAGGCAGCGGGATGCGGGCAACCTAGATGAGCGGGAAACCAACGTCAGCTAAAGGCCAATCCAAGCGGCTCAATGGTCGTGAGAACTGATACGGCCTGGCAGCCCGAGCAAAGCACGCGGTCCAGAACTCTCTGTTGGGAGCGAGCGCCCGGAGAAGCTTGGAACACGACCGGAGGCGCGCCGCGATCGCGGGGTGCCGTCGTTCGGTGTGCGTGCCAACCTCGGGAGAATCAAGAGGCGCATTTACCTCGTCCCAGTCTCCGTCCATTTTTAGCGTATTATCATCGTAGCCGGTGGTAGTTTCGGGAGCTGACCCTTGTGCTGTTCTGGCGCCGTTCCGGGCGTGGAATCTTGTTCGAAAGCGCGGGTGAAGCCAGAAGGTGTTGCTCCCTGTCGTCGTCAGTTCTCTTGGTGGGGATCCCCTGGGCGGACTTGTGGGGTCCGTTCTCCACAACATCTCTGGGCGGGCTTCGCAACAATCACTTCACCACGAGGAGAGCTGTCAGGATTTCGTGCTGTTCCCACATTGATTCACTTCTGCCTGTCTCCTCAGGCAAGAATCGTTGGCTTATCTTGTTCTGATTTCAGCCTATGTTCACAAAGAGGCAGCTTGGAAAAATAAGTTGATACCATGCGCCTTCAAGATTTCTCCAACGAAGACAGTGTTTCCCGCACAGTTTAACTACCTCGTGCATTTGCCCGACTGGTCGCATATCTTTGCCTCAATGGCACATTACTCAGATGCAATAGGCTTCTCACAGATGGTTTCAAAGAAGATGAAAAACGTGGAGGTATTTTTGCATTCTGTCCGGCTCTGGTGTAATCCCAGGCCTTCTCTAAAACTATCCAAACGGGGCGAGACTTTCGCCCATGGGTGCACCAAACCTATGTACACCGTGTCCCCATTTTCCCTTGATCGTGCCGTCGAGCCCATCCGGGGCCGCATGCTCCCAATTGAACAATAAAACGATACTTGTCATGAAGCCCGGGTGGGCGCAGCGTATGAAATGTAAAAAGGTAGAAAGAAGAAACATGCTAAAAGTGGAAGCGGGCGCTTTTTGTCTATCCTTAAATGACAGGGCCGGCCGCCTTGACGTCAGGGGTGGCCTCGGACTCGTACTTCTGGAAGTTCTCAATGAAGAGGCCGCCAAGCTTCTTGACCTCCTCATCGAAGCTGTCCAGACCAGCAGTCCAGGCAGTCTTGGGGTTGAGGAGCTCGTCGGGAACACCGGGGCAGCTCTTGGGGACCTGGAGGTTGAAGACGTCGTAGTTCTCGTACTCGACCTTAGCCAGCTCGCCAGAGTGGATGCCGTCCAGAATGGCACGAGTGTACTTGAGGGGGCAGCGCTTGCCGCCCTGGGCGACACCAGCGCCGACCCAGCCGGTGTTGAGGAGCCACGCGTTGGCAGAGTGCGCCTCAATCTTGTTGGCAAGCATCTTGGCGTAGCGCATGGGGTGCAGGGCCAGGAAGGGCTGGGCAAAGCAGGACGAGAATGTAGCCTGGGGCTCGGTGACGCCATCCTCAGTACCAGCCATCTTGGAGGTGTAACCAGAGATGAAGTGGAACATGGTCTGCGCGCTGTTGAGCTTGGAGATGGGAGGCAGGACACCACGAGCGTCGCAAGTGAGCAGGATGATGTTGCTGGGGTGGCTCTCAGACATGCAGGGGATCTTGGCGTTGTTGATGTACTCGATCGGGTAAGCACTGAAAAAGATGTTAGTCTCCAGCTTCAAGGAGCAATATTGCCGTGCAATTTACGTACCAGCGAGTGTTCTCTGTGAGGGTGGCGTTGTCGTAGTCGACCTCGCGGGTGACATCATCAAAGACGACGTTCTCAAGGACAGAGCCGAAGCGGATGGCGCCGAAAATATCGGGCTCCTTCTCGGCCGAAAGGCCAATGCACTTGGCGTAGCAACCACCCTCAATGTTGAAGACACCGTTCTCACTCCAGCAGTGCTCATCGTCACCAATCAGGGCGCGGTTGGGGTCGGCGGAAAGCGTGGTCTTGCCGGTGCCGGAGAGACCGAAGAAGAGAGTGACATCGCCATCCTTGCCCTCGTTGGCGGAGGAGTGGAGCGTGAGCACCTGGTGCTTGATGGGCATCTCGTAGAAGAGGACGGTGAAGACACCCTTCTTCATCTCGCCAGCGTACTCGGTACCGAGGATGACCATCTCCTTGTCGGCGAAGTTAATGGCGACAGAAGTACCGGAGGTCATGCCCTCGGTGTATCGGTTGGCGGGGAATGTGCCGGCATTGTAGATGGTGTAGTCCGGGTGGAAGTGCTCGAGCTCCTCACGAGGAGGGCGGATGAGCATGTTGCGCATGAAAAGGGCATGGTAGGCGCGGGCGCAGATGACACGGACGCGGATGCGGTACTTGGGGTCCCAGCCAGCGTAACCGTCAACGACGTAGATTCTTGACCGGGTGTTGAGGTAGTCAATGGCACGCTCGCGGTTGATCTTCCATACCTAGCAGATCCATTCGGGTTAGCAGCCGAAGCCAAGCATATGATGGGAGTGTGGTGGGGCCGCCGGGCAACCCCGGGCGGATGACGAGAAATAATGCGGGGTGCAGGACATGTGCCGCGACTGGCCGACCCTTGGGGTAACCATGACGCCAGCGACCATGCGGGCTGTGCGACTTGACTAGAGCGCATTTCGAGGCCTCGCCACTCATGGCCAACCAGGCAGCCAATCAAATCGTGCCTTTCACACGATCGCGGTGTCAAGGTTTGCTCACGTGCGGCCTGAAGACGCGCGAGGGGTGTTTCCGGTCGCAGTCCATACGTCCGCAGAGCTCCAGGCTGAACTCAATCCCACGCAAGCGCAGGACTGAGCGCCATAGAAAGTTGGCAGAGAAAAATGAAATTTTGTGGCAGACACCATAGACTTACCTCAGGGGTCATGGGTTTGTTGACGGGTCCCCACCAGATGTCGTTTTCTGAGGAAGGCTCCTTGACGATTCTCTTGTCGGAGGGAGAACGGCCAGTCTTGGCACCGGAGTAGGCAGTCAGGGCACCACTTGATGAGATGGCAGAGCCTTGCTCGTAGACCTAGTGGGAAATTAGCGCCGCGACCAATATGAACCGCACGCGGACTGGATTCAATGCTTACCAGTGCATCTTCGTAGAGGGCAGCAACGGAAGGATTGGGGATCTAGTGATATGGTGTTAGCTGTTGGCGTTTAGGCAGGTTTCGTGTCGGTCCTCCACTTACAATGGCGACTCTGTCGTAGTCAATGTGCGCATTGTCGTGAAGCTCGTTTTCTGCCCATAAAGTTAGTCTCTCTGGTCATCCGCGTCTGACTCGAGGGCTAGCTCATGGGCCACTGCGGGGTCTGTACCGAGTTCTGTGTGCTCGGCGTGAGGCCTGTGAAGAGTAAAAGTTAGACAACAGTATTAATGGATGTGAGGACTTAGGCATTTCGACATACTCGATACCACCAGGGTGAAGGGCGGTCTTGTTGACTTTGATGTTGGGAGACACTAGTCGAGGGGGTAACTTGTTAGCGATTGCCGGGCTGGGCAGGCGAGGTAGTGGTGACGAGGATGGTAGAGGAGAGACCGCTGCGATTGCCGTGGGCTTGCGGAAATGGAGGCTCGACATACTGTTGCGGATTTGGTGTAGAATTTGGGTCTGAGGGAGGTCGTGGAAGATCTGGTGAGAGCGAGGACCTTTGATGGATGGATCGTGGTAAGGAGCGTTTCCTCTAGGGACGGGGTTGGACTTGGTCTTTAAAGGTCGACGAGAATCGGAACAGGAGCTGGAGGACAGTGCTTGGCGGAGCGGGTAAGAGGTCCACCGGCTCCTGGCAGACGGGCGTTTCCGAATCTGAGCAGGAGAACAAGATGGGGCGTCGAGGGAATCGACGGCGCCGGTGGTGGTGTGGTGATAGTGGTGGGGAGCCACGGCCCAGGCTCGAGACCGAGGATGTAGAGAGGCTCGCGGTGGTGGGTACAGCGGCGGACGCTGACGACATTCGACTGGCCCGCGGTGCCTACCCGCCATGATTGGGCGTGGCCGGACGAAATCAAACCGGAGCGGACACCCCTGCGCCCATCGGGAAGGCCCCATCACGGCACCAGGCGGCGAGTCGACGACGCCCGGCAAGCTTATGCGCGTCCCGGTGCTCGCGGGTGCTTTCTCGCGAGGCAGACACGCGGCGCTTGAGTGGCACTGTCGCTGCTGCTGCTGCTGCTGCTGCTGCCGTAGCGCCGGGGCCGAGGGCAGGGCGCTCGAGGCTGGAGGCTGAGAAGACGACGAGGGCAACGACGAGGACGAGAAGGAGGATGGAGGCCGCACAGTTGCGGCAGGGCTGCGGGGGACCGGCCGCGGGGAAGGAGGCTCGCGCTCCAGACAGGACCGGGCTTCTGGCCCTGGCAGCGGGGTGGGGAAGGCATGGCAGAGGCAGGCCAGAACGGACTCGGGATGAATCGCAAAGCTGCCTCCCGTGGGATGGGACGGGCGACTTCCGTCTTGTTCCCCAGATCTGTCAAGGCCCGCCCCTGCGGCTCCGCGTTCCCACGGATAGGCCTTGCACTCCGGCTTATTCTCGTGCAGGCCTGCGCTCGCCATGCTCTGCACATCAGGGGCGCCATTGCGGCTCTGGATTGTGTAACCTGGCGCAAACGCGTCTGCTGCTAGCTCTTTCTTGGCCGCCTACGCGCGGCCGGTTTGCAACGGGGCGGAGTCGGCAATGTTGAGGAACAATCATCACCCGATCCTTACCCGTCAGTCTTTGGTTCATCTGGCAGGCCTGATGATTACACCGACAAACCCGGAGACAGAGGCCTGAGAGCATTGCCGTGCCCGAAAAATCTGAGCTGCCATTACGCAGGTTCTGCCTCGCATCTGTCCCAAATTACTATGTATTGTGCGAGGGACGGACGGTCCTCTGCAAGAGTCGGCTCTAGACAGGCAAGTCAGGCCTACCAGACGCCTAAGAGCTTTCCCCAGAATTCTTGGCGTAAAGGTCGAGAAGACGCATGATTCTCCAAAAAAAAGACCTTTGCTAGCTGCACACCCTCTTGGCCGTTTCGGGGCCAGTCCAGCCAAGAGCCACAGTCGTTATTCGAGACTTGGGCAAAGAGAGGAAGATCCGACATCACCCGAGATCGCGGGGGACAAGGGGCAGGCAGGACCTGGCGGTGCCTGGGCCGTGGACACGGAAGACGGTGTGCGCAGGAGCACTGGAATGGGGAGCCGGTGTGTGTCCCAGCTTTGACTCGGGCATGGGTCAGGCGAAAATTTGGAAGCTCTCGTGAGCACGGTCGGGCGCAGTCTGAGCCACGAGCTGGGTGGATTTCGCCAAGTGGATGGACGTTACGTAAAATGCCTGGCCAACCAGAGACCCTGTGCTGTCGTGTGACAACGCGGCTGAGCTATCTCGGATTATTTTGGTTCACGAAGCATTGGAGAAGCTGAGAAGTCGCGTGACGCATGGGATCTGTCAATTGAAATTGGAAACAGCCGCTCAAGGTTTGGGCTGTGAGCCTGAGCACGGGAGAGACAGCTATAGAACGACCCGAGCAGGAAACACACGTAGACGTTGTCGTAGCCGTTGCAGATACGGGCGAAATGGATCGGCGTTTTGTCAAGAATGACGACGCAATCTGCAAAAACGCCGTCACATGAAAAATTGAAAAGTCGACAACCATGTCAACAGGACCCACAAGCGCGTGTGCAAGGTCGATGGCTGCCCCACCCGTGCGCCAATGGCCGGCGGGACATTTGCAACAACATGTGCTCGGGTATTCTCGGAGCTCCGTCCGACCAGCTCGGACATGCTCGTCGGCACCCGATTGCAGGAGCAAAGACATGAAACTCACGACGATAGCCGCACCAGGCACTACAGCGCTCGGCAGCAATGCCAAGTGAGGCTTTTGTTTTCCCTCTTTCCTAATCTCGTCGGTGGCCTCATGAAGCAGACACGGAGTGAATCCAGCGTACAGATCTGCATGCAGATGACGTAGTCTGCAGTCTGGGTAGGACCTCGACAGCATCTTGATGGGAACTGTTAGGCATGTCCAACATGCTTATTATCAGATATGCCCGTCAGCAGGGCCTGCCCGGCTGTCACTCGGAATTTTCCTGGCCGAGGCGTAGGATTCACCAGCATGTTCTACCACTGACCTAAGGCAAGTAAAAGAGCGCATCACGATCATCCCCGTCAACAATCCCGGGTTGCGATCTTTCTGGTGGGAAAGGTAGCTTTGCTAGTAAGAGAACACTCTATATGAGTATCCGCTACTCAAGAGGCAGACCGGAGACAGAAACCCATACGTCTGGTGCGGACATCAACTCGATCACGAACTCTTTCCCGGCCCTACAGAAAGGAAAGTTCAGGATAAACAGAGACTTTTTGCCTCAGCATTGAGCCTCGGCATTGACATCAGCATCGCCCATAATATCTCGCTCGCAACGAAAAGAACACTGACAGCCGGGAAATTCGATAATCGGTAGTATGCAAGACGCCTTAACCACATCCCTAGATCTGATCGCCCTTAGAATCCACTGTTCAAATCTCACCATCAAGCAGATTAGCACCCAAAAGACAATATTAAGCCACTAACAAACTACACTTGTGATAACATGCCCGGTGGGGGTTAAAGCTAGAATGCAAATACCTACCCAGACTCGCAGAGAGAGACCAAGCGGGCAAGCAATACCTAGCCCCCCCGGACCAGCCAAGCGGAGCAACTTGGGCGCGTACCTGGCATGGCATTGGCACGGCGGGAAGGGTACCTCCTTCGGGCCGGGCCGTCGTCTGTCGCCACCGCCCGGGCATGCAAGGGCCGAACAGCTCTTGACTAATAGCATGACGTGGCCATTCCGGTGTGACTTTCTCCATCTGATCTTCGGACTTATAGGGTGACTGGGGCAATTCCACGTGCAGGGAGTTCCATATATTCCAAGACCTTGGATGCAGGTTGCGATGCACAGCCTTTCCGAGGTTTGCGGTTTTTTCGCCCCTGACGCTCGACTAAGTTTGGTTCGACGCCGGAAACATGATCATGGGCACTAGGGCGTTATCATCGTCGGCTGCATGACGTACTGGCTTACAAGCCGGACTTTCTGTAAGCAGGCCACTCTGTCGTGATTCGTGCCGCTCAATACGCTCGTCCTGTTCATGGTCACTCCCATGGTGACAGTCACATTTTTCGATTTCGTAAATACCCGCATCAGTTCGGCCAGCCATAAGAAGTCGATGACCGGGGCCACCGCTGTGGACTAGTTCCGGGCTGGAGCAAAAGGGAAGGCGAGGCCCGCAGTCGACAAACTAAAGTCTTTCAGCTACATAATTGTTTTTACTTTTGACGCGACGAACTCTCAACGAAGGCGCCACTAAGGCGCAGCTCGAACGCAGCGTGTAGAGTTTTAGTCGAGCCCTTAAGGCACGGTTTTTACTACACGAGTAATACGTAGATTCGCTCAACCTTAGACTAGGTATAGTGTACTATTAAGAATAATAATTGTTTTTAACGAGGACGGGAACTCTCTCTCGCCTTTTTCTTTTATTACCTTTTTTATTTATTTAATAATGTTGGACATTGCTATGTTGAACAACACACCGCCTAAGATAGAGAAGAGTCAACAGTGACAGTTCTAAAATGCAGGAAGACGTTTATGCATGCTGTCACGTGTGCCAGCTTTCAACTTTGGAGGCACGCTGTCGTCAGACCCGAAAGAGAGGACTTGTTCAGGCCGTGCTTTGCAGCTAGGTTTTACCCGCCTCGAGTAACCACATTGACGAGGTAGTACCGAGAATCTGAGGGTATATGTCCGCCCTAAGCTGTAACCCGGCCTATGTCAATCTTGGCGCGAAGAAGTCCATGCACGTTGCTGGCTACCACCAGCAGTGTACCAGGAGCTCACGTTCAACAACGGTCAGGGTTGATGTGTCGCCTCGGGCGAGAATGCCAGCGCACCGGTTTGAAATGTCATACGGGCACACACACACACACACACTTGGCTAATTTGATGTGTCGCATATCATCTGCGCGACGGAGCTGGTACCGTGTTTCGTGCTTGACATGATGAGATATCCAATATTGCACATCACTACTCAGCGCCGGATCACGTCTCCAGTGATTTTGGCAATATTACGACAATTAGATACAGGGAGCGAGATAAGATGACCAACATCAGATCAGGTCATATCCTAGTCTCGGAAATGCTAGACACGGGGTCACCGATCCGAGCTGCATATGTAGGTGAACAGATCGGACCATGGCACTCACGCAGCTTGCAGTGGTGAGACCGGTGCGGTATACAGCTCCGTCACTTGGCCGTTTTCGTGATACCAAAGACACTGGGTAGTCTGTGGCAAAATAACAAGTATGTACTAGCGACTTCTCACTGGATTTGGGGTGGGAGGATTGTGCCTCCAGCGGTCGTAAAGTGTCGGCCGCGGATGACCGGTCGTAAAGTGTCGGCCGCGGATGACCGGTCGTAAAAACCGCAACACACTCGTAGGAGCGGCGCAAATTGATGAGGTGGGGGTAAGATGTAGGCAATTTTTATCCCAGTCGTGACGGGAAAAGGAAACAAGCCTGAATGTCTCAGAGGCCAGCCTTGTTAATGGTCGGGTAAGCTTAATGACCAAGGGTCTGAGGAGAAACCCCGAGATAGATTCATGCACACGTTGAAGAAACTAGGCGGATTCCAAAATAGGAAAGAATACTGGTCAGAATTCCGCGGCCCGATGCATTGCATTGAAGTCTCGTCATGTTTCACCTCCCAGATGATGCGATGGCTTGGAGGGGAGGAGCGACTCGCTTATCTTGATGTGTCGATGCAAGCGCGACCCTACCATAGTATGGGCAATGTCTCGCTTCCGTGCCGCAACGCCCGCATATTCCAGCCGGCACGTGGTCTGTCCGGATTTGCTTTTCTGGATGGGGAAGTAGCAAAGACCGAGCAGCCAATCACAGCCGCGACGGATCCTTGTCCGGTTCTGTGGCTCTCCCCTTGTCTCTCTCCACCGTCTTTGTTGCTTCCCTGATCCTGGCCGACTTGCACTTTGACACATGTGCTGTACATCCCCCCTCCCGCCCTTTGCCGTTGCCGTACGACCATTGGGCGGGAGCCGAGCTGGGGTTCGGGCGATACCAACGTGGGCGGTGGGCGGTGGGCAGTGGACAGCTCCGCACCGGTGAGGGATCGTCTCCTCCCACACACAGCAATAGAGCCAAGTACATTCTACTGCCTGTCCCGTACACAATGGCCGCGCTCTCTCTTTCTCTCCCTCTTGTCCGCCTCGGATCTCACAGTAATCAGCCAGTCTCCTCGGCCATGATGAGTAAATAGCACAGCATAACCCTACTGGTTTCTAATCCCTCCTAGATGCACCGGTCATGAAGAGAACAGGAACAGCGGAAGCTTAGTTCACTTGACTCCAAAGCCTTCAAATCTGCCTGCTTGAAATGAACTGCTACCTGGCCCCTTGTGTAGCAGCATGTGTGGTACACTCAATTCCCCTCGTCGGCACCGCGCATGCAGCGTACGTACCGCGTGCCCTGCCTCCATCAGTACGGCTTATCACACAATAAGGGGAAGGGGGGGCGAGTCATGCTAACCTCACAAACATGCCCTGTTATCCAGTAGCAGCATGCAAGCAAGCACCGAACGTTCGTATCATCGTTCATGTCCAGCCGAACCCTAAATCCCACTAGATTTTTCTAGCTTCGGTTCGGCAATGTCACAATAGCATTGCATATCTCGCGCGCGGGGAACCTCCTGTTTTAGCTGCCTGACGAGTGGGAATATTTTCCGAAAAGTCAACCCATTGGTTGCTCTAGCAGCTCGAGTCTTAGTTTTAGAGGTGGCACGCTGGTGCTATGGACGAACCCGAACCTTGTCTGTGGTTGTTTTGCTATGAGACAGAGACAGTTAGGCCATCGATACCTCTCACTCTCTCGGTCTCTCTTCATAATCGTAAAATGGGAATCTTTCCCAATTTGCTCAGCCCAGATGCTACCTCTCTACTGGAAATATAGTCGGCAATAGTGTAATTGTGCAACTGTGCTCTACTTTTAAGTTGTGCCCCTCCTCCTTCCTCTGTGCTCCTGCCGGGGCAATACACGTGAGGTCGCACAAGCAGACTCCACCCTCCCAGATCAACATAAGGTCAACAACCAGCCGGTCCACATATGCCTGCCACGACATACCGAATAAGGAAATCTTTTGCATTACTTACATGAATCAAAAGTCAGTTAATAAGAAAGAAAAGCTCCCACCACAAAACGACACTACACACACAGCGTACGATAGAGAACAAAAGAAGGAATGGCCCGGGACGGACGGAACGGAACGGCAACGCTAGGCCCGGTCCGCTGCTCCACGCGCGGTGCGCGGGAGCCCGTTCTGTCTCCGCTTAATGTGACCATCTCTCCCCCTCTCTCCCCCTCCCCACAAATCATCCGCGTATCGCACTTAGAACGAGAGAGGTCTTTTCAAATTCGCAGACTCATGTCACGGGTGCTCTCTATCTCTCTCTCCCCTTCCTTTGCAGGAGAGGGGCAAGTCCCCCTCCCACCCCAACCACAGGAATTCTTGGGACGCAGTGTTGACACTCACTCACTCACCGCTTCCTTCCCTATATCGGAAGCAATATATCGCGACGGCGCATACGTAGATAGTGTGTGTGTCATTGGTGCCGGCTCAAGCCCTCTGCAAAAAAAGAAAAGAAAAATAATGAATGAATGAGGAAGAATAAATACTGCTTCTCTGCGCTTCGGGACTCAGCAACACTGACTAGGCGTGAACTGCCCCCCACTCACCCTTTCCTCTCAGTGGTCACAAGTAACTGACACCGGCAGAACGAAAGAAAAAAATGTAAGAGGTCCCAAGGGACCAGACGGCTCAAGCCGTTGAGCTCGGACCCTCGAAATCCCCAGAAAGCCTGAGCAGGACCAACTAGAGGACCACACGAAAGGAACAAAAAACCTGCAGAATACAGCAGTGGGTACCTAGGGAAGTAAGACAAAAACCCCTCTTCCCCCAAATAAGCACAAGCAATCCGAATCGCCCAAACAACAAGGGCAACTGCATACCCCGTAGCATAGGTACCCTTTGACAACCACAGAGGGAGGACCCACGACCATTTACCACGAGGGGGTTGGGTAGGTGTTGGAGGGGAGGGGAAGGAAGGGTCCGCGGGAGCGGAGAACGCGTGACCGGAAGAAACCCCTGTACGCAGTGGTCACCCACGCGCCTTGGATCTTGCCCGACCCTCCCTCCCTGGAGGTTTAGCAGAGGGGCATTGGGCAGGGATCAGGGGTTCACACACCGCACAAAAGGGCCTGTCCCACATCCTCGGAACCCTATTCAGTTCACTCCTCCATGTGATTAGTTGATCTGGACTTTCTGCGCAGGGCGTTCCATATCGATATGTACTGCTGATCCCTGCTCGCAAGGAACGCCAGAGAAGTGTTCGGCTGGTATTCCTTGCCGGGGGCGTCAGACGGCAGGGCCCAGTAAAAGTTGATCACCAGATCGCGGTGACACCGAGGTAGCTCGTTCATCACCCCTGTCTCGCGGCTTCCTTGTCCCACGCGATGCGACGTGACGTCTGTCGGTGGCTTCTATGCTGGCAGATGCGGAGCAGTTGTTCAGAGTCCAATAAGAAACCATAGTTGCTCAACTACTCGGTACGTTCTATTAAGCCAATGCACATGTCTCACCTGACCCATGTTGAGAAGCGATGGAAACCAAGTAAAACATAACGTTCGTCCCAAATACACCAGAACACCTTGCCGCCGCCCTAAATGTTACACAGACCGCCTAATCAGGCACTCCGACTCACCAACGGAGTGCCAAGCAACTTGTCCCAGAGTGAACATCACGATTGCTCGGGAAAGACACCTCCTTTCTTGGTCCCCCACATGCCCCGTTGACAACTAGACTCAGTCGCAAAGTCTGGTGTTGACTCGATAAAGGTTTGAAAAGGGGCACCTCCGTGTTTGCAACGCGCGCTACGCTGCCCGGAAGAGCCAGCCGGTCACGCATGGATGCTGGAGCAGCGCAACAGCACCCTGTCGCCATGGGTTGCTGAACCAGGTTCCCGGGGCGCGCACGAGCCGTTGCCTTCACCGCCAGAACTGAGCCCTACAAAGTTCGATCCTCGAACAATCAAGTCATCGAAGGACAAATTCGGGTAGAGATCACCACGGAGTTGAAATGATGGACCTTTTGGTCATCCAGTTGAGCGCAGCCTCGGCAGCATCTTCCTTGGCGTTGTTGAGGTGCTTCCCATCGTACCAGAAGCGAGCAGAAATTTGCTCGCCGTAGACTGTGACTGTGCTCGACCATGCAGTGCGGCCGCCTGGATGTAATGATGTCGTCAGCGCCGATTTTGGCGGCTCAGGGCGGTTGCGAAACGTGGGGGGAACGTACCTCTGCGATCTGACACTATCTGGAAGATTGGCGACTGGATCTGATACTCGCGGCAAACATCTAGGCCGTGTTAGTACCACTGAATATTGCTCCTGAACGGGTCATGGGGGCTCACCTTCAAGACGGTCTTGCCACGGGGAGGTGAAGCCGGTATCGGCGGTTTGTGTGTGGTGTGCGACGGACGGCATGTCTGGAGGTAACCGTGTTGATGGTGCAGCAACTGCTTGTAGTTGTTTTTACACAGCCGACACAGAAGCAAGAGCGATGGAGAATGATCAACGTCTGTGGCTATGATGGTGGCGAGTTGGCGTGCCCGGTAGTTATGGTTGTGTGTCAAGCTAGTCTTTGTAACCTGAGAGTCAAGTAGGAGCTTGTTTACTAGCACGAGAGTCCGGGGACGGGAGGGTGGCGGGAGGTGGAAGCCATATAGTGGCCCTGGAGGCGGGAAGATGCATGGCTCGAGTATCGGCACCGACGTGGCCGGGTCGATCACGGGACTGGCGGGCGGGACGAAACAGCTCGAGGGCCACTCGGAGAAGTATTATGACGAAGATTGACAGAGTCATGGCCTAAAAAACAGTTGTCTGGATCGGACCCCTTGCGGCATGGGTGTTTGTAGACGTGGTGGGCATGCAACGAGGACCGGTGGGCGTCAGCCGTGGTGCCATGTAACGGGTACTTTGCGCACGGTAACGGGGCCTCTCGTGGGGCTCTGGCAGGCTTGACCTGGCTTGCGGAAGCTGGTCCGAGACTCCTAAGGGATATGCAGTCGACTCCTTCAACCAAGTAACTACTGCGTAAGTCGGTGGTATCGTGGTCCGTGGAGGGCATGCCGCGCACCGGACGGGCTGGAGCCGAAGCCGGGCTAGCGATTGCTATTGGGAGACTACAATATCGTGCAACAATACCGTGCACCCCAGACCGACAGCTGGTAGTGTTGAACAAGACGCCAGGCTGCTGCTGCGGCGATGGCAACATATTGATCGAGTGACACTGCAAGCAGTCGACACCCAACGAGTGCAGACCGGGAAGGAGCAATAGACAAGTCCAGGCTGCTATGACGTCCTCGTGCTTCGACCCTCGTGCTTCGCCCCTCATGCTTCACCCTTCGAGCTTCGACGGACCGGTCCCGGGAGTCTGATGCACATCCCACCGCCGAGCATAGCGTTGCTCTGGTGCTTCGCAGCTCTGACCGTGGCCAGCACATCAGTTGGGCAGCATTGTCGCTTTGTGCAAGGCGCGATCTGCAGCACTCGCAGCTCGTCAAGCGACTTTGCTTTTGCGACCATCCATGCATGGGCCGCTAGCTTCATCTCACGGCCGCCCCTGGAGTCCACTTGCCTTGCCAGCGTCCAGACCGGTTTCAATCATGGAGTGGAGGTGCCGCCATCCCATCAGCTGCTGCCCTAGCTCTAGTTGATTCTCTGATGGATGGTGCTCGAGTGGCTGGCTCCCATCTCGACAGCCCGTCACATCATCCCACGTCTGCCCCGCCATGTCTCGTTCTACGGAGGAGCCGGAACACGCACTCTTTCCGCTTGACGGCTTCCAGGCTGACGTGGCCATGTCAGAGTGCAGTCCTCGCACGATCAACTCTCGCCATCGTCTGAGTGAGGGTGTACTTCAACTTGCAACTTGCAACTCGCAACCCGTAACCCACAGCCCACAACCAAGAGTAGATGATGCACCGCGACCCCTAATCAGCGCCTGCCCTGGATGAATGCACGCCGTGGATCGACTGCTTAAGATCCGGGGTAAACCTCCTCGAGAGGACAACCCTGGCATCCCAGCGAGTCAGACGCTGCCGGCTATGCAACACCCTGCATGTCGGCAGCACACACGTCCGGGCTCTTCTCTGCATCGCCGCTGCAGATACTTTGAGCAAGCCTGCTGCATGCACGCTCAGACACTGCCAGCAACAGCGACCCGTGCTATCTTTGGCTAGAGCCCCGGACGACCATAGATCAGCTGCATTCGCCTTGCATGTCCTCTAGTCGTCAGCTAGGACTAGGTGTCATGCAAGGAACCTGGACAAACCTACCAGAGGCTTGCTTCTGGTGTGCTAGCTATGCAAATTACGCGCCCGGTTCCTACGGTACATGTGTGTTGTCTCAGTCCGCGCTGACTGCGTCGAGCTTGGTCAAATGATCGAAATGATGTTAGTACATGACAGCTATGCTTAAGAACGTCTGGATCTGAGAGTGACCGGAGAACGAGAACTTTTGTCCCTCCGAGACAGGGTAGAAGAGCAGGGTGAGCACTGAGCACGTAATTCTACGCATCTCATGCCATGCTATCACAGTAGCTAAAAATAGCCGTGCGGCCAATGTGTAAATGCTTCGTGGCCGAAACAGTGACTTGCCGCTAAATGGGCTGCAGACACACAAGTAGTCCCGCACAACAACAACTGTCTGAATTACAATGAGCTTGCCGCACACGAGGGTCAAGTTTATATTAAGGAAACGACTTGCTCGTCTGATGACAAGTTACAAAGTCGAGGCTTCTCGTTGATCTTTATGAACAGCAACCTATATTTACGAGCAGTCGTTCCGTGGAACATCGAGTCGTGCGAGGCTCAACTCTGACTCGGACTCGACTTGCCATTTGGAAGCAATGACGTAGTTAAGAGACATCAAGACACAACATCAGCCAAGAAACATGCTATGTTCTACAGTTGACTGTAGTAGTCGGTATGCGTCATCACCCATGTCCGTTTCCTAAGCCCTTTTTATAGTCTGTAAAGTCTCCAATGCAGCAATCTAGCTCTTCAGAGAGCTTCTGTATTGGCATGCAAAACACCCGGCTCCAGATTGACAACCCCCGTCTTCCTCAGATTCGGTGAATATATATACCTAACCCATTAAACGACCGCTCTACGATGCAAAGATATCAGTATTCATGTCCGGTACGCGTGCAGGGACTGCCAGTGTCAAGCGTGCGACTTGCATGCAACACGCGTCTTCTGAAATTATAGAACAGCGATACTGGGTTGGGGGGCTAGGCATAGTGGTTTAAGTCTTGCTGGAAACTTCTCTTGCCAGTCCTGAGAGAAGACAGAGCAGAAATATCGACGGCATCAACTATCTGAATATCCCCAATCTGCGTTGTCGCATGTGAAGGGGCAGCTGGTGCCAAGAAGAGCCAAGGCGACAGACCTTGTGGGGCCGTTGCGGAACAGGGCCGCACTTTTCTTCAATTGAAGACACAATCCCCGGGCTAAGTGACTCTCCGCTCATGTACTCTGGACTCCGTTGACGGGGTTTATCTGATTGCGAAACATGACCCACGGCTTAAAACGCGTGCGTGGCTCCCCTGTAGACTGGTCTTAACGCTGGCCAGAGTATCAGGAATTCCGGAATGCGGCAGAAGTTCCTCCAAAACCCAAAACAGTCTACAGTACCTCGTAGACGTGTCGCTGACTCCCGAGGTCTGCCGCGGACGACTCGCTCGGCAGCGAGAGCCCCATGGGGAAAAGCCGCCGCGGTTCGTGGACCCACATGACCACAACCTCGGTACCTGATCTTTGGCAGGTCCGCCACCGCCAGATAAACAACAGCACGCTGGCCATTTCGGAGACGTTACACTCCCAAGACCACTTTTCCCTGCTCAACACACTGTCTGCGACTGCTACTCGGTCAATCTCACGGACCGCCGCGCCTAACACCACCACAACCACAACCACCGCGACTGCAGCGACCGCCACGATGCCTTTCGATACCGAGCTCACTCGCAGGCTGGGCATCCGCATCCCCGTCGTCCAGGGCGGCATGCAGCACGTCGGCCTGGCCGAGATGGCCTCAGCCGTCTCCAACGCTGGCGGCCTGGGCCTGCTCACGGCCCTCACGCAGCCCACGCCCGAGGCTCTGCGCGATGAGATCCGCCGGTGCCGCAAGCTCACCAAGCTGCCCTTTGGCGTCAACATTACTCTTCTCCCGGCCCTCGCGCCCCCAGACTACGGCGCGTATGTCCAGGTCATCATCGACGAAGGGATCAAGGTCGTCGAGACGGCCGGCAACAGCCCCGGCGTGGTCATCAAGATGCTCAAGAAGGCGGGGATCATCGTGCTGCACAAGTGCACCACCATCCGCCACGCCCAGAGCGCCATCAAGCTCGGCGTTGACTTCCTCAGCATAGACGGTTTCGAGTGCGCCGGCCACGTTGGCGAGTCCGACATTACAAACTTTATCCTGCTCAGCAAGGCCCGCCAGACGCTCAAAGTGCCCTTTATCGCGTCGGGCGGCTTCGCCGACGGCCAGGGGCTCGCGGCCGCGCTGTGCCTCGGCGCAGAGGGCATCAACATGGGCACCCGCTTCATGTGCACCCTCGAGGCCCCCATCCACCACAACATCAAGGAGACCATTGTCAAGGCCGACGAGACCGACACGGCCATCGTCATGCGCCGCTGGACCAACACGACGCGCCTGTACAAGAACAAGGTCACCGATGCGGCGCTCAAGGTCGAGCGCGAGAGCAAGACGGGTGACTTTGCCGAGATGGCGCCGCACGTCAGCGGGAAGCGCGGCAAGGAGGTCTTTATCAACGGTGACCCAGAGTTTGGTGTAAGTTTGCTTTTCCCCACCCTCCCCGAAATTTCAGCCCTGTTTCGCTTCTCCCGCTTCCTCATCTTGGAAGACTGTCTCATTGCCATGAAAGCGAGATGGGGTGCTCCCCCCCTTCTCTCTGTGGACTCTTACTTACTAACATACCTGTTCTTTCTATAGGTCTGGACCGCCGGCCAGGTCATCGGCCTGATCCACGACATCCCTTCGTGCCACGACCTGCTGGAGCGCATCGAGCGCGAGGCCGAGGAGACGCTGACCAGCAAGCTCAAGCTTACTAAGGCGCCGAGCAGCAAGTTATAGATGGCTTGGCCGCCTCTGTTTTCATTGCAATAATTTGGGCACGAGAAGATATGATGCGTGTATATACCTTGAGTTTCAGCTCTTATCGGGCAAAGACGAATACCAAGATTAGGTCTCTATCCCTCAAACTTATTGCATACACTTGGGTTAGCTTTGTGTGTGTGTGTTTGTGTGTATGTACTTGAATATACGTGTCGTAAATGTTTGATACACTATGGTCCTCTGGTGAAAATTGTGGTCAACTCTGTAGGTGTCTACAGTTATTGTCCTGGCAACAACTAAACATCGCGAGGCAACGCTGCAAAAGGTGAAGGCCACGCGTCCATCACAAGTATGCGAAAACACTGACGGTTTACTAGACTCCTTGAAGCGACTCGCACAAAAGAGCAACGTTATCATCAATCAGAAGCACAAGGGAGACGAACAGCCGAAAACGGACAACAGGACAAAAAAAAGAAGGCTTCTGCGAAGTTCCTGGAATTTGCGCAAAAAGATGAAATTGAGCGCTGTTAACAGCGCTCAACCCTGTTTGTTCGTTGATGCATTGACGGGGAGTCGAACCCCGGCCTCAACCTGCCTCGAGAAAGATGGAAGGGTTGAATCCTAACCGTTAGACCATCAATGCTGAAGATGATATGCTCGGTGATTTCCGATTAAGGTTAGTCAGCTCTTATCGTACAACAAGTTCCAAATACTCAGTCGAGAGAATGTGGTTCTCGATCACGCGCACTCACAAAGCTTCACATCGAGCCATATTGTACAATCTATCTGAGTCTATGTGTGGCATGCTTGCCGCCTGAATGACAAGTGTGCAAGGGAGGTGGCTTTTGGGAACGAGAATGGCGTGATTTGTCTCGAGAAATCACTGGCGCAAACACCCTGGCGAGCCTGTGATAACGGGAACTCTCGTCTAAACAAAGGTACTTTACGGTTCTAATCGAAATGAGGTAGGTATTGATAAAATTAAGGTTAAAATGCAATGGAAACATCCGTGCAGGCTTTCCTTGTCATGTCTGTGCTTTTGCCCTCTAGAAGCCTGCGTTGCGTGTTGTCTGCGGTGGATGAGTCGTCACCGCTGAACGATACTCTCTCCATGTGCTTTTCGAACGAAGGTTTCCGTCCTCTCCACATCCAACACAGGCATATCCTTGCTACCTGCGCGTGCGGGGGTAATGCCGCCGGACGACAATCACTTGGGGTTCTTTTCACCCACTCTGTTGAAAAACACACTGATGAACATCACACCTCACCAAGCAGCAGTCCTCCCCCAAATTGATCTGCAGCGCGACACACCGGCATTGTACGGTGAAAATGAACTCGCCGCCCGGCTAACTTCATCATTCTCCGGTGGGACCGCCGTCCCACCATGCTTCACTCTCTACCAGCAAGCACGACCTCGTCTCGTGTCATGCATGCTTCCGTGGCAAAAGATCTGCAACCACACTGTCCTGACCAGTGAAAGTCCATGCCCGCATGCTCGAACTATGGCGAAGTCCCCATTAACTCTAACATGGCACGCTCCCCGCCTATGAGGTTACATGGCTGCCACGACGCGAAGGTTCGCTTGGCTTGTGTGCGGAGCCGTTACTTCACCGATCCGACATTAGGTAGCAGCTCGCATTGTGCGGTACATCTGCCGGGCCAGTGTATGTACCTGACTGGCTAGCATGGACCGCTGGCCGTGGAAAGTCGGTGACTGATGACTGTTGGCTCATGACCTGCCGTTGCAGAAGCCGGTGGTTGGATAAGATGAAGGGTCTCGCCCGTGTCGCTGATCATCATCGAGTTGCTTCTTTCTCGCAACTTTCGCACGATCGATCTCTTCGTCCATACGATAGCCTTTGGCCTACGAAGCAGTGACCATGCGTAGAGCTCACGTCTTATTGCTACAGTCCCTAGGGCTCTGCGCCTCTGCGCAAGATCAGGCCTGCCCCAAGTACAAGGACTACTCGACCCAACGCCATGAGCCGTTTTCCACGGGCAGGCACCAGCTGCCGTTCCAGAGACCAGCTCCCGAGTGTAGGACTTTTGTGGTGCCAGAGGTCGAGAAGGCCATTGTCGACATGAAGGCGGTCATCGCCGACCCGGACCTGTACCGCCTCTTCGAGAATGCGTTTCCTAACACGCTCGATACCACAATCCTCTGGCATGGCTTTGCGGCTGGTTCTGATGAAGAGGTAAGCTGCGAAGTGCAAGTATGGAATATGCAACCACTACCTGGTTCCTGACAATGTAACAGCTTACCTTCATCACTACGGGCGACATCATCGCCAGCTGGCTTCGAGACTCGGCGAACCAGCTACGCAGCTACAAGGCCTTGCTTGTAGCCAACAATGCCCACGACTCGCTGGCCGCACTCTATCGAGGTGCTATTAACCTGCAGGGCCGTTATGTTCGGACAAGCCCGTTCTGCAATGCGTTCCAAGCACCGCCCGAGTCTGGCCTGCCTGTACAATTCAACGAGTGGGCCGCTTCGGACACGGTCAAGCCGGCGTACGACAAGAACTTTGTCTTTGAGTGCAAGTACGAGCTCGACTCTCTGGCGGCGTTCTTGCAGCTTTCATTCGATTACTACGACAAGACAAAGGATACAGAGTTCTTTGGGAAACATAAGTGGCTGGAGACCGTCAAGCAGATTCTCAATGTCACTAACTCGCTGCTTGTTGGGTCGTACAATGAGGACGGATCGCTTATTCAGCTGCCGTATACATTCACGCGGGAGACTAGAAGTGCTTCAGAGACACTTTCAAACGAGGGTACCAGCGCACCGATCCGTAGCGGGACCGGACTTGTTCGCAGCGCATTCCGCCCTTCGGACGACTCGTCCATCTACCAGCTGCTGATCCCCTCGAACATGCAGTTCTCGAGTTACCTTGACAAGTGCGCTGCCATTGCCGAAAGCAGCGACTCTCAGCTCGCGGGTGAGATGCGCGAAATGGCAGCTGGAGTGAGAGCGGGTATCGAGAAGCACGCCAAGGTCAGCCATGACGAGTTTGGCCAGATCTATGCTTTCGAGGTGGATGGCTACGGTTCGAGGAATATGATGGACGACGCCAACGTGCCGAGTTTGTTGAGCGCACCACTCCTGGGCTACGTCGACGTCAACGATGAGACCTACCAGGCCACACGCAAGTTCGTCTTGTCGAAGACTAACCCGTACTACAACTGGGGACCGGCCTTTGCTGGGTAAGTCAATCACCTTCTGCTGCCTTGGGGGCGAGACCTGTGTGACTTGAGATGTGCCGCATACTGACATCAGTGTTTCACATAGCATCGGAAGCCCTCACCAGGGCCCAGGCCAGGCGTGGCCAATGTCGGTCATCACTTCCCTGCTCACGGCCGACGACGACAACGAAATCCGGGAGGGCCTGAAGAGGCTTGTGTCGACAACAGACGGCCTGGGACTGATTCATGAGTCCATCAACACCTTCAACGCCAGCGATTGGACCAGGCAATGGTTTTCGTGGGCGAACGGACTCTTTGGAGAGATGCTGCTGGATTTGAATGAACGCAAGCCACACCTATTGAAGGAGAGCTATCAGTAGTGCCAAATGCTCAATTAGGAATAAAGCAATTGTGAAAAAGTGCAAGCTGGAAGCCTTTGTTGCAAGGTCTAAATCAGGCTTGGCCTCTGTCTGGTGCTGTATCGTGCATTTCGCCTCTTCGGATCGACTCGCAGTTTGGTGCGACAAAGCCCGCTCCGAGATCGGCCCCCTGTGGTCGTCATGCATACACTAATCACTGGGTGAAGCCTGTGAAGGTCTGGTGTCGTCACGCAATGGGGCTCTTAAAACAATTTCAGGCATCTCCAGTCTGGCACAGAACACGTACGGGAACAGGGCATGAGTCCACACTTGCACGAGGAGAATAATGAGCTTATCGGCACTCGTCAGTGCCAGGCGTTGCGAGCATCTTCGTTGCGAGGTTGCTCCGATTATGGAGCGCCTATGTTATCGCCCGGAACTGATCAGCACCAACCTCCAGGCAGCGCGTGCCCAGTGGCAGCCGGCACTGCCTATGTGGAGCATGGAGCGCGTGAGGGAGGTGCTGTGCGAGCACTCCATACTGAATAAAGCGTAGCTCTAGTTGGTAGGACAAGGTGTGGATTCTTGTCGACAGTCTGAATGTTGGCTTTTGCGAAGTAGGTCGGCCAAGTACTGAACGGCGAGCGCTGTAGAGCCGTAGCTGGTGCAAGGGCGCTGGAGGTGATTTATCAGATCTGGGTAGGATGTCCAAGGATCGAAGATTCAAGGTTCCCAGGATGTGCAGATGACAGTGGGCCTGTTGGCAGCAGGTGAGCAGTCGATGGCTAGCACGTCACGAGACTGCGCCCATCTGACCACGGCAATCCAAGCACCACCGAGTGCGCCTGTCTACACTGCGTAGTTGTACGCGACTAGTGCATAAGGCGACCAGCTGCTGTAACCGGTGCTTTTTTTTTGGTGTGTCAAGACTCGAGCGACTGACTCTTCTTTGACTGCAAGGACGCCAAGGCTCACTACCTCAAGGTGGGCTTTACTGCGTAGGGTAGGCTTATCAGTTTCCTGCCGACAGGGTGGTTCAGAGCACAGAGCTTGCTGGCGTTGTCTCGTCATCAGCCGCCGCCATCCGCCTATCCATCTATCCATCCATCCATCTCATCATCGAGTCCCTGGCTTTGGTGCAAGTGCATGCCCACGCCGTCCTCTCTTCTCAACACCCAAACTTCTTCACCAGGCTGCCAAGCACATCACCGTGTCCGGCTTCAACACAACCATTCTTCGCATCCGCCCACCGACCCCCACGGGCGCTCCCCGGCCAGCATCTAGAACTCGCGAGGCCGTCTTTGCGACCCTGCCGTTACCTGCATACACGACGAAGCCGCCTTGCCACGGCCGCAACTTTTCGCCCCTGATCCCGCCCTCCCGCATTTCTGCCTAGTCGAGGCAACCCGTCAAGGCTGCCAGCGCCCACGAAGAGGAACCTCGTTCTGCGCACTGCGCAGTGTCCCCCCTTCAGCGCCAAGGGACGACCAAGTGCGGCACGTCTAACCAAACAATGGACCCCTACACGCTTGGTGACTCAGGGCGGTAATCACGACATCCATGATCCTCGGAACTCGACGAATCTAACACAAAGACTCTTACACGACGCCAGCGAGTCGGCGCATGCCCCGTACCCATACCAACATCCCTTCTACGCTGTTCGCAAGCAGGTCGAATTGTCCGACACCGGACCATCCACGTTCACCACCTCCGTCTTAGCCAGCATCTATCGCACTCCATGATCAGAGGCGCTTCAAAGCCCTGACCTCTGCATGATGCACCAGACACCCCGCTCTGCTCAGCGTGCCTTCTCCCCGGCATCCTCACCACAGACGAACCCAACCAGAACGAACAACCAGAGAGATCCGACAAGCCCGACCATCGGCTCACCCAGACCGACGTCAGACACAGAAATCAAGACAGACGATACAGCAGCGCTGCCGAGGCCCAGCGCTGAGCGGGATCGAGCGCAAGGGGGCCCCAGTAAAGATTCAGTCAAGAAACTCGATCAAATCATCCAGGTTGGTTACGCTTCACGAAGCCGAGTGTTTTTAGAGGCAGAAGCTGATCGGGGGGGTTTTTAGAATGTCTACTCTAAGGCTGGAACTATCATACTGCAGGAGCGCATGCAGGTGACGCCGACACTGGTCGGACGAACACAGGAGAAAAAGACAAGCAGATGGGTTCGTCTTCGAAATCCAACACCACCCACTAACGCCAGCTCCTTGACTAATGCTTGACAACCGGTATCTAGTTTCAACTTGACACAGATGACATCGACGATTTCAAAGACGACTTTCGCGTCTGGAAGCAGTGCGGAGGTTTCGACCACCGTCCTCCCCCTCTTGTCATCGAAACCTATCTTGACACCACACGACTGAAAAGCGGCCAGAGTTTAGTCATACTCGACGAGCACGGGAAGCGTTGGGATGTGTTGGAAGCCCTGAATGACCAGGATGCTTCCAGTGATAGTGGCTCTGGCTGGCCCTCAAAACCCAACCACCATGTTATCCTCGAGCGCTGGAAGGTAGACTTACGCGGCACGGCGCCAAACGACCTTGACGAATTTGGTGCTTTACTTCCTACAATTTACAAAAAGGCTATCGTCCTGTGTCGCTCGATATTTACCACAACTGGTATCCTTCCAGCGTGGAAACTGGCGCGAAAGTCAAAGACGCAAGGTATCCATCCTGCTTGCCAAGTACGATGTCGTGTCAGATCCAGCGAATCACTCGGAGGCGGCTTCGACTCTTTGAGAACGCCACTTTTTGATGGAGCCGGAGATGTTACGACCGACTACATGTTTGGTCAACTTGAGGTTCCCGTTGGACGCTTCTATGTCTCTGTCTCATATCGCAACAACTGTAATTTCCAGGTAGCCGAAACCGAGTCGCTACTCAGCTCTCGGATTGGCATTGCTATATCTGACGACATGTTCAAGCCATCACTGCCTCAGCGGACACAGACTGAATATGCCCGGCCAGACCAGCGCGCCCTCGAAGCCGGCTCGGTGCCGTATAGTCGACAAGCAGTCAACATTACGGACAACCAGCAGCGGTATGGCAGTCTCTCGACTTTCCATGGCGAAGGGCCTCCGGGTACGAGTCCCATATCTGCTTTGAGAGCTGTCAAGGCACCGGAATCCGACACAAGCTCACCGCCAGGGTCGCGACCGGAGAGCATTGAACCACCCACTCACTCCCTTCCCATCGCAGGCCCTGTGAGGCGACCATCGGCTCGAATTGGTGCAAATGACAGCCACGGACGACGGCCGTCTGTTTCTTTCCAGTCATCACCTTTCAAGCATGGCTCACTGTCGGGCTCGCCTGGACGACGGCTGCAGGGTGATGAAATCTCCTCCTCGCCTCATTCCCTGAGCCGGTTGTCAGGCCCTAACACTCTCACCCATACACGAAACCGCTCCTCCCTTACAGCAGGAATGCCGGCCTCTCTTCGAGGCGGCCCGCCTCAACCCTCGCCTGATAGTCTTGTGGCAGGCTCGCCGCGACCGAGCGTAACGAACAGGTTCAGCAGTAGCTTCAGCCATCGACGTAGCCGGACCTCTTTCGGTGCTGCGAGCAGAGTCGGTGATGATGACCAGAGTAGCAGCGGCAAGCAGAGCCTGGCTTCATCTCTCGCACAACCTGGTTCTGGATTATTCAACGATGCTGGAGGCGGCAGCTCCGGCTCATTCCAGACTGATGATGACAATATCCAGGACTTCCTGAAGGCCCTGGACAATAAGAAGACCCTGCAAAGCTTTGAGCCATCCAAGAAGGGTGATTCAGCCATGAGTCGGACGCAAGCACAACTTAACAAATTCCAGCAAATGCGCGAATCGAATAATGCACTGACGGAGTCTCTCAACTCATCAACTCAGTTGCAAGCCCCATCAAGCATGTCCAGCAGGCACATAGCCAATATGCCCGGAATGTCGACCTCTTCCTCGCCCGGGAAGCCACTCTCACCTCACACCCCACACACGCCAGCAGTGCCGTCTCGACTGAGCGAGAACTCGAGTGTCGATCACGAGCCAACTCTACGACTTACCGGCACCGCCTCCGTTGCGAGAGCGCCAACCAGCGCAGCCGGAACGATAGCGATAGATATACCCATCTCGCCACGACCTTATAGCCATGCACGCAGATCTAGTTCAGCTGCACAAAAGCACCGCGTTCTTGCTGATGATGATGACCAACGGAGTGTCAGCCTGGGCACAAATGACCGCGAGCCCCCAAGTATGAGCGCACTCCTCGGCCGGAATATGGCCTCCGGCGATGATGGAGAAGAAGAAGTGTCTCCCGCATTGCAGCCACCGGCCGACATCATTGCCACAGAATCGCCAAGTGTACCCGGCTCGGGGTCGGCGTCAGAAGAACGCGAGACCAGACCGCCTGGAGGTCTTTACAGCGGGTATTCGGGCTCGCCCTATGGCCGCAGGTATGGCAGCAGTGCCGGGCGAGGAGCCACGCCACCACAGTCTGGGAGTGGCAGCTTGGCGGGGTCCAGCACAGGCCGTTATGGGAGAGGCTATGTTCGTGCACAGCCTGCCAGTGGGTTTGGTGCGCCAGGGGGAGCCCCTGGAGACGAGCCGGAGGAGGAGCCGCTTTTGTTTGACATGTCAGAAATCAACAGAGACCAGTCGAGACGAAGCATCGAGGAAGGCCGTGGAGGAGGTAGCCTCGGCTCCGGATCGGCGAGTGACAGAGGCGCGACTGGCGGGTACGAGGCTGCCCACAGGCAGCGTCGTTGGCAATAGCAGCATATACCTGGTAGGACAGACCATGCTCTCACGAGTTATGCCAACTATAATATAAGAAACAAGTTTGAATGTCCACCGAGGTCTAGTCACAGTCGTTTTTGCCAAAGCAGCATCGCACGCGTATGGCGATTGAGATCGCCTTGCTAGCCCGTGCTTAAATTGCAACGAATCATCCCTGCTGTCAACATGAGAGGAATGTTTTAACAGTCGGTGCCTGGCCTGTCTTGCACGGACAGCAAAATGCTTACGTAGACGAACCACGAAGTCTGCCCAGCTCAAGCAGAGCTGCGCCGCTTTGTCGTGGTGGACAGTGGCTGTGCGAGGGGGATCTGGTGGGGAGGAAGGCGCTATTCCTGGACCCGGAGCGGGGTGCAGTGCGTGTTTGCGCTTGTGAAGCGCAGGCTGCAGCGAGGTGCTTCTAAAGTGGGTGGAGCCGCGTGCTCCAGCTTGCTCGAGTGGTGCAGCTGTCCAGCCATTACGTAGCACACCACCATCACCACTATCATCAATACTGCTGGTTGCTGGCGCCCAGTTTCCAACCTCCATAGTCGACTCCCACACCGTCACATTCTACACCTCCATTACACGTTCTTCAAACTCACGAGCGCAGACCATCACATATTCGAAACGTGCGCGCGGATCGCGGCAATCTATCCTGACACGATACTGTCACGTCACATCATAAACTCGGGCGCCGACCTCTTTGTGCTCAACAGGCTCAGGTTTCAAAGCTTATCAGGAGAGCGCCCGCTTGCAGTCCTGCGATATTTGAAGCTTGCGATCGGCACGTAGACGTCGGGCCACTGCTTTCGCCATACCTGAAGAGGACACAACCGGGCGACCGCGCCAGTGCTTGCCTTGAGCTTACTGCCCATCATGTTTCGCCCAGCAGCCACTTCTGCCTATGACGAGGTCATCGGTATGTTCTACCTTGGAGTTTACCCCTCTCTGCTAGGTGGGAGCTTCACAAATTATCACATCAAAGGCTGACACAGTCGGTCATCTAGCCAAGGCGACTAATGAAAACAACACATCCGAGGACTGGGGTGCCATCATTGAGGTGTGCGACAAGGTGACGAACGACGCCAACGGCGCCAAAGAGGCAATCCAGAGTATAATCAAGCGCCTGGCGCACCGCAACGCCAATGTGCAGCTATACACACTTGAGGTATGCTTGTCTCCCCGCTCTCGGCTACTGCTGATCGCACGATTGCTAACAATCTCGTTCTGCAGCTCGCAAATGCGCTGTCGCAAAACTGCGGCAAGCCTATCCACCGCGAGTTGGCGAGTCGCGCCTTCACCGACGCCCTTCTCAAGCTTGCCAACGACCGCAACTCCCACCAGCACGTCAAGTCGAAGATTCTCGAGCGGATGAAGGACTGGTCGGACATGTTCAACCAAGATCCCGACCTTGGACTTATGTACGACGCATACTACCGCCTCAAGCAGTCGAATCCGACACTTCACGCACCCTCGGCCCCTCAGAAGACCGGGCTCACAGATCTGGACCGACAGAAGGAGGAAGATGAGCTACAGATGGCGCTCAAACTCTCTTTACAAGATGAGGAGCGCAAGAAGTCTGTATCGAACGCACCTGGCCCTAGTTCCGCAGGAGCTGGACCCTCCACTGCGGCCGAGCCAGTCGTTGCTCATCCAACAGGCACGACTGCCGCCACGGTGTCCCGCGTGCGAGCACTGTACGACTTTGTGCCCACCGAGCCGGGCGAGCTCGAGTTCAAGCGAGGCGACGTAATTGCCGTGCTCGAATCGGTATACAAGGACTGGTGGCGTGGCTCACTCAAGGGCAAGACGGGAATATTTCCGCTGAACTATGTCGAAAAGCTTACGGACCCTACCCGTGATGAACTGCAGCGCGAGGCACAGATGGAAGCCGAGGTATTTGCGGAGATCAAGAATGTGGAGAAGCTACTCACACTGTTGAGCACATCCAACACGGCACCACGAGAGGAGGACGACGGGGAGATCTCGGTAAGCTTGCCTCTCGCCAAGCGACCTAGGCCAACAGCTAACAGCGTAACTCCAGAAACTTTACCATCAAACATTATCGGTTCGGCCAAAGTTGATCAAGCTGATCGAGAAGTACTCACAGAAGAAGGACGACTTTACCCAGCTCAATGAGAAATTTATCAAGGCCCGACGAGACTACGAATCGCTTCTTGAGCAGTCCATGTCGCAGCCGCCCCAGCACAGCTACCATCACGGGTATGCTCCGCAGTCGCACGCGCCCCAAGGCATGCCACAGGGTATTCCTCAGGGTATCCCTCAGGGCTATCACCTGCCTGGTGCCCCTAGTGGCCCTAGTGGCCCTGGGCCAGGATATGCGCCTCAGGTCCAGCCTGTTGGGCAACAAGAACCACAGAGATACTACACTCCTGGGCCACAAGGCCCGCCGCCTCAAGGTAAGAACCTTTGAGCATTCCTGCATGCGTAAATGAGTTTACAGGAAGACTTAGAACAGTATCAGGCTTCGTCACCACCTCCTAACAACTTCCATCGTCAAACCCCAGCTCCTGCGCCCTTTTATCTACATGGCGCCGAGGTGCCACCACCGGGCCCCCCCGCGCCTCAGCAACAGCAAACTTATCCGCACAGAGAACAACAGCCATCAAGAATGGCAAATACAGCCACCACTCCCGCACCTATCAAGACAACAATGTCACCGCCGCCACCGCAGCCTCAACAGAACTTCCAAGCCTACGCACCACCTCAGAGCAATCTGCGACCTCAAAGTACATACGGCAATCCTCAAGAGCTAGCAACTTCGGCTTTCGACTCTCCTGTTGCGGCTCATCACCCCGGTGGCGGCCCGCAGGAAGAGTATCCGACCTACTCCCAAGACGAAACACATCTACACAGCCCTGGAGGAGGCAACCCAAGTGCACCATCCTACGGCCCCCCTCAACCTCCGCAAGGAGCAACGGCCCCTCCTGGTTACGCACCGCAACAGCCATCAGCCCCAGCGCCGCAGACCCAGCTGCAATATACAGCCTTCAACCCTGCCGCTCAACAAGGTACATACGAGGGTCCCGCGGCCCAGGCTCCGCCGCAGCCAACTAGCCCTGCTCCTCCGGTTCCGCAGGGTGTCATGAGCCCTCCTCCGCTGCAGCCTAATGGGCCTGCCCTTGATGCTAGGCAGAGTCTTCCAAGCCAAGCTCTCGGCAGACCTTCTCAGCCAAGTCAGCCGAGCTACAGAGCGTATGTGCCAGGCGGCGGAGCGCCCTCGGCTGCCGGAATTGGACCTCAAGGTGGGCCTAGTGAGCCTAGTGCGCCTCACGACTTCTACCGTCAAGGCACAACCTATTGAGATCTAGTCGGGGTTTGGGGGGCGTAGTGGTGAAACAGACCGGGCAAATGATTATGGCACATGAAGGCGACTTTCTTTTCCATACAGAGCATCTATAATGCCAGATACTGCTTCCTTGAGATTTTGATTCTCTCACTGCGTACTTACGAGCAAGCTGTTGCTTTTCCCAGAGTTCTCGGCCAGGATGGATGTTGTCGGTTCAGTCTGGAAAAGTAAGCAGGCGCCTCTCGAGCTGAGGGTTTTGTTTCGTAGATAAAATGACACACAGTACATGGTCACACAAATGCTCTTTAGTGAATCATCTTCTTGACATGGCGGAACCCGCTCATGGGGGGGTATTTGCACAGTGAGTAGTCGGTACAACGCAGAATTTAAGATCTGGTCGCCAGCTAGGGGCTATAGTCCCGCGTGCCTGCTCTCTTCCTCTGAAAAAATTGAGTAAGCGCATTTCCCGTTCCTAAAGTTCGAGCTACCATGCGTCTCAGTTATGGACTTATTCTTAAAAGTCATGTCACGATAGACTCTAGTACAAGTCCGTGCCATGTATGTTTATCCTGATTGTATTTTTGTATTTTTACCGTTTTCTTTCTGTCGACGAGGATGAGATGTCAGAGATTAAAATCGTCTTCGTCTCTCCGGGACTAATGCGGCTCACTCGCTACCTAGCTAGTATCTCATACACTACGCGCTTGCAGTAACTTAAAGATAAATATTCAGAGAGTTCCCCAGGCTTGAACAAAGCTCACTGGAAACTCTGCTCGCCATCGCCGCCATCGGCCCCCTTGATACATGCGCCACCACATACGGTGTAGAATGAAAGAACGCTCCTTGCCCGTCCTCCGAAAAAAAACAAGAAATAGCCAAAAAAAACAAAAAACGCCGTGCCTTGAACCCCGAGAATGAAACGAGAAAAACAAATGCTTGCAAAGTACCTGACATTTACACACATACAAGCCGTTGTTTGGTCTTTGGACACAAAAAGAAATCGCCCGGCAAGCCCGATCACCAGTAGATGGAAACCCCCACCACCGCCGCGGGGTTGAGAGAGAGAAACAGCGCGAGGCAGAGAGCGGCGGCGGCCCTCAATCCTCTATCGTCCGCGGCCCCTGGTGGCCCCCGAGGTGATTGTGATGCCCGCTGCCTGCGCCGTACAGCAGCTCCATGAGCTTGCCCTTTTGCCTGGCCCTCACGCCCTCGAGGTAAGACCCGACGTCCTCGAGGCCCTTGATCTGCTCCTCGACGCTGATGGTGCTCGAGTTGTCGCTCCGGACGAGCGGGCTGACGAGCTTGCGCCGCAGGCTCTCGAGGTTGGCCTTTAGCGTCATGAGCCGCCCGTTGTGCTCGACGAGCACGCCCTTGTTGCGCACCGTCTTCTCGCGCACGTCGGCTAGGAGCTCCCGGTTGCGCTCGTACTTCTTGAGGGCGCCCCCGTTGGGACCGCCTAGGATGCGCGTCCACAGCGATGACAGCAGGTCCGCGTGCGCCTCGTCCTGGTGCGCAGATTCGCGCACCACGACTCGCGCGAGGTTGAGAAACTGCCGGTCCACAGCCTCGAAGAGGGCAAAGAGGGCGAGCGAGTGCTGTAGCTCGCTCTCGATGGCCTCCTCGAGGACCGACAGGAACTCGTGGAAAGTGCGCTGCAGGGCCGCCCGCGTGCGCTGCGGCTGCGACATGCCGAATAGCCCCTGCGTGATGACACCCAAGCGCGTGGGCGCGCCTGTTAACGGGTTCTCTAGGACGCCCGTCGCGCAGAGCACGTTGTGGATATTGGAAAAGGCCGTGGCGAGCGGCGGGCTTGGTGCGGCCTGGACCTGCGAGAGCTCCCGACGCGCCCAATCCATGACAATTAGGATGCCGTCGACATCGCCGTCAACATTGGCAAAGAACTTTGTGAGCTCTATCGCGAGCGTCTTGAGGCTGTCCGACAGCTCGTCGAGCGACTTGACAATAATTGGCGCAGAAGTCATATTACTCTGCCGCACGCTCTCGCCGAGGTCCCAGACCGCGACGCCCGTGGCCTGTAGGTCGCCCACCTGCGACACGCCATTCTCCGAGTAGTATATGAGCGGCTCAAACGACCGCGCGATGCCGGCGACCTTGACCAAGTCTGGCGACGGTCGCTGGGCGACTGGCTGGAATATCGACCGGACAGCATTGATTGAGATCACGGCCACCATTGCGGTCATGAATAGACTCATCCATGATCTCGTAATCTTCTGGAACTTGCTTCGGACGAACCGTATGGCTGTCTCGATCGGCTCTGTCCTTTGCTGGACGTCTGCGCGGATAGCGAATCGTATGTCTGTGCCATTTCCGGTTAGCACGACCTTCTCCGTATGCGCCGCCACATATTCATGACCTACAGTTATCTCTTGCCGCTTCTGGAGACATGGACGACATCATGCTCCTCTCCGGGCTGTCCATGTGTTTCATAGATGGCGTCGTCTCCCGTTTTATCCGTTCGACCAAGGTGTCGTCCTCGCTAGGGCGCTCAGGCTCTGGCGACCTGCCCTTTTCCGGGCTCGCGCTACCAGCAGGCAGTCGCGTGCGCATGGCTTGCTCGAGCACGCCCTTGTCAATTTCCGCATCGCCCATTAGGCCGAGGCTGGGACTTGCGTGTCGGCTTTCATGCGGGCGATGGTGCCGCTGATTATGATGATGACGCATTATGTGAATGTTGTCTTTGTTACCGCCGCCGCGCCAGAACCCAGATGTCCTGCTACCGTTTTCTAGGCGTCTCCACGCCGGAGGAGAATATCCGCCCAAGGATTCCTCCTCCTCCAGCAGTCGATCGAGATTTCCGTCGCTCTCCCCCACCGCTTCCATTTCGCGACGATCTCGCCTTTGCTGAAGAAGACGTTCCTGGTCCTCCTCCTCCTCCTCCAGGCCCATCGATGAGCGACTCCACGCTTGCGCGTCTTGCTGCCGAAGCTGACGACTGAAGTAGTAGCTGCCCTGGTGGTGGGCTGCTGCTGCTGCTCCCGCTCCGGCTCGCGACATCGGCGTCTGGAATGGAAGATCGTCGTCGTCGATGCTCACCGCGGACAGGTCCATTGTTGCTATTGCTGCTGTGGTTCTTGGTGGCGGAGGTGCGCGAGGACGAGGTGCGCTCGGCCCGCGGGCGCTTGGACGGCGCAAAGGAAGACACAGAGGACGACGAGGACTTGCTGGACTTCTTGTCCCTTGACGGGGGCGCCTCAATTGCCAGTTTTGGCTTGGGCGATAGCAGAGAGCGGCTTGAGCCGCCGCGAGGAGCCGACGAGGAAGACGACTGCCTGGCGACCAGGGTCGAGGTGTGTTGGCCCTTTACAAAGTGCTCGAGGAGGTAGCGCGCCTCTGGGGCCGGGAGGGGCGGAAACTCGTCGTACCGCTGCGAGTAAGCGGGCGTGTCGCCGAGCTGCAGGAGCTGCAGGTCGAGAATCCGGGGATCGCGGGCGGCCGAGGCGGAGCCAAAGCCAGAGTCAAAGCCGGAGCCGGGGAACAGGCGGCCGAGGCCGGTAGGTAATCGGGGCAGAAGGCGGGGAAAGCGTAGGACGCGTGTGACGAAGAGGAGAGTGACAAAGACGCAGACGACGATGAGGGCGGCGAGGAAGGTGCTGGGCGTTACCGAGATGCTGATGAAGGAGACGTGTGTGTTCACAGACACGAGGGGTTGTGACCACATGTGGGCGAGGGGGGGAGGGAGAGACAGGACCAGGCCAGCCCCCCGAGCGTTCACGCTGGCGCACACACACACAGGCCAGGCCTCGAGGCGAGCTTGGCTACAATAGACTTCCGGTCCCTCAGGGCAGCGGGAAGGGGCTGCAGATTCCGGCACGGACGCGGGCACGGGCAAGGGCGAGGGTGGGGGGTTCGCCTGGCAGCCTCCAGAGCTGTCTGTCTTTGATGCTGGTGCTGTGCTGGGGCTGGGAGGACAAAGTACAGGCAGGGCTGTATGTCCTTGCATGCAGTGTCGTCAGTGTCCGTGACAGTGACAGCGTCACCGAGTCGTCGAAGGTTGCGGTTGCAGGCAACAGGCCAGTGTCCAATGGGAGTCGGTGATGCTCGCGGCGTGAACAATGCAGATGCGACAACAAAGACGGCAGGCGGGGTGGGTCGGGTAGGCGACCCCGGACAGGTAGGCTTCTGTTGCTTGGCTGTTGTTGTTGTTGTTGTTGTTATCTGGATCAGATTCCGAACCAGAGCCAGAGGCTCTCGAGACTTGCATCAACATCCTGCATACGAACAACAAAGGGCCCTCTCCAGGAGAAAGCGGGGAGTAGGGACCTCGTCCCACTTCACAGACGGCCTTTTGGCCACGAGAAACTCTTTCGCGTCCTTTCCGGTGGCTCGACAAACAGTCGGACAAGCGTCAGTTCTCGTTCTGCTCTAGAATCACTCACTTTGCCCCCAGACATCTGAAACGTAGAGTTTGGCGGTACGGGGTCGACCATCTCAGCTGATAGGACGACAGGCTCGAGCCATGCAAGTGAACAACGAGCAGCTGTAGATCCCAGGATGGAGGCGGGGAGGAGGTTGGGGGGGCCACTCGGCCCCGCCTGGCGTCCATTGCTGAGGCCCAATCATCGCCCAGTGCTCCGCTGCTGGCGCAGCAGGCAAGAGGGGCACGACGACAGAGGCGCCCCGCCCGTTGAGCGTAAAGTGCGACATTCAAGTGCGACATTCGACATGCTGCAACCTTGCAAGTCCGTCCACCTCCAGTCGGACGGCATGGGTCGCCTCTTCAGGCCTCCACGTGACTCTCTGCCCACCAATCAGCATGCACTCGACAATCACACAACGACAGGGTAACGAGGTATCAACGCTTGTATGTGCTTCACTAACGCTATTCTCATCATAATAGACGCTGCGGGCTGGCCTCTGCATGGCAACCCAGGCCCTCGGTGCTGTATATGATATCTGATAGAGGAAGAAAGAGAGAGAGAAGAAAGGTATCTCGGTTGCTTAATGATGTGGAAATAAAGAGGCGAGCAGGGCAGGTGTGTCGCAGCCGGTCTTAGTCGATGCGCGCCATCTCGAGGCTGCGTGCCGACGGGTTGGCCAGGTTATTGATCTGCTTGGTCGGTGGCGGGTGGTACTTGCTCTTCTTGCGCAATCGCTTGCGAGCAACCATCACAGGCACCGAGCTCTTGGTCACCAGGTAGTTCGAAAACGACCCCAGGAGCGTCCCCTTCAACGCACTACGCCCACGGCTACCGATAATGACGAGCGTTGGGCTCACCAGATCAATGACCTCCGTCACAAGGTGCTTCGGGCTCTTGCAGTGGATCACCTCGATAATGACGCGCACTTGCAGCTGCGTCTTCCGCAGAAGCTTTGCAACACGCTCCGTGATTTCTCCCACAGACCGCTCTCTTTCCTCCTCCAGCCGGCCCTTTCCTCTTATGCTTGGGGCTGGCGACGGTGTCGCGCTCTGCGCTTCACGCATGATGGCATGCCGGGTGTGTGGACTGCCAGTGTTGGACCCGGGTGGCCTCGCCAGTGCACCCTTTGCAGCCGCACTCACTGCTGCTGCTTGCTCCTTCAGGGCTCGCGAGTCCTCGAAATTGAGGTCTGCGGAGCCTGCTGTTTCTTCGTCAATCGAGTACAGCGCGAGCAGAGTATCCCCATCCCGAAGCACTGTTCCGATCGCCCATTCCAGCGCATGCGTTGATTCATCACTCAAGTCTGTTGCCACAAGATATTTGCGTAGCCGGCGATGCTCCTCTTCAGCTTCGCGCTGGATCCTTGTAAACTCGCCACGGTATATAATTCTGATGGATCGGTGGACCTCTGGCGTGGAGATGATTGCAGTATGACTGAGCGCAAGATTTTGCGCAACACGGATAGCCGAGACATCGGCCTCAAGATCAGGGTCCAGAGGGGTCATGTTGCCAGACGGCACAACTTCGTCAAAGCTTGTGGCGGGATGGACTGGCTGCTTGCCATTTTTGACCTTCGTCTTGTTCTCTGACCGAGCAATGTGTGTCTCTGCATCATCAAATAAGGATCTGTACTGAGGTTGTGTTGTTACATGTTGCCCTGTTGTTGCGCCACGTTAGCGTTGCTGGCATAGTATCATCTCGCCATTGAGACATATACTTACTCTCTTCCTCCGCAGCCGCGAGCAGGCTGTGTACGCGCCTTTGGGGTGCCCCAGTCTTTTCCTCAGCTCTAGTAGTGAGCTTCCGGCCTCGGTCGGATTCTTCATCAGAGCTGTTGCCAGAATCGTCGCTCTCATCCGAGGGCAAGATATCGCCATAAGGACTCATGTTGTCTTTTGCAATTCTGCCTAGACCTTCGCCCTCAGGCTTCTTCTTCGCATATGCGGCCAGACTTGATCCGCCGTAGATGAGATTCGCATCTGACAGTCTCCTGTAAGCACTGTTCATATCAACAGGATTGCCACTACTGTCGAGCACGAGCCCTCCCGTACTGCGCCCGCCAGGGGGGGCGAGTAGGCTCCCGCCTGGTGAACTTGAACGCATGGAGAACCGCCCGCTTGGTGACTTGGATTTGTTGCCTTTCCGGCTCGAGAACCTGCTGCTACGACCTTCTCCAGGAATCATCAAGCTCGAGATATCTGCTCCTCGCAAGGCCTCGCCTATAGAGCTCGAGCGCGCACCGCTCGAGCCTTGCGAACGCCGAGTTGGGTGAATCTGGCCGACATTGGTCGGGTAAATGTTGGTGAATTGGTATGCAGATAGCGAGTCATGCCTTGGGTTCGTAAGCGACGGTGGCGAACGCGCACCGAAGTCGACGGGCTTCGCAGACGCGTCCGACATGCTCCTGTTCCGGATCGATGGCAAGATAGGTGTCTTGTATGAGAGTGTGGGAGAGTTATGCGTGCTTTTAGGCAGCGCTGGCGACCTTGGACCTGATGTGCTAGGCTCACCCACACTCAGCATGCTGGGCCTACTCCGCTGCCCACCGTCAAGGTCAAGCATACTACGGTATGGTGCTTGTGGACTCTGTCTGGTCGTCTCGTGCCCACCAACATCGAGCATGCTGCGCACAGGGGACTGTGGGACTCTAGCATACGGCGACGGCGAGCGCATGTTGATTGAGGTGGGTGGGCTTCGCGCATTCTGTTGCAAGATGAGGTTCTCAATCTCGGCCCGTTCCTCCTCCATGGCTGCCTCGAGAGAGGCGATTGGTCGTCCAGACATGATGACGGGCTGCGTTGTCCGTTACTCGGGAAGTGGTTGTAGAGTCGGTGTGAAGCCTGCGGGTTGGTGTATGTGCTGAAATCGTTCACTTTTCCCTCGAACTCGGGTAGGTATTGCTAGACGAGGAAAGCTGCTGATGAGTGTCGGGCTTGGTCGTCGAAATCGTGCTCGTGCACGAGGAAATAGTATGGTTATGAGGGCGGTGCAGGCAAGTGCAAGTGAATGTCGCTCGAGCTCGATCTTCTAGGATCGGTCGTCGGCCAGGACCTGGCGTGCGCATGCGGGTTGTCGGGGTCAGGCAGCACCGTGCAATGAAGATGGATGCGAATGCTTCCCTCGGAGTAGCGGTCGCGGGACTAGAAGAGTTCACGTGCGTTCAGCCTTTGCTGAGAGATGGCTTGGAGAATGGATTAGGCTTCGAAGCTTGGGCCGCAGCGGAGCGCAGGAGTATCGCCCGGGCCGGACGAAGGAGAAGCTACGGCAAGAGCGTTGTCAAAACTGAGAGGCAGTTGTGGATGGGTCACAATGACACTTGTAGTAGTAGTATACAGGAAATGAATGATGCTGTCGTTGACATGGGACTAGCACATGAGGGGCAGTGGCCTGTATTCTTGAGCAGCAACAGAAAGAGGGGAGGGGGGCAACTGAGCAAGCCAAGCTTGATCGCGCCTGTCAACGGGCGGCACGCCAAGCCCCGTAGTTAGCAGCTCCTGCCCTTCGCGGTCCGCTGTGCCACTTCTTGGAAGGCATGGCCCGACAACGAGATCGAGAAAAAACGACGTAACCTCACTCGATGGTACGAGCTGGTCCGTCTGTGCACTGATCGCAATCTAGACACCAAACAGCGGATAGACTCGTGCGCAACGCAGCCAAATCAAGACCAAACACGATGACCGAGGTCGAGCACTGGCACAGGTTTGGGGTCGCTGTAGCTTGACGGGTCAAGGTGCCGGCGGCGGTCCCCACCAGTGCTGCGCCTCAACTGCAGAGCACTTCGTTCCTACGCCGTTTTCCCGCATTGCCTCTTACATGTCATCAACAGCAAGTCTCTCGCACGACAGGATGATCTGAGGCTGGTAGTTTAGGGTCTTGCTTTGAGAGAGGACAGCTCGTATCCTCACGCATCTGCCACTTGTTCTCTACGTACTTCACGGTGGTTGGTTTAGTGACGTTCACAAATATAATGGCACCTCCTGATGACTGTCAAAATTTTTGTTCATTAACAGAAGTACTATCAAGTAAGACTTCTGTGCTACGGAAGATACCTTCCGTTTGCTGATGTCCGGGAGCGATCTGTTTCCCTGGATCACCGCCTTCATGACCAGTGCCAAACCGCAGCTTGGTCCACAAATAACCTTCAACGCCGAATAATTGCGCCTCTGGCGATCTCCCTGCCACGATTCCAGGTGTCAACCCCGATCGTCTATCAATACATGCGAGTAACAAATTGCTTCCCACATGCCGCCGTGGCAGATGCAGCCGCTGCGTGGCGATACATTGTTGCAATATTGCACGTGAGAAACATGTCGTAAGCCGTTAGGGTATGAGAGAAGTGCGAAATAACAATGCGAATATCAATGCGAGTATCACCCAACTTTTCCGGTCCGTGTCAAAGATCTGAAAGATGTGCAGAACGATGTCGTCGAGAGCCGATCAGAGAGGGGCGGCGTGCGTCTTGGCGTGCGCACTTAGGCCTTCTCCTCGGTCTTCTCCTCCTTCTGCTCGGCAGAAGAGTCGCCCTGCGACTTGACGTAGTCGTTGTAGACAGACATGGCCTCATCGACCTTGGCGCGGAGAGCGCTCTCATCCTCGATGAGGTTGACAAGCTCAATGTTGTCCATCTCGAGCAGCATACCAGTGATCTTGCCAGCAAGCTCAGGCTGCATGGCAGAGATCTTGGGAAAGATGAGCTCGCCGAGCATCTGCTTCTGCTGGCCAGGGTTGCCAGCGTGCGACTGAAGCTGTTGCTGGAGCAAAGAAGTTGGAGTCAAATCTTGAGAAGCGCCGGCAGCCTGCTGCTGGGGAGGCTGCTGCTGCTGTTGCTGCTGCTGGTTGCTGCCGCCACGGCCGCCTTGAGGGAACTGGCCACCAGGGTGACCATTACGTCCATGGGGGCCGCCACGACCGCCAGGGCCACCCTGGCGGGCATTGGGAGGGTAGCCGGGCATCGCAGGACCGCCCTGAGCCATCATGAACTGGGGGTTACCGGGCTGGCCGTAAGGGGCACCAGGAGGGAACTGCCCAGACATGTACATGTTGGGCGGGATCTGCTGGGGCATGGGGCCACCACGGCCACCCTGAGGACCGCCGTAGTTGGGGTTGAATTGACCTGGGCGACCGCCAGGCATGCCCATGCCAGGCTGAGGGAACGGCATGCCGCGACCACCCTGGGGAGGGAAGCCAGGCTGTTGGCCAGGTGCATAGAAGACCGGGGGTTGCATGAACTGCTGGGGAACACCAGCAGCAGCAGCAGCCTGCTGCATGCGGAGCTGGTTGCGAGCTTGGATACTAGCCTCAAGCTGGCTCTTACGAACGTCTTTGCGCTGGGCAAGAGCGACATAGAGGGGCTTGCTATCGATCATGCGCTGGTTCATCTCAGCAACAGCCTTGGTGGCATCATCAGGGTTGGAGAAGCAGACGAAGCCGAAGCCCTTGCTTTTGCCGAGCTTGCGATCGGTCTTCTTGTCCTCCTCTTTCTCGTCCGTGTCGTCGGACTCCTCCTCCTTCTCGTTCTCCTTGTCATCCTTTTCCTGCTCGCCCTCGATAAGGCTATCGCGCATAACCTTGGCAGAGGTGATAGGTCCAAAGTCGGAGAACATCTGGCGCAGCTTGTCATCATCGATGTCGTCCGAAAGGTTCTTGATGTAGAGGTTGACGCCCTGGTACTTGCTAGCCTTCTCCTGGCGAGCGGCCTCGTACGACTTGCGGAGCTCTTCCTCACGCTCGTGCTTCTTCTGCGCGCGGCCGACATAGAGGTCCTGGCCCTTGAAGTCTTTGCCATTGAGGTCGTCGACAGCCTTAGAGGCGTGCTCGTGGTCAGTATAGTTGACGAAGCCGAAGCCGCGAGACTTGCCCTCGTTGTCGCGAGCCAGAGAAGACGAAGTAACATCGCCGAACTTCTCGAACAGCGCACGGAACTCGTCGTCCGAGGCGTCTGGGCTGATGTTTTTGACGTAGACATTGGTGAAGTTGGCCTTCATCTCCTCAAATTTGGACTGGCGGTCCTTCTTGGGGATGTGGTGTCCGACGAAAACCTTCTTCTCGTTCAACAGCATGCCATTAACGTGCTTGATGGCCTGAGAAGCGGCCTCGTCGGTCTCGTAGTGGACAAAACCGTAGCCCTTGGAGTTGCCATTCTCGTCCTGCGCAACCTTGCAGCTCAGAATGTTACCGAAAGCCGCAAAGGTGTCGTGAAGGGCCTTGTTGTCGATGGCGGCATCAAGGTTCTTGATAAAGATGTTGCCGGCTCCGCTCTTACGAAGATTAGGGTCGCGCTGGGACCACATGATGCGGCACGGACGGCCCTTGATCTGGGTGTAGTTGAGCTCCTCGAGAGCACGCTCGCCGTCAGAAGTGGTGTTGTAGTTGACATAGGCATAGCCGAGCGAGCGGCGAGTAACAGCATCGCGACAGACGCGAATGGAGGCAACGGAACCAATCTGAGAGAAAAGCTCGAAAAGCATAGCCTCAGTAACCGAGGGGTCGAGCTCACCGACGTAGAGCGATGCAGAGGCGGCAGGATGGGGAGTCTGTCCCGAGCCAGACGTAGGGCCCGCAGACTCGGGCTCATCGCTCGAAGCAGCGACGTTGGTGTCGACGACGGTCTTGGACTCGTTGATGTTGGTGTTGCCGAGATCAGTGGCAAGCTGATCAACAGCGCCAGAAGCAGAGGCAGCAGACATGGTGACTGGTGTGTCGCGAGTAAGTCCTAGAATTGACTCGTGGTTGATGATGACGAACTGGGACGAAGGTCAACCTGTTGCGTCAAAACGGATGAAATTCGGACTGGAAGAGTTGTCTCGAGTTTTCGTAGAAAGGGAGGCGTGACGAGAGCGAGTCGTGAAGCCTTTGCCGTGGGGTGATGAATTGGCGGTGGGAGGGTTGTGGAGGCGGAGGCGGGAGGAAGAGGGGGTTTTCTGATTTTTCTGATTTTTTTGGTGTTTTCTGAGTTGAATTTGGCGAGAACAGATATGAAACACGAGCTCGGAAGAAGTCGTGCCTATAACTGAATCTCTTTTGTGCTTTTCTGGGACGAAGCTGGTGATAACGGGTTGTCAAGTCGTTAAAGGAAGAGAAGAAGGGAGGGGAGGGCGATGCTTGCTCATTTTAAGACAGAATTTTATGATTACGCACGGCAGGTGCGCCGACTGTTCGGAGACTACCCAAAGGTGGGTCCGCCGCGAAAAAATAGGCGTCCTTCAGAAAAAAAAGTCTGGGATGCGGGGACCTGTCCAAGTCGTGTAGGCTGCTGGGTCGAGTGACTTGCAGGCGCACGTAGGCTCGGATTGTTCTTGCCTGCCTCGTCTCATGCCGTGGCAAGTGAAACAGCCACTGCCAGAGTGCTGTCTTATTGAGCAATGTGATTCCAGCATGACCTGCTATGACTACCTTCATGTATTGTACCTTACATGACCCCACCTTCTTCATCCAAAATGCTTGCAAGCTGGACGGATCAGCCTTCCTGGACGGGCGCGAACAAGAGTGTCTTTGGTGCGGATGACTGAGCTAAGAACGAGGCTTGTTCTTGCCACCACCGTTCGGTTAGTTCCATGTATTGCACTGCAATATCCCGCTCATTACCTACCTAGCTAACGTCCTTTGTTTGCTCATCACAGGAGGTACCCAACAGTACGCAGTACGGACTGCAGTAAGACCATCTTCGGCAGGGTGAAAGGCGGTGGGCAAGCCGTATTCCAGCCTCAGTCGTTCCGTTTGTGCTCGCATGGTTCCTCAAATTGGTCTTGATCACCCAGTGGCATTGTGTAAGTTGATCATAACTTGATGGTGGGGTTTTCGACAACGGCGGAACCCTAGCTCACAGTTGGACTGCTACCGAACAGAACCGACACACTGTCAATCTTTGGGCAGAAACCAGCAAGATGACTTCCGGCCTAGCATATCTGGCATGGCCTCCATGACTATCCCTGGGAACGTCTGAATTTTGGACGCCGTCCGGCATCGCGCCAGGCGGTGAAGATTAAATCAGAGATCCGAATGGTTGCCCACAGCTAGTAGTGGGGGATTATGTAAGGCAGTTACCCAGCCGGCCGGGCCTTCCGGAGTTAACGTCAACTTTGGAGAAAGGCTTTCGACTAAGCCAGGCCCAAGGGTTCCGTCATCCGGGGCCACCACAAAGTGTATGGCCACTCACGAGATGCTTGCCGGCGACTTGGTTCTTGCGAGGCCAAATCAGGCCCACCACAACGAAGTGCTTCAGCAGACCGTCAAAAGATTGCGTCCGTCGGACGAAACTATTGCATGTGCATAGGAGATGTACCTTAGTCAGGCGTGCATTTCTACACGAACCATGCCAATGTGCTCCAAGCAACCCTGCTCATCCTTTATCGTCAAGAACCTGAAGACTTCGACACCAGGGAATTACTGGTCATCAAACCAGCGACCACTGCAGAATTCGCAGGGGATTACAGAGTGCGGCTAGCCTAGCGTCAACGTAGACGCGGCCAGTGCGCATTGTAAAGCACGATGGTGGGGCAATGACCGGAGCGCGAGCGGCGTCAGCAGCTCGGCTGCACTAGAGCTACTGTACCCAGGACGTCACCAAATATCCGGGTGCGAGCAGCTGTAGGAGCTGGAAGCGAAGGCTACCTTGATCACCAAGCACTACGTTCGATGCGAGCAGGCGCATATTTCAAGCCCGGTTTCGCCTCTGCATCCCTTGGGTCTTTCGAGTATTCTACCAGCTGGTCTATATTGTCGTTGTTGGCCCGACTCGCCAAAAGTACGACGCCACGCGGGTTGTTGCTGCCTCGCCGCCCGCCGCCTGCCACATCTCACCCGACCACCCTAATCCGACGCCATTAACGATCAGAACCCCATATGGCGACTAAGCGACAATCGTTCCGCCCTTTCATGGAAATTTGCACTTCGCGACAGGTGATTTGATCGAGTCTTCTGTCTATGCACTCCGAGAACCGGGCATCTCTTAAGCCACAACGACCGCCACACGGTACGAGATCACGTCATTATGCTTCCTACTTTTACCGGCAACTCTCGGCGCCCGCGCAACGTGAACCTCAGTGGACAAAGCAATACAAATCCATGGGGCTCCAGTGGCTGGAGTGCAAACTCTGGGGGGGCATCCGGCACTTCCAAGACGGTCGCAAATGCCCAAGCCGAGCGAGAGAAGCGGCAGAAGGACCGCGAGGAGCTCGCGGCCGCAAAAAGCCTGCAGAGGATATGGAGAGGGCATCAGGACCGACAGAAAACCAGAAAGAGCTACCGCATCACGTACGATGAGGATATACAGCAGACTTCCAGCCAGGAGCCACGTCACCGTGTTGCGAGGACAATGCCGCTGCTGCTGGCCCTTTTCGACTTCAGGCGTGAAGATGACCAGGCAAGGCTGGACATATTTGCCCGCGATATCAGTGCCTATCAAGCTGAAGATCCTGCTCTCGGCATGCTGAATGGGCATTCTCTTGACCGGCTGGCCTGCCTAATTGTTGTCGCTTTAGAGAGGTAAGATGAGCTCCTAAACCAACAGAGTCGAGTCGCTGACGACTCGATCCGCAGGCGTCCGTTCACAACAGCTCGTGAACTTCTACAGATATTGTCTGGGCTTGTCAGGAGGAGACCAGAGAGTGTGAGCCCAGTTTTGAGTAGGTACTACAAAGTTCTAGCGCATTGCTTTTCGAGTTGTTCAGATCCAAGCGAGCAAGCAATGCTCTGTGATGTCGTGGGAGCACCACTGTCATCTGGCACAGGTATGTCTTGAATCCTCGATCTGCATTGAATAGCTGTGATGGTGGCCACTGACCTTTCTGCAGCGTCGTCACTGGAGCCTGCATACCAAGCGATAGCATTTCAACTTTTGACCTTCGAAGACTTACCTGTGGTAAGACACAATCCTGGTCTTCTGACAACTATCATCAACCATGAGCTGCTCTCGAAAGTCATATCGAAGACCATTTTGTCAGGTCTGGTCACAGAAACGACGTCCAGAGATGGCCAATTATGGCTGTTAGCGCACTTCATCGCGCTAAGTCGGACCTCCGCCGCAAGTCAGGATGCCACTTACCTCAAGGCTCTATTTTTACAGCTGTCAAATCTTGCTGTGGACATCCGAGTACGATACAACCTGGATGAAGATCCCGATGCGGAGCAGGCCTCGGATGACGAGGATCTCAAAATGGCAGATCCTACTCTAGGAGCACTTCCGGTCTTTGTCGCAAGCCAGCTCGAGTTCCTTGTCAACGATGAAGGCATCAGTGAACTCCTGCGCAGGTTCACAACGTAAGCACGACCCGATATACTCCTTAGCATATAGCTAATCCTGTCGTATGCAGAACGTCATCTTCGACCGCAGGACTCTCTGAAGATGCGAATCTCCTTGCTGGATACACGCTGGTTCTGCTCAAATGCTTCCCACAACATGGCGATGACATCAAGATGCGTCTGTTCCACGGAGATATTACGACAAGTGGATCACAAGGACAACAGTCGATACCAACTGTCAAGTACTTTTGGCTCGCAGCATCAAAGACCGAAATATTTCGCAAGCTTATGCAAAGCAAGATTGCACACCCTGCCTCTATCCTCGCGCCTTTGCTGCAGCCGCACACCAAGCACGATGAAGAATGGCGCACTCTTTCGCTGTTTCTTGAGCTGTACAATTTCTTGCTGCGTGTGACTGACGACGAGGATTTTCTGCCTACAACGCTGCAGACAATGTCACAGCAAAGCCCAGCCACCGCACGAATTCGTTCCAGCGGTTTGGGCCTGGAAGAGCTCAAATCACTCACAAGTTTCCTCAAAAATCTCACATTTCCCCTATATCACGATCTGCCGACGATTATATCTTCCACGAAGGAGCCCGCGCGACTCGACCACTTCATGGGCGCGCAGTCTAAGCCTTCGGCTCGTACTGCAAATGCACAGGATTCTGTGGCAATTGCCTTCGGGAATGACATCATTGGCCTGCGCCAGGTTGCAACCACCACCATGAGGTCACTATACGAGCGGGATTCACGTCGAAAGTTCCTGCCTCAAGACTTCTGGTTGATGACATCGAAATTCGACATGAATGGATTCACATCGGCAGTCGTTCTCGAGGAACAGCAGAAGAATGAGACTGCCGAGGAAGACGAAGACGATGAGGATGAAATTGACCGAAGCTCTTTCCACACGGCGACCGTGTCGCGGATATCGCGAGCCGCTCAGATCGAACGACAGCGACAACTACGACGCATACAACGAGAAAAGTTACTGGCACAAGCAGCACCAAAACTCGAGATACTGCGGAACATGCCATTCATTATTCCTTTCGAGATCAGAGTACAAATCTTCAGACAGTTTATATACCTCGACAAGAACAGGAGACGCGGTGGCCATGTTGACCCTGATCGCTGGCGGTTGTCTGTTATCCAGAGCGCTGGGGGGTTTGGAGGTCCGACGCCTGGTGGTCGAGAGATACTCGGACGTCATACTGCGCGTGTCAAGCGTGGTTCGGTGTTTGACGACGCATACGATCAGTTTTACAACCTTGGTGAGAGCATCAAGGAGCCTATCCAGATCACGTTTGTGGACCAGTTCGATCAACCCGAGGCTGGCATAGATGGCGGCGGTGTTACGAAGGAGTTTCTCACGAGCGCCGCCGAAGACGCCTTCGACCCCAGCGAGACAGGCCCTGGGTACTTCATTGCAAATCAGCAAAATTTGCTCTATCCGAACCCTAGCGCCTTTGATGAGCGCGCGGAACTTCTTCGCTACACAGGCACCGTCAAGGGCTCGCCAGAGTGGAACACTGGCATGGCCGACCTATCCAGGAGATACGAGTTTCTGGGCCGTCTTATTGGTAAGTGTATGTACGAGGGCATCCTTGTCGACATATCGTTTGCCAGCTTCTTCCTACTCAAGTGGGCATCATCGGGCCACACGTCACCCACAGACCATCGGGCCAACCTTAATGATCTTCGGGAAATGGATCCGGAGCTGTACCAAGGACTCATTAGCCTCAAGAATTACCCGGGCGACGTATCCGACCTTTCTCTAGACTTCACCATCACAGACCAGGTCAAGGATTTCCAGGGCAAGGTACACACATTCACGCGACCTTTGCGCAAGGAAGGGTCTAGTCTGGCCGTCACGAACAAGGACCGCCCGCTGTATATATCCTACGTTGTCAACCACCGCCTTGTTGCACAGCCGTACCGCCAGACCAAGGCCTTCCTGCGCGGCCTTGGTACAATCATCAACCCGTACTGGCTCTCCATGTTCAACCAGTCTGAGCTCCAGCGCCTCGTCGGCGGTGACAGCACCGAGATTGACGTCGAGGACCTGCGCGCCAACACGCAGTATTCGGGCCTGTACGCTATCGGCGACGACGGGCTCGAGCACCCGACAATCGAGATGTTCTGGCAGGTCATGCATGGATTCCGCGACTCTGAGCGGCGCGAGGTGCTCAAGTACGTCACCTCAACACCCCGCGCCCCCCTGCTGGGGTTCGCCCAGCTCAGCCCGGCATTCAGCATTCGTGACGGCGGTACTGACGAGAGCCGCCTCCCGAGTACGAGCACGTGCGTCAACCTGCTTAAACTCCCGCGGTACAGCTCGGCCGAGAAGCTCAGGAGCAAGCTGTTGTACGCGATCCAGTCAGGTGCTGGGTTTGACCTGAGCTAAGCTGAGACTGAATCTGAGATGATGAACCGCTGGCCATGGATGGTGGTGATGCAGGGGAGATAGACTACTACGACCCGGGGACACGCACACACATGATTATTTCTTGCTAGTTGGGGCCTTGGATGAGAGTTAGTGGGTTAGCGTGAATTATTGGCGTTGTTTAATTATAGTGCTGATGACGTGTTTCGTTGTGTTTCAACCATTTTGAAAGGAAAAACATGCGTAATTTCTTGTTTCCTTCTCCGCTCACAAGCTGACTCTTGCACTGTCTCATTGATGTGATTTGGCGACTACGTTAAAATGTGGTGACACACCAGGAGTCTCCATCGTTGACTGTGGACGCGTTTGGAATGGGATTCAAAGGGACATGTCCATTTTTGTTTTTCTCCCTCTTTTCGCATTTTGGCACCAATGTTTGCCATTGCTAGGTCCATTCCTCACTGCCGCTCCCTCGCCACTATGTCTACACATGTATGAACTCTTGCTCTATGATATGACGCCCGGAACAGCCAGAGCTTGTACACGTGTCTATCTTGAAATGCAGATCCGATGAGCTACGTCTACTCTTATATAAACCTGTATCTTTTGCCTAATGTGCTATGCACGCTCCCTCTGCTTCAAAACTAAATCGAATCAAATCAGACAGCTGACCGGAAAATGCAAAAAAGAAATGTATAGAAACCGAGTAACCACACGTCGTTAATATCAACCCATCTCCCCTCCCGTGTATACACACAGATTTACTCTCTAGACTTCTATCTTCCGCGTTTTCAGTATATGGTAAAGTCTTCAATGTATTGATAGCACGCGTCGAGGCGGTGCCTCTTCCGCGCCGCCTCGCTGGGGAACTCCATGTAAACACTCTGTTGTGCGTGCTGGTGCCGGATCAGGGGAACACGCTGGCTCTCGCTGACGTCGCGCAGCACGGAGCCGTCGCCCGTCTCGATGATGCCCGCGCCCACACGCGAGGCGGGGTACAGGGGCCCGCTCTTTGGCGGCGGTGGTCCGGGGATGACTGTTGCGATACCTCCCAAGGGTTGGGAAAGGTTGCTAGTGACGGCGGCGGTGGTGGAAGTGGTGTGGAGTTGGTCGCCCTTTAAATTCATCTCGACTAGTGTCGCGGAAAGGCCGGCGTACAGCGTAGATGAGGTATCGCTGGCTCGTGCGAGGGTGTGGATTGGGGACTCCCTGCGGACGTTGAGGTAGACATTGATGTTTGGCCTGTAGAAGGCGTGGGACGACAGCGCGTGCCAGCAGCAGCGGGAGCCGATCAGATAGTCGCAGCGTTCGGTGCTGGGCTGGTATGGAGTGGCCGTCATTGTGGGCGACCGCGACTCTGGGTATGGCGGATCGTCGCTGCAGGACAGCGCGTTGGTATACTGGTAACCCTTGGACCAGCGGAAGTCAAAGATCTTGAGCACCGAGGCCCGGGCGCTGCCGGCGACGAACCGCTCGAGGCCGAACGAAATGAGCGAGCTGGTCGGGGTTGTTGGCTCGAAGTGGTCCTGGTATATCCTATCAAAGGGTTGTTTCGTGCGTATATCTTGCAACCGAATGGTGCCATCGTCCCATGCGCTCAAGATTGTGCTCCCGAACCCACTGCCCATGGAGTTGGATCCTACGGGTAGTATCGCTCTCACTGTGCCGTTCTCCAACTCGTCTTTGATGTAGCCACCGGTCACTTTCGTGACTGCGGCCACGTCTAGCCCACTAGGTCTGATCGTGATGTATCGTAGGGGGTCGAGGCTGCTTGTTAGGCCAACTGCGAGTAGGTCGTGGCCGACGAACTTGACGTCTCGAACAACCTGAAACGGCCTGGACCCATCCTGATGCCTGAGTTTCATTGAATCGTAGGGTTCAATTATTGGAATTCCTGCAGAGTGCTTCTGCTCGTCGTCAGTAGCGTCCTTATCCAACTGCTCGCCGTACGAGTACAGCATGATAGTGTCTCTCGTTGCGCTCGCGAGTAGGCAGCCATGGTTTGCAGTATCGAGGGCTTGTATATTCCTTTGCTCGAGCTCGTCACTTTCCCGCTCTGGCGGAGAGTCCAACTCCGAGGGGCGGAAGCGCAGCATCGGCTGTGCGAAGCTCTTTTCGTTGAGTGAAATTAGACTCAGCTCGCCGCTCGCCCTGCCTGTTACCGCCGCGATACCGTTGGCTTCTGAAGTCCCAGCAATGTCTTGTACCACGGCAAGACATGTGATATCGTCCTTTCCAGCGGTGTGGCCATGGCGGGCCCCCTCGGACAAGTGCCATGTTTCTACTCGTTCTCTACTAGGATGGTTGAGACGAGTGCGTGCGACCACATCCTCGCCCGCCCCCCATACGACAGTCTCGACATTGCGCCCGCCTTGTTGTGTTTCGTGGGCGGCCACCACCAGATGGCAGGGGATTGTTTGGGAAGGTACAAAGCCGGGTCCGCCACGAGCGCCACCACGCCGGCCGCCGCGACGGTTGTCGGTCTGTGGCGTGGTGCGGACAAAGTTGTCAAAGACAAAGGCGCGGCGATCCCAGTCCCGCGACTGGCAAGTTAGGGAGCGGGCGAGATTTCTCCAGGCGGCATCAGTAGGGACATGTGGGAGGTCGAGGGTTGGGAAGCAGGAGCGGACGAAGGTACGCCAGCCAACGGTTATGACGACATTGTGTAGGACGCGACAGGTTGAGCCAAGGCGGGCGAGGCTCTGGGCAGTGTGGAGGTGGGAGAGGATGATGAGCAGGATGTCTGCGGGGAGGGACTCGAGGCTGGCGGGGTCGCGGGTGATGTGGAGAGAGTTGAAGTGGTGGCTCAAGTCCATGTCTTTGTCTGGCGCGCCATGGGAGGCATGTGGGTATAATTGTCGTTGAGAATGGTGTTTTGTGCCGGTTGATGTTGAATGTTGGATGTGATGTGCTGTGTTGTACTTGACGAGGCGGAAAGACAGACGAGGCCGGGACTGTGGGTACTAAAGTACCAAGAGCGATGACCAGCTTCAAGCTCAAGGAAGGCTGCAATCCTGGATGCAGGGACCAGGGCCAAGTTGCCGAATCTGGCCAGACGGTTGACTCTTGAGAAAAAGAGTCATGGCCACGACCATCGAGACTGGAGCGCTGCCGTTGGAGCTGACATCATCAGCCTCTGAGAAGCTGGGGGCGAGGCGAGCCAGGGTGGATTGCGATCTGATGTGACGCAGGCAGGCGGCCCAGGCAGCCCAGGCAGCCCAGGCAGCCCAGGCGGCATCTATCTCCATCCTGGACGCTGCTGGCTGCAAAGCATGTCACGACGTGACTCACGCTGCAACGGACGTCGGCGACAAAGACGTCTTCTCTGCCTAAGCTAGTGCCTCGGGGCAAGTGTGTAGATTATTCTACAGAGGAACCTTGGAGACGTCAGACAGTCTGCCCAGATCAAAGTGGGGCTTGGCGCTCTCGACAGCACCTGGCCAGGGGACAGCCAGCCTCTATTGTCGGCGAGAAACAGCCACGACGTCACGCGGTGCACTGCATCATCCCAACATGTTCATCTTCACTCTGCTCGAGGCGCGCTTCCGCGCAGCCTACCTCGCCGTCTCGCCCTTCGTGCTCCATCTCGTCCTCTATCCCGCCCTCCTGTCGCCGTCGGCAAGACTGGTCCTCACTTTCTTCGAGCTCTACACCACAGTCGCCTGCATCTGCGCTCTCGCTCTGCTCTACAAGCTCGTCCTCTATCCCGCCCTGCTCTCTCCGCTATCCCGCCTACCCCAGCCGCACTGGTCGTGCTCCGTCTCCTCGGTCTGGATCTTGTGGGCCAGGTTCTCAGGGCGTGAGAACCGCACACTGAACGCCCTGCATCAAAAGCACGGCTCCGTCGTGCGGATAGGCCCGACCGAGGTCAGTGTCAATAGCAGCGAAGCCGTCAAGACCGTATATCAGGGCGGTTTTGACAAGCACGCTTGGTACAATGTCTTCAACAACTATGGGTGAGTAGAGTCCCCTCCATCAGCTTTGCTTCTTACATCCCGTATGCCTTGAGTTGATGGCCCAAGCCACAGTGTGCCCAATACCTTCTCTTCCACACTTGCAAAGCACCATTCTGTGCGAAAGCAAATGGTATCCAGCGTGTACTCCAAATCACACATCGCGACGTCTCGTGCGGCCGCGATGCAGGCCGATGTAATCATCAACAACAGACTCATGCCACTGCTACAAAAATCAACAGCTCACGGGCAGCAGCTGCAGGGGATCAATATACACTCACTCTTCTGTGCTGTGGCCATCGACTTCATCACCTCGTACTGCTTTGGTCTGTCTCGCTCGTCCAACTTTGTCCAGGACAAAAACTACAGAGATCACTGGCTGGAATTGTACATGACCCGCAAGGACAACGGCTTCTTTGAACAGGAGTTGCCTCTTCTGGAATCCATGGCCCGTCGGACAGGCCTAAGTTTGACACCGAGCTGGGTGCGAGCCGCTAACCAGGAGCTCGAAAGGTGGTGCAAGAACAAAAGCGATGCGGCTGTTCAATATCTGCGAGAGCGAAATTTCTCGTCATCTGATGAGGCTTCTAATGAACCTGTTGTTGTAAGGGCACTATTGTCCGGCATAGACCGAGAAGACGAGTATCATGGAGAGGAACCTCCACTCCACTCCACAGCTCTACGGCAGCCTGAGCTCTCGGTGGCCTCGGAAGTATTAAACCATATCTTGGCTGGTCAGGAGACAACTGGCGTTTCAATGACGTACCTCTCGTGGCATCTATCACAGTCGCTTGATCTACAGGGACAGCTTCGTCAGGAACTTCGTGCCGCATTTCCTAGCCTCATCTTGGATGCGCACCCTGGAGCAGGAGACCGGAGCAGGATCACTGTACCAGATGCAAAGCAGCTTGACGCCCTGCCGATATTGCATGCAGTCATCATGGAGACTGTGCGTCGCTATGCTCCGGCTGGAGGACCTGAACCCCGAGTTGTCCCGGATCCTTCTTGTTTCATTGCGGGCCATGACATACCCGGTGGCACACGCATTTCGGCTTCTGTATACAATGTGCACCGAATCGAAAGTGCATACCCTGATCCACTGAGATGGGACCATACTAGATGGCTGAATTCTGATTCGGTCACGGCCGATGGTGCTGCGCACGGCGAGACGGCGAACCGGCACTTCTGGGGGTTTTCAAGTGGTGGCAGGATGTGCCTAGGCCCGAGTTTTGCAATGCACGGTAAGGCTATTTCTCGTTTTTCTGGTTCTTTGGGAGACGTCTCGTGCGTGTTTGCTCCCTAGCAACTTGATGCTGATAATGCGGCGCAGAGATGAAAGTGACGGCCGCAGCCATCTGGTCCAACTACACCAGCCATATAGTTGATGCTGCTGGCATTGAGCAGGCAGATGCGTATACAGGACACCCAAAGGGCAACTCTTTGTATCTGCGAGTCGAGCGAGTCGAGTAGCCAAGTACGGGGCCGGTCGCAGACGAATGCTCAAAAGAATAAAGATAGCACGACCTGGGCAGTGTCAAGTTGTCGGCTGGCCAAGCATGATTGGTCGCCGGGCGGAAACCAAGTCTGGGGCTTATGGCAGTCGACTTTGCATGTGAAAGCGCACGCACACATGCGTGGCCGCGGCTCAGCACGGGTGGTGGGTGCGACGGAACTAGTCCGCGAAGAGCAAGTTCCGAGGCTTCTCTTTGCAGCAAGCAACCACGGATGCCGATGCACAATAGCTTCCCCATACTTGGAGCACTCCGTAGAGCTAGCACAGCGCACCCAACAGCCCCTGGCAGTGTCCTTAGGTGGCGTGGTGGCGCCCGCGTGAGCCGAACTCCAGAGTCAGCAGCTCTGCCTGCACCCGGCGTGCATGGTTTAAAACACTCCGGACACCCACACCTTAACTGAGACCGAGATTCCCCCAGCTTGACCTTTCCCCACGATTTCTTCTTCCTTTCACATCGCCGCCTTCTCAAAACTGTAGCACCATCATCTCCATCACCGCTTTTTTTCTTGCAGACTACAAACCACCACAGACAAAATGAGCGGTATGCTTTAGCCCTTGTCGACACTCTCTGTGTTCTCCCTCCCTCCACCCAACGAGATAGCCACGATACTGACAAGACACACCGGTGCCGCAGCCCTCGACAGATTATCCCAGATCGGCAGCCAGCTCACCGGCACCAAGACCGCTCGCGCCAAGCTCCTTGAGAAGAATGCCGACGATGTACGTTCCCTTTCACCTCTCTCCGAACCAGCCAGCCAGCCAGCCACACAAGACTAACAGACCCTGCGCGTCCTCACAGATCGTCGTGACCGCTTGCCTGCGGACGCCCTTCACTAAGGGCGGCAAGGGCGGCTTCAAGGACACGGCCGCCGCGGACCTGATGGCTGGCGCCCTCAAGGGCATCATCGAGCGGTCACGGATCGACCCTTCGCTCGTCGAGGACATTGCTGTCGGCGAGGTCCTCGCCCCGGGAGGCGGCGCCACCGAGATGCGCGCGGCCGCCCTTGTCGCCGGCTTCCCCTCGTCCACCTCTGTCCGCACGCTCAACCGCCAGTGCTCCTCGGGTCTGCAGGCCTGCGTCGACGTGGCCAACCAGATCCGCGCCGGCATGATCGAGGTCGGCATCGGCGCGGGAGTCGAGAGCATGTCCACCCAGTACGGGCCCGGAGCGGTCAGCGAATTCTCGGAACTCCTCGAGTCCCACCCGGAGTCGGCCAACTGCAAGGTGCCCATGGGCCTGCTGTCCGAGCAGATGGCCAAGGACCGCGGCATCAAGCGCGCCGCGCAGGACGCATTTGCCGCGGCCTCGTACCAGAAGGCCGCCAAGGCCCAGGCCGAGGGTCTCTTTGACGAGGAGATCCACCCGCTCACCGTAAAGTTTGAGGACCCCAAGTCGGGCGAGACTACAACCATCAAGGTCACCAAGGACGACGGCGTGCGGCCCGGCACGACGGCCGAGACGCTGTCCAAGATGCGCCCCGCGTTCGACAAGGAGGGCTCGATCCACGCCGGCAACGCCAGCCAGATCTCGGACGGCGCCGCCGCGGTCCTGCTCATGAAGCGCAGCACCGCCGAGAGGCTCGGCCAGACCATCCTGGGCAAGTATGTCGCCGCGTCGATCGTCGGCGTCGCCCCTTTGCTTATGGGCGTGGGGCCGTGGAAGGCGATCCCCAAGGTCTTTGAGCTCACGGGCCTGACAAAGGACGACGTCGACATCTTTGAGATCAACGAGGCCTTTGCCTCGCAGTGCCTCTGGTGCGCCAACGAGCTCGGTCTCGACCAGGCAAAGATCAACCCCAAGGGCGGTGCCATTGCCTTTGGACACCCCCTCGGGTGCACGGGCGCCCGCCAGGTCAGCACGCTCCTCTACGAGCTGCGCCGGCGCGGCGAGAAGATCGGCGTCACGAGCATGTGCGTCGGCACCGGCATGGGCATGGCGTCGGTCTGGGTCGCCGAGTAAGAGTGGACGGAGGAGGTCCTCTGAAACAAGGAGGAGGGGGTGTCTTATATGAGGCTCAAGCATTGTTATTATGTATACCAAATATGCATCAATATTTCCGGTGAAGAACAAGTTATCATCACATGCGCAGCGTGAGATCAGGATTTTATATTATGATGCCATGATATTGTGTGTTGGGATAGCCGCGCGTGTGCGCAGCGCTGTCAAATTTCCGCTTAGATGCAACTGAACACTTCGCGGCTATACTTCTGTACTAGCTGTGCCAGTACGCAGCTGCTAGTAGACTGCGAGCTAGCAGACTTGGCTACGCTATGCTCATGCTGGCGGTCTAAATGTCCTCAAAGAGGTCTACCTTGCGATCCGATAACATCTCGTGGGTCTCAACTCTACAACAGTCCAGTCCCGCCCTGTGAGTGCCGTATTTGCCAGCATCGTTCCCACCACGGCACCCGGTGTCATGGTCATCGACATGGCCGTCACACTAGGACGACTCCGTTTTTGCATGGGCAGGAGGGCCAGACAGCACGTGCGTGGCCGCAGGGTGGGACGAGAAGTTCTCAATCTCGGTACCGAACCCGTTGCGGCGCGCCACCGACACAACCTGCTGGCCTACGACTAGGTCCATCAGGCCCATCCCGACAGACTTGTAGATGACATTGCCGTCGTGGAGCCAGCGGACGAAGTGGCTGTCGTGCTGCTTCTTCTCCCCTGGTCCCGACGTCGTCTTCGTCGCCGAGGTGGACTCGTGTCCTGTCTTCTTTTTGCTATTCTCGGCTTCACTCGCTACTGCTACCGGTACGGGTGTCGGCGTTGTGCCGGAATCATGCTGCTGCTGCTTCTTGAGGTCTGCGGAGCGGCTCGAACTCCGCCTGTGCAGCAGCGCATGGCCGATGCTGCCCACGAAGCTTCCGCTACCGGTACGACTTGGGCTGCGCGAGGACGATCGCTTGCTGGCCGCGTCTGCATCCGACGTGCCGTAGACGCTGGACATGGCGCTGCCGCTGCCAGTTGACGAGGGTAGCTCCATGCCCTCGAACGACTCAACTAACGAGGAGGCGTCGGACGACTGTGATGCTTGCGCAAGTGCTTCCTCCTCCTCCTCCCTGGCGATCTGGTTCATCATGACTAGCTCGCCGAGCCTTTGTACATTGTTAGTGCGTGTCTTGTTGTGGGAGCCTAAGGCCTGAGATGGAGTGGAAAGTACAGAAATGAGGTATACATACTCTACGAGCTGTCTCGGATTTAGACCGGCATCGATGATCTCGCCAGCTTCCTTCATCGCGCCGCTGATGGTGTCGACTATCACGACGCCGCCCTCTACTGCATGCTTGTGGAAGTGTCTGTGGCCATGCTCGTGCGTACGCACCGCCCTGAGCAGCAGGTCCCGCGGGAGCTCGCGCATGGCAGGCGTATAACTGCCGATAGCGACAATCAGCCGACCCTTCTTGCGCGACTCACGGTTTGTCAGGATGTCGGCGTCAAAGAGCTCCCTCGTGCTCGGGGTACAGCAGTAGATGACGTCAGCGTTATCGACGTTCTCGGCCATGATGCGGTGGTAGTCGCCAAACGAGGGCGTGAGTATGCTGAACTTGGTGGCCTCCCAGCCCTCGGCGTGCTTCACGGCGCTCGGGATGGCGTAGAACTTCTTCATAATGTGCTGAGCGTTGTCGCTGAACTGCCTGTTGATGACGTTGACGTGCCGTATCGTGTGCCCGCGGACCTTGAGCGCGAGCCGAATGTGCCAATAAGCCTGTAGGCCGCAGCCGAACACGGTCAGCGTCTTTACCGTGCGCCGCTTCTCGAGCAGACAGGTCGAGGACAGCGCCGTCCTGAAGGCTGTAAGTGTCTTGGCGTGGAGAAGAGCCACGGGCTCGCCTTCGGGGGAGAAGAGGGTCAGGGAGCCTGTGGGCCTGACGACTGGATGAGAAGGACCTGCGTTGGCAGCAGAGAGGGTGACAACTGCAGGAGGGCTGGTCAGGTCGTGAACAAGAGATAGTTGCAGCTGGTCGGCCTACCTTTGACTCCATGGCCCGATGGCGCACAAGATGGCATGAAGAGCGTAGTGGTGCCATTGCCTTGTGAGTGTGTCACTGTCCTCTCAGGCTGGTCGATCGATGGCTCGCCGCCAGTCTGTTGACCCGTCGAATAGGCGTGGAGGGCGCTCTTGAGTCCGGATTTGAAGGCATTGGTGTCGTCCCTGTCGAGCGACTCGAGTAGGGTCTGGATCTGGCCATCAGACAGGACTGTCAACGACATAGTGGGGGCAAAAGCGCAAAATTATCGGGTTTGAGGGCAGGTGTAGTCTAAGTTATTCCCTTTTGGATCGTGCGCTTTGTGGCGAGGACTCGGTAGTGACGGGGGATGTTGAGGATTTGGTGCTGGTGTAATCCATGGGCCCTTTGAAGTTTTAGGATTGGTGGCGTTCGGCAATCGCATTGGTCAGCCAGCTCTTTCTCTTGCACGGCTTCACGCATCCCTCGGGCTTGGTAGGAGTTTGGGAGAATGGCTTCTGAAGCTTTGTGATACCACCGAAGATGTCAAGATGCATCTTGCCCCTCGCTGAACAAATCGGACCCTTTCCGACCCCACACGAGCCTGGACATGACGCAACGCAGGCGCAAAGCATCGAGAAGTTGTACGTCGGCGATCCTCGTCGCAGAAAGGCTTGGCAGCCATTTTCACTAGCACCATGTCATACAAGTCAACGCATTTACACGTGCAATTGTCAAGACTGCTTGGAAGAACCATCGTGGTCCTCGACACAGCTGGGCACAAGGCGCCCGAAGGGTCCGGGCAGTTCATTGCGGGCCATCAATCGCACTGGTATTCGTTGGTCGCGCGATCATTCTGTTCTCTGCTGAGAGGACATGAGAACTAGTCTGCAAATGGTGCTGATAGAATGGTTGAGTGTACCAGGTGCCGAGATCTTCTCAACCCAGAAGTCGAGTAGTTGGGGCAAAGTTGGAAGGGGCGCATAGAATTGACGGGTCACTTCATCACGTGGGCAAGGAGAATAACAAGATATGGATTGTATCATGCAGTCACATTGTTTTGGTCATTGATTGTCTCTGTCGAGAACGGAAGGGAGTTGGTGCTGTTCATGCAATCCATGTATGGTTGGTATTCCCATTTTGACCCCGCCGAACGCCGGAAATGTGCAAAAAGCTAGATAACTCCATTCATCCGTGACCCATGACCGTGACTTCGAGACAGTGTCGTTTTGTTCTTTTGTTTCAACCGTGTCAAGAGTTACGACCAATTTAGATCTTGGTGGCGTTCTCAATAGCCTTCCTCTTCCTCTCGATGCGGTGGTTGGCCTTGGCACCCATGATACCGCCACCCCACTGCTTGCGGGCGTTCTCACCGTTGGCGAGGTAGCCGTCCTTCACGGCGCTGACGAGCTTGGAGAGCTCGCTCTTGTCCTCGGAGCGGACCTCGGTGATGGCGAGGACAGCAGCGGTCTTCTTGTGGACGACCGTGCCGAGGCGGGCCTTGCCCTTGACGACGGCGTACGGGACACCCATCTTACGGCAGAGCGCGGGCAGGAAGATGACGAGCTCGATGGGGTCGACATCGTTGGGGATCAGGACGAGCGAGGCCTTCTTGTTCTCAATCAGGCCGACAACGTGGTTAAGACCGTACTTGACGGTGTAGGGCTTCTTGCTGACATCCTCCTTCTTCTTGCCGTCCTTGACAGCAGTGGCCTCCTTGACAAGACGTTCCTTCTTCTCGGCCTTGGTCTCAGGGCGGTACTTGTTGAGGAGCTTGAACGCCTGAGCGGCGGTGTTGCGGTCCAGGACGTGCTGGAACTGGGCGATCGCCGGGGGGACCTTCAGGCGCAGGTTGATGATCTTGCGCTGGCGCTGGAGGCGGACGTACTCGGGCCACTTCACCATGCGGGAGAGGTTGCGGCGGGGCTGGATGTCCTGGCCGATGCCATAGTTGCGGCTGCGCTTCTCAAGGAGAGGGTTCTGTCGTGGAAGATTCTTAGTACGAACCGCTTCTCATAAGGGACAGGGATTGAAGTGTCTTCACTAACCTTGGCAGCCTTCTTGCCAGACTTGTTGGCGCTGAAGGGGGCCGGGGCGGCCTTCTTTCCGGACTTGGGAGGCTGTCATTGAGAAAAGAAGACATCAGCAAATGAATATCATTGACTGGTGATCTTCCTTGAACTCTAAAGAGAATTGGTTGCGGGTGACCTCTCGGCAACACACCACAACCAACCTCAAGCCATGTCTTCACCTACTGTCCCAAAGGACTGTAGGCGGGAGGTGCGACATCTCGCCGAAGCGAGAGTCTTTGAATTCACACAATACCGCGCGCACAAGAGCACGACGGCCTTGCTGGAAGGTCGTGTATCATCGGATATTACTCACCATGATTACTGCTGTGGGTTAGAGGTCGTTGGGTGAGGATTGATGGTCGACCCGTTGCTGCAGAGAGGCGTGCTGAAGTGGGAAAAGTGCTGGCCTGCGAAAAAGTTCGCAACGCTCCAGAATAATTGTGTGGTTCAGAGGGTTTGTGGGCGGTCGGAAATTCGTCGGCTGTGCTAGTCTCCTTTCGGATGTGGAGGATTCTTATCGATTGAGGCTTGAGGTTGCTCTCCACGACCAGGCAGGCTGCCGAGCTGCGTGCCCCTCCAAGTTTTCGCCGGGTGGGTCTTCGGTGATGCCGCCAAATGTAAGTTCAAGTCATCCATGAAGGCGGACAGAGACCAGAGCTATCAGGATACCACCGAGATACGTTTGATGTTAGCTTCATAGCATACTAAGACTTTGAAGCAGTTGTGAAGACCAAGGAAACCAAACGGGGGCAAGCATCAACAAAACCTCTACCCCTGCATTACAAGGGCGTCCTTGCTGTCCATAACTTCGACAATGCCGCCTGTGCTCTGCGTCAGCTGCAAAGCTGAACGGGCGCTCATCAAAAGGCCGAAGAACCACGAAAAGTTGTGCAAAACCTGTTTCATCAGAGTCTTTGAGGATGAAGTACATCACACCATCGCATCATCAGGGCTATTCCAGCCTGGAGAAAACGTCGCCATAGGTGCATCCGGCGGCAAAGACTCAACAGTGCTTGCCTCTGTGCTTAAGACGTTGAACGAGAGACATCAATATGGTGTCAACCTGCTACTCCTCAGCATCGACGAAGGCATCAAGGGCTACCGGGACGACTCGTTAGAGACGGTGAAGCGTAACGCCATTCAATACGAGATGCCACTCAAAATTGTTGGCTACGATGAGCTCTATGGGTGGACCATGGATCAAGTGGTGGAGACGATAGGAAAGAAGGGCAATTGCACATATTGTGGCGTCTTCCGGCGGCAGGCTCTTGACAGGGGCTCGAAAATGCTCGGTCTCAAGCATGTGGTCACCGGCCATAACGCCGACGACATGGCAGAAACCATTCTCATGAATCTGCTTCGGGGAGACCTGCCACGACTTTCGAGGAGTACGAGCATCGTGACTGGCAGCAACGCGAGCGACGTCAAAAGGAGCAAGCCACTCAAGTATGCCTACGAGAAGGAGATTGTGCTCTATGCCCACCATAAGAAGCTGGACTATTTCAGCACAGAGTGCATATACAGTCCAGAGGCTTTCCGCGGAAGTGCGCGCAGCCTGATCAAGAATCTGGAAAGGGTGCGGCCAAGTGCCATCTTGGACATTGTCAGAAGCGGAGAAGATATGGCTCGGCTGGTCCCGGGAGCCGTGCCCGATGCTTGTGGTTGCAAGGGAAAGACAGCGTCCACCGCTTCCATACACGAATCTGATGGCATTGGTGGTTGTGGCTCTGCGGCGGGCCGGTCAAATGGCGGTGACATGGCCGCCATGGAGCGGCAGCTGAGGGAGAACAAAGCGGCTTCCGGAAAGGGTCTTGAGACCGAGGTGTCTATTCCCACTGCGACAAGCCGCAAATTGGCCGGCAGTGGCCATGGTGTCGCAGATTCAAAGCCCAACCGAGCAGGCCAAGCCATACCCATCATTCCGAAACAAAAGCTGGGGTCGTGCGAGAAGTGCGGCTACATGTCAAGCCAAAAGTTGTGCCAGGCTTGCATGCTTCTCGATGGACTGAACAAGAATAGGGCTGAGGTTGTGTTGTAAAGCTGGTTGTGAGACTGGGTGTTTGTAGAATTGGACGGCAGCTGGTTTTGTGTACGTATGCTATCGTAATCATACTGCTCGCTGGACAGTCCTGTCTGCATAGATGCTGTAATATGGTTGTACACTTTGACACTGGTCCTATAGACTATGTACACAGGATTGCCTTGTATTCCCACCTTGTCCTTTCCATGGTGACGCTCATGAATTAGGAGATGCGTTTCTCGACCTGTGTAAATTGTCAGGATACGTCTACGCGTAATCTTAAAGCAAGCATATTTACATACCTTCCAAGGGTTGTTGACTTCAAAACCAGCGGGTGCCCTCGCGGCATCAATCTGGCCTCGAATGTTGCCAGTGAGCCTCCTATCGCGGTCCATCACTGCAGAGTACCGCGTATGTCAGCATTTGCTTCCGTTATGCAAAACATATGTTGCGACTTTGTGCCTATCGGCTCGGATGCGGATGTCTCGTACTCTGTCTATCCCACTGGTCTACTGAGCGTCGAGCCCGCCTGCCGCCGTTCTGCCAGTTGCGGAACTTGGACAAACCAGCGCCGGTCGCACCGAACATCTACAAAAGCCTGTTAGAGTTGCCGTTGTTGGTATTTCATAAGCCCAGGAATGTGAAGCTCACGGCCAAAATGATTCCATAAGGAATTAGCGCTTCGAAGGGGACAGCCATTGTGGATGTGAAACGCAAAGATCGTGCCGAAGAGTGTCGGAAACAGTTCAGAGGTACGTGTTGGACGAGTCGAGCGTCGTGCGCTGCCGCGATGCAGGTTGCCCGGTTGTTATTCGTCGTTGTCGAATCGGCACACCATGCTCTGAGGCTCGTCGTCAAGGTGCACGAGCGTTGTACTCTACCAGACCCCACAAGATGACTAAAGGTCATTCATGAATTGACAGATCCACCCGACCCGCCATGCGCCTGGTGTGGGTAGTGGAGCCGCCTTCAAAGCAGGACTCCACGCGGCGCGCCAGGTGGTTGTATCCCGCAGCCTGCTCAGGTGGCAGGCGATGGACAGATCTAGAGCCACTCGAGCACGATCTTTGGTCGCGCCGGACAATTTGCTCCAACAAGTCGATCGCGTTGACGACAATCCGAATAGGCCCTCACGCGCCGAATCGACTAAGGCTCTCTTTTGCAACGCGCAAAGGCTACCCCAATACCTGCGCAACCAGGCACAGCGCGTCCAAATTTGCACCTAGCTATCGCGAACCCACTCAGACGTACACGCAGCCAACAACGACACACTCGATTACCACGCCCAAATCAGGCTTCTGACATGGAGCGGCCACCTTGAGACGACCGAACAAGGCAGAAAATCAAAGAATCGGTTTTGTGATCCACCGTGCGCACCTTGGCCCATCATCTCCTACCTCGCCTGACCAAGGCGCGGGTTCGTCGCTACAATGAGCAGTGCCCAAGCAATGCAAGAAGAGCTTCAACAGAGCATCGTGCTAAGCGAGGCCGAGGCCGACTACGAAGAAGACGATCAGGACAATATGGACGTCGATCGAACGATAGTCGCCGACGACGGTACAGACCAAGACGACACGAACGCTGGCCACGGTCGACGATCTCGAGGAGCGAGAAGAACCAGGAATGTCGCGGATGAAGATTCTGCAGACGTTTCGGAAGACCAGAACACGTATGAAGATGCAGTGGACGGCGACCTGAGTGCACTCGAGGATGAAGATCATGGTGACACCGACGATGATGCCAATGACAGCACCGAGGAAGAGGACGATGGAGACGCTTCCATGGGCGAAGGTGACGCGGAGGGAGAAGATGATGACGAGCCTATAACACAAACACAATTCAGCCAGGATGACGAACAGGATCTAGAAGATGAAGACGAAGCTGAGGGTGTTGGTGCCGTGAAGATCAGACCCGGCGACACGGATGAGGAAAGCAACGACAGTGCAAGTGTCGCGTCGGGTGCATCTAGCGACCACGACTCTGAGGATGACTGGGAAGGCACGGCTAGAAACAAAGGCGAGAACGGGGACGAGGATGACGAGTCTGAGAGTGCAGATCCCAACCTTTGCATATTCTGCAAGACAGCAGAGGAGAATGACCCGTCTGAGGATTTCGAGGCCTTTCTTGCCTGCAGCAATTGCGGCGACCATGGTGAGTCATTGCGAGATACGAGACTGGAACACGGTGGACACCTGCTAAACAAACTGCCACCAGCTCATCAACAATGTGCACGCGACGCCGCAGCGATTAGTGATCAGACTGGTACGTTATCCGTCACCCAAATAGCCTGTGCGTAGCCCAGAAAGACTGACTGTTTCTTACAGCTGCTTCGCAATGGAAATGTCCGGAATGTGCGGAAAACCATGCATCAATATCTGAGCAAACCGAGGCTACACAGGACGTGGTGCGGTCATTAGAAGCCGACGATGATGTTGCGCCTTCGAGAACAAACAGCACCGGTCCAGCTTTTCTCAATGATGTGGCGAACAGAGCATTGAGCAACACGGACACACGGGTGCTTAGGAAGAGGAAGGGATCCGAAGACGGCGCAGACGAAGACAGTATGGTGCTTCGAAAACGGCATAGAAGCACACCTGAGGGGTCCAACGCCGGCCAGGGCGACAGTGTGAATGGCGATGACAGCTCACTTCGACCGCGATCTGTGCGATCCGTTCGCCACAAACCAACAGGTCTCAACAACCACTGCACCCTCGTCGGGGATCAAAAGTCCAGTCTCGTTCTCAGTATTAGGGTCAAGAATGAGGAGCTCTCGAAAATCTTGTCAAGGAAACCGAAGCCGTTGAAGAAGAGGTCGCATCGTGCGACAACACATCGACCGCCGCAGACAAGTGGGGTGGTAAGCGATGTACCTGCGTCAAACATGCTACCCCTGTCTACATTTGGCCCAAGCTATTCGCAGCCGTTCTACTCCTTCTATGACAAGGAGACTGACGAGCTAAAAGGGAAGCCATACGGTGGTATTCTCACGGAACAAGAAGCAGACACGACCAAAACCCTGCCCACTAAAGATGATAGACGGAGGTTCGACGAAGCAAAACAAAGGGCCGAGGAGGAGTGGAGAACACGACTACTGGCCATGCAGGCCGAGGAGGCAGAATTGCAACCAGTCAAGAAGAGCAAAAAATCTCAAGGGCCAGCGAGCCAGATCGAGTGCATCGAGTTCGGCGGCTGGGAGATTGACACCTGGTACGCTGCACCGTACCCCGAGGAGTACAGTCGCAATCGTGTTCTGTACATCTGCGAGTTCTGTTTGAAGTATATGAACTCGGACTACGTGGCTTGGCGTCACAAGCTCAAGTGTCCGGCGAAACATCCACCTGGCGATGAGATCTACCGGCATGGTTCTATCTCATTCTTCGAAGTCGATGGTCGGAAAAACCCGGTTTATTGCCAGAACCTCTGCTTGCTTGCCAAGCTATTTCTTGGCTCGAAGACACTCTACTATGATGTCGAGCCGTTCCTCTTCTATGTGCTCTGCGAGTACGACGACATGGGCTACCATTTTGTAGGGTACTTCTCCAAGGAAAAGAGGGCAAGCAGTCAAAACAATGTCAGTTGTATTCTAACACTGCCAATTCATCAGCGCAAAGGATATGGCAACTTGCTTATCGACTTCTCCTATCTACTCACAAAAGTCGAGAAGAAGACGGGGTCTCCCGAGAAGCCACTATCAGACATGGGACTAGTCTCCTATCGCAACTATTGGCGGCTCGTCATGTGCAAATACCTGCTTGAGACCGCTGCAGAGGACCGGGCAGCACGCAAAGGGCTCAGCATTCGCCAGATCTCCAATGATACCGGCATGGTCCCCGATGACGTTGTATCCGCTCTCGAAGGTCTCCGCTGTCTGGTGCGAGATCCAGTCAGCGGCTTGTATGCCTTCCGTGTCGACTTCGCGTACTGCCGCCAGTATGTCGAGAAGTGGGACTCCAAAGGCTATGTCAAGCTGAAATCTAACGCTCTGACATGGACGCCATACGTCATGGGCCGAAGCAATGCAACAAACTTCGAGCTAGGGCCTGCAATCAGCACAATTGCACCCCGCGACGAAGATGACGATGTCAAAACTACTGCTGTTCACACACTAGTCAGCAGCGGCATTAGAACGGACGATATGGCACTCTCGTTGGGCGCAGTGCAAACGAGCATTACGACGCTAGGTGTGGGTGTGCTTGAGTCAACTGAACCAAACGACAACACTATTCTCAAACCCGAGCCTAGTGGCGAGCTAGATAACGTAAGCGTCATACCGCATGAAGGCGACGAAAATGCTCGCCGTCCTGCAGGTTCTTTAGGCTCAGCAGCCGAAGATAAGTCTGTTGTGCCATGGGAGAAGGCTTACGAGGGCATTCCTATACATCGCTTCGTTGTTTACCCGCCTGTCAATCCTCGGCGGCCTGCTGTTCCGCGCACAACTTCGGCCATCGCCAGACCGACTCTTCCGCGAGCCCCCTCGTCAGCTGCCCGCCCTCGACCTCGGCCCCGGCGCCCGTCCGGAGCTACACCTCGTCCTCGAAAATCTTCTACTGGGCAGAAAAAGAGTAGCTCGTCCAAGCGCAAATCAGGCGGCACTGGCAGAGGTCCTGGACGCTGGCCCAAGGGTACTAAGAAGAGCGACTACGGCAACGCAGACAGCGGACCTGGGCTACCCCCTGCTTGGCTTGAACGACAGCGGCAGCTCAAAGGCAGCGGCCAGGCCGACGCCGAGGAAACTGTCAATGTTCAAACGCCGGACGCCTCCACGGAAAATGCCGGGATCCACGCCATCGCGGCACGGGTCGAGCTCGAGACTGGGGGAGTAGTAGGAGACGATGATGACTTCGATCTGGTGGTCAGTGATGTTCATGCTGACAATGGTGAGGGTAACGTGGATGCGGAGGGCGAAGAGGAGTGACATTCATGAAAGCAATCCATTCGAGCAATGTTTGTTTTGTCAGGGAGGGCGCTGGCTACAAGCCACTACGCCTTGGTAAAGCTATTACTTGTTTTCTTATTGACTATTATTTTTGACTTTTGAGGGTGAGCAGGGCGCATGGCATGGAGTCCGCTGCTTTTACTGGTTCTTTCAGGGCATTCCCCAGGATCCCTTAGGTACGCTCACAGCAACGGCCAGGAGTGCCGGTGTTGCATGCCCAGGGAGGTTATTTCTTTCACCCGAGAAATTAGAGACTCTAGCTAGTAGAGCAATACCATACTCCGTAGTTCGCCATCGATCTCAAACTTCATCTTGTGGAAGATTCCCTTCTTTCTACTACAGGATCAGTACGTAAATCAGTTGCATAAAATGCCTTTCTATTTTCTTGAGCGCAAGTCGGGCGAGATGAACATGCTGGCAGGCATGTTCTAGTCGGTACAATTACAAAGAAACCCCGGAACCGGTGCCAAGCGGGCCCCACTTCTCCCTACTTACTACCCAACCCAACAGTAACGAACACCTAGACACCGACTTCAAGGGTCAAGTTTCATGACCAGTCGTTGGAGGTGCACAACCTCGAAACTTTCTCTGAAGCCTCGATCTTTGTCGAGACAGTGCCGGCATTGGGTTTCCAGAGCGGAACTCACCAGACACGCGCAGAATTTGCAGCCCAAACAATTTGGAATCTAGGTTAGCCACTCCTCTTCACATTGGGACGGACAGCGAGGCGTGTATCGGAGGGCTTGCGAAGCTCGACGAGCTCGTGGTCGAGTTTCACATTTGTTGGTGCTACTGTACGGTCTTTCTCGCGGGACTCGAAGAAGCCCGATGGTTCGCCTCACCACATCTGCCGTCCTGCGGGCGTGCATCCAGATCTTTATGCTGGCCGGCTCCGCGCTCAGCTACACGGAACTGTCCGATGACCGACTCAAGCAAATAACGCTGGATCCGGCCGACTTTGACATACACAACAGCGCCGGCCTGTTGGCTCCTCTGCTTATCACACGCGTCCCTGGTACCGACGGCCAAGTCGCCGCGCAGAAGCACTTTGTCAGCTTTTTCGCTTCACAGCTGCCGTCTTGGAAGATCACGTGGCAGAACTCGACGGGCACGACGCCGGCGACGGGCAGCCGCGAGCTGCCCTTCCAGAACCTCATCATCAAGCGCGAGCCACAATGGTGTCTAGATCGTGAGGGGTCGTGCGGGCTGCTCACGCTCGTCGCACACTACGACTCAAAATACACCCCGACCGGGTTCATCGGCGCGACGGACTCGGCCGCGCCATGCGCCATGCTCATGTATGCTGCGAGGGCGCTCGATGGGCAGCTCACCAAACTGTGGGCGGCCATGGACAAGTCCGGAGAGCGGGTGAATGTCGGGGTACAGATCATCCTGCTGGACGGAGAGGAGTCATTTGTGTCGTGGACGGCGACGGACTCGTTGTACGGGTCGCGGTGAGCACTTGTCCTCTCTACTGATGAGACTATGGACTAATTGGTGGTCTATATAGAGCCCTGACGAACGATTGGGAGAACTCCCCGCTGCCTGGGATATCGACCTACCACGACCCGATGGACCAGATCAGCCTCTTCGTGCTGCTCGACCTGCTGGGCTCGGCCGAGCCCAGGGTGCCGAGCTATTTCCAGTCGACGCACTGGGCATACCGGCGGATGGCTAAGATCGAGAAGCGCATGCGAGAACTTGGCGCGCTCGAGACGCAGCCCAATTACTCGTTCCTCCCCGATCACGAAAAGCAGGCCTCATCGTTCCGGCAGTCGTGGATTAGCGACGACCACGAGCCGTTTATGCATAAGGGCGTGCCCATCCTACACATGATCACCAGCCCGTTCCCCAGCGTGTGGCATACGCTCGACGACGATGGGGACCATCTCGACATGCCGACCGTGCACGACTGGGCCAAGATCACGCTGGCATTTGCGATGGAGTGGATGGACTTGAACAAGGTCTCGCCAGCGCCGTGAGACTGACGAGGAGGCGCATGGTTGTCTTTGTAACTTTGTGGTCTATGATATATACCTGGGTACATGGATGTGATTTCAAGTTGTTATTTTCTCAATGTGCAAACCGGCTTGACAGCTCTGATACAAAGGCCGCGTCCAACATGTTACACTGTTTAATTAAGCGAAATGAACACAACGGCGGTGCGGATCGAATGCGTAACTGGACAGTGTACTTGTATGTATCGAAGAAATACTTTTAGAGGTCAGGCACGGATTTCCAAGGTTGCTCTACGATTGTTCTCGAGGGAGTGTATGTGCGCTATTGCCGGTACAGTTGCACCATCTCCCACGCCTGAGAAGTTGTTCGCCGGGGAGGCTCATGCCTCCGCTGTCGGATCGTGGCGTGGCCTTCGTTGTGTCTGCCAAGCCACCAAGGCCGTGGCAGTGCGTGGCGCTCGTGAGATTTGGAAGGTGCAGAAAGAGAGTGCAGCTCAGTCCACTCAAGCTGTGGCCTCTGCGATGATCCCCTATGGCCCGCTCGATGGAGCACTGGACCATCATCATCATCCATCTTCGCCATCGCACTGCACTGCCTCCTTGACGCCGCATATGCACAACCAGGCAGCCTTCCAGAAAGAACCCTTTCCCCCTCTCCGCCCTTTGTGTTGCAGCTCAATCTGCAGGAGCGCATGACTAACGGCGACAACGACACGCGGCTTTCCTGTTCCGAGCTCCCTCCCGCCTCTCCTTGGATCCCTGGAGCCCGCTTGCACTGCTGCAGTCATCTCCACACCCCAGCCAAGCACTTGCAGTGTCGCGCGGCCTGCGCGGGCTCCCACCACTTGAGCACACTACATCATCCAATCCACCTGCACAGGCGCCAGCTCCCCAATCGCCCTGCTGCATACAACTTCCCTTCTCCGCAAACGATCCGCCCATCCGCCTCCGAACCGTCTGCCCAGGTCTCCGGCCAGGGACCACAGCTCGCCCGCCATGTCAAAGGTCATCAGGAGTGTCAAGAATGTCACAAAGGGCTATTCAGGCGTGCAGGTCAAGGTCCGCGAAGGTAAGCAAACAAGCCGCCTCTCCCCATTCTCCTTTCTCCCAGCGGCTGCGCCATATCCTGCCTGGCGCGCCCTCGATCACGAGTGAACGAGACGAAGCATTGCTGACAGTCATCGCGTCGCAGCGACCAGCAATGATCCATGGGGCCCGACGGGGACTCAGATGAGCGAAATCGCACAGCTCACCTACAACTCGTACGTCGCAATCCATTCCGTTTGACAATCGCACAACCCCCTTCCCCGACTCGCGGGAATTAGCTCTCTGACTGGCAAAATGACAACTTCAGGTCGACCGAGTTCTACGACATTGTCGACATGCTCGACAAGCGCCTCAATGACAAGGGCAAGAACTGGAGGCATGTCCTCAAGGCCCTCAAGGTGCTCGACTACTGTCTGCACGAGGGCTCCGAGCTCATCGTCACCTGGGCCCGCAAGAATATATACATCATCAAGACTCTGCGCGAGTTCATGTACATGGACGAGGACGGAAGGGACGTTGGTCAGAATGGTACGTGGGACGCGGATGGCCATTAACTACGACACGGGAGACAACAATGGCTAACTAGCACAACTTCTAGTCCGAGTGGCAGCCAAGGAGCTGACTGCACTGATCATGGACGAGGAGAGGCTGCGCGCTGAGCGGAGCGACCGAAAGACCTGGAAGTCGCGAGTCACAGGCATCGAAGAATACTCAAGCGAGGGCGGCATGGGCGCGGGAGGCGGAGGCGGAGCTGGCCCTTCCCAGCCGCGCAGAGCCCGCGTTCAGCGCCAATCGTCCGAAGACGACCTCGAGTACAAGCTTGCTATTGAGGCCAGCAAGAACCAGGAGGAGGAGGACCTGAGGAAACGGCAGGGCCGACAGGGCACGGATGTTAGTGACGACGACCTGGCCAAGGCGATCCAGCTCAGCCGGGAAGAGGACGAGCGCCGCAAGCAGGAGCTCGAAAACGCCAACGCCGCCTCACTGTTTGACGATGACCCGGTTCAGCTCCAACAACCCGTCGTCCAGCCCCAGTACACGAACATGGGTTACCAGCAGGGGAGCAATGTCGACTGGCTCGGGAATCCAATTGACCAGAACCAGGCCATGCAGCAGCAGTACACGGGTATGCCCCAAATGGGCAACAACTACACCGGCTTCCAGCAACAACAGACTGGATTTAGCAATGGCTTTGACGCACAGCAGACAGGCATGTACAACAACCCGTACAGCCAGCAAATGCAGCAGCCACAACAGACAATGCAGATTCAGCCCACCGGCTACAACCCCTACGGTCAGGGTTTTGGCCAACAGCAGCAACAACAGCAACAGGTGGAGCCAGCAGTTCAGGCCGGCAGCAACAATCCATGGGCAACTGGCAGTATGGGCAGCAACAATGCGCAACCCGCAATTCAGCCCATGAAGACCGGTTCGAACAACCCATTTGCCGCAGCGGGTAGACCGCAGACGGCACGACCTCCGGCCATGCCCAACTTTGGAAGTCTGCAAAGCCTCCCAGAGCAGAAGTCTCTCCAGACATTCACACCTCCGCCAGCACAATCTTCGTTGTTCAACTCGCCCCCTCCTCAGCAACAGCAGCAGCAGCCGTTCAAGACCCACACCCAGAACCAGAAGCCCATGACCGAGCACGAGCAGCGACTCAATGCGCTTCTAGCTACTGGTGACGGTATGGACACATTCGGCAACACAGGCGAAATGCGCATCCCCTCGCAACACACGGCGCCCGGGATATTTGTAAACTCTGCCGGCATCGGCGCCCAGAAGCTCACCGCGGTCGCGACTGGGAACAACCCATTCCTGCGACAGCAATTCACCGGCATGCCGACTCCATCCTATGGTCAGCCTCAGATGCCCGCCGCAACCGGACCTGTGGGCGGTATGAACGCTGGTTACGGCGGCGGCAACCCATTTGCTGGACAACAGCAGCAAAACAAGCAACAACAAGGAGGAGGAGACCTGATTCAATTCTAGAGCACGGACACACTTGACGCGGTCGAAAAAGGTGTGTGTCTGAGGCAACGCGGTGCTTCTCGCCTAGGCGTGACTGACAGTTCCAAGCACAGTCTCCCTGTCCTACCCATGTAATTTGCCATCACCTTCGGCTCGGCATCAAACCTCCCGAACAGCCGCGGCGGCGAAGAATACTTGTAAATACATTTTTCTTTTGTTAGCAGTCAGTGACAACGTCGCCAATGACATGCGTCGCGCTACCGACTTATTATTGAAGTCAGGTTTTTCTTCGGCCCGGCCCACGCCTGCCGCGGAGACTTTTTTATCCCTTTTGGGGAGGACAATTGAATACGGAAACTGGGGTTTGAATACTATGGCGAAACAGAGGAAGAGAAACCATCGAGATCAAGATGAGTCGTGGCTTCAATGGGGAAGAGCTGTGAGAGAGAGAGAGGGGGCATTTTACACTTTACATTTGCATATATACACCCCTTTGACGTTTTTTTCGTCGCGAATCCATGTTGCGCACGTCAAGTTCTAAAGATCAGAATAGCATACACCAAAAAGCGAAGACTTGGTGTCAAACTACATGTGATGTGCTTCTATTTGTCTTTTGTCAGTCCCAAATTCGAACCAAGTAACAATGCTCGTTTGCAATGAACATAATTGAGCCACAAAGTACCATCGATCCATGTGAGCTCCTTTGGCACGCTCATCATTCTTCTCCCCCTCTTGTGTTATTTCCCCAAGTCTGGTTCGTAATCAATCCGTTGGCAAAATGACTTCATTTTAACCTATGTTGCTGGGCTCTGCCTTGCCTGCGACACTCTATGGGCTATTTATTTATTCGACTTGTACATGTTTCTTGTCTCTCTTGGCTCTGCGACTGGTTTTTGACTCGATGCGATTTTTTTTCCCCACGTGATTACTTCATTTTTTTTATTTGCTCCGGATCGGGTTTCCATAGGTGACAGTGGTATTTTCCGCTTTGACTTGCACCTGGGGAGGGACGCCAGACCAGGTGGTCACAAACAATCCTATTCTTGAATTTCCCTGCTTGCTTCATGCGATGATGGCCTTTCCCTCTCCATATTCAGCAATATATATATATGTATATGTGCGAGGAACACCGTTGTGGTCCAGTCTGGAGAGCGAAAAGGGGTTAGGGGGGATCGTTGGACAGCTTTCTACGCATACTCGCACGTAGAATAGCTCAGTACGGTGAGTACGCGGTGATAATCAGGCTGTCGAAGCCGGGAGACATAAGCAGTTGACACAACACATCACTGGCGAGAGGAGGAATAAAGAGCGAGGATATTGAGAGGATGTCTATTCTTTGTCTCTCTCTCTCTCTCTCTCTCTATCTGTGCATGAAAGTCATGTCATTGTTTCCTCACTATATATCTCAAGTAATGTGTGCGTAGAAAAAGAAGTTGTTGTACCTGCAATCTTCGCCTGGTCTCGCTTTGTGTTGAGAATAACAAAAAAAAACCCCCAATGTAACGCCTCAACTCCTGACTATAGGTGTTGGTGTTTTGGTCCGATCACGAGATGACGGGACCTGAAAGAAAAAAGGTCCATAGACTTTTGGGCTCAAAACGACGCGCGTTGTGCGCGCCCGTGGCTCGACGCCGATCTTGAAATCATACTCGTTTCCAAAAACGTGCCCCCTCCTCGCGCAACCAAGATGCCGAGCAAACAGCCTACTAGAGATGGTCTAATCGGTGGTCGCCACAAGTTGGTGTGTTCTCCGGCAGTCTTCTTCAGACCTCTGTGACGCGACTCAGGTTTTTCTAAAGGTGCCATAGAGTGCCTGGACACGGCAAAGGGTCGAAGCAAGGAGATAAGGAGCAATTCGACTTGGCATTAGTGTCGGTTGCGTCTGTGGTACTCGCCGGGTGGCTGCCGTGCACACGCCTGAGCGCTGTTTAAACAATGGACGGGTATTGACATATCACCTATCGAGGAATATGCCGAGAAATTCTTCCCTTGACACGCCACCCTTGTCCTCGACATCAAATTGCTCCACCATGCTCCTCAGCTCGTTGTCGGGGACGTCCTCGCCAAGCTCCTTGACCACCGTCCGCAGGTCCTCGATTGTGATGACGCCCTTGCCGCCCTTGTCGAATAGGCCAAAGGTTTTGAGGAGCTCTTCCCGAGGGTCGCGTGCGGCAACGTACTTTGCAGCTATCGACTGGAACCCTTCTCGGCTCAGGCGCAGATCGACAACGCCTGGCGACTGGCTTGGCGGCGGCTGATTTGGCACTGCGGGGAGAGGCGTCCATTGAGGCTTTGGGTGCGCGGCAGATTTGAAAGATGCTATGAGGTCGCTCCGTGGCACGCTGCTGAAGCCGAGGGCCTGCAGGGCATATCTGAACTCGCTAAAGTCTAATGCATCGTCCTTGTTCATGTCGAACAGGGAGAACTGTTGGAGCACCGCAAAGGAAGGATTAGCCACTTGCACGTCCTCTCTTACTAGGATGATTTTTCCTGCCTCTTGGTCCTGCGCTCTAGGGGTCGCATTGTACTTACGCAGTCGTTGATCTCGCTCCGGTGCTCGTCGCTAATCTGCTCCCACGGGTCGGAGTGGCTTGGCTGCTGGGCAGGTGGCGCAAACCGACCTGAAGGCCGGGAGGTCGAGCCCGGCCGTATCGAGAGGTTGTGCTGTGGGTTCCTGTCGGCGTAGTCGTTGATGCTGGCGCCGGTGTATGCGTTCATTCTATGTTGAGATGATGCCGCCATTGCGGTTTAGGCTCGCGGCGCCTGGGCGCAGCAGTCTCTAGTGTTATTTTCTTTTCTTTGGTGTCTTGCGACGTTTGTGCAGTCCGGCAGAGTATGCGCCCCTCTGTCGATGGCGTAGGATTAAGTGCTAAGCTCGAGTCGGCCGAAATGTTGGTGGTGACGACGGCGACAATGGTCTCGGGTGTTGATGTGTTGCTATGCGGTGACGATGCTGTGTTCGGTATGGCTAGGGGCGGGTGACTGCAGGCGGCGCGGCGCAAGTTGTTGTCGTGGGAGCTCTTGTTCTGGGCGCAAGTGCACGAGGCCGGCGCGATGGCGGCCAATTAGTCGCGTCTTGCGAGTTGGCTGGTCGCGCGCGTGCCGCTGGATCAATTGCTGTCAAAGCTTGGCACGCTTGTGGGGAGTCACCGAGTCTGCCTTGCTTAACAATCGAGGCCTCAGTCGTGTCACGTATATAAACAGCCACATCTCCCATGCTACAACCGCCCGCTCTCTTTCTCAGTCTCCTTCTTCACCACTGCGCTCCTCCATCACATCAAACCGCCAGTGACAAGTTACATTGTGAGATCCGCAACCGCGATTCTGCATGCTGACAGCCAAGCCCGCCCTCTGTCTCCCTGCCTGGTGTCTCCCGTCTGGTCAAGGTTGTGTTTTGTTTGTGTGCGTGCACTTGAGTGAGTGACTGTGCTCTGCCATTGTATGCGCAAGTGCTTCCGTGCCTGTAAGAGCTGTTCAAACCTGCCCAGGCGTACGGAGAGCTGACTGCCTGGTGTCGTCACACAGACCCGACACAGGCAGCTCGTTCTTTGCCTGCAAGTGAGCAAGCGGGTCAGGCAGGAGTGTGGGCCCCACCTGCACAGCTCTCGCGCCCTGAGTGGCCCCAGCCGCGTCGAGCAATCGAGCTCTCTGTCTGCCCCCGGCGCCCGTACAGAAACTTTGCCTCGACTCGTCGTGTCACACTTTCCTCCCTGCTTGTTTGGAGCTTCATCCCATCACGCCTCCCACAGTGTCGCGCAGAGCTGCTGTCCTCCATCCACGGCCACCCTCTGACCCGACCTGACCTCGCCTCGCCTCATTCGCACTTGTTCCTATTTTCCCTTCCCCATTCCCTTCGCGCATCCACCTTTCCTCGCCTTCGTCGCTGCGAGTCTCTTGCGACACCCACCTCAGCCCAAGCAAGCTGCTCTCCTGCCTCAGGCAAGGGTTCCCAAATTTCGGCCCACCACCTTCCGCATATTTGACCCTCGTCCGCACGTCGTACCCTTGCGAGAGTCTCCTTTCCCACTTGACGACAGTCGCCTCGCGCAATCGACGAGCAACTCATTCTCAACGATTTCTCCCGACTAGTCTCGTCTGCCGAGTCGGTCGTCGTGCGACTATTGACGCGCCGCGCAACCCACGTTCCCGACGCTTCCTACTTACTCGTCGTCGCATCTCATGTCTTTCTCGACTTAATATCTCCTCCTCGATCTCCCTCCAGAAACGCGCCGAAACGCGATCTCCACCTCCATTCACCGAACACTCACTGAACGATCATCACCATGGCGTTCAGTGGCTTCGGCGGCGGTGGCGGCTTCGGCAACAACACTGCCAATAACGCGTCGAGCGGCTTTGGTGGCTTTGGTGCCAACACCACGAACAACGCAACAAGCGGTACGTACACCTTCTTCTCGGAGAGACTGCTCTCGCCCACCGGGAGCTCTCGATGCCCGTTGTTCCGTCAACAAGATTCCTAACATATCCAGCCGCAGGCTTTGGAGCCAACACGTCAGGCGGCTTTGGCGCACCTGCCAGCACTGGCGGAGGACTTTTTGGCGGTGGTGGCGCTGCCGCCGCAGCACCTTCTGGCTTTGGTGCCACCTCTGGTAAGTCTGCTGTGACTTTATACTCAATTTCACACTCGATAGTAATGACTGACACACATTGCAGGCGGTTTCGGCTCTACAGCCAACTCTGGATTTGGTGCTAAACCCGCGTTTGGTGCCACTCCCTCGACATCAGCCGGCGGCGGCCTCTTTGGCGCGTCCACGACAGCCCCGTCTACAACTGGAGGCGGCTTCGGTGGGTTCGGCGCCACCAACACCGCCACCAACACATCCTTTGGAGGCGGCACCAGCGGCGGTCTCTTCGGCAGCAGCACGGCGAGCAAACCCGCCTTCGGCACGACGACAGGCACCACGGGTGGAGGCCTCTTTGGTAGTGGAGCTGCCCCAAGTACAACTGGCGGCTTCGGCGGCTTCGGTGGCGGCACCAACGCTTCAGCCGGCAATGCCTTGGGCGCTGTGGGTGATCCTCCTGGTACAGCTGGTATCACGAACTTCCAACCGTTCGTAGAAAAGGACTCCGCAACCAGCAGTGCTCAAAACTCGTTCCAAAACATACTCTTCGTCGACCCGTACAAGAAGTGGTCTGCAGAAGAGCTGCGCTTGGTCGACTACGCCCAGAATCGCCGCTACGGTGGTGCCGGTGGTGCCGGCGGTGCTTTCGGTGGCAACACGTTTGGCGGCTTTGGTTCTAACGCTCAACAGCCTGCTGCCAGCGGTGGCTTTGGCGCGACTCCCACGCCCGCCGCCGGTGGAGGTCTGTTTGGCAGCACTCCTGCTGCTGGTGGCGGCGGACTCTTCGGACAATCAAACACTGGCACAACAAACACTGCTGGCGGCTTCGGTGCAGCCACGTCTGGCACTGGCGGTCTCTTTGGCAACAAACCCGCTACAACTGGTGGCCTGTTCGGCAGCAGCAACACTGCACAGCCTCAGCAGACAGGCGGTCTCTTTGGCTCCAACCCTGGAACATCGTTTGGCGGCACCACTAACAACACGACTAGTGGTTTCGGTAGTACACCCGCAGCTGGGGGTGGTCTTTTCGGGGGAAACAATGCCGCCCAACAGAACAAGCCAGCAGGCGGCCTTTTCGGCTCGCCAGCCGCAACAACGGGCACCACTGGATTTGGAGGTGGTGGCTTTGGCGCCAACACTACTGGCGCTACAAATCCCAGCAGTGGTCTCTTCGGTGCCCAGAACACAACTGCCACGGGGCAGACTGGTGGTGGCCTGTTCGGTAACGCTGGAAACAACCAACAACAAAGCTCTGCCCCTGGTTTCGGCGGCTTTGGCGCCCAGCCTCAGCAACAGACAGGTGGCGGCCTCTTCGGTGGCGCACAGAACAAACCCGCGACCGGTGGACTTTTCGGAAACAGCACAGCGGCCCCGGGCAATACTGGCGGCGGTCTTTTTGGTGGTGCCCCTGCCGCCTCGACTGGTGGATTTGGACAGCAAGCGCAGCCCCAAGCCAGTGGTGGTCTCTTTGGTAACAAGCCGGCTGCTAGTGGAGGTCTCTTTGGCTCCTCAACAGCCACCAATACCACCGGTGGTGGTATGTTCGGCGGCATGAACCAGGCAAACCAAGGTCAGGCTCAAGGAGGAGGAAGTTTGTTTGGCAATACACAGAACAAACCCGCTACTGGTGGCCTTTTCGGCAACAGCACGCCTGCGACCGGCGGCGGGCTCTTCGGTGGAAGCACCAATAACCAACAGTCTGGTGGCTTGTTTGGTAACTCAGCAAACCAGCAGCAGCCATCCAACTCACTCTTTGGTGGTTCCATGGGCAACCAGTCTACTCCAACAGCGTTGACAGCCAGTGTCAACGACCCATCTGCGTACGGAACATCCCTGTTTGGCAACATTGGCAACAACGAAGTCACGAACCCTGGCCCTCTGGCAACCCCAGTTGGCAAGAGGCAATCGAAGCGACCCTCGATTCTCCCAATGTACAAGCTCAATCCGTCTTCTGCCTCGCGCTATGGTACACCTCAGCGCAAGGGCAACGGGTTTGGTTTTTCGTACAGCACGTATGGAACGCCAGGCAGCCCTTCTAGTGTTGCAAGCACTCCTGGAGCTATGTCGCAGAGCCTTCTTGGCGGCGGTAGTCTGACTCGTAGCCTTGCTAAGAGCATCTCGAGCAATAGTCTGCGTCGCAGCTTCAACGTGGAAGATACTCTTCTTGCGCCTGGCGCTTTCTCCGCCGGATCTGGATCACGGCTTTACGGCAGCAATAGCGTGAAGAAGCTCGTCATCAACCGTGAACTGCGATCCGACCTCTTTTCTACCCCGACAAAGGACAAGCCGCTGCAGGATACGCCCAACGGCTCGCGAAAGCTGAACAAGCGAGTCAGCTTCGAGGCTAACACTGTCGAAGCTATTGAGAACGGGGACGACATCGCCACGCCGCAGGCAAAGAGCGGCACCAATGGAGCTGCTTCCCAGAGATCTGCTCAATCCGAGGTTGAGCAAATTCAAGGCAACGAGCTGGCTATTGTTGAAGAGGAGCCTCAATCACCGTCTGTTCATGCATCTGTCGAGGGCGGCGACGGCATGCCTGGCGAATACTGGATGTCTCCGACCAAGGAGGAGATCAACAACATGAATCGTGTTCAGCGCCAACGCGTCGCGAATTTCACCGTTGGCAGAGAGAATGTGGGTTGGGTCAAATTCAAGATTCCTGTCGATCTCACCTCGATCAACCTTGACGAGCTGATTGACAACATCGTAATCCTGTCGCCAAGAACAGCGACTGTGTATCCGAACCAAGCCAAAAAGCCTCCAGTTGGCAAGGGTCTCAATGTGCCTTCGCTCATCAACCTCGAAAATGCCTACCCCCGCAAATCCCGAGGCAAGACGACCTCCGTACAGAAGCACATTGACCGCCTCAAGCGGATTGAGAACACTACTTTCGTGAATTACACGGAGGAGACTGGTGAATGGACCTTCTCTGTGGAGCACTTCACAACCTACGGCCTCGACGATAGCGATGATGAAGAGGTGACAACTGAACCCGAACCGACCACAGTACCCGTGCGCGCGCAGCAATGGGACTCAATCGCAGACATGTCAGATGCTGGCTCCGCTGAAGACGAGGCGTACGAGTTTGGACGCAGCCAGAGCCAGGTCCCTGGGGCCTTTGAACCACACACATCATATGAAAGCGACGAGCAAGAAGAGATGACTGAGCGTAACCGCAGCCAGCCGTCTTTTTTAGCTGAGCGCTCCGTGGGTTTGGCGTCCAAGACCCTCGTCCGTCGTGACGAGAGAGACGTTGAATATGCGATGTTCGAGGCACCGGAAGATGCGAGTGCTTCCCTCGAACACCATCACGCCACGGAGCAAGATGATGACTCGTTTGCCGCCGAGATTGACGACATGGTTCAGGAAACACCAGCTGGTATCATGAGAGCTAGGATGCGTGCCATAAGGGACACTTCCACACCCACGAAGATCCAGGTTGCTGCGGGCGACGACTGGCAAGACATGCTTGCCAAGTCCGTTAGCCCCCAGAAGCGCGACAGAGCTCTGCTGAAGAGCATTCACGAGAATGAGAAATATCGACTTGCTGAGGAGTCGACTAGGCGTGAAACTTCGTCAAAGAGACGGGTCGTGTCAGACGGGCGCGGGTTTGCCACGAGCATCGATTTGATGAATTCGCTCTTTGACAAGGCTAAGGCGCCGGCTCGGAACCTGCAGGCGTCACATCGGCCACAGGGTGTCAAGGTGGGTTACTAATAATTTCTGCCCATTCCCTTTTTGTGGTTGTCGTACCACATTGATTGTACCTACTTCTGCTGTTCTGTACTTCAGACAAAATTGAAAATATTGACTAAGACTTTTGTCTCATTGCAGTGGCCCTACAAGCGTGTCACCAAGACCATGAACGAGAGTGATATGAATGCCTCTGAACGTCAATGGCGAGACACCATGCGACCAAATTGGGGTCCCAGTGGCGCACTCGTCTTTGCGGCTACCTCGGACCATTCCGCCTTCAAGCGCTCTGGACGAATCACCGAAAAGAACGGACTGATGACAGTCACCAAGAACGGCATTGTCACAGAGTCACAGGATATCAGGATTGCCAAGTTTACAAACGAGATGTCCGCGAGATCCCTGGCTTTGCACCAGAGGCTCAGCGAAGTAGTCCTCGAGGATGGCGTCCCGTATGTCCAGATTGGCAGTGGCACGAAGCTGAAGGACTTTGCCGTTGGTGGCGATGGAGGAGGCAACACTGCTGCGAACCACGAACGTCTCGTGTGGGAGCTTGCTAGTGTCTTGTTTGATACGACTAAGATTCCAGCCGATCTCCAAAACCGCCCTGCCGCAACCGAAACTTTTCGCCGAGACGAGCTCTCCAGATTCTGGGAGAACATGGTTGCCGGGCAGACGACCAAGGCTATCGCCATGGCTGCTTCCAGCGAAGAGAAGGCTTTGGCTGCTCTCTCTGGCCACAGGAAAGCCGAAGCATGCAAGCACTTGCTTGATGGCCAGAATTTCCGGCTGGCCACACTCATCTCTCTGATTGGAACCGGCGATGAGGTTAAACGCGACATCAGAGACCAGCTCCGCGAATGGCAGGACGCACATGTCTTGTCTGAGTTCTCCCAACCTCTCCGGGCTTTGTACGAGATGCTCAGTGGAAACGTCTGCGCGTGCGAAGGTGTCAAAGGCGCAGTCGAAAACCGTGTCGACTCCTTTGTTATTTCTCGTCGCTTTGGTCTTAATTGGCAGCAAGCGTTTGGACTGAGATTGTGGTATGCGATATCCTCCAGTGGATCCATCGCAGACGCCGTTGAGAAATTCAGGGACGACGTCGAGCAGGACAAAGAAGAAGCTCCCATCAGCTGGTACCTTGAGAGCGGCATTGGTGGCATCTGGAACGATCCAGAGGTCGAGAACCGCCAAGACCTGCTATGGGGTCTATTACAACTTTACGCTGATGAGACCTGCGACCTCGAAGCTGTCCTTCAGCCAGAGAACTCGCAGCTTTCACCTCTTGACTATCGCCTCAGCTGGCAGCTTGGCCAGGCACTTGTCAGCTCTGGCCAGGTGTCGTTCGGCTCTAACGCAGAGGAGAAGGCGGACGCAATGACAATCGCATTCGCCTCCCAGCTTACAAATGAGGGCAACTGGCTCGAAGCGACCTTTGTGCTCCTCCACCTGAGCGATCTTAAGGCGCGAAGCAAGGCTGTCCAGGAGCAGCTGTGCCGCCATGCCGGACAGATTGGCCTTGACGACTCGAGTAGCTTCAAGAAGCTCGCCGAGGACTTGAAGATTCCCACACAATGGATCTGGCACGCCAAGGCGCTGTTCATGAAGAGCGTCAGGAAGGACCCCACGGGGGAGGTCCAGTGCTTGCTCCGTGCTGAGTCGTACGCCGATGCCCACCGCACCTTTGTCAAGGAAGTAGCCCCCGCGACAATTATCCAGCGCGACTACGATACGCTGGCAGATGTGCTGCGACAATTTGAAGGTCGGCACACGCACGTTGCGGAGTGGAACATTGGCGGTGAAGTCTACAAGCTGTTCCTCGAGCTCATGGGTCATCAGCAACGCCACGAGCAGCCTACTTCGGAGCTCGTCAGCGCTCTTCTAGAAGGCCTGCCTGCTATGCATGGCAATAGCCCTGAGGCTGGCATTGTTGAATATGCGGCTTTGGCGGATATGGCTGCTGAGGTGGCCAAAGTTGTGGCTAGCATGGCCAAGATCGGACAGGTTAGTTTGCAGCAATCCTCTTCGAATATGTACTCTCTTCAGCGCAATTTACTAATCTCTTTTTATCAACAGATGGAGCACGAGAGAATCCTCCACCTTCCTCTCACGGAAGATGTCCTACTTCGGCACTCACGCGACCTGGCGTGGACTCATTACACCAGTGTCACGGCCGGGCACTGAGTACACCTTGGAGGGCATTAGCGGAATAAGGCGAAAACGGCGAGAATGACCTTGCGGAGGATTACAGGACGGCGCAATCCTGAGGTGTTTTTGTAGGATTTGTTTGAGCAAAGGAAAAGGCTCGGACCACTGGAGGGCCGAGAGCCACCGCCAGTACTTAAAGACAGTACCGAAGCGACAGGGCAACGACACCTTAATGCCACGAGCACGACCGCATCATGCGCACCACGGCAAACTCACGGGGTGGGCTTTGGAGTAAACGTCACTTTTATGTAGCAGTAGATAGATACTTAATTCCCCGAGATGTAATTACACCAGCACGCGTTTCATGCGCAGTTGACGTTGCTCTTGCTTGTTATGGTGTGCTAGAGAGCATAAGAGGTTATGCTACTTTGACTCGGTCCGCAACAAGTTCAGGGCATGACACTCTCTGTGTGGGTTGTTGTGTGACAAATGCCTCCTACCTTCTTTCCAAGGTGGCAGTTGGAAGTCAAGTAAACACGACTTCGCGGGGCTCCGACGCACGACTCTCTCTGCTGTGAACATGCCCCTTGCGGAGGAGGAGCGAGGAGCTTCAGCACACTGCCGCCTCCACAATTCACAGCTAACTGCCTCGCGGGAACAAGACTAGCCCACATGAGCAGGCAGGCACAGCTGGATTTTGCGGTCTTCGTTCGTGTCGGAACATAGGCGCAGCTGTCCAAATGGCATACTGAGCTCAGGTGAGCTCAGTGATGGCACTCACACGGGAAACAGTCATAGTTATGGTGGTACCTCCAGGTCATGGGAAACATCAAGTTATGTATCATTCTCTCAATATGTACGATTTTGAATATCTGACAGGGCCCAGACCCCGACAGAAAAGAAAAGTATCAGACAGTAACACAGCATCGCATTTATACACTCGACACCACTTCAGTCCCCGCTCGGCCTTGTGATCTCCCGCAAGGACAGTCTCACGCCGCTGCTTCCTTTCCGTTGCAAGGAAAAAGAAGCATGCGTTCTACTCACCAAGTCTCATCACCAGACGGTCCACACTCTTTACAAGCGCGGAACGCCGCGGGGGTGCATCGGGGCCTTGGTCTTGTAGGTCGAGTCCATTTCGCCCCAGCGCATGTTGCTGAAGGAGACCTCGGGCTTTGGCTGGACCTTGACGACGTTGAGCGGGTTGCCCTCAGTGGCGTCGCAGGGGCCGGCGCCGGTGGCGGCACCGTCGAGCCACTGCATGTTGCCGCCGGCGTCCCACCAGACGCTCATGGCGAGGACCATGCCGCGGGACATGGCCTGGCCCATGCCGACCATGCCTCCGAGGCGGGTGAAGGGCCCGGCGCCGGTGGCGTCGCAGAACTCCTGGGTCATGCGGTCGACGGCGGGGAGACCGGGCTTGTTGACCGTCTCGGAGCGGATGATCTTGCCGTCCTGGACGTACAGGCGGACAATGGAGAGCAGGTTGCCCTTCTTGTCGGCGGGGAACTGGGTGACGACGGTGAGCTTGCGGGTCGTGTCGACCTTGAAGCCGGGGCCCGCGCCGTAGTGGTCGCCGTCGTCGATGCGGTACGGGTTCCAGCCGCAGCCGGGCTCGTCGCAGACGCCGTCGCGCCCGCACTCGGCTCCCGTGCACTCGTACACGCCCTTGACGCTGCAGGTGTGCGGGGCAATGTGCGTCGCGCGGCTGTTGGCCTCCCAGATGTCCATCTCGTTGCAGCAGGCACCCTTGCCCTCGAGGTTGCCCTGTTGTGTGGGGAAAACGAGTTTGTTAGTCAGGGTGGTGGTAGTCTAGATATGAGTGCGTTATGCAGGAAAGGGAGGGAGGAGTCAAGGTGCTTTTTTCATTCTTTTGCTTACCTCGCCGTTGATGAAGGGGGTGGTGAAGCACTGGGCATCACAGTATCCGGTGCCCCAGTAGGCGCCGCCCTTGTTGATGGCGCTCTTGCCGCCGTCGGCCTCCATCTCGGAGAGGTACAGGGCGCCGTTCATGCCGCAGGGCAGCTTGGTGGTGTCGACGTCAAAGGTGAACTCGCCGCCGGTGAACTTTGTCATTTCGTAGTTCTTCTCGGTCTTGTCGAGGAGGTAGACGCGGGGGCTGACGGTGTTGGAGCCGACAATCATCTGCAGGCGCAGGTTGTCGCCCTTTGTGGTGACGCCGTACTGCGAGTAGTCGGAGATGCCCTCCATGATGCAGTTCTTGGCGCAGGCCTCCTTGGTCGGGCAGGCCGTGGCGTTGGCGGCCTCGCCCCAGTTGCCGCAGCCGAGGGTGCTGCCGACCTGGTGGACGGGGTGGGCCAGAGAGTCGAGGACAATGTAGTTTGTCTCGGGCTTGCAGCCCTTGGCCTTTGTGCAGCGGTACGTCGTGATCTTGGGGTGGACCTCCTTGCCGTTGGGCTTCTGGGCTGCGACGAGACCCAGAAGGGCCGTAGCGCCCAGGAGGAGCATGTTGCTGCGCGTCATTTTGGCGGTTGGCGGGCGATTGTCACGGAGCGAGCAAGAGAGAGACGAGGGGAGGCAGCAGTGACCGTCTGTGAGAGAGAGAGAGAGAGAGTGGGAGAGAAGCTGACCCTGCTGTGCCACGGAACATCTTGATCCCAGAGAGACGGCGGCAGGGCCAGCTATTTATCCTGTGTGCTGTCTTGTGTGTTGTCTTGGATATTGTCTTGCATGTTGCCTTGTGCTTGCTTGCCCGCTCTGTGCCTTGCTCTGCCCTGCCCTGCCTTGCTCGGGCTGCATCAACGCTCCGCAGGCCTGCCAGGGGCGAGTGGTCGCCTGTGCGGTTGCAGTGGCCGTCGCGAGGTTGCAGTGGCCGGGGGCGCGCCGGGGCTAGCCCCGAGCGGGAAGGAAAGCGTGGAACCAGAGCCGCCGCCGCGCCCGATCGGGCAATCCCCACCCTATCTGGGACGACGGCCCCGGATCTCCGCTCCCCACATTTCCCGGCCGCCCCCGCCGCGCACGCCGACATACAAGCCCGCTCCCCATTCCCATGTAGCCCCCGCGCCCACTTTCCCCATCATGCAGCCAGTATTTGCCGCCGGTACCTGGCCGTCGCCAGATCCGAGCCAAGGTCCCCGCCCAGTGTCGACACAGCAGTCATGTGGCCGCAGAGAATTGCATAGCGGGGACGACAACCAAGATCTTCCGGGCTCGCCTCCCTCCTTCCCCTGCCCTTTCATCCCATCTTCCCCAACTCCACCAATTCGGCAAACTATTCCTCCCGCGCCCGATTGCTGGGCAAAACGCCTCATCCGGATCGCCTTTCCGAAGATCGCCCCTCCCCTCCCTCTCCCCTCTTGTTCCTGCATCTCGTAGCTCATAGTATATTTTCTTTTGTTGACGCTGTGTCGGATGGGGCCGCGTCCATCGTCAAAAAAAGTGAGCTTGACAATTAAACGCAAGCCACTTCGGCACGACCGGCTTGCTTCCTACATTCACCGCTCCCGCCACTTCAATTCGAGCCTCTGGGTCGGCATATCAGCTCTCTGCGTCCACCTCTTGCCCTGTTTCCTACCTCTATCTCGTTGCCACCGGGACCCTCATCTCCGCTTTCTCCCCAGGGAGGGCTGCAGCCGCTATCCAGCTGTACAAATGCCGCATGAAGCAGAATACATGGCCTTCTCGGTAAAGTGATGCAAAGAGAGAGTTGAACAAATTGCCTTGGCCGCGCATTGGAATTCTGGCGGACCTTTGATCCGTGACTCGTGCCGTGGGCGGAATACGGGACAAAAAAGGGCGTCGTGTCCACTGGAAATTTCCTCGTCAAGCTCGGCGATTCAGCAGACCTACCCGCCGCACGAGGGGGACCGTGTTCAGCAGGGGTTAGGGGCAGAGAGAGAGAGAGAGAGAGAGAGAGTATATTATATCCCACTACCAGCCAAGACGGCATAGGAAACCGATGAACGCGGGTTCCGTTTAATGGACATCCTGAATCGGGAGCTGCATGGAATTGATTTTGCCGTCTCGGGTCTCGCCCGTGCTTGATGCGCAACTGCCACCACCCCTGCGTCCGGGGGGCATGCCGACTGTGTTTGGCTGGTCCACCCTGACAAAGGTTCCTGTCGGATCTACGGTTTCCAAAAAGCGTGCCGTGCCGTGTCCGCCCAGGAGGACTTTGAGATGTCGTCCAAGCCGTAGATATATGAGAAATACAGCACCGGTATATGCAAAACAAGAGCCTTTCGGAGCGTTTGCGCGAACCTGACTACACGAAAAATAAAGATATATGGCCTTGTAGTTTGTGAGAGCCTTTTTAGAGAGGGTGGAGTCTGGTCCCATGGCATTTGGGGGCTAGTCGCCCAATCTAGGCGTGTCACACACACAAAGGACCCTTTGTACATCAAGACATGCCAATGATGGGGTAGGTAGCAGCCAGATCTAGCGACTGTTAGGTCTAGACTCCTCCTGTGGCAGCAGCACGCCATATCCCCAGATTATGCCGCACTTGCGACAAAACAACTACATCTACAGCCGCGCCTTGTCGACGGCGGCAATCCCGCCGAGCAGCCCCTCCACGCTCTGCACAGCGTCCAGCGCCATGCCGTAGCCGGCCTGGAACCCAGTGCCGCCCGCGCCGTAGTTGTGCACCAGCGGCACAGTGGCTTTGTTGTCGTCGGCGCCGTGGCCTGCCCCCCGTTCACCCGCACCTCCACCTGCGGCGGCGGCGGTGGTGGCAGTACGGAGGAGGATACCGACTGGGTCGCGCCCGACGCGGGCGCCGCCCTCTCTAGACGGTCGCAGCCCTACGAACGCGGCCAGGACTTCTGGGGCGCCGTGCGCGACGTCGGGGCTTAGTGCAGCTGTACGGGACAGGATGGACTCTGTTTCGGAGAGGTATGTCGAGCCATCGCTAGGAGATATGTTAGCCAATGAGAGTCTCTCTTGGTTCAAGACTCGACACATGCAGATCTGGAAGTGGCACCGAAGAAGGGAACGGGCAAATGAAGGCAGTAAAGAAAAGGAAAGAAGAAAAGGGGTGTCAAGCTAACCTGTTGCCCTTCTGCATGTATCCTCCGAGAACAACGTGCCCATCGGTCCCTGGCCGCGGAATTACGTACGTCTCGTACCCGACGCCGTGGCGCATCATGTTCCTCACCATCTTCTCCCCTTCTCCTGTCCCCTCTCCAGAGCCGGGGCGATGGCGGCAGCGGGCCAGAACGACCTGCCCGCGTGTGGGATAGCACTTGGCGTCCCGAACGCCAGGTAGAGTCTGGCTGGCGCCGCCCGTGCAGTTGAAGACGAGCTTTGGCAGGCCGCTTGTAGAAGAGGAGGAGGACGACGACGACGACGACAACGAAAGATGGCAGGCGTCCTCGAGACTGCCGAGGGTCTTGCGCACGAAGGTCACTCCGTACTCATCGCGCAGCTTGGCGGCTAGGTAAACCAGGTGCTTTGGCGCGTTGATGGTCACTGTGGTGAACCTTGCGCCAAAGGAGACCCCGTCTGGCAGCTCGCTGGCCGGGATGGCTTGGAACTACAGAAAAAAACCTGTTAACATCCGTGGTGCCATGAGGACTTTCTCTCTCTCTCTCTCTCTCTCTCTCTCTCTCTCTCTCTTTCTCTCTTTCTGTGTGTGTGTGTGTGGGGGGGGCAATAGTTTGTGTCGGTTGACACTCGGTTTTTCTCGTTCAATGACGGCTCCAAACAGGCTCAGGATAAACCGGATAAACCATCCCCGTCCCACTTACATTCTCGAGATATCTCGCCATGTGCTGGATCTTGTCGCTGGGAACCTGCTCATCCCAATACTCAACCGACTCGACACGCTGTACGAACGCCTCCTTACTGTCCCACGTCGAGTCGGCGAGACCCATGAGGTACTTGTACCCGGCCTGGTCCCAGCGAAGGGCATTCGAGTCGGTCCCCGAGATGGCGGAGAAGTTGCAGCCAGCCCTAATAAGTATCATCCCTCTGTTAACATCCTGGCTAGGCGGACTTGAAGGCTGGCGGGCTGCGAGGAAACATCATAATGCCTCACTAGCGTTGTATGCCCGGCAAAATTTCCGTGTGATCACAGCGCCAGGGACGCTTTCTAACTATTACCACACAAGATGGAAAGAGGCAGCTCACCAAGGCGAGGTATACGTCACCGCGGTGTCTCCAGGGAGGTACTGCGCGACAATGGTGATGTGTCGGCCCAGACCTCGCTGACACAGGACGAGGGCGACATCAAGACCAATGATGCCAGCACTGCATTCCGAAGTAGGGCTGGTCAGCGACTATGTTTGAGGAGAGTTTTCTCTTTGGAAAAAAGCTGGCTCACCCGATGATGACGATATCGCCAGCGAAAGAGTTTCGTGTCATGGTGACCAAAGTAAAATATTGCTCTCTTCAACTTTGGCCACTGCAAAGGGGGAAATGAGCGAAATATCAGTTTGTGCCCGGCCAAGCACGGGACGTGTGGTGGTTGCTATAGTCAAGCCACAATAAGTTGATGCAAGATGTCCAGATTCGATTGTAGGGCTGTTTCGAAAACGGACGTGCGAGAAGTCGTTGCAGCACTGTCTCAAGCAGATATAGACCGTGGGTATAGACTGTAGTCTATATCTTCATGGTTCAAGGGGCTACATCTTCCACCCGAGAATCTCCTGAGATATGGGTCTCCACGAACGGCTTCCTGCGGCTAGCCTTACTGTTTTGACTGGGGTCATATGCGATCTCGGCGCGGGACAAGCCGGAGCTGAACTTTCCCAGTCCATTATAGTGGATCTGTCTTGTGAATATCATGATCGTAGTCGTGAATGTGGCTACTTGCCAGTTTTCAGACGAACAACGGTAAGTGATTAAATGCTAATTTGGCAAAACTTACTCTGGTCTATGAGAAGCTGTCTGTGAATATCGTGAGACTGAAAATTATCGGATGAGAGGCGAGAGGCAATGGAGGCTGCCAACCTCAATGTTTCCAATATTTGACCAACTATATTGTGTGGCCCGCGAAAGCTTGTTAGCATAGAGAATTTCGCGATGTTAGATGCATATGGAAGACGTATTCTGTCTAAATTCAAGACATGATTGGTTACCATCGAATGCAGATGGTGTCAGCTTGATGCTTACTGGCCGATCATCATACCCACCATTTTTGGTGACTTATTGCTGCAGATAGTCATCGTACTGCAGCAGCAGTAGCAATGAGGAACTACACAAACTTGAATACTCTGTAGTTATGCTGTAGTTATGTAGACTTTGACGGCAACACCGAAGCCATTTAGGCCGTAACGCGGTAGACATCTCAGCACAGACCTAGGCTTTAATCCTTCATGGCTGCCCAGGTCCTTCTAGCTTACCTGCACCACCAGTTCGCCGACGCATTAAGCTCGCCTTCTCTTCCCTGGCTTATGAAAGTGTGCCACCAGCCTTGGGGTATGAAAAGAATATCACCAGGGCCAACAGTTGCCTCCGCGATGTGAGAAAAATGGGTTTCTTCTGGGCTAGGTAGCCACATTGTTTTGTGCAGCAAATCCCTCTCTAGGCCTTGCATCATCTCAGTCCCACGGAGCCTTGCGGAGGCGCGCATCCCGAGCTTACTCTGGATCTTGTTGAATACCCCAAGAGCAACCTTTGGCGGCAGAAAGCGGACAGTTTTGTGTCCACGAAGCTGGCAGAAGATGTTTGGGTTTGGATCGCGGTGGAGGGGTGTATAGGTTGGCTGCAGCCCTAGCCAGACGCTTGAACTGTATATGTCGCCCTTTGGTGAGTTCTGGACGATGTCTGGAACCCGAAGGTCGTCTGATAGGGGGCCTGGCAAGTCACGGATGTCGGATTGCGCGATGTATAGGTGGGTGAGCTGTCCTCCTCCGGGTTGATCCGCGTTGTACTGGCCAGCCTTGACGAGAAGTCCAAGAGGAGCCTGAAACTGATGAAAGTGAGCAGGAGTGTCGTCTGCTGAGGCCGGGGCCGCGTGTAGAATGTCTTCCAGCTCAGGCACACGCCACGCTGAGTGCTGGCCGAGCCACTGAAGGAACGTGCTCCACTGTGGGATTCGGGACGAGTGGCTCGTAAACTCGTATGGGACCAACACGTCCTCAAAGGCATGAATGTAATCGGAAAACGGATTCTGACCAAAGCTATGGTCTGCCCTGAACCACTTTGCAGTGGCGGGGAGACTGTGGGCGCTGCGGATGATGAGCGGCGCAGCTGAATCCCAGATGATGCGCTGCATGTCCTGGATTTTTATCGGTCCGTGCACTTCATTGACGGCGGAGACAGTTCGCGGACTGCTAGAGCATGCGAAGGTACGACAGGGTCTGCCATTACGTGTCACCGGGATCAAGGCGTATATCGGAGTGCACGAGACCAGAGGCAGCCGCCGTATCATCATGGCGTGGGATGAAGAGGAGAGAGGAGTCTAAAGCAGCCTTACCTTCCTTGCCTGGGTGCCTCCAAGCGTGCCTCGTCGGAGTCCATTCTTCCCAAGAAGTCGCGACCGAGGTGGCCCGTGCACGGATCTCCAGGCACTCCAAGCCAGCACCAGCGGCGCCGACCATGCGAATCCACATGCTGGCAGCAGCGCCCGACAGTCAATCCAAACAGACTGGACGGGACAGCACCTTTGACTTGCAAGCACCTGAGCCGCCAACACGAGACGACGCGCACCCACCGGCATATCACCATTCCGACTCCGGCTTGGAGCTACACAGAACAACACTCTCGCACTCGGCCGGCTCGCGACAAGCCCGCCTCCGCGCGCCCACGACTTCGAGGCTGCCAGGCCGCCGTCCCTGCAAACTTCGGTGTGCCCCTCTTCGGCCACCCGCCACTTCGACCACCCCACTGCGGCAAAGCCATTCAAGACCGTCGCATCGTGAAACCACATCCAGTTCCAATCGGCAGCACCAGTCACCCTCTCGGGCCTCTCCGTATCCGGCGTGCTACAATCGTGCACGACCTCTCTCGGCACCACAACCTTCTACCAGCGCTGTCGCCCAACCGCAAATCTGGACTCCACAATGTCGTCCTCCTCGGGGTCTCCCGAGTCCTGGATCTCCTCATTTTGCTCGCTCCTCGGCCACGAGTACTTTGCCGAGGTTTCAGAAGACTTCATCGAGGATGACTTCAATCTCACGGGGCTTCAGACCCAAGTTGCCATGTACAAAGAGGCGCTCGAAGTAGGTTCCGTCTAGCACAAGAAGGCCCGCCGGGCTCCGCTGACCGTACGCAATAGATGATACTCGACGTGGAACCCGAAGACGACGACGACGAAGAGGAGGAAGAGGAGGAAGAGGACGACGACGACGAGTCGGCCGAGGGCGTCAACGCACCCTTGCGCCAGGGCGAAAGAAGGAATCACAGCCGCATAGCCAGCGATCTCTCTGTGATAGAATCCTCGGCGGAGATGCTCTACGGTCTTATACACCAGCGCTTCATCTGCTCGCGTGCAGGAATCCAACAAATGTCGGAAAAATACGAGCTCGGTCACTTCGGCGTCTGCCCTCGAAGCCACTGTGAGCAGGCGAGGACGCTGCCCGTAGGCTTGTCCGACATACCCGGCGAAGAGACTGTAAAGCTCTTCTGCCCGTCCTGCCTAGACGTATACGTCCCGCCCAACAGCAGATTTCAGACAGTAGACGGCGCGTTCTTTGGTCGCACATTCGGTTCCCTGTTTCTCCTCACCTTTCCTGAATATGATCTCACGAAACGCGGCGCCGACGTGCTGGCTGGCGCTAGAATAACCGACGACGACCGAGAACTGACATTGAACGGCATGTACACATGCAATATCGCTCCTGGCTTAGGTGCCAACAAAATTTATGAGCCCAGGATCTATGGTTTCCGTGTGTCCGAGATTGCTCGCTCCGGTCCACGCATGCAATGGCTGAGAAAGAAACCAGACGACATCAGTGAGCTCGACGAGGCGCAGCGATTTGCCGAGGACCAGCCGGAAAGCGAAGACGACGACGAGAGCATGAACTTGAACGGCCGACCTGTGCGGAAACTGCGGAAGCGGATCGGCCAGGGCGTTAGCCCGACAGAGACGAACGGTGCAGCTTCCGAGCTCTAGATGGGTCCAGACACACCAATGGGCCGTACCTCTGCGGTCCTTCTGGACGTCCCTCGGCCGAAGTGTCGGCGACTCTCTAGAGACCCATGCGCATTCAGGATGAGGGGGAAACCTGCAGTTCTTGGGCACCAATGACTCCTGTTCTGCGACCTCGCCTAAACTCAGACGCCCCTGGGAGCTTGAGAGCCTATGGTGTAGATTCTGCTAGAGCTCGGGTAATGGGAGTTAGTGGACAGCATGATCGACGTGGAGGCGAGTTCGGCGTGTCCCAGCATTCAGGCTCAGCTCGTCCAAGGACACCTAACGAAGGCGCCAACCCGTAGCCATGCAGCTGCGGGCCATCAGAAATACAGCGACCTCCAGAAACTCAGCCGACAAAAGAAGAAAGGCTGCGACTACGCAAGAGCTTGGCTAGGCGGAATGAGGAGCTGCCAGGGTAGGAGCCCAATCATTGTTTGAAGATAGACAGCTTGTACACTGCATCCGTTACGAGGCAGTGTTTTATTATAATGAACAACGTTAAAAACTCGTAACACGAGGATATTCCAGCAGCACATGATTCAAGGCTTTGACAGTTGTTCGCCATTACTATTGGAGGTGATGCTTCGGGTGTAGGAAACGTTCCGTGCGCAAAAGGTTCACATCAAGCTCGGTGGCGTGCAGCGTCGAGTCATCTCGACTAGCAAAATATGGGAGGAGAACTGTAGTAATTGATGATGCCGTCCACGACTCGGCGTAGTGCCTAGGACTTTGTGGTAGGCGACTGGCGACTGGACCACCGAGTGTTGAGTGACGCAGACACGACAGAACCACACAAGCATGAGTGGATGGAGGATGCATGTGTTTCAGCGACGTTCGTCTGCTCCAACAGCAGCTCAAGCACGCTGGCTTGTCAATACGATAACGGCGATGATGGTGATAATAAAACGGACAGGAGGAGGCCAGGGCTGTCCCGGATACAATATTATCTGCTCTCCCCTGATGCTTGCGCGTGTTGGAGAACGCAAAGAATGCGTTACCAAGCAGAATCGTCAATCGGGAAAATAGAGAAAATAAAAATAAAAGTGCAGGGGAAGGGGAGGTGGGCATTTCGTATGTAGCCCTTCTTCGTGTGTCTAGATCTTTTGCAAGATGCGGGCTTGTGAGGCACAAACCCACCAGTGCTTTCGTCCTAAGGGCCAGCGAATGGTGGGCGGACAAAAAGAGAGGAAGCGTACTGATATCTACAAAGGGGGAGTAAGATCACCTGATGCTTCGTGAAACGCAATCTTTTGTGTGGATGTTCCTAGACGCCATTCTCTCCCTCCGACCTTATGTTCTAACCTGCACATGTGGCACAAGAGTTTTGGTTGTCATTATGTAGTTGCTATTTTCAACAATTCCTGACAAGTTTTTATTTTATTTTATTTTTTCTGACCCTGCTCCTTCCAAAGAGGGAACAAGAAAACCATATTCATTGGGGGAACTAACACATATTGTGGTTCACCCAAAGATTGCTGGCAGGAGAGCCAACAGACGTCCCCGCGCAAGGACGGTGGCGTTGAGCCCAGCAGTCTCGAAACCGAAATGGCAAGTTTGCCGTCTTCCTGTTTTCCTTTCCGTGTCTTCTTGTTCCAATTTTTTCTCTTCTTTCTGTTTAACTTTCGCAGAAGGGTTCATTACGTGCGTTAAAATCGCAGAATAGAAGGGTTTGTTGTTACAAATATTTGACAACTTTTAGTTTTAGGTACACGCAAGAACGAAAACCATCAAAGCATTCTTGAATTTGAAATTACAAGTACTGCTATGTTACACATCTACCTGATCATTTAAGTCGTTTGTTTTTGCTTGAAATCACTCAAGAGTAGTTTTATTAGCATCTTGGCAATCGAAGAATGCTCCCGTGTGACGGAAACACACAACTGAAAGAGTTGATGACGCGTATACCGGCGGACGGCACGTACTTAGGCAGGTCCCTGATGACAAATAAGGCGCAGGGCAATGCCGGAATTGCCAATCACGTCAACTCGCTATGCAGGCCGCGTAACTGCGTGGGCGGGCAGGGGTAGCTGCTGGAATGTTCTCTTACGGATCTACCTCCGTAGCGTGAATACGAACCCGAGGAGGGCCACGATTCGTGGTGCTACACATGGGTCGAGTTCCTTGCAGATCAGATGTGGCATCTATTGCTTGAAAACGAGTGTTTCTGAAATTTGTGGCACGGGCATTCGAGTGTGCTACCTAGACATAGGATACGGTACCTGACTAACCTGGAAGAAGAGACCCAGCCGTGTCAGGACCCAGCCGAAGTTTGTGGCCACTTCCAGGTTTGCAGATCAGTATTGACTGCAACGGCTAGCATGGCACTACATACTTAAAAGTAGATAGTTCCGTACAGTGAGTGGATGGCCGGCAGATTCGGTGGTGGTGAAGATGGCTAAGAAACAAACAGTGGAGTTTACATTTAGCCTTGCACAACTCGGCATAGTGTTTCAGGGTAAGCTCGAGTCATGTGTATGCATTTATGAATCATGCTGACCGCGTCACAACGAGAAAAGATGAAGAGACACGTTTTCCAAGGCCTACATGATGATGATAATAGTCCGGACACTTGTAGTACTGGATCGTCGGCTGCGACCCCAATGATGAGTCATAGTGATTGGTCGCGACCCGCGATGCTGGCCAAGCCATGTACTGCCTTGGTGGTTGAAGCACATGGAGCAGCAGGGCAAGCAAGCAAGCTCTTGCAGGAATCACTTGCAGGATGCCTGCTTGGTCCTGCACGAGAGGCCTGAACGAGTATTCCATGTCTCCTCTCCTTCGAGTCGGCGCCGGCGTGCCGGTACAGAGTATTTTACCAGCGTTTGCACGCTGCCAGTCAAGGCCGGGGTTTGGTGGTGAGCTGGGCTCGGATTTCGGGGGCCGTCGGGAAGAAGTGGATCAGGCAGGCTTCGAAGGCGTTTGGAAGTTGTTTGTTTGGGCTCACCCACCTGCACGCTGCAACCTTGAAATCCACATACTTCCCAGCCCTGTCCGCCACGGCCGCTTTTTTCCCTAGGTCTTGGTTGCCGCGTTGCTTGATTACATGTATGCATGATGCGTATTCGCACAACCCCTAATCTTAAAGCCACATCCACTTTTGCCCGCCGAGCCCGGCGGGGGACTTGCCCTTGCTGACAGAGCAGGCGTCGTGATATCCTGCCAAAAGCAAAGCTCGCGCGTTGATGAGATCTGTTCCTGTGCGAGACGCTGCCCGTTGCGATTGAGTTGCATAGGGGCACCGGGCAGCTGGCTGGCTCTGCGGGAAACGTCGAGAACGTCGCGAACGTCGCTGGCCTTGATACGGTGCCAGCCGCGGGAGAGACGGACTTAAGAGTCTTGGCACCCCAGGAGCACGGGATTAAGGGATCTATGTTTACCGAGTACTCCGCATGTAGAGTCGTGCATCACCGCCGATTCTCCTTGCCGTCTTGGCTGCCAGTGCCCGACCTTGGACGTGCGCAGGTGTCCACCGCTGGAGCGCAGGAAAAGGAGACCGTCTCGACGGTGATGGCATCGGGGGTTGACAGGAGGGGCACGGCCTGGCAGGCCCCGCTGAATTTAGTCCTGTCCACGTTGCCCGTTGCCGTCCCGCGCAGCTGGGCTGACGACGAGGCGTTGTCAACAGTCATACGGAGTACCGAACAGGCCCCGCCTGCTGTGCATTATGCATGGGCCGCCGGCCAAAGGCGTCCCGCGCTTGTGCATGGATGGCCTGCATAATGCCGAGACCAGTCACCTATTTCGCTGCTGTCGGTGGTCTATCCCGTCTGCGCTCTTGTGCAGATCGCCGCGGTGTCGTTCGCGGTGGCCGGGGCCATGGCGGAACCGCGGGCGGATTCCATTGCCGTGCACGCCAACAAAAGTATCCGGAGAACCTCCAGGCCTGCCCATGCGCTGCGGGTCTTGCTTTATAATCCTGGGCCAGGACCGCCCCACTGCTTTTTTTCCCAGACCTGCGATGCCGCACACCATCTCGCCCACAGTCCTGCCCGCCGTATCTCGTTCCTTGCCTACGGTGTGTAGGTATTAATACTTCTCGAGCCCGTCGACACCACACTTGTTCCCTCCATCACCCTCTATCCCCGGTTCCCCACGATCATTCCTCCACGGCTAAACCAATCCCGGACCATTTCATAACACAGTAACGAGACGTCCCGCAAGTGCATCGCCGATTCCTTTCTCATCACCATCATCCAACGCCATTGGCGCATCCTGAGCTGTTCCAGCAACGCTCAGTCTCACACCCCAACACCCCCCTTTGCCCAGCATCTGCATAGACCCCAGTCAGAAACCACACATCCGGCCGAGTACACTCTTTCGCGATGGCCGACCTCCGGGATCCGGAAAAGGCGCCCGACGGCGTGCCAGAAGCAGCCTCTTCGTCGATATCTGGCTCCACCATCTCGCCAGAGGACGAACGCGAGAAAGCAAGACAGGCGAATCCCAACGGCTTTGCTAATGCCCAAGGTGGTGTCGACATTGAGCGTGCGACTGCCGACTTTGAAGAGCTCCAGCGCGAAATATCTACCTTGTCCCGCGCCAGCCGCCAGCGGAGTCGCCAGAGCCAGAGGGCCAACACCGATGTTGAGGGGGTCAATACCAGTAATACCGGTGGCAACGATTCGGACAGCACCGAGGAGCCCTTCGACCTTGAGACTTACCTCCGTGGTGGCCTGTCTGCCGAGCAAGAAGCCGGCATCAAGCCGAAGCACATTGGCGTCTACTGGAACGATTTGACGGTCAAGGGAATGAGTGGCGAGACCAACTTCGTCAAGACATTCCCAGACGCGTTCAAGGACTTTGTCGACTTTTGGACACCTCTCAAGCGCTTGCTCGGCATGCACGGCAACTTCAAGGAGGCCACCCTCCTCGACAACTTCAAGGGTGTCGTCAAGCCTGGCGAGATGGTACTTGTTCTTGGTCGACCCGGATCAGGTTGCACCACTTTCCTCAGGAACATTGCAAATCAACGGCAGGGATACACCAGCGTCTCTGGCGAGGTTCGTTTCGGTCCGTGGACCGCCGACGAGTTCAAGCAGTATCGTGGCGAGGCAGTCTACAACCAAGAGGATGACGTCCACCACGCGACGCTCAGCGTAGGGCAGACCCTCGGATTTGCGCTTGATGTTAAGAGGCCCAGCAAACTGCCTGCTGGTACCACAAAGAGCCAGTTCAAGGAGAACCTCATCTCTATGCTTCTCAAGATGTTCAACATTGAGCACACGCGTAACACCGTAGTCGGAGATGCCATCGTTCGTGGTGTGTCTGGTGGCGAGCGTAAGCGTGTCTCCATCGCTGAGATGATGATCACCAACGCCTGCATCCTGTCCTGGGACAACAGCACCCGTGGTCTAGACGCGAGTACGGCGCTCGACTTCGCCAAGTCTCTGCGCATCCAGACGAACCTCTACCAGACGTCGACCTTTGTATCCTTGTACCAAGCCTCAGAGAACATCTTCAAACAATTCGACAAAGTGCTGGTCATCGACTCTGGCAAGCAGGTCTATTTCGGACCCGCCACCGAGGCACGTGCCTATTTTGAAGGTCTTGGTTTTCTGCCTAGTCCCCGTCAGACCACCCCAGACTACGTCACCGGATGTACGGATGAGTACGAGCGCGCTTATGCAGAAGGCTATTCGCCCAAGAATGCGCCTCACAGTCCCGAGACTCTTGCCGAAGCTTTCAATAAGTCAGCTATTGCTGCTCGCCTCCACGACGAGATGGCCGAGTACAAGACGAAGCTTGAGCAGGAGTCCAGTAAGCATACCGACTTCGAGACCGCCGTCAGGGAGAGTAAGCGAGGCGGTGCTAAGCACTCCGTCTACGGTGTTGGTTTCCACCTCCAGGTCTGGGCCCTCATGAAGCGCCAGTTCGTCCTCAAGATGCAGGATAAGACCAGTCTGTCTCTCTCGTGGGTCCGCGCTATTGTCATTGCAATTGTACTCGGAACACTCTATCTCAACCTCGGTCAAACTTCGGCCAGTGCCTTCAGCAAGGGCGGCCTACTATTCATCAGTCTCCTGTTCAACGCATTCCAAGCCTTCTCTGAACTAGGCTCGACGATGGTTGGTCGGCCCATAGTCACCAAGCACAAAGCGTACGCTTTTCATCGGCCGTCTGCGCTATGGATTGCGCAGATTTTCGTAGACATGGCGTTCTCGGCCGCGCAGATCCTGGTGTTTTCTGTCATCGTCTATTTCATGGCTAACCTGACGAGGACCGCCGATGCATTCTTCACCTTCTATCTGTTGATTCTAGTTGGTAACATCGCCATGACTTTGATCTTTCGTATTATTGGCTGCCTCAGTCCCGACTTCGACTATGCCATAAAGACCGCTGTTGTCTCAATCACTGCGCTCATTTTGACGTCGGGTTATGTGATCCAGTACCAGAACCAGCAGGTGTGGCTACGCTGGATCTTCTGGATCAACCCATTGGGATTGGCGTTCGCTGCCATGATGGCCAACGAGTTCGGGTCGAGCACTCTGACTTGTTCGTCCGAGTCGCTAGTACCGTCCGGACCAGCTTACGACAACATCAGCAACCAAGTGTGCACGCTTGCTGGCTCCACACCGGGCACTACCGATGTTGTCGGTGGCGAGTACATTCGCCGGGGCTTCCAGTACGCCCCGGAGGATCTGTGGCGCAACTTTGGCATCATCATGGGTCTCATCGTCTTTTTCTTGGTGGCTAACGTTGTTCTTGGCGAATTCGTCGACTTCGGTTCAGGTGGCAACACCTTCCGTACATACGCAAAACCTACCGAGGAGCTCAAGAAGCTTAACGGCGAACTCAAGACTGCGCGACTCGAGCGGCAAAAGTCTAGAGGCGGAGTTGACGATCAGACGTCGAGCATTGACTCTGTCAGTGTCCTCACCTGGGAAGATCTCAAGTACGATGTTCCCGTCTCTGGCGGCACTCGTCGTCTCCTTAACGGCATCTATGGCTACTGCAAGCCCGGCCAGCTCACTGCACTCATGGGCGCCTCAGGCGCAGGCAAGACTACACTCCTGGATGTGCTGGCGGGGCGCAAAAGCATTGGTGTCATCTCTGGCGACGTGTTGGTTGATGGTATCAAGCCTGGCAAGGAGTTCCAGCGATCCACCTCGTACGCCGAACAACAGGATCTGCACGACCCGACCCAGACTGTGCGTGAGGCTCTGCGGTTCTCCGCTGATCTGAGGCAGCCCATGACAACGTCCCAGGAAGAGAAGTACGCCTATGTGGAAGAGATTATCGCCCTGCTTGAGATGGAAGATATTGCCGATGCCATCATTGGATTCCCCGAATTTGGCCTGGTCGTTGAGCAACGCAAGCGCTTGACGATTGGTGTTGAGCTTGCTGCCAAGCCCGAACTGCTGCTGTTCTTGGATGAGCCCACATCTGGTCTTGATAGCCAGAGTGCTTTCAACATTGTTCGTTTCTTGAAGAAGCTCGCCGGTGCTGGTCAGGCTATCCTGTGCACTATTCATCAGCCTAACGCCGCTCTGTTCGAGAATTTTGACCGCCTGCTTCTACTGCAGCGTGGTGGTCAGTGTGTCTACTTCGGCGACATTGGCAGCGACGCACATGTGCTTCGCGACTACCTCGCTCGCCACGGTGCCGTCGCTGGCGCGTCTGATAACATTGCCGAGTTTATGCTTGAGGCTGTTGGTGCTGGTAGTCGCCCTCGCTACGGCGACCGCGACTGGGCAGACATTTGGGCCGATAGCCCTGAGCTTGCTAACGTCAAGGACACCATATCTCAGCTGAAGGAGCAGCGTATGGCTGCTGCGAAGCAAATCGACCCTGCAATGCAACGCGAGTTTGCATCGCCGCCCGCTCACCAGCTTAAGATGGTCATGAAACGCATGAACATTGCTCTATGGCGTTCACCCAACTACCTCTTCACCCGTGTCTTCAATCATATCGCCATTGCCATCCTCACTGGTCTCACGTTTCTTCAGCTCGACAATTCTCGCTCCTCTTTGCAGAACAAGGTCTTTGTCATGTTCCAGATCACCGTTTTGCCTGGTCTTGTCATTCCGCAGGCTGAGGGTATGTTCATTGGCAAGCGAGCCATCTTCTACCGCGAAGCGTCCAGCAAGATGTACAGCGCTTTCACTTTCAGTATCACATTGCTCTTTGCCGAGATGCCCTACTCGGTTCTCTGCGCCGTGCTCTTCTTCTTGCCCGTCTACTACATGCCTTCCTTCCAGTACGAGAGCGCAAGGGCTGGTTATCAGTTCTTGATGATTCTGATCACGGAGTTGTTCGCGGTCACCCTTGGTCAGGTCATCGCATCGATCTCGCCATCGGCCTTCATGGCATCCCAATTCGATCCGTTCATCGTCATTACATTCGCCCTGTTCTGCGGTGTCACCATCCCATACCCGCAGATGCCCGGCTTTTGGAAGGCGTGGCTCTACCACCTGGACCCTTTCACGCGCCTCATTGGCGGTACAGTCACTACGGCTCTCGATGGTGTCCCTGTCGTCTGCAACGCCAACGAGCTGCAACTCTTCAATGCCCCCGGCGGATCTACCTGTGGCGAGTACATGGAGCCGTTCTTCAGCTCTGGTGGCCTCGGCTACATTGTCAACAATGCCACCAGCGCCTGCGAGTACTGTGCCTACAAGATTGGCAACCAGTTCTACGAGCCGCTTGGGTTCCACTTTGACAACCGCTGGAGAGACCTCGGTATCTTTATCGCCTTCCTCTTCAGCAACATGCTCATCATCATCTTAGCTGTAAGTATTTGCAACATTAGTGTGGCCCTATTCTGCCATTTTACGAGACTAACACCATCTCTTAGGGACGCTTCTTGAATTTCAACCGTCGGTAGAAAATCGAGTACCGGATTTTGAATTACGACTCACAGATTCTCACAGTCACTGTGCAATGAATTTGTAGCCTCGCACGCCGTACATGCTACAAACTAGCGGGTCCTCACCTTCTAAGGCTCTCCTTTCGTCGCCTGGGCTAGCTTTAGGAATCATCGTCGACATTATTTGAACGAAAAATGTGTTTGGGCCATTTTATGATAGAGACCCCCAGATGCCAACCACTTGATTTGATTCTTTAACGCGCCATAGACTTACATGTTGTAATAAATCACCTTGTCACGATGCATACTTTGGGAGCCATGTTTGTGTGTGTGCAAGTGCTTGCAGCTGCACGACAGTGCCACTCATGAAACAGTGAATTGGACACGGCTGATTTGCAAACCTCAACATATATTGTGCACGTCACTTGTGTGAATGGTACTTGATGTTCTGCAATGGTCAGCTGACGTAATACGGCTCGTGTGAGCCCGAATGATATATGACCAACTGGCTGGTTATATCTCCCTTCAGACAGTTGACTGCCGAGAGCTAAGTGGTCTGTTCTCCCGCGAGCCGCGCCATGGCCGCACACGCCTACTTGGGCAGAAGAGGCGATCGCTCGGGTGCAGTGGCACCACTACGTTGCGGGCATGAGCGTGGGTTTGGAGTCGTTGGAGTTTTGCGGGCGCCAAGGGCAGGCGGGAACGGGTGCCCGGGATCGCAAGTGAGGCTGGGGGTTGGCTCAACTCTGAAGGAGATAGCTCGTCCGACTCTATGGGCGGTGAGCCGGGTTATCATCCGGAGATTGTTTGTTGTTATGTTGCAGAAATGCACCCTGGTACCTTGCTTCCGCTGAGCTAGTCCATGGCCGAGACTCTTTTCTTGGGTGGGTTCTGTTCCTTTTCATCTCTTCCCTTTCTGTCCTGTCATACTTGTTTTTTACCATTACTTTCCTGACAACAAATTACCTATTCGTGTGGCTACAATGTTACACGTCCTGGTTCAGTTGATCACCGCTTTAGCATGATAGGCGGAATACGTGTCTCACAGCACGCTGCCGTCGGCACGCGTGTCAGTGAAGGATCCGATTCAGGCACGGGATTGTTACCTGCTGTTTGCGGACAGGTCGAGATGGTGCCAGCCAATCATTGGCATGTCCGCTCGTGGTGGAGGGATCGAGAAGGATTCGGTGAACAGGGGGGGCACCCGAGTTATGAAAGGGACCCCTGTGGGTTTTCCTTCTTTCCGAGCCGCCTAGCTTACTGACGCTGCAACGTTGCTGCTAGAGGGACTCCGGCACTTCTCGCCCTTGCATCCCTGCTTTCCCACGGAATAGTGCCGGTACGGCATGGAGCATGACGACACGGCAGCTTTACTTGGCCCTCTTGTAGCAGGATGTGCTTGCTTGCTTGCTTTGCTTGCTTGCTTGCCAAGCACGCCGGCGAGTCTTGGATGAGGAGATTTGCTGAAGCTTTGTCCAGGTTGCTCGCAAAAGGATCGTGAGGTCTGTCGACGAGCCTGTTCCCTGGACGGGGTGCTGGCCACGAGTCGAGAGACGTCCGGGCAGGGTAGCAACGACAACAGGCTGCATGCCATCCAGGTGATCCATCGTCTCATGGCACGATAGAGTAGTCCAAGATGGCTACTCTAGGAAGGTTTCTCGACGACATGGTACACTCACGGCCGGAAGTATCATCGGCAGAACGGCCGTCAGTCCTGCGTGCCTGCTCGTGTTCTCCTCGAGTATATAAGATGGGCCTTGGACCTGTATCATGTTTTCTCTGGCTCTCTACTCACCACCGCCAGCAAGCTCACATCAAACATCACAGCCACTTCCACCATCACCCTCTCCATCTTCCCGCTGCACAATAAAAACAACAACAACACTAGAACCATCCCATTCAGCTCCCCCTTCAAAACCTCGCCAACATGGTCTCCATCACCAACCTCTTCCTCGCCGCGGCCTCGACCGCCCTCTTCGCCGCCACCGGCGCCTCGGCCTACAACGGGCAGGCGACCTACTACGCACCGGGGCTCGGCGCGTGCGGCAAGACGCACGGCGCTAACGACCTCATCGCCGCCGTGTCGGCCAGCCTCTTCACGACGGCCAACCCCAACAAGGACCCGATCTGCGGCCGCAAGGCCAAGATCACGCGCGGCAGCAAGTCCGTCACCGTCACCATCGTCGACAAGTGCCCCAGCTGCCCCAAGGCCAACATCGACCTGAGCCCTGCCGCGTTCAAGAAACTGGGAACCCTGGCCGAGGGACGCATCAGTGTCAAGTGGAACCTCGTCTAAGAGGGGGTTCTCTCTCTCTCTCTCTCTCTATCTTTCGTGCTAGTATTGGCTCTCTCGCTGGCATGCCTTTAAGATGGGGTACTGCGTAGGATGGTGAAAGGGGTGATGGTGGAGGAAAGGGAGGATCGTGGCGATGAAGGACGCCGAGCCGGGCACGCCGGGGGGGATGAGATTATATGGCTACTTCTTTCAGAGGACTCATGAGAGTCATACCGGACATGGACTTTGAGGCGTGATCTGGGCCAGGGGGTTGGGAGGTGTTTCTCTTCTTGCATACATATTTTACACACATACGCCACAACAAAATTTGACAACGCATGTTTGCCAAAAAACCAATCTACTCATTGCGTTTATCTCTGCCTCGATACCTTATGTTTTGCTCGTGCTGTTGGTAAAAGAACGAGTGGCTCTTATTATTGCTGAGAGGTTTCTCTAGAGAACATGGTTTTCTTTAAGTTATTGGTGCTAAACTTCAAGCTCAAGGTCGACAGAGGAGAAGATCAAGAGGGGGAAATAGACAACTAATGCAGCATCATGCTTAATTATCGACCCGGAGCGACTCTGCAGGATAAAAAGCACGAGAATTCGCAATATCTTGGGCGAGCTATTTCGGGAGGACAGTCATAACGCGATACTTAAACTAAGTTCTAGTCATTACATCCCACCGATCTGATACAAGCACCGTGAGTGACACTTTAGCGAAAACACCCCTTTCAGAAAACACAAACTCGCCAAATCTGTGTCTTTGCGTTCCCTCCTTGCCGTTACGCCGACAGCGCCGCGTCCCGGACCCGCTCCAGCTCGGTCATTTTGTCAAAGACGGCCGTCGACAGCTCGAGCCTCTCGCCCATCCACAGCGCTCGCTCCGTGTGGTTCCTCAGCTCGCGGCGCCCTTCGTCCTCGTCCTCGCCCTCACCCCCGGCCGCCGAGGGCGGCAGCGTGTTGGGGTGGACCAGCGCGGACAGCGGGCCGCGCCATATGGCGAGCCAGGGCACAAAGGCGCCAAACTGCGCGGGCGTGTGCAGGTTCACCTCGAACATGGCCGCTGGGTGCGGGCCGATAGGCTCGGTCCAGAAGCGGTAGATGCGGAGCTCGGGGACTGTATTTTTCATGAGAACATTAGACATTCTGAAGGGGGAACTTTGTGAACTCATCGTCATGGTTCCATGGAGTGTGAGAGGAAAAGAAAGCAAAACAAGGGGTGCAAGGCCACTCACACTCTCGCCGGATGCGCTCCCAGAGCTGGCGTGCGTACTGGGCCTGCTCCTCGTCCGTGGAGTCGTAGTAGATGTGGACGTCACTAGATGGAGGGGGCAGTGCCGGCCGGGCCAAATAGTCAGCCCTGCAGTCTTTATCGGGGTGGTCAAGTGTCTCGGTCGATGATGACCAGGGGCTCCAAACAAAGACTTACAACCCCGCGGATCCCGTTGTCCAGCGGCGCGGCGAAGGCGTCGTACGCGGTGCTCAGCTTGTTGGCGGGCGGGTTGACGTAGCTCTTGCCGTCGGCGGCCTTGTCCTCGGGCAGCGGCGCGAGGCCGGCATACTCCGGACCCGACAGGGGCGCCGGGTAGGCGCTCACCGGGCGAGTCGGAACTGGTGTGAGTGCTGGCATTTTTTTTAAGATGTCGTCGTCTTCGTTGTCGTTTGGAGATGTGGCCGCTGGGTCCTCTCTTTAAAGTTATGTCTAAGCGTAGCGGGGCGAGTGAGGTCTAGGTAAACGGCCAAACCAGTCTTGAGTTGCTAAGCTTGAGTCCAAACAGTGACTTGCTTCTCAATCCTCGGTGCCTGATTTGTAATTCGGAACACATACAAGCTCATGACAAAGCGCGGCAGTGTTCCGGGATTCCGATCCGCTGTCCCGCATGATTTCCCCCGCTTACTGCCGAATCTCGGAGCCGAACCCAACAACCAAGCACTTACCAACATATCTCAGGACGTTGGTAAGAAACGGCCAACACCACGATAGGAGCCATATGGAGCAGCGGACGAGTGCCAGGTGATGAACGCTGGCATGCTTACCTGAACCAGGCAGCCACGTGCCTCCAAGACCTCAGGCACCCGCCAAGAGCCATCATTCTTGCACCCTGCGAACTTAAATGCGGCGCCCAAGGGGTGGTCCAGCTAGGTCGTTCTTACGGCCCTCTTCCAAGCCGAAACTTTGTATAACTCTGGAGGTCCCTCCTCCTCCTCCTCCTCCTTCCTTGTCAGGGTTCGACCTTCGTATCATCTAGCCCACAATTGTTTGAATAGGACCGCTTACAAGGAGTCAATGTACACCGTTTTCACGTGCCAGAAACGAGAACACGCACATCACTCTAGTCTCCCCAGGACCGGACCGCGATTGTGCACGCGCAAAACAAGACGGCGTGGTATCTCCGGATCTGGCCGCCCCGTGGAGAGAAGAAATGTCCATAGCTACTACCTCGAAGAACACAAATCCGTAACACCCTCAGAGCAGCAGTAAGTTCCAGGGTGCGCGATAACTTACAGAGGATGTGAGAATCAGTAAATTCCCCAACGGCGAAGGGAAAAGTTCGAATCTTGCACGTACGAACCCCGATGGAGGTGTGATGATACGTATCTTTCTACGCTTCTAGAATATGCCAGTGCGTCCCTTTAGAGTGCTTTGAGACATATTTCGCTTCAACTTATTAAACCCTTTCCCCAACCCTTTCAGAAAGGAGGCCTGCTGATATCGTCTCGTCCAGGCTGGGTTTTCCTTGCTCTCCCATGAGGTCCTTGGCGAAAAACCAGAATTATCTCCCTACCAGTATGCTATTACTCATCATTCGGAACTGCCGCATTTGAACCGTTTTGAAGCTGAAGACTGGAAAAGCTTGTTGCACAATTCTGGTCGCTTCCGACGATGGCGGCGGCCGTACGCCTCCCCACACAGCAACACGGCGTATGACATGTTACCACCACCCCTTCCTCTTGACCGCAGCGTGAAAAGCTTGTAAGTCCGTCTGGCCGTAAGTTCGTCCGCCCGCCCGAGCCACGCGCCGGAAATTCACTCCGAACGGCTCGCGGACATGCCGCCTGGTCACTCAGTAGGTGGCGGACTTCCCGAAGCCATTCTTCCGCCCTCCTCCTCCTCCTCCGCCCAGTTTGGAGCTGTCGGTGACGTAGATAGCGCTCCCTTGGCCCCCCAAAGGACCTGGAACTAATGCAGCCCAGAGAGAGAAATACGGCGTGCTTGCGCTTGCCTCGCAAGTAGGGGACAAAAAATGTGGGTCGGCTTAGAATGGCAGACATATGTCCCTGTGCACTAAGCCAACTCATATTTTGTGCCCCTTACTTGCCTCGCTTGCCTCGTAACGCTTGCTTTCGTGGTGCTCATCAGTGTAGTCATCTTTGGAACGAGAGGACACTGCGAAGCTACATCATCCCGCGTCGAAACTACTAAACCACTCCTTTTAGCCTCGGCACTTGTGGGAAAGCGGGCGGCGACGGCAAAGTCACACACACACGGCTCACGGGGCGGGCGGAGTGTCGCAAAGGAATGAGAAGGAATAACCGCGGCGGATTTTATGGAGGTAAGGTTGGCGGATTAGTCATGATTAAGTGCCGAGGCGGTCTGCAGATTAACTCGAGCATTCTGACTTGTTGGTGCTGCCCAAAATGCGCGAGTTAATTTGCAGACCGCCTCGAGTGGCACAAAGATTGTACAATTCTCATGCAGCACCTTGAGGCTCAAACTCCCGATACTGCGGTGTTTGCACATGGTTACCTTGATGAGGTGGGGTTGTTAATTAGCTGCACCTCACTTTGTTTGTTTGTTGTGGCTGTTTCGCTTCTTGCTTCCCCAGGCTGTTTTCCACCTTCCCGCCGCCGCGTGGGTGTTTGCGGTGATTTCGATGGCGCGCATCAGCACATGGCTGTGGCGAGTCATGACATGCGCGGTTACTGTCGTGCACGCTCGACTGACATCATCAGCCCGTCCGGTATGATGCACCCGCCAATCGCCATGCGGTTTCTCGCGGCGATGCGATGCTTGGCTTTCGTCGTCAACGAGCAATGCGGTTAGGCTGCGATGCCAGATGTCCCCCAATGCGGTCGGTAGAGAAAGAATGGCCATTGTGCACACTGCTGCGTCGTTGTGCGCCACTGCGGTGGGCAGCAATTGAGAATGGTTGCAGTGCGGCAGAGCCAGACTCTCTATCTGGACGTACTTGGCTTGTATGTTTTCAGTGTCAGGGGCCCAAAGGGGTCTTTGCTAACGTCTGACAGTTGTTGCATGATACAAATAAGATATGTCGGTGCCAGGGCTGCTGCCCCCGACCCGACGGGTCATGTAAATGTTCGGATTCCCCATCGTTCTGGCATGTGCTGCGGACTCTTCTGTGTGCGTCGATTGGCTTGGAACCCGAAGCGGCTCTGGCAATCCTGGCATGTGCGGGCAGATCCACCCTAGTGGTGTGGGACGTTGGAAATTGCGTCCTGGGGGTCGTATCGAGTTACGGTTTTACGAGTCCGGACACGAGCTGCAGAAGGCGAGACGCTTTCCCTCCCATAGCTGTTATGCAGTGCCTAACGAGCCTGCACGCTTAGCGTCACGACAAGACTTTCGGCCGAAAACACGCCTTGCACAGTCCAAAGTACGGCCGTCACAATCGGCCTTACTTGGCTGGACAGTTGGCTGGCTGGAGAGAGCGGTGGTGCGGACAGTCGGGCAGTTTTGAATTCCGAGAGTCGCAGAGGATGGGTGGAGACAGACCGGCCTTGCCAACCAGAAGGCGTGCTTGGTGGCCCCGTCAGCGACTCGGCATCATCACTACCCTGGTCCGTCATCTTACTTGCGGTCATGATTTACCAGTGCGGCGGAGAGGCTCAACGAGGCTCGCGAGGCATCCATTTGCGGGCATCCATTTGGGGGCATCCGAATCCGAGGGCTAGCACTGGCAGAGCCTCACAGGCGGGTCTTTGACTTGCCCTGAGCCGCAACGCCAGGCACACTCAATCAGTATCGCTGCTGTGTCGGTGCAGTCTCGGAGCATGGAGCGGTCGGGTGCCTGATGAGACTTCAACAAGTGCGTCGCGTATCTGACCAACAGTGGAGCATTTGTGACCATCCTGAGGCAGCCGCTCTAATGAGTTGCTCCGTTGCATACTCCGTAGCTCGCCTCGGCTCGACGCAGTCGGGTACTCGACGGAGCACCTACTCCAGGCACCGTACCGCGCAGGTAGTCCCACCTGCATTTGCAGACCTGTCGGAGCCAACAGGACCCGACCAAGCACATTGATTCTGCGCCACCAAAGATACGGAGTACTGCCATACGAAACCGAGCGGCCAGCCAACCTTTGCGGTATGGGACCTTTTGCGACACGCCTTGCTCGCTTCCTCCTTTCCTGCTGCGTGCCTTCCTAGAACTATGTAAAGCGCCCCGTCGCGCCACGCACATCAGCATTGCTATTACACCCGTGTCCATACGCTGCACCCAACCTGTTTGAACATCCCACCCTTCTGCACGGTTCGCCATCAACCACCACCCCGCAACATCACCACACACTGCTGCACTGCCTTTTCCCACGGCACTCGCTGTGCTCAGCGGCCCGGCCATAAAACATGGCCTTCGTCGGCAGCACGGCCTTTTCGGCCTACGACCGCACAGAGAAATCAGCCGGTTCTCCTCTCGCCCGCCACCCCTCTGAACAGCATGCCATCGACGAGGCAGCCGCCGGCCACGCCCGCCCAAACTCTGGCGACGAAACACAGGTAGAAGGAGACGACTCCGAGCTCGAGCGCAGGGAATCCATTGTGCACGACCTTGCCCGGCGCTATACTTCACACTCCCACCATGCCGGTACCGCCAACCCCTTCCTCGACACCGCCGACGACTCTCCCTTGAACCCAGCCTCCAGCAACTTCAACGCCCGGGCATGGGCCAAAGCCTTTGTCGCCATGTCCGAGACCAGTGGAGGTACTGGATTCAAGTCTGCAGGCGTCTGCTACCAGAACCTCAATGTCCACGGCTTTGGTCAGACCACCGACTACCAGAAGAGTGTTGGAAACGTCTTCCTCGAAGGTCTCAACCTCACCCGCAAGCTGTTTGGCCTGAGCAAGCCCACAAAGATTGACATTCTGCGCAACTTTGACGGCCTGGTGCGCAAGGGCGAGATGCTTGTTGTCCTGGGTCCTCCCGGATCAGGTTGCTCGACTTTCCTCAAGACCATCTCTGGCGAGACTAACGGTATCTACATCGACGAAAAGTCGTACTTCAATTACCAGGGAATCGCCGCCGAGGAAATGCACAGCCAGCACCGCGGTGAGGCAATCTACACAGCAGAGGTCGATGTCCATTTTCCCATGTTGACTGTCGGCGACACACTGTCCTTCGCCGCCAGGGCCCGCGCCCCACGCACGCTTCCCGATGGCGTCGACCGCGACACATATGCCGAGCACCTCCGAGACACTACCATGGCCATGTTCGGCATTTCGCACACAGTCAACACTCGCGTTGGCAACGAGTATGTTCGCGGCGTGTCTGGAGGTGAGCGGAAACGTGTAACCATTTCCGAGGCGGCCCTCAGCAGGGCGCCGCTTCAGTGCTGGGACAACAGCACCAGAGGTCTTGACAGCGCCAACGCCATCGAGTTCTGCAAGACGCTGCGAACCCAGACCGAGCTTTTTGGTACCACTGCCTGTGTCTCGATCTACCAGGCGCCACAGACCGCGTACGACTTCTTTGACAAGGCCCTCGTGCTGTACGAGGGACGTCAGATCTTTTTCGGGCATGCCGGCGCTGCAAAGCAGTACTTTATCAACCTTGGCTTCGAGTGCCCCGCGCGCCAGACTACTCCCGACTTTCTCACCTCGATGACGAGCCCGCTGGAGCGAGTCATTCGCGAAGGGTACAAGGGACGCACTCCTCGCACACCTGATGACTTTGCCAAGGCGTGGCGGGAGTCCGCAGAGTACAAGGCTCTACAAGACGAGATCGAGTCCTATAAGAACGAGCACCCCATCGGCGGACCTGATGCGCTGGCCTTCCGTACTGCCAAGCGTGAGCAGCAGGCCAAGGCTCAGAGAGCCAAGTCGCCGTACACTCTATCTTTCGGACAACAGGTCAAGCTTTGCCTGTGGCGTGGATTCCGCCGACTCATTGGCGACCCCAGCTTGACCGTTGGCGCGCTGATCGGCAACGCCATCATGGCACTGATCATTGGCAGCGTTTTCTACAACCTTCAGCTCACGACCGCCAGTTTCTTCCAGCGCGGCGCGCTGCTCTTCTTCGCCTGTCTCATGAACGCCTTCGCCAGTGCATTAGAAATCCTAACGCTCTACTCTCAACGCCCCATTGTCGAAAAGCACAGCCGCTATGCTCTGTACCACCCAGCCGCAGAAGCTGTTGCGTCAATGATTACGGATCTACCTTACAAGATTGCCAACACCCTTGTCTTTAATCTGGTTCTGTACTTCATGACTAACCTCCGGAGAGAGCCTGGAGCGTTCTTCTTCTTCTTGTTCCTGTCCTTCATCACCGTCCTGGTTATGAGTATGATCTTCCGTACCATCGCCTCCGGCTCCCGAACTCTGTCGCAAGCCATGGTACCGGCTGCCATCCTCATTCTCGATCTCATCATCTTCACCGGATTTGTCATTCCGATCGCTTATATGCCCGCATGGTGCCGCTGGCTCAACTATGTTGACCCTCTGGCGTACTCGTTCGAATCATTTATGATCAACGAGTTTGTCGGAAGACAGTACGAGTGTAACCAGTTCGTCCCGAGCCTTCTAGTCCCTGGCTACCAAGATGTGCCCGTCGAAAATCGCGCCTGTAGCGCCATTGGCAGCGTGCCTGGCCAGTCATACGTTGATGGAGAAGTGTACATCGCAAGTGCATACCAGTATATGGCCGCGCACAAGTGGCGCAACGTTGGCATTATATTTGGCTTCATTTGTTTCTCGCTCATGACCTACATGGTCGCCGCAGAGCTTGTGTCCGAGCAGAAGTCCAAGGGTGAGGTCCTCGTCTTCCGCCGCGGTCACAAGCCTGCACAGTTTAAGGAGAGCAAGGGCGACGACGAGGAAGGCGCCAAGGTCGGGCCTGTCGTTACCAACGCTAGCAGAGCTCGTGCCGACCGAGGAGGAGCCAACATCCAGTCCAGCGAGAGTGTCTTCCACTGGAATGATGTCTGCTACGATGTGAAAATCAAGAAGGAGAACCGCCGCATTCTGGACCACGTTGATGGTTGGGTCAAGCCTGGTACCCTGACAGCCCTCATGGGTGTTTCGGGAGCAGGCAAGACGACCCTGCTGGATGCCCTCGCCAGCCGTATAACAATGGGCGTGATCACCGGCGAGATGCTCGTGGATGGCAAGCTTCGGGACAATTCTTTCCAGCGCAAGACCGGCTATGTTCAGCAGCAGGATCTTCACCTTTCGACTTCGACTGTGCGTGAGGCACTCAACTTCTCTGCCCTACTCCGCCAGGCCGATGACATCCCTCGCGAAGAGAAACTTGCATATGTTGACGAGGTCATCAAGCTGCTCGACATGGAGGAATATGCCGACGCCGTCGTTGGTGTTCTTGGCGAAGGTCTTAACGTTGAGCAGCGCAAGCGTCTGACTATCGGTGTCGAATTGGCTGCCAAGCCGCCTTTGTTGCTCTTTGTTGATGAGCCGACCTCCGGTCTCGACTCGCAGACGTCTTGGGCTATCCTCGATCTCCTCGAGAAGCTAACCAAGAGTGGTCAAGCTATTCTCTGTACCATCCATCAGCCTTCTGCCATGCTCTTTCAGCGCTTCGATCGTCTCCTCTTCCTTGCAAAGGGCGGTAGAACAGTCTACTTTGGAGACATTGGCGAGAACTCAAAGACCATGACCAAGTACTTTGAGCACCATGGCGCACCCGCTTGCCCCACTGATGCTAATCCTGCCGAATGGATGCTTGACGCGATCGGTGCAGCTCCTGGCAGCCACACTGACGTCGACTGGCACCAGACTTGGCGTGACAGCGAAGAGTTCGCTGCGGTGCAAGCCGAACTGCAGCGCCTAAAGGATGATGCTCCGGATGGCTCTCCAGCGACCGAAGACGACCTGTCGTACCGCGAGCATGCCGCACCTTTCTCCAAGCAGCTCCGTATCGTCACCCACCGTGTCTTCCAGCAATATTGGCGCACTCCCTCGTACATATACTCCAAAGCTGCACTCTGCATCTCCGTGGCCCTTTTCATTGGTCTTGTGTTCTTGAACGCACCCAACACCCAGCAAGGTCTACAGAACCAGATGTTTGCCATTTTCAACATCCTCACGGTTTTCGGCCAGCTCGTGCAGCAGACGATGCCTTACTTTGTGATTCAGAGAGATCTCTACGAGGTCCGCGAGCGTCCATCAAAGGTTTACGGCTGGAAGGTCTTCATGCTGTCTCAGATCATTGTCGAGATCCCCTGGAATTCCCTGATGGCTGTATTCATGTTTATCTGCTGGTACTACCCGGTCGGCCTCCACAGGAATGCCATTATAGCTGGCGCAGAGCACGAACGTGGTGCCCTAGCATTCCTCTTCATCTGGGTGTTCCTCATCTTCACGTCAACCTTTACCGATATGATCATTGCCGCTTTCGAGACTGCAGAGGCTGGCGGCAACATTGCCAATTTGCTCTTCTCGCTCTGCCTGATCTTCTGTGGCGTCCTTGCTGGTCAGGACACTCTCCCTCGCTTCTGGATCTTCATGTACCGGATCAGCCCTTTCACATACCTCGTGTCGGGACTGTTGTCGACTTCGGTCGCTGGCGTGCCCGTCGTTTGTGCCGAGAACGAGTATGTGCGGTTCAACCCTCCATCAGGTTCGACCTGCCTCGAGTACATGGGGCCTTACCTGCAGCAGGCCGGAGGCTCGCTACTGAATGGTCAGGATACCTCGAACTGCACCTATTGCCAGCTCACCGAGTCAGACGCATTCCTGGCAGCTGTCAACATCAGATATGGTAAGTCAATTAGTCATCCCACTGCAAATGAGGTGTACCCTGCTAACGAAACTACAGCTGATCGGTGGCGGAACTTTGGTATCGTCTGGGTGTTTGTCGTCTTCAACATCTGTGGCGCTCTCTTCCTCTACTGGCTCACCCGTGTGCCCAAGAACACGAAGGCCGCCGAGCCTACCAAGAATAGCGAGAAGGGTGAGAAGAGTGCGGGCGTGGCTGCCAAGGAAGCTTCCAGAGAAAAGACGGCAGACTCATCCGACAGCAACAATAATGGCAAGGTCATTTCTTAGTTGCGCCTGTGGCAGATTATTATCTTTTCAACTCCTTTATAGCGATTCGCGCAGGCATATACGCCACACGCTGTCTTTTAGTCGATTTGGCACATCTTCCTCTTTTTAGACTATTATGTATTCACAGCAAGGTATATGAGGCGGGGGTTTTTATAGAATTTCAAGTGAAGCTTGCAAAAAGCTGGGTCCTATTGAACGAATCAACATTTATAAATACAAGTTCAAACAGTTAATACATATTCTCGAGACATGGTTTTCCACCGGCCGGACAATGTGCCTACCTGACCTATGTGCTTTCCGTGTTTATTTCTTGGGAGTGGCACAGGTTTCTGTTTGAACAGAACAGGAGCCCTATTGTGGCGCTGTACTGCTTTAATAATATTGATCCATCTCTTTCAGCTGCCCAAGACAGAGAGGCGGCGGAGAAGAAGAAGAAGAATATTTCGGGTTTTTTTATTCTTTTGGGCAGGCAAAACTGGAGAGACATGTCAAATAGGTGATGGCATAAAGGGCCCTCTGTTGGCTGCTGCACTAGAGCTAGCGTCTCGTCTAATGCCCTCACCCGGCCACGTGCTCATTAAAGTGGACGGATGCACTTGCCATCGTTCATGGGGTGATATATATATATACCGTTTCTTGTCTGCTGTCTGTTGAAATAATAATTACCAGAGCAATGCCGAATAAACAAGATGTGCCAGTGGTTCTCCGAACTTGCAACCGCAAAAAAAAAAAAGCCCCTACCCTTCCTCCCCCGCCCCCGGAACGCCGCATTGGTCAATCACCAAAGCTCCTTGCAGACGGACGGCACTGAAACCGCCTCCGAAACCTTGCAATGTTCACCAATTCATTCTCCCATCATCGCAACCCTGCTGCCCCTTTCGGACCAGAGTTAAGCCGCGTGGTGATTCTGGCCATGGACGAATGCGGCGAGCAGGCGGCTCAGCAAACTAATGCAATATATAACAAAACTACGCCCTCAGTCGCAGCCGGCCTAACCTCTCCTCGTTCTCGTAAATGTCATACACGTCCAGTTTTATGCCGATGACGCGGGCCTCGAAGATCTCGAAGAGCTGGACCGTCGCGGTCACAAACTCAGAGACACTACATGGGCAGGACACAGGTTAGCTGGTTGGGTCCTAAAGCAACAAATCACGCGGCCGCACAAGAGCAAGAGCAAGCAGGTGGACGTACATGAGCACAGCGATGGGCGTGATTGTCGGTGCCCACAGGCCAATGTAGTGACTCCCCCACCAGGGGTCCATGCCCGTCGTGGACCAGATGAGCAGGGACATTGTGGGGATGGTGAGGAGCAGGTCGAAGAGAGAGACCTGGACGCGCTTCATGCGGCGGCGCTTGTCAGCGTCGGCCTCGTCGGGCCCGCCAAAGGAGACAATGGTGTAGCCGTTGACGGTGATGTTGACCGGGGGCATGCCAAAGGTGCGGCGGGGACTGGGCCAGTAGGCATAGCCGAGGATGCTGGCGCCGGCGACGAGCAGGTTCCAGACGAAGAGGATCCAGCAGAGGGAGAAGAGGACCTTGTGCTCCCAGACCCACCAGCCGGCGTCGACGGTCTGGTGTATGCGGGTGACGGTGACGCAGCCGACGATGGCGCTGGCGAGGCGGAAGAGGGCGACGAGGGGGACGCCGAGCTGGAGGGAGCGCTCGCTCTCGAGCTTGCACTTTTCGCACTTTTCCGATTGCTTTTCGAGCATTGTGTCGGTCGAGGAGCGGTCGCTGGCGGAGAGAGGACTGCGGGGGCTCCTCGGGCGCGGGGACGACATGGCTGGCGGTTGGGGTGCGGGCGCGGTGCGAGAGGCTGAAGTGGCGATGGGGATCAAGGGTGGACCGTCGAGGCGGGCGAGCACGGGGGCTACCGGTAGGACTCGAAAGCCGAGGTCTGGGTGCCGTGCATGCGCATACAGGTGGTGTATCCGGCCAAGCAGAGGGCGCGCGAGAAGGGGTGGCGACGGCGGCGGCGGCGGCGGCGGCGGCGACGTTGAGGTTGTGGTGTGGGCGAGGGGAGCAAGAAGGAGGAGGTGAGGTGCGGCGGCGAGGTGCAAAGGCGGAGAGGCTGGAGGCACTGGACAGACGGTGGGTGGAGAGTCGGGCTGACGGGGACGCCAGGGCGACCGTAAGTGTACGGAGCACTGCTGCAGCAGCAGGCAGGCAGGCACTTGCTGGTGGTCGAGGTAATTAGGAAATTGGCACAGCCGGCCGGGGCCCGCGGCCGGGCCAGGGGTTGGCATTACCCAATTGCAACAACGGCCGCCCTCGTCCTCGCCCTCGTCCTCGCCCAGGCCCTCGACTACTACCACTCTGCATTTCCTGGCCGCGGGCCCTGGGCTGCACACATGGCCAACGGGTGGCCGACCATGCCGGTTCAAGCAGGCGCGCCGTCGAGGCGGCCGGGCTAGCGGGCAGCAGCAGCAGCAGCAGCAGCAGCAGCAGCAGCAGCAGCAGCAGCTCGGGGAGGGCGGGGAAGCAGGCACGGGGAAATGGGACATGGGACATGGGAAAAGGGAAAGGGAAAAGGGAAGGGAAAAGGAGTGCTGCTGGGCTGGGCGGCGGGGCTGTTCTTGGCCGCCCCCCCGTCTGTCAACAGCTCAATCTCGTCAGCTCCCCGTGCTAAAAATACGCTGCCGAGCACGGTCGGCTGATGCGAAAGAAAAGGAGGCTCTTCCCCACCCCATCTGAACCAAGGGTTCCAGGTTCCCATCCAAGGGCTCCCACTGCCGGCAGCCGAGATGCAGATGGCTCGACGCTTAGTCACAATCGCGCGCTCTCGTTCCTGCCCAACGTCACCAGCTGCAAGTCGCTTATGCAGCCACCACTTGCAGCTGCTCTTCGCTTCCAACGCTGTCTAACACTGTTTAGCGCCTATGATGGCTCCTCGCCAGAGTGTCCTACTACCGCGCGGGAGCAGCGTCGACGCCGTCAACACTGCCTGGCTGTCGACTACATAAAGGATGGCCAGGCCTCGCCCAACACCATCACCACACCACCACCTCAACAAAGATACCCGCCAGCAGTCCAGCAGTCCAGATGTCCATGAACCGCGTCCAGGTCGACTCGTGGGCTGAGGGCCCGCGCTACGTTGTTGCCGATCGGCCTCCGGCGCCGGCCTCTGACGAGCTGCAGCTCCGCGTCTTGGCCGCCGGGCTCCACCTCGTCGTCCGCGCCCGCGCCACCGGCACGCACTACTCGGCACACGACCTGCCCCATGTCCCCGGCGTCGACTGTGTCGCCCGCCACGATGCCACCGGCCAGCTCTACTACTGCTCCAAGATCGCCTCCGACTTTGGCACTTTTGCCGACTACATCAACATTGCAAGGGCCAATGCCGTCGCCCTTCCCGCCCATGTCGACCCCGTCGCCTTTGCCGCCTCCTACAACCCGGCCATGAGCAGCTGGATGGCCATCACCCAGCGCACCGCTGACCTGCCCGCCAACTACTCGGTCCTCATCATCGGTGCCACCAGTGCCAGCGGCCGCATGGCTGTCCACGCCGCAAAGGCCCTGGGCGCCGCCACCGTTACCGGCATTGCCCGCAACGCCGACGCCCTCGCCAAGGTGCAAGGGCTCGACCAGCGCATCGTCCAAGCCAGCTCGGTCCAGGACACGGACCTGTCCCAGCTCGATTGCGACCTGATCCTCGACTACGTCTACGGCGACGTCGCCCTGCATGTGCTCAGCTCTCTCAAGCCTGGCAAGCCCGTGCAGTATGTCCAGATCGGAAGTCTCGGCCAGACCGACATTGCCCTGCCCTCCGCCATACTCAGGTCCAAAGACGTCACGCTCCGCGGTGCTGGGCCCGGTGCCTGGAGCCTCCGGGCAGCGCAGGTTGAGATGCCCAAGCTGGTCGCTGCCCTGGCCGGGTGGGAGCTGCTCGACGCGAAAGCGCTGCCGATGAAGGACATTCGGCAGATCTGGAACGACCACACGCTGGCTGGTGCCGGGAGGCTTGTCGTCCAGCCGTGAGCGCGGCCGTAATTTCAGGCAGTGTCACTGCAGCGGTTTGTCAAGTTGACTAGCACTGATAGGACCAAACTTACAATCACGAGGCCCCGTGCCCCGTTCTTGGTAATAAGACGCATCCTCCTACGTGAATGGCAGCATGCGCAGACACTGCACCTTGGCCACGTTCTAAATATGACCTCCATGATTTCCCGGGTTCACTTTTGCTCAAATTACAGGAAGCCCAAGACGACCGACCCCCAACCCTGCCCGGTTCCAGCCTCACGCCCAGCCTCAATCATAACTTGATCAATGAACAGACCCGAAAAGTAGCAAAGGGAAAAGTGAAAAGGACAAAGAATCCCCCCTCCCTTGCCCACCTTTCTTCACCCCTCACTGCTGCTGCTGCCGGAATATCCTTGACGAGCACCACCCCTTCTTCGTCATCGTTCATGACAAGCCTAAACCCTACGCGCTCGTAGAACGCCAGGACCTTGCGGTTCTCAGGGCTTACGCCGATCCAGATGCCCGAGCCGTAGTCCACCTGCTCCTCTTCCCCGCCGTCAGCCTGAGCGCCGGTAGCAGAAGCAGCCTGGACGACGCTCTCGACGAACCGGTCAATCAGCTTCCTGCCCCAACCCCTCCCCTGGGCCTCGGGCAGCAGATCAATGTGCATCATGGCGCGGTAGCTCGACAGCGGGCGCTGCTGCTGCTGCTGGTGCTGCAGCAGCGTGGGCTTTGTGAACACCGGGTGTCCGAGCAGCAGGTCCCCTCGGAAGGCGAGCTGCTCCAGGGCCCGCGGGTTCGTGACCATCCTCTGCCGCTCTCCTTGCCCGCCGCCGCCCCTGTCACCACCACCACCTCCGCCGCCGCCGCCGCCAGCGGGACCATCCACTCCACCCTCGCACCCCGGACGAACCCGCGCCTCTCGTGCTCCGGGCTCGCCACGCCGCCGCTGTTGTCCCGGAGCAGCACGTCGTCGACGTACCGCGCGTACGCGCGCCTCATGGCGAGCACGTCCGGGCAGCCTATGCAGTAGCCGACCACCTTTCCATTGTCACTGCCCTTGTCCTTGTCCTTGTCCCTTCCGTCAACACCGCGGGCCTCATCGTCGTTGTCGTTGTCGTTGTCGTTGTCGTTGCCGTCTTGGCTGTCGACGAGGACGTGGCACGTCCCCGGCGACAGGTACGTGAACTGGTGGGTCCAGACGTACGGCGCGAGGAGCCGGACGCGCGGGTCCGGGGCGTCCTGGAGGGACGGGGGCAGGGTTGCGCGGCACTAATTGGTGGATGGGCGACGATGATGATGCCCCTATATATCAGTACACTGAGTTTTGTTCATTTCTGGATGCGGAAGAGAAGAAGGGGGGAAAGACCGTGGAAGACAAGAAAAAAAATTGGACTGAACCAGAAAAAGACCAAGAAACAACCAAGAGCAAAGCAAAACAGCTTCTCCTCATGCTTCATGGCGGGAAAAAAAAACGAAGATGGGGGATGGGTGAGTGAATATCACTACTAGGGGCACACGACAAGACGGTCTCCCTAGTAACAACGCATGTCTGAATACGTCGTGACGTGGCCATACACACAAACACCTTATCTCTACAAGGGGAAAAAAGGCCGGTCCCGAGGCCATCATATCCATTCTATCAGTCGAAACAAGTGCACCTGGAGTAGAAGAAGAAGCCTTGTCATGAAACACTTTCTTCTTCTCTTCCTCCTCTTCTTCCTCCTTCTCCCCCAGACGAGAGAAAAAACGTGGAGAACAAGGGTAAAGAGAGAGGGAAAACGAAGATAATTAAGAAAAAAAAAGAGAAAAAGAGTCAAGAGGACAGGAACTATGTGAGAAGAAGAAGAAATTAAAAGCACCTACAATATGCGCGCACGCGTCCTTGTCCGAGTCGCGATACCCGCGTATAAACAACATTACGCCGCCCTCAGCCTCAGCCTCAGTCTCTGCCTCTGACCGTGTGTGTGTTTGTGTGTGTGTGCGTCCCCGTGAAGGCACAGATGCCGCTTTCCCGTTGCGACCGTTGCGGAGGGAACAGAGAGAGAGAGGGGGGTTGCAATAGATGGTGCTTTTTTGCCCTGCGCTCTCGCAATTTTCTGGGCTTTGTCGTCGTCGTCGTCGTCGTCGGCTACCTGCTACTCACAACTGGGAGAAGTAGATAAAACAAGAAAATAGGTAAGACTGATGAGGATTATCACTTCAATCTTCCCCACACTTTACTCGCACGTTGTACGCTCTCGGGGGCGGGGTATGGGACGGCTAAAATACAGCGTGGCAAAAGCTCGAGGCGGAAACAGGGCGTGGAGAGTCACAGACAGGTCCGAGTCATATCATCCAGGACTACAGCATACATTTCCCTGCTGGTGAAGAATGCAAGGCTAGCCACTGTGAAACATTGAGCATCTTCTTGTTATACACCTTGTTACACCTAATCATTCCGTCCCCACTTCAAGCACCATATGGAAAACTACGACGCAAGAACAAAATAGCATCATGCCGATTAAGAAGATCCCAAGCAAGTCAACCTTCAAAACTCCTCGATAGCTAATCTACATATTCCGAATTGATCGAGTTCTTTGTGTGGGTATATTTATCCATGTATGTTGCCCTGATTGGAAAACAAGACTCGCAGAAACACAAAAAACTCTCAAAGGTATCTTTCTGCTGTCCCCCAACTGCAAAGAGTGGTGGAGTTCGTCACTTGTTCGTAATCAACCCCAGACCATGCCGTTTCAGCTAAACATTTGGGGAAGAACGCCTTTGAACCGACAAAAAAAATAGAGGAATTAAAGGAAAATAGATATGAAAGGGTATACAGATCTGGAGCAGGCTACAGTCAATGCGGCTCTGCTCAGATCATGCCGCCGGGCGCACCAGAGCTAGGGTTTCTGGAGGGCGGCCCAGCAATCCTAGAAGCGGGATGGCCCACGTTGTGTGGCCCTGCGTTATCCCGAGTCCCACCTGAGAAGTCTGGGGGCGTGAAGTTATGCGGAGGCTTGCGGCGGTCGTTGTCGGCCTGTTTCCGCAAGTTGGGTGTGCTGGCGCTGCTGACTGGGCCATTCTGGTCCTCGCTGTGCCTGCCGGGAGGCGAGTCGTACATTGTTCGTGTACGGGATGTTTCCTGTCGGCGTCTCGGGTTGATAGGAGGCAGGGGAGGGGCATGCGAAGGATGCGAGGGACTGTTGCCGTGCATCTTCTGGCCGCCGCCACTCTGACTCCGGTCACGCATGTCGTGCGGTCCGGGTTGTACCGCATCCGAGGGCCCGCGTGGTCTGGCACGCTGTGTCTTACTTTCTGGGTGTCCTTGGTGATCTGATGGACGATGCGGCAATCCAAAGGGCATGTTCTGACCCGACTTCAAGAACGGCGATGGCATGGGCGAGATAGGGGACGGGTGCCCAGAGTCATGACCGCGGGCATGGGGAGGTTGCAAGCCAGATTTGGCGCCGAAGTTGGGCTGCTGCATCCTCGATGGCGACTGCGGGTGCGGAGCCATCATGGGCGAACGACGTATCGGATGCGGGCTTGTCGGGAGGCCCACGGGCGTGCGAGGCGCCTGAATGCGTGAAGGCATGTCTAGCCGTGGCGGCCGGCGATGGTCGGCATCAGACCCGACCCTGTACCGACCCTGTCGGCTCTGAGAGCGGTCGCCATCAGTTGACTCGGAGCCACTCCGGTTCCTATCGTTCCGAGATGCTGACCTGGAACCAGGGTTTGAAGCCGAGTGATATGCTTCCTCACTAGGCATGCGCTGAGACAGTGCCATCGGTGGTGGTCCACGCTCGCGGCTGGGAGGCGATTGTCGAAGCTCGCGATCCATGTTTGGCTGCTCGTTGTCTCGACCTCTGCTGGGGGGCAAGTCGTGTGTCTCCGGGGCACCCGGCACACGACGATTCTGTGCTTCCAGCTCCTTCATACGTTGCAGGTCGCGGCGTGCCTGTCTGAAGGCACGAATGCCAGCATGTTCCTCCTTTGGGCCAGGTATGGCAGAGTCTTGGCTCGGTCTGGACTCGCCCCCTTCGGCTGACTGCCTGACTGTTTCCAGGGGAGAACTGGCTTCAACCGCGTATTTGTTGCCGGCAGGCGATGAGCCTCTGCTGCTGAGTCCGAGCATGCGCATCGCCTTGGACTGCGACCTATCGCGGCTACGCTCTCGGACGGAGCCCCGGCTTTCCCTACCTCGCAGAATGCCAAGACCAGTTCCACGCGGTGCTGGTCCTGCGTCCATCGGTTCGTTTGGCTCTGAAACAGGGTGTGGCGAGGTAGATCTACTATCGCTGTCTGCATACATGGTGAGCCGCTCCCGAACGCGGCGAGCGCCGTCTGCCAGCTGCGTGGCGAATTCGTCACGCTCCAGTGACTCTCTAGGCAGACTAGCAGCTACAACCTCGTCAAACGCATCACTATTCATGAAAGAACTGCTAGACTCAATGGGCAGGTGCCCAAAATCCATGCTAGAAAAGTCATCTGTGTGGTTCGCCCGGTGATCCTGTGCGGCTGTGAACGAGTCGCCCTCGGCATCGGACTCCGCGAGGCCAGGGGCTGCATCGTAGACCGAGGACGCGTTGCTATCTGCTCTCAGATGCTGTCGCACCATACCGCTCAGGCCAGCACCGGGTAAAGTGGGAGAGTCGGCAGGGCCTTGTTTCTCGCTCACGGCTAGCCTGTCGTCTGAAGCCGGCTGGTCGGCTGAATCTGATTCGCCAAAGTTAAGCGGCGCAGGCATGGTCGAGTCGCGCAAGGCTGGGTGTTGACGGTCGGAAGGGCGACGTGCGACTGTCGTGGACTGGTCAGTATCCGGCAGCTTTGCAGAAACCTCAGAGGCGCCGTCATCTAGCAAGAATGTCGACTGCTCCTCTTGTAATGGCTGCTCCGTAAGGGCGGACGAGCTGGTCTTGCTATCAAGAGCTGGACGTTGCGCCGAAGCTGATCTGGAAGTACCACGAGACGCATTTGAATTGGTCCTGTCCCTCATCGAGGTCGGGGTCTCACGACCTCGTTGGAGCTGCACCTGCCTCTGAGCGAATCGAGACTCGTCGTAACCCTGAGAGGGCTTCTGAAAAACCCCTAGCGCCGTCGCCTTTCCCCGATCGTTAGGCTGTATCGCCAACATCGAGTTATCCTCAGCCTCGCTTATGGGTGGACTCAAGGGAGGCGTGCTGTTTCCGAATAATGAACGACTCTCAGAGGGACCGGACACACGCTGGTTAAGGTCTGGGGTGCCGGCGGTTGATGCCGACGCGGGTGGGCTCATTGAGCGAAGATTTGGCACACTTCCCTTGCCTAACAGATTGCGAGGCCCGAGCCGATCAGAGTATGCGGAAAGGGTAGGCGAAGGGGCGATCCCCTGCGCCAGGTCCGGCGTACGGCTTCCCAGCGCTCGCTGCTTGCTGATTGACTCAAAGCGCGACAAAGCTGAAGACTGATTCTCTTGGAGATCCTGGTTCAATGCTTGCTCATAAAGTCGTCTTGTGCGTGCAACGCTCTTTTCCACGGACGGCGTCGAGGTCACTGTGTTTAGGGAAAGACCGCTTTGGTCTTCCTTAAAGGATGGAGTGCGTTGGTTGGACATGACTGAGGTTGCTGCAGTCGAATTCCTTGCCACGGACGGAACTGATGAAACGGTGGACGACGTGTCGCGATTCTTGTTGTATCCTGCAATGCTGGGTGATGCTGGCCGGGCCACGTCCTCGTAGTCTTGTGAAGGACCATCACTGTTGTCTTCAACCTCCATGTCGAATGGCTTTTTGTCTTTTTCCTGCATCCTCCACTTTTGAAATGCTGACAAGGCAACTTCTTCGTCGTAAGGGGCTCTGACGGGCATGCCGCCGTTTGCATTGCTCTTGGCGGCGTTGGCACCTGCGGGAATCTTGTAGACCTTTTGTTGCGCATCAATGACATTGTTGCTCTCAATCGGCTTTGAGCGGCTCATTATACTACCGCCAGCCAGCGAGTCCGCATCATCTGAATAGTATGAGTCGTTGCGGGCATATGGAGGTTTGATCGACTCAACCTCGGCGATGTCCCCAAGCCCGCTTGTGAGACCAAAGTCCAGCCTGGACTGCTGAGTCGAAAAGAGCACGCTATCGTCGCTGGCTTTGCCTATCTTTGTGTTTGGGTCGTCTTGTTCCCGCAACATCGAAAACCGAGCGGAGAGGCCGGACATGATAAGGCTTGTGCGAAAGTCATCATTGGTAGGTAGAACTGCCGCTATGTCGATTTGTGGTTTCTCCTCTACGGGCTTCTTGCCCTTCTTAAAGGGCCTGAAAGAAGGCATCGAGAACGAGTCCTCGGAACCGCGGGGCTCGGATGGTTGCTCGTCCTTGTTCTTTCTGGCTCGGAAGCGGTTCATCTTGGGCGTGTGACAGGATCTCTACAAGTGCTTATGAGTGAACGTGTAGCACGATCGGTCGCTTGTACCCAAAGTATCGATGCTAGCATGCCGTTTGCACAGCTAATTGTCGCCGTATGGACCGCGAGTTTTGAATGTCTGTCAGTGTGATTCGGGTGTGCAGTTGGGCTCCGTTGCTCTGTAGGGGAGCTCCGCCCGGATGGGATGCGTCTCGTGTGTTGCCTATAAACTGTATTATATTAATAAGTGTCTTCGTGTGACTGCGCGTGGGACTGATGAGTGACGGGCCATAGGCCACTAGGATTATCGAATACTGTCAAGCAAATGCATGAGGGCAGAAGGCAGTGCTCGGAGCATCACTACAAAGCTGGGAGACTCGAACCATGCAATACTCAGGAGATGTGGCGGACGCGAAGACGAAAGGGGGCCAGGCATACCAGATCACACAGAGGGTTGTACAGAAGGCGAGCTGCTGATGGATCTGTACAGACTGTGTGGTCCGCCATGCGCAGCCTCTCCGATGAGCCTGCTCCAGCCCGGCTCGCTCTGGAAGGACCTGGCAGCGTGTCTCGCGTCAGAGACTCCGACTTGGAGAATGCGGAACAGCTGCCAGTCCTCAATCAGGTACCGAGAGCAGGCGTGCAACCTGAGCAAGCCCACACTCGCGGTGCTTGCCGGAATGGAGTGTTTCGGTCGCAACAAGAATACGAATATGTGACACACGTACTGACAAAGGATTTGTTCGGAGATGACCTTTGGCAGCGAGAGACCGCAGCTGTCCGCTGCCGAATGTGGAATGCGAGCGAATGAGGATGTTGCGATCTAGAACTGAGGGCGGGTAGGCTCTGGAATGCCAGAAGTCGACGCAGGCGTGCTGAGATTGACGTCGGGTGCCTTTTGCAGTGTCTCTGGTGGCATGCAGGTGGACGAACGAGCGGGACGTTGTTGTAAAATGTTGCAGATGGTGGCGTCGAGTCGAGTGGCCAGAGACAGGTCGATTATTCGCCGCTAGAGTGCTGTGCTGGCTTGGGACTGTATATCAGAGGCTCCTGGTGATGCGTTCGAGTGCGTGGTCGCAGGGCACCGCTTGAGTGTATGGGAGAGGAGAATTGGCAGGTCGTTGAGGACTGAGGGCGGAGAGGAGGAGGCAGCTGTCGAATCGTCCAAGAAGGCAAAACGAGGGCACAGAATCGGCACCAGGACCAGGAGAAGCTGTCGAGGCACGGCACTGGCGCGTGGAGTCGAGGCTGCAGAGGGCAGGGGCGCGGGCGGGCCAGCGAGTGGACGGGGTGGAAATGAGCAGCACAAGGTGGGAAGCCACCTGAGGGTGTGCAGGCGTGCAGGCGTGCAGGTGTGCAGTGCTTGCTGCAGGGGCCAAGTTATTGCTGCCCGCCTGCATGCAGGCCAGCCGCCCTCAGCCAGCGGTTTCTGCAACCTCCCGAGGTCGGGCTTGCAACACCATGGACCCCTGGCCGTCGGGAGCTGCTCCACGGCTACGGGCAGCGCTTTGTCTCGCCGCGAGGCAAAAGGAAGTGTAATTGTAACCAATACGTGACAGCACCACATCGTACTATATGCAGAACTCAAAATATACTACTGGTCGTGTCTCGATTGAGCCAGCAGACTCAGGGGAGAGAGCACTCCACCTTTGCTCTGCTGGAATTTAGTTGGCGCTCGAGACAGCGATCAACAAGGATGTCAGTCTGACAGCAGCCAGTGCTTCTTGTTATAGCCCATGGATGCGGAGTACGGAGAGAGCCACACAGAAGCGTGAGAACAAAGACTTGAAAGCATTGCGGCATTCCGGACTACGCCTGAGGCCTATCACATCACGAGGTCCGAGTCAAGGGCGAAGGGGGTTACTCTGCCACCAAAATAACATGACGGATGGATGGACACCACTCAGGCCTCCTGAAGCTTGCTTCTGCCTTGTGCTACGAAATGTGGTTGGCAAGCGGCCGTGATCGACGATACAGCATCGAACAAAGAAACTCCTGGTGTGGTGCACGTGTGTGCAACTCTGCGGGGCTATCAGCAGGCGCAATCCTGAAGCATTGGCAGGCACGACTTGCAGCCGATGTTGATGTTGTTCTCAGCTCAGTCGAGACCCGTGGGCTGCTCAAATGTGTGTGCACACCACCACATCCCGAGCCTGCATCAACATCGGCATTCCGACTCGACGACCGGGCGCCTCTCCGGCCGGTCGGAAACGACATGCAAGGGCGGCCTGGCTGCCACACCACACATCACGCCCCCCACACATCCCGGCATCGGCCAGCCTCGATTGCGTTGGCTGCCTCTGTTGAGTCTGTTCCCCTCGTGCCCCTCCACCCGCCAGCCGTGCATCTGGTCTTGCTCGACGGCACAGACCATGACCGAGTACTGCCTGACGTTGAGTCGTTGACCCCTTTCCACGCAGCCCAGCCACAAAAGGGCAGACTCATGGGCCTCTCGTGATGGCGCCCTCGTGATCAATCATCGGCCACGCTGCGCACGGAGCGGGATCTACACGCACTAAGAATCCATTAGAGCTTCGTCCGTCGCCCCGCCGCCCCGTCGCCCGTCTGCTCAAAAAGACTTGCCAGAGGGAACCAGCCTCGCTAGGTCCCGCGTCTGGTAGAGTGACAATGGCAAACCTGGACCATGACCGATGTTGTACATGTCATTAGTACAAGCCGAGTCGTCCTCCACCATCTGGTTGTGTAGGGGCAGCCCCTCGTTTCCACGAGCGCTCAACTGCGTCTCTTTTGATACGCCGCCCGCGATCCGCATTGCCAGCTTCTGCGTGTGTGGTTATCACGGCCACAGCATTTACCATTGTGACCAAGACAAAAAGCGACATCCAACAAATACCGCCAGATGAAACAGCTTGCCCGTCCACTAACGATGACGGAGCCCCGCGGCGCAGCGGCGCCATCCTGCAACGGCGTCTTTCTTAAAGTCGGGACGAGATGGCCGACCCTGGCGCCGCCCCAGAATCGGTGGAAATCAATTGGTGCTGCTATCAGTCGCTGGTGCGACATGTTTGGTCGGCAACACGGAGAGCACTGCAGCTATGCCGTACGAGTGATCGTTGCTACAGATTCCAGGGCTGCTGATGTGCGACGCCTTCTTGTTGCTTCTTCCCCTCAGCTCTGCACCATCAAAGCCGACAACCACCACAAAAGGCAGAGTTATTGGCCAAGACCCAGCGATAGGCTCTGTGTCACACCCCTGTGCCCCCCGGAGGTAACACTACCGGCTTCATGCCAGGGTTTATGCAGGGCGTCGCGCCCCTGTCGCGTTGTGCATTCTCCAGCAGGGATTGAAACTTTTCTCTTCTCCTGGGATGGCCGGTGTTCCCCTGTTTTTTGTTCTCTCGAGTTCCTCAGCAGTGGGGACCCGCAACATCCGCGCGCCAATCATCACCGCGTGCCTGACACTACCTCAGGGCAACTTTCAGCGATGACTCGTCGCAGCGCCACGCCCGGTCGATCCAGTCCATTGTTCATCGAGGCCCGCTCCCACCTTATTTTTATGGTCAGTCGATGACAAACTCTAAGTTCGTAGTGTGGCCGCTCCCGTAAGCTTCTGCTTGGAACCAAAGCGAAAACGCTCGGCGATCGAGCACCTATCGGTAAATCACTCAGCCTAGCACAACAGTCTTCTCATACCTAGACAACGAAGTGTAAGCACAGAGTACCATTGACAGCTCTCGCAAAATGCTCATGCACGCAGTCTATGCATGGTTTCGGTCTTCATGTGACGCTACAAGTACAAGCTCTATCCCTATGCATAGAGAGAAGTTTTGTCCATTGCCGTGGCAATCCTCGATCAGAAAAGCAAATGCCAGAAGGAAACAAACGCTGGCTTTCTCCTTTCTTGAAGAGACCTGTGTTTCGCCACGTGGATCACGCATCCGACCTTGCGTGTTTGCCCGATCGCCTTCCTCTTTGGGGAATCACCACCAAACTATTAATTATCTTGTAAATGCGGGTAGATTGAGATTTGTGCGCCAAGGGAAACATCTTTCAATAGATGGGTGGCAATCTCGGGAGACGTGCTGATCGAACCCACGAAAAGACATTGGATTTCCCGTCGCGTGACTAGACCTCGGCACAGGCGTGCGGAAAGCTGCCACCGCCTGCCGCGTTCAATTTCACGACTTTTTTGTACGCTAGGCACACCACGCCGAGTACAAGTTCCAGGCGTTGATCAAAGGCATCCCACGGTTCACCTGATATTTGCAATCCTCGTACGATGCAATAACCTTGCAGCAAATACAGCTCAGACTGATCCGTCCTGGTGAGAACAACAGCTTTACCCCCTCCTTTTAGCTTGCGCTCCATGTAGATGAAATTCGGCTTATTGGGCAATCTACTACGCATCACCTCCAATTGCCTCATCCGACTCCCGAGGCAAGCGCAGACACGGCACAGTTTGCCACCTTGTGGCAGGTCAGGGGGAGGGATGCAATAAAAGCGACATGCGTGGCCGATGATTTTAGCCACGTGTCGATCGTCCCGAGGAGGCCGGGGCGCGCGCGCCCTTGCCCGGGAGCATCTTGTCCGAGCGACGGCGGCGGCCGTGGGCGATATTGCACAACAGGGTGTGTTAAAAGGTCGAATAGCTTGTCAAAGCATCCGCAGTAACGGCGAGGAACCAGACTCATTTTATTTTTATTTTATTTTATTTTTAATTACCTCGACTTCTGTCCAGTTTTATCTTCGAGACACGTTGGTTAGCGACGAGAGTTACGCCGCCGCCGTTATGCCAAAGTGCCTGCACGAGCAAGCTAAATTAAAGCCGAGCAGGGATGACCTAAATACCGTGATGGTCCGTAGACAGGCCAAGGTTATAAGTAGATTGGGCCCGCTGCACCCTTGACCATGAAAGCGAGCAAACTCTTTCGTCGAACGATGCTGTGTTTGCTTCCGCAACGGTTCCCGCTGCCGACGCGCCGACGTGTTGTATAGAGTACGGTTGGGGCCTTGGCTTGCGCCGGTCCTTGAGGCGCAAGATAGCCCCCACCCAACCCACACGGCGGTGTCGTGAATACTCTGGATTAGACGTCGAGACATAGAGGACGGGAATAGGCGAGGGGCTAGGAAAGTAAGCAAGCATGTCAGCGAATTTTCCGTGAGAAAAGAGTAAAGGGAAAAAAAGAGAAACCCTACTGCGAGCGGTGAAGGTGAACTTCTCTGCCAGGCCGATGAACGTCTGAGTTCAAAGCAAGTAGATTATCGCCGTGGCAGGCACAGCAACGCAAATACCTCTTCCCGTATGCACATGATGTGACGTAACCCCTTCCTCGGGCCCCTTCACTCGGCCCGATTTGATGCGCGTTTATATCTCTCTTGCCTCCCATTCGTTCGCTGTATCTTACACAATAAACGTTGTCGCGGCGGCGGCGGGGGGGTTCTATCGTTCCAATAACTCAGCCGGCCCAACGCTGACGCTATGTCAAAAACAAAGTCAATTAAAGATAAACAAATGACAAAGCGCGGCGCACAATGCCGCAATCTAGTCTAGATCCTGTTTGCGTCACAAGAGATTATCAGACGAGCAACAGATGGGATGGCTCGTCTTATGTACCCTGCACCTTGATGACCCTAGCGCGCGCTCTAGCGGCCGTGTCCGGCTGTTTGAACCAGATGAACCCAATCCACTGCTTTCTTCGTCGGTGCTCTCTCCCTCCTCGAATCTGTCGTGATGATGATGGTAGAGCAAGGGAGAACGCCAAGGGATTGAAGATACCTAGACCCGTGCAACGGAGGGGAGAGAGTAGCCCACAATGGAGGATCCTCGTACAAACCACTGTGCTGGCAGAGGCACATGCAACTACAGCTAGGTACAGCTGTAGATGTGGATGGAGACTTGCATTAGTTGCCGAGCGTGGGCTGTGCGATCCGAGGATCCGAGCTACTGATACATGCCGGTTGCCACATAGCGTAGGTACTCCAACGCGCCCGGTGGTGTCGTCTCTCCATTCGCAAGCCGAGAGATGTTGGAATTGGAGTTTCCTCGAGCCTAGCTAGCGCCACCGGTAACCATCGACAACCAATGAGCAATGATTTGGTTTTAGCGAAGAGGGGGAGGAGCCAGCACAGGTTACCAACCACGGAGTGTGGGTGGGCGTCGTCCTAGTCTTCGTAGTAAAACTCAGTTGCGTGCGCAAGCTGTTTTTAACAAACAGTTTCCAGCGCGTTTGACTTGAAGAGTTCGTCGACCAGTCGGCTACTGATTGCGTAGGGAAAGAAAAAAAAAACAAGAGGTCCGCTCCTTTCGGCGAGATGGTGGCTCGTTTCCCAAGCACGAATCAGGTAAACTGAGATGCGCTCAGCGTCGGGAAGTCCTGCCCGAACGAACGAACGAACGACGTGTTTGATGATGGTAAGAAAAAGGGGAAGGCAACCTGCTGGCTTCAACTTTCGTAGTCTTTCTGAGCCCGCTTTGGTTCGTTTCGTAGTTCTCAGTTAGGGGAGGCAGACACAGAAAGGGGTGTGAAATGATAGGCCGCCCCGGAAGTACGGGTTGAGAAGAAACAAAAAGAAACAAAAAAGGGGCACGACCACCGGATGTCGCCACGCGTACGCGTTGTCTTGCAACTTGGGTTACTCCCCTAACTACATTCTCTAGGCGCGTCAACATAATTGTGCTACCCGTCGTATGAATACAGGTCTATGAGCCGGGCTATTCAGAGCAACAGACTGTATGACTGGCCTCGAGAGTCAACTAGTGTCGTCGTCAGCGCCAATGGCAAAGTGCGTAGCACACACAAGGTCTGCAATTCCTCCGAGGGGAGCGACTCGTTCCATTGAAACAGTCTTTGAATATGAGGGTGATGGCTCATTCGAGGTCCAGAGGAACGATGCCAGCAGGCTATGTATGGTATGCGACGTGGAAAGAAAGCAAACATAATTGCAACCTCCAGTTTTTTTCTTTTTTCTTTTTTCTTTTTTTTGAACAACATGGCGGAAGGAGATCAACTCTGATATTAGATGAACATGACTGACTCTGTAATACCCAGCGCGTGAACAAAGGATCAATTGCCCGTACTTGACGGAACATAGCACCATAGAACCTCGAGGAACAAACCCGAGCTCCGTTGTCATGATTAGTTGATCCCAAGCAGCCCAAGCTTCCAGCATCCGACAGGCGCGATGGCTCGGGGCGTACATGGAGCTGCGTTAAGACGTCGATAAGGGCATACCAGAGCCTAGAAACCGTTGGTCGCGGCCAACTTCCACGGTTGCTGTTACATCAAGATGATTTTCAAGCGGTTATCTCTTGGAAATCGCACAGAGTCCAGCTTTTTCCCTCTTGCGTTTGTAGAACAGAATAAGCATCCGGTATCACCGACACGATTACAACCTTGGCTGTCTTGTGGAAACAGAGAGAGAAAGAGAGGGCTTCACGCGTACGTCCCACCTATGTGATGTAGAAACATCTGCCCTGCGATACTGTTAATCTAGCAAAACCATGATAGCGAGCTTGCACAGAATCTTGACGACGAGCACGACTGACGCAGCGGTACATAGTCTGAGCTGTTCAATATAGAGCTCTAGTGTTCTCGAATAAGTTGCTCGAAAAACATGATCATATGGCTGATGCTGAGCCTATCACTCAGCATCATGTTGAGACGCTAGCCGTGTGCTACCAAGGACGGTCCGCCCAGGGTCATGGGCGATCCCTTTGGGATTGCCTGATTGCGCGGCCACGAACGCGTACACTTTTACTCGTCTGCTCTCCGCGGACTGGAAGGGGCTGTGAAGAACTTGATCTTTTTGCAGTCTCCCCCTCTTCGCATCACGAACCAGCGAGCGGGGAGGTCAGCATTAGCCACGTCGACAGCTCGTTTACGCAAACACTGCACATTCCTCTAGAGGAGCGAGAAAGAGGTTGTACTCGGCACGGCCGGCTACATCGTACTCTCACTGTCCGCATACCAACGCAGCCCCCTCGGCTTTGTTGATAGCACTGAGCTGCACATCGTGGGACTTCTCGTGGCTCGTCGTTGGAGCTCTTGTCCATGTCGTCCTGGCCGTGGCAGTCTTTATTTTCTGATTGTGTCCATGATTGTCACTATGGTAGTAGCATGTCTGCGCACTGATCTGTTTGGGGCCTCTACATTGTAGCAAGGCAGGCTAGTGACCTGACCCTGTCTAAGTTTGGTCTAAGTTTATGCGGGGAGAGGGAGGGGGCGGCCAGTGAAACCTTTAGAGTTGCCAACACCCCATGTTGATCTCGCATGAATTGTGCTGATCTGAAATGCACGTCGTCGAATTGCGGGTCATGGCCTGCGGGCGACACCAAAAAAAGCATTGTGACGTCATTAGTCACTGGGCACCGCCGACTTCAGGCTGGCGGGGCCCCGTGCAGAGCCAGCTTATTCGTGAGCCACGTCGCCAGCACGGATGCAAGGTCTTGAAGGAGACCTAGATGTGGTCGGGCACTCGCGGGGATGGCGAAAGTTTGACAGATGTTGGAGTAGCTTTTGGGAGGCATGGCACACCTCTTGTTGTTGTGTTGGAGCGAGCGCGGAGGGAGTGGTGGTGGTGTGCAGTGGCTAAAGGCTATTGGAGACACATTGTCGATGTTTTGGAGGCGGAGCTGCCCGGGAGGGACGCACTGGCATTCATTGCCTGTTAGTAATAGCACCGCCGTAACGCCAACCGCACAATAAGCGAATCACGACGAGGCCTGGCCGCTATCGAGACGGGCAGGCAGGCAGATGCAGGACAGGACCGAGACACGCAGGGATCTGCAGGTGCGTTTCCCCGCCTTCCCAGCCTTGTGGCGTAGGGCACCCCAGCGCCCCAGGCAGCGCTGTCATTGGCCGCCCGTCGCCACAGCCCTAACCCAGCAGCTGGCCTGGGGCGTGCTGGGCTAAGGCGCTGTCAACGCCAACAGTCATTTGCGACGTGCGCGCAGTCTGGATTGGCCAGCCCCCCCACGGCAGCCTGGCACCCATTCGCCAGCCCTCAGCAACCATCACACCCGCAAGTGCGACGTAATGCCGCTCACTTGCCGTCGATACGCCTCTTGCCCACCGCATTGGTCCGGGGAGACACCCGAGAGACTGCCAGATATTGTTTCGGGGACCACCCCAGCATCTTGCTGAGCTTAATCCCGTGCTGTGTGGGCTCAGAGCCCGGGAGAACACGGGCGAGACGGGCTGTGCTCCCTTTGTGCTCCTCCTCCCCCTCCTCCTTGCTTGCTCCGTCTATATATCACGGCCACCCGCCCCCTCGAGTAAGTCTGACAAGAGCCCAAATTATTCTCTCTTCTACACACAATTACATCAACAACAACTTTCAAAACTTCAACCTCAACCTCAACCTCCACCTCTCCCATCAAGCTCTCCAAAACCATCATGTCTCCCTACGCCACCTACTGCTGCAAGTGCGGTGACATGCTCGTCATCAGCACCACCTGTTCCTCGTGCAAGCACTCCCAGTGCACCACCTGCGGCTAAGCAGCCCATCCCGACCAAACAAATCCCCGCTGCCCATTGCCGCGAGTCGACCGCTCTGCCCTACACTTTTCTACTTCTCTCCTCTTCACGCTCCTGTGTCGGAACACCAGGAGCCAAGAACAAACAAGTTTTACAACGACTCTGGCGGGAATCACCCCAAGGGCTGGAAACAATGACCGACAAACCAACATCTCACACGCCAGGCCCCGGGTGAATCCGGCGGCGACTTGAATGAGCCACCACCATCATTGCGGAGCGATCCTGCCGAGACCCCTGCCAGACGACCCCTGGGCTTTGCTGCAAGCCAATGATTGCCGGCAACACCCCCGACAGGCCCTGGAAAGGCCCTTTTTTTGTCGCATTTGGAGCTGAGCCCGCCAGCGACATGAAACCAGCAGACTTAACGTGGGCGGGTGCCAGTCGCACAAGGACTCGAAGGGGAAAACGGGCGATGCCGACTGCAGGCTCGCTCGGTGTATCGAATACTGTACTACGCTGGATTCATTCTCTCTTTCTCTCTTTCTTGTAACGCAAGGCTTGGACGCGGCGCTTCTGGCGGCTTGAGGGAAGCTCCCTGTGCAATTCTTTACGCGAGCGGGAAACTGGACTTCTGTCAATTTAGCAAATCAATACCCCCTCAATTCTGGAAATTCAAATCACGCCTCTCTTGAACCTCGTGCTGTGCTGCTCTGGCCATGCTTGGCCTCCGGACGAAACGCGCTGCAATTATGGTTATATTGATGAATTCTGCCCATTTGCGTTGCTACGAAGAGTGACGTCATCTCTTTCTCCGCGACGACGATTTATGCGACTTGTAGTAGGCCACAGGACCGTCGCCAAATGGGTGTTGTGGTCACTTGCTGGGCGAATAGCTGCCCCATCGTGCTGATGACGCGTGAGGTTCTCTTTTGAACGGAGAAAGTTGTTATGTGCACTGAAAGCACTACACAAGGCAGGTCTAGCAGGCACGTATGGTAACCTGCGCGTGATAGAGGTACCTCAAGTACCAGCGAAACGGATGCGTAGGAGGCTCACTCCTGCAGACGGTGCAAAAGCTTGTTTCCCAATGTGGACAGCAGTCTTTGAGAACATTTGCTTATGCTCAATGTACACCAAGTACGCTATTCAACGAAATGGCCAAGGTATGCGGGGTGACCGAACACAGATACTGCCACGCCAAATTTTACACGGTGATGAATTGTCCAGGCAACCCCGTTGCCTCCAAGCGAAAGAAGAAGGATTTCAGATATACACCCCAAAGACAGCCAAGACGACCGCCCCCACCACCGTCGCCACGAGCCCCGTCCGCTCTTGAGACCCGGGATCCTGCCCGAAAGGCCGCACCAGCGCGGCGGCGCCCCCAGTCGAGCTCGCCGTGCCCGTGTTGAACACGGCCTCGGGCAGCGAGTCGGTGGGCTGGTCCCCCTTTGCCGCCTGTATCGTCAGCGGCCGGTCCGCGCCGCTCCCCGCAGTCGTGGCGGGCGGGTTGAGCTGCAGCGCGGCCGCGGCCGAGCTGTACCCCGCCAGCACCTTTGGGTCGATCGGGATAGAGCCTTGCTGGAAGACATCCTGGATCGCGACGGAGCAGTTGTGGAGGAGCAGGTCCGCGAGCAGGGTCGCCGCGGCCTTGCCCTGCCCCTGTCCTGCCTGTCTGCGCAGGAGGTCTTGTTCAGCAGTGCCCAGGGGGGAGGAGGAGGAGCGCTGAGAGAGGCGCAGTGGAGCGTCGCAGGCCTTCTTCTGCCGGAACTTGAGAAAGTGGGTGAACATGCGGGCGCGCTGGCCGTCGGTGAAAGAGGCCGTGTTGAAGGCACCTTTGCCCGTCAGGTCGACGCCGCGGCATGACGAGAACTGGAGATATGGCCCGAAACGATGGTTAGTTTTTTGCTTTGCTCACACGTATGACGAATAAAGGGGCGGTTCTTTCTCTCTTCGTGAACGAAAAAGGGGTAAATGGACGACAGCGTTTGAAAACCCAACGAGACCCCAGCTCCCAAGTCGGAAGAAATTTCTACCAAAAAAAACTCACACTCATCCAGTTCTTGACCTGGAACACGCTGCCTGTCCCGCAGCGCTTCTGGTAGCAGCACCTGCCGCCCACCTTGTCGCCGTCGTCGTCGGCGATCTGGTTTGTATCGGCGACCCCGTCGTTGCCCGAGCAGCCGCCCTCGGAGACGTGCCTCAGGCCCATCCAGTGGCCAAACTCGTGCACCAGCGCGCTGCCGCCTAGGGAGTCGTACTCTCCGGGCCTCGAGGCGCACGCCGACGGGTCGTCGTTCGTCTTGTACATCGCGTCGCCGCTCGCGGGTGAGAGCTGGGCCTGCTTGAGCACGATGCCGTCCCAGTCCAGGGGTCCGTTCTTGCCGGCGTTGGGGAAGAAGCCGTACTAGAACAAGGAAAAAAGATGTGAGGACCGTTGTTAGCGACCGCTTGCTGTCTGCTTTTCACCTGTTTTACAAAACCCTGTGCGGGAAATAAGGTACGAGGAAAGGAGAGGGGCAAAAAAAACACTTACGCCGGCAAACGTCCTTCCATCTCGGACGTCTGTGCACTCGTCGACGATCCAGACCGTCAGCTCGTCGGCGCCGCCCTGGCGGGTGCCGCGCATGAACTTGGCGTTGCGCTTCGTGACCGGGTCCGCCTGTGCGTACAGGTCGCCCTCGACGTAGCGGTGGTTCGAAAAGTCAGCGTCGACGCGCACGTCGTAGCTCGCGAGCGTGATCTCGATGCCGAGCTTGGCCACGACGGAACGCAGGAAGAGGAGCTTTGTGAAAGTCTGTCAGCGACGCGCGGACATCACATCACGAGAGCAGGGGCTTTGGATTGAGGGGTTTCCCCGGGGGAACGAGTTGCGGGGAACTTGCGGCTGGTCAAAGGGCTTCAAGGAAAAAGGGAGATATTTACATTGCGAATCGCCCTTTGTCGAGCGGCCTTTAGGGGCTCATCGGAGAGGTAAAAACCCGGCGTGACGTGGACAAAGTGCACGAGGATCTGGATGCTCGAGGGCGAGCAGCCGAACGCGGCAGAGGTCGTCTGCCTTTTGTGCCTGCCGGCGGTGCCTTTTGTGCTTGGACAGATTGGAAGCTGATAGGTTGTTGATTTTCTTTTTGTCAGTGTACAGACCAGCCATCATTGTTCGCCCTCTAATTACTCATTGCCAACGCCTTCTGTCCCTGGGAAAAAAAACTCACCGTTGGCGGCCGGGCCTGTCCCGAGTCATCCTCGTGGGCGAGCATGTTGCCCGCGGCGATCCACTGGGCATAAATGTCGACCTCGTACGCGCCCACGTCGCCAATCTCGGCCTTGTTGAGCTCGACGTGCGGAATATCGGCCTCCTGGACGTTCTTGGTCTCGATGAACTCGGGTGCCACGGTGCTCGCGGCCTGCGGGGCGCCGGCGACGGAGGCCTGCGTCAGCCCCGCGATCGCGGCGGTAAAGGCTGCCGTGTTGACGTCCAGGGTGGCTACAGAGGTTGACGGCGCTACTACTGTTGGTGTGTTGCTGTTGGGCGCTGTTGGTGTTGTCGTTGTTGTTGCGCCTGGGTTTGTTGCTGTTGTTGTGTCTGGATCCGCTGCCGTCGTGTCCCCAGCGACGGTGTTGTTGGTCTCGGTTGTGGTGGCGGCACCTTCGATGGGAGTTGCAGGCGTTGTTGCTGTAGGATCCTGCGCGGTTGGGGTGGGAGTACCGCCATCGTCAGCTTTGGTGGTTTGCTCGGGGGACGGGTTGGCGGTGCCTGTTTCTGTAGAAGACTTGGTGGTCGCCGCCGCCGTGTTGGTGCCGGGAATGTTGTCTGGAGTCTCGCTTACTTCTGGGATGGGGATGGACGTGGTGGTCTCGTCGCCTCCGGATCCTGCTGCTGATGTTGTCGGCGGCGGCATTGGACCGAAACCAAACGAGCCAGAGGGCGAGACTGGGATGTCAGTAAGACCTGTTTCTCAGGAACCCGAAAGATGTTCTTCGGGTAAACAATCGTAGAACATTTTGTCCACGCGTGCAAGTCGAAAAGTACGGGTGGCAGGGCAACATACCTTCAGGAATGGATGTGTCGGTCACAACAGTGTTGGTCGGCGTGCCACTATCGTTCGGCGTGGGTGTTGGGGTATTCTCCACGATGTCAGTGGGTGTCGTCGTCGGTGTCCCTATCACGACATCTGTGGGTGTCCCTGGCGGCGAGACCTCCCCGATTGTTGGCGTCACCGTCGGATCCGTGCCGGGAAGCGGCGTTGTGCCAGGAAGTGGCGTTGTGTTAGGAAGGGGCTCCGTCGGCGTGGGTTCGGTGACACCTGGATCGACTGCTTGAAGGCATCTGGCGATCAGCCGAGGCCGGCACAATTATCTAAGGCTACTTGCTCAGAACGTACCTGTCGGTGTGTTCACTATGTCGGTTGTGACCGCGGTCACGATGTTGGACAATCCTGAGCCATCCTGAGCTTCGGCCACCATGAGGCGGCATGCAAGCAGCAGGGCGACGGCGCGATACATTTCTTCTGATCTGTCAAGTACGGCACTGAGGCGGTTGCTTGATCAAGTGGACGAGAAAACCCAATCGAGGAGTTTTGAAAGCCGTGCTTCACCAACACTTGCGCCAGAGGGAGAACACTCATGTATAAGAGCAGAGGCTTCCCATTCTGCTTACAGGGGAAACTGCAAGCAAGTAAGCGATTCCCATTATGGCTGAACCCATTCCTCGTGCATCGTGTCGGAACCCGACTCAGCCCAAAAGTTAAACGCTGCGATAGGTATGAGTGTGTGTCGAAAATAACTTTGGCAGGACTCTCCCCCATTTCTTTTCTTGGAAACTCCAGCTGTTTGGCATTAGCACATGAGAATCCACAGGTCTCCGAGGCACCACGTATATCTGCCTGTCAAATTTACAGGAGGTCCAGAGAGGCGCGGCCTTGATTTAAGACACTACTGCAGTGCGGCTGACTAGAACACACTGCATCATCCAGAACCGGCATAAACTAGGGCATTGATGGAGCCAAGTAGACCTCTCGCAAGGACGACCAAAGCCACTGGCCGGTACTCAGCCCGGCTGTGCCTCCACGGAGATCCAGCCGCACGGGACGCGCGCCAGGAGCTCGAGTGTGGTCAATGATGCCCAGCGTGGCCGCATTGGGAGAGTCTAGATCTTCATGTGTGAAGCTTTTACGCCTACTGTGGCCTTGGCGACAGGCAGAGGAAGAAAGCTTGAAGATAGTGATTCTACCGCGGATTGTTCTCGGCCATCTGGGCGTGAACTCAAATATTAAGTTTCAGTGTCATGGGCTCAAATCAGGCCCATCTAGTTCGCCCCATACAAACAAGAGAATGAACTAAGCTGTAGCAAGTCAGAAGACTAGCATAACCTCTCCCTACGGTTCGACTTGTACTCGCTGGTGAGAGTTGAAAGACTGCCAAGGAAATCGAAAGCTGGTAGCGTATGCGAATCCCCCTTCATGCTGGCAACTCACCCCATCTATTGCGAGACTGTGGTGGAATGGAGCTAGGACTGTGGCCGCCGCTACTTGCAAATGCGGCTGAGAGCTTAAACACGGCCTGCCAGCGCAACAGCTCGACGCGTGAGCGAATCAATGGCTGGCTTGACCTTTGGGGAGCGAGCTCACATTCCACTGCATGCTGACCACCTTACACTAGCGTGCTACTTATCTGCGTCCTAGAGTGGCTTGACTCGAATTCTACGGCGGGTTTGCTGGACGAGAGTCCTTGGACGTTCTAATGACACAATTGGGAGCGATCACAACTGAGAATGCAGGCAATGTTTTTCCTAAGGCTGGGCGGAGGTCGGGTGGCGAGATGCAGCCTCCAGGACCTAGACTCGGCCGAGTCCTTCGGAACATGCGTACGTGTGGCATATTGAATTCGTCTTTCATCCGTGTACGTCCCATCACACCACCAAGAAGCTAGCAGTAGTAGCCTTGATCCTTCCTCGATGAGGCGCAGCACGATACCTTACCATAGACTAATTCCCTCCTTACTTGAAGAATCCTACCTACTCTCCATCGGCGATTTCGACCCTTCACTCCGACCGCGCCACCTCCTGCCACTGACGCAACGACCCGAGCAGGAACAGCTCCAGCGCCCTGCCGACCTCGCCGCGGTCAAAGAAGCTCACGATCTTGTTCCACGCGGGCGACCCCATGCCCTTGCCCGGTCCCGTCGCCGTGATCAAGTAACCGATGGACACGCCCATAGGGAAGGCGGCGTTGAATGCGCCAAAGGTGCCCGCCTCAGGCTGGAAGAAGGCTTCCATAGCCTCGGCGATGTGGTGGCAGTACGTGTATGGATTGTGCGGATCGGTCGGTGGCGGAGGCGTCGTGGCCTTGCTGCTGTTGCTTTTGTTGTTCTGACTGTCGCTGCTGCTCTGGTTGGCATTCTTGCTGTTGTTGTGCTTGTTTTGGTCCGTTGTTGCTTCCATCGTTGCAGCAGCAGCAGCAGCAGCAATGTTTGAGGACGTATTGTTCCTTTTTCGCAGCGCGAGTCCCTGGGCAACCTCATTGTGTGTAGGCGTCATGTGGCCCATAAATTCAGGACACTCGACATCGCTACGGCGATCAACATCTTGTAAACTGCCACTTGCCGTCGTCGCTGTAGGCACAGTTTCGGTGCCAGTACCATTAGCTCCCTTTAGCCCCCGGTCCGCCATGAGCCGCAGCATGTTCATTGTGTTGTGCAGAAATACGCACCCGGACCGGTACATGGTGAGCATGTGCGTGAAGACGAGCTCGTCCGTCGTTGGTAGCTGGTAGCCTCGCGCCTGGAATGCCGCATAGCCCTCGTGCGGCGCGTGCTCGCGCCACCACGAAGCCAGGCTCAACTCGACGCGGCGGCACGCCTCGAGGATGCTGTAGCACGACGCCTGGTCCCATATCGTCACCTCGGGAGCGGCAGCTGCAGCTTTTTGATGATCGCTGTGTTGTTCGTCGGCCGTCTTCCCAACTGGCTCGCTCCTGTTACTGCTGCTGTTTGTAGATGTGATGTTGGAAGTCATTTTAGCCGAGCCTGCCCCTGGGCTGGCTCGACTGAGGAGTGAAGCTTTCAGCTCGTCGTAGTCTTGGAGGAGAGCCGGGATCTGCACCATGACGTCGATGAGGAGGTCTCGAGACGTCTTTGGGTGGATGGACCAAGGCACGGTGCGCCAGATGGGGTCGTTGATGAATGTGCGCTTGCGAGCTGTGCAAGCTGACATTGCCTGGGAGGTAACAAAGTGTCAATATTTGGTACCATCCAGCAATAGGGTCCTCGCCCTCCTTCTTTCGAGGCCGCCTGGAAGTCTCGCTTCACAACTCACAATCTGCATCCGCCCATCGACAAAGATTTGATGATCATGACCTTCGACGAATGTCGTCGGAGGCATTGATTCCAAGAGGGCCGATTCTCCCAGATGATGGCCATGCCAACTCCGGACCTGAGTGATCTCCTTAACACGTCCTGCCTCGGCACCGTAAAGGACCTGTTGACGTAGAGTGTCAGTCACATCTCCCAAGCTTGGTCCTCTCTAACCCTCTAAGTCAACACAATCTGTCCATCAGAGGGCGATGCATGACGATAGAGCATTTCAGGCTCACCTCGTACGCCGCTAGAGACCTCGCCGCGACGATAAGCGCCGCAAAGTTGCCGCCGTGGATGGTCTGCAAGTGCTGCCTGACCTCGCTGAGTGCCTCGACGTACATCTTAAGCCCAAGCTCCATAAGCTCCGGCCGCCCGTCGCGGCGCCCGACCCCGCTGAGCATCGTCGCTGCGACGCTCCTGCGCAGCGCTGGGTATTCGCGGCACAGCTTGTGTGCGATGAAAATCCAGCTGCTGAGCGGGTATCGGGCCTGACACTGTGGCGAGGGCCTTCCCTGGGGCAGCAGGACGTCCCAGACCAGCTGGTAATACCGCTCCTGGTAGTCCATCGGGTCGCCGAGGTGCCGGGGCAGCTGCAACAGGTCTGGACTAGGCGACTTGGCTGTTGTTATTGAGAGCGACAGGTTGGCTATCGCAAACTCGCCGCTGGTGTTGCCATTTTGGGTCTCGGGGATATTGGAGCTTTTTGTTGGCGCTGGCGACGGCTTGACGAAGTTGCGGTACTCATCGTACTGGCACTTGAGCCCGATTTTTCTGCACCTTGTGCAGGTAGGCTGTTTCAAGTCGCACTAGAAGAGAGAGTTAGATTTGTTGATGGGTGACGGTCTATCGCATTGGATAAGAGCTCCAAGGGCTCAGTTCAAACTCGGCTTGCCCTGTGACTGGGAGGTGGACCGTTGGGACTCTGACTGACCCCTTTCTTGCGCTGTCGGCACGGACGATAGCCCCGAGACCGGCCCGGAACACCAACCATATCACGTGGCTTTGATATGTAACAGTGTCAGCGGGGACCAGGGCTCTGCTAGACTTAGACCGCTCGCTCACGGACCCGCGGCGGTCACAAATACGTCGCCCCAATGGCGCCAGTTGCAAGAGAGGAGTGAAGATGAAGGTGCGCGGGTGAAGACTGCGCTGCATGTGCCGGACTTGGTATAATGTCCGAGCAGCTGAAATATGGGCGCGCTGCATGTGCCTAGGCCGATTGGGAATAGGGAGGTTTCTTCCGTGACACATATATGTAAACGCGGTGTTGCCCTGTCTCGAATAGGCCTGAAGATGTATGTAGACTCTTTGGGAAGAGAGGACGGGTGTCAGCTATGTGTAGATCGGAAGGTACCTGTCACAAGACGATGCTCAGCTTATCACCTACAAGCAAGTGCCGTCCTCTAGTATTGACCAATAGCAGAGGCTATATCAGAAAGTCAGCGGCCTCGGGCTAGCCGAAAAAGGCGCATTTCGCGCCGCGGTACTGCTTGGAGTCGACAGCCCGGTCTTGGGGGTGCCAAAGCGGCCTGAGTCCGACTTCCCTTTTTGGCAATATATCCCTGACTGGATAGACGTGCCTCAGCCCTGAATCCCCCGCGATCCTTTTTATATTAATGCTAACATGCCTGGCGCTCATGATGGTAGCTTTGAAAATAGAAGCTCTGCCCAGGAGTTTCCAGAAATATAATCATACCCCGATTTGCTGTTTTGCACATCGTGACAAGCCTGGATCCACGCGGTTCATGTCCGCACAGCCACATGGCACGAGGCGCGATAATTTCCCAGGTGGACGCAGGGTTTTTTGAACATTTTATAGATATTACTAACGTTGCAGCACTCCTATTTTAGAGTGCTAGATTCGTTATTGTTATTTATAGTATGCCACATCTATTCTAGTGTGGAGCTCGTAGATCGTGTAGTAAAAACCTTACCCAAGGGCTGGACTAAAACTCTACACGCCATGTTCGAGCTGCGCGCTAGCGGCACCTCTATCAATATTACTCCACGTCCGGATATTAGTTCTCACTAAACTGGCCTTGTAAGCCTTGTGAACTTTGTTTTTGAGAGAGAGAGATAGGCAGGGAGGGAGGGAGGCGTGGAAAGAGGCAGAGAGAGAGGCAAAAATGAAGCCTAGGTCGAGCTAGGTGTGGAAGAGCAGTCGTCGTTGCGCAGGAAGGCGTCACGTATCCGCTACGCAGTCTTCGTGCACCTAGCCGTCTTGCGCAGGTAGTATCGCCTAAGTCCTAGTTAGTCGTATAGATAATTGAAGTAATTAGAGAGAGTCGCAGCCAGCCTCACCACTATACACCTGCGGATCAACCAGTCAATCTTCAGGTAATCCCTTCCTTCTGTAAGCAATCAACCTAGTTAGCAAATGTCCCCATCACCCGTTGTCGTTGCGCCTGCGCATCGCCTGCGCGGCGCGGGAGCCTGTCGCTGATGTTGTATGTCCTATCGGGTTCATTGAAGAGCACAGAGACTAATGGATTGTCACAAATTCTATCGGGTCTGTACTGATGAATGTACACAAGGTCCCGTCGCCACTGTCAATACATTTGTACCTCTGTACGCGGCGCATTTAGATCTGTCGCGGACCCTGTAGGACCTGTGCGATATTGCTAGCTATGAAATCATGGACCGCCGAGGTCGGGTGGATCGAGTCGAACCAAAAATACTCGTTGGCCGCGTATTTGCATTGAGGAAGCTTTGTGTCGATGGCGGGAGTACCTCTGTAAGTTGTGATGTTAGTAAGGAGAGAGATGAGGCCCACAACAAGCAGACCTCAAGAAAGGTATAGTCTCAAGGGGAGAAGCGGAAAAGAGGAAAACGGCATGGGGTGCGCAACGGGTGATGTGCCACTCACAGGTAATAAGCCCTGCAGAAAGTGAAGAGGGAGCGTATTCCGAGCAGCGGCTGGAAACGTCTCGGTCTGTCCAGCGCACGACTGAGCGTATTGTATGCGTTGTACGTGTACACGCTCGTGTCGGGATGGGCCCGGCGAACCCGCGCGGTCAGGTTGACGACGCGGCGGTTCATACTGGCAATGAGCGACGCGGTGCGGTTCACCAGCTGTCCACCATCCCTGCCGCGTATAAGCGGGTTGCGGTGTAATGGTGGGACGGTGATGAAGAGGAAGTTTCGCGCACCGCGCAAGTAAAGAGCCTCGACACGCTCAAAGTAACTCGTGAAGACTGCGTCGTAGGTCTTGTCCCAGCCCGAGGTGTCCGTGAGGTTGCCTGTCCAGAACGTCTGCAGCACCTCGTTGGCTCCAAACCAGATAGCGACAAGGGTTGTGTTGGGGTTTTGGAACATTTGGGCACCCGTCGTGGTGTTCGTGCCGTATGTCTGCTGGAAGAGGTTGATCTGATTGCTAAAGTCATAATAGACCGGCGTGGAGATGACGCTCGTGTCGACCGGGGACCCGCTAAAAGCCATATTGTAGGTAAGGAACGTGGACTGGTTGTAGCGTGAGGTCAGGTACTGCGGCCACTTTGGGCCGTTAATTCTGATCTGAAGGGTATTGCCCATGGGATTTCCCGGTGACGGCTGGGTGCCATTGGGGCTGAAACGTGTGGACGAGTAGGAATCGCCACTGTTGATTGTCAGCGTGAGACCTCCATTCGTGTTGTATTGACTGTCACGATTGGGAGTTCCTACAATACGACCAGCCTCTGAAGATTGGCGAAACCAGCGAAAGCTGCGGATACCGACGACGCGGCGGTCGCGATGCAGAGAAACCGGGTACGCCTCATGATGCTTTCATATATCGTTTTGGCGTCACGTTGTGAGAAGAACGAAGCAGCAAGTAGCGGAAGATGGACCAGCAACAAGCTTCGAATCATTGTAGCCGAGAAAGAAACGAGGCTGGTCCTCTTTATAACCGCAGCGTGGCGCCTGGGCATAGAGGCGACTGCCCAAACCGGCGCTAAGAACTTAAGAGTGACTTGGTCCCGTGTAAAAATTGTCCGAGGCGCTCGGAACTTGCCCCGTTTTTATGGGAACCTAGTGCAGGCACTAGCCCGAGAACTGCAACCAGTTTGCGTAACTTGCATTGATAGACGCGTAGTCATGAAGGAATGAAGAAAGAGGTCCTACAGAAGCACGCTGAGGGCTGTAGCAGACTTTTGCCCATGCCTTTTTTCTTTTTCTTTTTTTTGTCGAAATAGAAGCTCGTGACGACCTCATTTTGCAGATACCGAAATTGCCTTCCCTAAGGCTTCGCAGAATACCTGCCCTGTTTTCTTATCTTGTCATGTCTTTCTCGGTGGGCTTCTCGTCTGTCCGTTGGGCTCCTCCAGGCAAGCATGCGCTGGAAGGTAGCCTCAAACCAAGAGACATGGAAGTATGCGTCTGCCATAAGTGAACCATTGTACAATCGTCGTAGTGCCAGTGACTAAGGGAAGCGAAAGACCCGCGTTAATATAGCGTAGCTGAGGGAACGTTACGATACTATTTAAACAATCCTAGCATTTAACAAGAGTGCGTTGGCTATAGGTTACTGCGTAAATTCGGAGATTATGCGTTGGAAATGTATAAGTCTATCACAGGCCGTAGATAATGAACGATGAAGTGCAGATAAAATCGCTAAGCATCAGAAGGAAATCTTATAACTAGGTAGCCTTAATCTAATATTGTTACAAAAGACATTATAAAGCAGATGGGAGCCAGTATGTGCCGCGAAGTTAGTACCAACGATAACACACGTCGTTACTTGAGGATACGATGAGAGACAGAGGAGAGTAACCGGCCCTTTACAAAAATCTTACATCTTTTTGTTGAAAGTCGACAACCTAGCAACGACATTCTCTCGCCAGAACCAGAGTGCAATCCATGAAGCACCCGGGCCGACCAGAAACTGAGCCAGCAAGACCAAAATGGCAGCACACAGCGCCGTGAGGGTTGTGATCTGGCCGAGGCGCCGCATCTCATACACAGTGTAAATCTGGAGCGCGACGATCGCCGGAAAGGCAGCAAGCAGATCGAACGGAGCGAGGTAATCTGTAGAAGTAGCCAGCAAAGCCGACTGGGGATAGGTAGAGAACAGTGCCCAAATATTGGTGCTGCTCAGGGCAAGGAAGGCTGCCGGGTAGATTACGTTCAGGAATGGTAGCTCGAGATCCTTGTAGCTGTCGAATCTAATGTCGACTTTGCCATCTTCGGGAAGCCGAATCGCGCCCTGGTGCGAATCCACTAGCAGGGTGACCGCCTTCCAGATAATGGCGGTTGCAGAAGTGAACAAGGCAGGTGCAAAGCGCCAAAGTGTCGTGGGTTTCTGGTCACTATCACCAAGCTGAATGACCATCGCAATGGTTGGTACGATATAAGCCAGGATGAGAGCCGGGAGTATGGACTTGACGGCCAATGGCTGGGCTTCGCGGGAAACCGGGTTGAGCATTGGTGAAAGCGCTAGTGCGATGGCATAGAGAGGTATGACTCGACTGATGCCGAAGACTGGAACAGCTGCAGAGAAGAGTGTAGGCAAGGCGAGAAGACCACCCTCATTACCGGTTCTATAACCCTCGATCACCCAGACTAGCAGGGGTGAGACGAGTTGAACTGTTATAAATGCAGCTTGGGCCTTGAAGCTGGCCAAAGGGCCCCCGCCGACTGGGAGCACACCTGCCCAAGGCAGGGCTAGAGCGAAAATCTTGGTCGTGAACAGCAGAAAACCTGCCATAGCTAAGATGAACACGATGCGAACGATAGAATGAGTCTTTGTACGGAATGGAGCCGCAGGAAGCTCGAAGTCGAACGGGATGGCGCGGGGGCGGCGGGGGACTGGGGTATGCGTGAGCCGAGTCCCGCCAACAACTTGAGAACCCTGGTTCGCAAACGCCGCTTCTTTACTGCCCAGGAGCGCAGCGAACTGCAGGAATATATGAGAGACGAAGGGCCTCTCGTAGGCAAGGAGGGCTTGCTGCTGGTGAGATGCATTGACGGCTATGTTTGCTCGTTCGTAACGGGCCTGCTGCGCCTTATGGAAGATAGCGTAGATCTCAGCAGTGCTCATGTCATCGAGGCCGCCTGGTCGCTCGTTCCGGACGTCGAGGAGCTTGTTGACAAGCTCGGCTGCGGACTCAATAGCACCATTACCACCCATACCGGTGAGCGGGTTTGGCTGTCATGAATAGTTTGTTAGCTATAGGTATGTCCTCTCTTGCTTAGATGGGATAGCATTTATGGCACAAACCTTATGTGCGGAGTCACCTATGAGTATCATACGCTCATAGAACCACTTTTTATAGACAATCTCGTGTAAAGATGTTAAGGTCGAGCTTATACGTTTGTCGTAGACGTCTCCGAATGTGAGGTTATCTTGGATCAAGAAGTCCCGATTCTCCTCAACCATTTTTTCCTCGTCTTGCCTTGTGAACTTTGGTATGTCCTTGCCACGTCTGATGTTGGCGAACTTGATAAACAGGAACCAGTAACAACGACCTCTGGGACCAGAAGAAACAAGCATTGACTTTCCATGGCCGCAGGTGAAAGTCTGGTCACCCTGTTTCCATTTCAAGACGTCCTGCGCAATACCGAAGCTGCAATGATAGTAGGAAGGGACATTATCTTCTTCGCCGGGAGAGAAATACCCTGGTGATCGCTCATCGGCGAGCCTTCGCATTTCTCGTCTAACAGTGCTGTGAACTCCGTCCGCTCCAATGATAATGGAACCGGAGAAAACATCGCCGCTCGCGGTCTTGACTTCTACACCTGATGGTCCGGTGCTGATAGTTTGCACCTTTTGGTTAACGAAGACTTTGTTCTTGTTACGAAGCCTCTCGTACAGGACTTTGAGAAGCCACTGCCTATCGAAGAACAGTATCGGGTAGCCGTGGCTGTATTGACGTTAGTCTATATTTCGTGCTGTAGCAGGCCTATGTGTGGGGGGCTTAGAGTACTCACCGTTTTTCCATATGCTGGTACATTGATTCCTGCGCGGCGAACACCTTTCCATTCGGTTTGCGGGTATAAACTACGCTATCATTGTCGCTATCTGCTACCTCCTTGATAGCCTCGTAGCAGCCAATCTGGTCGAGGATGAGTAGGCCGTGTGGCAGGAGGCCAATGCTGGCGCCGACAGCTGGCGCCAGGTTCTTATAGGCTTCGAGTAAAACGTAGTCAATGCCAAACTTTTCAAACATGTGTGCTAAGGTCAGGCCGGCGATGCCGCCACCAGCTATGATGACTGTGAAGGGCTTCTTGGCCGCCATCTTGTTCCTAGGAGCGGCTTCGTAGTTTGAGGTATCCGAGAGGGTTCCGGTAAAATGGTTGTGTTTTAGCGGTAGGCTGATAGTGCTGGTGCTGTCAAGAGCTCAAAAATGCGACAACACCACGAGCTTATATACCTCGATGCCAGCCCGCGAGCCCGCAGCATCCGTGCTGGGCTGCACCGTACTGCAGGGACCCCAATCGAGTTGAGGGCCAGGTTCAGAGACAACGGTGGCTTTGAGTAGCCCATGACACAAGTCGTTGCCAACACAAGGGCACCCCTTAGCACACGGGAGATCCGCCTGTTCCTTGTTCATTCCAATGGAGGTCCCTTCCTCATCCGCTCGCATCAGTGCACACTTGCGTACGCGGGATCCACCGCCGCTGTAAACACGGACACCGGACACCGGACTTCGTTTAATCTCCGACGGGCTCCGTGACAACCACCGAATCCCCGGTGCTGCAGATTTTGCTCCTGTGGTCTAAAACTTTCGCCATCTCTACCCTTGACTTCTTTCTCGCCAGCGGTGGAGACAAATAATTATTGCTTGGAGACTGGCTTATTCTCACCTTGCTGCCATTCTTTGTTTTTATTCTTTTGTGTATGGCTTTGGTGGTATTGAACACACTCTTAGATCCACCAGTTAAGCCATCGAGTGCGTAAAGCCGCATTGGCAATCGCCCACATGAATTAATAAGTTGTTTTTCAAGCTGGGAAAAAGTATGGTACCATCATGACTCGTATTTGGAGCTCTCATTTTGCATATTGCAAATAAGTTAGTAGAGTAATTTGATACAAGTAATCAAGCCTATGTCCTGTTGCGAGCTTGCCAACTGCCGACAATGGCCTCCTTTCTGCTCTGCGCTAATGCTCTCGGGATACTGCTCGCCGCAGCCAGCCAGCCCGCCCTCGTTTCGGAGCATGTCCGCATCAGCGGCCGCACAGCACACGTGGCGCCTAGAGATCGACACGGCCCCTCATCGACCCCTGCCTTTGGCTGCTCGACAATGGACCACATCCGCAGGTTCCGAGACGCCCGTGCATTCGGTGTCGGCAGGTAGCAGGCATTTAGCCGACGGGCAATGAGCTCCGAACCACGGCGGTGCGCCTTCCTGGCACTATACCGGTGCGACTTTGGAGCATCCAGGTTGGGTAACCATGCTTGCAGAGCAGCTGACTCATCATTTGGAGCTCCATTGTCAAGCATATAAACCCTGCTCTGAAGCTAGCCCTCCTTCACCAATATCCAGTTCGGTAGTCGTAGAGATGACTGTTAATAAACACCGTTTTATCCATTTCATGCTTCCTTCGAGTCATTCAACGCATTTCCCACTCGCGTCATAACCGAATGATTACCAGTAGTAGCTGTTGAGTCGCGAGAACCAAGCTGCTCCTGCTGGACCTCGAGACCCGGGCAGCGATTCTTGCCTAGGATATTCTGATCGCTAGCGGCGGCGTGTCTGGCGGTAAGTTCGACATGATCTGTCGGGTACATGACGGTCTCGGGCCGAAGGTGTGTTGTATAAGCCGAGCAACCGGCCAGGACATCCCTTGCTCTTTGCCACACTGCCGAGAAGACGCGGAGATGGAGCCAAGGCGGTGCGGCTGCCGTTCTCTGGCCTGCCGAGGAACTACCAGCTTTGAAAACCCGATTCGGAAGCTCGAGCAGTGTCTCGCCTTGGCACCTTTGGTAGACGTACTGGAGAGAGTGGAACAAAAATCGCAAGCGTGCAGCGGTGATATTCTTCTCTAGGTGGATATCCGAGAGCCAAGATTAGATGTGGAAAATATTATAGAAGGGGATGGGAAGGGAGTCCTGGAGAAAGCTCACCCTGAATTGCCTGTTCTGCAAATCTGTCTCGTCCGACAAGCTGCGCTTGTAAACCCTGCTGCTCGTTCTCTGCAATGTGGACGTGAAACTCTTCCGTAATTTGTAGCGGGACCACGAGAGCGCAAGAATGGCTCCCGAGCAAAGGGTCTGCAATCACACGCAGCCCAGCTACACGAAACAAAGAATTATGATGCAATAATTTTGTGACGGTTAATTACCGTAGGCAACGTCTTTTTAGCAAAGTGTGAGAAGAAGGCGTACTGGTGTATATGCATGTATTTACAATTGGGAAACTAGCATGAAGTTATCCAGACATCCGCGAAACCCCAATTTATCTGCCCTACCCTTTCATAGTAGCTACTCAGTTCCCTGACCTATCGCGTCCAAATCAATGCCCATCTCCTCGGGCGTCCTCTTCTTGAAGCGCAGTCTGACAGAGGTGTTGACACTGTAACTGAATCCATTTACGTCAGGGGTCATATCGACGGCGCTACTACCGGCGTTGTTGGCACTGGCGCTCTGCTCGGGGTCCAGTTCCCAGTCATACTTGATGAGTAGGTGGCATAGGGCGACCTTCAACTCGTTAGCTGCGAAGAACCGGCCCGGGCAGGCGTGGTTGCCATGGCCAAAAGAAAGGGACGTAGGGCCCGTCGAAACGAGGTGGACAGGGAGTTTGGTCTCCCCACTAGCACGCATATCGGCAAAGCGACGGCCGTTATACTTGTGCGGTTGCTCATATATGTCTGGATCGAAGCGAAGGTGCGTCGAGACCACTGTTTGGGCGCCCTTGGGGAGGATATAGTCGGTGCCAGGGATGGGCGTCGGAGCCATGACCTTACGCGCCATAGTAGCGTGATTAATCGGGCGCATCCTCTGGGCTTCCTTGAGAGCACTGTCTACCAGCTTGAGATTAAACAAGGCTGTCTTCGTCCAGGCACCCTCGGCTAGTAAGGAGGACTTGATCTCGGCCCTGATCTCCTCAAGAAACTCGGGATCCTGAGCTATGCGGAGCATAGTCTCCGTAAGTAGGTCTGTCGTCGTGTGGATAGCCACGGTAGATAACATAACCTGTAAACGACCCGCTTCATATGGTGCACCTGCGCTCTCCTCCTCGAACCAGTCGATAGCGTTCGGGACGTAGTCGTCAGCTGCCTTTCCCCCACGATACTGGCGCTCCCTCCGTCGTTCCTCGCGAACACGGTTGATAAGCCTGTTGGCGTCGGCCATCTGCTGGCGGAGAATAGGGCCCCTGGGTAATAACCAGGCGTTGGCAAAACGGCGCATCCACATAGGGTAACGTCGGAGCTCCTGTCCGGCTATGACACAATTCAGAGTATATGATTTCGTGATGTTGAGCCATTCCTCATCACGGCATAGCTCTGGACCAAGGAAGATGAGCGATGATATGCGGGCGATAACGTCGAGGAGGCTATCGTAAGGCTTAATAGAACGCCAGGCGGTCGATGAGCCAAAGTTGTGGTCAATTGCAAAGCAAGCCTCAGTGGACAGGGGCTCTGTAATGTGGGAGAGCGATTTTGTTAGCTGCTTGCGAGCAACATTCTGTAGGATGGCTTCGTTTAGGTCGCCAGCCCTGAAGGGCTCGAAGCCTGAAAGGTGGGAATGCATGCTGTCCGCTATAGTATGCATAAAGTGGAGGCTTTGCTCGCTGCGTAGCGCGTGACCAAGCTCGGGCGATAGGACGGTGACATAGCCCTCTGACGTCGAAATCGTATAGGGGTTATCGTTATACTGGGCACGGCCTCTTTTCATTATCTCCGGTGCATTGTTTTCGAACTCCTTCGCCGTCTGGTTAGTGAGCTTTGGAAAGCCGGCAGACTTGGCGCCCGTTGAGCTTTGCATCCAGAGGAGGCCGCCTCCCAACAGCAGCGCCGTGACAGCGAGCGCACTTTGCGAGCTCCCCTGGATCGCTGACAGCGCTGGCGCGACATGTTCCGAGAAATGGACAGAGCTTGAAGAAGCCGCCATGATGATGATGATGATGATGGTAGCGATGCGCAGATGTTTTATAGGACGAGGCAAGATTGGATTTGACCTGTCTGGCTTGGGAGATACTGAGAGCAAATTACATAGGAGGCAGCCCAGCAGATATATATACATTTGCTATGTTTTAGTTATTAAGACCGGACAACTGCGTCCCGTCTTAACATCAACATCGGACATAAGACACTATCCCCAGCATTTGACTAGGATCCCGCAGACCATATGCCGCCGATCCATATAGCGGGCCGCCCGGCCCGCACTCGCGCAGGGATTAGGGCAGTCCTGGCGCCACCTGCCATCGTTCAGGGCGTGTTTCCACGGCTGGTGGTGTCGGGGCCTCGGAAGATCTCCGGAGTCCGAACGCCTCACAGTGGGATGAAGCATATCTGACCTAACCTTAATAATTCTGTAGACCAGGATTTTGCATAGTGCCCTTGTCCTTGTCCGCTGCCACCCCACGGTTGACGCGGAGAGATTTCAACAACTCTCTTGTGTTGGCTGTACCATACGAGCTCGGGGGCATACCGCCGGAGGCACGCGACTCTGGTGGGATTGGCGCGCGGCACTCGCCGGCTGTAGCCACCACCCGAAGCCCTGCAATGGCAGGCCAGCTCACCTGCCCGCGTCAGAACCCCTCCTCGAACCATCCATCCAACACACACGGGCCTGGCACATATCATGGATGGCATGTTCGGCACTGGCTACGTGGCTGCTAGGTACTTGCCAAGGCGTATATGCACACAGTTCTCCACCTCGACGATCGCCTCTTCATTAAGATGCCTTCATTCTTTTCTGCTCATGACTGGACCCGTCTCTACTGCAGCTACTCCGTTGAGTCCGCCTCGCGTTCGTCTAGTTGACGAAGCACAGTACGGAGTGAGTCAATGGCTACTTCTGCGTGGCTAAACAAGTGGCTTCAGCTGCATTCCTAGCTCGTTGCTAGGTTGCTGTCCGCGACATCAATCCATCTGCTGCGTTGGGGGTACGGGCAATGCTCTACAAAAAGGGCAAGTTAGCTAATAAGTGCAAGGCAACACGCCGAACCAGACGCAGATATTGACCACTCACTCCTCTCAGCAACAACCGGCTGTGTCAGGTTGTCTTTGGTGTACTTGGTGCCGACTATGGAGTCTGGCGCCCTGCCCTTCTCGACCCAGCCCACCAGGGCGAGCAGCACGTTGTGCTCGGAGTCCGTCTTGGCTGGATCCAGCGGATGTCGCTAACCAATGTTGTGCGCACCAGGCCCCCCTGCGCAGTGTTCCATGCCGGGTATGAGAAAGAGGCGGTAGAAGTCGAGCATGGCGTCGTTCTGCAGGTCCGTCGAGGCCTGCACCTTGGCGAACCACTGACTCGCGAGCTCCAAGTCTGGTCCGTGTGGCCGTGGTATGCCAGGATCTTGATCCTCATCTTTAGCTTCTTCTTCGTGCCGTCGGACTGGCTCGCTATCGGCGACTCATGATAATGTTTAACGGCAACAGAGCGATTGAGGATGATAACAAGCCCGCGCACAAGCAACCCTCTTCAGCCTTCGAGGCCCCCAGCATCCCAACCAGTTTTCCAACATTCATTTAACTGAGCAGGTTTTAGGCCAGGGCAGTGGGACAAATATAAGACACTTGGGAGACTGAGATTTGCACTGGGATACCTTTTTATTTGATACTCCAACGAATCAGATCCTTTTCCCTAAGGACCGTACCACGTTTTTTGCGTCTAGTGATTCCATCGTGAAGCGCCCTATTCTCTCCTGGTGACCCCCCGTCTATCTCATTCTATCCTCAACTTTTTATCCTCTGGCATACCCTATACCTCATCCAGTCCCGCAGTATACAACATCGCCCAAAGCGGCAGATCCTCAATATACATACACCCAACGTCTCGGAACCCAAAGTGCTCATACATGTCCCTCGCCTTCTGCCCGCCCGCCACGAGCCAGATCGGCACCGCGCCGCCCTCCGTCTCCCGCGAGCAGCACTCGTCCATCAGCGGCGCGATGACGGCCCTCACCGCCCCAGGGACGCGCGGCACCGTCGGGTCCCTCGCGACGAGCGACATGTTCCAGAACCTGCCGTCCTGCGGCCTCATCCTGCGCACCGCCGGCTCGAGGAACTCCCTCTGCAACTCACCCTCCTTGTCCAAGAACTCAGCAAACAGCGGCCGCGTGGTGCGCATGCTTTCGATGAGCACCGCCTGGCCCGAGGTGTACTCGTCGTCAAGGATGCTGCGCGGCTCCCAGCACGAAATGGCCGCGAACCCGCCGGCCTCGACGACGAACGAGCCCCAGGTCACTTTTTTCCGCAGCCGCGAGAGCGCAGCGACGCGTGCGCTTTCGATAATATCGGACGGCTCGATGGTGACCTGAGATATTGGGATGGACGTGGCGTGGCTGATCTTCTCCTTCTCCATGAGGATCGTGAAGGCGTAGTCCGTGCTCGCCCTGGCCGTGGCCAGCGCGGCACGGACGAGGTAATCATCCGAGGAGCCCCTCGTTACGGCTAGAGGCGATGGTGATGGTAGATTTTTCTGGAGGAAGCCGTGGTCGGCCTTGCTTTGTAGTGCGGGAGAGCTGGTAGTGCTTGGGAATGCTGCTGCCGCTGCGGCGGTCACTGAAATACTTTGGGTCGCCATTCCGCGAGGGTGGGACCTAGGCTGCGAGAACGGCCAAATTTGATAGCGGATCTCAGTGGTATCCCTTTGCTATTGCGTTCTTTGGCTCTCGCGACGACCGATGTGTCCTAATGGCGATCGTGATTATGGTGTTTTGAGGGTGTTTATCCTGTAAGTCGGAGCGAGATCGGAGTCAGCATCAATCATGTCTCAGTAGATATCTGCCAAGAGATGCCATATTCTCGGAACAAGGATTACAAACTGTTTTGGTGCATTGTATGGGTAAGTGAACAATCTCTGAGCGAGCAAAATTGAATCGCTCGCGTCGACGTCAACGGGAATGGCCTATTTGGCGATACTTGAATTAGAATGCTGCCCGAACGTACGGCGACTCTGTAATGTTTCGTCAGCCGAGATGACTCAACTAACCCAGGCCGAGATCGCTCGCAAGGAAACCGGAACCCGTCCCCTGGCACGAATTAGGAGCCCCAGGCTGACTCAGCATGGCCGAGGCCCAAATGGCTGATACTCGATATAGTCGGCTTTTCGAGATGCGAAGACATGTCAGTTTGAAAGGAGAGCCTTGTGACACGCAGATTCGGTGGCTTTTGGTTGCCTGAGAAGAGCGATCTGGTGGACCTATCATAGTGGTTGTGGATCGTGTTGTGCTGCACTATAGTCCTTCTCAGGCGACATGAAGCGCTCATTTTCAATTATTACGGCTTCATGAACGTGAAGACTAAACTCCATGCGTGATCAATGAGAAGACTTCATGCAGTTTTCTGTATTCTTGTTTGCCACTGTGTTATTTCCTTTTGTTGATTGCCTGGTTCAGGAGACGGTGGCAGATTTGTTCGTTGCTTAGCACTCGAGAACGCCCAGAGCAGGGAGCTTGGTGTAAAGCAACAATGATCTGCAAACTTCTTGAACGCTAGTTGTTGCTGCGATTGTGAGGACAACGAGAACGGAACGTTTCGGTACAAAGTAAGTGTCCTTGTTCCCATCATCCGAATAGTCCTATCAAAAATCACCGCTACAGCGGATAGCCGTTCAGTTCTGCCGAAGGTCGTCGAGGCTCACACAGTTAGCGTATCAGACTTCCGAGCAGGAGCGGGTTGTATGCGAAGCCCGTGATTGGACAAACAAAAATCATAGTCTTGTAACAAAGTATGACCTGCCCGAAAAGGCGGATGTCACCTTGCAGGCTTGCCGGAGTGCAAGACGTGGGGCAGGCGGGACATCGTCACTCCGATCTTACCCTTATGCTTGCAGTTCCCTGCACTTCAAAAACCCATACCACGCACTCGGCACAGGTCTCTCATGCAAAAATCTTCCTTGTCAAACATTTACCTAGCCCCAGCTCTCGCTTTTCTCCGTCCTCTTTGGGTCTCTACCCCCGTGTCAGATCGTAATCGGCTGCTTATGAGCCAACAACGAGGAATTATGCGTCTTAGCTAGTTGCGATACTGGCCGCGAGACTGTTGGCACATCTTTGGTAGTTTTCAGCTCAGTTGCACTGCAACGACACGCTCTCTGGGGTATTGTTACACCGAGCAGGCATGACCTTGTGGCCAGCCAAGCCAAGACCAGGCCGCTCCCCCCGGCAGTTGATCTTGCCCACGGATTTGGCGTATCGGGAGTATGCGCCAGGGTATTACAATAAGTAGGCATAACAAGGCATAGTTTTGCTCCACTGCTTATGGATCCAAGCATGCACACTCATGTCCAACATGACTTACGAAAGAGTCGAGAAAAGTTCTAGTCGTATTTGCTGTAGCACCATGATTCACACATGCACCCGTCTTACCTCTGTAGCACGGTACAGGTTCGACCGATTATCTCAATCGGATGGTGGACACGCAGCTCTCTCAGCCATGCTACTCGTCGTACGGAGGACAAGTGGACGGCAATCTTGGAGCACAACAGCTTACGCCAGGGGGCAGTTAATTGCCAAGACATGGTTACACTAGGCAGACTGCATGGCTTGCCATCTCCCCCGGTCCCCGTACGGAGAGAGGATGCATCCATGGTGGTTCGGATGTGCGGGCCTTTTGTTCTTGCGGATCGTGGTGTCTTGTCATGTCCACTCCAAAGACTCACACCTCAATCCCAAGATCGACATTGCGAATCATCGCCCCGCCGCCGTCAGCAAGTTCTACCGACAAGGACAACCAAACGTCTCTCAAAACAGCCAGGCAAACAAAATCTCTTCTCAGCACTGCTAGCCAAGATCTCGCCGACCCTCGGAATCATCCTCAGTAAATAAAAAAGATCAGCAAACATATTCACACAAAGATCACCCGCCCCGGATCCAAAATATGGACCCCTTCCGGGACAAACTCGCCCCGACTTACGACGAGCTCCCAGAAGTCGTCCCGTCTCGAGACACAGCCGCATACTACAGCGGCCATGGCCATGGAGGCAGCAGCAGCCTGCATTTCGATCCGCGCATCCGCGAAGCGACAGGCGCCGCGGCGGCTCCGATTCCCGCCGTCTACGACACCACCGAGAAGGAAGTCCTCCACTACACCGACGCGGCGGGCACGCCCGTATCGCCAGTCACACAGCAGAGCAACAGAAGGGGAAGCGAGACAGCAGCAGCGAAAACAGAACACGGAGTGGAGTTGAGCGGCGGTGCGGATGATCTCGAGACCGCCGCCGACAGATTCAACGGCAGGGGCAAGCAGGGGCTCGAGAAGAAGAAGACTGTGTGCGGCATGGCGGCGCGGACGTTCTGGTTCGTTGTCGTCGTCGCGGTCGTCGTCGTTGCCGCGGCAGTGGGCGGCGGCGTGGGCGGTGGGATCGCGGCCGGGCAGGGCAAGGCCTCTGATGGTAGTGGTGGCGTTGTTGCTGCGGTAGACGGTTCTGGATCGGGGTAAGTGACCACGGCACATAGGTTGGAGGTTTCGCTTGTCGTTGTTGTTGTTGTTGTTGTTGTTGTTGTTGTTGTTGTTTTTGATCACGGCAGGTTAACAACTCGGTCTAAACAGGTCATCTGCAAGCATTGTTCCACCTCCCTCCACCTCTTCCTCTTCCTCCTCCTCTTTCTTCTCTTCCTCTTCCCCCTCTTCCACAGCGACATCAACGCCCTCCTCCGCCTCCTCAGCAGCAGCAACTCCCTCGGCGAAAGGCTTCTCATTCCAGGCCTTCTCCGAGCCGGAATATCTCGGCCTCTCGACCGCGCTGATCAAGGTCGAAGGCGCCCTGGCCCTGCCGTGGAACAGCTCGAGCTACGTCTGGCACCGCGGCGGCACCGCGTGCTGCGTGACCTTTTGCGTGCGCAAGGGCTGGGTCGGCTGGTGGTGCCAGGACAAGACGCAGGATCGGGCGAGCAAGGCATTTGACAACATCGAGATTGGCTGCTCGAGCGAGGAGAGCGAGGCCTACAGCAGGGCCAAGTGCGCGAGCTGAAAGATGGGAAATATTACAAGTTCCGCCGTCACACTCGTGTCAGAAACGCTTCCAGTCACAGCTTCATCTCACAAGTATACAAGGCGAAGGAGCCACGTTTTTCTTGCAAAGCACAAGTTACTTTTTATTTTTGTGATATGTACATCTCTCTCTTGCTGACTCGCTTCCCCCCATCTCGGTGATGACCAAAGAAATATGCAGAGACAGTTCATGATTCGACCCTTTTTGGTTACAGCACATAACAAGCCGGGATGGATACATTCTTTGCGACTGTACGCGCGCATGCGTGTGGTTGTGTGCGTTCTTCGAGAAAGAGTTCAACGAGGTGGCGGCCCAGCGCCGCCGCGGAAAGTCTTCCCGTTCCATAATTCTAGATGAATGACGATTAAAAGTGTTCGCGCACGGCGATGGCTGTGGAAAAGCAGATGAGAAAGAGAAAAAATGAAATTTTGTCGTATCAACATTGATCAGAACGTCAGAGTTCGGTGATGCTTTCCCCCCTTTTGGCACCTAGCGTGTCCAAATCGGGGACCCGGTGGTCGAGTTGGTTTAGAAAAGCAGGAAAGCGGCCGCCGCGACACCGGCAGCAGCGGCGAAGGCAGCGGAGAAGGGGCTGCTCAGGGAGCGGGCGCCGGCGATGGGAATGGCTGAAGGGGTAGCACTGGCAGCAGGCCGCGTGAAGATGGCACCGGTGCCGACGACGCGGGTAGAGGTGCTGCCACAGGCAGCGCCAATGCATGCGGTCGGGTAGGCGCCCGTGCCGGGGCCGGCGGGAGGTGTCATAGTGGTGAAGAGAGTAGAAGAGCCACCGACAGGGAGAGTGGAAGAGGCAGCGAAAGTAGGGACCGAGCCGCCGCCGCCGACGGGAAGCGTAGGGTAGCTGTCAGAGCCACCCTCGACAGGGAGGGTCGACGAAGCTCCCTTGACGGGGGCAGTTGGGTAGTCTCCGGGGCCACCCTCGAGAGTGGAGGACGCACCCGCGGCAGGGGCGGTAGGGTAAGAGCCATCGCCACCCTCTACAGGAGAAGTGGAAGAAACACCACCGTTGGCAGGGGCAGTTGGGTTGCCGCCATGGCCACCCTCGACGGGGGCAGTAGGAGAGGCACCCTCGACGGGAGAGGTAGAAGACACACCACCATCCATGGGGCCAGTTGGGTATGAACCTTCGCCGCCCTCGACAGGCAGAGTTGTAGGTGCACCCTCGACAGGAGAAGTGGAAGAGACGCCACCACCAACAGGGTACCCATCACCACCGCCGATAGGAACAGTGATGGCAGTGGCAGTGGCAGTGGCAGTGGCAGTGGCAGTGGCGCCACCCCCTACGGGCAGAGTAGCAGAGATGCCAGTAGTTGTAGCAGTAGCGGTGACACCGCCATCCACGGGGCCGGTAGGGTAGGCACCTTCGCCATTGCCGTTGCCACCGCCAGGAATGCCGTTACCACCACCAGGGGCAGCCGTAGGGTAAGCACCCTCGCCATTGCCACCACTAGGGGCACCAGTAGGACCACCTGCGCCGGGTGTGGTGACGTTAGGGGGAGCAGAGCCGCCCTCGCCTCCACCGTGAGAAGGGTTGGTGCCAATCGGAGAGTTGATCGAGGTTTCCTGGGGCAGAGCGGGCAGAGTGTAAGTTGGGGTGACACCAGGGGTGTTCTGACACTGGCCGGTGAGAAGACCAGCACCAAGCTTGAAGTCAGTACCGAGCCCAGCGAGAATCTTGAGAATGGCGTCGACAGCGACATCGCCACTGACGCCAATGCTGCCCAGCAGTGGAATGGAAACATCAACATTTAGACCGGCGGTTACGCCAACGAGAGCCTTGAGCAGCAGGCCAGCGGCAACCTCGAGGCTACCACCAATCTCTGCATAGAGCCCGCAAGCACCGAGGCCGGCAATGATCTCGAGCTTTGCCTTGATGTTGGCGATGAGACCAGCAGTGAGGCCCTGGAGGGGAAGGATGACAGCGTTGAGGTTGATGAGGGCGCCAATGTCAAGTTGGATGTTGGCGATGAGACCGACGGCAGCGTGGATAGAGGCTACAAGCTCAACGAGGGCATCAAGGGAGATGCCGACGTTAACTCCAGCATGAAGGTCGAGGATGAGGCCAGCGCAGACACCGATCTGAGCACCGATATGGCCGATCGCGCCAATGACGCCGCCAATACCAACACCAACACCGACGCCGCCGCCAATGCCGCCTCCGACACCGCCGCCAATGCCACCACCAATGCCGCCACCAAGGCCACCGCCAACACCGACGCCAACACCGACACCGACGCCAACACCGACGCCGCCGCCAATGCCGCCGTGGACACCACCACCGACTCCAGCTCCGGCACCGCCGCCTACGCCAGCACCGACACCGACGTTTACACCACCACCAATGCCGGTGCCGACACCGACGTTAGCACCGCCGCCGATGGCACCACCGGCACCGCCGCCGACTCCAGCGCCGACACCGACGTTGACACCGCCGCCAACTCCGGCACCGATGCCAGCACCACCGCCGATTCCGGCACCGACACCGACGTTGGCGCCACCCCCTATACCAGCACCGGCACCAGCACCGACTCCAGCGCCGACACCGACGTTGACACCGCCGCCAACTCCGGCACCGATGCCAGCACCACCGCCGATTCCGGCACCGACACCGACGTTGGCGCCACCCCCTACACCAGCACCGGCACCAGCACCGACTCCAGCGCCGACACCGACGTTGGCACCGCCGCCAACTCCAGCACCAGCACCACCGCCGGCGCCACCGCCGTAAAGACCTCCACCAACTTCACCGCCGGCACCACCGCCGATCAAGCCGAATGTGCGCTTGTTGGCGAGGGTAGCAGCATCAACAGCCGCGAAGTAAGCAAGGAGGAGGGTAGCAGTCTGAGCCTTCATTTTGATGGTTGTTGTTTTTGTTGTTGTTGTTGTTGTTGTTGTTGTTGTTGTTGATGTTGCTGTTGTTGTGAAGTGAGTTTCGAGAGGGTTTGAGAGTAATGATGAGTACCGAAAATGTTGGTAGATCTGATATGATGAATGGTAACGATTGTGTGACGTTCAACGCAACGATGGTGAGAGTAGTATTAAGGGTGATAGCTGTAGCGAAGGGCTGTGCTTGCGAAACGAACGACCTGTAAAAGGCGAGATTGGAACCGAGAAAGAGAGGAGGCAAGAGAGATGTGCTGATGTAACAAGAGGATAGACGATTAGCAAAAGGACCAGCCAGCAGACTTATATATCTGGAGGACTGCAAGCTCGCTGCCCTGAGGGACGAGGAAGAGCGGCTGGGTGGCCCGGGGAGGATCTCAGGGCTCGGAGGACGCACGTCCGTCGTGTCGTGAATTAAGCATCGTGTTTCGAAACATGGGCAGCAGGCGAGCTGGTGTGAAGCTCCAAGAGTGCAAAAGCTGGTGTGGATGTTGCCGGTCTAGGCCGGGACAATCAGGCAGAGCGGACAGGCTCTGGAAGGTGAAGCGGGCGCTTTGACGCGGGGAGCATCATGGGCAGGGAAGTCTAGCGAGATCGGGGCCAGCCGCAGATCCCCGGGAAGGTGCGCCCCATAGCTGTACTCTGCAGCAGCCGGCGACCTGAAACGGGGCACTTGCCATGCGCGACTGACAGAAGCGGGGCGCGGTGGCGGGCGACCTGACGACACTAGAGCCCTAAGAGCCTCCGCCATTATTGTCCGCACGAGCCCTTCAGGTCGAGTCGGCACTTTAATCTCTTTCCACCTGACCTGCGCGCCATCTCCTCCGCCTCCAGTAACCAGGGCAGCCTCGCCAAGCGGAGCAACACTCCAGCTGTCACATCCGCCTAGACCTGTCAACACAATCATCCCGGAAGCCACGCCCGACATCTACAGCACTGGGATCCTACTGTTCACTTTCGCAATCATGTGTAGGCTCCCAGTTCGCTCGCCCGGGCTGTCAGTCTAGCAACACGACTGCATCGAGACTCGCGGCCGGAGCGTGATGTGATGCGGCTCCTCCCAACCATATCTGCCTCAGCCGAGCTTCCACAACCCCTCCCTACATAGTAGAGTGGAGAGTCTTAAAATAAACCTCCGGGCGAGCTATTGTCGAACATCTCCGGGTTGCAGGCGACGCTCAAGCTAGCTTCACAAGACTTAGCTCGGTGTCTAGCGGCAGCACTAGCCCACTCGTCACACAAATCATTGTTTCCACGCTGGCTCCATGATCCCTGCCCGTCAATGCGTTCTTCAGGAGACCAACAAACCATCACGGAAGAAGTTAGGGTACTCAACAGCTTCGGGATAAATCGCCCGCCGATGAACCTGAAGCACGACATTCGACAAGAGGCTCGTATCGCTCAGACATAAACAAGTCCCCGGGACACGCGTACACTATCCCAGCCCACTCAACAAGAGAGAGATCTTGCTCGAGATTGTCTAGCTTCTCCATCGACAAGAGCCATCGGGGCCCTTCAGGCTTTTGCAGCACTTGCACTGGACAACTACAGCCTCGCCGTGTCTATCAGCTTCTTATGAGTCGGCGACTTGTTCCCGTCAAGCTCCGCGGCACCGAGTCGTATATCTAAGCTCCAGATCTTCCCGACGGAGAGCAGGACTGGGCCCGTTGTTATTCTCCGGCGCCACGTCGCACAACTATGAGCTAGTTGGGAGCTCGGTGCCCTGCTTGCAGGTCGCCATCAAAAGTTCCGATTGCGTGCCAGCTGTACGGCCACTGCGCCCCTTACGCAACCACGTCAGGAACAATGCACGGGATCAGCCTGTGGCGTTGGCTAGTTCATCTGACCGCGACAAACACAGCCACCGCCCGTTTTCATGTGCGGACTACTTGTGATCACGTCATTGGCGTCCACGTCGCTCACACGCAAGACGGCGCGGCTGGGTTCAATCCAAAAACTACCCTAAGGTGTCATGTGCTTTTCACATGCGCAACGTCCAGGCTAGAGTCTTAGGGCCAAGATGACGAGCACTCTGAAGAGCGGGCAACATGTCCTGTGCCTGGTCCAAACTCTCGCGTTGTCCCAGCTTGCCGTGTGGCTGGAGGTGGCTGAAGTCAAGCTGACATAATCATCGATTATCAACAAATCGACACTCAGACAAGTCCTTAGCTAAAGATGTCGGTTATCTATTGTACACGAATTTAGCAGGTGGCTTTTGCATTGTGATGATCTCGCAGCGAGTTGTTGTTGCCCCAGTCTACCCCAGATATCCACTCACTTTGAAACTGTCCCTCCATTCTGTCCAATCCTGAGAAAGCCACTGCGGTGCTCTACCTGGCATTACCGACATGGAAAAGGTTGTGACACGTCGGCTTGACACAGTCGAGATGTCATGCGATAGTCAGCAACAACATCCATAATGACGTTGTTATCTTTTTGATGATTTTAGGCATTTTTCGATAAACGAGAAACAAAGGTCTACCAGAATTACACAGGGCTGTCTGTCTCGTCGGCCCAGCTGTGGGCATTAAGAACTCCTTGATGATGCTGATAGGGGCTGCAAACGGGAAATGTGTGATCAGGCCGGGCTGAACTTTTCTTTTTGCTGGACAACTCATTGTCGGAGTAGCGGGTAGGTATTTGTTTTCTTGGCCTTTTGAGGGGGGCGTTGGGTATTTCCATTAACAGACTAGATTGTTCTGACTGTCGAGATGCATTTCACATTTGTTTCGGGGTTTTTTTTTTTTTTTTTTTTTTTGGAAGGTCGTTTCTCATGATTTAAAAAAAAAACTAAAAAACCCCCAAAAAAAAACCTCGAAAGTCAAACACTTGCAATAACCGTTGCATACATTAATAACCACAAAAACAGAAGTGGCTAAAAACCAGTCTAGCAAACTCCAACAACACCAAATATTTGTTCAGATGATCTTGACGAAATTGCCCAGATTGTTTATTGATAGTGTAAGTTAGTTACTCTTGACGCGGACTTTTCCCTGTATGGTGGAGCTCGGTTTCGCGGGAAGAAGAACGCTGCCCGCTGATTGGCCGACGCGCGTACGACCGCCCACTTCATGCCTGCAGTGCGCAATCTTTGGCGATTTAGGGGACCAACTCGGGCGAACTCGAAATTGCCTGCACTCCCAATTGCATCAATTGGCCTCGCGGTGTACTTGTCAATCCTGGGCTCAAGTATGAGAGTGCTCTTTGCCGTGTCGATCGGGCATTCGAGGGGAGTGGTTGGATATCAGTTGGCCAACTTGGCCCTGGCAAAGCGGTTCCTGACGGTCTCAGAGTCTTATCGGGGCATTCAGCACGTGTAGATCCTCAATGCATTGCAACGTGGTTGGCCATCTTTCGAGGGTCTGGACCACCGCGAGGCCGCTGCACACCGTCCAGGGGCCATGGGGGCCTCCGGCTTGGGCTCTTGGCCGTTGCCCATTGGCCGCGGATACACCCGTGCTGGGGACACTCTAAATTTGGTGATGCAGGATTGGCTGCTGGGCAGGCAAGCACCCGGCAGCGCCGCGCATGGCGACGATAGGGGGCATCGCGTGGGCGAGATGCAGCACCGGCGTCGCGGAGAGAATATCCTATGCAGTCGCCAAGCCGGCCTGCAGGCGGTCCCGATTGCGCGGCCGGGACAATTCTAGGGTGCGAGTGTGCGTGCCTTGCGAGGACTGCAAACATTGAATTTGCACCAGCTTCTCGTCCTCTGCCTCGAGTCTATTTTCCCTTGTGCCTTTCTAGGACAGACCAATTCGCGTAGCAGCACCAATTGCGCCTGCCAGCCCACCATAACCGCCACCAGCCCTCGGCACAGCCTACGACAACCACAACAACCTCGACAACAACAACGACATCGACGAGGACGACAAGCTCTTTGCCAACTGCCGAGGATGCGACTGCAGTGGTGGGAGGACTGGCGCGAGGCGCACCCGGGCTTTTGCGACGCCGCCGCTACCTGCTGGGCGCACATCCGGCCGTACCTGCCCCCCGTCAACTTCATCACGCTGCACTACACCTATTTCATCATCGTTTCCCTCGTTGGCAGCGGCGTCTTCTATGGCGCTTCAGAACCTCCCGGCAGCGTCGGCTGGTGGGACAGCGTATTCCTCGTCGTCTCGGCCCTCACCAGCTCCGGCCTCAACACGGTCAACCTCAGCCAGCTCAACACCTTCCAGCAGGCTGAGCTCGCCTTCCTCATGATTATCGGCAGCCAGGTCCTCATCTCGTACGCCACCATTGCCTTCCGCAAGCATGTTTTTGAGAAGCGCTTCGAGGACCTCGTCGAGGCCGAGCGTGTAAACCGCAAGAACAGGTCCCGCACGCACAAGACGGGCGCCGCCGTCGGCCTCGCGGGTGCCATGTTTGGCCTGCAGGTCATTTCCTCCTTTGGCGGCGCAAAGGGCCGCGAGGCTGCCGAGAAGGACACGACGCACATGCAGGAGCAGCAGGATGCGACGAGCCCGGCAGCGCAGCCGCGAAACATGGACGCGCTCTCCCAGACACTAAGCGGCGCGAGCGCTGGTGCCAGGAATAAACATACCACACCTGGCAGCCCAGTACAGCACCCGCAGCAGGTCGAGTTCCTAGAGCCGATCCGCCCGAGTGTCACTCTGGGTGCGAACAATGACAGGCTACACTCGGTCACGACGGGGCACTCCATCTACAACGTGCACTCCCACCCGCGGGAGGCGCCGTCGATGAGGCGACGCAAGGACTCAGGCGATAGCAAGCTCCCCACCACAAACATCACCGAGGGGTTCAACGTCCAGACGTTTCTTAAAGAGGAGAAGAATAGCATCGGGCGCAACGGCCAGTTCTTCAACCTCACTGAGGAGAAGCGTGAGTATCTCGGCGGTGTTGAGTACCGGGCTCTCAAGTTCCTGTCATACTTTGTGCTCGCCTACTTTATACTGTGGCAGGTATTTGGGGCCATTGCGCTGGGCGCGTGGATGTCCGTCTATGCCGTCGAGGCCTCGGCCGTCAACGCCCAGAACCCTTGGTGGGCAGGCATCTTCCTGGCCATCTCAGCCTACAACAATGCCGGATTCACACTACTAGACGCTGGCTTCCTGCCGTTCCAATCGTCGTACTTCCTGCTCACTGTGGTTGCCGTACTGTCGCTGGCGGGCCCCGCCGCGTTCCCTGTCTTTATGCGGTTCATCATTTGGACCATGTCTAAGCTCATGGAGACGGTTGCGTGGAACAAGTCGGACGAGTACGGCATCTGGAAGGAAGGTTTCGACTTCATCCTCAGGTTCCCCCGCCGCGTGTATACGAGCTTGTTCCCGGCGCGAGACACGTGGCTCTTTGTCGCCACGTTCGGCAGCTTTGTCATGGCCGACTGGGTGCTGATCCTGATCCTCAGCATCGACAATCCAGTCATGGAGGCCATCCCGCTGGGCCAGCGCATATTCGACGCCCTATTCGAGGGCTTCTCCATTCCCTCCGGAGGCTACGCCATATTTCCGGTCGCCAACATGTACTCAGACGTGCTGGTTCTCTGGCTCGTCATCTTTTATACGGCGGCTTACCCGCACATCATCACCATGCGTAGAACCAACGTCTACGAGGAGCGATCCCTCGGCATCTACGAAGGCGACCACGCAGAGGTGGAGCAGCTTCACTCTGCGTCGAGCAGTCTGTTCGACGTGGATGGGACCATCTCTGCCGAGGATGGATTATTGCCGGGCCTTCCCACCACAGCCAATGGCAACAACAACAACAACAACACCAACACCAACTGGGACGCTGCATCTCGCGCGCAGTCGACAAAATCTGTCAAGAAGCTCTATGCCGTCGGCCGCCGCGGCACGGCCTTTGTCGGGCGCCAGCTACAGCGTCGGATGACGGGCTTCCAAGGCGTTGGCGTCGCCCCCGTGCCGCGGGCCATATCGGCAACCTCGCCGCCCGCGCTCCTCTACACGACCAACACCAACACTACCAACGGGCCGCGACCCTCGGCCTCAGGTCGGGCCCTCCGCCGCGCCATGACCATCGATTTCGGTGTTAGCAAGACGTCGATGCGCCCGGGGTCGATGCACTCTATCAACCGGCACGCGCCCACGACAGCCCCGCCAAGCCTCGTCTCCCAACAGGTTCGCGGCCAGCTGAGCCACGACGTCTGGTGGATCGCGCTGTCCCTCTTCCTCGTCACGCTCATAGAAACGCGGCACACGCTTGAGTCCCCTGTGGCGTTTAGTGTCTTCAACATCCTCTTTGAGATCGTGTCGGGCTACACAAACATTGGCATCAGCGTCGGCCTGCCTGACCAAAGCTACAGCATGTCCGGCGGCATGTACACGGGCAGCAAGATCATCATGATCCTCGTCATGCTGCGAGGGCGGCACAGGGCCTGCCCGTCGCGCTCGACCGGGCCGTCAAGCTGCCCGCCAAGAGGCTCGAGGAGCTCGAGGACGATGACGCCGAGATTAGGAGCAGCATGTCATCTGCCAGGGGCGGTGGCGGGGATAGGATGTCGGGGATGTTTCGGCACTGAACAAAGGGTGGGGTTCTTGGTGTGCTGAGTTTGATGCTGGCTCATCTATTGCTCTAGTCTTTTTTTTTTTTTTTCTTTCTCCTAGCGTTGCGGTATAGATCTGAAGCATTGTGCGCATACGGTATTTAAAAGATTCCGACCCCTCGCGGCTCCTTCCTTACTCTGAATGCTGGCTAGCGTTCATTTACACTGTATATTGCAATCTACTCTTACCCGTTCTAGAGAGAGAAATAGCGAACTTTAGATTTTATTTTGTCATCCAGCTCTTTCAACAATGTAGATTTTGCGTACGCACACTAGGGTGCATGAGGTAGCGGCGCTTCATAGGTGTTTCATGCCTCCGCTCGCGTGTAAGGGAGGAGGAATAAAAATGTAGCACGATATCGACACCGGGGTTTCCACTTGAGGACGACAGCAAAAACTTGGTTCTGGATGGGATGGCTGCTAGTAACACTCGCTTGCCGGTTCGATGCAGCTGCTATGATGCTCAGAACTGTGAAATAGGATGTACTCTTTTCTTTTCTTCTTCTTTTCTCCTCGCACACACACACACAGACCCATCAGAAAGCCCCAACCCTCCTCTCGAACCGCGGCAGCTTCCTCGTGAACTTCTCGGGCTCGTCCCTGGCGCCCTCCTTCCAGTACTCGTACTCGATCCACGCGTTCTCGGGCATCTGCTCCTCCATGGCGGCCATCCAGGCCCCGAGCGCCGGGCACAGCGGCACCACGCCCGTCTCGAGGACGTACTGGTCCCACAGCCTGATGAGCTCGGCGCGCCTCTCGGGCTCCTGCCCGCTCAGGTCGTGCACCTCGCCCGGGTCCGTGCGCAGGTTGTACAGCTGCCACTCCTCGGGCCCCTTGGGCCGAGGGATGAAGACAATCTTCCAGTCCCCCTTGCGGCAGGCGGCGCGGCCGCACGTCTCCCAGCCCGAGATGAAGTCCTTTTCGTGGATCGTCACGGCGGGCGAGGAAGAGGGTCCAGAGGAGGAGGAGGTGAGCCAGGGTACCATCGACTTACCACGCATGGCGACCACCGGGCGCGACTGGTATGTCGGGTGCGGGTGCGCGACGCCGGCCATCTCGAGAATCGTGGGCGCGAGGTCCATGACGGTGGAGAACTGGTGCGTGATGCTGCCTGCTAAAGGTCCGCCGGTGCTGGTGCTGGTGCTGCCGGTGGCGGCGTCGTCTCCTCCCGCGGGAGGGCCCTCCGCGTTCTGGTGATACGACAGGGGCGGCTTCATGACGTACGGCACGCGCACGCCACCCTCGGTCGTGTAGGCCTTGTACAGCCTGCTCGGGGCGGTGGCGGCCTGGGCCCAGCGGGGCCCGTACCAGATAAACGAGTCGCCGTTGCCGAGGTTATCAATGTGGTTGTTGTAGTACTTTTGCAGGTGGCCCAGCATGCTGCTCTTGACGAGCGGGTAGGCCTCGTACGCGGCGCCCTCGGCCCCGTTGTCCGAGAGGAAGCACACAAACGTGTTGTCGAGCTCGCCGACGGCCTCGAGGTACGACGTGACCTTGCCGACGTTGGCGTCCATGGCCTCGACCATGCCCGCGAAGCACTCCATGGCCCGGCACGAGTTGGCGCGCTCCTCGTCGCTCAGGTCCTCCCACGTGGGCACCTCGTCGGCGACGACCGGGTGCGCCTCGACGTCGTGCGCGATCAGCCCGAGCTCCTTGAGCCGCGCGAGGCGCTTCTGCCGGAGCGCCTCGGGCCCGTCGTCGTACACCCCGCGGTACTTGCGGATGTACTCCTGGGGTGCCTGCAGGGGCCAGTGAGGCGCGGTGAAGGGGAGGTAGGCGAAGAAGGGCCTATCTTGATCCTCGGCGCTATCGCCCTTGGCCTGCTTCCACTCCTGGAGGTACTGGAGCATCTTGTCGCCGTAGCCGTCGGACGAATACCAGCCTTCGGGCAGCTTGCGGACGTACTCGCCGTCCTCCTGGTGCAGGGCAATGTAGCTCATGGTCATGAACTCTGGGATCTGGTCCTGTGGTTCCATGTCGGGTTCGTAGGCGTAGTGGTTGCTGCAGGCGGGCAGGTGGGCGAAGCTGCGCTCGAAGCCGCGGGCCTTAGGGCTGCGCTCGGGAGTGAGGCCGAGGTGCCACTTGCCGGCCATGAGGGTGTGGTAGCCGGCGTCGCGCAGAATCTCGGGTAGGGCAGCGACGCGGTCGTTGAGGTAGCCTTCGTAGCCGGGCATGCCGCGCTGGGGCGCGGTTGACATGTTGCCGTTGGGGTCGTTCTGGGCTGAGATGTTTGTCCACTCGATGAGGTTGCCGAGCCCGGCAATGTGGTGGTCGGTGCCCGTCATGATCATGGCGCGCGAGGGCGAGCAGGCGGCGGCGGCGTGGAAGTCTGTGAAGCGGACGCCGTCGCGGGCCAGGCGGTCGATGTTGGGCGTGCTGATCTCGCCGCCGAAGCAGCCGACGTCGGAGAAGCCTAGGTCGTCGGCGAGGCAGATGAGGAAATTTGGGCGTTTAGGAGGCATGGCGGGGGAGGGAGGTTGGCCCAAGATGGAAGTGCAAGCCAGGCTGCTCGGACAGAGATTCGGATGTGAGTAGGAAGGTGAGAGGACGTGATGACTTGCAAGCGCCCAGGAAGACAAGGAGTGGGAGAGGAGTGAGAAAGAAACAAGAAAGGAGCAAGAGAGGAGTAAATGTAGACTTCGCAGGAGACAGCATGAGGACGACTGCCCCTCATTGGAAACATGGCATCTCCGCACTCGACTCTCGACTTGTGCGGGGAAATACCCCAACATCGGCTGTCGCCCAGAAGCTGCCGCCATTGGCCCTCTTGTATCACGCAACCACGTCTGCCAGATGCGTGCTTGCCCTTGCATGTTGCCGTCATGCCTCACCCGATGCTGAGCTGTCTCCATGGCCCACGGAGCAGCAAACTCGGGCCCGACTCACTACCTCGAGATGGACGACCTGGCAGACGAGGACACTGAGGGCCACGCCCTGCTCCGGCACTCCTCCGACTCGGCCGAGACTCGATCGTATCATGTCGAGCCAAGAACCACAGTATTGAACATCCCGCTGGGACATGCGAGAGCTTACTGGCTGGGCTCCGTCGTTTGCATGGCCGGCTTCCTTTTTGGTTATGATAGCGGCATGTAAGTGCGGTCCCCGGGTCGTGCTTGGCGGATGTAGTTTGGACTAGACCGTAACTGACTGGGTACATAAAGTGTTGGTTCGTGCATAGTCTGCATGTTGTACAAGTGCCTCCTTCCACGAGACTGACTCTATTCTCCAGGTGGTGTTCTGACCTTCTCCTCCTTCCAACGCGACTTTCGATATGAAACTTCAGACAAGACAAGGACGGAATCACTCGCAGTCGGCCTGCAACAATTTGGCGCTTTCGTCGCCTGTTTCCTTGCCTGGCCCGTCACCGACCGCCTGGGCCGCAACAAGACCCTCATGCTGTCAACCCTCATCTTCTGCGTCGGTGCCGCGGTCCAGACCATCAACAGCCACTCCGTCGCCGTCTTCTACCTTGCTCGGGTCATTGCCGGTCTGGGCCTCGGCTCGGCCACCGTCGTCGTGCCCATGTACAACAGCGAGATGATGCCAAAGGAGCTGCGCGGGCAGGTCGGGTCCTTTTTCCAGTTGTTCTTCACCTTCGTGAGTTGCCGTCAGTTTTGGAGTCCTTGACGTTTCGTGCCTCGACATGTGCAAGAGTTCCTCGGGCTGATCGTGTCAACAACAACAAAAGGGCATCTTCACTAGCTACTGGATCGACTATGGCGTTGCTAGAGTCATTCCCCGGGATAGCTCTGCACAGTGGCAGATACCTATCGGGCTGCAGCTTGTCCCGGCCGTGGTGCTCGGCCTGGGCCTGCTCACATTGCCAGAGAGCACGCGGTGGCTCACCAAAAAGGGCCGCCACGACGAGGCCTGGGGGAGCCTGCAGTGGATCCGCGCAGACAGCTCGGGCGTCACCGCCGCGGAGATGGCCGAGATCCGCGCCGGCGTGCTCGACGAGGCCAGGGCGACGGAGGGCTTCCAGGTCAAGGGTGAGCTATTCTACTATGTTCATTCATCTATGCAGCCTCCCTGTTCTTTTTAGTTGTCGTTCCGTGTAACTAACGAAACATGTCGTTGTAATCATGGCAACAGAGCTCCTCGAGCCCGACAACCTAGGCCGCGTGCTCACCGCCGTCGCCATCTTCGCCGCGCAGCAGGCCACGGGCGCCACGGCGTTTGCCTACTTTGGCCCACAGTACTTCAGCCTGCTCGTCGGCCACGGCAGCGACGCCGGCTTTGGCGACCTCGGCCTGCTGCTCACGGGCGGCTTTGGCGCCGTAAAAGTGATCTCTTGCGGCGTCTTCGTCATCTGGTTTTCCGAGAGGCTCTCGCGGCGTGCGGTCCTGATCGGGGGCGCCCTCGTCATGAGTGCGTGCCAGATCGCGACCGCGGCCGTGGTCGCCACTGCGCCCCCAGCCGCCGGCGGTGCCGGTGGTAGTGATGGCGGTGGCGTCACCGGGTCCAGCATGGGGACGGTCGCACTGATATATCTATTCGTCGTGGCGTACAACTTCAGCTGGGGCCCTCTACCGTGGCCTTACGTCTCCGAGTACGTCACCTACCTCCCCCGTCTCAAAGTCCAGTTGCCCTTCACAGTGTTTTTTTATTTTCTTTCTCCATCGTTTAAGGATACAACATTCTTTCCGCGTGAGATGGTGATACTAACTCCCGCCACGTCGCCCCGTGTCTTTTCTCGCGCAGGATCTTTCCCCCACGCACCCGCGAGCCCGGCGTCGCCGCAGGCGTCGCGTCGCAGTGGCTCTTCAACCTCGTCTTCTCCCTGGCCACGCCCTACATGATCCGCGGCCTGGGCTGGGGTACGTTCCTGCTCTGGGGCGCGTTCGACCTGGCTATAGCCGGCGTGGCGTATGCGTTCTTAGTGGAGACGAAGGGTCTGTCGCTCGAGGTCATCGCCGCCGAGGGCACGAGAAATAGGAAGAGGAGCAGCAGTAGAAGATAAGGGAGAGCTGGCCCAAGAGAGATGGCATGCCTAGTTCAGGGTGATTGGGAAATATGAGACAGCATATCCTAGACCCAGGTGCATGCTTTCCTAGGCGATCGTCTCTACTTTGTTACGCGAGCTATTACTGGATACTGGCTTTGGTTCTCTGCCGGAGCACCTTCTAGCTTCTCGTTGCTTCTTATTGTCTTACTCCCAAACTCTAGTGGTATAATAAAGAAGGAAAAATGCGCCATTTGCTCATGGTTTTCACACCCTACGTGTTCGCCAGCAGAAAATAAAAGTAAAGCGAAATGCGAGGAACCCAGAAATCAAGGAAAGTTCTCAACGGAGGGCAGATTCATATCTGCGCAGCAGCGCCCTAGACACGACTCGCATCTGCGTCGCTACTGCTGCTGCTGTTGTCTACGACGCCAACACCACTACCGCCGCCGCCGCCGCCACCGGCGGTCCGGGACTTGGCGTCCGCGGACGAGGAAGCAGAAGAAGTGGCGGGCGTCTGGAACCCGTAGCCCGGATGCGACAGGTTCAGGCAGAACACGGCGACGACCATCATACTGGGAACGCAGGGGAAAGAATGTTAGTTGACGTTGCTTTCTCGCATATCATTCGGATGTGCCCCCTTTTTCTTTTGTGTCACGCAAAGAAAGTGTACATACCAAGACTCGAGCCCGATGAACAGCCCCTCCTCGCGGAAGAACTGCGAAAAGTACCCCTCGCTGAGCTCCTTGATGCGGTACGCGCAGCGCACAAAGACAAAGAGCGTGGCGAGGAAGAGGAACGCCATGAAGACGCGCAGTGGGCGGGCGAACCTCTGCTGCTGCTGCCCCCCCGCCTCCTTTTCGCTGCTACCACCGCGCCTAGAGGAGGAAGACGACGAGAAGACGTCGGCTAGGAACCCACAGCTCCGCAGGTAGTCTAGAAACAGCAGGGTAAAGGCGACGAGGGTGACGACCTGGAAGACGAGACCGGCCAGGGATATCTTGACGCCGCGGTTGACGGCGGCCTCTGTGCGGGCGAGGCTGCTCAGGGCGCCGCCGACGGCCTGCAGGACGAGCGAGGCAATGTCGCAGGGGATGAAGACCCAGTAGAAGAGTCGCGGGTCGAAGCGGGACTTGGAGGGGTCGATGAAGTTGATCCTGTTTTTCGGGGTGTTAGAAGTCAGATGATAGAGGGGCAAGGGGGGACAGAGTTCCTCTTGGTGGGAAGAGTTCTGGACTTCATGTTTGAGGTGATTGTGATGAATTCTTTGAGAAAGTCTGGAAACTGTAGAAACGAGGGAGGTATACATACGTCTGAGAGAGGGTTATGTATATCGCGGCGCAGAAGAAGACGGGTGCCGTCGTCACGCAGACTGTAATGATTAAAGTCCGTCAGTCATGTCGCTCATCGTTGTGATTTCTACCGTGCCGCCAAAACACCATATCACATTCTTCTCGGATCTCTTCCTTTCACCTTCCTACGTCTCCAGAACCACTACCGCCTCCATCATTGAGGGAAAAAAAGGAAAAAGGGAAAGAACACATACTGATCTGCACCAGGAACGAGATGAAGCCAAACGGGTTGTCGTGCAGCATGAGGCGGCCGACGTAGCCGACAATCTCATCGGCGCACCCGAAGGCGACAAGGACGACATAGCCCCAGGCGGGCCTGCCCCTGCGCCAGAAGTAGACACCCTGAGCGAGGTGGGCGAGCAGGGAGAGGGCGAAGAGGGCGACAAAGGCGCTGTTGGCGGGGATGCTGGGCTGGTAGCCGACGACGCTCCACTCGGGCTTGCACAGGCTCAGGGTACAGTTGGCGTCCGGGCCAAAGGATATGAGGCCGTGGGGGGGTTTTGACATTCTGGGCGGCGGACGTCGACGGGCGTGGACTGCAGCGCGAGGTGGGTTGAAATGTGGTGTTTTGGAGAAAACCTAACAGTGTCGTTGCTGTATTACGAAACGGGATGTTCCGGGCCCGTGTGCTTGCAAGACTGGAGTCAATGATGGATTCGGCGAGGGCAAGCCGGGGCCCCCGGTGTTATACGTGTGTGTGTGCGTGCGTGATGGACACAACAAGCAATAGGCAAGAGATGGACAAGCCTTTCTAGGCACCATGGGGATGGCACCAACCATTGAACGGACCACCCTGTTGGACTGGGGGGCCCAAGGCATGACGCGTTCTAGATCTAGATGGAGCATTCGAGGCCCTGCAGATCCGATTCCGAGCTGCCGGTTCACTCTGGGTGCTCAGGGCGTGTGCTTGGGCACGACAGCTACGACTGTGCCCTGTTCAGGCAGCAGCAAGCTACCGCAGCCAAAGCCGCAGCCAAAGCCAATGGCATCAACGCGAGCAGAACGTGCAAAGTAATCCGAGCCGCCCAAGTTGCATCCCTCGGATTTCGAGACCCCGGCACACCAGAGATTCGCATTCCCAGGGGGGCCCCGCCCGCCAAGAACGGGTTCCGCGGCGGCGGCCCACAACCGGATCGGTCTGGAATTGCGCCGCCGCTCCGGCGCTCCGGCCGCCACTGCCCAATGTGGTCAGTCATGCATGCAGCTCGGCAGTGTACCCAGCCTTCGCACAAGCCACAGCCGCCCAGCGTCTGCTGCCCCGTGGGTATATAAGACCGACCGGTGGTTCGCTACACGGCTGTCTATGCTCGCCTTGGGGATGTGAGAACAACACCTATCTCGTTGACCATGGTGTGTAATAATAGACTCTCGACTTGCTACGGGCCGTGAGACGTCTTCTGAAGAGGCCTTCCTCCTCATTTTTTTTTACGCGCGTCGTTGAGTGGCCTTTCAACCTTAGAAGAATACAACACCTCGGATGCCCCTTTGGAGAACTACGACAGGACAGAAAATGTTGTAGCCTTTCTAGTGTGGCAAGTGTTGTCTGCTTCTTGGTGCTGCTCCTTGCTGTCGCATAAATTATAGCGGCTATCATAGGTGCAGCCGGAGCTAGTTGCAGAACGACATCTAGCGAGCCTCTCTTCGAAGAGAGAAGTATACATATTCATTTTCTCTAAAAACAAACGCGCGCTTAAACCATGAGACACAACTCCAACTCACTCCTGTTCGAGAAGGACAACAGCATCTTACTCGCTGTACGTCTTGGGTTTCTCTTCGCCATGAGGCAGTACAGTCAAGCACGAATTAATATTACTTTGCGTTCAACATGACAGGGAAATAAATTGTAACAAGAGTTTATGAAGGAAACCAAGACAGCCTTGAGCCGAGCCAAGATGACGATAGTATAATGTGTTCATTGCCCGTTCATGACTCCAAAAAGTAGTTTATGTACTATTATAAGCACCGGCGATCTCAACAACAACCCTTGACGGACAGTCCAACTGTTCTCATGATTGACCGATTCTCCCTTGGTGGTGTAGTTGGTTATCGCGTCAGACTGTAATTGAGTAATTTATCACGTGGTTTAGGTCAATGGTGGATGTTTAGGGCTGTGCACTAGACCCGCAGAGAGCACATTACACCTGGGAGGCCTAGTCAGTGCTGGCACAAATCAACGCTGAGAGCATCCGACGTTGATTTATGCCAGCGCTGGATTTTATAGCTGTGGAACCACGCTATCGCGTGCGACTAGCCTCTAGGCAAGAGGTGCCCCTCGCGAAGAGCGCATGGCCGCCGTTGTGAGGCAAGGGAATGGATTAAACTATGTTATCATTCTCCTGTCCGGTTGTATAGCTACATTCGTATTTGCGAAGAGCATATTACATCGCCATCGATGGACTGGTTATCTGCGTAGTGCGCATTGCTCTCTGGCTAACCCACCCTACTGCTGTGGCGAGTCGCCCACTACGACACTTGCATACCCTACATCCTGCCATTATGGTGTAGTGGGATGGAGCTGCCGGGTGGCATCCGAAGCACTTAGGCGGGCGAGGGCAGGCGGCGAGGGCAGGGTGGTCCTGCTGGTGTTGCCTGCAGAGTCGACGAGGTCGGCTCGGCTGGCTCGAGGTCGTTAGTGAGACCAGCCCTCTGTGATGAGTACTACCTGGGAGTCTGTCAGTGGGGCAGATTTTGCAAAGTGATTTACTGGAGCCGCCAGTGTCGCGAACGTGGGTCGGGCAATCTGGCACGCAGTTCGATTCTGGTCCGAGGGATCAAACCACGGATGCACGTCATTCAATTTTTGGATTTTTGTTGTAGTTTTGAGGCGTGTCGGAAGCTTTTGACGATCGTTGGGTGTTGAGGCGCGATTGTGATTGTGCGTTGTGCGGCTCCTGCCCATGCTCTACGCTGCATGTGGGGCCGGGTTAAAAAAACAGCTGGAATGCCGTTCGTTGTTCATTGTTTTGCCAGAGGAACACCTCCCAGCCAGCGCCCTGTCGACACGCCGCAAGCCGTAATACCAAGAGTCCGCAAGCCTTCCCCCCAATCCCACGGCTCTATCTTTCCACTCAATGTACACTTTGCCCGGATACAATGAGCACAACCTGGCCTCGTTTCTGTGCCGCGGCACACACCACGCAAACTGGGACCGCAGGCGTCGTCAGCGAACGGGGCTGAGCTCCGGGTCGAAGGACAATTGAGTCAGTTGACAGCAACTGGAGTGCCAAGCTAGTAAGCTGATCAGCACACTAAGCGTACCGACAGGTGGCCCGATGCCTGTTTTTGTGCCGTGCTGTCGCCGCGACACGAGACTCGAGGCGTCGCAGAACTTGCCGCCTTTTCCGTGCCCGGCAGAGGTTCAGGCGAACCCCACAGCGCGGCGAGACAAGACAAAACAAGCATTGGTACCAAGAGTGCCAAGACCCACGGCGCCGGGGCCCCAAGACGCGTGTCAAAGGTGTCGCCCTACAGTACATACACAAGCCTCGTGTCCTACACGGCGCAGCTGGATGCTCAGGTTATTCGGCTGCCTGCAGACTCCCCACATGGTAACCCCCGGTCCGTCATCATACCGTGTGATTACGGGTTCTCGTCGGACTGAGGGACCATTCGCGTCTCATCATCACACCTCGTATGACAAGACCCAAAAGACGAGTAATGAAACAAACCACGGCATGTGGTCTGTCAGGCGAGACAAATAATGCCCCTGGGCGGCGTCCGCGCAGATCCAGAGATGGATCCGGAGCTTAGAATGCTGGGCCGTGGCGTCGTGCCCGCAGGGAGGGCGACGTAGGCTCCAACCCAAGCTTTGGACCAACAAGCCTCGGAGCTGCGACATAAGCACGCGGCGCTGCCCCGAAGTCTCCGGAGGGAAATTCCTAGCTTTCCGTTTTTCTTTCTCGGCTTACTTCTTCTCTTTCTTCGACCCCTCACCAACTATCGTTACTGGACGTGCAACGTGATCCTCGGTCCGCTCTCATTCGCTTTGGCTGACAACTACTTGTCTAATTGACTCCTCCGACCAACCAATACCTTACTATCAACTACTTTTTCTTTAGATTGCCCCTTCTGCCCGTTGAATACAGTACCTTCGCATTCCTTAAACTCGTCGTACCCAACACTACCACAATTGCGCACGGGTCCAGGAGATCGCCCGACTCCCTGTGGCCATGCGGTCCATGTTCAGCATCCCCATGGTGCTTGGCGCCTTGGCCTCACTGACAGGGTCTGCCACCGCACAGAGCTGGAAGACAATCCCGACCATCCAGGCCGTTGGCCAGCACTTCTTTTACTCGAACAATGGTTCGCAATAGTAGGTTGTCGCCATTGAAGACCCCTTTTGTCGCCCACGTTGCGATGGCGATAAAGCAGACAAGCAGCTGTTGAGGGCTAACTTTCCCATCACGCTCAGTTACCTCAAGGGTGTTGCATACCAGCAGAACTACCAGCCCAACGGCCAGATCTCGTCCGATGCAAAGTACACGGATCCCCTCGCCGACGCGAGCCTTTGCGCCCGCGACATCCCGTACATGCAACAGCTCTTCACCAACGTCATCCGCGTGTACGCCGTCGACCCTACCGCCAACCATGACGCCTGCATGGAGCAGCTGGCCTCGGCGGGCATCTACGTCTTTGCCGACCTGAGCGAGCCCTCGCTATCCATCCAGAGCGACAACCCGCAGTGGAACGTGCCCCTGTACGCTCGCTACACGGCCGTCATCGACGCCCTAGCAAAGTACAATAACGTCATCGGCTTCTTTGCCGGCAATGAGGTCATTAGCGCCGGCAACCAGACGGCCTCGGCGGCCTTTGTCAAGGCCGCCGTCCGCGACACCAAGGCCTACATCAGGTCGATGAAGTACCGCACCTCTCTCGGCGTCGGCTACGCAACGGCCGACGTGCCCACCCGCGACGACCTGGCCGCCTACTTTGCCTGCGCGCCCACCAGCGACGGCAGTCTGACCTCGATCGACTTCTGGGGTTACAACGTCTACTCGTGGTGCGGCAACAGCAACTACGCCGCCTCGTCGTACGGCGAGCGCGAGGACTTCTTCCGCAACTATCCCGTGCCCGTCTTCTTCGCCGAGTACGGCTGCAACGACAACATCCCCGGCGGGCCCTACAACCGGCCATTCAGCGAGGTCCCCGTCCTCTACGGTAACATGACGGACGTCTTCTCGGGCGGCATCGTGTACCAGTACTTTGACTCTGAGAACAAGTTTGGCCTCGTCAAGATCGACGGCTCCAACAACGTCTCGCCCTACCCAGACTTCACATCGCTGCGCAACCAGCTCGCCACCATCAGCCCGACCATCACCCAGTCGAGCGCCTACAAGCCCACCAACACGGCGCCCGCCTGCCCGACCGACTTCTCGACCTGGAAGGCCGTCGCCACGGCGCTCCCGCCCACCGTCAACCCGCAGCTCTGCGCTTGCGAGGCCGCCGCGCTCCAGTGCGGCATCGCCTCGGACAACCCGGACGACTACGGTGCCGTCTTTGGCTACATCTGCGGCGCCGACCCATCCTTTTGCGCGGGCATCGCCCGCAACGCGACGACGGGCCAGTACGGCGCCCTCAGCGGCTGCAGCGCAAAGCAGCAGCTCGCCTGGGTCGCCAACCAGTACTACCTCGGCAACAACCAGAACCCGTCGGCCTGCAGCTTCGGCGGGGTCGCCACGGTCCAGAGCGCGGTCACGGCGTCGAGCTGCGCCCCGCTGCTCTCGGCCGCAGGTACCGCCGGGACAGGATCTGTCCCGCAGCCCACGGGCCAGCAGGGCACCGCGGTGCAGGGCGGCGGCCAGGGCGGCGGCCAAACGGGCGTCGCGAGCAGCTCGTCGTCTGGCGCCGCCGCGCGGGCCGTTGGCGGTGGTTTGAGCCCTGCTTCTGGCGGCGGTTTCGTGGATCTCGGCAAGTTCCTGTTCATCGGGTATCTTGCGCTGGCTGTCGTCTCTGGCGCGGGCATCCTGCTTCTATAAGGAGGGGAAACGGGGGGGTTATTAGGATGGTTTACTACGGGTTTGAGAATGCCGACAGATTCTCGTGAAACAAACGAGTCGCATGTCATAATAATAAGAACACACAACGGATACAGACGGGAGGTTTTGGGATATACCACAAAATAATATATACAATTCTTTCGCAGGGCACCATCAAGGAGGGTGGTGAGCGAGAAAGCTGCCAATGTAGTGACAAAACCAGCCAAGAATACACCGGGCTGTCCACCTATTCAGGCACAAATGGTAACTCCAACTCCCATTGCCCTTTCTCCTTTTAATCCTCCCGACTGCTCTCCCCGTGTACTACAGAGAGAGAGAGAGTAGCGTACCCCTAAAAATCCGTACGTTTTTCCACACAATCAGGACAGGATCGCCGCGGCGATGATGATTAATTTGCCCCCCTGGTTATCATATAGTCATTGTGTAGTCTAGCTCTGCTATGCCACTGCGGCGAAAGCGCAATGCCATAGGTACTCGACATAGGTTTTTTTTCAGGGCTCGCTGCAATCATGTCATTTCCTACACGAATCACGCGTTCGGAGTTCTGTGATGACACACTGCTGAAATATCAAGGTAAAATCCAAAAAGAGAAAAAAAAAGCCGTTCCATCAAACAGTAGCCATCTCCGGCGTGTTTACAGTCGTGCGAAATCAAAACCTGTACTTGCGCCAGCAAACCGGTACGGGCTCAGGTCCAGATCCAAAAACCTGGCTGCAACTTTGCAAGCACTGGCACTGGCAGCACGCCGATTGCCCTGGCGAGGCTCCCCCCAGCTGTGCTCCGTAATCAAGCGGCGCATTTGTATGATCGACAAGGTGAATTCCGCGCCATTTAAAGGTTGGGCAGCCTCGCCTGGGTAGTGTAAATTGCTGATATCAAGGGTCCCCTCCCCCCTCTTCTTTCCTAATATGATTGTGTTGCTACATCTGCCCGTCCAGGACAATGTGACAGAAAACAGTTGTGGGCACACTCCAGGCCGACGCTATATCGAGCAGGGGTTGGGTTTTCGCGTGGCGCAGTGGAGAAGGAAAATCGGGGCATGTGCAGCCTCAGGATTGGGTGGGGTGCTTCTTGTTACTTTTTGCTAAGAGTTCATCTTAGTCATCAGCTCTCTCCTCTTTGCGCCAGCGGCCAGGAGGGAGGCTCGGCTTCGTTCGACGATCAACTCGAGCCCCCTCTACCGCGGACCTGGGAATTCCATATTCTAATTCCTAAATGGTGCTGCTCACCAGCTCCTCGTCGCTGGTGCTCTCGTAGCCACTAGAAAAGGTTTCCACCGCTGGCCCCGCTGAAGCGCTGGAACCCCCCTGTCGATGCCATGTTCCAGAGTGCCGGGACCTTTCCTGCTTGTCCAAGCCCCCTCCTCCATTTAATGAATTTCTGGATTTGGCGCAATAGCCCTTGTGTTGAACCTTCCATGGAACGATTTGGACCCATGGAGAGACAAGAAGTTCCCTGCCTTTCTTATGGGGGTTCGGCTCTTCCCAAACAGAAGCTGCTACCCCATGACTCCCCCATCCGCACAAGACACAGGGATCGAACAAAACCATGCAGCGGCTGAAGATGTAGTGGTGCCCCCTTTTCGAGGAATACGCAAGTGTGAGGCGGATAGGCCATCCACAGGTGAATGGGACACACATTTTTTCTTCGGGAAGGGCAAGCCGACAAGGTGATCCTGCGCGCCCACGGCGCAACTTGCCGGGCTGGTCTTGTCCTTCCCCATCACGCGCACGCTTGCTGTCGGCCGAGAGCGCCTCGTTGCCTGTTTCGTGCGTCGCGCATCTCGATTCTTCCCACTCACAGACGGGAAATGGAGAGGAGAAGAAAGGGAGGCGACTTTTGGGCTGCAAGTGGGCCGACTAACGGGAGCCGCTAGACGCCATCGCGTGATTTCCATGAGCCTAGGGCCCGGATTTGGGAAATGCAGAGGCAAGTGCTCCGTACTCCAAACCTGGGGCCAGCCACCAATACCTCGCACCCGAGTAACGGTAACACTTTCCAAGGTCTTGCCCCTCTTTCCCCGCGATGTAAACAGCTAGAAAACCCTAAAGTCGTCACATAGGCCACTGGTGCTGCGCCGAGAATGTCACGGTCGTGGCGAGTGTACAGGTCAGTAGTTTCAGGCTGCGTTGCTGCTCTGTCTCTCCCGCAACAATATACCGGGGGCTACGGAGTGGCTACGGAGTACCGGGGACGGGCGTCGTTTTTGCAGCTTTGCCTGCCGCGAGTCAAGTAAGCGTATGCATGGCTTCCGCGGATGTTAGCGAGATGAACCCCAAGGAGACAGGGGGCCGGGACGCTGTGCGACGGTTAGGATCCCTGGACTGGCTGGCCCACAGGATGCGCGTTCCATTAGGACAATGCATTACATACTTTCACATTTGGGCATAGACGGCGTCCCCGGCGAGCCATGACATTCATCGATGAACTGATTGCCACTCAATGCGTTCCCCTTGCGCAGCGGTAGATCTCTGTGAGCAAGTGCGTTTCGGATCCGACGAGGGGGCTCTGGGGCAGCGCAGCCTGCAGGCATGGTGGCGCCAGCCAGCCAGCTAACTACTGCGTAGGCGAGCCTGTCTGTCAGACTGTCACTTACTGAGTCCACTGGTATAGGTGCTATATTAGGCCACGCGTTCCCGTTAGTCATGACGAAGGGGAGGTGCCGGATTGGTTCTGCGTCGGCAAGCAGATGGCCGGCAGGCCCATGAAATTGTAATCTGGCTCGCCTGCTGTGTCGTCATGCTTGCACAGGGCCCATTGACGTTGTGGACTTGGACTGTGCCTGTGCGCGTCGTTGTGCCAGCCAGCCGGAAACCCGGGGTACTCGGTGCTAGAGACGCCACCGGCATCGCATCGCTCTGATCTGCCGTTGTGCGCGCTTCGGCTGCCCCGGCTGCCCCCTTTCGCTCATGGTGTGTAGTGTGTTGTATGTGACGCCATGGTTCCTACGAGAGGGTGCGGATGGACGGGTGACACAGGGCTTTGCACGACGACGAGAAGGATTGAGAAGAGGCGGCGCAGCGAGGAAAGAGCAGAGGCTGCGAGGTGTGGAGCCGGCCACCTTGAACCTGGCTGGCGCCATTAACAGCACGTCCCCCCTGGGAGGCAGTTGTTGCTAGCGGCGACTTCATCAGACGAAAGGAAGGAGCCTGCTTGCGCTCTTGCACTTATACATGTCCCCGGCCCTCCCCACCCGCCCGGTCTGCTCCTCCAGCTCAACTTGTCCCAACAACTGCCGTCCTCGCTGGCACACGTCTCGATCCATGGCGCGGTGACGTCCTCGCCAGCACGCACTCGCTTCGAGCATGGACTCGTTCGCACTCGCCGCTACGGCTCTTATCGTCACAAACTAAACCACCTCGCCGCCCGCCCGGTCCGGCCTACCACATCATGTCTTCCGCCACAGCCGCAAACTACGCCACGGCCGCCATCTCGCTCTTCATAGTCCTCTTCCGCGCTGTCACTACCGTTTGGCAGCGCAAGAAGCTTGATACTAGCTTTTGGCTCGTCGTCGCCTCCATCATCTTCATCATCGCCCGCATCGTCGTCAACCACTACTACCTTAGCTTCGGCACCGCTAGCGATGTCCTCAGCGGCAAGCTCACCCAGTACGACCCCGACCTGGTCCGCGCCGGCAGCATCCTCGTCCTCGTTGCCCGCATCATCCTCGCTGTCATCCTCTGGCTCCAGATGTCCACCCTGCTCCTCTTCTACCAGAACCTCCTCTCGGGCATCTCCGTCGTTGCCCTTCTCATCCGCGCCACCTGGTTCGTGCTCGCCGTCACTTTTGTCGCAACCGTCTTCGCTACCTTGCTCGAGTGCCGGCCCATTGAGCTCTACTGGCAGATCAGTCCAAACCCGGGACAGTGCGTCCGTGCCTACGCCCAGCTGCTCCTCCAGGGCACCAGCAATGGTGTTGTCGACATCATGCTGCTCGTCATCTCCTTTCCCATATTGAGCCTCCAGAAGCGCACCCTCGGCGAGCACCTCCGCCTCTACGGCCTCTTTGTCCTTGGTACCTTTTGCATCGTCGTCACGATCCTCCGCGTCGTCCTTATCTTCAACAATAGGTCGTCTCAAGAAACCCGAAGCCTCTGGGCCTCTGTCCAGGTCGTGGTATCGACGTTTGTCGCCAACGCGCCAAACATCTACGGCAGCATGCGGGTCGCTCGGCGTCGCAAGTCGTCTGGTGGTGGGCCTGGTACCGTTACGGCGACAGAAATGCCCACACGGAGGCAGCAGCCATCATCTGCTACTGCTGGCTTGGGAGGGGGCTCGCGAATGGGAATGATGGGCATGGGTTCCATGCCATCGCCGTCACCAGATCCTACCGAGTCTTGGCTGAAAATCGACGATGTGGAGCTCGCCATGAACGCCATGATGATGGCGCCCGGAGCTTACCACGATCAGCAGTATGTCCGCGGCGGTCGCCAGGGCTCGCTCGACCTCGACATCGACCCGCATCCACGACAGCCGCACTCGCCGCCACAGTATTCTCCGAAGAGTTCGTCACTAGCGGCAGCCGCCACAGCCGCGGGAGGAGATGACCTGACGGAGCGACACTCGTATCCATCAACGTCGTCGTTCTCGGTGACGAACCCGCACCACGAGCCTCGGCTTTCGACATCGACGTGATCGGAACCTGCGCGCAGATATTCTATTGAATCAAAATAATGTACATCACCAAACCCGTCACCATCGTGGATGAATGAATGAAACAGAACGGCGACGAGCCAGAGATACCACTGATACCCCCTTGAGTTTACGAATTGGCGGAGAGAACGACAAAGGTGCATGAACCTGGGTTTTATGCGTCGTTAACGTCGTGGCGACCTGTTTATATACAATGCATAGTAGGCAAGCGAGCGTAAAGGAGTCTTGGATGTTTACAATTTTAGGGCTTATGTTAGCGGCGAGAGTCGAGTGAGTAAGGGAGGCACGCGGGATATATAGGCTAGTCGCACGGGGCTACAACGGGACGGGAGCAATTCCAATAATCATCGCCCAAGCAAATTGATTTTTCAGGCTCTTAGACGACCTTGTGTCCCCAGGACGCCCCTCGTGTTGTCTCACCCTCTATGTGAAAGTGGTTACACCCTGACCTCTGCTCTGGAGAGAGAGAGAAAACTGCCCCTCCCTACGCGTACATATGCCCTTTGCCAAAGACGTCACCTTCAAGCCAGCGCTTCCCTGACAAACGCCTCCAGTCCGAGCGGCTCAAAATCCGGGAACAGATCCCATGCGTTCACGAAACCCAGGTATCTCGCAACCTCTGGCGTGTTATCTCCGCGCAGGTGCCACGAGCGGCGGTACTGAGCCAAGATGAGCGTTCCGTCGAGCTCGCTGCTGCTGGTGACGGCGGCCTCCGCCGCCTCGGTCTGCTGCTCCAGCACTTCCTGGGCCAGTTCGCTGTCCGCGGGCTTCTCGCCCGAGAACTTCTCGACGAGGTCCCAGACCTCGGACTCCGTGCGGACCTCGGCGTAGGCAGAGACGGTCATGTTGAGCGTCGCGTCGCCAGGGGCGGCGATGATGCGCGCGACCCACCGCCCGACGTCGCGCAGGTCCATCAGCGCCGAGGGCTGGCTGCCGGAGCGCCCGCCCACCATCTCGGTCAAGGACATGATGACCTGGCCATTGCCCTTGCCGGGGTCCAGACGGCCCGAGGGCACGGCGGGCAGGACGGTCTGGTACCACCTGCCGACCTCGATTACGGTGTAGGGCTGGCGGATGCGCTGGATGTGGTCGAGGATTGCGTACTTCTGTTTTGCAGGAAAAGGCAAAGGGTGAGAGAGGAGTCAGCGGTGTACGGCTTTTGGCATGAGAAGAGCAGAGAGTGCGAGGGAAGAAGAAATAGGAAAGGGAAAGCTTGGGAATGAGGGGACGAAAAAAAGGAAAAGCAAAAGACGAACCGCATCAGCAAGCCTCATGACCCCCCTCGGCGCCACGGTGGCAAAGTTGCTCGGCACGAACCGGCCCACGCCCGCGGCCTTGGCCGCATCGATGAGCGGCAGCTGGTCCTGCAGTTTCAAGGCGAATATCGTCGAGATGACGACGTCGGCGCCCTCGAGGATCCCGACGAGCTGGCGGTCCGCCGACGCGGCTACTGCCGACGCGCTGGCCGCCGCCGCCGGAGTCAGGGGCTTATACGCGGCCGCAATGGCCGCCAGGTCCACGGCGACCACAGTGACGCCGCGGCTCCGGAGGGCGGCGTTCTCGGGCTTGTTCAGGGACGAGGGGCGGGTCAGGGCGATGATTTCCTGGGGTCCGTCAACACACACGAGGTTAGCCAAGTTCCCGCAGTGAGGAAGGGGCAGGTGGTGGTGGTGGTGGTGGTGGTGGTGGCGGCAGCGCGTGGGAAAACCACATACAAACTTGGTCTCGCTCTCCAGGAGCCCGTTGACAATGGACTGCCCGGTCCATCCGGTGGCTCCGGCAATGACGACCTTCATATTTTTTATCGAGAGGCTTTGATTGTACTGGAAAAGGCGAGATGTGGTTTTTTTCTCTCTGGTCGTTTAGCAGCCGAACGAGAGAATCGGGTTGCCTTTTTCGTTGGTGGAGGTGGGTGGAGGGAAGGAGGGAGCCTTGTTACTGCTACGTCGGTTCTGAAATTCGACCAAGTGTGACGATTGAGAAGCCTGCGTGTGTGTATCTCGTAGGGGAACTGAACTTGTCAGTGTAGTCGACCTTGCTTGCTTGTCAACTTGGGAGGCCCTTTTGTAGTCGGAACAGTCGCCGGCAGCCTTGCGATGGTGAAAGATGAAAAGTGTCCGAGAATGTGGGGTACTAATCGGGGCAATAATTGGGGTAACCTCCAACGCAAGCGTGGGCATGGCATGGGCGAGGCGGGCGGTTACGTGAGTGCTGAGAAATACAATGATCCCCGGGCCTCCCGACCGAGCATCCATTCAGCCAGTGGCGTGCTCTTCTCTGAAGCTGATCCTCGCGGTGTCCTCATGCAATACAAAGACGGTTTTGGGATCCGGGCGTTCCGGGCGAGGCTAATCAACAAGGTTTTTAACATCCGATCCTTCCGCACGGGGCTAACCAAGATATTAACTGAGTGAGTATATGATCAACTAGGTGCAGCCGCGTCATTTAAAGATTGGGGAGCCTCTTGCTGGGGCGAGATGGTCTGATAATAAAAAAGCTTGGCATTTGTGCCGAGGATCTGCACTTAAGACGTGACCTTTTTTTGCAGGCCGCCTCGCCGGGCTCGTGCTTGCCTGCTGCACCAACACGTGTCAAGCCTAACTGACAGCTAAGGGGACAAACCATCTTCTTAGTCAGGACAACCATCTGGCAACCCGGGGGACACACCATGGCACGATTTAGCAGGTTTGCATGGCCTGGTGGTGCTTGGGCTTCGCGATCTAGTGCCCAGCAGATGTCTCCCTCCCGGGTGCGAGGACTGCAGACACGGAGATGTCCCCGAGGGAGACCGAGAGCTCTGGACTGCCACCCCTTATTGGCGTGTCATTCTGCCCGTTGCAGCACTTTCTTATTCTTCAAGCAGAAAGACTTTGTTAGGTAGCTTCGTGCGTCGCCAACGCAGGGTCGGACCTCGCCATTGTGTGCTACGAGCTGGTCACTGAGGATTGCGCTGCTAGGTTCAACGTTTGTTCATTGCTCAAGTGGACGACAGCTTGTGCTAAAAGCTTATCCGGGACGGGAATAGCTAACTACATATATGTAGGGTAACCAACGTGGAGATGAAATGTGAAGACATGATAGGGTAGGAAAGGAAAACAAATGAAGTGTGCTCCGATTGCGCCGAGGGGGGTATCAAAACAGATAGATATATGAGCAATATCTCCAGCCAAGGTCACAGGACAAAGGAAATACCCGGACAAAGGAAACACCTGGACCAAAGGGAAGAAAAGAAAGTGACTCGACAGCAAGAAAAAGGAGAGGGTATATATGCAGCGAAAAAGGAATCCTCGGAGCTTTGCAACCTGGGACACGGCAAGCTACCTGGAGATCGAAATGTGACTCAAGCCGAGACGTACTGAGATACGTAGGCGACCTCCATCATGCTTTCGTAAGAGTCCTTTGTGTTGGAATCAGGGCTGCCAGGCTGCCAAGAGAGAAATGAATTGTTAGTGACAGGCACAACAGCGAGGGAGGGAGGAAGGGGGAAGGAAACGTACCAGCGTGCCGCCAACAGCGAGGTTGAGGATGAAGTAGACGGGGCTCTGGGCCACGGCCTTCCAGGAAGCCTCGCTGTTGAGACGGGCACCGGTGATCTGGTGGAACTGGTTACCGTCGAGGAACCAGGTCATGCTCTGCTCCATCCAGTTGTCCTTGGTGCGGTCCCAGACGATGCGCCAGTTGTGCCAGTCGTTGTTGGCGAGGGGGACGCGCTGCGTGATGCCGGTGGGAGTGTTGCAGGCGCCGCCGCCATAGATATCGCAGTGTAGAGTGCCAAAGGCAGTGCTCTCGCCGTTGATGCGCTCCATGACGTCGATCTCGCCGCAGGCGGGCCACGCGATGCCATGGCGCATGCTGTCGCCGAGGAGCCAAAAGGCAGGCCAGTAGCCTTTCTTGCCGGCCTGGGTAGAGTCGCCGAAGCGGAGGCGTGCTTCGGCCATGGTGCGACGGCCGGCCTGGGGAGTGAAGACGTACTTGGACTCGATACGGCCCGAGGTCCACTGGCCGTCCTTGAGGCGCGGGATGATCTGGAGCGTGCCGCCTCCGCTAAGCTGGAGGTTCTCGGGAGAGCGTGTGTACTTTTGCAACTCGTTGTTGACGTTGATCTCGGTAATGATGTTCCAGGTGGACTCGTCGACAATCTGGCCGGGGCTGCCGTCAAAGGCCTCCTCCCAGACCTTTTTGTATTCAGCATAGGCAGGGGCGACACCACCGCCACCAGAAGAGGAGTCGTTCCGGAGAGCGAAGAAGAATCCGTGCTCGGGCTTGGGGAGGGGACCGGCAGAGATGCTGGCCACTAAGGCCAGCAGGGAGATGGTCTTGACCCACGAGGAGGACATATTGTGCGGATCCAAGGCTTGCGGTAGAGGGAGAATAGGCTCGAGTGGCAGGGAGAGAGCGATGGTGTTGTTGCTAGGGGGTGATAGAGGCTTCTGGCTTGTGCTGGTTGATGCCTTGAGAGTCCCTCTTCATCTTGGAGAGGGCACGATGATGCATCTTTATAACTCTGACGGCCAGTGACACGGCACAAGTCCGTCGCAGATGAGGCAGGGCTGCTGCCATGGTGGCACTCGCTAGAGGAGTGGCAGGCTCCATGCTTGATGCTCTCTATGCGGATGCAAGGCAGCAAGCATGGCACATCGGGCCCTGTGGCCAGAAATGGAACCTCATCTCGGGGGATGCAACTCCCACGTGAGAGGCGGTCGATGGTTGGGAGCTGTGCTGTGCTGTCGTTGGACGAGAGGAAGATTAACGGAGGGTGTTAGCGGAGGGTGTTAAGAACGAGGGTGGTCACCCGCTAGTCGAGCGTGCCTGGCTGGCAGTTGTTGTAACGGCTACCAATGACAGGCGACGTCGGGGCTGTAGATGGCCGCACGAAACTGCAAGAAGCAAAACGCAGGCCCAGACGCCTGGTTCCGTTTCGGCTGGCCCTCCGGGCGTGGGGCGAGTTGAAACAGGCTGGCAATTGGACGGCGGTGGAATTAGCTCTCTTGGCCCAATGTAAGGTTAATCTCCCGGGGATCTGGCCGAGGATCTGCTCGAGGATGCCCGCGGGTCAGCCCATGGACCCTGGCGCGGGTGCCAAAATAAACCCGCCTTCAATGCGGCGATTCGTGAGCATTGACGTCCGGTTTATTTTGGCACTCGTCTGGCCCCCCGGCCTGCCCCCCCGACGCCGCCACGATGCAATCAATTCCAGAACAGAACTGCGTCTTTGCAATCGGCCCGCCGGCGTGATGGGTGCAGCGCCATGTGAGCTCATTGTTGCCGGTGATTGCGGTCGGTGATATCGCGTGAGGTCTCGATGCCGTCGTGGATGGCCAAATTAGACATCACAACACCAGCTTATGACCCGCCAGGGCACTCCCTGTGACAGACGTCGCTGGCCACGGCGGGGCTGCAGCGAGGCGTCTCGTGGGGTTATGCCGACTATGCGGGTTGGACATCAGGGCATCTGCTGACTGCCGTGACAGGTGCTGCGCTGTACCTGCGCAAGCAGCGCGTGGTGGCAGACGCCACGCTCAAGAGTGCGGGGGATGGGCTGCAGCAAAAAGCCGAAACGCAAAAAGCGACCAGCACGGACATGGGCCGCGCCCCATTACATAATCACGCGGGGGGCCCCATATTTCTCCGTAACCGCTTCGGGCCGGAGCTCCGATTTCCCTCGTGTGGATAGACGTCGCTCGGTCGGCCCCCGTTCATCACCGTCCGCGCCATACGGAGAGTACACGCGCATCTCGCATTGTATCGATATCTCCTCCCAACGCCAAAGATGAGCAGCACCAGAGAAAACGCACGCCGGCCGCGAACCTCGCTGTCGCCACCGCCCGCATCGCCCGCGAAGCGCTCGCGCGACGACGGCAATGACCGCCACCACAAGCGCGTCAGGACGCGGCATCGCGACCAAGACGAGGGCCGGCGCGGCCACGACGACGACGACGACGACGACAACGACAACCATCATCGCCGCCATCACCGCCACCACCACCGCCACAAGCCATCCTCGTCGTCCGCAAAACCCTCCAAACTCGCCACCGCCGCCGCCGCCGCCGCCGCACCAGTAGTAGAACTGCCCTTCTCCGCCCGCCGGCTGTCATACAAGACGGACCTCGGCCAGTTCCGCCCGGTCCTGGCGCGCTACCTGGACGTCCAGAAGCAGCGCGACATGTACGACGGCAGCATGGACGAGCGCGAGATCCGCGGCCGGTGGAAGAGCTTCGTCGCCAAGTGGAACGCGGGGGAGCTCGCGCAGGGGTGGTACGACCCGGACGTCTATGCGACGGCCGTGCTCGAGGACCAGGCCGCGAGGCGCGAGGCCGCCGAGGAGGCCGCGCTGCGCAAAGATACCGCCGGTGATGGTGGCAGTAGTAGCCGTCGTGAGGGACAACAACAACAACAACCAAGCGAGAGCGGCCGGCGAGAGTCTGCGCCGTCAGATGACGCCAGCACAAGCCAGCGTCACGACAGACAACCTCGACAGCTCGACGACCGCGACAACAGCAATGACGACAAAGACGAAGAAGACGACGACGATTCAGACTACGGCCCCGTACTCCCCGGGACCATCGCCACCACCACCACATTGTCCAAGTCAGCACGGAGCCAAGGCCCCGGCATCCCGACCCTGCAGGACCTGCACCTCCGCCGCGAGACCTCAGCCGAGGCCGCCGCGCAGGACCGGCAGACAGCGCACACCCAGCTGCGCGCTGACCGGCAGGCCGACCGCACCCTGCAGCGCGAGCGGCTCGACGAGCTCGCGGGCGGCCGTGCGGACCCGGGCTCGCACGAGCGCAAGCTCGAGAAGAAGCGCGAGGTCAACAACAAGATGCGCGCGTTCCGGGACAACAAGTCGCCCGGCCCGGACGCCGTCGACGACAGCGAGCTCATGGGCGGCGGCGCCGGTGGTGACGGCGACGGCGGCCTGGCAGAGTACAAGCGGCAAAAGGCGGCTGAGCAGCGCCGCAAGACGGACCGCGAGATCAGGCGCGAGGAGGAGGCGCGCGCCCGCGACGAGGAGAGGGCTGAGAGGCTGCAGTCGTACAAGGACAAGGAGGACAGGACAATGGAGGTGCTGAGGGAGCTCGCCCGGCAGCGGTTTGGCTAGGCTAGGCATCATTCAACGCTCTGCAGTCCTTCCCGTGCGGATCGGGATCCTGGGCCGAAGCATAGACGAAGACTCGATAGCACGATATTGGGAGAAAAAGACAGAGCAATCATCAGAGACCAGGGGCGAGACCTTCTGGGCATGTTAATTCGGCAAAGGGTATCTAAACGGTACGAAAATGGCTCGTCATGCCTTCGACATGACCACGTAAAATATCAGGTGCTGGCTGCCTCACTGCAGGATTGAGCCGTATATCAATGCATCTATCTTGCCAATTCCAATCAACGCAATCGCCACCTCGTTCCACCCCAGCCTCATGCTGGCGGCCCACCACCACCTCCAGCCCCATTACTCGCAACACCATTACTACTGCTGCTCCCACCGTGTATAGTACACCCAACGCACGCGCAATCGTCTCCGCACGGGCAGTGCTCGGGCTCCCCGAGGCACCCGTAGCTGTAGTTGAAGACGAGGTACTCTGACGCCACTGCCTGTTGCTGCAAGGCCTGCGGCTGTGGCAACATCTGCTCAATCAGCGCATCGCCAGCGGGCGAAGGCATGGTGCTCGACGCCTCTGAGCTATGCACATCCTCGGGCGACGTCGCGTCGTCGTCGCCGGGTCCACTCCTAGTCCAGTCCCGCGCGTTGATGGCCGACGCAACGTAGTCTCTTGTCGCGAGGTTGAACGGATGGTCGATGCACCCAACGCAGTCGCACACATCGCCGCAGTTGCACTGCATAGGGCGGCCGAGGATAGCGTTGATTTGTGCATGTTGCTCTGCCGTCAGGCCCGTCATGACTGGGTAGGCGCCCATCGCCGACGATGGCGCATATACTTGGTACGTGGGCGGATATTGCGGAGCTATACTGTTCATGTACACGTACCCGTTGGTTGGGGGCGCGACCTGCAGGGGCATCAGGCTGGGCCAATAGCCTGCGCCGCTCACCGGAGCTGGTGTGTACATTACTGGGTTCGCGTGGTTGATATGCGGCAGCTGCTGCGAGTAGGCCGCCATAGACAGCGGTTGAGGACTCGCCAGAGGTGCCCGCGGCAGATCTCCTGGGGCAGCAGCCTTCGAAGAACAACACCCACCACCACTAGGTATTGATGATTGCGGGGAGCCGTCTGGCAGGTAGGTTTCTGTGCTTGGAGACTGCGTGCCATTGTAATTGCTTGATGCTGGGACCTGGCTGGCATTGTGTACTGGAGGCGCAGGAGGTCGTCGGGAGCTGTAACATGAGCTTGCAGTCGTTGAGTTTGCATTGTTCTCTTTTTGTATTGGGCTTGTCGTCCTGTCGGTGAGCACGTGTGATTTTTGCGTTGGCGATATAGACACATTTGACGACAGTGGCGAGCTGTTTGTGGATGATATATTGCTTATATTGGCGAGTTTTACGATTGACGGCATGATGTTGAGAGAGCTAGGGTTCATGCGCTCGAGCGCAGACGAATCGATGGACTGTCTGCGAGCATGTCCATTACTCTTGGCTTTCTTCACCCGTTGTGCTGTCCTCGTCGGCGACTGCACAACGTTATTCGAGGACTCATCTTCAGTCTTAACAGGGACCTCGTGGTGAACGATGGTGTCGGTCATTTGAGGGCGACAGCCGTGATGCTGAATGGGGATAGCCGCCTGGACACCACCACATCCGCATTGAATCCCGGGGGCGTGTGGGCATGTGCTAAGCGGTCGTCCGGGCTTCTTGACAGCGATCATGACACGATCGTGATGTGCACATTTTGTCGACCGATGGCCACGGATGCATGGCGCGCTAGAAGACAGCAGAGAGATCAGTCACAAAACTCAAAACAGGCCAGCGCAATAATACTGGTAAAGCCGGCATAACCTTGGGTCTTGAACCTGCAGACTAGAAGGCAATATAGGAACATGGATGTGCACGAGAGATCAAGATCAAACTTACCATGCCATCTTGACACCGTTAATGACGGGCATCGTGCTTGATATGTATCCCTCTCTGGCCTCCCAGGTCTTGGGGTGAATGCACTCCGACTAAAAACGGTCGGATGCAGACGCTCCGTGTTACAAACGAGGTAGCTGGCCGTTTGCAGTTCCGGTGACAGCGGCGGCCTGGGTCGAGCAACGCCGTATTCTACGCAGAGCCGCAGGGCCAATTGGTATGGAAGCGATTGCGGAAGGGATCCAGGATCGCACCTGCACCCGCGATGAGTGGCAGAACCGCAAGTACACAGTTGTACCGCTCAGGGGCTCGTGGTACGACAAACGGGAATGAGCCCCGAAAACACTGTAGGAGCAAGTTGTGGTAGTCGAGACGAAAGAGACGAGAGAAACTACGAATAAGAGTAGTCCTAGGTGCGGGAGACCTTGCTTTCTGGCGGGCGCTGTCCTCTTTGCTGACAACACCGACAAATTGCGAGTTTCCGACCGTGTACAATCCCGAGGTCTCAGTGGTAGCGACAGCCAGTCCGTGAATGAGCCGACAGTAGCAGTGATTTAGGTCCTCTGAGGTGAGCTTGTACTGGCGTTGGCCCCCTTCTTAGGACTGAGAAGTTCACAACGATGTGTGTGAACTACATCCGCCAAGAACAGCTGCAGCAGCAAACAGAGCGGATGACGCTGGGACCACTAGGAGAGGGAACAACGGCACCGCCACACCTAGGGCGGAGGAGAGACAAGAGCTCGCCGTCGCAGGAGAAACTGCTGAAGCCAAAGCGAGTGACCAGAGTAGGTAAGCGGGGGGTAGTAAAGGCGGTCCAGGTGCAGGGAGACGGCAGCTCGCTCGGCTCAGCGCGTGGCAACCAGGCCGTCGGGATTTCGGAGAGGGCGCGGGTCGAAGATGTTTTATGTGAGACACGGCGCCAAGTGCATTTGTCGGATCAAGACGAGACGTGACAGTGTCTGTTGTCTGTCGGAGATATTGAGGCGAGGGCGGGTTTGCCAAAGAGTCAAGAGCAGATCCGGCCAGGCTCGGGAAATCCCCGCGCAGTCCTGGCAGCGGTGGAGGCTTGGAGCTGGAGCTGGCGCTGGAGCTGGAGCTGGAGCCAGCCGGGTGAAGGAGAAGCGATGGTTTGTGGCATGGTTTGTGGCCCGGGTCGACGGCGTGTGACAGCGCCGCGGACATGGTGGGATGCGAACAGGTTGAGCATGTTTCTATTGGCTCGCGGCCGTTGAAACACCCAGTCGCGGGGTGGGTCTGTTGCCCAGGTAGGTGTGCTCCTGCCCGGCAGCACCGTCGCTCCAGGACTGCAGTCTCTCCAGGTCGCCTTGCACCCCACGCTCCTGCCCACGAGGCGCAACCATGAACAACGCCGCTACACTAGGCATCAGCATCGCCTTTGCATCATCTTGCGTCGCCATGCGCGGCCGTCGCCTCGAGGGTCGTGCCGCTGCTGACGCCCCCCACGCCGCTTGACAAATGGCAGCTCTCTAGCGCCCCGAGTTTCCCCAGCCAGCCCGGCTACTTCCCGCCTTCACAGGCTCCAGCATGTCTTGGCACAAACCCTGGAGAAGGGTCCAGCCAGATCGATCATCCGTGTTGCCAGGGGCGCTGATTGGCGCGCCATTGCACATGTCATTTGTAAACCATCTACTGTTCCGTGCCTACCGTGTAGGCACGCTGCCTCTGCTCACAGCATCCTCTCACTAACCACCTCCACCTGCAACGACACCCCAACGACCCCTTTGGCTAGTGGTTCCTGGGCTGTTTCAAGCCGGCAGCCACCTCGCGGCTCCAGATCTCAGCGACAAGGCACCGAGTAAACGCCCGTCGCGCATCGGTGCTGCTGGGAACAAGTCCGGCACCCCGGCTTGGGATGCATCGCCGGCGCGTGGCTCGGCTGAAACATTCGTCCACCCCTCCCCCCGCGCTACTGCCAGAATGACGAGGCGCGCATGTCCAGCCGCAGCGTGAGCGTGGGGTCCTGGCGCGCGCCATAATGAAGTAACGAGCAGGCAACGTGCTCAAAATCAGTGCGGCGCCTGCCTCTTTTGTTTCGTCGCATGTCAAAGTCATGGCCGGCCTCAATCAGAAGCGTCCGAGTCTGCAAACATGTCGGCTGCCGTCATTCTTTTCCGTGGCGCGGGGGCCTCTCGACTCGGGGCAGTCTCTGCTGCCGCAGCCGGTCTCTCCATCTCGGCCGGCACCTTGTCCTCATCCATGGGATCCCCTTTGCTCGCGTCGTCGTCGTCATTGTCGTCGCCGCCATCCATTGGGACACCGTCAATGTCCGTGTCCATGTCCTCATCGTCTGTGCCATATGCATAGTCGTCATCATCCATAGCGTCTCCATCAATGTCCCCCGTCGCATCAGCAGACTTCGCCGATGCGGGCAAAGGTCGAAAGCCCCCAGCTTCGATCATGGACGTAGCCCCTGCCTCTACAGTTTTCCACTTGTTTGCCTTCTTCGCCGTCGAGTCAAGTTGCTCCTCCTTCTTGGCCGATGGAGGGCTTTCGAAAGTGCTCACGAAAAATCGCTGGCTCTCGACCGGAAATGCGGACCAGCCTTCCCAGAGATCCAGTACTAGCCCAATACTCCGCTTCCACTTGTCAGCTCTGAGGCGTCCCCAATTGTGCTTCTCTGCCATAAGACCTAGAACCTCAAACGCCCTGCAACGCTTGAGGGCAAGCTCGAACAGCTGGCGGAAACGCCAAGCATGCCGCACGCCGCTCGTGGCCGAGGACGAGAGTATGTCGCTCACGACGTAGAGCGCAACAAGGCTTGCACCGCTCTGATCTTGCGCTTCCACAGTTTTGGTCATTGTCTCTTCTGCTGATCGAGCTCCGTCTTCCGCCTCGAGGCCTTGGCTCTTGTCTCCTTCCGCCTCCAGGACAGTCAGCGACAGCGGCTTCACGATGTTGGACACGATCAGGTCTGTCACCTCATCCGCACCCCGGCTGGAGTGTGTGATGGCAAACGCTGTAATCCTGGCAACATCGCCCTTTCGAATTCGACTCAAGCTTGTAGGGAGCCGAGTCAGCAGGTGTGTCAGTTTCGCTTTGTCGAGAGGATTGAGATAAGCCAGCTGCCCTGCTGCCGGCTTATCTCCTGGCTTCGTAACTTCGTTGTCGGATTCGTCATCTTCAGACGAGTTGTACTCAGGGTCGGAAACGAACTCATCGATCTTAGTTGCATACTCGTATGGAAGAGGCTTCTTGGGCAATTTCCACGCATGGCTGTCTTCAAAGATAGGAATGTAAGTGCTTGGAGTGCTGCCTTTGTTGTATAGGCCAGTGATAATTTCCCAGAGGCGCCATCGATACCAAATACCACCTTCGCTGCGGGCGTCCCAGATCCAAGCCCACTGTTCGTCTTTCTGAACCTCTGGCCGAGACATTAACAGCGCCTCAAATTCTGGACCGTGTTCGAGCACGCCCTCCACAACCTTGTGTATCAGAGTGATTTGTTTCACATTGTCAGGAGCTTGGACCGGCACATGCAAAATCGTTCTCGACATAGGCCCGCCAGGGCCATAGGAAGTTGGCGGGGCGTAGGCTCTTCGGCCGCCATGCTGAAACGGCCGCGCACTGGTATCGACAACTTGTGGCACTGGCCTGGCTCCGAATGGATGCGAGGCCGTGACTGATGAGGCCATGTTGGAAGCAGCGGCCGCAGATGACACGGTAGATGACAAATGCCGGTGTATCGTAAGATAGAAGCCGTAGCCAAGGTAGCGATTTTGCAGAGCACTGACGGCAGCGTCGAGGTCTGCAGCTGGTGTCTCTTTCGAGACCGTCACGATAGCCGTGGAGGACTTCTTCTCTGTTGAACCAGGTGGTGCAACTGCTGGGAGAATCTTCACGTTCTCGACCACGAGATCCGTCGGAAGCAATACCTTGACGACCGCGGGTGAGGTTCCAGGAGGCAGACTTGCTAGCCGGAGAGTCGGTTTCGCGATCGCCTTCTCCTCGGCTTGGTCTCGCTTCTTTCCACTGTCCGCCTCGTCGTCATCGCTCACGTCGAATGCTTTGCTCACAGGTTTCGAGGGGGTCGATGACTGTTCAGTATCCAGGAATACTGCGCGGTTACTTGAGCGAAATCCATCATGCCCTTTCTCATTCCGACCTTCTCGCTCGTTACTTCCGGACCGAAAGCCTCCACGTGTTGAAGACCCATCATAGTTTCTCCGTCGGTCGAATGTGCCCGGTGGCGGGCCCAGGGAGCCAGGGCCGCTCTTTAGGGGGCCTGGGGTACTGCCAATACTCGATCCAAAGTGCCGTCTCGAGGGGCCTCCGCCGCCACCTCGGCCAAAAGGCGACCCGTGTTGCGAACCGCGCGATCGCGTGAATTGGTTCAGAGGGTCGTCGTCGTCGTCGTCATTGTCGAAGCTCTTGACGAAGCTCTCGTATACGGCGGCAGTCTCGGCCGCCTCGCGCTTGCGCTTGGCCTCGGCCTCTTGCTTCTGCTTCTCGAAGGCGGACTGCTTGGAAGCTGTCTGAAGCTTCGCCTCGACGTCGGGGAAACCTGTCGGAGGTTTGTTTGCCGACATTGGATATGGCCGCGCTCGGCAGGGTGTTAGCGAGGGCGTGGCAGTCGACAATCACACATCACTGTTGTGGCACACAGCTTGTCGGGCGCGCAGTGCAACAGGCTGTGTTGTCGGAGAGTGGGGAGGAAGTTGTGGTCAGGACTACCTCAGCATGAACACACGACTTCAGACCTGGGGTTGGCGGTTTGCTCAAAGTGGGTCATGTGGCTTCCACCCTGGCAATCCTTCCCAGCAGACTTGGAAGCTGATCCGCAATCTACGCTTTTCAATTGACACGGCGATTTTATTGAATTTCCTAACATTATTGCTCGACATCCGATACTTGTTTTATCGCGCTTTGCTTGAAATCATAGTGTAAAGGGTCGGTGCGGTGCGAGTTGACTCGTTTTTGCTGGGCTGTTACCACCTTTGAAAACGAGTCGCCTTTCTCTCAAGGCAGCTAACTAACTTCCTTGTCAAATCTCATCACATACATTACTGCTTTACACAGCAGTCTTTGTCACGTCACATGCAGACGCGAGCTCTGTCTATTTTGACTTGATCACGTCGCAAGAAGGCCATCCCTGCCACAGACCCGAATTGGCGCCCGGGCCGAGGAGGAGGGTAAGTAGGATTGGTACCAAAGTATGAAGCTTGACTCGCGCCGAAGTCGGACACTCACCTCACAACGCGCATTCCGTGGCGGCAGCAGACACGGTCTAGAACTTTGGGACGCTACTCCTACCATCGTCGTGCATCGCACACACGGAGACGCTTTGACGCTGTCGCCCGACACAGTATGTCCTTGCGTCGATGAAGGAGATCAGATCAAAACACTAGATCCCAGCACGACTACTCAAATTGCTCAAACCCTGTCTGGCTGCCAACTTGAGGCACTCACCCCCCTCCCACGGCAATCTACAGGACCCCGCCATGAGCCCGCTGAAGCCGTTCCGCCCGCCGAACAGCATCCTCATCATCGGCAGCGGCGTCTTTGGCCTCAGCACCGCGCTGCACCTCGCCGAGCAGCGCGAGTACGCAAAGACGTCAATCACGATCCTCGACCGCTCTCCAGAGGACGGCGTCTTCCCTGCCCGCGATGCATCCAGCATAGACTCGTCTCGCATCATCCGCGCCGACTATGCAGACCCAGCCTACGCACGCCTCGCCGCTGAGGCCTCCAACCACTGGCGCAAGCAGCAACCCCACGAGCTGGGCGGCGAGGGGCGCTATACAGAGTCCGGGCTGTTCCTGGTTGCCAACAGGGACGGCACACCCGGGCTGGGCTACACCCAGAAGAGCTGGATCAACGCCTTGGCCATTGCAAATGCGGAGGGCGGCCTCGGTCCGCAGAGCGTGCGCGTGGCTAACTACGGCGGCGACCAGATCAAGTGGATGTCTGGCGCCGCCGGCACCTTTGGCGACTTTGGCTATCTAAATGATGCCAGTGGCTGGGCCGATGCCACGGCCAGTATGCGCTGGCTCTACGACAAGGTGGTTGCCACTGGCCGCGTGCAGTTTGTCAACGGGACAGCCGAGCGGCTCGATGTCAAGTCGCCAATTTTTGCTTTGCCTGGCGTCCTGGACAGCAAGCCACGTGTGGTTGGTGCGATCCTCGACGACGGCACCAAGATGTCTGCAGACCTCACCATAGTCGCAACAGGCGCCTGGACACCGTCGCTTCTGGACCTACAGGGTCAGGCTGTTGCAACGGGCCAGATGGTCGCATACCTCGACATCACCGAGGAGGAGCAGGCCAAGCTAGAAAAGATTCCGGTGCTGCTCAACTTATCCACCGGGTACTTCATCATACCGCCACGTGATCGGGTCCTCAAAGTCGCCCGCCACAGCTATGGCTATCTAAACCCGACAGAGGTGCCCACTCCTCTCGGCATGTCGAGCAAGTCGACGGTGAAAACTAGCTTGGACGAGATCGCCAAGGCGCCTAGCCCACAAACGACGGCGACAACGAACCACGACAACGCATCATCATCTACTTCCGCTCCTTCCCCCGAAGGCAGGGTCAAGGTGTCAAAACCGCGGACTCACCTTACTCACCCGCCCGCCACCCCAACGACGTCCCAGCTCCCGCCCGACGGCGAGGCCCAGCTACGCGCCGCCCTCAAAGTATTTGTGCCGTGGATGGCCGACGTGGACACGCGCGCGTTCCGCGAGACGCGGCTGTGTTGGTACACCGATACGGCCTCGGGCGACTGGATTATAGACTACCACCCATCGTACTCTGGCCTCTTTGTCGCCACGGGCGGCAGCGGGCACGCGTTCAAGTTCCTGCCCATCCTCGGCGGAAAGGTCGCCGGCTGCCTGAGAGGCGAGTACCCGGCCGAGTTTGCCAACAAGTGGCGCTGGCGCGGCAAGCAAGGGCTGGGCGATGGCGACGCCGAGAAAACCATCATGACTGAGGATGGGAGCCGCGGTGGCGTTCCGGGGTTGGTTCTCGAAGACGAGCTTGCGCGGGCGGCGCCGGCGGTGGCTACGGCTGATGCGGATGTAGCTGGCGCGAATGAGCCGCCTGCTCCGTGAGAGGAATATCCACGGAGGAGCCACCCGGTCCGTTGCCGACAGTTGTCCGCTTTTCTGGTAAAGTCGATGAATATTTTTGGTTAAATAGTCAAATAATATGCCACCATAGTTCCACTAAGCCAAACCGATTTTGCCCAAAGTACGTGTATATATAGACAGTCCGGTGTAGTACCATCGATATCATGGCCAACACTTGCAACCTCCTTGTCCCCCAGGTCATCATCGACAAGCAGGACACAGAAACTAGACATCGGCAAGCAAAACGGATAGCCACGCGTTGACTATTCATTTGACATATCTCGGCACTAGCGTGTACATGACAGGAGGTAGGCAGTGTTTCTTGCTGTGCCTCGGAAAACTGATAATCCCAAGTCTTTTCGCTTCGCTATTTTGATATATGTTCAAAAGCCGGGACCGTAAAGGTGTGAATATACTAGCAGGCGCTTCGCTGCTGCCCCTATCTGAGAGCCTCTCATGAGGACGGCCAGCCTCGGAACGGGTCCCGACAGAGCATGGGCAGAGCTTGTCGACGGAGCAGACTCCTGGTTCAATATACCGAATGTGAGATTGGATTCTTGCCTAGTCCATACGTGATAGTACAATGTCCTTTGACGAGTTCGCTCTCTAATACCAAACAGGACACGCCGTGGTTGGACACACAGGCAGTATCTGCTGACCGGCAAGAATTTGTGTGTTCCAACGGGTAAATGTCATGGGACACATGCAGTAATTCCTGAGCGCGTATGCTCATCATGTGAGAGAAGGCCAAAAGTTGCGCACTTCGCATTTTGGGTATCTAGACTAAAGGACTTAGTCGATGCTAGTGTGATGGTAGGTATCCCGAGATCCCACACCTCTCTCAACCCGGACGTCTCTCTATTCATCTCCTTCCGAAGAGGACGCCAAAAATAAGTGCCTCTCCATCTACCGCAATACGTGCAAATCAGGGACGCTGATAGCTTAGAGCCCAAAGGTTACTCGCTTCGTCGTTCCCACCGTTGGAATCATCACTTAGGAAAACCCTTCGTGACAAATGCCAGATGCGCCTTTTCACGGCTGTGCATCTTTTGCAACACAGCATCGAACCATGTCTGCTAAGAACAGGCACGTGAGAAGTCGCAGCGAAAGTTTGTTTGTAGTTGTGTGACGTGCCAACGACTGACCACGCCGGGGAACAACCCCAGAAACTGAATTAAGACGGCATCCTCGTCCAGCGCTCATGCCGCCGAAGAATGCAGTTATGCAATCTATGAAGAGCATGCTCGAAGCATGAGAGGTCGTCATCATCAGACATAACGACTCCTCATTGAGCACACATTATGTGTAGCATCCATCCTTGAAAACGCCAATGCAATGCAGTGTTTTTGTGTAAAATCAAAAGTGTACAAGCCACTCGGGGCTTGGATCGGTGTGCACGGGTTGCGCAACACTGTAAAGTCTCGAGAGGCGGTCGGGTTGGGTTGCGATCGTAAAGTCATAAAGGAATGAAGTGCCTTGTGGGGGGAAGGTCAAGACACGAGAAAGCCTGTCAAGGCGTTTGGTGTCGTGCAAGCCACAGGCAATCGATTGCTTAGACTTTACGGAAATCTTGCAACACGGGGTAGATCATCTCGAAGGCTTGGTAAATCTCCTCTCTGACCTTGGCTCCCGTGAGCACGATCTTGCCGCTGACGAAAATGAGCAGCACAATCTTCGGCTTGATCATACGGTAAATAAGACCAGGGAACAATTCGGGCTCGTAAGAGCTGAAGTTGTGATGACGCGAGGCAAGACCTTCAAGCCGGATGGGGAACTTGATGTCGCAGCTGCCGACGATGTTCTGGATCTTGAAATCTGTGAACTTGGCGTTGAAGCCAAGCTTTTGGATGATGCGGGCATACTTGCGGCTAGCAAGCTTTGAGTCGTCCTCGGACTTGGCACCAGTGACAACCATCTTGCCCGAGGCAAAGATCAGAGCGGTCGTCTTGGGCTCACGGATACGCATGATGACGGCAGCGAAACGCTTAGGTCCTGTTAGCGGAAAGTTGGGCAGATTTGCATGCGAGAGGATCCCAGCTTACCTTAGGATTGTACTCAGCGTTACGAGCATGCAACGCAATCGTCTTGAGATCCAAGCGACAATCGAGATTGACGGTGGCAACGATGTTTCTTGAAAGTGCAGTGTGAGCCTCGGGAGGTCTTTGCAGCTTAAAAAGGTATATCACGGAGAGTATACATACTGCAAGGTTGGTGTCAGACCACTACCGCCTTGTGTGGCGGCAGGCGTCGCAGCTGGCGTAGCAGGGCTCCCGCCATTGACGGCCGCGCCATTGTTAACAACGGTGCCGTTGGGCTGTTGCGAGCCGTTTGACGAAGGAGTGAGCTCGCCAGCAGCGCCGGGGAAGGACAGGGAACCAGCAGCGGTGAAGGCTTTCGCCTGGGCCGCAGTCGCGGGATGAGTCTGGATCGGCTCCATGGTTGCACTACGTTGATGGTTCTGGTGGAATCTGGAGGGAGTGAGCTGCAGCAGACACGTTAGATCATGTTCTTATCTGAGCTAGAATCGCCTGTGGCAACGGTGAACGCGAACAGGCCGCCAAGTACTCAAACAATGCTGTGGACGAGCTAAACGAATGGAATGTTTGGATGGATAGAGCTAAAGCACAGGAGGAAACCAAGGCGGGCAAGTGGATGTTCGTCTTACGTGGTCGGTGTGAAGGAGAAAAACAAGTTAATGTCTCCCCAGCACAATTGGCAATGAAAGGATCAACGGTTCGGAGGGACGCCGCGTCAGATATGGGACACACGGGTGCAGGGCTTTAAGACTGTCGAGACAAGCGATTTGCGATTCTTAAATCGGATCGATCGGAAGGACTAGCGATGCGCAAGGTGGATAGACGAGGACAAGGTCGACGATCGAGGCGGTGACGCGGGATTGCGAGGCGACCCGTTGATTGACGACGAAATGACTGTCGATCTCTTGCAGTGATGCTGTGAGAGGGATGTGAGGAGACCTGGGATGGTGATCCTCTGGCAGTAACTGGACTGCTCAAAAAGTCTCTATTGTTCTTTGGGCTACGGTTGCGACCGGTGCGGAAGAAGCGCAAGTGTCGGTTAAGAGACTGCGCGATGTTCGACGACAACGTTCCTCAGCGGAAGGAAGGAGGGTCCCGCTGACTGAAGGCTCTCGAAAAGAGAGGAGAGAGATGTGATGAGACGAGCGATGACGACGACGACGAGGCGTGACGTGATGCAGCGAGGTCTGTCACTGTCCAAAGCTCGGCACTTCTTTGGAGGAGGGGTGGGTGGGTGGAGATAGCCAAACGCAACTGGCAGGCAGCTGACAAAGAGTGCGAGGCAGACGAGTGGCTTGATTGGTGGAGAAGAAGTGGTGGGTGGGGTCGGTCAGAACTTCCGCAGGCGCGAGAGCCTCTTTGGAAAACCAAAATCCGAGGGGGAAGGGCTGGGCTTCTTATAATTTTTGGGCAGCCCCCCCGGACTTGCGTGCACGCCCAGCGTGCCGAGCCCCAGCTTGCTGCGTGTGGTGGCGCCTCCACTCTATTTGCACCCTAGTGACCGCGCTAGCGGCCATACACCCAATCACATTCACTTCTACGCCCCTGATTTTATCGCCTGCGGGGGTTTTCTTCTCAAGACGGCTGGCCAGGTCACTCAAAGTCCTCTCAGAACCTGTCGCCCTCAGAAATGCCTGGCTGCAAGCGGATGCACACACGTTGCAGTGCTCTACGTCACTGATGCGCCGCATCCTGCCGTGAGCAGGAGAACTGCTGTGATGAACACCTGAATATGCTGCTCACGACGATATCCTCGCCTCCTGATGAACACATCGCATAGTGAGTCGCATGTAAGAGGCCGGAAGCAGGCGGCAGAGGGTATGCACCACTCGTATGAATCATGCCATGGTTGGGCCAGGAGGGTTTGTGGTGAAAAGGCAAATAGGTGAAGCAAGAGCAAGTTCGCCGGACTTACCAAACGCTCGACGATGAAAACCTCGACATGCTTGAGCACGCACGGTTCAGCTAAGGTTGCAATGGACCAGATCAGGCTTGGAACCTTATCTGGAGAGAGACGAGAAGCTGAAGAGACGGAGCTCCGCCATCACCAAGCTGTCCAAGAGCGGATTGATGTTCGCACAGTGACCGGGCATCTCCCAGCGACGGACCCACCCAAGCATCGGACGCGGGGGCCAGCACCGGACAGGCTAGCTAATGCCAGCCGGACTGCACGTTTGAGCAATTTGAGTCCGCCCAGCCCACTCCCTGAAACAGGTGTCACGCTGGGGGTCTCCGTGTGCTTCGGCTGTGAGCGGCCTTGGTCTCGCCCCGCGGCGCAGCGCGAAACAGGAGCATTGGGGATGCAGAAGCCTGGCGGTTGGTAAAACGCGGAACTCGAGGTGTGGTGAGCCGGGCTGGTGAAATGTGGTCGAATGTAGAAGAGGTGATGATTCGATAGTTGTGAAGGGAGATGACGAGCGACGAATACTATGTGATGGCTGACGAAAGGGCGCGCCGATCGCTCATCGATGTTGAAGGGACTGGTCGAGGCTTGTTGTAACGGCTGACTGGTATGTTGAAGAAGACTGCTGGCAACGCGATTACCGGGAGGATTGACGATGCATTGGCGGAGGGTTCGAGAGGCCAGAAATGGGTTGAATAATGATGGTGAGCAGTCACTGTTGAGAAGTTACTGGTGCGGAAGGAATGTTGCTGCACCGGGTACTCGAGGCGGTGCAGTGACGATTCGCTGCTGTGGGAAGAGATGCGAGTGTGACAGAACACAATAGCCAGCAGCTCTGACAAACACGATGGGCAGAGCCAGGGGCGTTCCCTGCCTAGCGGTTAGCAGACGCAAGCAAAGTCGGGAAATGAACCAGCTCAGGGAGGCGAGACGAGACGCGTGCTTGCGCGGCGGCGAGCGATTCAGGAGGTTTGGGCGGCCTACGGGGGCATCCAGATGGGAAAAAGCACCGACAAGGCCCCCCCCGGCTACCCCTTGCCCTGCACGGTGGCGCGACAAGAAGAAAATTTCTTCCCTACGCAACCACCACCAGCGCTCGACGCACTGTCGGCATTCTGACAATACGAGCATCCCGCGCTGCGTCAATACGCAATCTAGTCGCTAGGCTGATGCACTCGACACTTGGAGCTGATGCAGCATGTCATTCAAATCTGGAATTAGTTGGCCATTGCGCCGAGTCTGTCGACTGCCTCGAGACCTGCTTCGAGACCAGCCCATTCTCGACAAGAAGCACGACAGTGCCCACAGACGTACACGCAATGCAATGGCTGCCTAGCCCTGCACCGCCACAGCTACCCAGCACCCATCCTCGCCAAGCCGCACCAATCCGGCGCTGCCGTCTGATTCGCGCAACACGAGTGACTCATTTCGCGCGCCCTATCAATATCCGCATCCAGGATCTGATACGTCAACGATGCCACCAGACCAGCTTTGTCGTGTCTCGGACTGCCGCGTCGGCCGTCGCGAGTGATCCGCCCTTCCGCTCTTCCACCCGCCCTTGCTACCGTCCGTCACCGAGCGTCTTGCGTACGCTCTTCCCAGTTGGAGGACACCTGGCTTTTTCTGGTGACTTTGATGCCCGCAGCTAGCGATGGGCCCGTCTTGAATCGCCTGCCGCACGTCCATCAGGCTGTCGTCCAAACAGATGGGACCGCGACAAAATCAACACTGGCATAGCAGTGTCACGACGCCCCGCGGAAATAAACAGCAAAACCAAGTTTGTGTGTCGCTGGAGGTGGATGTCACACATGGAGCCAGCCACATTCGACAACCATTCGAGTGTCCGGTAGGCAGGCTCTGTGAACTGCATGTTCGCCCAGAGGGCCGAAGCCAGTCGAGACCCGAGAAGAAGCAGTCGAGGCAGGCATGTGCCCTGGCGTCTTTGTGGCGCACTGGCCACCCCCTAGAGCCAGCCGACAGCTAAACCACCCCTGTACATAGCCTGCCACTCCGAGCAAAAGGGCGAAGCGACGAAGGATGGAGGAGTGCCCGATAAGCCCACATCGGTTTTTTTTGCAAAATGTGCGGCTCTCCATCGGCAGGCGTCCTATTCTCTAACCATATTCGGAAAGGCAAAATTACCCTGGGTAGGTAGAGCCATGTAGCCAGTCTTCCACACTGTACGGATGCTCTACCCGATCAATGCTCAGATTGGACATCCGGCCACCAAACCTGGGGTGGACTTGGAGCTAAGCACCATCAATGGTGGAGGTTTTGTCCACAGCCTGACCAATGGAGATTTTCATGGTGGCTGGAAGCTGTCACAAACGTCCTCGTCCGTCGGGATGACGGCGGCGAGTTCTGTGGCTGCATCGTCGACGCAAATGGTGCGAGGCTCGCCAAGCACTACTGCTTTCTAGTGGGTATTGCGCATGTCAGAGCTTCGACGGTTGTCATCAGCTAATCGGATCAATTGTTGCTGTTCAACCTATTTGATGTCCGAGTTTGCAGTCACAGAAAAGACACACCGCCAGTTATGCCCGTCGCTCAGTCTCGGATGCTTCCGGAAATGGCAAGCCGAGCACCAGGGTCCAGCAAGCTGAGTCCTACATCGTAGGCTCTGCTTAATGGAAGGCCTCGTTTGAGACGAGAAATGCAACCGCTAAAAAGCCACGTCGATCGTAACGAGCTCTTGATAGCCATATTAGAGAACGGCCCGTAGGCGTTACTGCCCGAGACATACATATTCTCTAGCGGATCGCCACGAGGGAAGACTTGCTCAATTCTGTCTTGGGCGCCCTTGCTTCCTGCAGCCCTGGGGGTCCAGTCGGTCTTCACGGCTGCTTCCGCACACCTGGAGCGTCGTGTGCAGAGGCTTCGAGTCATGAGATGACTGTACAAAGGGATTCTCCTAAAGGGAAACATACCCTAGGAACGACCTGACGAAGGACTGTATAGATGGACTAAACACCTGCTGTGCCCTCCTGTACTTCTTGGAAACACTCCAACATCTAGAACAACAATCCTAGGTACTCGCCCTTGGCCGAATCTTCCAAGGAGATCAGTGATCCGAGAAACCTTATCCCCAGGTTTTGCTTGGGATTATGAAATATGGGTTGGACCCTGCATTGAAAACACATTCAAAGCGACCCACTCAACATTTGGCACATGTCAAAGAGTACGTACGGTAAGTGCATCTAGGGCCTGAGCTGAACACACCGTTCATTCGGAGCTAGGGACGTACGGGATGCCTTCGGATGCCTCACTGGAGACATTCGACTCCACCCGAACCAACCACAAGTGTATGTGGCGTCGGAGAGCTCCGTCGTCCAAGCGAGCCCAATCACACGACAACTCCGCCAAGAGGTCACCACGATGACAAGCCAGTCTTCGAGAGAAACACACGAGACGAAGAACCCCGGTGCGGCATGCCGACGAGAGCTTTCCTCCAGAGAGAGATGAATGAATACATGCACAACGCAACTTGCCTGGTGCCGAGACATACCAGTGGCAAGACATCTATCACCTGGTACGGGCTGGCGTGGGCTAGCATAGGCTGGCATAGGGTATTCCGGCAAGGGGAGCCTTCTGTATTATATAACAGAGAGCAGACTGGCAATAACAATACACCTAGAGGTCCCAATGTTTTATCGACTAGGCGACGAAAGAGTACCAACTACGAAATACCTAGCGATGTTTTCAACTTGGTGTTTACCATTCAGTGAGCGGGGCGATTCAGCTGCGCCCTTTGGAACACCAGCCGCTTGCCGCTGTGACTACCGCCGGCCGTGGCCGGGTGGACCCTCCGGAAAGGCGTCATTCCCCAACGTCCCCTCATATTCTCTCGGCGCCCGTATCCTTTTTTCTCTCTCTCTTTGGCTGGCGCTTGCAGCTCCTGAGACCGCAGCACCGTATTAAGACCTCGCACAGGACTCTTGTGGCCTATTGCGTGTACCGTGTGCCCTGGCTACTGCCCGCGGCTTGCTGCGAAAATCTGCCTTGTGCGTGTCGTGCACAATCAGCACGGCACAACGAAACCAAAACCGCCTGTCATGGACGAGACGGCGCCCCTTCTCCCGGAGGAGACCCGGGCATTCGAGGCCCGGAGGTACAGCATCGAGGCCGCTTCGGTGGCCAACAACAAGGACCTCGTCTGCTTCGACCCCAATGGCGACGACGAGAATCCCATGGATTGGCCGACTCCTTACAAATGGGGAATTGTCGCCCTGCTCGCGTGCATGGCCTTTACCGTGTAAGAACCTCGTCTATACGCCAGCTTCATCGCCGGACCGGAAGAACTGCGTTGGGCTGACACAAACCTTGCCCCTACAGCACATTCACATGCATTTCCGTGGTCCCCATTGCTGGCCGCATCGTCGCCGACCTCGATGGCGAGGGCAGCACGCCGAGCAAGTCGTCGAGCGTGCTGCTCGTGACCATCTGGGAGCTCGGCGAGGCCGCGGGCCCGCTCTTCATCGCGCCCCTGTCCGAGGCGTACGGGCGGTACCCCGTCGTCAACGTCGCCAACACCCTCTTCATCGCTACCGTCGTGCTCGCTGCCCTCGCCACGAGCAGCGAGACCATGATCCTCTCGCGCTGCCTCACGGGCGTCGCCGTCGTCTCCAACGTCCTCAACCCGGCCATAGTTGGTGACATGTTCCCCCCAGACCAGCGCGGCGCCGCCATGAGCATCATCCAGCTCGCGCCCCTCACCGGCGGCGCCATCGGTCCGGCCATTGCGGGCGCCATCGCCGAGACGGCCGGCTGGCGCACCATCCTGTGGATGGCTGTCGGTCTCGCGACGGCTTGCGAGGTCCTGTTTCTCTTTCTCTTCCGCGAGACGTACCAGGTGGCCATCCTCCGGCGCAAGGCCGCCCGGCTGCGGCGCGAGACGGGCAACCAGAAGCTCCGGACCGTGTTCGACGGCGAGGAGAACGCCAAGGTCTCAACTGCAGCCCGCGTACTCGAGGGCGCGATGAGGCCGCTCGTCGTCTTCAGCGGGTCCGGCGTTCTCCAGGCCATTTCCTTCTTCGGGTCCGTCACCTTTGCCTTTTTCTACGTCATGTCGACCACGCTGCCAGACATCTTGCAAGATCTGTACCAGCTGTCGCCAGCCATGACGGGGCTGTCGTTCATATCTTTTAGTACGTTCATCTCGAAATGATCTTCCGCGACAAAAGGCCCAGCCAGCTCGCCGATATTTTGCTGCACCATATGTACACATAATCACCATACTAATACATACTCTCGCATCGCAGGTCTCGGCTCCAGCGTCAGTGTCATCGTCTGCAACATGATCCTCGATCGCATCTACATCCGCATGCGGGCCGCGAGCCCCGACGGCGTGGGCCAGCCCGAGTTCCGCCTTCCCGTCGTCGTCGCCGGCGCCTTCTCCCTGCCCCTCACCATCGTCCTGTACGGTCTCATCGCGCAGGCCGTGCTTCCTTTGCCCCTGCTGCTTCTCAGCGTAGCGCTCATGGGCAGCGCACTGATGCTCGGCTTCCTGCCCGTCATGACCTACTGCGTCGACGCGTTCGGCCTGTACTCGGCCTCGGCCATCACGGCCGTCATTGTCACGCGCTGCATCATGGGCACGTTCCTCCCGCTCCTGGCCCAGCCGCTCATCGAGTACCTCGGCTACGGGGGCGGGTTCGCGGTGCTGGCGGGGATCCTGCTCGCGCTGGCGCCGATCCCGGTGCTCGTGATGCGGTACGGCGGCAAGTGGCGGCAGGGGTCAAAGTACACGCGGGACGCGTGAGACTGGTGTTGGACAATTGAAAAGAGAGGAACGTGGCGTTTGGCTTATCCAAACAGAGTTTACAGGTATGGCAAATGGTTGTATTTGGCTGTGTCGTATTTCGCCTGCAGACTTTGTTCGAAAGACGTCGAGCTCGCAGACCCCAGATAGGTCAAGCGGGAGGGCACTAGGTACTCGGTAGACCAGCTAGAGTATCGGATAGTCTTGACAGAGAAGGTCATGGGGACCGTGTTGTCGTTACTGCGAGAGAGGTATTTTAATTACTCCTGCCAAGCGGTAATGCTGACGGCAAGCCATAAATGCTCGAAAGAAATGCAGTCCAACAACCCTTTGCAATACCATGGAATAGCATCTCTGAGTCTTCTGGCAGTGGTGCTAAGTCTATCAGTTCCTTTGTGATGCCGCCTGGCTGGATATGCCCAATTAGGACATCATAGCCGGGGGTTTTTGGAGAAGCGCGGGGGAAATTACGCCAGCGTCAATCATCAAACCTCCGACTGCGTGCCTCAATCTCGAGCTTAGATATGGGTTAGCAGTAGATGGCGGTACGTTGCCTGGCCGTGTGACTACTGGAACTACCCCTCATGTTATCAATAAAATGTCTGTAAAACCTACAATACCCAAGTTCCGTCCTTTACTATTCCACAGCCTCTCCAGTTTACTTCGAGTATGCTTGAGCCCCGAGAGCACTTGCACCACGACTAGTCAGGATGTCATCAAACACAGTGTTATGGCCTGCACTCGGCGTGCTCTTCTGTGTCACTACTTTGCTCGGCTTGAGCAAGACTACTAGACAAGACTTGCTGGGCAGGTTTAGTCTACACCACGCGGCAACATCACGACCAACAACGCCAAACGTTGAGAAACAGCCACTATCCACCTCCTCAGCAGGCACCCCCAAATCTGCAGTAACGCCATCGCCAAGTGCAATAGCCACCCTCAGAACAACTTTTCCAACCTCCCCGCGGGAGCAGCTTATCCAGCTCAGCAGCCGGCTGCCCGCTGGCCAACAAGCCGCTCTCGGAGACCCAGCGTCGTCCTTTGACGAGGAGACCTTCCAGCAGTCCTTACTCCAGATCGACGAGGATTATAGGGCGGCCGACGAGTCCAAATACTCGTATAGCGGGCTCTCGGTCCGCGAGATCAAGGCTCTAGGAGACTTTCCCGACTATGCCGCGCTCTCAGAGGTGCCCCTGCCGCAGCCATATCCAGAGTTCGACATTGACACGGCCAGACCGAGGCCATACAGGCCGTTCAGATGGGGCTATCATCAGACCATGTGTACGTTGCGTCCTCTCTTAACCACTTGCCAATTTATTTATTCCTCCGAGCAAGGCCTCTCTGCTCTGCTTCTCTCTCCCTCCCTTGTTCCTCATGAATGATAACCCTGTACGTTTTTTAACCGTGCCTCCCCGACCTCCAACAGCACTCACAAAGATGGACACGGACTGGTGGCTGGAGCTCGAAAACACCTACAAGGCGCGCATCGCCCAGCGGCAGCAGCTCTACCGCGAACACGGACCCGACGTCCTGCAGGCCCTGCCAGGGTCGGAGCTCGCGTGCAAGGAGCTCATGGAGATGGTCGTGCAGTTCCTCTGCGCGCGGTACCCGCAGTATTTCTCCCTCGTCAAGACATCCCTCCCCGACGGAACGACGACGACGCTGCACAACAAGATCCTCAACACCGTGACCGTCCTCTACAGCAACGGTGGCATGGGAGGAGCGGCAGCAGCAGCAGAAGAGCCGCTGCACGTCCTGCTGAATAATGTCCCTGAGGACTTTGCGCTGACGCTGCGCGACCAGGATACGGGTCAGTACTGCTTCCGCGCGGGCGTCGTGTGCTCGTCGCTGGGGTGGAACTTGGCAACAAAGATTGGCCTGCGGCTCGATGAGATCCATCATGTCGTGCCGGACTATAAAGAGAAGATGGCCTTTAGCATGGACCGGTGAGTTTTTTTTTGCTTTTTTAGTCGTTTTCTCCGTGACGTCCCTTACACTGTCTTTGCAACTATCATGTTTGTGTATTACCTCCTACTAGAGCTTGTCGTTACTATGTTTGTCACTGTTTGGGATTTACACCTTGGCGTTGATCCCTGCAAAACATTGATGCTTCTTCCGAACGAGACAGAAGTCGACCAAACATAACTTATCTTTTTCATCAACAGCGAACGTTTTTCCCCTGTCTATGGCTTTTTTATTTTTTAATCTAGCCTAGCATTATACAAAAAGGAGTTTGGATCATGTCAATCCATATCATTCAACATCACACAGCTAACACAACCCCTCCACCAAAAACAGCTTCTTCTCAAAACTCCCCCCCTCGAAGCCCATCCAGCGCGGATCCTGGGGCTTCGAGATCTCCGAGCCTCTGTACCTGCCCCCCGGACACCCACACCTGCTCGTCCGCGCCTCGCAGCGCCCGGACCTCGCGCCGGGGGACGTCAGCCTGCGCGTAGACTGGCAGACGCTCCGCCGGCTCCCGCTCTCGGGCAGCGTCGCGTTCAACTTCAAGGCCCTGTTCACTCCTGTCACCGAGCTCCGCGACGAAGCCGGGGTTCCGGGCCTGGTCGCGCACGTGCTGAGGTCTGGAAAGAGGGAGATTATGAGGTACAAGGACACGTGGCACGTCGAGCACGTCGTGTTGCCCCTGCTCGAGGGCTATCACCGAGAGCAGCTGGAGCGCGGGGTGATTGGAGGAGGAGGGGAGGAGGAGGAGGAGGTGAGGATGGAGAGTGGGAGCCCAAGACGCTCGAGGAGAGCCCGTGGTTCAGGGGGTGGGAGGACAAGTGGCATCGGCAGCAAGGGTTCTGACCGTTGACTTGCGAGACTGGCCTGCTACTGCTGGGTCTGTGATCTGTTATTGCGATGCGCGGGTCATGTCGAAATGTGTACAAGGCCGCCATGTGCCTGAATGTGCTTGGGTGTGCTTGACACAAGGCTCACGGCATAAAACGGCAGCTAGGTGTCCGAAACTGCGGGTGAGTTGGTAGAAGCGTTTGATTCCCTGATATACTACATGTGACATATATACTCTCGAAAAGGCTTATCCTCACTTGTGTTCGTTTCATTACGCGTCCCAAAATCCCCACAGGAGCTACAACAAGTACTGGGTAACATGAAACTCTCATGTCATGTAGTACTTTGGGCCCTCGCCACCCTGGGGTACTGCCCAGTTGATGTCCTGGTGAGGGGCCTTGATGTCGCACGTCTTGCAATGGATGCAGCTGTGAGGATTTGTTAGTATGCGTGCTTATCCCCCCAGAAACGGTCGGGTTTTAGGCACAGAGTAAAATAGACTTACTTTTGCGCATTGATCTGGAACCGCACGCCTAGCGGCTTCGACTCGTCCTCGACGTACTCGTAAACGCCGGCCGGGCAGAACCGGTTCTCGACGCCCTTGTACTTGGGCCAGGTCTCTTGCGTGTGTGCGTCCCAGTCCTTGACCTGGAGGTGTACGGGCTGGTCCTCCTCGTGGTTGGTGCCCGTCCGCGAGACGCTCGTCAGGATGTCGAAGCTGATCTTGCCGTCGGGCTTGGGGTATTCGATCTTCTTGCACGAGTCAGCGGGCTTGGTCGCGCCGTGGTCCGTCGTCTTGTGCTTGAGTGTCCAGGGGACGCGGCCCTTAAGGATGAAGGCCTCCAATCCTGAGTACATGATGCCGCCGTACAGGCCCAGTGGGCTGTGGAACGAGGGACGCATGTTGCGCACCTCCTTGAGCTCTTCCCAAATGCTCGAGTTCCGCAGCTTTTCCTCGTAGTCGTACAGGAAGACAGAACCCTGGTCTTCCTCGCTTAGAGCGTCCCAGGCGGCCTCGGCGGCCAGCATGCCAGACTTCATGGCGTTGTGTGTGCCCTTGATCTTGGGGACGTTGACGAAGCCAGCAGAGTCACCAATCAGCGCACCGCCGGGGAAGGCAACCTTTGGTATCGACTGAAAGCCGCCCTCCACAAGCGCCCTCGCACCGTACGAAATGCACTTGCCGCCTTCCAGGACACTCTTGTAGAATGGGTGCTGCTTGAGCTTCTGGAACTCGCCGTATGGCGACAGCCACGGGTTCGGGTAGTCGAGTGCCGTCACCAGGCCAATGCTGACCAGGTTGTCTCCAAAGTGGTACAGCCAAGCGCCGCCGTAGGTGTCTGAAGGCAAAGGGTATCCCATTGAGTGGACAATCTCGCCCTTGCGAAACTTCTCAGGCTGGACCTCCCACACCTCCTTGACACCAAGGCCATATGTCTGGTGCTGGCTGTTGCTTCGCAAATCAAACTTCTTGATCACCTGCTTGGTCAAGCTGCCGTGGCACCCCTCGCCAAAGAGGGTCACGCGGGCATGGAACTCCATGCCGCGCTCGAAGCTGTCTTTGGCCTTGCCTTCTCTGCTGATGCCGAGATCGTTGGTGGCCACACCTTTGACGGAGCCGTCGGGCTTGTAGAGGACCTCGGAAGCGGCGAAACCTGGGTAGACCTCGACCCCGAGCTCCTCGGCCCGCTCGCCGAGCCACTTGGTGAACTGGTTCAGGCTGACAATGTAGTTGCCGTGGTTGTTCATCTGAGGGGGCGTGGGCAGGGGAATAGACATGCTCTGGGTAAGGAATCGCATCTTGTCGGCACCGGCCGGCGTCGCATGTTCAAAGCGGTTCTCGTTGTTTTCGTCGAGCCAGTCGGGGAAAAGTTCCTCGACCGAGGTCGGCTGTATTACCGCGCCGGAGAGGATGTGCGCGCCGACCTCGCCAGCCTTCTCAAGAAGCAGCACCCGGAAGTCTTCATTGCCAGACTCGTTGGCGATCTGCTTCAGCCGGATGGCTGCACTGAGACCGGCAGGGCCTGCGGCGAAGGGTAGCAGTTGCGTGATTAGCTATGGCCTCGCCACCATGGACGTGTGATATGTGGGGAACCGCTGCCTACCTCCGCCAACGATGCAGACATCTACCTCGTCGCTCTCCCGCTCGATGGCCTTGGGATCGAAACTGTCACCGACGCTGGCAAGGCGTCTGGAGGGTGTCGTGCTGATGCAACGCGTTGCGGCTGGAGCCGGGATAGAGGTCGTGGCAGCCGGGCGTACAGGCCGTGTTCTCGGACGCGGGGTGGTCGAGTATGAGGCGGCACAGGATGTCCGGGCGATGTGGGCGCGTAGAGGCCGCGCACTGCGGCGGGCGAGGGTCTGAAGGGGCGCAGACGCAGCCGACATTGTTGGCGATTTGGACTTTACGGAGTGCGAGCTTACGGTTGCGTGGTTGGCAATCAGCAGAGTGTGCTTTAAGAATCAAAAAAAGTATGGGGATCGTGGCGCCAAGCGCGGAGGTGGAGACGGGCACGAGGAGGCACGCCTTGCAAGATTCAATGTTGTCCGCGGCTGGGACCGGACCGGGGACATCAAGATCCGAGCTGGCAAGGCTCTCAAGCGCGCGACATTCAGCTATCTATTCACGGAGTCGGACCGGGAGGCGACTTCAGAGGCCAGAATGAGGGCTGGCGTACGTACATTTTGATACTGAGCGGAATGGCGATGACGTGGGCCAACCTGGCACGGCCGAGGCCCAGCAGCGCCTGGCCATGAAGTATCTGGGATTGTGAGCCATGTTGGTGCCGAGGGCGAGTACCCGAAGGCCAGCCTTGAATACCCGCAGTAGGCCCAGCTTGTGGGCCTTATCAGCCTGGCCAATGGCGCCGCTGGCATTTCAGAACGCTCCCCCGAGTCTGCGCCGACTGCGGAGCACTCGAGCGTGCTCCTTCCCAACCCTTTCTGTATGACCTTCGAGGCGTGGGAAAATGGAATCTGGCCCAAACCACAACAGCGATCGATGGCTGCCCGGATGAAGACCAAATGCACAAAACAACTCGACAGAATTGATCAAGCCAAATTCACTGGCTTTGCAATGGCGTATGATAGCCTCCATACGGTGGGAGCTCATCCAGAAGGCTAATTCGCAAGCTGGACACGAATAGCTGGCGATACTACGCAGACGCTGGGAATGAATGAATGGATAAATGAATGGGTCTGGTGAAGCGCAATGGCTGCATTCGTTCTCTGAGAGTCCATATGTTCTCTTCATGACAACTCACAATTAACAATTCACAGTTCCACTGGCGTGTTTGGCGCTAAGCACTCCAGGAACTTCTAAAGTTCGACTCCTTCCTCCGAGTCCTCACCACGACATCCTCACCGACCTGCAGGGCGTGGTTTGTTTTGCTGCGACACGGCGATTCATGCACTCGGGACCTTTTCCAGATGTGAGGTCACCACCACCACCACCCTAGGACGTCTCTTGTGACAGCCCAGCCGCCAGGTCTGATCGCCAACTCTCTGAAACGCGAAGCCCTTTAGCGTGCAACACCGAGACTCCACATCACACAAGAAGACGCGCAGTTGCCTTCCATCCTGGGCTTGGCCCAGACTGCCCAGGCTGCCTTTAGTCGCGACGACGCCTGTCGCACCCCCCAATGCTGGCACAGTGTCGTGAAGCGCAAACACCGCTGCTAATTCTCCGATCGGCAGGCACACAACAGCGGACCCAGAGATTAAGCTTAACAAGGTACCTTGCAGACGGTCTGGAGCTTCTCCCCTTCCACCGTGCCACGCGCAGCAGAGCTTCTGAAACCAAACCCCAAACACAACATCCAGACTCTGTTGTCAACACTTGCCGCTTCCAGGTCGCTTTTTGCCCTGATCCATGCCCGTACAGGGCTGCCCTTTTTTTCTTGTGAGGCTGTGCCTCCAGTGTGTGCCCTGCGTGGTGCGATGTGACGTGATGTGATGGAGATGGTAGGGCACGATGGGCAGTCGTCGACTGATCCCATCCCCTTATTCCACACACGGACGGATCAGCCCCGTCTGCAACGCCGCGCACGCTTGGCAACATGTCTCTCCGTTGACAGCAGCAGTAACACCCCGGGATTTGCAAGCACGAAAGTCCTGGGCCAATCGGGATGCACCAGCGTCACAGGTCTGCTACCAACCTCTACTGTACTCCGTACACTAGCCCGACACTCCCGCAAGAGCCAAGAAACCATCAAGCGCGATGGACGGCTATTCTGGGCATCAAACACCCGATCGACCTTGACCCCTGACGCTAGAGCACGCCCAGCCCAGAACAAGCATCCATGAATCCGATATCTGATGTGCGGCATTGGCTTTGTGGCCGATGGGGACGAGAATGATTCAAATATCAACTGCATTCGCTGCGTTCATAATCCCACAGTACTCACTCATCCCTTCCTCCTCATTCCCAATCTCGCATTCTAGACTCTGGTGCGGTGTCGATTTTTTCCTTCTCATCAAAACAAGAGGTGAGCTGCTCCCATTGTCATCATCAGCACCACGAATACTAACCCTGCCTGCTCCAGCTGTGCTCTTGACTTCTGCTCCTTCCTTGCTTCCTTCCCATCGACTGGTCTCGACGTTTCTTCCGATATCCACGCCTGATCTTTTGTAACGCCCAAGATACCCACTCCTTCAGCTCAGTACTTTTGATCATCACCATTCCCTTGACACAATGAAGAACGTTGGCACCACTATGCTGGCCCTGGCGGCCGGCGCCCACTTTGTCGGCGCCATGCCCGCCCGGGCCCCGGGCCACGGCATCGAGCGCAGAGTCCCGCACGCCCCCACCGTCGACATCCGGTCAACCATGGCCGACAACAGGAAGAGGAGAGCTCGGCGCTGTTCTCGACTCGCTAGCCGCTGAGGCCGGTGCTGCTGCCCCCTACCCCCAGCTGCTGGCGAGGATGCCGCACCCTCCTCCTCCGGACGCCAGTGGTGCGCCCCTTCCTCCTCCTCCTCCCCAGCCGGTGATGCCGCCCCGCCGCCGCCCCCTCCGGCCGGCAACGGCACGGCACCACCGCCGCCTCCCGCAGCTATAGACGCTGTTGCTCCTCCAGCCCCCGGCCCCCTGCCGCTGGTGCTGCCCCTCCTCCTCCTCCGGGCAGTGCCCTCCCCCCCCTCCCGGTGGTAACGCTACTGCGCCGGCTTCTCCTGGTCGTGGCGGTGGCCGCGGTGGTCGTGGCGGTGCTGCCGGAGCCGGCCGCGGCGGTCGCGGCGCTGCGGGTGGTCGTGGTGGTGCCGGCGCCGGTGCGGCCCTCCCTGCTCCTCCTGCTGCTGGTAACGCTACCGCCCCTGCAGTCCCCGGAGCTGGTCGCGGAGGCGCCGCTGCTGGCGCTGGACGTGGCGCTGCTGGTGCTGGACGTGGAGGCGCCGCTGCTGGCGCTGGCCGTGGTGGTGCCGGTGCCGGTGCTGGAGCCGCTGCTCCTCCCGCTGCCAACGGAACCGCGCCTGCTGCCCCTGCCGCGGGAGCCGGTACTGATGCTGGTGCCGGGGCGGGCCGTGGTAACGGTGCTGGGCGTGGCAATGGTGCCGGCGCTGATGCTGGTGCTGGAGCGGGTCGTGGCAACGGAGCTGGCAACAACAACGAAGACGCCGGTGCTGGTGCCGGAGCTGGCCGTGGTAACGGTGCTGGTGCCGGTGCCGGGGCGGGTCGCGGCAATGGAGCTGGCAACAACAACGACGACGCCGGTGCTGGAGCTGGAGCTGGTGCCGGGGCGGGTCGTGGCAACGGTGCCGGCCGTGGCAACGGTGCTGGTGCCGGCGCTGACGCTGATGCCGGAGCGGGCGCAGCTGCTGGTGGCCTTGGCGGCCTTCTCGGCGGTGCTGGCGGTGCTGGCGCTGGTCTCGGTGGCCTTCTCGGCGGTGCCGGTGGTGCTGGTGGTGCTGGTGGTGCTGGCGCTGGTCTTGGTGGCCTTCTCGGCGGTGCTGGTGGTGGTGCTGGTGGTCTCGGTGGCCTCCTCGGCGGTGCTGGTGGTGCCGGTGGTGCCGGTGGTGCTGGAGCCGGTCTCGGTGGCCTTCTCGGCGGTGCTGGTGGTGGTGCTGGTGGTCTTGGTGGCCTCCTCGGTGGCGGTGCTGCAGCAGGCAAGGGTCAGAAGCAGCAGCAGAACGACAAGAGAAGTCCCATGCTTCGCCGCGCGCTCGCGTGGTTCGCCTAAGAGGAACGCGGTGGACTGTAGAGTTGTATTGTCAGAGACTTTCTTAGGGTGCGTTACGGCTTCACGTCGGATGGACTCGTCACTTTTGCATCGTTTTTTGGAGACTTTGCTCGACCTGTAACAAGACCCCCCCCCCCTCGAAAAATAACAAGATAGACCAATAGACCAGCTTTGATAGTTGGTAAAGATGACAACATCACAAAAAAAGAACACGGATAATGATCACTGCCGTGAATTGAATCAGGACCATGGACTACGCCGGATCCAATGCTGCAGTGATGTCATGACAGTGATTCTTCTTGTAGCGGAGGGCCTCATCTCGTAGGTGCAAGGAGTGGGCAGTTCATAAGGATCGATAATATAGGGACTTCAGTTGTAACTCGAAGTTCTAAAAGACGAGATATGAGCAGTAAAACAATCAGCCTTGGCGGTGCAAATTGGAGTTGAGGCGCAGTGACAATGCAGCCCCCAGGTGATCTGCTAAGCACAGCTGCGTGGCTCAATACACTGCACCGTAAGAAAGCTAGTGGGCTCTACGTACCTCAGATCAGGTCTCATGTATCTGTGTGCGCGTCAGCGTGAGGAATCGCGACGGGCTCCCCCCGGATGCCGGGGGCCTGCGGGGACGGGTAGCGGGGGTCCGCGTCAGATCTATGGCGTGATGGCCGAGCCATTTGCCCCCCGATCCGGGCCCGTGTCGGGAGTCGCCCTTGCAGATGGACTCGGCCGTCTCGGTCCTCGTAGCGAGTCGGGCCAGCTGGCTGGAAACTCAGTCGACGACGCTAGTCATGCAGCATAAGGTTGGCCACACCCGTAGAGATCGCTCGGGCCTCGGGCGGCTACGTCGGCAGGTCCAGGCTGTCGGAGCCGGGGGAGAAGCATGGGAAAGTTGGACAGTCGAGTTGGCAACATCTCGATGCCGCGCCACCATGACGTTGGGGTGTATCTCGTGGTGTGAAAAGCAGCAGGGAGATGGCCACTGATGACCAGGGCCACTGATGACCAGGGCCACCAATAACCAGGCTCGCCAGGGAAACCGGCGAGTTGCGGGAAGTGTGCCGAGCCCGGGCAGCAGAGGGTGGCGCCTGGTGCCCTGGAGAACGGAGACATTCCCAGATGTCATTGCATGCTGTCCTGCAGAGCATGGGCTGGCAGTCGAAACATTGTTGGACCGAGCGAATCGGCGAAGCGGAGAGGTGGTTGGACTGTGCGGGACCTGGACGACCCCTCCATATATTGAATTGCCAGAATTGGGCAGGTACAGTGGCCGTCCTGCTTGCTCCAGCACCATTCCGCGCAACGTCGCACTGTACATCAAGAAAGGCTTCGATACAATCATAGAGCAAAGGTAACGAATCTTGAGGGTTGTCTACCTTGGCCACGGGACGTGCAGAACCAAAGTCACAAGAGAAACCTTGAACACAGCAATCTGGAAGATGTCCGTGATGCAGCACTCGGTACGTACCGGGTCTGTCCGGGCACAGCAGCCCTAGCCGCGTGGGGGCCCGCATCGGCCGTGCCTTGCTTGCCTTGCTCGCCTTCGTCGCCTCCCGCGTGCCAAAGCTCGACATGACATCTGGACCAATTGCTCCAGACACACCGGGCAGACCAGACTCGCATGACCGTCTAGACTACAGCCGGCTATACTCAACGAGCGGGAGGCTGCCCGGCCGTCGGTTGCCGTGGCCGAGCAGTCCCTCGCCGTACCACCACGCCGTACTTTGTCTCTCTTGTCTCGTGAGCAAATGCCCAAAGAGGCAGCCGCCTCTGAGATTAGCGTAGGCCTGTGATAAAAACCCGCTCCCAAGGTCCTCGCCGTTGGGCAATGCTTCCTTTGCATTCTTCCTCTTCTACGCGTTCCTCTCCAAGGACACTTCTCCCATCATCGCCGTTGCCCAACAACTGCCGCTCCTCGACGGCTTCACGCCGCGAATCGCCGCAGTCTGCTGGTTAGTAGAATCCGCCGGCATAAATCTGCCCGCCACACATTCTCGAGACCTAGGCAAAATCCGTGGGTTGTCGAGTTGAGCAGTCCAGGAATCAAGCCCTGGATCGTACCAGTTGACCTAAAACTCACCGCATCCGAGATTGCTCAGGGCTGTGCCCACTCGGAATCGACAACCCCCCCGCCAATTCCCCTCCACAAGGAGCACCAATCTCGAAATGCCCATCATCGACACCAAAAAAGACCTGGCAGCACTCTTCAGTGCCCAGGTGAAAGCCACGCCCAATGTCACAGCCCTCGAGGATGGCGACATCCATTACAGCTATGTCGAGCTCGACCGCCAGGTCGAGGCCCTCTCAGAAAAGCTCCGCCGCCACGGAGTTGGCCGGGACGACCTCGTGGGGGTCTTGATGGGTCGCAGTGCCGATTATGTCATCTCCTGTCTGGCAGCTCTGCGGGCGGGCGGCGCCTTTTTGGTGCTAGAGCTGGCATACCCGCCGGGCCTGCTTGCTGATGTTATCGAGGACGCGCAGCCAGCAGTCGTCATCACGCATGCTGTCCACGTTGGCAAAATCAGAGAAGGAGTGCCTACAATAGTCCTTGGACAGGATCGCCATCAACTTGCGGAGAGCCAGACGAACGGCCACACAAATGGCTACGCGAAGGAGCTTCCGGCCGAAGATGACCTCGATCGCCTCGCCTTTGTCTCGTATTCTTCCGGCACCACCGGCAAACCCAAGGGAATTGCCAACCCTCACAGCGCCCCGGTCCGCTCCTACGAGCTTCGGTTTCGCCTCAGCGATCTCCAGGTCGGCGATCGTGTTGCCTGCAATGTCTTCTTTGTCTGGGAAATCCTGCGTCCCCTGCTCAGAGGAGCTACGGTCGTCACAGTGCCCGACGAGACTAGTTACGACCCCGTCGCGCTGGTCGAGCTTCTGCGCTCCAAACGCATCACGGAGACACTCATGACACCCACACTTCTGGCCACCGTGCTTGCCAGGCATCCCCTGGTGGGCAACCGCTTGAAGGATTTGAAGTCGATCTGGCTCAATGGCGAAGTAGTCACAACAGACCTTGCTCGCCGGGCACTAAAAGCTCTCCCTACGGCGCGCCTCCTCAACTGCTACAGCGCAAGTGAGACCCACGAGATTGCGTGCTGCGATATTGGCCAGGTCTTCGACTCAAATGCGCCCGTCTGCCCCGTTGGTCCTCCGATCGACCCAGCGCACACCTATATCCTCGACGAGCGTGGACACAAGGTTGAGCCTGGTGTCAGTGGCGAGCTGTTCGTTGGTGGTAATCTTCTGGCACGGGGCTATCTCAACTTGCCCGAGACGACTGCCAAAGCCTTCACACCAGACCCCTTCGCCAGCGAGCCAAATGCACGGATGTACGCCACAGGAGACACTGCCAAAGTGCTTCCCAACGGCTTCCTTGAAATCACAGGCCGTGTTGGTGCAATGATCAAAATCAGAGGCTACAGTGTCCAGCCCCCTGCGGTAGAGAAGGCCATCATCGATCACTTGGCCGTCAGCAATTGTGCCGTGATTGGACATGGTGATGGCTTGGAGAAGCAACTGTTGGCTTATGTTGTCCGCGACAAGGAGGCGTCCGCCGATCGCGCAGAGGTTGCCATTGATGATGGGGGTTACAGCCCAGCGTCTCGCAAGATTCTCGCACCGCATCTTGCGCAGTACATGATTCCCGCTCTCTGGGTCGAGCTTGACGATCTGCCCACGCACGAAGTGTCTGGAAAGGTCGACATGAAGAGGCTTCCATCTCCAACTTCTCGTGGCCGGAGCCCATCAAGCCCGACGACGAATGGGAAGAATGTTGATCGCGACCAAAAGATCACACTTCAAGATATCGCCAAAATCTGGTCTTCCGCTCTTGGAGTGACTCAGAAGCATGTCATGCAGCAGGAGCACGACTTCTTCGACCTTGGAGGCCATTCTCTTGCACTTGTCGACATCGTTACCAAGCTGACTGGTGCTTATGGGTTTCCGGTACCCCTGGGCCAGCTTGCTGGCAACCCGACTCTCCAAGGCCACCTCGATGTTGTCTTGCAGGCTCGTGATGGCCACACGGCTGCGGTGCAGGCCGATCTGCCCAAGATTCTTCGTGCAGACTCGATTCTTGCCGACGATGTCCGTCCAAGCGGAGCGAAGATGTGTCCGATCAGCGAGGCAGAGAACATCTTGCTTACAGGCGTGACAGGATATCTCGGTGCCTTCATACTCACCACGCTACTAGAGATGACAGACGCCAACATCATCTGTCTGGTCCGCTTTGCTGACCTGTCCATCGACAACTTCCCAGCCGCCATGGCCCGCATTCGTAGGAACATGTTAGATCTTGGCCTGTGGAACGACTCGATCATCGATCGCATTGAGCCGCTCCCAGCCAACCTTGCTCGCAAGCGATTTGGGCTTTCCCCTGAAGAGTTTGACGACCTTGCTTCTCGGACTCAGGTCGTCATCCACTCGGCTGCCACAGTCAACTTGGTGTACCCCTATGCGGCTATGCAGGGTGCCAATGTTGGCGGCACGCGTGAGATTATCCGCCTGGCTTGCAAGGCAAACGCGACACTCCACCACATCTCGACAAATGGAGTCCTTACAGAGTCAGTGGAAGGATGGGACGAGGATACCATGGTTGATATTGACGACGTGCCAACCAAGCTACTGGACGGCTATGGCCAGACGAAATGGGTTGCAGAAAAGCTCGTGCTCGAAGCAGAGAGGCGTGGACTGCCCGCAAGGATCTACCGTCCCGGCACCATCAGCGGTCACAGCATCTCCGGCTCGACGAACCCGTATGATCTGCTTAATGCTCTCATCATCGAGTCGCTTCACCTCGGACGTTACCCAGACATTGACAACTGGTACGCTGAGATGACACCGGTCGACTTTGTTAGCAAGGCGATCGTGACGGTCGCCGATCATGTCGACACCACGCAGCGCGTGTTTCACGTGGGTGACCCGAGCCCCGTCAAGACAAGGGAGATTTTCGAGCACCTGCAGACCTTGGGATATCCCACCACGCCGCTGGCCTGGGACGAGTGGGTCGCGCTCTGGAGCGAGAAGAGGGGTGGTGGCAAAGGCGGGGAAGGCTCGTTCACAGTTGACATTCTGCAGCGAGGCATGCCATCGCGAGAGTTCCTCACCTGGGTCACCGTCCTCAAAGACACAAAGACACATCCGGTCCTCTCCAGCCACGGCCTCATTCGTCCCAATATCGATCGCGAGATTCTCCAGATCTACGCCCGCCACTTCCGCGTCCGAGGTTGGCTGCCGCGCCGCGTCAACCGCAACCAGCTAAAAAAGGTCGGCCCCCCCGCAAAGACCATGGGACCCCTCTCCGGCAAGGTGGCCGTTATCACCGGCGCCTCGTCCGGCATCGGCGCTGCCGTTGCCCGGGCACTGGCCTGCGAGGGTGCCCATATTGCACTTGCAGCCCGCCGCGTCGAGGAGCTTGAGCAGCTCAAGACGCAGATGGCCTCGAGCGCAAAAGTTCTTGTGCACAAGACCGACGTCACCGACCGAGCGCAGGTTGAGTCCCTGCTGAAGGCTGCCAGCGAGCAGCTTGGCCCAGTTGACATCCTCGTCTCGTGCGCCGGCGTCATGTACTTCACCATGATGAAAAACGTGCAGGTCGACGAGTGGGAGCGCACCGTCGACGTCAACTGCAAGGGTCTTCTGCACTGCCTATCCTCCACCGTACCGGGCATGCTGGCACGCGGCAGTGGGCACATTGTCGCCATCTCGTCCGACGCCGGCCGCAAGGTATTTCCCGGCCTTGGCGTCTACTCTGCAAGCAAGTTCTTTGTCGAGGCCACACTGCAGGCCCTGCGGGTCGAGACCGCGGGCTCGGGACTGCGCGTCACTTCTGTGCAGCCAGGCAACGTCGCGACCGATCTTCTCGGCATGTCAACGGACCAGGAGGCGCTCAAGAAGTATGGCGAGCCTTCGGGCGCCAAGGTGCTCGACCCGGCCGACGTAGCTAACTCGATCGTCTACGCGCTGCAGCAACCAAGCCACGTCGCCGTCAACGAGGTCCTCATTGAGCCTAGGGACGAGCCGATTTAAGGGCTGCACAAATTGGTTGTGGATGCGAATACATCGCACAAAAACACCAACAGACATTATAGCAAAACTAAATATAGATAAAAAGGGCTAACTACACACAAAGTTTCACAAAGGGTGGTCAAGATACAATTCAATTTTTTCTCTCTCACATGTTAGAGGTTACCCGCAATGATAGGCTCCCAACATGCCGAGGCACCGGCTTCATGTGCCAGCTGTTTGCGTCTCTACACCTATTTCGGGACATTGATTGCAGTCGACAAAGTTCTAGAAATGTTTGCGACCGAACTTGCAGACAGGGCCCGTCACAATTCTCCACATGTGCTGTTCCTGGCTGGCTCTGTCGCTGCTGTTACCTGCAAGGCAACCAACTAACACTTGTGTACCTCCGCATCGGCCTACAAAGTCAAGCTCAGGCACAAGTCTGTTTGCGAATCTCGCGTCAGCCATGTAATTGCGTCCCCTCCTCCTCCTCTTTCCCTCCATTTATTTCGTCCCTTTTCTTCCCCCGCACACCAGCGCGCCGTGCCATGCCCCTTGTCACCAGGCAGCAACTTCCGGGGTGGTGGTATGCAAAGTGAGAGTGCACGGTCAGTCTCAAGCAGGGTTGTCTAATGCAAGGATGACCACATACGAGGCCATCTGCGGACTCTTATTTCCTGTTTCTCTTCGCAGGGTGTAAGGATTTCTAGCTGTCATATGACTGAACCCCATGCCTCCCCCGCCCCCTTCCAGCGCTTGTCTCTTTTTTTTTTTTTTTTTTTTTGCAAAGAGGATGTCAGGGTCACGGTTGGTTGTACTGTAGGCTAAACGCAAAGTACGCCCGGCGACTTTTGGGGGGAAATTCAAGGCAACAACTTTTCAGCCCCTGCTCCGGGAGGGGTTTTATCTCTTGATATGGAAAGGAAAGAGCTGAACCACTCAGTGCAAGTTACATCCGGGAGTTGCCGGAGATAAAACTTGTGTGTGTGTGTGTGTGTGTGTGTGTGTGTATGTGTATGCAAACCCTGGTCGTACATACTGCATACGGGAGTATCCTGCCTGATTCATCCCAAGGCAGTGTGAGTAGTTGGTCGCCAGGGATAAAAGCCGTTTGAGGACCAACGGCATCTTTTTTTTGATGCACATCATATCATTGGCACGTATAGACGGACAAGGAAGGCAGGCCACTTTATGCCGTGCAGCCGTGCGACGCGATACAATCTCGATTTCCCCAGATGTGTGCACTACCAGCACCACCACCACCACCAATACCAGCACTATCCGTATTATCATCCGGCCAATAACGCCAAGGAGGACGTATAGGACGCACCGGCATACTCCGGAGGACAGCAGGCATCCCCACATAACCGTTTAAATGCAACACAACGTACGCAACACGACCCCCCCTGGGCTGAGCTGAGCAGGGCGGAGAAGAGCATGCGCGCACATGATTATATGTCCTTCCTCGGCCCTTGGAGCCGTGAATCAGGCGCGACCATGGTGTAAGGAAGGGGCGGGGGCCTGCAAAGATGATGCAAGGGATCCGTCGACGATGTGACCGACCCGGGTCTGCTGTCGAGCAGATAGGCCGGCGGACCCCGTCTTGTGCCCCCGTCGGGTACCACAACATGCTGTGCCAGCGAGGCATCACTTACACAACACAGGGGGAGAGAGCCCGCTCTGTCGGGGGTTTAACTTACATGTGCGCGCTGACTTGTTGTTCCTCGTGGTCTCTATCCCTCTTTGGTGGTTTCCGGTTGGGAAGATGTCCTCCGCCCGTCAACCATGATCAAGTCGAAGAAACTCCTCTCGCTCCTGCTGCTCGTGGCGTTCACGGCGTCCCTCGTCGGCCGGAGACGATGGCGACGAAACCGCCTCCACGACTACGACTACGACCACGACAAGGCACAGACGAAACCCAGCAGCAGCGGCCTACCGCTCATCAGCGACCTACACCGCTCGCCCCCGGACAAGCCCCTGCTCAACTGGAGCGCGTGGGCCGCCCGGCACGGGCCGGTGGCGGTGGCGAACCTGCTCCTGGGAGTCTTCATCCCCGTCGTCGTGCTCAACACGGCCGGCGCGGCCGCGCACTTTCTCGCCCCGAGGCGCGGCGGCGGGCACTGCAACAGCCGGCCCCGCTCCGTGTCCATGGAGCTGCTCACGGGCGTCGAGGCCCGGGGCACGTCGCGGTTCCTGCTCCTGCGCGACTACGACGGCGGCCTGAGGCTGCGCCACCGCGTGCTCACCCCGAGCCTCGGTCCCCTCGCGGCTCCGCGGTACCAGGCTGTCATGGACCTCGAGGTGCGGCAGTTACTGGCTGACGTCGTCAAGATGATGAAGCTGTCGAGGACAACGACCACCACCACCACCCACGCCGAGGAGGAGGAGAACAAGGCGGACAAAGCGAGCAAGGAGGAGCCGCCGCCATCCCCGCCGGACTTTGTCCTCCACCGCGACGACATCCACACACACCTGGAGCGCGCGGCGGCGAGCGTGCTGCTAGCGATGCACTACGGCATCCGCGTGCCCGACGCGGCGGACCCGACGCTGGGCCGGCTGCTCGCGCAGCACCGCGAGGTCCAGGGCCTCGCCGCGAGGCCCTGGCTCGTCGACCTGTTCCCCGCGCTGCGCCACCTGCCGCTCTGCGTCTCCCCGTGGCGCCGCGCCGCTCGGGCCGCGTTCGAGGAGCAGAAGGCGTTCAACGTGGGCCTCTTGCGGCGGGCGAGGTCGAGCCGCAGCTGGAACGCGGGTCGGCAGGCGGACGCGATCCTGGCCAAGAGCGCTTCTTCCGCCGCTGGTGTAGGCACTACTGATGATTATAATGATGATGATGATGACGGGGAGACAAAGACCAGAGGACGACGACATTCGGCGGTGGAGCCAGTGTCGGATATCGATCTCGCCTACGTCCTGGCCACGAGCGTCGAGGGGGGGATGGAGACCATCTCGCGCCAGTTACTATGGCTGCTGGTCGCTCTCGCGACACACCCGACGTGCCAGGACGAGGCGCACGAGCTGCTCGACGCCGCCGTGGGTCGCGGTCGGCTCCCGAGGTTCTCTGACCGGGCGCGGCTCGCGTACGTCGATGCTCTCGTGGCCGAGACGCTGCGGTGGCGACCGATCGCGCCCATCTCGATCCCGCGCAGGACGGGCGCCGCGGACGAGTACGGCGGCGTGTCGGTGGGGGCGGGAGTCAACATCGTGGCGAACAGCTGGGCGATCGGTCGTGATCCGCTGTATGCCGGCCCCGGGCTGGCCGGACAGCATTCTGATGTCGAGGACTTTGTTCCCGAGCGGTGGCTGCAGGTCTCGTACGAAGCAGAAGTAGATGGCCGTGTGCCGCCGTCGCAAGCACGTCTCCGATCAGACCTGTCGGTGCCGGTCTTTGGGCAGGGCCGACGAGGGTGTCTGGGTCAGAAGGTCGCGCTCGATGCCCTGTTTCTGCATGCTTCTGCCCTGTTGTGGGCGTTTGATATCAGTGTCGCAGGCGGCGAGAGGATCGACCTCATGGCCATGGAGGCGTCGGGGTTCATGGCTCTGCCGGCTGCATGTAGGCTCGTGCTCAAGCCGAGAGGCGACTGGGCAGTGGACACCATCATGGCGGAGTGGGATGGTCACGAGAAAGATGTTGATGTGCTTCTTGGTGCATTCTAGAGCTGAGAAGAAGCTGCCCTGTGTATGTCTGTTGGGTTCTTTAAGCACGGGGTTGCCTCGTCCCTCCTTCATACAACAGACTGGCAGTCATGTCGTCCTTGTTCATTATGTTACACATATGTCGATTGCAAGGCCCTTGGTTCTTGACATGGTTTTGCAGCAGTCATTGACACAATCTCAAGAGTTTGATCATTTAGTCAAAAGGGCAGTCATCATGTTGATTTTCCTAATCTGGACTGATGATTGCGACACTGGACACATCTGCGGCTTGTAAGGTCGTTGACATCTTCCAGCCACCACGAGCATCAGGCCTTTTTGCCCCCCAAGATGCTTACTTCGGACCAGTGACCGACTTAGTGATGCTACCACTCTCAATATACACGCCGCTGAAGTAGAAGTCCTCGTTGCTGTCGGGGTACCCGTTGCGGGGCAGCTCGAGGACGCCAAGGTGCCAGTCAGCGCCGTTGCTCGAGGTTGCCGCACTGACGGGGGCGACCGTCTGGACAAGATCACCAGAACCGGTCGAGTGCCAGAAGCCGACGGTGCGGGCGCTGAAATCGATCTCGTAGGCGCAGTTGTGCCAGACGTCGGCGTCCCAGTTGACGCTCCACTTTGTGACGCCTCCGACCATCCAGCGCAGAGCTGGGTCGCTGGTGCCACTGGCGCCGCTCAGCCAGCCCGACTTGAGCTCGGTGAAGTGGCTCTCGAAAAAGGCAATCTGGTGCTCGCGAGTCTGGGCGGGGGCGTTGGTGTTGCTGCGCTTGATGCTGAAGTGGTACCAGACCTTGCCCGAGGCAATGGCGGCCTTTGTCTGGGGGATGAGCTCGGTGCGGCGCATGTTCTGCCCGTTCCAGTATGCCGAGCTCGTGAGACTGATCTTGACGCCCTGGTTCGTGGCCGAGTCGGCGGCGTTCTTGTAGGCAGGCGACAGGTTGACATACTCGGTGGTGCGTCCAGAGCCCTTGATGTACCACTGGTATGGGCCGACCTGGTTGGACCAGGACCACTTGTCAAGGTCCGCGGCCGAGGTGAAGCTGTTCATGCGGCCGTCCCAGAGAAGTGTGCCGCATGAGGCCAGCTGGCCCAGGCACAAGCCGAGGAGAATTGATGCCTTCATTGTGCTGGTTTCGGTCGAGATTGTGAATCGGCTTGCACACGGATGAGAGAGCAATGTAACAGTCTTGTAGGGTGAAGAGAGCCAGGCTACCCTTTTGTACTCGTAGGGGGTCACCTAAGGGGCCCTCGCCACGCGCCCAGTCTTGTATGCCCCAGGAGATGCTGACGCACCCCGGTGGCAGCATAGACAGTACGCGGTCGACCTCCGTGTCCCGAATAGGCCATAATGGAGCGGTGGAGGTGTAAGTGCCGGAGGGTAATTAGAGTGGCCAGGTCTGGTGTTGATGAAGAGCCCCCCGACACTGCCGGCCAGCCAATGGCGGGGCCTTGCACCGCTCAATCAAGCTTTCGCGGCACGGCCGGGACGGGGGTCCGGGGCGCGCACAGTCCGAGCAGACATGCAGTGCGGAATCACAAAACATCGTCGCGGGCACGGCGCCTTTCATTTGTTCTCGTCGGGTTCTATGACAAGTCGGCGGTGTATGGGTGCCGAGCAGCATCAGGGGCCCGATGGGGCAGAAGTCGAGCATCTGACAAGTGTAGTCGTTGGAGCTCCGAGGCTTGAGAGTGGTATGTGCGAAGATTAATAAACACACACACACACACACACACACATACAGCCTTGTTGGAGTCAGCTGAATTGCTCTTGCCAATGTCCAATTGCGTAAAATACGCGTAAGGCACACGTAGTGTAGAGAAGATGCCTCGCCTCCCGCATGCAGGCAGGAACACCCAAGACAGCCAGCCTGCGGCCAATCACCACGTCGGCTCGCAACAGGCATCCCCGCCGCCCCTCATGACGTCGTCCAGATTTTTCACATTGCCTGTCGCGACTTGTCCTCGCCTCTGCAATCTCCAGACATCACTGCACAACAAGTCAATCTGCCCATAATCTACCCTCAAGTCCGACCAATCCGTTGTCTACCACATCCACAATGTCCATCCCCACCTCCACCTCCGTCGTCGAGTCGGCCGTCATCAAGGCCCCTCTGAGCGCCGTCTGGCACCACATCAAGCGTCAGTCTTAGCTGCTAAAGACCCTGATCCTGATGTAGCTGTTCGTGCTAATCCGAGGCCTGCCTTGCAGTCCAGAACTTCAGCGACTTCTGGTCCGCCCTCAAGTCCAGCGAGTTCGTCAAGGGTGCCAGCGAGGATACCGATGTCGTCAAGTGGACCTTTACTGATGGCACCGAGCTCGAGGTCAAGCAGGAGGAGCACAGCGTATGTTGAGCGTTTACAAAAGTACTCATAAGCCACTGCGGCTATTGGCTAACAGACGGGCATCCTCGCAGACCATCAACCACTACATTACTTACAGCATCATCACCTCCAAGCCCGAGCTGACGTACTCGTCCGTCCTCTCCACCATCCGCCTCTACTCCGTCACCTCTGGCGAGGCCGAGGGCAGCACCTACATTGAGTGGACCGGCAACTTCTCGAGCGATGCCGATGCTGGTAAGTAGCACTCTGCGGTGACCAGACTGCCGTCCTTTAGACACTATGACTAACATGTGTTCTGCACTCGTTTCTACAGGTGTCATCCAGGATGCCAAGTTCAAGCGCCGTGATGCGCTCGCTGACTTGGCCAAGGCTGCTGCCAAGCCCAAGAACTAGAGCGCTCCAAGCACATGTACAATAGCACGCGAATGACTGTTCATGGCGTCAAGAAAGGAATCAGAAAATGTAAAATACTGGATCTAAATGCCTTCTGCAGTGTGCATTGACACAGCCATGTGAATGTGCGATTTGAAAGCACTCCACGACTTAACAGCCAAGAACCTTGCTATCAGTAAATCCTACACAGCCTAAGTTTAAGACACACAATCGTGTTCATGCTTTCATCCGAGGCCATACTGCTCTATTGGAAAGCACAACGGTCTAGACTCAGTCCAAGCCTATATCTGGCGCGCTTAAAGGATCGCTATGACCCGAAACATGTTCATCACTAGCATAATCTACTCTAATCCCCTGCGCTTGTTCCAGATCGGATTCGCCGACCAAGTCTTTCTCCAGGTATATATCCTCTATGCAAAGGGTCCATATGTCCCTCCTGTGCGCGCCCGCAGCACGTACGCGCGTCTATAGGTTCTACACTACATCTCATCTGTATGCCCTTGATACCGCAGGGCATGCACATAAATCTACGAGATTACCCCCCTCTTATCTACCAGTTGAAACTCTCCTCAAAGTAATCCACCCTCCTCCTCCTCCTCCTCTTCGCCACCTGGCCCTTGGCCCCTGACCCGTTGCCGCCGCTGCCACTGCCGGCCCCTTGCATCTCTACAACGGTCCGCCGCGCGTCATCTGCCATCCGGCCCGGCCCGCACGCGATCACGGCCAGCGACCCGGAGGGGTGCTCACCCGCGAAATCGTCAATCTCAGCGGCCACGAGCGGGCGTCCGTGCAGGAACCTGACGTTTTCGGGGTACGTTTTTGTCGTCGTCGTTGTCGTCGTGCCCTGGACTCCCGCTTCGTCGTCTGAAGATATCGACGACGACGACGACGAAGATTGCGCAGGCTCAACAACAGCAGCAGATCGTGCATGCTGCTCCCCCACGAATATATCGCCGTCGCCATGTGTCTGCGCCTTGGTCACGTATACGTGCACGCTGAGCCTCTCGTCCTCGAGAAACAGCTGCCGGCCCCCGTCGGGACCGGTGGCGGCAAAGTCGTCCCTGAGCACCGAGTCGGCGAGCGCGGCTTCGCGCACGGCCCATATGATGCGGACCGCGCGGGTCGTGCTGTTGGCGTGCCGCGAGAGGCGCTGCGACGATGAAGACGCCGTAGATGCGCGGCGGTGGCGCTGCTGCTGCTGCTCGGTATGTAGCTGCTGCGAGCGTGATGAGGAGGCTGTTGAAGGTCGACGCGGTGCCGATGATGTAGTTGTTAACGTTGTTGTTGACGACTGCAGCAAGCTCGACAGATACGCCAGCGGCACCACGATGCCGCTGCCGCCCACGATAAAGATCAGGTTGTCAAACTTATCAAAGGGCTGGGTGTGCCCGTACGGGCCCTCGACCAGGACGCGCAGGCTGGCGGGGACCGGGCCCAGGGGCGAGCTGGTCGCTGCTGCGGCATTGCGCAGGCGCCGCGTGAAGCCGTCATACGGCCTGATTAGGAACGTCATGGTGGCCGACTCCCGCGGCCGCTGCAGCGTGGACTTGCTGTTGCGCGAGGGTAGCAGGCGGTCCTCCTCGTCGGACATTACTGATGTTCCTAGCCTGTCAGTGGAATCGTTGTTGTTGTTGTTGTGGTCGTCATCGTCGTGTGACCCCGCAGGAGCAACGTCCAGCTTAGCCATGGTAAACGGGTGGCTCTCCCAGAAGCGCCCGCCCGCGTTGAGCACGTGGAGGTAGTAAAACGTGCCCGGCTTCGGCCTGTAGCACGCCTGGGAGGCCGGGACGCGGAGGCGCACCATGTTGGCGGCCGGGTCGTACGTAGCCTCCGCGACGGCGGGGGACCAGAAGCGTAGGTTAAAGGAGACGGTCCGGGTGATACGCAGGACGCGGTCCGTGGCCCAGATGACGCAGCACACCCAGATTGGCGGGTCGTAGCGGCCTTGGAAGATGGTGACGTGGCTATTATACACAGGAAACAGATACAGGAAGAAAGTTAGCTCGGCTCAATGGAGGGTTGGGGTTTCGGATCAGAATACGGTTCAAGGTCTGCCTCGATCTCTGGACGTCACTTACCCCCACATTGTATATAGAATGACGATGGAGAACACGATATGGACCACCAGGAACACTTCGTACGTGTTTCGGCGGAACCAAAACATGGATAATCCGAGAAGTAAGCTCATGAGGACCGTGGCCTGCTGCCATGTCAGTATCGCACTCACGGAAGCTACATCCTCTGGGGAGGACAGGCTTACAATCTCTCCAGTCCACCAGAAGAACTGGTCAAAGTAGGCCACGAACCCGTCCCAGCCAATACCTGGCATCACAACGAGCATCAGCATCACAAATCACGACTCGGGCGTCCAATAGAAGTTGTCAGCTACTCACTGTCAAACACCTGGATTGTGTACGCGACCGAGTGTACAATCGCCTGCACGGTCGAGATGCGGGCGACCCAGCGGTGGAAGTTGTTATACGTCCCAAAATCCCAGCCGGTCAGCCACAGCAGAAGGTTGTTGCGTATGCCAAAGACCCAGATGAGCGGGAAGTTGGCAAACGAGAGGATTCCGGTGCGGTCGGCAATGTAGCGTAGCCACTGCGTGCGCGTGTCGGGCCAGCTGTGTGTGTAGCGATTAGAACCCTTGTGTGTCATGCATTCGAGCAGGACAAATGTGCCCAACCAAGTAGGCAACTTACTACATGTTGCCTGGGAAGACCCAGTATCCATGGCAGCAGAATACGACATTCATGATGAGAAACGCCGTGAGGGTAAGGCTCTGCACTCGCGGCGGCACAGTATACCAGCCGAACGACTGCGAGCTCCTGTACCCGAAAGTAGCGGGGACGGTGATGTACCGCTTGAGCCATAGATGTGGGAGGCTAGATCTGCTCGATGGCGACGGGGAGGACTTGAATGAAGATCCAAACTCCTCGTCTTCCGAGTCGTCCAGTGGGATCCAGGCACTACCGCGCTTCACGGAGGAACTAATACTCCACCTAGCCATCGCGCGGTAGAACAGGCCAATGGCGAAGACGGCTGCCCAGAAGATGAACAGTCCAATACTGCAGGTAAAGGTCAGGATGCCGATTACAGCACATCAAAAGGAATCTCGGTCTCGCCCTGGTACGAACCTGTAGTCGAGGTGTTTGCGCGATACAGCTGCCCATGCAGCCTGTGAAGGGTGGACTTCTGTCAGCTATCAGGATCAAAGATTACAGGGCACACACCCTAGAGAATACGAACGAGGGTATCGTGCACGAGCTGGTACATGGTGTCAGAGGGCAACACGGGCTCCGAGAATTCCGGGCCGGCAGCCACGTCGTCGACACTCTCGAGCCGGTGCAGACGCGCAATATCGTCGTCAGTGTAGTTGGCAATGATGCTGACGGGCGGGAGCCACGCCTGCGCCCTGTCCCGGCACGTCGCGTTGACAGCCGCCAGGCCGGCGGCCCGCTCCGCGACGCTGCAGTGCTCCGAGGCGCACAGGAACAGCGACGAGGCGGCGAGGCGGCTCAGGCAGGGCCGCAGGCTCGGGTGGGACGTGTCGTTGCCGCCCGGGTCCGTGAACCGGACGAGCCGCAGCGTGGTCTGGCATGTCTCGAAGCAGGGCGCGTCGTCAAGGCTCCTGGCCGCGACAGCGGGCAGCAGCAGCATCTGCTGCGGTGCCAGGGACGCGACGGTCAAGCCGGCCGCGAGCCAGGACGCTGGCCCTCTACGGCGGGAGGGCATCGCGGGCAATGGGCAGCCGGTAGAGGATGCGTGGAGGTGGAGGCGGAGGTAGGCGTCGTTGACGTGCAAGTGTGCATGTGTGACCTCTCGCACGCGCCCCCGGGTGCTTTGAGGGGTGGTGATGCAGAGGCATGTGTGCTCTGTGGTCCAGACGCCGGCGAGCGACGGGTGGCAGTGCCGCAGGGTCGGTGAGAGGAATTCCCCGGGGGTTTGGCAGCGGCCCAGGCGGGAGAGTGCGCCGTTGCTGCGCGTGCGTGGTGTGGTCAGGTGGCCGGAAATTTGTGGGAATCTAATCTGATCCATCTTATCAGATGCTGCAGCCTGCCGATGCCGCTGCGGCGTCCCGCACTTTTGGTTTCCACGCCGTAAGCCGGCGGGACAAGTGTACATAGTATCTCAAGTCTGCATATTTCCGGGTGCGAAACTTCACTAACTCCCACTTTACACGTACTGTTGCACCGCTCCAGCTCGAGCAGGCTCATAGACACAGACATGTAAGACCTGCACAGCTTTTATGTTTTGGACCCGTCAAAACTACCCTGTGTATCCTACCTAGGTCACTTGAGAAACACATTGCACCTCCAACCCTTCCTAATCATACCAGATGGCGTTCATGCCGAACCCCGGCTCAGGCACGCACACCCGCGCGACCCGGCCCAGGAACTCGTCCTTCCACCTATAGATCTCGAGCCAGCCCTCGTCGTCGTCGGTGATGGCGACCCACTCGTCGGTCCAGTCCGCGGGGGAGACGGCGTTGCTGTGCCCGCCGCTCGTCGGCGTCGGGTTGAGGAACAGCTGCTTCTCGATGGAACCCACGCCCGCGCGGAGCCGGAACGCCGTGACGTAGCCCGGCACCCCCTTGCTGTTAGACCGCGCCGACGCGAACAGGTAGCCGCCCGAGAAGCTCACGGCGCACACGTCGCTGCGGTACAGGCCCGTGTCGGCGCCCGGGATGCCCGGCGGGATCAGCGGGAAACTGTGGTGCGTGTACACGGGCATGTGCGTGGTCTGGTCGATGACGTACTCGCACAGCCGGTTGCCCGACTCCATCAGGGCGTACAGGTAGTTGCCCGTCGGGTGCATGGCGACCCAGCGCGGGTGGTCGCCGGCGCTGGGGCACTCGACGGCGCCGACGAGCTCGACCGAGCCGTCCGTCTCGGAGCCCGGGCTGCGCTTCTTGTGCACCCAGATCTTGTTGCGGTACATGTCGGCCGAGTACAGGTACGTCTCGGTCGGGTCAAACACCATGCCATGGATCGCGGTGCCCGGCTCGTACTCGTAGTTTTGCGTGTTGGTCTCGAGCTTGCCCGAGTCGGAGACGGCAAAGACGGCGCCGTGGCCGGCGTGTTTGTAGAACGGGTTGCAGTAGACGCTGTACGGCGGCTTCTTGGCCGCGAGGAGGAAGATTGCTCGCGTGTCTGTCGTTTCGAGGCTTGCTTGGGCTGTTTGGGGATAGATCGTGTCAGTGGTGTGATAGTGCTCCGCTGGGAGGGCAGCGGCGAGAGCGACGGTCACTCACGGTCATGGTTCATAGAGTGTGACGCCTCGTGGACAATCTCAGTAGGGCTTTTGACAGCAAAGCTGTTCCACTTCTTCATGGCCGCGCCATAGATGTTCTTCTTCTTATGCTATATGCAGTGCTCACACTCCGTCAGCCAGCGGATCCCATGCGATTGACTGGCGGACGCGAAGAGGAGAGGAGCACAGGCTCACGTCAAAGGTCATCCAGGAAATGGGCTCGTCCTTGGGAATCTCGGTCCGGTTGACGAGGTCGAGGGTGAGCTTCTCATCGTCAAAGGCAAACGTGAAAATGGCACCCGGACGGGTCCAGGTGCCAACCATGAGGTGATGTATCGGCATCTTGAAGATGTGCGATCCTCGGTTGTAGCTGCGTGCAGGCTCGGTCTGTGCGAGGCGGAGGCGTTGAAGCAAGGGGGAAGCGCTTGATCGCAGCAAGTTTGGGCTTCTTGACAGGAGCATCGGTTCGAAAGCAAGTGTGGCACGGGGTTACGCCTCTACGTCAGTGAAGCACTCGTGTCCACGATGAATTGGAGAAGTGCAACAGGGTGCCGGGTGGGATAGCAACTCCGGTCAATGTTTCCGCCGGCCGCCCCGCCTAGCAAGCTCCGTATCGCGGCAGTGCTTGCGGGGTGGAGGGGTTTCCCCAAATCGTCGAGTTTGCGGCAGCCAGCCTCGGGACCAGGCGGCCACTTGCCCAGCACAACTCGCGCGGGCTAAGTGTATTTCCGGGCCTACGGTCTAAAGTGTTGATCTGCGTCGGCTTCATCCTGCAGCCCGTTGGCATGTTTCGGATAATCCTGGAGGAAAGAAGGAAGCCATCTTGTCTAAATTAGTACACACGTATGTGGTAGCGAGTGCCGCAGATATCCGCCAGTGGCTGACAAAGGAGGAGTGATTGGATTGTTGTCGACACGAAGTGCCCAAGTTATATCGTTACTCCGTAGCTGGTTCCTAATACCGGCTTTAAAAAAAAAAAAAAAAAAAACATTACGCACCGCACGGCTATGGCTCCTGTACTAGCCATTGATAGTGATTCCGCCCTCAACTATATTGGTCCCTGTAAACCCCCATCCTCTCTTGGATCAAATTGTTCTAACCTACCGAGTATCAATGGATTCCGCTTCGAGCTTTTGTCATTTAATCAGCATGTGCCTCGGCGGCGTAAGAACTGACGACAGAAACATGTCATTTTACACAACTCGCTCTAACACGTGTATTTGACCAAAGCCACACAAATACACAAAGTATATTTTATTCTTAACCTACAACCGATCTCATCCCCATAACTGATTGATCAAATGCATAACTTGCACGCACAAGATATCCGCCTGTAAGCGAGCTCAAAGTCTGGAGCGCGACACGTGCGTGCGCGTGCGCGCACACCATGCCCGCCCGCGCCCGCCCGCTCGCTTGCTTGGCTCCGGAAATTGCAAATGCTCTCGGCGTAAGCCTGCCAAGCGCGCCCCAGACCGTCTCAAGCACGCTTACATCCGCTACCTACCCGTTCTCCTTGCATGCCAATTTCAAGTACTCCCATACGACGCATGGTGTTGTCTTGGTATGTGCCTTGCAGCTAGGCGGCTATGATTCCAAAGTCGTCTTCATCCTATGCTGCGGCAATTTTGGCATTACTGAGGAGGGGGGGGGGGGGTTGAGAATCGCGGGCTTTGCACAAAAGTGGTGCTGCGTACACAGGATGGCAGCGTATCTACTGTTACGCATTCGAAGAAGAAGAAGATGATGATGATGATGATGAGAGAATAATGAAAATAACCGACAACCGCTTTCAGGCAACCTTGCCTTCCACCGACCCCACAGAGTTATTGATTTCCTCCCATCTCCCGCGGCCAGATACGATGGTGGAACATTGCTGTCCTTGGCAGGACCACTCTGCAGGGAGGGAAAGTGCACTTTGCGGAGACAACCACCACATGGAAAGGGTTTTTTAAGATTACCTGCACACAGAGCCAACATGAACAGCACCTTTTGGCGACAACGAAAAGGCACTACTTCTTCACTACCTACACGAGAGAGAGAGAGAGAGAGTAAAGGAGCGGGCCGCCTCGCTTCGGAAACAACCCGAACCCGCAGGAAATGACATGCGACCACGCCGCTACGGAGCAACCCCGGGTTCAGCCTGCCTGCCGAGGCAGTGGCCACAAAAAAAGGGACAGCTATAGTTGATTGACGTCGGTAATCTGTCCCGTTTTTTGTGGCCACCGCCTCGCCTGCTTCTCTCTCTCTTTGTTTTACCCATGGCAGATTACACCGTGCCAGATCTCGCCATGTGCCTGCAGCTTTTGTTCCTGTTGGTTCTGTTGGTTGGCCCTGTTGGTTGGTCCTGTTGGTTGGTCCTTGACGATCACCGCCGCATGCAGTGACCAACCAGAGTGACCAGTCCCCGCAAAACTCAGCTAGCTGCCTTCCTTCGCCTTGCCTGCCTGCTAGAAGCTCACTGCTCGGACTTCCGGTGCAAGGACAAGCCAACCTGGTTGATTAGTGTACGTGACACGACCTGATCTGAACCCAGCCTCAAACTTGCCGAGGAGGAAAAAGTAGCGGCAGCAGTATGAAAATCAACAGACGGATGGCTGGGAGAGAGGCTCATTTCGACGCTGGGTTTCCTTTCCCAAACTAATTACCTCGCTCCGCGTTAGGCAGGTCGCCCGCCGCCCCTTCGTGCCTTGAATCAGCGTAACTTCGTAAATTGATGCAAGCCCAGCGCCAGTGCCATGCACGCATGCATTAGAGTACACTACATGTACTCTCGGACATGCTCCAAACGACCGACGACCGATAACAATAGCAAGGTAAAAAAAAAAAAAAACCCCCCATACATGAATCACAAGCAAGGAATACATAGCGGAATACTACGGCTGGCTGGGCTGCCCCGGCCCGGCAGAGTACGCTCCAAACAAGGTTCCAAGGCAAAATATCGGATACAGAGAGAGAGAGAGAGAAAGAGCTAAAGAAGCGGACTATCATCTGCTCAGCTGTGTGTTTGCTACTAAGGAAACCTAAACTAAAAAAAAAATAACAAAAACTCTGAACAAAAGCACACCATGCCTTTTTCCGGCGTCGCGACCTTGTGCGGGTGTTTATTGCTGGACAGCATAGAGAGCAGCTAAGGTTTACTTCGCAGCCTGGGGGAAATCAACAGCCTTGAAAACCCCAATCACGATTATCGGCGCGGCTTCCAACCGGGAGCATAAGTTCAGCCCTCAAGGCTGTGGGCACAGGGATGGGCGAGATTGGCAGACCCGCGGCGATCTGCAGCAAGCCTCTTTGCCGGTATTAATTGTGCATCGCGCATCTGTAAGACAGACAAGACATCTACTGTAACACACACACACACACATCGAAACGAGACCTGATCGTAATCTCCAACAAGCTATCATACAATCAATGACAAGCGCGTCCTAGCAAGTACGTGAAACGTAAATATAGTTATGAATTTTAAGTAATGCAGCGTTTCTCTTCCATTGGTGGTATCATTATCTACAGGCCACGCGAATGGCGCACCTAGTACATGTCCCAGCAAGCATCCGTACAGGTCCAATATACAACATCTCAACAAACTACAATGCCGAATAACAAATCTCATCGATAAGCTAGTGCTTAGAAAGCGACAGCCGCAAGCAGCGCAGCGCCCAGAGCGATGGGGCTGAAGGACATCTTGAAAGCACTGGCGGCAGCAGGAGGAGCAGAGACAATGGCGTTGTTGTTGGCAGTGGTGGCCGCATTGTTGCTGCCGCTGTTGGAGTTGCTGCTGCTGCCACCGTTGGAGTTGTTGTTGGTGGAGGGGGTCGAGGTCGAGGTCGAAGAAGTGCTAGCAGAGCTGGCAGTCTTGGTAGCATCGGCCGACTTGGTAGCATCGGCCGACTTGGTGACGCTGCTCAAGGTGCTGTCGGTCTTGGTGGCAGTAGCAGAGGCCTTGGTGGAGCTGGGCTTGTCAGTGGTGGTAGAATCACCACCGTCGGTCTTGACAATGATGTCGGTGTAGGCACCATCGTTGGGGGCGGGGGCCCAGTCGTACTTGGTGGCACCCTTGACGCCGTTGCTGTAGTCGGTGATCTTGATGTCCTTGTAGTAGGCGATGTACGGGCCCTTGGAGAAATCGGCGTAACCACCAGCCCACTGAACGGTACCCTCGGGGGCGCCCTTGCGGCCAGCGACCCAGCTGCCAAGTCTGATCTGCATAGGGGTCTGGGGGAAGCGAGTGCCGCCCTTGGCGTCCTTGTACATAAGGGTGCGGACGAGAGCTCCATCGATGTACCACTTGATATATTCCTTGGTCCAGTCGATGGTGTAGGTGTGGTCCTCGAGCTGGGGGTTGGCAACGCTGTGGTAAGCACCACGGTCGTAGGTAGTGGTGTCTCCCTTGCCGAAGTAGTTGGTCTGGACCTGCTTGTTGTCGCCGCCGAGCCACTCCCAGTCAACCTCGTCGAGGTTGTCGGACTGGAGAACGAACGAGGTGACGACACCGGCGCCTGCGGAGGCGCGGATGGTCACTTCAACCTTGCCGAAGAAAAGGTACTTGTGGCTACCGACGGTGGGGGCATCCGTCTCAGATTTGATGGTGAAGAGAGCACCATCATTGGTGTAGTCGATGGTGGTGCCGGCAAACTCGTAGAAGAAGGGGCTCTTGCCCTTGGTGAAGTCGGCATCGATGACATTGCCACCGAAAGCCTCGCGCTGGGGGCAAGCTGTAGAAGAGGGAATGAGCATCTTGGTCTGTCAAAATATCGGGTGTGGCGGGCAGGAGAACGTACAGGACTTCATGGGGTTGCAGTCGGTGTGAGTCTGGGCAGTGGCCAGCTTGGCCAGGGCCACGAGGGCGGCGGCGGAGATGAGCTTGGAGTGCATGTTGGCGGTGTGTAAGATATTGCAATGTAGAACAATGTCGGATCTGGCAATGGGCACGTCGACGGTCGGGTGGAGATATTAGGAAGGCCTGTAAGTTAAGCGAGCAAAGAGGAAGCTGCGAGGCGGAGCGAAGGGTGTGCAAGTTAACAAGAAGTAGAAGGAGCCTGTCTGAGCGAGAGATACAGGCGAGCGAGGTGAAACACGAATGTTTGAAAGGTCGGAAGGGCGAAGATGCAGCAACAAAGATGAGGAGGGGAAGAGGCTGTGAGAAGGAGGGCTGGGAAAGCGCCCCCTTTTGTTGCACCTCGGGAGATCGTCTGCCTGGGGGCTTCCTCACCTTCGCGCTCGTCCTCAGCCCTGGGCGGGCCCCGTCGGGTCAGGCCGACTCCTCGTCTGACACCTCGCCCTCGCACTTGCCGTCTTGCACGCCCGTATTCCCAGCGCCGGGGCAGGGGGGGCTGGCGACACTTGTGGTGATTGGCTGTGTCCCAGCACGCCCAGCCTGCCCGTGCTGCATGGGGTTTCGGGACCTGCACATGAGGACGCCAACAAGTGTGGACCTGTCAGGCACGCAGACAGTCTCGTATCTTGCGCGGCACTGTGCAATGCACGGGCCCTGTTGGCTCGTGTTGGCCAACTTGCCCGTTCTGATGGGGTCCAGGGTCTTGCAGCTGCTGTCACGTTGCATAAGCGTACATAGTAAGGGCAACTCGGGGCTGCACAGCCCCTGGCGGCCGCCTCTCCCCAATGCACATCTGCGATTCCCATTGCGCCCTCAGTTGGCGATGCCGTCGCGCGACGTCGTTCCACGATGCAGCATAGACAGGTTGCTGTCGTGACACGAATGACGCATGGGGCTATGCGACCCAGCCTGCAGCCTTGATCACGGCATGCCATCACCCACTGCACTGCACAAGACGGCAGCAATCCCCATCCCTCGGGTAGCAGTGCTGCGGCAGCAGCCTACGTATGCTCTTGTCGGTCAAGTCGCTGGCCGCCTTGTCGGCCGTGACGATGCACACAATGAATTGAGACGGGCCCACCAGTGGCGGCGCTCCGACCGCTCTACTCCGCATACGAGTAGGTAATCATCACGACGTGCTTGGTGACTGCTTGGTGACTCGTGTCGGACAGATCTGGGGGAGGACATTATCAGATGCTTCTCGAAGCGTGGTGCTGCGGACTCCGGAGCAGTGCGTGCAATTGAACGGCGGCAAGGGGCTCATGCCGTGCCACACGGAGTACAGCACCAGCAATAGGGGTATGCGCCGGCATGGGCGAGAGACCCCGGCGGCGTGGCAAAGCTCGGCAGGCGTGATCACGAGGTTGAGTGCCGGCCGTCCGGCTCGTACAGAGTACTGCATTCCCAGAACGGCTCGGCGCCAGCAGATCAATCATCACGCCGACCGTCTTTTGGTCGTGGACAAAAACGCTGCACCGTCGCCGTCGCCCTGTGCTGCTATTCCTGGCTTGCGCTAGGGCGCATGCGGGAGACGGAGGTGGTTTGCACCAGCGCCGCCAGGGGGGGCGGTGCAATCCATTACTCAATGCATACGCACCAGGCGAGCCAGGCACCGCCCTTGCTCCCATTCCATCGCGACTAAGCCCAGCCTATCGAAGCTGGAGAGTCGGGGCTCTGCCAGACAACTCGAGACACGGAGCGTCATGGCCTCAAACGTTGCTGTTTCATGCCGGCTTGTCCCAGCCAGCCAGCCAGCCAGCCTCGTGTTGATCTCTCTGGTCTTCCTGATCATTTGTGATACTTCTGGTCTTGGGGAGATGCTGTTTGTCCATGCAGACCTCTTCTGCGAGCCAAAGACGATCGCCATTGTCCCCCGACTTCCACTGGATCCATCGGCACGGTCCCAATCTCCGGAGACGCCACAGCTACAGCAGTATATCTCCGAGCCAATTATTACTCCAACGACTTGCAGTTGGGCTTGGAATGAGTGACTCCTGGGCAGCTCCCTAGACTCGACATTTTTGTACTAGTCCAGTCTACACATCACTGTCACCTCTGGTGCCTACGTGAGCACTACGACTTGGACGCTGGCGCCGCGCAACTTTTGCCACACTAGCATAAGTGTAGTCATATTTGCTTACACGCTCGATTGCATATGACAATTTCCAAAATCCCCTCCAAAATCCAGTGAAATTCGGGGGCCGTCGATGTGGCAGAAAATCCACGTCCAACGTAGGCGTGCGTTTCTAAATATTCGGCCCTTCGCCGTTGCTCGGAGCGGCCCCAGCCATCGATTCCAATTGCTGTGCAAAATGACCTGCCCGAACTGGAGGCGAGTTGCGCATCGCCAACAGCGGCTTGTCCACTCAACGACCATAGATATGCTTCCTAGACACTTCTCCCCTTTCAGTATTGCAGATTGTTTAATGATCAACCGCCGTGAATAGTGTTAGAACTTATTGTCATAGCAAGCCTCCAGGTCGGCCATCATGAATGCATGCCGTCGTGCATGGCTGAGTCAATGAGCTTACCCGGCATCGGCGCTCTGCGCTGCCCCGCGACAAGGATTGTGCGTGAGTCAAGCTCAAAAATGATGCCCCGCCATCTTCGTCACAAAAATCATCGAGATAGTCGTGTATAAACGTGCCCCTCCTTTCCCTGCTCGCGACGCAAGTACTCGACTGCTCGGCGACAAGCACCAACAGACCCAATCCCGTTGTCAGCATGGCCGACTCAGAAGCGCCCCCGACCGAGCAGGTCGCCGCCCTACACCTCGACGAGGTCACTGGAGAGAAGGTCTCCAAGTCCGAGCTCAAGAAGAGGCAGAAGCAGCGCGAGCGCGATGCGAAGAAGGCCGACAAGGCTGCTGCCGCTCCTCCCAAGGCCGCAAAGAAGTCTAGCGATGAGGCCGAGGAGAAGGAGCTGACTCCTAACGTGAGCGATCTCGCAGTGTCTGTAACGATTGGCCGAACCATTCTTGCTAATAATGCTCGATGCCACCACAGCAATACTTCGAGATTCGGTCTCGCAACATCAAGAAGCTCATCGAGTCCAAGAGCCCATATCCCTACCCGCACAAGTTCAACCGCGACTACGACCTGAACAACTTTGTCAAGGACTTTGGCCACCTCAAGTCCGGCGAGCACAACAAGGACAAGGTTCTCCGCGTGGCCGGCAGGATATACAACAAGCGCGCCTCTGGAAACAAACTGCTCTTCTACGACATCTACGGCAACAATGGCGTCAAGGTCCAAGTCATGTGTCAGGCGCAGGAGATCGCCGAGGGCACGCCAGCCTTTGAGGACCAACACACTCACATCCGGAGAGGTGACGTAATTGGCATCGTGGGCTACGCCGGCCGGACCGCGCCCAAGACCAAGATCGAGAAGGGCGAGGAGGGCGAGCTGTCCGTCTTCGCGACAGAGGTCATCTTGCTGGCCCCTTGCCTACACCAGCTCCCTGACGAGTACTACGGCTTCAAGGACCAGGAGCAGCGGTACCGCAAGCGCTACCTCGACCTGATGATGAACCCGACTGTCTTCAACACATTCCGCACACGGACCAAGATCATCAAGTATGTAAAGAAGTACCTCGACGACGCCGGCTTTGAGGAGGTCGAGACCCCGATCCTCAACATGATTGCTGGCGGCGCCACCGCCAAGCCCTTCACGTCTCACCTGAACGATTACAACATGGATGTCTTTTTGAGAATTGCGCCTGAGCTGCCCCTCAAGATGCTCATCGTCGGTGGCTATGATAAGGTCTACGAGATTGGCCGCCTATTCAGAAATGAGGGCGCCGACCTGACTCACAACCCCGAGTTCACCACCTGCGAGTTCTACGAGGCGTACGCCGACTACGAGGACCTGATGAAGCGCACAGAGGACCTCGTGTCCGGCATGGTCAAGCACCTGACGGGAGGCTACACCACCGAGTTCACCAACCAGCACGGTGAGAAGTACAATGTCAACTGGGAGGCCCCCTGGAGGCGCGTGCCCATGATTCCCGCCCTCGAGGAGGCCACCGGCGAGAAGTTCCCCGCCCCCGACGACCTGCACACCGACGAGGCCCGCGACTTCCTCAAGGGCGTCTGCAAGAAGATGAAGGTCAACTGCCCCGAGCCGCAGACCACGGCTCGCATGCTCGACAAGCTCACGGGCGAGTTCATTGAGGAGACGGCCGTCAACCCGACCTTTATCGTTGAGCACCCCAAGATCATGTCGCCCCTGGCCAAAGACCACCGCAGCAAGCCCGGCTTGACGGAGCGCTTCGAGGCCTTTGTCTGCAAGAAGGAGATTGCCAACGCGTACACCGAGTTGAACCAGCCGTTTGAGCAGCGGCTGCGTTTCGAGGAGCAAGCCCGGCAGAAGGACCAGGGCGACGAGGAGGCCCAGTCCATTGACGAGACGTTCCTCAACGCCCTCGAACACGCCCTCCCGCCCACGGCCGGCTGGGGTCTTGGCATCGACCGCCTCGTCATGTTCCTGACTAACAACTACAGCATCAGGGAGGTGCTACTGTTCCCCTTTATGAACCCGGAGCAGCAGAAGAGGGAGAAGACCGTCGGCACCGAGGGCGCCGAGGAGCCCCAGGTCCCCATCGAGGGCATTGGTAAGTAAATGCGTCATTGCTATGTGCCCCAGGGTATGATATGGCTGCTCGTGGCAGACCTGGCTGACACGCAGGGTTGTACAGAGCACAAGTAAACCGCCGCACGACATTGCCTCCACGGCGGGAAAAAAAAATGAGAACAAAATGCGCAAGCTGAAGGTCCGAAGTCTTATTTAGGGACAGACTCGGCAACGAGAGGGTGGTTCTACAGTTAGGGTGTAGTACAGCCCATAAAAGATGAAACAAATACAGTAAAACGGTCTATTCCACGCATCATTTCAAATCCTGATGATTGGGCACTCTGCCGAGACTGCCCGCGCCATGCAAATCCATTTTGCCCAAATAATGTTTCTTGACAAATCTTTCCAGCCGTCTTGAAACACGGACCAAGGAGTCGAACATTTATGCGAGTTTTTGGGTGTTAAACCCTCAAGCGTAATGAAAGTGAACGGAGGTGAGAGCCCTTACGGGTGCATCATCGACCGATCCTGATGTCTTCGGATGGATTTGAGTAAGAGCATAACTGTTCGGACCCGAAAGATGGTGAATATGTATTTGTATGAATGTGTATGTGTATTTGCTGACTGAAATCGGTTCTATTTTCTTCAACTCGTATGTGCTACCGAACAAAATCTCGGCGGCGTTGTCGGAGATTAATATCTCTAGTTTTCTTACAAATAACTCTTACAAGCCATCGTCATCGTCGTCATCATACTAGTTTCTCTCTCCTTCTCTCTCTCACTCTCTAGATTTGTTACTACTAATACACAAGGAGAAAGAGACGACATGAAGAAGAGGTAATTGCTGAAACAACAACCCTTCTGTTGGATCTTCTTTCTGTTCGGTACGTCTTGTGGGGGAGGGGCTTGAGTTGGATGGCCACTGGAGGAGGAAAAGCCAAAGTGCTCCTCTGTCTCCTGCGTCTGCCTGGAAATGACAATTCGTGCGGCAATGCGCTGCGAAAAGTGTCCAATGTTTCACTACCCATTTCCCCCGTCCCTTTGAGTGCTAAGAGGCCGTGTTTCGCTTTCGACGAAAGGACTGCCCTTTTTGTCACAAGTTTTCCTTTATTTATTTTTCGTCTTTTCTCTATAGCCTGGGCGGCATCGCTGCCTTGCTAGAGGTAGCAGCACCGGCCGCCGCCGCCTCGAGCCTCTTGTGCACGAGCCGCAACGTGCTCTTTGGCACGCGCAGCCGCTGGCCCAGGACCAGCACGCCCGTGAGTAGGGCGAGGGCGCCAGCCTGATGCGCGGCAGCGAGCGGGACGGGGACCATGTAGATGAGGGTGCTGATGCCCAGGGCGACCTGCAGGCAGACGAGGTGCACGAGGGCCTTGGTGGCCTTCCTCGCGTCGGCGGGGATCGCGGCCGCGAGCTTGCCGGCCTGGCCGCGGCGGGTGTACGCGAAGAGAGTGAGCACGGAGAAGAAGGTTGTGGTGGCGAGGATGCGGTGGTCGAGCTGCACGAGGGACGGGTTCTCGAGCATGTTGCGCCACCAGAGGTCCGACTTGTCGGGCGTGTGCGAGTAGAAGTCGTTCCAGAGCTCCTTTGCGGGCGGGGTGAGGCCGGTGCCCATATAGGGAAACTCATTGTAGATGAGGCCCGCGTCGAGTCCGGCCACGAGGGCGCCCGAGAGCACCGTGGTGAATATCAAGCCCGTGAGGAGGGTGACGGCGCGGCGGTAAGTGTTCAGAGCCGGGTTCTGCAGCGCCGTGAGGTGCGCCACGGCGGCCGCCGGGGTGAGCTTGGTGACGAGTCTCCGGGTGCGCAGCACGCTGAGGCCCGAGAGGAGCATAAATGAGTAGCACAAAAAGGCTGTTCCGAGGTGCGCGGTGAGGCGGTACTGCGAGACGCGCGGGTGGCTCCCAGGGGCGAACAGGTCGTCCTTGAGGCCCGACTTGACCATCCACCATCCGATCATGCCCTGGAAGCCAATCAAGCCGCTGATGCCCAGCAGCGTCCAGGCCATGCGCTTGGTCACGCGGCGGCGAGCGACAAAGTAGATGGCCGGTAGGACAAAGGTCACGCCGATGACGCGGCCCCAGAGGCGGTGCGCCCACTCCATAAAGTAGATCTGCTTAAATTCGGACAGGTTCATGTGCGAGTTGAGCATCTTGAACTCGGGCGAGGCCCTATATTTGGCAAACTCATCCTCCCAGTCGGCCTCGGACATTGGCGGGAGCGAGCCGGTCACGGGCTTCCACTCAGTGATGCTGAGGCTGTTGTTTGTCGCAGAGAATGTTAGCAACGATGCTATCTTGTGTTCGACCTCAGCATGGACGCAGCCTCGCAAGACGGCAGACATACCCAGATTCGGTCAACCGTGTCAATCCACCAAAGACTACAATGCCAAAGACGCTGAACGCGCTGCCGATGAGCCACAAGCCCACAGACCGCGAGCTCATCTCGGGGAATGACGAGGAGGAGCTCTTGCTCTCACTCCCACTTCCAGCTTGTTGCTCGGTGGCCGATACCGCCTCGCTCGCCGCGTTGATGGTGCTCGCGGCCGTCGAGGGGAAGGGCACGGCCTTGCTCTGGAGTGTCGTGGTGACGGTGGCAGTCGTCTTAGTGTTTGTTGAGCTCGTGCTCGACGATCGTCTCACAGCTGCAAGCTGCAAGGCACTGCGCAGAGTACTCGTCTTCGGCAGCGACAAGGAGGAAGCCGAGGAAAGGCATCTGCGGCACATGAAATTCGATGCCACCGCAGTTCCGGGCCGGACCAGCGGCCGCAAGACCGCCGCTGCCGCCGCGGCTTTGCGGAGGGCGGGCAGTCTGAGCGACATTCCGGGCGATAGTCGGCAGGGGCGAGGTGTTGTGGCGGTGGGAGAATGGTACTACTCAGAAGCAGAAGCGAGGCGTCGTGCCAAAAGAGAAGACGAGGCAGCTGTGGCCGACCATCAATGCCTCCGTGGGATGTGTTTGCGGTTCCTCCGCGGGTGACCGGAGATAGAAGCGAGGTCGAAGGTGGAGCTGATGCCGACAGGTCGAATGATCACGACTCCATACGAGCAAAAAAGAGTAGGGGTCCACAGGGACACTTTCCTGCCCCATCGCGACTGATCGAGCCAATCAAACGGCATTGAAAGCACAGCTGGCGGAGCTGCGGGAAGAAGATGGAGTCATCACATTCAACCCAATTTCGCCACATGCACAACAATTCCCTTTGTCGTCAGTTGTATAGGCAAGTCCTCAGAATAAGCCTCACAAGTCACAAGCAGAGAGGCACGTGTAGCAGTACTGATTCGGGACACGATCATCAAGGTGCCTATCATATCCAATGTATTCAATGCCTACACTATTAAAAGGTGTCAAGCGCCAGCGCCCCATCCGAGTATATGCAACGATCAGAGGATGGCAAGACAGCCTTCTTACGCCCATGCACCGATGAGACTCATGCCGAATGCCCCAAGGATAACCAGCAAGAACGCGCAGACACGCTGCTTGCCACTCAGGATCTTCCAGCTTTCGTCACTCAAGAGGTCTTCGGACAGGAGCTCGACAAGCGACGCAAAGATGAGCAGGCCCGATGAGATCGAGTTCATTACGCCGACGAGGATGAGGCCGACCTCGGAATCGGGGCTGTAGGCCGACCGCGTGGCGAGACCGAGCACCTGACCCAGCGGCGTCGTGCATCCGTACGCCAGAGCCATGAGCCATGGCTGCTTGGCCTTTTCCGCTGGCCAGTCGATGGCTGCAATCCGGGATCCTAGGGCCAGGCCTTCGAACGTCTGGTGAAACGAGATGGCGACGAGAAGGATGATAAACTGGTTACCGCCCATGGCGACGCTCAAGGCCATGCCAATGAAGACGCTGTGGAACAGGATACCCATCTCCAGGAGGAGACACTGCGAGATCTCGCGCTTGCGCTTTTGCTCGCGGGAGATGGTTTGCAGGTCAACGTTGTCGTTACTAACCATGTTGTTCACATCGTTGTTGTCCGCAATGGTCTTCATGCTCCTGAAGGAAGTGGGTGATTGAGGGTCATCTCGCCTCAGGTATGCTGCCAACTCCGGATCATCGCTCAGCACAGAAGCGATGCGGTCACCAGCAGGCTTCTCGCTGGTGCTGATGTACGAAAGATGGCGGCCAATGCTCTGCTCGCGACCGACAAACTGGCCCTTCTGTCTGGTCACAGGTTGAGCAGGGTCAGCTGGCGGGGCGTGGTGATGGCCGTCATTCGGGTGCATCCACATTTCAATGGCAGTCACAAATATGACGGCGCCCAGGGCAATGGCACCAGGCATGGCGGGGTAGGTCTCGGTCCAGAAGCTGTCCAGACACGGATCGTGCAGCAGGGTGAATGCGGTTGGGAGCAAGTGGCAGAAGGCAGTCGCGATGAGGACGCCCGTGCCGAAATGCCTGACCGAGAAGAAGAAGGACGCTGGCATTTTCAGCCCTGGAAGCCGGGCGGCCAGCACTGGAAAAGCACAAGCCGATGCTGATACGACGAGGATGATGAAGACGGCGCCGATCCTGATAGGCATGTCGTAATCGCCAATAGATCCGTCGCTAGCAGCACAAGTGCTTTGGCGCTTGACGACGGGTGCCACCGGGGTCATGGCTGATCTGGGATAGTGTAGCGACATGTGATCCTGGGCGGCGTCGACGAAGTCATGTGAAGTCTGCCAAGAAGAAACAGACGCCATCAGCCGGGAGAGAACTGCGGAGCAGACGATGACGGAGAAGGCCCATTTGAGCCAGGCCAGAATCTTGGAGGACGCGGCACCAGCGTGGTGTGTGTTGGTGTCAGTGCTGTGGTTTTGCTTGACGTCGAGCGGGAAGCCGTGGCCGGTGGGCAGAGGCTGCGCCTGCGCCGGCGCGCTGTGCCCGCGCAGTGTGTTTTCCATGGTGCGGAATGTGGTGTGTTGGCCCAAGGGTTGTATCGCGAGATGTCCAGAGGGCGGCCAGGGCAGTTGGTATGCAGTATGTACCGAGTAAGAAGGGAGTCCAGCTCAAAGAAGAGAATGGGGCCGGTGCGATGGTGAAGACGAGGCGGGCGCCGGCGGTGTCTAATATGCCACCTCGGGACGATCGTGTGCCTGTGCCTGGCGGTGCCCTGGCCGGGCGTGGAATGCAACGCTGGAAGTGGTGACTGCAAGTGGTCAGTGTGTGCCATCCCGGAGCGCCCCGAACCCCGGCAGACAGTGCTGCCGGCGTGCCTGGGCAGCCGCGCCTGGCCAGTGGGAGCAGCGGCCGTGCCACAGCCAAGCCCCGGGTCCACTCGCAGAAGACTCTGCCTGGCCGCCTCTGACGCGGCACTGCCGTCTGGGGAACCCGCACTCCGAAACACTACATCAGACCGCTTCCAGCTCCCACCTGCCAAGACGCTTCGGCACAGGCCAGACACATCTCGACATGGCACTGCGCTCCAAAGCTAGGAAGGCCAGAAGGGCCACAGAGGCCACAGAGGTCCGAGCAGATGCTGACACACTTGGCCCACACAGCTGCACGACATGCAGATGCCCCGACGCTGCATCATCTGCGACAATGGCGAGTGTCGAGGCCACATGTCTCTGCCGGTGTCTGTCCACGCGCGACTGCACGCTCGACTCCACGATCGCCGCTTGTGAAGCTGCACGGGTGAAACCGGTGCAACACGGCCCAGCCAAGTGCCGTTGCGGCTCCGGTGCGGGCCAGCCTCCAGCCTGAGTCCCCGACGAATCGGCCATTTTCCCCCACGACGCCCACCAAACAGAGTAGTACATATCGAAACATTGTCCACACAACAACACGATGGAATGAATTCTCTCCTCTGCCCACACAGCCAGCCATCCCCAGCATAACCTCGGCTGGTCCCGGCGAGCAACAAATACAAAGCGTCCTGCACGAACCTGACATTCCCCCCCTCCTCAGGTTACTACAGGCTCCAGGGCAACAGTCCCATGAGGTGCGCAAATAAGCTTGCAGCCAACTCCGTGACAGACATTACTCAGCTCCAATATCGGTGCTTTCCATGAAACACGCCCAGCCCTCGCGCCCAATATGACTGACCACGACAATGTCACGTCGCACGACTCGTACTCTTGGGGCCAAACCCCGAAAACCACCACCTCAAAGAATCCTTGACAGTCTGCGGCACCTCTGAAGCATGTTTCCTGCTGAGCTCTTGGCCGCCGCTGCATTTTCTTGTCCAGATCGGCCCGTGTCCGCGACGCACGTGCCGTACTCCTTCTTTGGGAATTTCTGTTGCCCCCAGTACGGGGTATCCTTCTGCACAACGTGGTACTCGACGCGGTGGTCCATGCAGATCGTGCTCAGGGGGTGCCAGTGCCGTCGCAGACGATGTAGTGACCCTGGGTTTTTTTTTGCAACCTGAATCTAGATCGTTCGTTTTCCTTTCCTTTCCCCATGCTATTGTGCCAGGAGCGAAAAGCTTGTGCATGCTTGACCGCGGTGTCGACAAGTCTAATTTTAGGCAACGTTGTATCTGATCATGCTTAGCCTGACCAGTTGCTTGACGTTGCGACGAATAAATGTGAGGCTCGTGTCAAGGCTTGTTGTGCATCTCTGAAACTCCAGTCCTACGTCTTGGCAAGCGGGATAAGCATTCTGGGCTCCTTTGTGTTCCTGCACTTACTGAAGTCTGCTAAACGCTGCGACAGTACAGAAGTCTTAGCCATGCTGGGCATGCCAGCCACCCAGGTGCAAAGCCGTCAGTCACGTACGTCTAACGCTGCACATCGGATCGCGCAGAGTGCTTTGTTCACGGATCGACAAGACGTCGGGGCGTCGGAGGTTGCAGTTTCATATCGGAGAGGATGCAGTCCTCCGCCAGCTTTGTTTCGATCTTAACTCCAGTGGTGGGCGATGGCATCAGCTCCTTCCTCTCCTGTTCAGCCCGAGCGCGAGTCACGAGCCGGGGAAGCAGGAGCAGACGGCATGTACGGACCGCGTGGGTAGAATGAGAAAAAATTGCCGAGAGCTCCAGAGAAGAGAGAGGCACATGTCTTGCTAGTCAAGCAACAGAGACAGGCACAGAAGCACTGCTGGAATAGTGTACAAAGTCAACATTACAATTGGTATCATCACACTGGCTAACGAAAAAGAAGCAGCCAGCTCCCAGACAGAGTCGTGGCCAAGGGAGCAGCAAATACAGAAGAGAAGAAAACAATGCCCCTCTTACCTGGCGCCTCAAACTCCTACCGACCAGTCACTTTTCTGTGAATCCAGGCCTCTTTTCTAGATGTCCCATCCCACTTATATCTGCCCTCTCTATGCATCTCGGTCCCCCCTTCCCACTCCCTTTTCTCGATCTCAAAGACCCTCACCTTCACGCCTTGAACCCCAGCGCCAGCCCGCTCCTCTCATACTGCTTGTTCAGCCGGCGCGCCTTCCACAGGAAGTAGCCCTGGACGCACACGATGGCGATGAGCGGCAGCCCCAGCCCCAGCCCCAGCGCGAGGGACTGGTTCTTGGAGTACCCGTCGCCGTGGCTCGCGGCCCAGTCGCCATACGTGACGGGCGCAAAGGAGAACTGCGTGTCGTTGGCGCACTGCAGGCCCCGCGACGAAACGTCCGGGACGTCGGTCGAAGGGTAGGATGAGGCTGTGAATGTGATGTCGATGCACTGGGAAGGGAGAGGGTTAGTGATGTGAGGTATAGAGAGGTAGAAAGAGAGAGAGAGAGAGAGGAAACTCACACTATACAGTGCCCCGCCGTGCTTTGCGGTCTCGACGACCTGGATCGTCGCATTGTCCCCCGCGCGCACCCTGCCCGACCCCACGAGGTCCCGCACCGACTGCGGCAGCGGGAGCTCGGGTAGGCAGATCTGGCTGTCGTACTCTTTGGTGCTGGGGAACGTAAAAGAGAACTCGGGGATCATCTGGGTGGAGAAGTTTGTGGGCGCCGTGCCGAGCCCGATGTTGACCCAGATCATGCCCCATTCGTGGTTGGCCTGGTGGCCCGGCTGCACGATGAGCGGCGCCGTGCCGGTCAGCGGCCAGAGCGTGCGGTTTGTGGAGAGGGGGAGTCCGCCGCCTGTTTTTGTTCTTGTTAGCAGAGAGAAGACTAAGTAAGGAAGGCGGATACTGTGATGTGTTGTCACTTACAAGGATAAACCATCGCCATGCCGTACGGGAATATCGGCTCCGAGCCATTACTGATAGTCGACACGCCGAGCCCCGCGCTCTGCTCCGTCGTGCCGTTCTTGGGGAATGTGCTGCCCCGGGAGCCCGGGTACACGATGGCGATGTGTGCGTCGACGACGGCAGGGACGAAGCTGCTCGCCAGCAGGGTGAGCGCCGTGGGGAGTAGTGACCTCGACAACATTGTGGGATTTCTGAATTTTTGTGCTTGTAGTGCCTGGGTGGGTGTTTGTCTTGTTTCTGGAGAGAGACGGGTAGATAGGAGGTGGCTAGCTTTATGCTGCTGTTGTCAAGCAGGCCGGCTATGCTTTGGTTGTTCTGGCCTGTGTTGTTCTGCCGAGTATTCTTTCCGTAGTCTTTGTAGATCCGGCCAGAAAATGGTGTAAGCGAGGCGTATTATTCAAGACTCTGAACCGTTTATATCCAAAGCCCAAGGGTTTAGTATTAGTGACCTATTTGCAGATTCAGAGCAGGAAGAGTCTTCAAAAGCACCGAGTTCATTAGAGAAGGGGAGTGCTCTAGTCTTGTACCTCGAAAGGAAACAGGCAGAACGCAACAGTCAGCAAGGACTATATTTGCCAATATCCTACCGACGCCACTCAATTGAACACCACGGGATAATCCATCCTGGCAAGACGGCTATGCACCTCGGACCCGCGCCATCCCCCCCTTCGGCCTCGTCAACCAGGGAGCGCCCAACGCCTCAGCCAGACGCACGCAGCGAGCTGCAGCACATGCATCTTTGTGGCGCACGAGTTGCCCAGGTAAGCGTACGGAGGCTGTGTCTGTCTGTTCGGGATCCGCCCATACACAACAGCGGTCAGTCGGGTCCACACACGAGCTGACGTGAGAGAGAGGGAGTTCGCAGTGGACGACGAGGAGGGTTCTGCGCAAGGATGTTCCGCGATCAACCACCCACCACGACCGGGAGGCCAAGCCTACCGCAGCCCAGATAGATAGATAGGACCTCGGGCTGGGCGGCGGGGGCACGAGTGAGGTGGCAGCTAAACTCCAGAAGCTCTTGTCGGTCAAACAACAAAGTTGGGCTTTCGGCCGAGTCTTCTTCTTCTGACGAGTCCTCCTTGATCCTCTTTTCAGTGGCCTTGGTGCATCTCCCCCGCCACCCCCATGGGGCCTTGATTAATTGGTCACCTGCAGCAACTAGTTTACAGCACGTGGCGGACGGAGGTCTTCGGGCGAACAGCCGCAAGCTCGTTAGATTGGTTGTGCAAGATTCGCGTAAACACTCTCCCCGCCTCGCCGTGTTCTTCCCGTTCGTTCCACACTCATCAGCTGCACGGACAATCAGCATTCATCATACAGGGCGATTTGCCGCTTTGGGAGATTCTCTGGGCTTTAGATAGCTCTTGTCTGTCCCGTGTGTCCAACCCCCCTCAACCCAGGCCGGAGTTGACCGATGTCAGCAGCGTTGGCAGGGTTCCGGCATGTGAGCTGAGCTGAGCTGAGTTTCTCGGCTCCAGGGGTCCCTTCCCTCCCCTCCCTCCCCCCGTTGGCGTTGGCGGGTGCGGCTCCCGTTGTATGGCAAATTTCCACCACTGAGGGAAGACACCATGTTGTTGGCTCTGTCGGATCCGTCCCGCAGAGGCTACCTAGTGTACTCGATGCCTGTGACCTTCCCACACCCCACAAAGCTGCTGCTCCAGGGCCTAAAGACTTTCCTTTCCAGGCGGAGATTGTCGAGGCGCAGGAGTTGGTCAGCTGCAAGGACAGAAAGGTAACAGCAGCTCGTGATGGGTGGTGGTGGGCACTAGTCGTGCTGTGCATCCTGTGCTACATCAGGTAGGCTGTGCCGTGGAGGTGGCTGCATATCGGGGGACGGGTGGTCGAACAGACCTGTCTGGATAGGTACAATCTATCCGACTGATGGGCGTCGAGTTTTGAAAAGCTGCCGCATCTGAATAACAGTCGTACGTGATATTCCTCTCACGTCGCTAGCTACCAACTAGCACGATGCTGCTGTAGGCAGGTAGTCCGATGTGTGCCCAACGAGGCAGTAACATCTTGCTCGAGCAACACAAACCCGAGAAACCACCAACAACTCCAACAGCACACCTGCATAATGCAAATGTTGTAATTCGTTCTCCAACGAGGGCGGGGGCCAAAACCGGCTCTGTCATGGGTAACGGCCCAACGACATGGGTATACCTGCAGGGCTGACGTCGCTGGCATTGCTGATCCCCCCCCCGACCGGTGATATTTATAGCCACCAACCCCGCCCTCACGCAGTAGCAGCAGCAGCAGCACGACCACGTCCAGATGAGGAGGGGATAACAACACGGCACGTTGCTCGTGAGCTACGAAGGGACCAACGACCAGAAAATACTGTAAGCCACCAGATCTAGGGCAACAGCAGCAGGCCATGGCATGATAACGTTATGCTTGGGACCGAAGGGGACACGCGGATGAGCAGTCCCTTGCTTTCTGGGCGCCTCATAATATAGAACCCGTGTATGTATAGGTAGGAACTCGGCTTGATCTGCAACACATCATGGCTAGCAGCAGCTCTTGAGCAGCACTTTGGCATTCACTTTCCTGGTTTGGAAACCCCCCCACCACCCTCTCTTAGAATACTCTCGAGATGGGCACAGTGGGAGTGTAGGCTATCCATTTACACGTGAAGAGGTTCAGCACAGTAAATTCATGCTGTGAGGAGTGCCCAGCGACTGGTCTTATGTGAGGGACGCGCCAGCACGGATTGCCGAGCTGTCAAAAAAAAAAAAAAAAAAAAAACGGCCATCTCGGACAAAGCAGGACTGTCGTCAGGGTCCCTCCGGACCCGCGCTTGCAATGGATGAGGTTCATTTCCCTGGGCTACGTTGGGCTGAGTTGTGGCTTGCATTGGCTTCTGCTAGCTGTCAAAGTGAGCTGGTCTGTAAATATCTTATCAAGACCGAGCTTTTACCATTCGAGCTTGTGGTCAAAGTTGGCTGTGAGATGAGGACATCTCCCTCAGTGCCTGTCGCTATTGCCGAGTCCTCGAGCTTCTTTCCACGAGTACTGCCAGCACGCGCCGTTCTCGGGCTTGTTCTCGGGCTACATAAGTACTCAGACTACTGCTCGGTGAAGTGCGTTTCATGTTTTACTAGAGATTGCGTAACGAGGTCTACGGGGATTTTAAACACGCAATCGAGGTTCATCAAATCTCACAGGTTGGGTAGCGAGCCGGTCAGCCCGCGGCTGAGTTTCCATCTACTGGTTTCTTCCTGCATTGTGTTGGAAAATAGGCACCGCGAAATTCCGTGCTTAGTGAAACTGGATGTCATCTTTATTTTACCGGCTTCCCGGCGAGAAATAGTGAGCTGGCTGCTCGTCGGAGACACCGAACAACAGAGTATACAAGACGCAGGATGGTAGGATAGCACTCAGTTGTAACAACCGCACAGCCTCTATAATTTGGGTGTTGACTTGGCAGCAATGCCGTCTCCAACCTCCCTGGTTGCAATGTAAATCCTCAGGTCTAGTCCCATGCTACCATGTCGTTCTTTTACAGTGACGAGATGTGGATAAGGCAGTGTACATGGCTATTATATGCAGCGCTATCACGAATAGAACTAGAACGAAACATTGGCGACGGTCCATAGTCTGTAACGAGAGCACGAAATGAAACCTGCTCTCCCGGACACATTAGGAACACAAACACAGTGAAGACATGAACAGACAGTTGTATGTCTACATTGATAAACTTTATAATTGACCTGGAACGTCCCGGAGACTGTTGTAAAATGATAGGGCTGAGTAGCTACTCTAGGGAGACCGCCTCACGTCACCCATGCTCCCGAGCGAGGCGGAGGCCACAAAAAACGGGACAGCTCGCCGGCGACGATCAACTATAGCTGTCCCGTTTTTTGTGGCCACCGCCTCGCCGAGTTCTCGTCATTAACGACCTGTCCCAGACCATGTACTGGATCGCAGTCGGAACTGCTGTCTTGCGAAATCCAGGTCTTGCGAAGCAAAGCCGTCTCGCCCTGCCTGTGTGCTAGAAAAAAACAAACAAGACCCTCTACTAACAGTATTAGGGTCGAGCAAACGGCGGCTCGGCTTGTTGTTATATTGAATAGAAGCTGGGTAGAGAATGTTTTATTTTCACGTTGGCTGATGACGATTTGTTTGATTTCCACTTCCCATTCTTCTTCTTCAAGTCCTCTTCGGGTCCTTGATCCTTGCTCTCACTGCTCAGTGTACTAACAGAAACAACACAAATAACTCCCAGACTCGTACTCGTCGCCAGATTTTCATAAAATTGACTCGTACTGGCTGGTCATAAACAACCGAGACCCCCCCGTCACACAACACAATCCCCAACGTATATACCTAACCCGCAAAACTGGCGACGCGGATAAAACGTTCAAAACACTAGTTCACAGTGGTCCTCTCTATTCTACAGAGTCACCTACACCCTTTCCAGAATCGACGGGGTTCCTTGGTCCAGTGTATTTTGTCTACAGCGTGACAGGAAGGTGGGGGGGGGGGCGATTTTAGTAAGGCTTGTTGTGCCATCTAACTATATTCGCCATTTGCACTCCAAAGAAAAGTGAATCACTCGTGGAGATGCAAGTCGCGCCGTGCGTAGGTATAAAAGCGCTCATACATTTTTTCTCTCTTCTCTAGCACATTGCCTGAATGAAACGGTCCTGATGACTGCAATATAAGCAGACAAAGCTGGACATGGAGAAACCGCTTCTTAGATGGGGATATACAGCTATCTACCTAGAGATACAAAGGAGTCCAAGCTCCGACCGATCCCAACCCGTTATGATCATCCACACGCCGTAGCTAACGAGATCTCGATGCCCTAATGTACACGGGGGGGGGGGTGTTACTCCCTCGACTCCCATGGTCAATAATAACAGAGGGCACGCAACTCGTCGTGAGGACGCGGGCGAGGGTGCGGATGGGTGTCTCTCAGACCAATTGGATTCAATCCATTTGTGATGGGGACCATCCACTTAAGAAAGATCAGCGCGGAAGCGGTGGAGCGAATGTGCAAAAATCAGATTGAATAGTCAGTGTTGGACGTTGGCCGATCAATAGCTCGCTTGTTTCCCCCAATGCATGTACACGCGAATGATATGGATACACGCACTCTCCGAGGCGGCGAGCAAAATAAACCGGGCATCTCACCACACACTGCTCCACCAAAGCTGTCCGGTTTATTTTGCCCACCGCATCGCTCCCTTCCTCTCGCCTCAGGGTCTGTCTGATGGAGACAATAATAAGTGTGGCCTAACATCAAACGGCTGACTGGGAGGAATACGACGCAAAACCACAACCGCCGTCGGCCCCCAACATCAGGGATCATCGGCAGGCATTCCGTCCCCTTTTATTCGGCATGATGTCAGGGTCGGATAGATTGCCATCCTACCCGCCGATTTCTGGGGCGGCTCAGCGGCTAAATTGTATCCGGTCTCCAGATGGATAGACTCCTATCACCATGTACCATACCACAGGGCCAAGATTGCAACGCAGCGATCATGTCCTCACCGGTCCACGGGATTTGCCGGTCCGTGGCACTTCGGCCTCAACTGTCCGTAAATGCACCCTGATGAGCCTGCCCCATTCTATTATCCTCATACCTAGCTTTTATGCTAGAAAGGGGCTTTTGGGGGTCCCCGGATGGTGCCGAATCTATCGCAAAGATATTGGATTTCACAGGAAGAAGAATGCCCCGCCCATTCAGTCTCATGTGTGCGAGAGGATCGTTGGCAAGTCCTCAGAAGATCCGGACATGCCTGGATCATGTCAAGGGCTTTGGGTGGCGCTGCAGCATCATGTACGTTGATTTGTAGGAAGCCCTATCCAGCCTCTGATGTACTCACGTGCTTGCCTGCTCCATTCGCCTTGTACCAACCACGGGAGACATGGGGTCAGCTTTTACACATTATCATCCAAATTCGGTTGACAGCCCCCACGCGTTCCACCTCCAGAGCCTCTCAGATGCCGTCTGACCTCGGGAGAGCCAGCGCACATGCATATGGCTGATTGTGTGGGTGGTGGAGTTGTCGTTTCCGTGCCGGCATTGACAACATGTATGCTTAGAAGGTGACCGCAATTCTCTGCAGGGCCGCAAGAACTTCAATCATGTGAAAGCTGTGGCACGCTAGGTCTCCCTGCCCTGTTTCCAGGTGTCGCGTCTAGAATATAATGCGTGGACGAAGTCTTGGAGACGCACATCACAGCCCGTGGAGGTTGGTGGCGATACATCCGACGTATGCACCTGTGCAGAGCCGCACCGTTTTTTGTGAGACCAAGCACAAAACGGCCTACCGGCCCGTTGAACGCCATGCCATGAATGACATGCAGAGCGCCAGGTGGAGCCGGAGCAATATCGGCGGGAGGGCTATTTCGAAGATGCTTAGGTGGCTACACGACGTGGAGCCGGTTCTTCCCTTGAAGGTCTTGCTTGCTGCCGGCTATTGTTGTGGGCATTGTTCTCCGACTTCTCTAGTCCTCTCTTTGCAGACGAGATCGGAGTCCTGGTTGCAAGCCACGTTTCTGCCCCACTAAAGAAACCTGAACTGCGCTTATTGATGTGCGATAGTGGACCTAGCCCCCAGCTCAGAGGCGGACATGGGAAGCATGTCCTTCGATACTAAATCCAAGCAGCAGCACAGCGCAGAGCGCGGCACGGCGAGGTGGTGGCTGCGGAAGACGGTGAGCCGATGACTCTTGAAGTCGAGGCTGTCAGTCAGGAATGTGCTTCACACAAGAAGGCCATATTACTTGATAGAAACCGTAGTAGATTCGGCTAGGTCCGTCGTGTCCTAGTTTCGCCCTTGTTATTCGTCACATCTGGGTGCATGAGTCGATATCTTCATCGGGAGCCACAACAAGCGCCCGAGGTCTAAGCAGAGATCAACAGCGCGTCGAAAGGCAGCGACGCATGAATGGCGTGATAAAAGCCACACCAACAACAACAAAAAGTCGAGTGGGCTGCTTGGAGGCGGATAGAACCGAACTTGCCTTGGCAAAAAGACCTAAAGAGCCGGATCCTTACGGTAGTTGCTCCTAGGGCTGCGGTGTGATGCATACAGACTTGTTGACTCCAGCCCAGCTTGCACATGTCAGCGTGTGTCTGCTCAACCCCGGACTTAGAGTTTGGTGTCTGATCCCCCATGTTCGGTGGATGGCTGGGAGAGAACTGGGGAGAGCATAGAGCAAGACACCTGCGTCGACTCTGACAGTGTCGGTTCGAGACGCAGACTAGCAGACGGAATATCGCCGCCTGTTGGCTTTAGTCGACGACAGGAAGGATAGGGGCATAGTGGATGAGATACGCCTGAAGCAGCGCGGAGAATCTCGGGGCTCCAGGGCTTTCTTGATGTCGGCCTGCAAATATCGAGGGATGACTCGGCGGCACCGGAGTAAGCCTGGCGGCTGGTAACTAGATCGACAGAGGCTCGCAGGCTGTGCCAGGCTATTACGTTATGGGAATCTGCCCAGGTGGTTGGTAGTGCGCAAGATGCGATTCACAGGGACCTGGGGCGGGCAGGCAGCGGGGCCGTCGGGCTGTCGGTCTGTCGGATTGCAGGGTGCGTTGCTAAAAGGCTCCCGGGCGTGCTCCCCAGTCTCGCAAGTGTGGTTGCGACGCCCGGCGTCCGGCGGCACTGGCAAGTGAAGAAGAAGAAGAAGAAGACGAAGCAGACGGCACGAGCATACCTGCCGTATCCAGAGAGCCTCGATCCCCGCCCTGGAGCGGCGGGGGACTAGAGCTACGGAGTAGAGCTAGGCAGATGCAAGTGCCGGGGGACTCAGCGCAGCTCCGCCGAGCGACTGGCAGCACTGGCAGCACCTGCAGCACCTTGCAGCAGCCGCAGGCAGGAGGGTGGGGCAATCTGGCTTTCAGTTTCGACGACTAAATTCTTGACAATTGCGTACTGTCATTGCTCCAGAGATAAGATTGGCCTGCCCCCCATTCGCCGCAACTCAACGTCGTCTGGTGTGCCAAGCAGTCCGCAGCAGCAAATGCACGGCAGCCCGCTGGCCTGCCCGTCATCCTTCCTCGCGCTGGGGCCCATCGCCCTACGGCCCTCCCTCGACCTCAGGATGGCGTGAGGTCGTGATGCGATCAAGCCGACTGGCCCGGCCTGGTCGTCTGGAGCAGAGCTGCTTATGTGTCAACTCGGACCAGAGCCAGCCGCCCAAGACACCTGGCCCGGCACAACACGGCACTCCGTAATCCCGTGAGGATAGCACCGAGCGACCAGGACAGCCTAGAATATGCTTCGGGACCCTTGAGGGGGACTAACACCAGACAGTGGTCAAGCAAAGCCTAATCGAGTGTGGCCTGCATGTGCTATTCGCAGCAGGCTGCGGGGCGGCCCAGGCACCACGTTTTCCCTTACGCAAGCGGTTCCCAATGTCTCGCGGGATTTCCCACACGTCTGTCCATTGAAACCCGTGGGCGAGGACGTGACTGGACGACTGCCGCCCTTGGCCTGTGTTGCCCCGAGGCGGGCTGCATGGTGGACTTCGACATGGTTGATGGCCATAGTGGCCATGATTCAACCTCTGCGATCGCTCCTTCCTCTGCCCAGAACTGTGCTGCGTGCGGCTATCTAATACCGCATCCCCCCACGTTTGCCTGTGTAGCCTCCCGTCGTCATCTTTCCTTTTTCCACCCCAGATTCTCCCACGGCCGGCTGTTTCTTCTGATCCCTCTGGTCCCTCTGGTCCCTCTGGTCCCTCTGGTCAGCCAGTCGCCTCTGCCCTGCCCAACGGCTTTCAAACAGGTGCGCCCGTGCCCGGCCTCGACGCCGCCATCACACGAGCAGTCTTGACGCCCGCCTCTCCATGACGTCGGAATCCCTGGCTTATCTCATCCTTGCAACCGTCCTCGCCCAGGCGCGCCCGCCCGGGCCACTCACAACGAGGCTTGACCACGGCTGCATGCCCGCCTAGCCACGATCTTTGACCTCAGACGCACCACCACCCAGGCTTACACGCTCCCCTCAGTCCCAAATCTCCCAAGCCTCCCTGCCGACAGCCGTGTGCATAGCATAGATTCCGAGGTAGCCGACCTCCATACAGAGTACACTCTATCTACTGCGTAGCTCAGACACACACCCTGTATCAATTCCCATTACACACCAAGTTACCTTTTCTTTGGATCCCAGCGCGACCCCAGACTAGGGTCCTTGACTTGTCCTCCCGCCACGCCCTGCTTCGTATCTCGACTTCATCTGAACCACTCACGTCCTTATCTTTACTCGCTACATACCTACTTGTTGCGTCTTATCTCTCCCCAAGCAACTGCTTCCCCGCGGTAGCCATTCACTGTCCGAAACCGTTCACAACACTACGCTGCTGTGCGTGCCATAGTGGACCCGGCGACCCGACGACTTGAGCGACGGCAACGGAAAGATAACGGCCACCAAGGACGGACGGACTCACCCGGCTTAGCCCTCTGGCACCTCTGTGCGGGGACACGGTGATACCATCTGGTTATAACCACACAGACCCGGCCCCAGGTTGTCGTCATGTCTCGTGGGGCGTCCTCTATACCACGGACGGCTCCCATAGCCATTGCTCCCAAGCCGCTGGAGCCCGCCATGAGCAGTCAACAGAGTAGTTTGGGCAACGACAACAGTCATGCAAGCAACATGAACGGTCATGATTCTGCAGATTCGGATTCGAGTCCTCAGCCTCGGAAAAGGAAGCTCGGGCGCGACCCTGCCGTGGAAGAGGCGAGCTGGAAGCGAGGGTATGTTCATAATCCTCCAACCCTTGAGCGAACCCCCATCCCTCCCACCTCGACCTGCAGCAGGCCACGTTCTGCACCATGACGATTAACACGTGCTGGCCTGTACAGTTCACCAAGATGGTCCGAGTATAGAAAGCAGCGCGAGATCCACTCGAGCCACTCCAACACAACCGCAAGCAACTCTTTGATTGAGGAAATGGCAAACTTTGGAGGTCCAGCGCTCCTCAAGAGAACTCTCGGGCTTCAGAACGATCGATACAGTCAATACATCGGTCCTACTACAGATTTCGAGCCGTCGCTTCTCAACCTGTCGCCGTTCAATCCCGAGGATGAGAGCCTACTGACACGGGGGACCCTGAGAAAAGTCAGCGAAAATGACACATTCTTAATGCTACCCGATCACAACACTCCAGGCCATGAACACTGCGTTCAAGATGTGGATGAAGTCGAGCGGCTGGTTGCCCCGTACGGCCGGCGGCTCATTGATCTGTACTTTGAGGTCGTTCATCCATCCTTTCCCGTGGTACAAAAGTCTGTCTTCCTCGAAAAGTACGAGCGAGACTACCGCGAGTTCGCTCCTCCAATTCTTGCGGCAGTCTACTTGCTGGCGATAAATTGGTGGGATCACTCGGAAGAGCTCGCCCAATGCGAGCGTCCCAACATCACGGAGCTCGAGCGACTGATGCGATCATCCTTGGCAGATGCCATGTGGCGGCCGAAGCTATCCACAATCCAAGCCGGCCTTCTGCTTTCGCAAAAGCCCGAGGGTGATCAGTGGGCTCCTACGGCTCAGCTCGTCGCTATCGCCCAAGAACTCGGCTTGCACCTCGACTGCACACACTGGAAGATTCCGCCGTGGGAGAGAGGGTTGCGGAAGAGGCTCGCCTGGGCACTGTACATGCAAGACAAGTGGGGTGCCCTGGTCCATGGACGGCCATCACATATCGACACTGCGAATTGGGTCGTGCAACCGCTTGTACCCAATGACTTCCCCGAGGACGAGTACGACGACAGTGACGTCGAGGAGAAGCAGGAAGCCGAGCAAGGCCGCACTCTCTTTGTCCAAATGGTGTATCTAACGCAAATCCTCGCTGAAATTCTCGACACTTTTTATACCCTACGAGCTATGCAGAACGTCACAAACGCGGGCCCTCAGGGAACGAGCTTTGTCCTCTCTCTAGCCAAGCCGATCCAGCTCAAGCTGAAGGAATGGTACGGTGCGCTGCCAACCAGTATTCGGATGGACTCGTCGTTTCAGACGGTCAGCACTACATCCACGCGGCTGTCAAGCATTGGCTCTTTGCATCTGGCATACTTCGCAACCGAGATTACCCTGCACCGCCGTATCATTAGATCTCTTGCTGCCGATTCACAGGCGATTGATGCGTACGTCCAGCACATTTGCCGGAGTGCCGCCAAAGCACGACTGATCTCTGCAATGGACTTTGTCAATCGCCTCACACCGCTGCATCTACAAGCATTCTGGTTCTTCGCCTCAAAGACCAATTTCGCCTTGATTGGCACCTTTGGCTCGCTCCTGTGGGCTACTTCGCCAGGCCGGGAGGAGGCTGACTGGTACCGCAGGCGTCTGGGCGAGTATCGTTGGACCTTGAGCGTGAGCAGCAAGCCCGGCGGCAGTGCCAAGCTCACCGAATTCGCCATGGGCATGCTTGACATCTCGACCGGCCTCCTCAAGAAGCTGCCAGAGAAGCCAGAGCTCAGCCGCAACAGCAGTGTGGTGGACATGAGCCTCATGGGAGCCCGGCGGCAGAGTCTGTTGTCTATGGGCATGGGCATGACCTTTGACGGGCCAGGCACATACAGCGGACTTGCAAGTGCCGAGATGAGCACGGTGCATAGCCCCAACAGCCAGAGCGACAGCAGCGAAGACTTTGAGCAGTATCAGCCAACACGGAACGGCATCACGACATATGCCGACTGAGTTTGGGACTCGTGAGCATATATACAGCTTACAACCAGTAAGCTACACTCCTTGACGAGACGAGTTGAGCTCCCAACCAAAAGGCCACACATTATTTCTCCTTGCCCATGACTGTCTCCGGGAAGACTACCATGCTAGGATTCTGTCTGTTTTCTCCTATAGATCATGCCTCTCTGATATCACGTCTTGTAGTTTTTGTTTTGCCTGGATACCCCCCCAAAATATAGAGAAGCTGGTCGCCCACAGAAATGAAGATGAGATTACCATTAGTTGATGACCTGTGTGACCCCGTGCTCGCCATACTAGGTGGTTGCAGACTTTTCATGCATATGGCATTCACCGCCTTTCTCTATGTCATGTCTTGCCCTGATGCATAGAGCCATGACGTAGACTGGGTTACATCCACGGGCACTGCCTCAATTCCGTCGTGACGGAGTATCTTCTTTTTTTGTGCGCGATGCGGGAGCTGCCCGAAAACCCCAAATGCCCGTGCTGGGGCTGTCACATGACACATCCATCTATGGGTGGAAGTCGCACCCAATCACTGCGGATCGCTTGGGACGGCGGATCGTGATGGGAGAGAGAGCCTCATCCTTGCCCGTTTTATTGATTGGCCTCGGGTTTGCGTGACCGTGGGAGTTTGGAGGGCTAAGCCGAGCCAAGCCAAGCCAGCCGGCGTGCGCTTGGAGGACCAGAACATTCCGTCCAGTGTTGATTGCCACGAGAGCTTCCCAGCGCGGCAGAGCCCCCAGGCGCCGCAATGCCGTCACAGGCTGGTGGGTGCTTGCGATCATCTCTCGAGCCACGAGCTTTGCGAGCTAGGCAATGGAGGAAGCTAAAGTGGAGGAGGAGCTTGGCTCTTTCCCACACACGCCTGTGGCAGAGCTCCCAGAGGTTGGCAATTGACACGCCTTCAGTAGCCCACTGGACTATTACCTAGTCCTGTGCCGGATTCGACGAACCACCACTTCTCAAGCCAGCTGTGCTGGATCAAGCCAGGGAACTCGGAAGGGATCCAGAAAATCTTGGGCCTGACCCTTCTCCCCTTTATCCATCGCCCATTCCCAATTGTCGTCTTGCGCACAAGAAGCAGGAAAACACACGGCCACCGACGACAACCACAAAATACGTTCGCCGGTCTCGTAGCGCCGGCCGTCGAATCAAGAGAGAAGGAAAGCAAGGTCACGCCAGACGGCTTGCCCTGCACGCCCACGCCCAACTCAGCTGCCAACACTGCGTCGCACACCGGTCGGGTCCCTGCCCTCGCCACCCCGACACAAGCGCTGCACGCAGAGTACATGTACCCTGGCGTCGCGACGCCTGTCTCCAACGCGCCATTGCGAGTACCTGCGACTTCGGACGACGACACTGCCTGGCTGAGAATCTACAGCAGCTGCAGCAGAGGGCGGCCTGGCAGGAGGTATCCTGTACCGCGCCATTGGGCAGCGGAAACGCCGGGTGTGACACGACAACGACAACGACGGCAGTAGCAGCAGCAGCCATGGCCACGGCCAGCAAGGACAACAGCAGTGGCGCCGACAGCGATGCCGCTTCCGCCCCTGCCGCCCAAGCGTACACGTCGCACGCCGCAAAACGGCCTGGGGCCAGGCGGTACAACACAACAGACTCCCTCGCCAGCGACAACACCTCCAACTTGTCCTCCCAGCTGGCCCAACAACACCACGCCCAACATCACCACCGAGCCAAGCACGCAAAGCACGTCGGCGGCGGCATCACTGCGCGCATCCCCATGCACGCCCGCAATCCCTCCGCAAAGGCCCTGCACAAGCATACCTCGGCCTCGACCACAAAGCTTGCCTCCAAGCAGCACCGCCACCAGTCCCCTTCGCCAGACCGCTCCGCACAAGCCGCCGCAGCCACCTCGTCTACCGCTGCCGCCCCGGCCGCGCATCGCCGATCCACCTCCGACGTCAAGCTACCCTCGCGCGACTCGTCCGCGGTTAACTTGCGCAAGAACGCCTCGCACTCTAGTCTTGTCGGCAAACGCAATCGCTCGCACGTCGAGATCGCCAAAAAGTCAAAGTCCGCCGCCAACATCAAGCGCTCCACATCACAACGCGACGTCAACAAGGCAAGAGGCCCCCACGGATCCAAGAGCTCGGTCCACTTCGCACTCGGCGACAACGATGGTGACGATGACGACGAAGATGATGATGAGGTGGAGGAGGTAGAGGGAGACGAGTGGGTAGATGCTAGCGGTTCTGCGTCGCCATACCTCTCACGGCGTGGGTCTGTCGCCAGTGGCGTGCAAAGTCCTGGCAAGGCGGCGGCTACGCCCGACGACCCGAGCCACTCTGCTCCGTCGTCGCGACCGCATACACCCAAGGAGCCATCACAGCTTCAGAAGCAACAGTATCAGCCGGAAGAAGAAGAAAAAGAAGAAGAGGAGGAGGACGAGGAGGACGAAGAGGATGAAGAGGACGAAGATGAAGATGAAGAGGAGAAAAACAAAAAGGATGGTGGAGAGAAAGAAGACCAGAAGCAGCACTCGCAGCAGCAGCAACCTAGAAAGGGACCAGCTCAGCCTGAATCGAGTAACGATAGCGCGTCTGACCGGGAGACTATTCAACACAAGGAATACCTGACGTCCAGGTTGCTCAAAAGGACGCCGTCCTATAGCGCCCCGCACACGTCGAAGGAGACAGCTGTCGTACAGCCTCGGAGCTCGCCGGATTCGGTCCGCGCGAGCTTGTACGGCACGCCGAAGAACAGCACTGCAATTGTGGGCAGCGATCAGACAGGCGGAGTCACATCGCGTTTTGTCAATGGACCCGGAGAAGCGGCCGAGCCTGGTTCTTTCTACACGCCGATACGTTCGCCAGCGAAGAGGCGCTCTGTTGATATTCAGCGGCCACAATCTTCGGGTAATCTTGGCGAAAAGCACAGACAATCGATCGATCCAGCTACTGCGGCTCTTGCTGCGGCCACCGCTATAGCTCCTGCTTCTGGTGCTGAGGACGACAGTGCGCTTGCACCCCGAGCCAAGAGACCTGCCCGCGGCGGCGCACCGGCAGAGACGTCCCGGACACAACAGAAGCTCAACCTTCAGCGTGCAAGCTCCACCATGGAGCCGTCACAACCAGTCGTGGGTTCTGGTGGTGTCGTCGGTGGTTCTGGCTCGCTGGTCGGGGTCAGTAGCCATGAGGGCAAGGACCCGCGGATCAGCAGGCAGCTCGAGCGCACGGGGATGGAGTACCTCGTCGTACGACGGTATCAGAACCCGATTGCACGGTCGATTGCGCGGCTCTCGCACCTGCCTGGCGCTGCCAAGACGCAGCAGATCCTCCGCCAGCCTAAGTCGAACGGTGGCAGTGGTGGCGTCGGGCACGCCAAGAAGCCGTCATATGGAATGGGCCAGAACATAGCGGCGGACTCGCAACAACAACAGCAGCAACAGAAATCGAGACCGACAACGCCAGGTGCCGCTGCTGCCGCCTCCGCCTCCGGTGGCCGTCCTCGACCAACGTCGATCAAGACAAACGGCGCCAACGCGAGCCACGGCGATACTAACAGCAACAACAATGGCAACAACAGTAATAATAATGACAACAACGACGATGATGCGACCGCGCGCTACTGCGGCGACGGCGGGGGTAACGACGCGGCACTCGCGGCTATACTGCGGAACCTATGGGATAAGAACATGGACCTCAGCGCAAGCCAGGACTGAAATGAAAAGCGAGGGAGAGGTTTGGGGTAATGAAGAAATAGTTGACTAGCACCCGGAATTTATCGGCTGATTGCATCGTGTACTTCACTTACTTACTAAGGGTGTTTTTCCTTCTCCGGAAAATGAACATAGGTGGGCGAGGCAGCGTTTTGTGATATGCACAGAGACAACGGGGGAGGCGGGCGTCATCATAGTTTGCGAGTAGAGCTGGCTAAGTACTACACCGGTATGAAACATGCAATTGCTAGAACCCTGCGGGTTTATCTGACTTCTTCCTTCCAATATCGCAATCACATCCGCAAGTGGGCACAATGGCATGCGTGCATGTAAATGAGTAATAGTAGTACAGATACAAGTAGACCCCCTCCTCTGGCCCTCCAAACTCAACTCTACCAGGCGCGACCGCCGCTATTGCTCCCACCACCGCCGCTGGCGCCCTGCCCCTTGCGCTCCCGCTCAATCATGGCATCAAACTCCTTTTGCGCCTTTTCCTTGTCGTACATGCGCCTCTCGCGCTCCTCGTCCGCGGCAGAGTAGGTGTACGACTCTGTGTCCGTGGGGCCGTTGCGGCTGCGGATGCCGCTCCAGCCTCCCGTTCCCGCTTGCGCGTTGCCATTGCCACTGCCGCTCCTGGATGTGTCGTTGCTGTTGTTGCCGCCCCATTGTGCGGTGTTGTCGGGTTGTTGTTGTTGTTGTTGTTGTTGTTGCTGCTGCTGTCGTTGCGGTTGCTGGCTGGGCACGCGGCCCTGCTGCCGCACGCGGTCCCATGCGGAGCCGGCGGGTGCGCTTGCGGAGGCGTCGGCGGCCTCTGCCCGCCGGGCCGCGGGGGCGATGGGGGACATGTCGTCCAAGTCATCGTTGTCATATGCGCTCGAGGAGGTGCCCCAGCCGGTTTCCTGCTGTGGGGCTTGGCTTGCCGGAGGAGGCGAGTATGATGGCCGTGACGACGTCTGAGGGGAGGAGGACGATGTCGCTGGGGGCAGCGACGACGGGCTAGCGGAGGGCGACGAGTACGATGTCTCCTGGTATGTGCCTGCGTTGCCCCAGGTCTCGGCGGAGCTGTCGCTGGTGCTCGTCGGAGATGCGTCGTCTCTGTCCTCAGTCTGCTGATGCTGGCGGGATGATTGTATCGGCTGGCCCGGTTTCCCTTGCTGTGCCCCCCCTGCCTGCTGTTGCTGCTGGCCACGGACGGCGTTTGGGAAACGCTTTGCGAGCTCGGCCTTTCTGATGGCGAGGACCTGCTGCGTGAGGTCCTTGAGCCGAGGGTCGTTCCTCTTCCTGTTTTCAAACGCCCCTAGTGCCCATTCGTAAGTACACCACGTCGTGACGAGCCAGCTCGGTGGTGAATACGCAAGGAAGCGGACCGTGTGCCAGTAAGCCCTGGCCTTCGCGCCCTGGGCCAGGGGGAACCGCTGGCTCGGGAAGACGTTTGGATTGAGCCACTTCATGGGCGCCTTGACAAAGGGGAACCTGAGAACTGCGCGGCCGCGGAAGGTCATGAAGGCTGCAAGCACGAGGGAGAGCGGCTGGGCCATGGCCCGTGTGCGCCATAGCTGATCTGAATGCTGGCTCAGCGCTTCCACCTCGGCGGCCGTGAGCTTGCGTTGCACGAGCTCGGCTTCGCGGACTAGGGACTGCCAGATGAATATGCGGTGGGCAAAGTCGCTAAAGTAGAGCCTGCGAGAGAAGAAGCCCGCGCCGCGCAGCGTGCTCATGTCGACTCTGGCGCCATCTTCAAGGTACTTTTCGCGAGCCTTGCGCTCGGCCTCGGCCCATACCTCCTCGCGGTCGGTCATTGCTTGTTTTCCGCTGCTCGGAGCGAACTGCCGTATAGATGATAGAGCTGATATTCTAGTCAGCTTTACCAGGTGGAAGAGCCGTGGGGCATGGTGGTGTCGTCAAGGTTCAGCAGAATAGCTGGATATGATGACTTTGGCAAAGACGTTTGGCTGGCATGTGGAGGAGTGATGCCTCGTAGATATACACCAGGGATCTGTTCTGATCCGGGTACAACCGACTCAGTGGGATGTGTGATACAGATGTCTCCAGGGTCCACCGATGAGGCCGAGCGAGCTGGGCGAGTTGGGGTCATCTGTCTATTGCATCATTGGCGCGCAGCTCCCGCAGCTTCCTGCAGGAGCTTGGGCCACTGGTCCCCCGCAGAGAACGTACTGTCAGCGCAACTGCCACTCACTGCACACTTAATCGAGGGTGGCAGGGATTGGAATGGCGGGGCGGCCCAAGTGCTGGCCCGCAGTTGTCGATTGACGCGTTTATTGATTCCCGACGCGTCTCCCTCGTGCGACACATGTGCAGACAGACCTTCACAACGGCCTTTGGAACTTTCATCACGCCACACGACCATCCTTTCTTGGAACAATACTGTAGTACAGCCTTGCCGCACTTTTGTTGGATTTTTTGAGCCTCTATTTTCGGCGAGGCGCACACTAGATATGGACAGGTGATTGCCGCCACACCCGTCGATATGCCTCTGCAAAAGTCGTTCTCGGAGCAGAACGGCCCGGTCAAGGTTTGTCCTCCTGCTTCGTTGCCGCTGTACCTCGAAACGACCTGTAGTCGGGATCGCTGATTGTGTTTGCATCACGATAGTCGCGTCAGAACTGGTCGCGATCAAAGGCTCACACCTATGGTGGTGCACAATCAACAGCCAGTCGAAGCACATCGAACACGAGACCCCTCGAACCTGTCTCGGCAGTGACTAAGAACAAGTTGAACGCCTTCAGCTTCAATGCACCAGCGATCGATTCGGCTGGTGACAACACGAAACACACTGGCGAACCCATCTCTTTGGGCATGGAACGAAAAGAAGACAAGACTATGTCTGAGGCCGGCAACGCTGGACGTAACAAGGTCGCTTCGACCCCCATGAGCCGATTAGCATGGCAGGACCTGATTGGCATGCCCGAGATCAAAGAGACAGACGAGGATGCCAGCCCCCAGGAGCGACTGAGTTGGGATGCCAGGCAAGGGCCGCAGGTCTCCTACTCTCCCATTGTGCCCCGCCGGAGAAACAGGAAGCGGGCTCGCAGCTCCTCGCCGACGTCGTCACCGGTCAGCTCGTCGAAGGTCACGACGCCTGCTGTTAGCGTTAAGCAACTCTCGCGGGCCTTGAAGTCGCCACATGCCGATCCTGCAATGGAGCTTTGGGATCGCTTCTCCTTGAGCGGTTCGCATGCAATCACACCTACTGGAGCAAAGAACCACGCGTTAGCACAATTGATGGTCTCGTCCTCCCCGCAGCCTCGACAGACCAGCAGATCGAACCACACAGCAGTAGGCGAGAGCAACTTACGGAGAGCTTTAAGCTGTGGTACAAATTGGCCAAAGCGGAGGAGGCTAGACCGACAAGAGTCTGCGCGATCTGCAGATGGCGCTCTCGAGGGCAGTCCTACTGGCTCGGCCAAGACCACCATGGTCAATGCCTTGCTTCGCAACATGACGGGAGAGCTCAATAGGTCACAAACTATAATGGCACCTCCGGGACCTGTGAAATCGCCGACTGCGAGACGTTCGACCCGAGCTGCTGTTATGGACGTGGAACAGTCACCAAGTAGGAAATCCAAAACGCGAGAGTCGTCCGAGCTCACTGCATACGAAGTGCAGCCTGAACCGACAACACCGCATGTTGCTGAGCAATCTAAGACCAGCAACAACTTCGACTTTGACGATGACGACTTCGACGACTTCGACGACTTTGATAATGACACTCTTTTGGAACTAGACAATACTCTTTCAGCAAATCAGCAATCAACCAAAACAAACAATCCGGAGGTGACTCCAAGCCACGGGAATCGATCGACGAATACTATAAATGACCTCGACATGAACATTTCCGACGACGAATTCGCTGACATGGACGACGACGTGTTTGCAGCTGCAGAAACACTGGTGTCACAACTTGATGGAGGTCAAGCTGCAAACAATGCCGTGCCACAAGAGGATCAAGCTGGGGATGATGACTACGGTGATGATCTCGGGGTAGACTTTGATTTTGACGCGGCAGAGCTGGCGGCAACACAGTCCGTCCAACAAGCGGGCCGATCGGTTCCTCTCGTATGTAGGTGATGCCTTGAAGATACCCTCGCAACAGATACTGAACAATACTTAGGCAAGCAATAAACCCAAGACAATTCAGCGCTATCTTGTGAGCAAAGTGGTAGAAACCGAATACACCAACGATGACGGCAGAGAGAATGTCGAAAAGGTTAGCGCGCTGCAAACTCGAGACCACGAGCACTACTAGTCAACAAACACTAACAACTTGGTCAGATTCTCTTCGTTCAGCTAGATCGCAGTAATGTGATGAAGTCGATTCACCTCCGTGACGATTGGGTAGACACACCGGCGAGTCAAGGCGCTTACGTCCACGTTATTGGCGGATTTGAGGCCTCGGGTCAATGCATCATCGACAACTCGCAGAACGTCCTCATCCTCCATCCTGATCAACTTATGTCAGCGACAGTCATCGCTGACAGCTTCACTTGCATGCGCCGAGCTGTCTTGCAGGATCGCGTAAAAGCGACCAGCGAAAAGACCCCGCCACTTGTTTACGGAACTTTGATCCACGAAATATTCCAGCAAGCTCTCGTAGCGAACCAATGGGATGACACGTACCTTGATGATGTGATACAGAAAGTCACAGAACTTCATGTGGAAGATCTTTACACTATCCGGATTGCTATCCCAGATGCGCGAGAACACCTTCGGTCAAAAATGCCGGAGCTCAAGTCATGGGCTTCTGCTTTCGTCACGGCGACGCCGCGGGTAAGCTGATTTTCCTCGCCTCCATGTCGAAACAAGACTAACTAGTAGTCTAGCCCGATGCCGTGGTGCAAGGCCGAAATGGCGAAAAGGCCAATATGGCTCTCACAAGGCTACTGGACGTTGAAGAGCATGTATGGTCGCCGCTGTACGGGATGAAAGGCAATATCGATGCTACAGTCGAGGTTATCATGCAGGACGGAAAGCAACGGCGCACGCTTACTGTCCCCTTCGAGGTGAAGACGGGCCGCAATGCAACCAGCAACCACCAAGCTCAAACATCATTGTACAACCTCTTGTTGTCGGACCGTTACGATATAGAGATTGCCTATGGCATTCTCTACTATACTGAGACGTCGCAGATGACCCGGATTCCAACTATTCGACACGAGCTACGACACATGATCATGCAGCGCAATCAGCTCGCATGTTACGTGCGAGAGCGCAACGTCCAACTCCCGCCAATGAAGAAGAGCTCACATGCATGCAGCAAGTGCTACGCTCAGACTTCATGCTTCATCTACCACAAACTTGCGGATGATGGCGATGGTGAGACAAGCGGACTCAAGGCGAAGTTTGACGAGGCGATGGATCATTTGAATCCAACTCACCAAGACTTCTTTCTAAAGTGGGAAGATCTCTTGACCAAAGAAGAGAGGGAGAGCCAGAAGCTGCGTAGAGAACTCTGGACGATGACCAGCCGCGAACGGGAGAAGGTTGGCCGCTGCTTCGGCGACGTAATATTGGACGAGTCGTCGGTTCGGGAAGACGAACAAAGCAGCAAAATCAACCGCTTCACTTACAGCTTTGTCAAAGACGAGGCGGCCCCGGGATTTTCCTTTCTAGAGTCTCAGCTTGCAGTCGGAGAACCGATAGTGGTGTCAGACGAGCAGGGACACTTTGCTCTAGCGATTGGCTACGTCACCGCCGTCCGGAAACACAAGATCAGCGTGGCAGTCGACCGTCGGTTGCATAATGCTCGCACTCGCCAGCCAGGTTTCGATGAAGTCAACAACCAGGTCTTCGCTAGCATCATGGATGTTGCACCGCGGAAAGCTGTTCCTGCACATCCGATGCAGGCCCCTATCAGATACAGGGTTGACAAAGATGAGTTTAGTAACGGTATGGCAACGGTCCGCAATAACCTGGTGCAGGTAATGGCAAAAAGTCTTTTTGGATCGAAAGAAATCAGGCGGCTCGTTGTCGATCTCATACCACCAACATTCAAGACGGCTCCTACACAATACGCCCTGGAAGGTCGAGCAAGTCTGAACGTCGACCAGCGGAGAGCTATACAGAAGGTCATGAGTGCCAACGATTATGCACTTGTTCTCGGTATGCCCGGCACAGGCAAGACGACCACAATCGCACACATCATACGCGCCTTAGTGTCGCAAAAGAAGAGCGTCTTGTTGACCTCATATACTCACTCTGCTGTAGACAATATCTTGCTGAAGCTCAAGAATGACGATATACCGGTCTTGCGGCTTGGGGCAATCGCCAAGGTTCACCCAGAGGTCCAGGATTTTGTCATCCTCGCAAGTCAGCCGAAGGACTCGTTCGAGGATATTCGGAGCGCGTGGCATGACACACCGATTGTGGCAACAACCTGTTTGGGAGTAAATCACCCTCTTTTCTCCGAGCGCACTTTTGATTATTGTATCGTGGACGAAGCGTCACAAATCACGCTGCCGATTTGTCTTGGCCCAATCCGTATGGCCAAGACCTTTGTGCTGGTGGGCGATCACAACCAATTGCCACCTCTCGTGCAAAATGAGGAAGCCAGGGCCGGTGGTCTAGATATCAGTCTTTTCAAGCTGCTGTCTGACACACATCCATCTTCTGTCGTCAATCTTGAGCATCAATACCGGATGTGTGAGGACATCATGTCTCTCAGCAACGCACTGATTTACGAAGGTCACTTGAAATGCGGCACGGAAGCGCTTCGGTTCCAGAAGCTTGATGTACCAAACATGGACGCCCTCAAGCACAAGCATTACGACGAGACCAACATATCCTATGCGGGCTCTGCGAGATCGATTTGCACGTCTTGGACTACGAACTCTTGCTGGCTACGCAGTCTGCTTGATCCAGAAGCCCGTGTCCGGTTCGTCAATACTGACTACCTCCCCTCCAATCGCGAGGAAGCCAAGGGGAACCGTATTGTCAACCCTACCGAGGCACAAATTGTTGTACAGCTAGTCGACTCCCTCGTTGCTGTCGGCGTGCCAGCCGGAGAGATCGGTGTGATGACCCATTACCGCAGCCAGCTGTCTCTATTGAAGCACGGCCTACGCAATTACGGAAACAAGATTGAATTGCACACCGCAGACCGCTTCCAGGGTCGCGACAAAGAGGTAGTGATCCTGAGTCTCGTGCGCAGCAATGAAGCCTGTAGCATCGGGGACCTGCTGAAGGACTGGAGACGGATCAACGTCGCCTTTACAAGGGCAAAGACGAAGCTGCTCGTTGTTGGATCTCGGCAGACGCTAAAAGGCAGTGGTGAACAAGAAATGCTGAGCCGGTTCATCAAGCTGATGGAGACGAAGGACTGGATCTACGATCTTGATGCTGATGCGCTAGATCGCCACTTCTTCGAAGATGGGATGACACAGCTGACGAGTACGGCTGCTGGCACGCAGGCGCGGAACAAAGAAATAACGCCGAGGAAACACCAGCCTCTGGAGAACAAAATAGGGCGGCGCAAGGATTGGGCGGTAGGTGACAAGGAGAATCAGAAGTCGCACCAGGATACCGGACCAAGAAGGGGCACGGTCACAGCCAAGGCTCTTGTCCAGGGTCGACCCATTCTTGGAAACATCCTGGTGGACTTGATGGACGATGATGACATATTCTGATCAAGGGAAATCAGGGTAGGAGAGTTGGGATACATTCTCACACGTTGCATATCGCTGGATTGGGATACAAACTAGCCAGGGCGCTTGGGAATCGGGAGCCGATTGGGAATTCTATGGAGTACAGGATAGCTGGCATGTATTCACTCTCGCTTTCTAGGCTAGCAAGGCGTTCTGGGGAACTGATTGTCTTATAGCATTTACTCACCAGGCTTGGAAATCTAGACTCACTAAACATATAATCCACGTACTATTGTGCAGTTGTGATGTTTATAATGTTCAGGCATTCAAATCAGACACCCCAAGCACCCAATACATGATCCTGGTGTCGCTCGGGGGCGCCGTCAGTTCCTGTAGCCTCTCCACTGCTAGTGTCGGTATGCCTCTGCGCCTCGAGCCCCTTGACGCGCCTCACCAGGATGCCCAGCGCTAGTGGCCCCGTGATTGTGCACAGGACGATAGCCCACGTCACGACGAGAAAGATCTCCGAGGGCTCTCCCTCTGACGATGGCCCTGCAGCAGGGGCTTGAGGGGAAGAGGAGGAGGAGAAGACGCCCTGGCTCTCGGCAACAGCGGAGATGAGAAATCCAATCTCGCCGCGGGCGACCATGGCTGAGGAGATGATGGCTGCTGGGTAGAGCGAAAGTGGCTTCGTGGGGCTCTGCTTCTGCTGCTGCTGATCATTGTCCGCACTGGTCGGGGGAGGGTCGACGAGAGGAGGCGAGGCTGATAATGCGGCTGGGGTCGGCAGAGGAGACATTGCAATCTCGTCACGATCTGCTGCTCCCTGTGTCACGGCGGCGGCGGCGGCAGCGGCGGCATCACGCGGACTGACTGCCCCGTCGACTGCCGCGACGGTCTTGCCCAGCCTAGTCGCGAAGAACGACTTGACAGTATCCATCGCGGACGACAGACTGCTGCTGCTGCCGCTCCGGCTGGGCAGACGGACGAGCCAGAGCCCGCATAGTACTTTGCCCAGGATCATGAGGATGGTATATATGATTCCCTGCCAGACGGCGGGACCGGAGAACATTTTTGTGATGGGGATGGAGAAGCCTATCGAGGCCTGACGTTTGTATTTGAGGTTTGGCGTTAGTGGTAGTTCGATAGCAGTAGAGTAGGATAATATGATAAAAGGGGATATGTTCAAAGCCCGCGCCACAGGAACAGCGTAGCCAGAAGTCGCAAGGGGTCAGCCATACTTACAAAGAAGAAGGGCTTGAGGACCCGGTTGACAGCCGGGCCGTAGTAGTGCTCGTAGATGGCGATGCCAGTGTGCTCTGGCTTTTTCCGAGACCATTTATTCCTGGCGGCAGTCAGAGATACCACATCCTGCGTGGGCTCATCATCCCCGTCGTCGGTGGCGGCGGTGGCGGCGCCAGTGTTGCTGGGCTGCCGTCGTCGCGGTGATGGCGACGAATTCGCCTGCTCGCGGGACTCGCGCTCGGCATCCCACCAACACACCATGATGCCGGCCAGATATGCCGCGAGCAGGACCGAGGCGCCTGCGTATGCCGCAGCTGAGACGAGGCCGAGCAACAGGGATGTTTGGATGACGAGGGCACACTCTCTGGTGGCCAGGATGCCGCAGACGGCTCTCGTCCCTTTCCGAATACCACCTTCCTGACGTTGTTGTTGTTGCTGCTGCTGCTGCTGATTGAACGTCCCCCCTTCCTTGTCGTCCAGATATCGCATCGCCGGCCGTAAGAGACATCTGTTAGCGAGCGGGATCGCGACGGCGAAAGCCACAGAGACCAGGACGGGCCGCAGGATGGTCGCGGGCTCGATCGCGACCGAGGAGCTGCTGCTGCTGCTGCCGGTACCTGTCTCGGCCCCGGCCGAGGAGCCCAGGCTGGACACGATCTGCACCATGACGAGCCCGATGACGTCGTCCATCATGGCGGCGGTACTGAGCACGCTGCCGAGCCTGGTGGCGGACAGCCCGCTCGTCGAGAGCACCGTGAATGTCGTGCCGAGGCTTGTCGAGCACAGGGCCGCGCCCGCGGCGAAGCACTGCAGTGGGGTCGCGTGGACGAGGGGACCGAGGACGAAGCTGAGTCCCATTGGCGCGGCGATTCCCGTGGCTGCGACGGCGGTTGCGAGTACGATGTTGGCCTTGAGCGCGGCGATGCTGGTCGACACGCCGCCCTCATAGACGAGCAGTATCAGTCCCAAGTAGCCGAGCTGGACGACGACTTGCTCAAATGCCGCAGTCGAGGACGACAAGGTCGTCGCGAGCCACTGGGCGCCGGGCGTGCCCCAGGCGATACCAACGAGGACCTGGCCGATGAGGCCGCAGTACAGGACGCGGTCGATGGCGGAGCCGACGCCGTTAAGGGTAAGAAGAAATGAGGCCATGACGAGAATCTGGCTGATACCGGGCTCGTGGTAGGGCAGCGAGGCTGCGCCCCGGATGTCCTCTACCGCCGCCATGCTGAGGGATGGGCTTGGAAGTGAAGAAATGTGCTTGTGGCTGATTGCAGTTTGGGAAATGGCTAGAGCATGCAAGGCGCGGACGCGGCTTTCAGGCCCGGCCGATGCGGTCATTCAGACCCACTCGGGCCGGCCCGGAGCCGGGCTGGGCGATATTAGAGGTTGGCGTTACACATAATTCCAGGTTAGACAACATTCGGGTTTGATCGCCCACGCGATAGTGGCTTGCAAGACGTTAACCAACGGCATATGCGCTTTATATTACATCTGGCTGTCAACTACTCTCCCGGCGGCGCAGGTTGAGTATCTCTTGTAGTTTCAAATGGCCTTTGGCTCCCCAGCCAGACGGGCCGCTGTCGACATCTGGCCGCACGGCGACGTACCAGCTCCACGCCCTCCGGTCAAGCTCTGTCGTGCTCAGGTGGTCTGCCCAGCTATCATAGAGCAATCTGAGCGCCCCCAAAAGTCGGCTGATGTTTTCCTCCTTTTCCACGTCTAGTGCCTTCGTCGTTTTTCTTTTCGGTACTGTCTTTGGCTTCGACGACACGCTTCCTTTTTTCGGTGTCGTTGCTGTCTCGGTGCCGTCCTCTTCTTTCGCAACAGCCTCATTTGCTAGGTCACCTATCCCATTCGACGTCTCGACCCTCGTGGCGAAGCTCTTGAGGAGATACGCCATCACCGCCTCTGGTCTGTGGATAGGCATCCCCACGACGCCAGCCTCGTACGTCCGCGAACTGCTCGCCGCGGCCGTGGAAGTATTCTTCACGGCCTCCAGGTCCAGGCCCCAGACCGCCTCCCCTTCGAGCTGCACCGTCCGCCCCGAGACGCGCAGCCTCCCGGCGACGGCATTCTTCAGGCAGTCCCGCATGATGCGCCACCTGTCTTGGCCCAGCATGACGCCGCCGTACCACCGTGACATGACGACCAGAGTGTCTACCGTCGCCATCTCGCGCATGTTCTTGATCAGGAAGCTGCCGCAGCCCGATTCGCCATCGTCAAAGGACTCCTCCTTGACTGTTGTGGCCCCAAAAAGGTTTGTGGGCGCATTGACGCGGTAAGCCCAGGCATTGTGCGAGGCGTCCTTGAGCGACGGGTATCTCTCAAATAGCGCCTGCATCTTGGCCGCTCTCTCGGATGGTTTGGACAGAGATATCGCGCGCACGATGAATGTCGACTCCTTGAGCGTCACAGGCTGGCTCGCAGACCACGTCGCGGGCTCCTGCTCGCTTGCAGATATTGTGGGTTTTCCTTGGCTGTGTTTCGTTGCCGTGGCACTCGATGTTATGCTGGCTGGCTGCTGGTCGTCGTTATCTTCCTGATTGGCGGTCTTCTCTTCGCCTTTCCATGAGTAACCGCCTCTTTTCAGGACAGCTACCTCCCTACCCAGGACGTGAACCCGAGGTTGGCCGTGGCCCCAGCCTTCTTCTTCTGCGCTAAGACCCTTCTCCAATCCGATAGACACGGCCTTGCTTCTTGAGTTGGCGCTCACGACGGCTTGCGCCAAGCTCAACCGGCTCGACGGGGGCTGCTCCGGCATCGTATACCGCAGCAGTTCCACGGTGAAAGCCAGGACCAAAGGAGCTCGGTTGGTGAGCAGGGTGGTCTCTGCGATGACCTGCTCATCCGTCTCGACGGGAAGGGAGAAAGATGCCTCGGCTTCCTCCGGTGAAAGCACCTCCGGACCGTCGGTGAATAATGCCCCGTCGGCGCCGCCCCTTTGTCGCTTAGCACTACTACTCGCCAGCTGCGAGCCGCTCCTTTTTGAGGCAGCAGCGGCGGCGAGATCTGGGTTGTTGATCTGCTTCAAGCGGGCCTTGCAGGCATTGTGAAGCGAGCGGGCGGCTTTCGGGTCCTTGATGGCAGCGTCTACTGCCGAGAGTGGGGACTCTGCAATCTGCTGGATACTGGAGGACAGAGGGCGTGCAAGGTGTGAGCCACACGGACTCGGAGCGAATGAGAGTGATGCGGTATTCGACATACCTTCGCAAGTTGCTCCCCTGCAGCAGCTTTATCCTCATCATGGCATCTTTGATGGGGACCTTTGCAGTGGTCATGAGCCGCAGGAGCTCCTGGAGATCTGCTTGTGACGCCATTCGGTCCAGAAAAGCACCCAGCCAGTGACTGAATATTCTAGTCGCCTCGATGCATTGGTTGAAGGTGGCGTGATCCCTCACAAGCAATGCGGGTTGTTGAGGTCGAAGTTGGACTTCGCGTTAGGAGCTGGAGACGCGTTAAGAGGTTGCGTCACTCAGGAGAGAAGGAACGTGGATCTACACGGTGCTTGATCTCTCGCACTATGCCTTTTCCACAGTAACCCAACGACACTTCCCCAAATCTCCAACTCAAAAATTACGCGGGGCATCGACCTCGCTGCACAATCGATGCACGTCGGTTTCAACGACACATACTTACTCGGCTCGGACCCAGACGTATATCTAGACACTCATAAAGTCCAGGAGCGGGCGAGTTGTAGGCTTTTAGCTTCGCCAGCGCCGTCTCAGGCGCGGCTGGCTACTGATCATGTCCCGCAGGCTGGCTGCTCCAGCCAAGGCGCTTCTTCCGAGATGCCTGTGCGACGGTGGTGGTGTCCCAGCTCTCTTCCGGAGAGAAGCGTGCCGGTACGCATCTTCCAAATCTTCAAAAAGCCCAAAATTACAGCCGCAACCGCAGTCATCCAAGCCAGCGCCACAGAAGAATAAGACGCTGCCTTACAAAGCCCAGCCAGCACCGCTGCCGCCGCCCAAAGATAGTTCCTCCTCCTCATCCACCGCCAACAACTCCAAGGCCCAGCCCATATCGGACCTTGTGCGGCAGCGCTTCATGCCCATCTTCGGCTTCGGCGCCGCGGCGCTGTGCCTGGGCGCAGTCCTCGCCTCGGGCGCCTACCACTGGGCGCACGACGAGGTCGTGCGCTACCCGCCCGGAAAGGAGCCCCAGGTCCCCACGGGCCGCGCGAGCATCCAGTCCCCCGTCGAGTTCGACCTGCACCTCGACAAGTCCGAGTGGCGCCTGGGCATCACAAAGCTGCGCAGGCGGCTGGCGGAGCAGGCGCACGGGCACGTCCTCGAGGTCGCCATGGGCGCGGGCAGGAACCTCGAGCACTACGACTGGGACCGCGTCACCGAGTCCCTGCTCGCCAGCGACGCCGAGAGGAACAAGCTGCGCCTCGCGCGCGCTGGGTGGGGCTGAAGGGGCAGGGCGGCGCCAAGGTCGCCGAGCTCCAGGGAAAGGGCCTGCTGAGCTTCACGGGCGTCGACATCAGCCCGGCCATGCTCGACATTGCGATGAAGCGCATGCGTGGCGCCGTCCCCTCCTCGCGGAGCGCGACCAGCTGCCAGCGAAGCCCGTCTGGACGCTATTCTCGCGGCACGCGACCAAACTCGCAAGCCCCAGTGGCAACGAGGGCGGGGGCGAGGGCGAGGCAAAGTACACTCTCCTCGATGACAGGATCCGGATCATCCAATGCGACGCACAAAAGATCTTGCCGCCTCCTCCTCCTCCTCCTCCTCCCGCTTCCCTCCCGTTCCACAAACGCCATCCTCCCAGCGACCCCTGACCTCACCATCACCACCACCACAAACACCGCCGCAGTATTACGACACAATAGTCCAGACTTTTGGCCTGTGCTCCGTGCGCGACCCGGTCTCGCTGATCGCCAACATGGCGCACCTGGTGCGGCCCGGGACAGGCCGGATCGTCATGGTCGAGCACGGGCTCAGCGTGTGGGAGCTCGTCAACGGGCTGCTGGACCGCAGCGCGCGGGGTCACTTTGAGCGCTTCGGCTGCTGGTGGAACCGCGACGTCGAGGTCATTGTGCACGACGCCGTCCGCACCGTGCCCGGGCTCGAGATTGTCGCGTTCGAGAGGCCCGGCTGGGCCACGGGTGGGACGCACCTGTGGATCGAGCTCAAGATGGCGGCTACGGCTGCGGCTGCGGCGGCGCCACTGGCAGACGAGGAGAATCCCGCCGCGGATCATGCAAAGACAGACGGCTGGTTCGGGCTGGGCTCGTTCATGACTGTCAAGAAGGCCAAGGAGATGCTGCCATCGTCAACGCTATCGCCGTCAGGTGGCGGCGCACCTGAAAACACCGACGCTAAGGAGGGTGAAAACGACAGCAAGCAGGGATGAGCATAATCGCCATGGATTCAAACGCTGGATATTGTAACACATCATGTACCAATCAATACAGGACCAAACCGAGTGAGCGTCACTGAGCGAGCCTGTAGTGGAGCAAGTCATTGAACACTAGTGGCGAGGATTGCAACGCATGTTAGATGCTGACCAACTGAAGACAAACATACATGCTTTAAGCAAATTCTTGATGATTTATGCGAGAGAAGATGAAATGTAGACACCAGGAACCACCAAGATATTGGTTTTCTCTAGATAGCGCAAGGTGAAAGTCCGTAAACACCAGGCCCCAGAGGAAGCGTCTCCATTTCAGAAAGAGGACCAGAGTGACATGATTCCAGCCCCAATCGCCCTCTCCCGAAGTGGTGCCTCTCCTTTTCTGTCCATAATGGTCATACAAAGTATATCTCTAGTCAAGAGGTGTGATGCCCGATGTGCCTTCCAGTGCAAGTGGATAGGTATAGCACGAAAACCAAACAGCCAACCCGAACCAAGAGCTAGCGCAATAGTGAGGGGAATCGATAAACCAGCGCCCCAAAATGGAAGACGCGCCGCCCAAAAGAAAAAAATCAGAATGCCCACAACGCCGATGGAACGCCTTTTTTGTGTATCCATAAGAACTCGCTTGTTGCAACGTTAAACATTCAAGCGGCAGGGACTGTCCGCCGCTTTCATCGTACATGGATGACTTGGTGCTACGCCGCGGGCATAGCAAGTCATCCTGCCTCTCGCTCAGCGACAGTCGTAGAATTAGTAGGAAAAGGTTCGGATTCTCAGAATCCGTTCAATAGCCCGTCGAGTTCATCTAGCTCGACGGTCTCGGGGCTTCGGTCCCAGTCGAGCATGGCATCAAGTTTTAGCCAGCTCTCGGCTTCGTTGTCCTTCTTAGCCGACGGAGGCATGGGAACACTGGGCCTCATGGCTGGGCTCGTCATGTAGGCCATGTGTGGGAAAAAGCTAGGGGCAAGAGCCAGAGCACGGTGCGACTCTCCGAAAAGTGTTTCATTCTGGAGGCTTTCATCCACCAGCAGGTGGTTGTCCACAGGGTCGGCGGAGAGGAGCTTGCCGTTGAGCCTGCGTTTCTGCAGACCATCGGCAGTTTGTGTGAACTCCTTCTCGTCCTTCTCAAGCGGAGGCTCATCGGCCTTGTGTGCGCGGGCCACATTGTGAACCGGACGCGGACGCCCCGAGGCGGAGCCCATGGGGGTACCAGGAATAGGCACATCGTCTTCCAAGTCGTCAAGCTCGGGCGACGATAGATCAACCTCAGGTGACATACTGAGCTCCCTCCGGCGGTCAGCCTCTGTCTCTTCTGTTGTCGAGATGGAGCTGGCCAAGGATGGTGTGACCATGGAGCTGTGCTGCGCAGATGTGGCGTCAGGCAAGGGAAGGTGAGGGCAAGTGGTGAGGTAATAGTACGTGCGCCGGGGGTGCACGGTCTCCAACTCCTTGGCAAGAGGACAAGGGGAGGAGGGGTTCCATGACGACCGCTTCATGAAAGCAGCCAGTCTTGACGAGATTATGGAGCACGGGTTCGCGGATCTGGAGGGATTGTTAGCACATCTGCCACCACAAGTGGTCGGCTGGCCGAACGAAGATAGAGAAACTCACGTCTTGACAATCTGAAGCTTGGTAATGAGTACATTAGAGAGGTCTTTGATGAGCTGAGGGCGATTCCGTGTGTCTTGAAGGCGGAGGATGACGGCTTCCACAATCTCGTCGTTGACGTTCTTGAGGTCGACGAGCTTGGCTGTGGGAAGAGACTCTGCATCGTCATGCTCAATGGAGCGCTTTAGGGCGGATCGAGGCGGGGACGGGGGGCTTCGCTTCGTTGCCGCGACGACGGGTTTCGAGTGTGCGGCCGAGGAGGCAGCGGGTGTGCTGTCGTCGGCAGCGTGCGACCGTTTTATCCTCTTGCTCGAGGGCTGTGCGTCGTCGTGGTCAGGCGCCGGCCTTGTAGGAGCCATTGTGGACGGTCTGGTCTTGTTGCTGTTTGCGGTTGACGAGGATACCGAGGGCTTTCTGGAGTGGGGGATACGTATGCCGAGGGATGATAGCGACAGCGACTTGCGACGGGTGTTGTAAGGCATAATCGGTGTCGGGAGGGGGAGAGTTGGCAGGTGCGTTATGTTATAGTTGAAGGAGTGGAGGAGTCGGCAGCAGGCCGGGGGAGGAAGTCCAAGAAAGCCAGGCTGGTGCTTGTCGATGGGGACGGAGTCCAGGGCCGAGCCAAGACGGGCAGGTCAAGGGGCGGTGATGGTGCGGCGGCGCAGGCTGCTGCCGGGCTGGGAGGAGGCGACGAGGAGCAGCGGGATGATGCAAGCAAGCCGGGCCGGTTGACGGCGACGACGACGTTTGTGGTTTAGGCACGACACAAGAAGAGGGGACCAGGTCAGTGCACGGGCGAGGTGGAAGAGCACGAGGCGAGGCGTGGCGAGGCGACTCGGGGCTCAGGGAGAGGGAGAAGGAGGAGGAGGAGGAGAAGGAGGGTGGTGATGCTTTGACAAGGTCGCACGAGCAACGAAGAGCATGTGCATGGCAGGCCGGCAGGCAGCATCACTGGCAGTCGCCCGGGCAGTCGAAGCCCGGCACTGCGCGGCACCGGGTCCACTACTTCTTTTTTTCTGACTGGCTAGGGGGGCTAGAACTGTTGCATTGCGACGCAGTGACGGAGGGCAGCAACCACGGGAATGCGCCGGCGCGCGCTTGCGACGGGCGCTGTGCAGGATTAGGAAAAGCGGTGTCCTCTCTTCTTTTTTTTTTTTTTTTCCTTCCTGGCGTGGCTGGCCGCTGGGTGGATGCACTGTAGGCAGGTGGGGCGCGGCAGGGCACCCTGGCTCCGCGCAAGGGCGGGCAGGCGGGGCGGGTGCGCCTCCTCTAGGCCAACATCAACCACCAGGGCGCGCTGCAGGTCGGCTCTAGTCGTCTCGAGCCTCTCCGCACCTGCAAGCGGCCAGCAGCGACACGAGCCTCGACGAGCAGGCCGGTGGCCACGGTCAGGTGGAGCCTCACCATCCGCAACCGCGCTCCTCTGATGCAATATCCAGCCAATGGGCTAACACGCAATGACGAGAAAAGCAATTGCGGAGCTCTGCCATCGTATCCTAGTCATGACTGCGGGCCCGGACCCATATATAACAAAGAGGAGAACGGCGGAGAAAGAGGGAAAAAAAGAAAACAAGGAAAGAAAAAAAAGAGAGAGAGAGCGAGGGAGAGCTGTCGCATGGCGCGGCCAACGACAAGCCCAAACACCCCGGAATTAGCTCGCTCGCCGAGCACTCTTCACATCTTCTTGCTAATCTCGCTCCCTCGGGCGCGGCTTCAATAGGATAATCAACTTAAAAATTACCAGTGTTCGCTGATCAGTACTGCGTACAGTGCCACATCCACCGGCCCGCTCGGTGCTCAATCCAGAATCCTAATTATGTGCTCGCAGCGAGTCCGTCGGGCACGGTCCTGAATCTGGCGTGGATGGCCACCCTCGCTGGTCGGGCTCCGGCAAACGCCTTGTCAAAACTCTCCGCAATGTCGGCCTTATTACCAAGTCTTTGCTGGCCGGCAGTTCTCACTCGGCAGACCACTTTCCATTCCTTGGATGACTTCAGCAGTCACTGCTAGCCTCGGAGTGGCGGTGATCTTGACTCTTTGGACCACAACACTTGCGAGCGGCTTTCTCGGCCATTGGCGCAATATACTGCGTACAAATGGTCCTGGCCGACTCCACACCACGATTGGCCACAGCCATGTTGTATTATTTCAACTGCCGTCGTTATCACCGCATCACCGCAATGAGCCCCGAGCGACGGAGTATTGCCCGGAGACCAATGCACCCTGCTGTAAGGCTGGGTGGACAGACCATCACCCGCCTGCCCAGCGCTGTCTGGAAGAGGCAAGAGGATGAGGAAGGACCCTGAGGCGGGATCCTCCCCATTTCCAAGGCCCAAGGGTCGGCCATGCTGTTGCATTATGCACTCTGGGGACAGGTCCGTGTCTCGTGCTCTCCTCAGACTTTTTTTCTCAGTTGCTCGCTGGTAGCTCGGCCTTGACCCTGGCGCGTGGCTCCAAGGATCCTTCCTCCCTTGCCAGGCCAGATGAGACAAGTGTGACGTGGGTCTTGCCTGGTCAAGCTCGGCAACGTCTCCGCTGTGCCCGTACAGTGGTGATCCTGCTTCTCAAAGCCTCGCCTAGCTTGCTCGCTCAAGAACCTCACCGAGGCTGCCTGCAAAAAATATTCACGCAATCGTACCGAGGATCTGCACTTAATGCGCGATTTCTTTTTGGCAGGCAGCCTCACCTCACCTCGCTGGCGATTATTATTTGGTGCACATGCCTGGTGCCGATTCCCAGTCGCAATTTGAGGCTTGAGGAAGCGCGTAACTGGCAGGCTCCTCTTTGCCACTGGCCTCTAGAGTCCGGATGTTTTTTTGTTGTGTTAGACTGGACGGGTGCTTGTCCCGGCCAAGAGGAAGAGATGTGATTTCTGTTCCGCGTTCGCTCGAGTCTATGCAGTCAAGGCAGTCGAGCAGTACGGAGTATGCCTCGGCCACTGCATGACGGACGCGGGAGTGGTGCCACACAGTGTCCTGCCATGTGCCCTGAAATTTTCAGGGTCCAGCGGGCCCTACCCAGGTGGGTGTCCGCCAGTGTCCGGATTTTGTGTGTCATTGATCTCTTTCGAGGACTAACGCCGGGCATTGAATTGACGACGACGACTCGCTGTGAGCATGAAAAACACATCGACATGCGCGCTAGGTCGCTTGCCCTCTCCCCCGCAGCTTGTCCATATGCTCGGGAAAGAGCATTGTCGTGTGGTAGGCAAGATGCAGCGCGCGCTCTGCGCAATGCGGCTGTGCGTTGCGCAGACGTTGTCACCAGTCGAGCCGACCGCTCGAATGCCAATGGACTTGACCTGCACGTGAGCAGCATTCGTGTTCCCTCCTAGCGACTCGATGATGTTCTTGCAGGCTGGTTTGTTGTTGTTGCATCAGAATCCAAGGCCAGTCGCTCGCGCAGAAGCGTTCCGAGTGGCTGCAAGGATGTTTTTGAGGTGCAGGAGCATCGGCAGGGGCCCCCCTGCAGCCGGCAGGCAGAAAAGGGCGGTCAGCCATGCAAACAATCTTTTGTGACGCCTCGCCTGCAGCTTGAGATGTATCTAGATGGGCCTCGACGCCGTGAGCATGCAGAGAGATAGCGTTTGGCGTTTGGCGTCGTGGGGAGAACGCCTAATTGCCTGCCCGTCTACTATGTCCATAGGATAGCAAATATGGCGCCGCCTTTGGTGGCGGCATTTCCTTGCGGTGAGCGACGAGACTACCACCTGCATTTGTCAAATCCTTCGCACCACTGCCAACATGAACCGGACATCCATGCGGGCGATTCGTGAGCATGGATTTCCGGTTTATTTTGGCACCCACCTGACATGACAGACTACTCCGGATGGCATGTCTGTTTCCCGGAGAAGAACAGAGCGGGGACGGGGGCGGAAGCTCTGCAGTGTTGCCTTTGAAAAGACCCCTTGCGAAGCTGTCCGCGACTAAGCCTGCATTTCAGTGCTCCAAGGCGCATCTTTGAGCGCGTGGGGCAGTCCGACATATAATTATGCACTTCCAGAGGTGCATATGTAGGGTCGACTGGGCGGCAGCAGATCTTGCCTCTGTCGTTGTGTGCGAAGTCGTCGCGCTCCAATACCTAAGTCCTGTCGGGGGCAAAGAGTCGTCGTGGTTGGGTGGCGGGCTCGACTGCCTGACTCGCTGTCGACTCGAGCACTTGGAGCGCCCAGCTCATATCGACGTCAGGGCAGTCGGCTCGGAGAAATACATCCATCCACCTGCGCCATATGGGCCGTCTCGGCCCTGAGTTGCGAGACACGACATGTCGTTGCCGTTGTGATCGAGCTGCAGTGTGCAAGTAAGTGACTGGCTTCGTCTCAAACCCCCTACACGACTGTACCATTTCCCCATGTCCTGCTATCCTGCTGTCCTGTCCAGAAGCAGCACCACATGCCAGCAGCCTCGCAGCGAAGCCCAATCGCGATTCCCATCAGTGCATCACCTCACACACACACACACACACACACATACACGCACTTCACGCACGCTAGTGGTTTAGTGATGATGCAACAAGCGACCGGTAGGTCCGTGGGTGGTCGATCCCTTAATTACAACCCCAAAATCCCCCCAGACAGCTGATGAACGGACCAGTTGTCATCATGGCCTGCCTGGGCGTGGGCGAGGAAAAGCTCGAGCTTCTTCGGGGGTCGCAATTAGAGTTCCTCCCTTCCTTTCCCCGCACCTCTCCCGCTAACATCGACATGCAAACAATCTTGGGCAGGCACGAAACGCTATTCGCTCGTGGTTCATGAAACTCTGAGTTGGCATCTACAAAATCTTGACCGGATCGCGACGCCTGAAAAGCTGCAAGCTTGTTCCGCACGCACCATCATGCATTGGCCCCCTTTGAGCACGTCTTCCTTCTCCTCCCCCCTTACCAGAGTGCGTGCAATTGACAAAAGACCCTCTCCCCCGCCGCTCCTCCTCCCAAAATAATGCGTGGCCACGCGAGTCCAAGCTTCACGCCTACATTACCTAGTCGACGACCCCTCGGGTATGCACGCGAGTCAAGTCTTAGCACACATCCCCAGCTAGAGCTAGGTTTTTGGGTAGTGTAGATAGCTCAGACATGACCCGAGCTTGTTGGTGTGCTTGCAACCCCTCCAAGCTAGGTACGTCGAAGCCATGAGCTCGACGACAAACAACACAACCGTCCATCTGTACTATGTACTTCTTGCTTTGCAAACAAGCATCGATGAAGCTTGCTCCTCTGCCGCTTGTGTCTTAGCTCGGCATGACAAGACGATTGCCGCCATGTTGGTCAAGTCTGTCGCGGGGAGGGGAGGCGAAGCTTCTGTAGATGACAGCAGCCGGGGACCACGACATGATCCAGAGGCTGTCCTGATACCCGTCCCTGGGGCACCTTAAACATTGGGGGTTTGCTATTATCAACGACAAGATGAAAGTAACTTGTTGCGCCACTTGCAGAACCACAAAGGTTATTGTTTACCAGAGGAGGCCCGGGCGCTTGAATGCGTGTTAGTTATGGCTTTGCAGTCAATTTTCTCCCACAACGAGAGGATTGCCGTGCACAGGTCATCGCGTAGGGAAGCCGGACAGAACAAATCCTCCTGCATATTGACGCCGGCCTCCGCCATTCCCCGAAAGGGGAACACTAAAGGCATGCAATTCCAAGTGCTACCGTTTGAGTAGTCTGGTGTTCAAATATTCTACTTATGAGCAGCACGTCTGCGTTGCCCAGCCAGCATGTGAAGAGGATGATGTCCCCTCTTATCATATTTCTCGACGATGAGAATGTTTTTCTAAATGGCTTTCGACGAGCATGGATAATGAGAAGTCAGAGAATATTGATTTGAAATATCAAAAGCCCTATGTGAGTGGAATGGAAAATAAAACAAATGGTATAGCGTGACTCCAGAAGGTAAAAAAGACATCCATGTTCATCTCAAGGTGACGCCCTCCCCCGGTGAATCTGCTATGCAAACTAATGTGGACAGAACGTGGAGGGAAATTGGTGTCGCCTCGTATAAAGGTAGCCAGCCAATGCAAAGAGGTACATGCAACTCCATCTATCTACACCGGCTCGACCCTGTGGTGCTCGTCCTCTTGCTGCTTGCTACGCTCCTGGCAGCGCTTGAAATGCTAGAAGTCCTCGGCGAAGTATGGTCACTGAAGGCGGCGTCAGCCAGCATCTCCCTGATCTGAGCCCCCCCAAGACCGCAATTGTTGGCAGCATCGAATGCCGATCTCCCGTAAGTATCCCGAATCCGGGGGTTTGCATCATGCTCTAGAAGGAGCCTGATAATGGCCGTTCTTACAGATGGCTTGCTGGCCAATTCGATGGCTAAGATTAGGGGGGTGCAAGAGCCAGACCCCTGAATATTTGGACATGCACCTCGTTTCAGAAGGAGCGCTGCCATCTTCTCGTTGCCATACTCACAAGCCATGTACAACGCAGTCTTGCCGCGACTGTCTTTGACGTCAATCGTGTCAGGGGCGTAGATCAGTAGCGACTCGGCGACCTTGACGCCGCCAGAAGCTGACTGGCAGCGATGTAGTGGCAGCATCCCATGCTCGTCAAGTTCGTGGGCGCTCGCATGACGTTCGAGCAGGAGGGCGACCAGGTGTTTATTCCTCTTGGACGCAGCCATGTGCAAAGGAGTTGCATGCGTGTAAGCATGGCGCTGCTCGTCCACATTGGATACGTGCGCGAGCATGTCGCGAAGCATGTCAATGTCCTCCTCCTGGATAGCGCGTTGCACAGGTGTGATTCCATCTTCGCAAGCGATATCGAGGCGGAAACCCGACGCGTCCACGTCGATGCTTCGCTCTTTACACCACTGCAAGATCTTGCTCAGGTTCCCGCCTACGTCTGAGGTTGACACGAGAGAACCTCTGCCATTCCTTGGGGAGGAGAGGCCTAGCGGTATTGCCTCTGGCTGAAGCTCGTAGCGGATCCAGTCTTGAATACCTTGAGCTCTGTCGTACTCCTGGGAGGCCTGCAATAGGCGCACCAGGCCCTCGGCGGACTCTCTGATGAGTTCTGGCGGGCAGTCTGCAACTCCCTTACGACCTTCGAAGGCTCTTTCGAAGAAGACTTTTGCTTTATCGAGAAAAAGCTGGACTCTTTGTGCCATGCCTTGCCTGTAGTAAAGGTCGCCCAGCATGTGGTAGAGGCGAAACTTGCGCAATAGATTTTGTTCCTCAGGGGTACGGGTGACCACCTCTTGCAGTGCTTCCTGCAGCATGACCTTCGCTTCTGCGTTGCTCTCTTCGGTTTCGCATTCCAATAGGACGGCAACAAGGGTCTCTTTCATGTTGGCCAATTTATTGAAAGAATCCGTCGAATCCTGGGTCTCCTGGAGCTCTTGTAATTGCCGCTCCATCTCGATGCCTCTGCGTTGGTAGGCGGAAGCCCTGAGAAAAAGTCCACACGCCCGCCATTCCTTGACGTACTGCTGGTTCGCGGCGAGCTGATACTCTAAGGTTTTGCGACTCGGTATATCAAGATGGCCAGGTTCTGGATCGAAAGTGTCCTCTTCGTACCGTGGAAGCATGCTCAAGCTGACAGAGGATTCTGGCGCTATTGAATCGACGAAATAGCGCCGGTCGAGATCTTTTGTGGCGAGCACAGCCATTGCGACGTCATCGGCCGATTCCCTCCATTCTTGGATTTCATTGTCAAGAACACTTTTGGTTTCATCGACACAGACGAAGCCGTCCTCGTTTTCGGACTCTAGGTCGTGCTCAGCAACGATTGATCTTGACATGAGCTCCAATCTACTGGCAGTGGAAGATGCCGGTTGTTTGGAAAAAAGGCGTGCTGAACGAATACTAGTAGTCAAGTTGCGGATTTCGGCCTGGATATGTGCTTGCGACTCCTGGGTGCCCCAGAGAGCACCAAGAGCCAGGGTGCTGAGACTGAGCTGCAGAATGGTTGTGCACGATGTGATGCGAGCGAGCAGCTCTTGTATTCTGGTGTCCTTGATGCGCTTCTCCAGAGCTAGGACTACCTTATATGTCGTCGTGGTCTTGTCCTTGAGCTCGGGCAATTCCTTCTCGAGGCTCAACAAGGCCTCCTTGCAAGAAAGCAGGATGCGACCGATGTTTGCGTGGTGATTGCGTTCGAACGGAAGCTGGGATGGGCGCCTTCTAAAGGCCTCACGGATGGCATTGACAGCCATGCGGAGGGTATCGATGCTGTCGTGCAGCTCGCGTAAGGAGTCGGGCAGGGAGCGGACATCGATGATGAAACGGCCAATTCCTTGCACCATGGCCGTTGCAAAGACACCGAGCTGGGCCACGCTGGCCACAAGGCCGATGGTTTCGGCCATGACGGCGCGTGAAGTGGAGCTACCCGGACGGGATAGTGATCAGTCTGCCAGACCCCGGAGCCGTGGTGGAGACGGCCGGAGGACGGTGGAGTCGCCGAAGTTGCAGACGGGAGCCGGAGAGTGACTGGCGCGAGACGAGTCTGGGAGAATCGTCGGCTGGCGATCTGAAGTGGCCGAGTGGTTGTGCAAGTGGCTTGCAGACGGCCCCGGAGACGCAAGTGAGCATAAAGAGCATGGAAGCAGGAACATCCCGTTTCGGGGAGGGCAGAGGGGGAGGTGCAACCAGTAAGTGCGCATTCCGCTTGCCTACCGGGTACCGCAGTCGTACTTACCAAGTACGCGTACCTGAGGTAGGACAGATGTGCCGTGGCACCTGACCCAACTACCTTCAATGCTGGCCCAAGTGCAATCTGAATCCCCGGACAGGACGTCAAGTGCGGCTATGCTCTGCATCGTTAGTTGGAGTGTAGTTATTACCTCGTCCGCCTCGCTGCTTGCACCCTCGGCACCCACCCCGCAAAGGTCCCGGGGCCGCTCGCCGGCTTCCCCACCTACATGGCCATCATGCACTCGATAGAATCATTGCTGCAAGGGTGACGACAGTGATTATGTATACTTCCAGTCATTGGACAACACCATCAAGCAAAGCCGACGCCACAAATGACGGCGACGCGTTTATCTGCCTACGCCCGTACTCTTCCCCGCCTCGATGAGCACATGCGATTCGCTTCAGTGCCGTACTTGATGGCAATGCCTCACCCGCGATAAGTCTCTCGGCTCATCAAACTCGTCAGAATGGGGAAGGTGAACGCTGCCGTGTTCGAGAACGCTTACAGCAGCCACCTCTTCGCTGCAGGACTCAGCCTTGCTTGTTGTCCTCGGCGTCCTAATGTAGCACTTTTGCCACCGGTGTAGCAGGCAGTCGAGGCTGAGCAAGCCCGGCGTGTCTGCGATACGTCACCTGGCTTAATCATGAACAACCAAGCAGGGGTTCAGTGCTCAGCCCCAACTCGGGCGGCCGTCTTCCACGTATCGCCTGCTTCCGTTCCATGTGCTAGTGCTGCACTATACTAAGTTCTTGGGGACGGAGCGAATTTGCCTGACCTCCACTGGGTCGGTGGTGCGCGACCCAGATCATTCTATTGTCGTTGCTTGCCTTGGCGAGACCACGTCGCAAGCAAACTTGTCGTGCGGCACTGGCGTCAAATGCTTAACTTTACTTCCTCTCTTCATCGGCAAATACAGGCTACGATGAGCACCAAGTTATTTTAGCCTTTCCACTCGAGAGAACAGTCTGCGTTTACGCCAGAGGATCCCCGATGAACACCGACGGCCATCATGGTCGATTATGCTCCGTCACCTCGCCGGCCCTCGCGGTCAACAGCTGATCCGTATCAGATCCCCAAAGCCAACGCCACTTTCGAGTTTTCAGATCGCAGGGCCAATACAGCTGCACTGGCTCCACAGATATCTCATCCACAAGCGCAAAATCGCAAACATAACCAACACGGTGTCATAGAGAATCCACTCGGTACGTCTTCAAGCAGTTTAACAAGGCAGACTTGACACGTACCACATAAACTCCCCCGTCGTGCTCCTTGTCCTCTAACACACGTTGCAACAGCTCACTTCACGGATGAAGCTCTCGTAGCAGACGTTCTTCTGTTTGCACGTAATTACCTGCATGACGTGGACCCGGAAAAGCTCATCAGGGCTGCGCGCGTTGCCAAGGACGTCAGGGTTTATGACGAGGTAGCTAGATCCACCGATGCGAATTTTGGAGATAGCCTTCCAGTCCACCTGACTCCAGCCGAGAAACTGGCACTCATGGCTGAAAGAGACAGTCTATTTTCGCAAAAGGGCATGCTGAGCGTTTTCCTCAGTGTCACGTCAGCTGCCTTCCTACAGGGCTTTGTGCAGTCATCTATCAACGGTGCATCCTTGTATCTGGAATACTTCATCCCCGATGCCTTGACAACCGACACAACGAATTGGCGTCTTGGTGCAGTCAATTCTGCTCCATTTCTTGCGGCGGCATTCATTGGATGCTGGATGTCCTTGCCCAGCAACGACTTTCTTGGCCGAAGGGGATCCATGGCTTTCGCAGCGATATTGATCATGATTAGCTCGATTGGTTCTATCTGGTGCCGCAGCTGGCAATCGCTCCTTGCGGCACGTATAGTTAACGGCATTGGTAAGTCGCAGCAGAGCCATGCCCATATCAAGGATACTCACACAAAGCAGGAATGGGCATCAAGGCTGTAAGCACCCCAATACTGGCATCGGAGACCGCCATCGGATACTGGAGAGGGACGTTCATCCTGGCTTGGCAGCTCTGGTAAGACGGCGTGGTGACTCCCAACTTCAGCTGTTTCCAGTCCATTGACGGCCAACTTCTAGGGTGGCATTCGGCATATTTATGGGATTCGTCTTCAACCTCATATTCAGCATATCAACCGACACCACTCTTGTTGCCGGGCTTGTCCTCGGTGCACCTTTTGTTCCATCGTTGGTTCTCTTAGGCAGCCTTTGGTTCTGCCCAGAAAGCCCTCGTTGGTACCTAAGACACAACAGTCAACGCTTCAATCCATCCAAGGCGTTGAAAATCCTGCGTGGGCTTCGAACTACCGAGGTAAGCTGCGCATTTAACACAATTCGTTTTCGTTCGTCCCCAAGAGAGACTAACACTTGGAATATGGACAGCTCCAAGCGCTGCGCGACATCTACCTTATCCATAAATCGATACAAAAGGAAGAAAAATCAAACGGAGACGATCTTGGACACCCAATCACGAACATGCCACGTGGAATTAAAGGACATGTGCGGGTATATCTCGGACAATACAGAGATTTGTTCGCCCGGAGGCGTCTTCTAAACGCGTTGGTCAGCAGCTCGACCGTCGCCGTAGCACAGCAGCTATGCGGAAGTAAGACACCACAATCTTGAGATACGCGGGTAAAGTATGAAACCGAGCTGACCATTATGATAAGTCAACGTGTTTGCGTTTTATTCCGGTAAGTTGAGCTTGGCTGAGTGGCTTTGTTCGAGTTCACAAATAGGTAATAGTTACGCATGCTTACAGCTACGGACAGGCACTTTATTCCTTGGAGTCCATGGCTCTCAGGACCCACGCAAGCCGATGCTGTACAGCCTCGGATTCGGAGCCGTCAACTTCGTGTTTGGGCTTCCAGCTGTGCGCACCATTGACACGCTTGGGCGCCGGAAGTGGTTGATCATAACTCTGCCACTTATGGGAGTTTTCATGATGTGTGCTGCACTCGCAACCCGTATTCAGGATGATGGCATGGAAGGAGGCATGAAAGGAGGCATTGTTGCTCTCTTTGTTTTTTGTAAGCACCGGGCAGAATGACTCCAGCCGAGGATATATTGCGACGACTAACGAACGGGATGGCAGTGTTTACCGCGGCGTATTCGCCTGGACTTGGTGAGCATATCTTGAACAGATCCCAAGCAACGCATGACTGACTGGGGCCAGGGCCGATACCTTTTACGCTCGCATCAGAGAGGTACGTGGTACACATAACGTGTCTGTAATCTGGCCGCAGCTGACGGTATGATACTGTCTGATCAGCTTCCCCACGTCGCACCGCGAAGCTGTAGGTATCTCGCTCAAGACTGATGTATCTGGATGGGAGGCGTTAATGAAGGTTGTAGGGCTGCTCATTCGCTATTGCCATCAACTTGTTGTTTGCGGGAGTCCTGTCGATGTTTTTCCCAAGGTGAGCAGCACTGGTCGACATGCGTTTACGTTGATGAGGAGACTAAGTGAATTGCGCAGCATGAATGAGAAGCTCGGCGAAGGGGGAGCGCTGGGCCTGTTCTCGGGGCTCTGCTTTGTGGCGTTTGGGCTCGTGTTTGTGCTGGTGGAGGAGACGAAGCGTCGGTCGCTCGAGAGCCTGGACCAGGTGTTTGCGGTGCCCAAGGGCCAGTTTGTGCGGTTCCAGCTGCAGCAGCAGCTGCCGTGGTTTGTGCGGCGATACATGCTCAGGAGGCGGCAGCTGGAGAAGCCATCGCTGTACACGGACCTGATCTGGGGCCGAGGAAATTCTCCGCCAGCCGTGAGGATCGCGAGAGGGGCGGGCATGCCGGGGGTGGACGAGCCCGGTGCGGACCCGAAAGCGGCAGCGGGGACGACGAGACATGTGGAGGAGGCATCGCCGACGCGGCGGCCAATGTCTGTGGCGTCCAACGACTCTGCGCACGAGTGAGGGACAGAATGCGAGAGGCGCGGAGAGGAGATGACCCGTTGGGCGGACGAGGCTGTGCGTTGGAGGACGTGTTGGAGGATGCGCAGGATGCGCAGGATGCCCAGGCGCTCAAGTGGTAGCGTAGAATGGAACAACAATTAGGCCGGCGCTGGCAGCTTTGGATGGCGGGGTGGCCCCACCAGCAGGGGCGGATCGGCACTTGCAGGGGCGGACGCTGTGGCAGGGCCCTGTAAGGCTCAGAACAGACCAATCATGTACTGTATACGCTATCGCAGGGCATGCTCGCACAATGCTCGGCCTTGTCAACACCATCGCTTCGCTGGCTGACCTGGCTTACCTCAGCGGCCGCCCCGTTCTCGGACTCGCTCAGCCCTAAACGCGGAGCCGTCGGCACGACTGGGGACCCCGGCCTACAATCCTCGTCCACATCACGCTTTCCGAGAACGCTTCTCGACACTCAGCCTCTAGCATGTACCTCGACATCATCAGCCATGGAGAGCATGATAAAACCAGGCTCGGCCCCTCGCCAAGATGATATTTACCGCAAGGCACTCGCATCACAAACCACTTTCACAATCGCCTTGGAGACAACCCATCAGCTCGCATCGAACCCTCCACCCAAGACTCGCCTTCCACTCGACAGTCTAGCTCGCCCACATCCACAATGCCGCCGTCGCAACCCATCCGCAAGGTCCTCATCTCGGGCGCCGGCGACGTCTCGATGATTAGTGTCGTCGACTCGACCATCTCCCCGCCGGGACCCGGCGAGATCCAGGTCCGCCCGCTCTACTCTGGCTTCTCGGGCTCCGACATCAACATGCGCCGCGGCGTCTACCCCATGCAGAAAAAGGCGCCCCTTACCCCGGGCTACTCCCTCGCCGGCACCGTCGTCGCCCTCGGTCCGAAATGCACCTCGTCCCTATCCCCCGGCCAGCTCGTCGCCTGCCTGACTGTCTATGACGCGCAGGCCCAGCTCGTCAACCTCCCCGAGAAGTACCTTATTCCCGTGCCCCAGGACCCTGCGACGGGCAAGCACCTCGTGGACCCGCAGTCGGCGACGGCCGTCATGCTCGACTGGACCACGGCGCAGGGGTTGGTCGACGCGGCCGACATCCACGGGGGACAGCGCGTCTTTGTCCACGGCATGAGCGGCGCCGTGGGCTGGGCCCTGTTCCAGCTCTGCCTGCTCCGGGGCGCCACCGTCTACGGCACCGCCTCGGCCAGCAAGCACGACCTCATACGCGTCTCGGGCGGCGGCGTGCCCTTTGTCTACACGGACAAGCGCTGGATGGACGCCATGCGGGACCTTGGCGGCGCGCACGTCGTCTTCGACGCCCTGGGCTTCGAGAGCTTCGACGAGTCGTACGAGATCCTCTCGCGGGGCAAGGGCAAGTTCTGCCCCAACGGCGGCCTGCTCGTCGGCTACGGCGGCAACGCGCAGACCCTGGGCACCAGCGCCGTCGACGCCGGCACGGGCCAGCCCCTCCCGCCGCCGCCCTCGCGCAGCGCCCTGCCGGGAATGCTCAAGCTCCTCGCGCAAAACGCAAAGCTGTGGGACGCCCGGCGCACAAAGTTCTACTACATTACGCGCGACGACGCCACGTTTGCCCCCAACGTCGACAAGCTCTTTGGCATGATTGCCCGCGGCGAGGTCAGCGTGCCGGTCAAGAAGGTCTGGGACATGGAGGACATCCGTGCCGCGCACACGGCGTGGGGCAAGGACGCCGGCGTCGGGAGCGTGCTGGTCAGGATCAACGGTGGCAGTGGCAGCGGCAGCGGCGGCGGCGATGATGGTGAAGACGAGTTTGTGGATGTGTCCGCAAAGTAGGAGAAAGGGGACGAGATTTATGTATGCGTGTATAAGTATTTGGTTTGTTTCAATCTTTCAGTCTTGTTGCTTTCCTCTTGCCCCGTCTGTTCTTGACTTTGTTATCATCTTTCAGCCCTGGGGTGTTCTACTTGGAGGTATATTTGAGCAGGTGTCGTCTATACAAGTACTCATGCCTGTAGCTTTTGCACGGCCAGATACTAGCTACAAACATGTACAAATTAGTCAAATACCCGCTGTAGTCTCGATGGTTTCACCTTTGTGTGTTGTCTTGCCATGTTGAGTGGGTCACAAGCGGACACAACATCGCAATGCATTCTCAGATATCATGTAGCATAAGCTACGGGCCGAGCACGCCGCGCCAACACTTAATCCCCAGAATCAGTCTGACAACATACACTGCCAGTGATTTGCACATATACCATTATTGTTGATACACAAAGGGCGACGTTGACGTTTCGCCGCCCCCTTTCTTCCTTTCGTTGCCTTGTCGGACACCACACTATATGGTTACATCATAATATCAGAATGCTCATGGGCGCAAAGAACCCGAACCTCAATCCTCAATCCTCAATCGCCGCTTCACCTCGTTGCGCCGTGTAATGCTTTCCCGTTCGGGACGAAGTTTTCTCTTTACCAAATCAACCCGTCCTGGTATGACGCCAAGCAATATCAAAACTGCAAACAGTCGCTCGCAAAAATAAACCTCCAGAAGCTGTCTATAATCTCGCTTTTGCCTTCCATGGCACTTCGCTCTGTGGCGTACGAATCTGGCACGTGAATGGCGGGCTACCGTCCTCTGTCGTATAACTCGTCATTGTGATTAAGTAGTCTATCGGTATCATCATCTCGCAGAGATGGTTCATGGTCGGATAGAAAGAAACTGCTCGGCAGTCTGTTTTCTTCGAGTTAGCAAGTCTGACCACATACTACAATAAGAGCTTCATAAACGTACCTCTCGGTCAGCCTTGATGAAAGGCTGCTCGAAAAACATGTGCTTGTCGTCGCGGATGAGATCAAGCACGGCCCGCACAAGTCCAGGCGGCTGGGGCCAGAAGCCAGAGACGCGCTCCAGCAGGATCCGCACAATCTGCTGCCGAATATCTGCCTCCTCGAGATCGTTTGCGTCGCGGCCAAAGAGCTCGAAGAGAACAATAGTAAAGTACTCCGTGGCCGGACCAGGGAAGCCGAGCCGGTCGATGATGCTACTCAAGAGGAAGTACCGGGCCTCTGGCTGCAATTCATGGACTAGCAGGGAGAGCGTAGCGTAGTCGGGCGACCCAGGCGAAAACTGGAGAGACTCGCGATGGTATCGGCTGACGGCACGGCTTCCAACGAAGCCGACAATCTCATCGACCAATCTCGTGTTGGTGTTGAGAGGCACATGGCCGAACGTTGTCTCTTGCCCTTCGTTGCGAGAAATGGCATGTGCAAGGTGGGCAATCGCATCCTCTGAAGGCCCATTCTGCAGAACCTGTTCGAGGATGTCAAGCAGGCCAGCATCGCGTAGGTAGGCAAGCGAGACTTCTTGGGACTCAGCGTTCTCCAAGATGAGATCTGCAGGGCTGCAGTTCAGAAGCACATTGCGCAACTGTCGGCAATGAGGAGGCACACTGGCTAGAAGGTGGGCGCAGTTTGAAGCGACATACTCCGGGAAGTCGTGCTGGACAATAAGAACGAGCTTGATCGTGGCACGATAGAACTCCTTGGCAACGTCCGGAACCTCCAATGCCTTCATTGGCTCACAGGCAAATTTGAGCAGCGAGGTTAGAAGCCTCGTGAATGGAGCCCAACCGCGATTGTTTTCAATGAGGAGCAGCTCCGGCACAAAACGGCGGTGGTGAACAACAGTCAACCAACCGTAGGAGAAGCCAGGGAAGCGCTCAGGGTTGAGTACTGCCAGCGTCTTTGCGAAGCTGAGAAGGAATCCTTGGCGTGCCGATGATGAGGCCTCGAAGAGACTATCGGTGCTGATCAGCAGCATGGAGAAAACGCGAACGAAGACTCGTTGACAGAACAGTTCGCCGCGGACAAGGTGATGATGGTTCAGCACAACCGTCACGATACCCAGCACAGCGTCCAGGATTGCGGCGGTCGTGCTCTGGGACGGCTCGGAAGACTGCACATTTTCTTGCGCAAACATGCAAACAAGTTTGACCAGCCCATCAGCAGCACCCAGGGCGTCACTGTTGCTGGAACCGAGATGAGCAGCATGCTCGTAGGACGTGACTGCACTATCAAGTGCAACACGAACGAAGACCAAGAAGTCGTCCTTGCTGGAGAGTGGGCCACGAACACGCATCTGGTTGACCATGGCAGTGAGGACCTTATCCGTCGAGTGTGGGTTATTGACAAGATGTAGCCACTCTTCGAACAAGTACTCTGCTTGCTCTTGCTGGTCCCTGTCCGCATCTTGAGTGTCTTTGCTTGCAGGTTGAGGCATACCAGAGCCCATGAATTTGGACTTGAGTCTTTGTGATACCTCTGAATCCGGCTCCTCGGCAATCAGGTCCCAAGAAACCGACAGAGACTGGAGGAAATCGGCGTAGAGAGCACAAGGACGCTCGTTGAACAAAGCAATGTCGAACAGTTGCTCAACAAACTCCAGTCCCCACTCTTCCTGCTGAGTCAATGCACTTGCCATCATCTCGTCGATGCTCTGCAAGTTCAGTATGCCTGTTGGAAGCAGAGCCTTCAACAAGGGCAGCTTGAGCATGCCTGCTGGCGGCTGAGACGCTGCCTTCTGTTTCACCTTGTCATCGAGGCCATAGCTGTCTGTCAAGCGGTGAGACAGCTGGAGTAGCTGGTCAAGAATGTGAATCAGGCTCTCAATGAATAGTGTATGCGTGATCTGCGGGTTGAACAACAGGCTTGTGATCCGATCCGCAGCGTAAGCGACAAACTCGACCGACTCTTGGCTGATGATCAGCTGTGTGAAGGTGTCGACGGCATCCATGGCTTGGTGAGGACGAGGAAGGTCCTGAAAAGATTCCTCAGTCGATTCGGTCGCTGCGCGCTCGAGCTCGGTCAAGATCTTCTGCATCTTGTCCACCAGTGCCTTGCTGTCAAGCGGACCTTGCGGTGCGACAGATCGTCCATTTATCTGTCCGCCATGCTGAGCGTACGGCGGTTGCGTGCTCGGGTGAGAGGCAGATGGGGTCTCAGCAGGAGTGGGCACACTCGGGACAGCAGGGTACGCGTCTTGCAACACTTCGTTGGCAATGCTCCTGGTTGCGTCAGATGCGGATGCGGCATGTGTTGGACCAGGCTGAGCAGTGCCCCGAGGCTGTCGAGCGAAGTCCTCGTATATACTCATTTGCTCGGGATTCAGGCCAGGGAGGTTAGGTGTGAGTTTGTAAGGGTGAGGAATGGTCATTGCCCATCGACTTAAACCCGGATCGATGAAAGGTGTGTTCGGTTGCTGTTGTCGGTGGCGGCGACGAGCCTCGACTTCCCCAGCAATCATCTCCTCAATCTCTGGCACGGCCCTGTCCTCGGCTTGCTTCTCGATGATACTGCAAGCAAGGTCTAAGTTGAGGTTCACGCACATGATTATGGTACCCTCGGGTAAGCCTTGCGGCAAATCGCGGGCAAGGTTGCGCATGCCATTCGTGATGGTCGCGCGCAGAGGCTCCTTGGAAGTAACAAGAGCGAGACTCCCGGCAGTCGCCTTGACCATGCTGATGGCAGATTGTCGTAATTTCTCCTCATCGGGCTCTGTGGCAAAATCCTTGTGGATCATCTGCTGTGTACTGATTGCAGCGATAGTAACACTCCTATCCACCACAGGCTGGATCGTCTCTTGCAGCGCACGCGTGAGAGCTGTGCGTACAATGTCATGTAGGCGGGCTTGATTGACAACCATCTCGTTTGTGGGCGGGAGATTCAGGAGGTGGCTGATGTCTGGGATAGACACAGGAATGTTGTGCGGCGACAGACCGGCGGGCACAGCACTCGCCATTCCATTCAGAGAAAGGCTGTCAAAGTGGTCAAGGGTGTCCTGCACCACAAGCTGACCAAGCTGGCCGGCATCCTCAGCAGGTCCACGATCCTCGAGCTCCCTAGATGGCTCGATACTTTTATGGTCTAGGCTGAGGTCCTTGCACAGAACTTCAATCTCGAATTTCTGATTCAGCTTGAGCTCGCCGTCGTGATACAACTCAATGAGAAGATGTATGATAGCCATCAACCAGGGGTTTGGTGGACGGAAGATGGTTGAGCGGGCACCCTGGATAAGTACTTTGCATACAAAAGGGATAACCACAACGAGTCGTTTCGTGTCATGGGCCTCAATCAGCAGCTGCTTGAATGCGATGTTCCGGTGCAGGATTGGCTTGTCCCGAGCGATGGTCAAGAGACCAAGCCACGCGCCCAAGTGCTTAAGGTGTGATCTCTCCATCGTGCTCTGGCCGGTACTCTCCGCGTTGAGCATACGAGCGACACTGATGTAGGTTTGGCGAAGGACCTCCGCCCACAAACTTTGCCTCTCAAAGAGCTTGAGGAAGTCAAGATAGACGTGGTGGAAGTTTGGTTGCATCTTCGCACGCTCCTCAACCAGGTGGCCGGCAAACCACTGTTGGTGACGCTCCTCAATGACTTCTTGTAGCTCCTTGAAGGTGGACTGCAGCGATATAGCAGTCAGATTGTTCAACCCGAACTGCACCTTGTCCTGCACGTCAACTTGGGGCTCTTCGAATGGCATGCCGGCCAGAGGCGCATCAATACCGAGAGCAGAGAACGGCGCAACCATGATATCTTGCACATCGCCGCCGTTGGTGAGAGCATCGCTAGCAGTGTGTTCTCCAGCTGCAGCTCCAGATCCGCTCCGGTTCTGTGCGCGTTCCTCTTCGTCCTGCCGAACCACATCTTCTGCTTTCCTCCACGCCTCTGTGCCCTGCAGCCCAGGGATAGCCAGTAGCTGTGTGCAAAATCCGGCCCACTCACGAAGTCGGGGGAATAACTGCATCAACGCTTGCAGACCAAACTTGTACATAGAATGGTCAGGTGGATGGTCACGCACAGCCTCCAAGATCATGCCGAGACCAATCTTGAGGGGTAGTTCCGAGATCAGCTTCTTCGAAATGACTCCGCCGAAAAGCACGGCTGTGGTCGCCAAGGCTTCAAGGGGATAATCGACAAAGTGCGAATATTCGTCAAAGAGACCGTGTATCATGCAGGCAAAGATATCCTGGTCAAGCGGGTTCTGGGACCGCTTGTACTCCTCGAGCTGCTGAACGATGACCTTGACCTCTGTTTCATCGCTGTACATCTTTTTGTAATGCTCCTCCATCTTTTGGTTGGCAGCCTGGGCAAGAGCATTGCCTTCTCTGCCATTGGCATCGATGACGTCGTCGTAACCTTCTCCATAATTAATCAGGCGAGGATAAGCTGTGATGCAAAGCCGTTGAAGGGCGATCAGATCCGGAACCGGACTTCTCGGCATGGCATCTTCTAGAATCTGTAACATGGCGGAGACTGTCTTGACCTGTAGGCTTGTCGTCGTCTTCTGAGCAGGCTGGCCGTCCGGAGGTCGTTGGTATTGCATTTCGTGGCCTGCCTTGATACCAAGGAATTGGAGCAAAGAGCGAGGGTCACGCGCGCCGTTATGGGCCCACTCGGTCAGGTCCAAGTAACCCTCCGCGTGAGCCAGGGATACCAAATCATAACCAAATCCAGTTGGCAGATAGATGAGTTCGTCCAGCCAGTTGTGCTTGATGACATGCTCTGCAATGACGCCAAGATCCATGGGCTTAGTAGCATGCGCATTAGAGAGTCGCTCCTTCACCCAAGTCTTGTCCTTCCGCCACAGACTGTACAGAACGAAGTCGTAGTTCTCTGTACGGCGGTAGAGGAAGCTCTCAAACAATGGATTAAGCGTCTCCACGGCCATTGGCGGCCACGGCTTGGGCACACCAAAAGCCGACACGATGAAAATGTCCAGATTCGGAACGACGACGCCCTGGAACAGGCGCTTCGCTTCGGTGCTTTGCGATGCATGTAATGAGTGCAGCGCTACCTGAAATATTGCAGCTAGAGCTGGTCCAGATACCAGCGGATGCTTCACTGCGACTACAGCCCTTTCTCTGACCTCGGCTGGCGCATCAGCGTAGTCCTCAAGAGTGAATGTCGGTTGCGAGTTCGGTATGGTGCTGGCATCCAGCTGATCAGGGTTGAGAGAAGCATAAGCGCAGATGAACGAGAGCTGAGTTTCTGGGTTGTCCCAATGCGATCCGCCCCAGAGAAACTGGATGTCGAATGGCGAGCTCTCGCTTTGAGCCTGTGCGATGGGTAGTAGAGCGTTGTAAAGGCGAAGGAACTGCTCAGAAGACACCCTAACGTCTCGCTGGTCAAAATACGACACCACGTCCTGCCACCCGAACGAGTCGGGCACAATACGGCGCAGCGCTGCCACAAGCGCAGATGGATCATGGCGATACGTCAGGCTCACAGTCGTGTATGTCAAAGCTGCCGAGACTTGTTCCTCCGTCAACTGGATGTTAGCTGCGCGCTTCTGGAGGTACGAGTAGCACGTCTCTTCGTCGCGAGTGAAGTCGGGGCCGGTCCGTTGTATGTACAAGGCCAACGCATTAGGTTGCTTCTCGCCTAGAACGCGGATGAGGTCGAGGGCGGCCAAAACTTCCATTGGCGGGGCTTGGTCAGGTGGTGGCCAGCGAGACTTCACCTTGTGGCTCAGTTCGGACTTGGCCATGGCATTGAAATTAGGGGGGTGGCCCTGAATGTATCGGTCGATAATGGCTGCGATGAATGAAGGGCTCAGATCTGCGTGGGGAGCATAGTCCGGTCTTGAGATGATGTTGACGAAGGTCGGGAAGTTGGTCGATAGGATGGCATCCGCTGCAATATGTAAAAGTCAATCGACAAGTAATAAGGTCGTGAGCGTGAGTAGCAGGGCGGCCAGCGCCCATTCACTTGTTGAGTACATACCTTTTGTTTTCAGGTCTGCTCGTGAGCCAGACTTGAATGCTAATGCTAGTATTGTCTTCTCGAGGGCATCAAGCTTGAAGTGCTCCATAAATGTGGATAGGTCAAAGTCGCGAAATATGTCTTCACTGCCAGTCTCGATCGCCTCGGCAATCTTGGCAGCCTGTTCAGGTTCTCTGGCAATCTTCGAAATCTCCGACACGAGTATCTGATAGTTGCCCTGGTTCGCTACCGGCCGGCTGCTGGCGCCGGGAAAGATCTGGGAGGCATTGCCTGCGACCAGGCGCGAGAAGTATCTTGAAAAGACCTCCATGCCGTTGTCATCGATGAGCTTTCGAAGCTGTTCGACCTGAAGCTGACGCTTGGCACGATCTTGATCGTCCTTGATAGTGCTCAACAGGAGATAGACCTGCGCAATGACAAGACTTGTTATGGAGTTAGGGCCAGACGTCGGGCTGCTTGCACTAGGACTAGCGGCGGAGCTTAGCAGGCCACTATGGGTGGGAGTGATTGATACCCGAGGGCCGTTGGCAGAACTGGGCGAGAATGTTCCGGATCTCTGTTGGCTGTGATTCGAATAGCGAGAAACCATGGAGGTGGGTGGATGGAGGGAGGCGCGTGAGGCGGGCGACTTGGGTCAAGGCGAGACGAGGGGTTCTCTGGTGCTGTAACTCCGTTGTGCCTCTCTGATGCGTCCCTTGGAAATGGATAAAATGCCGTTGCGACAGGGATTGGCGCGGAGGGGTGTGGCTTGCAAGCACAATCGATGTGTGTCAAGCTTCGGTGTCGGATGGTTGCGCGATGGATCTCAAATATCCTCAGGCTCGAGTACTGTGTGCCCGAGGTGCGTCGCCAGAGAGGTGCAGGGCAAACCACCTGGTATATGCAGGCCACCAAAGCGTGATTGTCGTGAGCGCAATTTCAGGGCGGGAGGCGGCAGGTATAGACGTGTCGGCGCAGGGTCGTGGGGTGGAGGTGGTTGCGTCGCGAGCTGATGGTGGGAGGAGGAGGGAGTCGTGGTTGCAAGGTGAGGAAAGCTTGGGTGGTGGTGGTGCGTGCCCGCCAAAGCGAGGGAGAGGTCGCCTCAGGCAGGCCAGCCCGGGTGGAGAAGCTGGCGCCGGCTGCTGGTAGTCGCGAGGGCTTGGGAGGAGTGATGCTTTGTGGAGCGTCTGAATCAGGGAAGTGTCTGCTACACGCACACAGGTACCGGAGTTGCCATTTCAGTTGTTTAGCCACGAACCTGGGTATGCCATGCCATGCCGGTGGCCTGTAGGACCCAAGCTCCTACTTCATCCCACCACATTGCAGTGGCTCAAGCAACCTAGGACCCCAGGACCCACCCTCACCCACAGCCCGCCACCCAGCTGCCAGCCGGCTGGAACAACGGATGCTTTACTCCAAAGATGCAGGTGAACAAGCGGCTCAGCCGTCACTGGCTCGAGGCAAGAGGTCGGAACAGGAGCATCTGTAATGTGGAGATTCCTCATGAATCAACGCCACGCGCTCGAGAGGGACACAAAAAGGACAAGTTGTATTCCACAACATATAGCCGAGCACGACGGAACTGCAAAAATGCATCAGCCGTGAATCGAACACGGGGCCCATCGATGGCAACGATGGATTTTACCACTAAACCACTGATGCTGTAATCATTGATGATGTTATAACCAGTTGTTTTTCTAGCGCTGTATATATCAGTTCTAAAGCGACTCCGAATAAGTTGGCCACAGATAAATATATAAATATGACAGTATACGTTCGATGTTAAGGTGATCCACGCAAGTGACCCTTTTCGTCGCCTCAAGCCTGCTTTTTTAGACCTTGCAAACTCTTTTGTTCTAAGAGCTATTAACTTGGAAACTTCTATATTCCTAATCGATACGTTGACATCTTGCGCGCACATTCGGAGGTAGTCGACGCCGTCCCGCGTGGACAGGTAGTAGTGGCCAGACTCGGTATTGGACAGGAACTCCTTGAAGGAGGCCACAGCGCTATCGCAGGCCTAGTTGGTGACGAAGTGGTCGTCGCAGTGAATTCGGCGCTGCTGTAGGGTGCCGCCGCGGCCATCGGGGTCGAGACATTGAGTCGCATCACAAGCTCGATGATCTGAGGGGCCACGTCGGGGTTTTTGAGATCCTAAATGACCTCGGTCCCGTTGTTGTAGATTGTGCCGCGCTTCATCTGGACCATCACCTCGTTTAACAGCTTTCCCGTACCTACCTACTGGGACGCGGGAGGGTAGAATAATTGACTAGCATAGCCAGGCTAGCGGCATACGACGTCAGGAGCACCGAGCGCATGATGAGAAGTTTACAAAAATGTGAGAACGTATTTCAATGTGCTTGTCTTCCCAACAGAAGATGCAGATGTCGTGTGAGGACGTTCAAACTATAGACACTTGGACGAGATGAAGCTGTAAAGATCGTTGAGCTCTGTGAAAGTTGTTAGAAAAGAAGGACTATTCTTTAGGTGGAATCCCCCAGCTGCATATTCCATCGTCCCAACCCTTGCTTAAGCTGGAAAGACGAAAAACAATTAATGTTACTCTGTCCCCCGTCATGCCAAGGCACTGAAGAGCACCACCCGCGGGCAGACGTGTGTCTAAGTCGCCGATCCACAACTCACCCTGCTAGAACGTGGGGCCGAAGTGAAGTCGCTAACTGGACATATCACGAAGACACGATGTTCGAAGGGACCAACAACCGAGAAAAAAGTTCCAACCCGCAGTTAGATAGCTTGGTACGCGTCGGGGTCCTTGGAGTCAGCACAATTGTTTGTTAGCACTAAAACTGCATCAATAGCTACATAAATCCGTGACTAGCCAACATCTTTAGTACGGTTGGCGGAAATCCATGCGAAAAACCGTAGTTATATGCACGAGCAAGGAGCAGCTCTTCTCTTTTAAGTATCCACACTTAGCCCATGCAGGGTCAACCCTTTTTCTACCTCCATTTTGATGTCCATGTGCGTGGTAGATTACCGTTGCTGCTGTTTGCGAAAGCGACTAATGATTGGAAAGGTATCCATAAGTTGTTCGATCATATCTCTGAAAGAGAGTAGAGAGCGGTATCAAATTCATCATTAGTCACGTTGCTTAAAGAATGTAAAAAATTAGCTACGGCTTTCATGTCAGGAACAAGTGAGACTAGCATAATGATCCAGGACCAAGAACACCACTATGCTTCCCCATCGTGACCTTCCCCGCAGCTGCCATAGCATACAGGACCCCTGCCCGTCACATTGCCGCCAGACCCTGGCCGGTTCCGCATGTCAAGCTAACTACAGGAAAGTCATGCGGCTTAAAGGACATCCTGGTGTGTTGTGCGGTGGGGGTTATGTCCGATTCCCCAGCGCCATCCCGACACCGAAACCGATGTGCCCAACTACATAGCGCATGGGTAACGTCTTTTACGGTAGCCTTGCTTCAGCTTCAACGGCAAAGGCAATCCCTGCCTGGTTCGTGTGATTCACAAGACTAGGCCATAGGCTGTCCAGGCCAATCATCAGCCAGTGCTCTTCCTCGAACGTAGTATCTAGGACTCAGCCATGTGGTTTGTTGGCCGATATTGAACTTTAAAGGCTGCACCGCTCATGCACGTTGGGCGCGGTTACGCTTCTTGGCGGTGTTGGCACGGCATAAATGCGGACATCCATGTCACCTATCACTCGCAGATCCCCGTCCAGAAAAGTGATGTATAGCACTAGAGCTGGGTCCCCCGAAAACTGTCCTTATTTTCTCGATAATCCTCCTCTCCTAAGATAACACTCTAAACATACTGCACCGACACGACACGATCTCACTCCTCATTATCAGTATTTCCAACATGCGGCATAAATTACTCTTTGGCTTGTACGTCGCTAACGGCCTCGCAACTCTGACCGCGCTCGCTGGCGCAGATGGGATAGAACACGGCAAGCTCTACGCCAACGGTACCGAGGTCATCTGGGATCTCGCGAACCCCGATGCGCCGCCCCGGGTCATCGAAACTGCCATGGACTTCCAAGAACCGCTGGATGGCGGTCGCCGACGGATGCGGAGAGGGAGGCGTGATAACGAAGAGTAGACTACTTCAGCAATTAAGAAGCAGTTATACTGAAAAGTTTCATTTAGTTTAATCAAATGGCGCCAGTCATGTAGCAAACATATCGTCACAGCATCAGTGGTTCATACCACTAAACCACTGATACTGTATGGATCAGACTAGTTCATATTAAGCTATTTAAAACCGACCTGGCAGGTGGACGTAGTCACGACGATTACATGTCATAGCTATCTACACTTGTAGCGCGGGGTGGGCGCCCCTGGATCTCTTGCGGCACGAGAACCGGCAACAAGTTACCTACATTCAAGCTCGGGTGGCTCCAGCAGCAGTCAACGCCCTGAATTTCATGCACTGCATCGCTCACTAGGATTCTTGCCGTTCGAAGTCTCCTTATCAGACCCCAAGACAGAAACCGTCATGGTGTTGGACTTTGGCTGTTGTGGCCGCATCAGCCAAGACGACATCAAACGCACTGTTTTACTTTGTCCTTTATTAAACCGCCACTCTACACGACACGCAATTACGGGGTATACATTTTAGTCCAGTAGTTTCCAATCGATTTGCAAAGGCTAGAGGAGTGGGAATCGTATATTGCATCTAGACATGTGCTGCTAGTAAACTACAATAATACATTATGCAAGCTGGGATAACCTGAAAAGAGCTACGTAGCTAAGCTGCTGCTCACCTGACACGTGCTGCTTGCCTGTTCCCCCTTCACGTTACAAAGGATCCATCGACATAACTTGTACTGAAAGTGTGGCCCGCCGTCGCCCATGCTACGTATGGTAAGAAGGTGTGTGCTGTGACAGAACTTGAACAGCACTTGCTATACAGCTTGAACAGCTCATAAAGCAAGTGTCACGCGAGCAATACATCCTTGTCGATGATCATCCAAGTGCTCAATTTCAAACTTGACCTCTCGTCCACGCGCGCAGCCACGAGTATAATGCTTCTGATAACTGGTCTATCAGGGCTCGAATCATAACCCGTCAATGTTCTCTCGTAACCACGGATCACCGAGGAGCTCCTCGGCGCTCGCCCGATCCTCGGGCCGCCACTGCAGCATCCTCCTCAGGAAAGTCAAAAACATGATTTTCTCTTGGCCCTTGAGCGTCTCCAGCTCTGCTTCAAGCGATGTGCTTTGCTCGACTTCATGGTTGGATTTGAGGGTCCCTGTTGGTTTTGGTTCGCGTTAGCTACAAGAAGTAAAACGGAAGTGAACAAGGAAGTCCAACGAGCTCCGAGGTTGAGGGAAGGAAGGAGAAGGGGGAGAGAGAAGAAATAAGTGTGCGAGCCATACCATTGTCTCCAAAGAACTCGGAGAATTCTTTGCTCCTGTGCAGAAAGTCTTCAGGCGGGTTCCCGAGGAGCGCTACGATCCGGGCTATATGCGCGCCCCTGCTGGCCTGTCTGCTGGGAAGACGCCGGTTGAAGAGATGTTTCCCCTCGAGGAGATCCCAGGTCTGGTCGGTTCATTCCATGAGAGCAATGGTAAGCAACTAGACGAAAATATAATCTGCAAATCAAGTTGTGCTTGTGCTGGAGAGCGTGCTCACCAGCAGTCCCGTGCTCCAAATGTCAATCTTCTCCGCCCACGGTATGTAGAGGATAATCTCGGGTACCCTGTACAGGTCGGGCATAACCTCGCCCGTGAAAGGCCCGGCTCCTACCCTGGCCTCGCCAAAGTCGCATATGACGGGCCGACCATCTTCGGGTATGTCTGGGATTCGCGAGACGTATATGACTCTGTCGGGCGCAACCTTGCGGGGCGACGGGTCTGCCCATTCTTCTTTGACAAGGTCAACCCAGACTTGCGGCTCCTCGGTCGAAAGCATGATATTCCCTGCCTGCAGGTCTGCATGAAGGTGATTCGAACAAGTCAGTGATCACGTGAAAATTAATTGAGCCAGAGAAACATCTCACCTGTGTGGACGATGTTGGCTCTTCTATGAAGATAGTCAAGACCGCGCAGAACACCATGGATCAATGGTTTGAGCAATGAGGGATCCAGTCTGCCATTGGCCATAAGGCGAAGGTCCTCGAGAGAGAGACAGAGAGGTTCGTGTATCAAACAAGCGTGGGGGCCCACAGGACCAGAGATCTCGAAGCTGTCTCTGAATGAACGGACAAACTTGTTGCTCTTGTCACGCATCAGCAAGGGTCGTAGGTGCTGAAGGACGGTGTTCTCATTGGCGGCTTGTCGATGTCCAGTCTCATAGACTTTCAAAGTCATGTAGTCGTGCTCTCTTGGCGAGTGGTTAGCTCTTGCACCGTTTATCTGCTGGCAAAACTGATGGATCCGTCGGTAATTCTTACTGTAGGTCTCGACACAACCATACCGTCGATACAGATCCGAAGCCGAGCTTTACGAGGACTTGGTATTTTGAGTTGATAACATCGCCGATGCGGACTGGATACCATCGCTGGGGATCGAACCACGACAGTGTTTCCTCTTCCACGAGGACGTCGTCACCATGCGCCTCCGTATCGACCGCGGGCAGTTGTCTCGGAGGAGAATCTCCCCTCGGCGTGGCTGCTGGCATAGTCTTGTCGTTCAGTGACGTTGCGCAGGATAGTAGCCGGCGAAGATCGGCTGCGCTAAGAGTACTTGGCGAATGGCGATGGCTGCGTCGAGGAGAGCGTTGCTGGCAGGAAGACAGCCGCATACGCGTGTCAAAATTGGATGCGGGGCGCTTTTTGCCAGCGCTTTGGGTGTTTGAAGCCGCTATCAGAAGTCTGCTGTTGTACTTCGTTGCTTTGCCGCTTTTTTGCAAGTCTGGTGCCAATGTGTTATTCTTGGGGTTTCTGTTTGCTTCTTTCACTGCTCATGTTGATGTGTGATGCTTGCCGGGTTTTTTCCTGGGCTACCTACTTATATGGTTGCGTAGGGTTAAGCGAAGTAGCCATCGTAACTAGTCTTTAACACAACTGATAATTGCAAATCTTGTTTCCGATGATAAGTCTTTGTGCATAGTGTGATGAGAGTTTGCGAACACCGATTGCGTACCTGAGGTGCGTTACAGCCGCGACTTGTTTGCCGCCAGGTAGGTCCTGGGGCTGAGACTCTTAGCTAAGACGCTGGTAAGTGCAGTTGCCATGGCGCCTCGCAATGTTGAAAATAGAAAATATCTCGCGAGCACTCTTTGCAGATGGTTCGTCATTCTGGTTGCATTCAGCCACAAGAAGAACAAATTTTTAGTTTTTATTTGTTTTATTTGCTTTGGAAGAAGAAACCATTTTGTTTCTGTGCATGATAAATAAAATTGCCCAGAGGATCAGCTTTTTCCTGAAGCCAAGATCCGACACTGACATCTTAACACCGCCCACGCCCATCATCTAGTACAGAATCTTGGTCATCTGCCGATGGAACTCGAGCGCCGTCATGTCCGGGTACTTTGCCGGCTGCCCCGCGGTGACGAAAGGTGCGAGGGGACCGACATTGGCCTGGCGATGCGCCTTGAAGAAGAAGACGGACGAGTAGCGCTCGGGCACGACGCCCTCGGTCGCCTCAAGCAACCTGGGGGGAACGTTGACCTGGTGGACGCCAGGCGGCATGGTGCCGTTGGACCAGCGGCCAAACGTGTCGCTGAGGTTGACGACCATTTCGCTCTTCTTGGACGTGATGACGGGGACAAAGGAAAAGTCCTTTGTGCGGTCCTGCAGCTCGAGCCCTCCGAGGCTGTCCTGGAAGAGCAGCGTGATGATGCCAAAGTCGGTGTGCGGCCAGGCGCGCTTGATCTTGCCGCTGCGCAGCGTCTCGATGCTGACCTCGGGGTAGTACAGCATCCGCAGCTCGCTCGCGTCAGGCTTGCACATGTCCTGGATCGTGCCGGGGGGCATGCGCAGGCCGACCTCGATGGCCTCGAGGATGCTCATGCACGTCTTCTGCGCCGCGAGGAAATACTTCTCCATAAATTCCTGGTAGCCGGGCAGGTCGCCGTCCGCGGGCCACAGGTTGGGGAACTCTGCGTCGCCGGGGGGGCCGCAGTCAAAGTGCTCCTGGTTTCAAGGGTTAGTTCGCTGTCACCAAAGAGACTGCGAGAGAGTGCTGCTCAAGCTTACCTTCTCGTCCTTGAGAATCTCGCCCTTTGAGCCATTTGCGTAGTTGCGTTCTTGGAGCTTCGAGGTGACTTCGGCGCCAACATGGCTCCAGCCACGCTGGGGATCAGGGCTAGGCTCATGTCTGAATTTTGCTTTTTGTTCGGGAGTCATGGAGAAAAGCTTTTTGCCCTGCGTTGTGTCCGGCATGTTAACATACTTTGCAGTTCCGCGTCGCTACCAGTGGATGAATGACGTACCCAGTACCAAATACCTTCGACAATTTCATCAGACACCTCATGGTTGACCAGCTTCGTGAATCCGTGCTGCGTAAGAGACCGCACAAGACTGTCCGCGATCTCCTGGCGCTCAGAGTCGGTTCCATCAAGGAACTTGCCAAAGTCGAGTGTCTCGAGTGCGAGTGGTGCAGCGGAGCCCATTTTGAACGTGTGAGGTAGGAGGAATGGTAGATGCAGAAGAAATAGAAATGTAGATGAGATGAGTTGCTTGGGTAGTCAAATTATCACAGCTGCAAGCGTCCGAGGGACGCCGATTTATAGACAAATTGCTCGCCTGCAAACTCTGGTCAACTCGAGAGCGTGGCTGGAGTCGATGGCATGCCCGTCACTTCTGCGAGGTTCGCCACCATCTATGTTTGTTGAGGGCATCATGGCTGTACTGCTAACATGAAACACACTGTTTGAGTAAACCTACTGGGACAGGGCAACCAGCAATAATCTTGATGCTGCAGTCAGCTTCAATGTGACTTGCCTGTGTTGGAAGAATCTCCACTTGGTGTTCGTGTCCAGATGATGCGGCTGGGTGCTTACTAGGGATAGCAGCGATCCCGAATTGCCATTCTACGCAATACCGAGACGTCTGATGCCGATCCTTGTCAATGACTTGCCTCCTCGTAAAGAATAGCCTACATTAGAAGGCGTGGCTCATGCTACATGAAACAGTCAGCTATGGGAAGACATTCTACAAGTTGACCAAGAGCTAGAATTACTGTAACCCCCAATCTCGTAACATTTGCTACTAAACAGGATAAAGTGCAGCACGGCAAAGAAGCGAGGCTGATATGGCCGCAAGACTATGGTACGTGATGGCAATCAATATGATATCTTCTGCCGATCTATGAGCCTCGCAGGACTAGCCAAGATGACGGGATGGTTACGAATGACAAGGCCTCACACGGGACTTGCATCCTTTGTTACCGCAAATTTGCTCGAGCAGTGCAGTACTTGGAGGCACAGGTATGTGTAGTGGATGCCTACCCCGGAGGGTATACTCAGCAAGTACAGGGTGTATTCTGGATGCAGCTCCTTCCAGCGAGCCGGCTTACTAGTCCCCCACGATTGTGGAACTGTAGGGGCCGGGTCTAAGCCGTGATGATGCTGCTTCTTGTAATATTCACGGAGTTCCGCGATTTGGCCGGTTGCAATACGCTCGCGTGGAGGGGTTCTTCATCGTGCAGGACTCTGACGCGGCCCTAGTGCAGTGCACCACTTCAGATAGACAGGCATCGGCTTCTGACGGCTTGTACGGTAGACAGGGCTGGTGTCGTCAATGGCTGGGGTCGGGCACACCGGCGGAGAGCCGCGGGCGTGGGGCGACAAGCAAGATGCAATCTAACAAGAAGAACAAACGGGGCGGATCGGCCTCTGCTTACTCGGCTAGGCGCCCCAATAAAAAAACGACGCATTTTCTTGCACTCTCCCACAGCATAGGAAGTGAGAATCCGTCGCTTTTTGTTTGGGGCGCCTCGCTCGGTAGCGCTCTGGTTGTGGCAGTGGCCGTGACTGTGGCCGTGTCGTCCCTGCTCTCGCCTGCGTGGGCCCCCCGGTGGTTGCAAGGCTAGCTCGAGATGTGCGGGCCGGCCCGGGCAGGGCAGGCAAGTCCAACAGGGCAGGCAAGGCAGGGGAGGTGCTACAAGGGTCCTGCGGGGACTACGGGAACTACGGGGACTGTACGGTGACACCCGGAACCTGCCTCCGAGGTTTGCTGCATGCCCCACCGGCAGCAAGCAGGCGAGGCAGGGTGTGGATGACCGGGTGGCGTCGGGCTTATCGCGTCCATGGCAGTCGACCGGTGAATTGTGACTGGCAAGATGCCGCCCTATGGCGTCGGCAAACAAGCATTGGCAGGCACGCCGCCGGAGCCTCCATTGCCGTTCACGTGTCGCCGCACGCCCTTCGTCCCTGCTCCTGCCCTCCGTCCTCGCGTGCTTGCCTGTGCCTCTCCGGCTTTTCGCTTCCTCTTCCGCACAGCTTCTGCACGCACAGCTTCTGCATCGCTTGCACTCCCATCCCAGATTCATCGTCATGGCAGCTGCATCTCTGAACCAGGCCAAGATGTCCGGCACCACCACCTCCTTCGCCTCAGAGGCACACATAGGCCTCTCCCATATTCCTCGCGCCGCCTCCTCTGCGCCCTCAACCAGCCTCGATGCCGAGCCCTTTGACATTGTCGAGGCCTCGAGGCTCGCCGATGCCGAAGTCCCCGACGGGGGAGACGGCTGGGTCGTCATCGCCGGCTGCTCCGTCGTTACCTGGTGGTATCTCGGCATGAGCTACTCCTGGGGCATAGTCCAGGCCGCCCTCGTCGAGAGGCAGCTGGCTCCTGCTTCCACTCTATCTTGGATAGGATCCCTGTGCGTCACCTTCAACAGCATCGGCGCCCTCGTCTGGGCAACGTTCATTAGAAAAGTTGGCACGAGGCAGGCAGCGCTCTGCGGTGTTTGCTGTCTCGGTCTCGGCTCCATCCTGAGCGGCTTCTGTACCGAGAATGTCGGTGGCTTGTTCTTTACGAGTGGTGTTTTGATGGGCCTAGGGACAAGGTGAGCATTTCGACCGAGTCGGAGCCTGAGCTCGAGCTCGACTATCCGTGCGTGAGGAACTCGACTAACACATGAATCCGTGTTTGACTAGTCTGAGCTTCCTTCTCGTTTCCGTCACGCCCGCGCAGTACTTCAACAAAAAGCGTGGCACGGCTATTGGCATCATCTACGCCGCCGGAGGTCTTGGCGGTACTGTGTTGGCCCTGGCCACGAGCGGACTCATCGAGAAAGTCGGCCCTGCCTGGACCTTCCGAATCCTCGGAATCTTGACGCTGGTAACTGGCATTCCCGCAGCGCTGGTCATCAAGGAACGAGTGCCCATCCACAAAAACGCCTTTGTGGATAAGTGAGTCCCCTTTTGCAGTACGGAACCTTCCACTTTCTAACCTGTCACACAGGAGTCTTCTCAAGAACTCGAGGTTTTTGATATTATTACTCGCCGGTGGCCTGTCTACGTTCTACCTCCTCGTTGCGCCATTTTTCCTGCCACTATACTGCGCAAGCCTCGGGCTTTCGCCAACCGCTGGGGCCGCCCTTGTCGCGGCATTCAACCTGGCTTCTGCAATCGGCAGACTAGTCTGCGGAGTCATGTGTGACAAATTCGGGCCTGTCAACACGCTCTTTATTTCGATGCTGCTGAATGCGTTGACTTTGCTCCTGGTGTGGCCCCTCTCGACATCTGTGGGTCCCCTTGCGGTCTTTGTGGTTCTGAACGGCTTGGGCAACGGCAGCTTTTTCTCTGGCATGCCGCCAGTCGTGAGCTCACTGTTTGGAAGCCTGAGGATGCCCGTGGTAATGGGCATGATCATCACAGGCTGGGGGCCTGGCTATTTGTTGGTGAGTTGTCACACTGCAGAACTGTGACACGGGCGAGAGGCAACTCCGGGTATCGAATGCTAACTTGTCCGTTTTCTCAACCAGGGTGCTCCCATCGCCGGCTATCTGCTAGCAGCTTATGGCGGCGAGCACGGCCCAGTCCAGAACTACCACCCGGCCATTTTCTTCGCCGGTGCGGCGGCTCTTGCTTCTTGTTTGCTTGTTGGTGTAGTCCGATTTCAGTCGAGCAAACGGCTCATGGCCAAAGTCTAGCCAGACACGCAGCCTCGGGTCGGACGCACACCCTCGTATCAATACACTCAAATCATAGACAATCCAAGCAAGAAAGAATAGACGTGGAAAGCCAGGTCGGCCATCAGCAAACGAGAAAATGACATCATGCATGGCTAAGCACGGCGCCTCACGTTACACGGCAGCCGGTCGGGAGGCGAGTGATTGTCAAGCAGGCACGCGTGCCTTGGTCAACGCCCTTCCAAGCACATTAAATGGATACCCACTCTGCACCCTTGCATTGGCGCCGCTGTGACGTGCTGCAGGGGCCTCTGTCGATGCTTGTCTTGCGGAGTAAGCTGAGGCTCAAGGTGGGTGGGGTGTTGGGGGCTCGCTCCACTTCCGCCGCATTCTCCCGCCAGGGTGTACATGCGACGTGCGTGACCAACACCACAATGCAGACCCGGCTGCTTGCCAAGTAAGGCCTGAGCAGTAAGCGATATGTTGTGCCTCGCAATGCCGCACGGGGGTGTACCCCTCTCGTTCCTCGCCATATCTACCCGAGGGTGCTCAGGCCACGGTTGACGCATTCTCCAACATTGGCATTCCACCAGCGCCTCGGCCTTGTCCACACAGGGACTTAGCATCACGTTCAGCACTCAGACGTGCTTCATCCAGAACTGCCAAGGCATATTCTGCAAACACCGGTACCTGTCACGATGGCAAGCATCAGGAATAAGTCCTGCCTGACAATGGCGATTCTTGGTTGTGGTGAGTAGTAAACAGGCTGTGTTGATTTCGGACGATGGACTGGTAACGAGGAACAACGAGACACTGCGACACGCCAGACCAAGACTGACAATGTGAATCAACCCGAGTTGGAGCACCTAGGAAACATGGGAATAGCCATCCTCCGCGGTGTCATCACGTCCCAGCAGGCCGTCACACCCAACCCGTCTGCGATTGCTGCCGCGGCCGCACCGCAAGCACAAGTGACCGGCAACAGCGAACACGACCAGAACGACACATCTAACTCCCGGCCGTCCTTCTCTCGCTTCATCGCCTGCGTGAACCGCGCCGAGTCTGTCACCGCCGTCCAGAAGCAGGTCTCCGAGATGGGTATCGCCGTGGTGGACGTCTGGCAGGGCCGGCTGCTCGAGGCAGTCCGGGCCGCCGATGTGGTCCTGCTATCGTGCCAGCCGTCGCAGGCCGCAAGAATTCTCGCGGGCGCCGACATGGCGCGGGCCCTGTCAGGGGGAAAGGTGCTACTGAGCATATGCGTCGGCCTGTCGCTACCGCAGCTCAAGGAGCTGATCCAGTACCCAGAGGGCAACGCTGGTGAGAGCAGCCAACAGTGCGTGCTGATCCACGCGATGCCCAACACGGCAAGCACGGTCCGCGAGTCGTCCACCATTATCGCAAACTACCCTGGACAACACAGCACGCCTGAGGCCACCGAAATCGCGGAGCACATCTTTTCGAGCATCGGCAAGATCATCTACGTCACGCACGACCTGATGCCCGCGGCTAGCGTGACGGCGGCGTCGACGCCCGCGTTCTTCGCGCTCGCGCTCAAGGGCGTGATTGACGGCGCCGTGGCCAAGGGGATCCCCCGAAAGGAAGCGACCGTTATGGCCGCGCAGGCGATGAAGGGCGCGGCGTGCATCGTACTCGAGAGGGAGGAGGACCCGGCTGAGGTCATGGGCAAGGTCATGACGCCCGGGGGTTGCACGGAGAGGGGTGTCCGGGTGTTACAGGCAGGACAAGTCGGCGAGGTGTATGCCGATGCTACGAGGACTGGGATCGAGAGGGTGTTTGAGATGTCGAGGGAGAGAGCCGCGGCCGCTGCGAAAAAGGCATAGCATGAAGAGCCGACCGGCCGCGGCCGTCACATATTTTCCCAACAAGAGTCGCTAGACAACATCCAAAGCAAGCAGACTGTGCTGCTTACAGACGCATCTCGCTAGGAAGCTAGATGAATCTGCAGGTGAGCCTATCTACCACAATTGGGAATATTGCTTTCGTATCCTAACCAGTATATCCGCCCCGCGCGGTCTGGTTGATCAGACTAGACTGCTATCCTTCAACCTCGCCTACTCGCAGATAGCACTCCATATAGCTTCCCTCTTGTGTTAGGTTCATTAGCACATATTGCACTGGATCGTGCACAGTAAATGCCAGCTAAGCAGAATAAAAAAATGGAAATATCATCGGAAACCGCGTAGATGCTAGTCATGGCCCGCGACGGAAATGAGCAACATGTTGTAAGCCGCAGAAGACACAAGTATATAAAGTGTAAATAACACCAAGAGTGTCGTCCAAGACAGCATCTTCCGGCCTAGGCGAGACACGTCTCCACGTCACTCTGTCCGTGGCACATTTCCCCCCACTTGTACTGCCCGACACGGCCAAAATAACGAAATATAGACCACAAATACACATCTAGCAGAGCGGGCAATCACAATTCAGTGCTGCTAACCCCTCAAGGATGACAGGCAAAGCCACGGACAGCGCGTCGTGCAAAGATGTGGTTGCGGGTGCTGAGAGGAAGGGAGGGGGTGCGTGACGACTTGATCCACCTAACCCAAATGCAAGAAATACATGCATGTCCACGTCACTGGATAAAGACGTCGCGTCAACCTAGGAGTTTGACGGGCGTGCATTTTGGGGGCGAAGAGCTACTGTAGCTCTAGCTGCCTCAGGCAACGCTGTGCCTTGTTTTTTTTTTTTTTTTTTTTTGAGAGAGAGAGAGAGAGAGAGATTGGATTACACATCTCGACATTCGAGCAGATTCGTTGCTACTGCTGTCTAGGGCGGCAAATGTGCTGCCGAAAGTGCTAGGGTTGTCGGCTCTGGTGTTCTGAAGCAAACGAGCAAAACGAAAATCAGGGCCCCGGCGGACGTGGAGATCTGATACTGCTTCCTAACCTAGACACAGAGAGTCCTAAAACCCCTTTTGCTAAAGTGACTAAGATCTAAGTTTGAAAGGCGGGCCACACACATTGTCCTCTGAAAGATGAAGTGTGGTAGTATAACGGGCCAGCGCCTCGGCAGGCTTGCTTGATGCAGTATGTGTGTGTCCGACTCGGACCACTATATATATATATATATTGATCATTACCATTATGTATTTTATATACCAACATCGCTTCTCTTTCAGATAGCCGCTTGCCGACATGCTTTCGTGGCCTCTCACTTGAGACACCCTTTTTCTACGCATCACTCGGGAAAATTTAGGCAGAGGAAGTAGTAGGCTGAGGGGTGGGCGTGACGACCCCGGATGAAAAGAACGTGACCGACGCGCTGGCAGTCGCGCTGGCGGTGGCCGAGGCGGTGGCCGAGCAGACACAGCCGGTGCCGGCGACACTCGTGACGGGCGGGCCATTGGCGCACGTAGCCTCTGCGAGCCACGCCGGCGCTGTCTCGATGGGGCTGTCGACCTTGCGGAGGTTCTGGGCCCTGATGAGCACGGGCAGGGCCTGGCCGGTGCCGAGGCGGAAGGCACGGTGGCCGAGGACCTTGAGGATCTTTGTGATGGCGCCGCTGTGCGAGCTGTGCGAGATCCAGGTGGCGTCGTCGTGGGTGAAGACGTCGTCGAGGACGACCTTGGTGCGCGCGAGTCCGGCCTCTTCCGTCTCGCCCTCGTAGCCGCGCCAGAGCTCGTCGTTCTCGGTGAAACCCTCCTCGAAGCGGAAGTTGGGGACCCGCGACTGGATGAAGGTCTTGTTGGAGCGCTCGTCGCACGTGCGCATCGAGATACCCTCGCGGAAGAGCTCTTTGATGACAGGGCTGAAGGGCCGGTCCGCGGGGAGGTCGAGCCCGGCAAAGGTCAGCTGGGCCGTCTGCCAGCACCGCTGCATCGGGCTGCTGTAGTACGACTGCGGGGCGGGCATCTTGACCGCGCTGGTGAGTTGCCGGGCCCAGAAGGTGTTGGCCTTGGTCGTCTGGTCGATGCCGGCCTGGGTGAGGGCGGCGTCACGCCAGGTGTGGGTGCCGTTGCCATCGAGAGGTCCCCAGTAGCACTATAGCATAGGGGTGTGGGTTAATTCAAACCCTATGGTTCTGATAGCCCGTAGGCGATGATGAGGGGATGCAAGGGGATGCTTACGTTCCAGGCAGGAGTGCCAAAGTAGCTCTCGGCAGCGTTGTGGTAGCCCTCGCCGTGGCGGGCCATGAACCAGACTGTGGATTGCTATTGTTAGCTCAACATGGCCATGTGAAAGAATCGAAACGCCCGGTGGTAAGTGGTCAGTCAGGCTTACCCTTGTACTGGGTATTCTTGTCGGCCTCACGGTTCAGGACGTTGACGTAGTTCTCGAAGCGCTCCCACTGGGTCTTGACACGGGTGGGATCGAACTCGGCATCGGTGACGTAGGACTGGGCGATGAGGCCAAAGTTTGTGGCAGTGTAGTCGTAGCCGGTCGGGTTGGTGGCGGGGTCGTCCTGTTCAAAGAAGCCGGCGACGGTGGTGTAGTTGATGTACGACTCGTGGCCGTGGCAGGTCTTGCGCTGCTTGTCGGACCAGGCGCCGGAACGGCCCCAGGGCCAGGCCATGGAGGCCGAGGCGAGGGAGAGGAGGACGAGACCGGTCGACTTGGACAGCATGGTGGCGGCTCGCGGTCGGGAGAGACGGTAATCAGCTACAGGGTGGGAAAACGAGTGTGTGCAGGATTGCTGTGGGCGACGACAGGACAGGCTGCCATACGTCAGGTAGGGCTGGGGCAGGCCAGGCCAGCTATTTGTATCGTGGACTGGAACCCTGCCTGAGGTTGGAGTTGGAGTTGGAGATGAGATGACGCCCAGGCTCGCATGACCGGGCGCATGTCGGCATTGTGCCCGTATGCACCGGTATCTGCACGTGCTGCATGTGCCAGCTACGCCGAAAAGTCGGGGTCATCGTCGCCGACACAGCCCATAGTCGAGATTAGCCCCTGTCCGGCCCCCGGCGCCGGTTGCCCAAGCCTGCCCGCATCGCCAATCGAGTGCCACACGTGCGCGCCCGCCCCGGTCCGCGTCACGACAACACGCCCAACGATGCGTCGGCTAGGCGTCCCGAGTCGTCGGGCGTCGCGCTCGCTAGTTGCGTACTTGGATCCCTAGAAAGCGGCCGTTCCCGGAGAGCCGCAGCATCTCATTTCCTTCCTGGGCGTGGCGCTCTCGCCAAGTTAACCTCTTGTCGACACTCCCAGGAGCCTCCTAGGCCTTTGCATCACCCGAACAGTAACGCAACAGCAACACGTGGGTGGCCTCGGTGGGTCTGATGGTAATCATCCGTTGCTATTTAATATTTCGGCGGCGGTTCTTTTTTCTAGCTTCAGGATGTTCCGGCTTCTCCCAGACACGTCTGCGTGTCACGTCGGATCCTGGCACCATTAATTCATCGAAGTGTCCGAGAGGCCGCAGTCAAACCTGAGTCCACCGGAACAGTTGTCAGTACTCACGAGAGTGGCGTGCCACGGATCTGTCAACTTACCCTTGCTCTCCAACGATAGCCTTGGTGTACTTCTCGAGCTCTTCCACCTGCTCAACACAGCCTGTCAGACTCTCGTTGTAAGAGTAGCTGTAAATCTGTGCCCATTTCCGGCTCTCGACCTTGTCCTCCTTGGCAATCTCGTCGTCCTCCTCGATGCTGCTTTGAAGTTCCCTGCTCCTCCTCAGGAGCTGTGCACGAGCAGCGGCAGCGCTGGGTAGATATTTCTAGTGCGCGCGGGGCCGTTAGCAGATTCTACACATGAGGCTTCAGCCCTAGTTGTGACGAGCAAAGTTGCATCACAAAACACATACCGGGACCTTGCGACCAGCACGCAGTGCTCCGGACAAGACGTAGAGGTTCGTCAAGATCGCCGCAATAGCATCTCGCCTCGCTGGGAGGAGAGCCGCGGCGGCTCTGGTGTTATCTCTGAGGAACCTCGGGTGATAGAACAACGAGGCCTGCCGCAGAGCAACGACGTGCTCAAAGAAGCGCTCCGACGCGTCGATCAGGCCCGAGTACGGCAAGGGATCGAAAGGCGCTCGCAGTCGAATCTCATGTCTCGTCAAGCCCTGTTACGTGTCAGAGTGTACTTCAAAGCAGGATCGGATACAGCCCATCAAAAGCCAAGTCTTACCAACAGCTGCCGCAGACGGACAAACCCTTCCCGCAGTCGTCCTTCAAGCTGCTCTGAAGCCTCTATATCCTCTTGAGTAGGCTCCTGACCTGATTCGTAGTACACATACTTGGAAACAATGCCTTTGCGGCAACCACAGTCAGCTTGGTTGTCTATGCTCTCTGGACTAAGTCGACTTACTCCGGTAGATTATGCTCGAATAGAACACCATTGCAGATATGCCTTTCCTAAGTTCGTGCCGCGCGACAAAGGGCCAGAGGATCCAATTTACAAGAATTGATGCAACGACGCCAACGACCATAACAGCACCTCGAATAGCCACGATGGAAACGCGTGACATTTCCTTCGGTGCCGCCTCCAGGGCCAATGATATTATCGTGAATGATAGGCAGCCAACCAGTCCCGACCTCTGTGCCGCAAAGAATGAGACAATTAGACTGGCACGTGCACGGGAATGGAGATTGACTTACTGGGTGAGAGCTCTGAGCGTATCGGTACAGCATTAGGGGCATGTAGAGCAGGCAGAACACAGCCATGATGTATGGATTCCCCCGGCCCGCGGCGTATGCGACTCCTGCCCAAATTGCCCCGAGGATGACGCAGAACGATCGCATGAAGAGGTCTTGGATGTTGCCGCCGTTCCTAGGGCGGATTAGTCGATGAACAAATCACAGACTCAGACAGTCGCTTACCTTGGCCCCATGATCAACCAGACCATAACCACAGCCCACCATGCTTCGTATGCGTTCCACCAATCGCCATGGTCCGGAAGCCAGGCTGGTATCGAAAGCAGAGCTGTGGCTGTCGCCGCCTTCAGCCCGAATCTAGTCTCAAAGCCTTGAAGCTTGTGCAGACCACTCCAAAGACCGTAACGTAATCTCCCCTTCTTCGAAATGTCCTCGTCCTCCAACTCCTCTGCTGTCATGGAGAAGTGACCCTGGCTGTGTGCTGGACCTTTCGAAGCGTATTTGTCGCGAGGAATCGGCTCGAATTTCCGTGATTTGATCTTTTGTATGAGTTCTTCGATCTCGTAAAAGCTTCTGAAGTAGGCACCTATGGTCAAATCAGTCGCCATCCTCTTTTCAACCCGATTTAGCAAGGGCACATACCTGCAGTCACACCAGCACGGTCATGGCGGATTTGTGCACTGTTCCTATACAAACATCTTGACAAAGGATAGGATGGCCAATGGAAGCCCGGGTACTTTGACGTTCTTTGTTGCATGTTATTAACTTTGACCAGAAGAGCATCGATTGCCGAAGCTGTCTGGTGTATTGGCCGGCAAAAGGCGAATAGCTTGACGAGTTCTGGCAGTCCACCGTAGGTAGCAGGAAGCCGATCGCTGGCGAGGACAGAGTCTTGACATCGAGAAAAGTCAACGATACTACTCCTTAGTGTAACGAGAGCCCCTGCGATGTCGTTTGAAACGTCTGGTGCCGGGCCAAGATACTGGCGTAGACCGCTCATATCCATGAGAGCGGCATCACAACTTTCCAGTGCCCGCTTCATGACTGCTAGTAATGTTTCTGTGGGATCCGCGAGGTAACTAGCAACAAACTTCATCAACTCGAGCTCCTCGGATCTTTCGGCTGGATTCGGCCCGAGATCCACGTTGATAACAAACTCGTCTAGTATGGGTCTGGCTCCGATAGTAGCCGACTGGCCCAGACTTTCGTAGAGACGTGTTTCGTTTTGAAGGCTGATCTGGTCGCGCATGACATTCTGAAGAAGGTTTCGAAGGTCATAGACATCCTTGGGTTGGAAATGTGTAATGGAAACATCGAGAATAAGATCTCGATAGGACTGAGATATGTTGGCAAAGCTCTGAGCTAGGCGCCGGCGCATCCGGCGATGATCGTTTCCAACAACGATAAGTCCATCCTAGAGGAAAGTCAGTCCTACTGAAGCAACCATGACTGAATACAACTCACCAGCATGACCTCGAAAGACTGATGAAGTGCGATTGCTAGAGGTCGGGCCCCTGCATCGGGACTGATGCAAATGCATACGAAGAGTGCTATGGCTTGTCCCAAAGTCCACGGGATGGCGAAGCCTAGGAGTTTTGTCCAAGACACACCACTGGCGGAGACGTCGGCCAGGCAGGTATAAGTAATAGCTATACCGGCACATATGATGCCCTGATATGTGCGGATATAGTATGACCGGACGAAGGCTATCACGAATATGTACAGGAACAAGAAGGTCGCCAATACACCTCCGTACCCGGCACGAGCTGTGGTGGTGGCGGTCGATAGCCACAAGCCTAAGGCTCCCCAGCCCAGACCTGTGGCAGCGCCTATAATAGTCTGGAGGGCTCCGTCAATCTGGGCACCGACCACGCGTCCGGGGTGCCCGAGAATAGTTGACACAGCGAGGATGTAGTAATAGTCGCCAAGCAAGTCCCTAACTCTAGGTATAAGGCATAAGATATAGGCGATGTAGAACGCGGCAAATGACTTTAGCAGCCTGATGCCTGCCCGAGTTGTTGTGACCCGGCGAAAAACACCTCTGATTTCACGCCATTGTTTGGGGAGGAATCCGCTAATGGAGAGAGGGTCTCGTTTGCGAAATGCCTGTGGCAGTGTTTTCTCTGCTTGCCTCAGTAGCTCTGCAGGGTCGAGATGTGTCGGTGCGTCGAAAGTGGCGTCGAAAAAGCTGTCACGCATTTCAACCACGCCGAACGTGTCATCATCATGTAAAGCGTCGGTACCAAGCAGATGATCTTTGGCGTGGGCTGTGTGCTTGCGAGGCACTTCTACATCTTCGTGTGTGACAAAGACTCTATCCAACGAGGTAGCCGACGGGTTGTGGTGACGTTGTAGAGCAGCTGGGGATTTTCGCTTTACTAGGTTTGAAAAACGCCTGCGACCAATCGAAGATTGCTCCATTCTAAGTTTCCGAACGCCTCACAATCGCAAGCCGGTACTGGGACGCCTTGCGGTCAAGGTCATGCAGTGGGCGTCGCGGCAGCTGTGGCTGGTCTTCGGAGCAGAGCAATCGCAGTCGCGATCTTCAGCTTGAGGCAAGGACCAGTTCATTCGTGAATAAGGCGCTGCTTTTCTGCTTGGAGCTTGTCTGGCTGCCAAGAGGGGGCCTGATAAGACAGACGTTTTGATGATCCTCGCCCTCCCACGTACGAAGTATGCGGAAAGGGTTGTGATGTGGTAAAGTTGTGCAGCGTCGAGATCTTAGTATGAGACTCAACAATCAAACAAATAGCACTACGCATGGCATGGGCCCACAAAGACCCAAACGAGATCGCGAGGACTTGGAGCAACAACCTATCAACAAGGGACATCTCACGTATCCAATGCCTATCAAAAAGAACCTTGGAGTGCGGTCAACCTGTGGTTGACCTCCCATGCTGAAAACGGAAGAATGTCTGCCGGTTGTGACGACATAGGCGCGTCTAAGTCGCTGCACGTACTCATGTCATGCATCCAGACGCGGCTGATCAGCTCTGATGGCATCCCGAGGTCGTCCGAGCTCTCCTGCCAGGCCATCTGTCTTGCTCGCGCGTCTTCGATCCAAGGCCTCAGGTACCTTTACTGGCCATAAGTGAGCCAGCTATCGAGCAGGAATGACACACCTTCTGGCCGCCTCACAGCTCCCATGCAAGCCGCAAGCGAAGAGATCCAAGTTAGACAGCCTCGCGTGCCGGGGTGTTGGGCTCCAAAGAAGAAGTCGGACACCCGAGCATGCAGCGGTCCAAGCCTTGAGATTGTGTCAAATTTACCCCGCTGGCCCAAGTGGGCAGCTCATGGTGGGGCTTTCTGCTGCCAGCGCCGGCGCATTTGATTGTGTTGCTTGCCTCGCTCAAAAACCTTGGGCCGCCAGCCCAGTCCTACACTGTCACGGCTTCCGGGTCTCCTCAACCCATCACTCCTATCCAACTTGCCACACCTAGGTTTGTCAAGAAACAGCACAGCAACCATGGCCCAAAGTGAGTTGCTATTTGAGATCTGCCAGATCTGCCAGATCACCTGCCAGAGCTTATGGCTAGACCCCGCCTCACCATTCACGCCTTGCACGCCCTGCGCGGCACAAATCACTGGACCGTCCGGAAGCTAACGATATTGTTTGGTGGCAGATTTCGAGCAAGTCGCGCGTGAGTGCTACCCGCGTTTACACGACTAAGCGTTGAGCCTTGACTGTTCTGTCTGACCGTCACTCGCGATGGCCCGACTGGCCCGACTGACATCTCCTGTGTTGGACAGAGCAATTCGTCGAGTTTTACTACAACCAGTTTGATAGCAACCGACCCCAGCTGGGCGCCCTCTACGTATGCGCCATCCATGATCTTCACGACACACAGCACAAGAGCTCTTGCTAATCCGGACGATAGCGCGAGAGCTCTATGCTCACCTTTGAGTCCTCGGCCAGCATGGGAGTCGCCTCCATTGTCGAGAAGCTCGTGGTAAGTAATATCGCCACAGCCGTCTTTGCCGCACTCAAATGCTGATTCGGTCGACTTCCAGGGCCTTCCCTTCGAGAAGGTGAAGCACCAGGTCACCACGCTCGATGCCCAGCCCAGCGTCGGTGGCGGTGTCCTAGTTCTCGTTACTGGCCAACTCCTGGTATGTCAATGCCCCAAAACACACTAGGCAACTTGCGCGCCTGTGACATACTAATCGCTCGCTTCTCCGTAATCAGGTCGACGAGGAGCAGCGCCCCATGAACTACACCCAGACCTTCCAGCTGATGCCCGAGGGAGGCTCCTACTACGTCTTCAACGATATCTTCAAGCTTGTCTACGGTTAGATGCGACGCGGCACGGATCTGACGCCAGGCAGCGATCGATCAAAGTTGCGTGGAAAGTGCAAGGTCGTGGGGAACCAATACTGGTTCTAGAGTCTGTCAGCAAAGACATTCATCCATTTTCGATACCTAGACAACGCAATTGATGCGATCAAGCAGACGACCTGGGTACTAGTGACCCGATGGCGCCCAGATGACTGCTGCAAGTGAAAGGAACCCAATATGCGAAGTCGTGAAGCCTCGGCCAGACAAAGAACTGTGTGGTGCCAGGCGCACGTGATGCCGCTTTTTGAAGACGGTTTTTAGAAGCAAGCAAGCAAGTTGTGCTTTGGGCCATGCCAAAGGCGAGCATCTCGACAGTCTCGTCCTAGACGACTGGAGGGATGCCCATCACGATCCCTGCTGCTGCACAGCCCGAGCCGCGTCAGGGCTCCCGTAATCCTGAAATGCTTGGCGGCGCCTGATCACGGACAGAACCAAAATGTTTGCAGAAGCGTTCACACTGACCCACAGCCTAGCCTGGGAAAGCGGCAGCCTGGCGTTGGTAGCCAACCGAATATTGCTACCTTGACATGATGATGCAGTGTGTTCTGTCTGTGTGAGGGTGTTATCCGGCTGCCTGAAAGTTGCCAGCTTTATAAAGATGGGTGAGTGATCTCGCCGTCGCAAGCGTGCAACATGGAACAACCATCGGTACAGGATAGCTGAGTAGCAGGTCGCTTGTTCATTACACGGCAACGAAATAATCAGCTCTGTTGCTTGCGCTGAGGTTTTGGCCACCAGACAGAAACAACCTTTGAAGTCAGGCCATCCTCGGGATTCACCACCTCCCATTTGCGTAAGTGGAAATGTCCGCAAACGTGCCCTCCCGAGCGTCCTGCTAGGTATCGTCTACATGCGTCACAGCAACGAGCACGGCCTCGCGGGCGGATATGAGGCAGTATCTGAGACCTGGCCCGGCATTCCCCAGCCCCTGGCAGGAACGCTAGGATGCGCCAAGGTGGCTGCAGGTGCAGGTGTTGCCAACGGCAAAGCCAGGGCGACTTTGAACTGGAGGAAGCCTCCCCACTTTTCCGATGCGTCCTCAACTGGCCAACTGTACAGAACTTTGACCTGACACGGCAAGCACAGCCCGGGCCGTCTCCACACTGCATCCCAGCGTCAACTCTCTCTGTCGTTGTGCTGAGCTCCCACTTCCGACGAAACCCCCATCGTCACTGCGCCGGCGCAACTTCTCCATATTCCGACAAAAGCTACCACAGGATACCCAAACCCCCAACAAGCATCCCCATTGTCGTTCCGTAACTCCACGATCGATCTCTTTGCATAGCCAGCCACTCGGTACACCTCTCGGCCTACCCATCAAGACCCGCGCATCGCCTCGCGTCCCCTAACGCTAAGCAATCAGTAGCTCTTGTTGCCAGCTCGAAGCTAGCCCAGCTCCTCCGGCGACATCTCGACCTTCAATCTTCACGTCTTCCCAGGCCGCCCAAGCCGCCCAGTCACACACCGCCACAATGGGTCTCAAGGATGAATTCGCAACGAGAAACTTCAGTAAGCTCTGATCGGACTCTAATATGGTCAGGTGTAGCACCTCGTTAACATCAACTCGTACCACAGGCATCTATGCTCAATGGTAAGCACTCTCGGCTTCGACGGCACACCTACCCACCGACGCAGATTGATTGAAATTCGGTCACTGCGACGACTTCCTATCTGCAACTGAGACCCCGGCATGGGTGCCTGGCTTGTAAGACTGCAATACGCAATCGTCGAACGGTCACACCTCAATGGCAGTGGCTCTGCGTCATCCAAACTACAACGATTTATGATCAATCTCGGCCCGATAGAACAGCTGACACAAACGCAGGTGCGGAATCATATGCATGATCTTGTGCTTTGCCCTCGGTATTGCCAACCTCATCACCTTGACCATTCTCCTCATTGCCTTTAGCATCCTCTGTCTGTAAGTAGACAGTCACCCAGCTGTGGAGAAGCAGGCGTGACAGAGTTGTTCTAACACATGCAGCATCTCGTCCTTCTTCATTCTGTTCCTCGAGGTCCCCTTGCTGCTTCGCATCTGCCCGACATCTTCCTCCTTCGATAGCGCCGTTCGCAAGATCTCGACCAACTACATGCGCGCCGGTGCATACGGCGTAATGGCCCTTGTGCAGTGGCTCAGCTTGATCGTTGCTAGCTCCAGCTTGATCGCTGCTGCCGTCTTACTCACAATCACCGCCATCCTCTACCTTCTGGCCGGGATCAAGGGCCAGGCCTTTGTCGGCAGCAAGACCCTTGGCGGTCAGGGCGTCGCTCAGATGATCGTATAAGGCGAGCGTCTTTCACAGGATCAGAGCGAGAATGCGCGCACATTACTTGAAGAAATTGCCCACGGTCAGTATGCTTGGAAGCACTTGGAAGCGACTTAGTGGAGTGTGTAGAGTGGCGTGGTGAGCGGAGGATGACACGAGAGTAGGAAATATTTGATGAACAGGACAGAAAAAGTCTCTCAAGTTACCTCAACGGTGGATCAGGCAGCCGGTTGAGCACACAGCAGAACTCGCCAATTTGCTTGAGTAACAGTGTCAAATTCCGGAATTTGGGATGGACGGGCGAGACGAAGAAACGAGTTCGATGTTTGTACAATGGTCATTATACCTTTTGTGTATTCGCCATGGTGGGAGAAGAAGTATGTTTGACTTATGTTACGCACACTGCTTTCTAGGCAGGAATGTTGATTTATACCCCACCGTCGCTTGTGCTCTCTGATGCTTGTATAGTTCGTTCTCTGTTGCGTCGAATGGTTGGACGATTTTAGAGCTCTTCACACCAAAACGTGGGCGTATGTGAATGTTTCTGTCATTCTTTGGAGTTGACCCCCGCCAACTATATTGCCTTCGTTATAGAGCAATGACGGGATATGTTTGGACGGACGCCGAGCCTTTGAAACTTTCCTCCCCTTTCCTTTTTTTCCACCGGCATGAAGTAGAGTCAGATAAAGAAGGCGAGTATTCATTCCCACGATTATCATTGTCGCTGCCACGGCACTTGTTTTTTTGGACTGCTCCCTGGACAACCAAGTCTCCAAGGGGTTTGGAGGGGGCGTTCGCGTCTGTTGTTCAAACCAGCCACGAGACTTTGTTCTTCTGCCTAGGGAGGATTTCAAATTACAGGAGAAGAAGGCGGAGATACCTGCGGCTAGAAATGACTCTGCTCTTCGGATGTCATACGCAACCCCGCGTCCTCCGACGCTCCCCCGTTGAAATGTCTACGACACTGACAACAGATGATGTAGACGGGCTCTTGTCGATGAATCCATGTAGATTCGATGAAAAAAACACGTTATAGCAAGTAGTGCTTAATAGGCAGGAGAAAGTTATTTGTGTAGAGAATTCCAAATGCCTTCGATTATTTCCATTCATCTTCCTTGACCAGCTTTCACACCAGCACACATGCGATTAACTAGCACACATACAAGACACTTACCTGACATATTCGGAAAGGGCACACTTTCCTAATGCCCACATGGCATCGATTATTTAGGAAGATTATAGACTTGCCCGTCCTTAGGCAGCTGTTTCAATCATGCCAGGCGTGTGAGGGGCGCGTAGAAGACCTGGCGGACCAAGAACAGAACAAAAAGGGAGGGGGGCATGAAAGACAGCACAGCGCTCCTGACCTCCGGCTTTGAACGACTATGATGGGAAACTCCGGACTAGAAAAAAATCTACAACTTGTCTACGAGCGGCCCCCAAAGTTTGCCGTGTAGGCCCATTCTCCTGCTCTGGTTTCTCCGTGGGGGCACCACATGCGCCGCGGGATGGATGTAGGGGGTTCCCGAAGCAGGTGGGCAGCATGCGCAGGATGAGCAAATCCGGGGAAGTTCCTCCACACGCACACACTTATGCGGGCAAGACCGCCACGAGTTGAGGAGAATCGGAATCAAGGAAGGATAGCAGGTGTCGTCCCCAAGTCTAGTCTGGTGATCCACACACACTCACACACCCAGACAGATAGGCGAAGCGGTGCCCAATAAATCCGGACAATTACATCAGTTTGTCCACCAAATATTTGGGGAAGCTATCCGGGTTTTTTTGACCACCAGCTCAGCAGGTTCCTCTTGCACTCGATTGTGTATTCGGTGTGGTAAGAATCAAATCCGAGCTAATGTGCACATTTCTCCACCGCCAAGTAATCTAGTCGAGGACAGACACAAGTATAGGCACTGTAAGGATGAAGGACGGGATGATCAGATGCATCTCGGCCGTGTGTGGGTTTGCAAGCTAGAGCGAAGACGAAGCTGCGGACACTGCTCGAACCATGGCGCTTCATTCTCTTGTCATGTCACGTGGTGGATCCTGTCCGTGGATTAAAATGGCCATGGAAGAAAGGTAATCGTCGATGAGCTGAACGGCCTAATCTCGCGATCGATCGTTGAGTGTGACCACATAGCCCTCGAAAACTTCTGGGATCAATATTGAAGACGATTGTCTGTTGATGTATCAAGGGACTGTAGGTTCACCACCTACATGCCTACAGGTCAAAGGTTGATGGTGGTGATGTTTTATAACGTGAAGTAATCACCGTGCGAAGGACCTAGCCGCTGTTGTTATTCTAATGTTGGGTGGCTGTTGCCTTTACATAAATGCCGGCGCTGGAGAGCGAGTCCCGGATGCAAGGCCGTACTGTTCAGCTATCCATGGCGTTCAACCTGTCTTGTTCGTAACTACGGATATGAGGATGCTTAAACAAGGATATACCTATTACGTCAGATGTTAGGCAATGCCGATGAGTCTGGACCACCAGCATGTCGATGAGCTGTGGTCATGGAGGATCTTGGACAGTAAGAGAGCCTGCAGGATCGCTGTAAGAGGCTCGGAATCCTGAAAACAGGACTCCTGGCGGTGCTGTATGTTGTCATCGCGTGGGCCTTGTAGAGCACTGGCATCCGTCATGCATGGATGAGGTGTGCTCACCAGAGCGGGGCAGCCGCCTCGTCCGGTGCAAACCATCCGGCCAAAGAGCGACTTGTTGAACGACTCAGCGGACTGCACTTCAAGACACTAGGTTTGGACATTGGCATTGGTAGCGAGCGACCAATGTACTTTTTTGTCAGAGAATCTCATCACCTTGGGCTCGCACATGGAACAAACAGCTCGTCTACAGCATGCTGAGTAACGGCATGTGCTTGGTGACGACTGTTGAGTCTGCTCGTTGCCACATCCACACGCTGTTATAAGGGTGGGGGGGCAAGAGTGGGTTTGCTTTGGCACCGCAGTTCTTGGCTGGCTTCCGTGAGCTTTCAAGGAAGTTGTTTCGGAATAGCTGGGCGATGTGCTGGCTCTGATTCGCAGTTGTTTTTAGAACGTAGAGGCTCGAATACATGTGTTGTATTGGCCAGACCTTGATGGGTCCTTGACCTCGTGATGTTCGAAAACCACGGTGAGACAGAACCGAGAAACACTGATCCAACCGGGTAGATCAGTTTGACGTGAGCATGGCACAACAATTTGCAATGAATCGTTACATAGTGCGGGAGTTCCGGGTTCCACTGTACAAAACGGAACAAAGAAAACTGGTTTAGTGGTTGAGATTGGAGATGTAAAAGCTGTGGGTGGGGTCTTGCGAAGCAGGATCTGCAATAACGTGCTCGACAAGATCCCTGCCAGAACACGCAGGCAATTGCGGTGGAAGGTGCTGGGAACAATTGCAGGAAGGATTACGAGCATGAAGCTGATGAGCCTGGCTGTCTGGAGCAAGTCGTGGAACTGGTGAAAACCGGCTCGTCAGGTGATGGCCAAAGTTTGGCCGCCAGCCTGTTTCCATTGGTACACTATCGTGGTCTCGGGGTATGGCTTGCCCGCAGCGGGGTCGGCTGATGGGTTGAAGTTTTACGCCATGCCCTCTCCAGGAGTGAGTGCATCCAGCATGACGAGATGAGCCGCAGGTGGTGCCCCCGGACTTGGCCACATACACGGGCAATTCGGCAGCTCGCCACGTTTTTCAATTGGTGTCTGCTGACCAGACTGCAGCTACATGGCAGCATTGGAGCGTGGCTGCCCAGGAATGGAAGTTGCCAAGTCAAGATCGATCAACGGCCGATGCTTTCGTTCTTAGTCTGCACCTACCGCTACTGTTACTACTGTACATCATAATTCTATTCCGAGGCCTCTGGCTCATAATTGAAACGCTGGCATGGACCTTCTCAAAGCAGCCAAGGCTCATGAACACGATTCGCGATAAGCTCACCTGGTCCCTGGTGGTGGGTTTCTCGTCAAAGTTAGCATCACACCGCCTCGCGAAACCAGTCATGGACATGCAGAAACGCACCTGGAACAAAGCGCCTCGTCGTGGGGAGCTGACATGGGGCGCCGTACCTTGCAGTCTGCACCACCACGACGGACAGAATGATAGGCCTGGCGGTGGCACAACTCTATCATCCTGTCGTGAGGCTTGCTGAGTGTGCCTGAGAGCGAAGTCTCCATATTCCTGCCTAGTGTACACGTTAAACACATGGGCCAACTTCAGGAGGCTCAGGGCACTGGGACCAGTTGTGCTTGAGTACTCCAGTACACGGGCGTGCAGCAGTAGCTACCGCCGATGGGGAGCTCGGCGAGGAATGATAGAAGTAGATGGCAACCATACGAGGCTGTTCGCTCTGGGCCGAGGCCATGGTTGAAGACAGCCACGGGGCTTTGGCTGTCTGCTGGATAGAGCGTGGTGACATCGCCGGGTCTGGGGAGACAGCAGGCCCTGGCTAACCTGGGTGCCCCAGATTCGGGCGGTTCGTGTGCCTGACGTGCCGGGTGAGGCGTGGCGGTACCCGGCAGGACCAGATCCTAGACTGTGCTGGCACTGTGCTGCTATGTTGATTCAAGGTTCTCGAAGCATTTAAAGAAGTCATGAGGCCGTCCCGCCCCCGCCCATGGAATGACGACGATGCTTGCGTGCCCATCTCCCTGTCCAGAAGTCCTCTTCTCTTTTCTGCCCAGTCTTACAACCTGCCGCACATCCCCAACCTTGCCTGCTCGTCACTCAGCCGCAACCGAGAAAGCCCTCGTCTCAGCTCCCTGCGTTCAACTGCATCCCACCGAGACGACAAGGGCGACTGCTTTGGCCTGCAGATCGTACAGAGTCCACAATCAGCATTGAATACCCCATGGTACATGTACTCAGAGGACTCGATCCAACACTCTGGTAAGTGGTTTGATGAACATTACAGGCCCCGTCATTGGTGGTAGCACATGCCCCTCGGCTTCATTCCTTTTCTTCCCCGTCGCTACCCGCCCCCGTGCTGCCCCTCTCCTTGCCAGTTGGGGGGTGATCTTATCGCTGCAAGTCCCCAACGCTCGCTCGACGCCCACGAATCCCATCACGGTGTCAGCGTCACTGCCCCTACACCGCTGTTAGCTCAGGCTTTTCGTTAGAAACGGGCCTGGCCCTGGCCTCTTATCAGTGTTTGCATTCAGCCGGCTGGCCCGCTGCATAGGACGTACCGCATCATGGTGAAGCTAGCCCATGCAACGAGTCACTGACTAACACGCAGCACCGCCGTCGCACAGATAAAACCTTGAGGACCGCAACACGTCTTGCGACGGCCAGCTCGACTGACAACGACGACGACGACGACTATCTACCTTACCGCAAGGTACGCCGAGTAGCTTTGTCCTCTGAAGCGCCACCAAGTAAGTTTATCAATACCCGGCCCCGTCCCAATTGCTGCGGGATAAAGTCGTCTCTCAGAGGCCACCCGCCAGGAAGGCACGCCTGTGCTGAGCTTGCAAGTGAGGGATTTCATCGCTCCAGTGCCAGTGCCACTGGCATTGCCCTTGTCGGAATTGAGCCGTACACAACAGCGCTAGGTCGTCAGTCAATTATTCGTGCTAACCTTCGATCGCTCCTGCTCGCTCTAGGTTCAGAAACCACAAATACATCTTTGTCACCAAAGCTCAATTCTTTATTTTGTTTTCCAAGTCTCAGTCATGTCAACAGCCACAATGCAGTCTACACCTGCAATCCCGCCGCGTCCCTCTCGGAGTCAGGACAACGCCAGCACTACAGCTACCGCCGGCAGCACGCCCAGCATTCCTCCTCGACCCAACCGCTTCCGCTCTGCCTCACCCAACCCCGACCGCTTCGCCCCCTCGCCTCTGAACGAGGGATTCAACCCTCCCAAGTCAAATCGTCTCAGCGCTAGCTTCACTCCAAGCTCTCTTGGTGCTACATCACAATCAGCTACCGATCTCGACCGCCTCGGACCAGGCGAGGAGGGCGCCGAGTATGCTGCCTATGGCAGCAATGACGACAGTGCCCCGCAGCTCACCCGCCAAATCTCTTCTTCTCCCGAGCAGACCCGCACAATCGGCGAGGATATTAAGCTCCATGCCCCCAAGCCGACAATGCCGGCCGAAAGTGCCAAGCAGCGGGTGGCTCAAGTGACAAGGACCGACTCGGATCGAGCCGCCGCCTTCGGCATAGGACGCCCAAGTAGTACTGACCAGTCGAACCCACCTCGAACCTTGCGCAAGAAGGCCAGCACCGCTAGCCAGTTGTCTCAGGGCAGTCATTTCGACGACGATGGTGGCATTCCGGAAATCGGAATCCAGGTTCCCATGTACCCGCATGCCGGCGATGTCCAAGCTCCTTCTCCAGCTCCTGGAGCCATGGGTAACACTTCTGGAACTCCCGGTCAACGAAACCACCACCGGAATCGCAGCTCGCGTGGGTTTACCGAGCTTCCGCCTGGAAGCTACGGCCTGCATGGCCACGGTGTCGCGCCGTCCGACAAACTAGAGAAGGCATACTATGAGAAACACCCGGAGCTTCACAAGAAGGAGCACTACAAGTACCTTCATGACCGCCCTACAGACTTCTCCATGAGCAGTGAAGACTTGAACAAGATTGTCCGCGGCGAGGAAATTGGTATGTTGTCGTCCTACCATGTCGGGCCATTTCGTCATGTCTAACAGAAATGTCGTCTAGGCATTGTTCAGAACTACGCGGGCACCCCGAGCGAGCAAGTTGGATACCAAGCTGCCGAGGAATACACCTCGCGCCTCTCCCGACCTCCTTCGACTGCCCCCAGGGATAGCGCGACACCTATTCGCTCGACCTTTGGTGGCGCTGCGTCAAATGCAGATGATGACGAGGTCATCCACGTTGACGATCGCGGACACCACCGCGGAATTCTCAAGTATGGCGATAATGAACCCTCTGCTGCCGCCGATAATGAGGAGGGGTTTGAAGCACCTATTCTCGCCTCAGATGAGGTCGCCAAACGCTCATCGCAGTATGAGCTCTATCCTGCTGTTGAACCCCCGATAGAGCGCCGTGGAAGTGCCTTTGAGATGGACAGACCGAGGAGCATCACTGGAAGCCGGCCTAGCAGCATTTACAGTCCGACGCCACAGGACGCACATGCGACTCCACTGGATGATGTTGAGGAATATGAGCCCCTATTCCCCGAGGACGAGCAAGGCAACAAGATCCCACTTTCCGCGGCGCAATTACAAAAGATCCGCCAGCGTTTCCCCAGCCGGGATATCTGGGAAGACGCCCCGGACAGTGTACACGGCACCGCCGAGGTCTCGACACCAGATGTGCTTGATTCGGCTGATAAGAAGCTCGACAGCAAGCTCATGGGCTCTTCTCGCGAGGGTGAGACCCCCGCTCAAGCATTTGCGCGTAAACAAGAAGAGCTTGCGGAGCAAGAGTCGAAGACCCCTGACAGCTTCTTGTGGCGGACGCAACGCAGCTCGTGGTCAGAGAAAAATGCTCCCAAGGAGACCGACCGACCTGGTCTGTGGACTGATCGCCAGGCGAAGCCTCAACGTTTCCCTAGTCGTGATGTCTGGGAAGACAGTCCCGATTCACTCCAGTTCACCACGACAGTGTCTGGACCTCAATCTGAGCGCGAAGCCGATCCTGAGCCCACAGCACAAGAACCGGCGGCTGTAGACAAGCCGGCTATCCCACCCCGCCCCAAGAAGATTGGCTCTGGTGATTCTGCTAAGCCTGTGATTCCGGAACGGCCCAAGCCTCAGCTTCCCGCTCGGCCAGCAGCTAGACAAGAATCTGACTCCTCCGAGCCGTCAGAGCCATCATCCAAGGCAAAGCCTGCGATACCCACCCGTCCAGTCGGTGGTAAAATCGCTGCTCTACAGGCTGGGTTTATGTCAGACCTAAACAAGCGTCTCCAGCTCGGCCCCCAGGCACCAAAGAAGGAAGAGGCAGTGGCGGCCGCAGACATGTCTGAAGAAAAGGAGCAGGTACCATTGGTCGACGCTAGGAAAGGTCGCGCAAGGGGGCCACAGCGCCGAGCACCTTCGTCAAAATCCTCGAGCACTGGGCATGGCGACAAGTCCACCCCGCCGTCTGCATCCCACGGCAAGCCTGTCCTGACGTTCTCCATCACTCACACTCTCTGGAGTATCGATGAGGAGGGCACCATGGTGATCAACCCGGCTGAAGCGGAGCAAGAGGAGCCCAGCACAGTTGTAGAAATTGGAGAGCCGGACAACACGCAAGAGCCGGAGCCCAAGTCCTTCGAGGTACCTGCCACGAAAGGCAGCAACGCTGGCGTGGAGGGAGACAGTTCTGCAGCGGCACAGACGACGACGCCGCTAGCGGTGGCTGATGAGGAGACGGCACCCGCTACTGAGCCCGAGACGAAAACACTTGTCACGAATACGGCGGGTGAGTCGATTCTGCAAGAATCGGTCATTCAAGGCGCTGCCGGTGACGAAGTCAAGAGTGTCGCGGGTGTCAAGACGGATGTCATCAGCGCCTGATCGAGCCTCTCAGCCGAGCCTTCGTATCATTCAACACATTAGTACAGTAGTCTCATGCTTCTAGGCTTTATGCTTTGGTTGAAAAAAAAAAAAAGAACTTGCACTCATTCTACACAGATATTATTCCATTCACAAGTGAAGACCCGGGAGAAATTGTGGAATTGTTGCCAACGCGAGACCTGAAGGTTAAACGCATAGTGTCTGCAACCACTCGCAACGTGAGCATGATTCGGGCCGCCGAAGTCCTGCTTAGTTCCTGGATTTATTTTATTGTTGTGCAAGATATTGTCCATCATGTCTCTCGTGGTGGCTCATCAATTATAGGCCTCGCTTAACAATACAAGAGGCAACCTTGCTGTCTTTCCCCTCAACTTGGAGCTTTTTGTGAATTACTCTCCGCCTTGTGTCCGTCTTCCCAGGAAAGAATGCATTGTGTGTGAACGTGACTTGAACAGCAGTTTCGAATGCTCTACCAAGTTCCATTTACCCCTTCCCTTGGCTGGCTCAGATCATAATCAAGACTGGTTCAGCTAACTATTTCTTGCCAGCTTTCTTCTTCTTTTTCTTGTTGGTCTTTTGTCCAGACGCACCTTCTTCATGAATGCCCGCTGACCCATTCGTCGACGTGGATGACTTGGCATTGTTGCTGGTGGCGACTGAGCTATCCGCCTCGTCGCTGGAACTCGAGAGCTCAAGGACCACCTTGCGGATACCATCGGACTCGATTACGTTCTCAGTGATGCTACCGCTACGGGCTAGCCGCTTTGTGGTCCGCCGCTCTACGCCGCCGAATGGAGCCGAGGTCGAGCTACTCGTGGGGGATTCTTGCTGCCGGCGAAACGTGTCGTTTGAGGTCTCATCGGGCTTGACGTTGAGCTTGACTGCGTCCGCGTAGCTTTCACCAGCTGAAGGGGTGCCGTAACTTGGCTGCAGCTCGTTGGCTCCATCGACATTTGAGGCTGCTGGGCGCAAGAGGCTTGTCCGCTCGTCGGCATCATGGCAGTTCTCCGGGGCGTGATCAGCATGAGCCACTGCGTCCGAGTGGGGGTTGTGAGTAACACCTGGTTTGATCTTGACAGCCGCTACTCGTGTGCTCTTGGGGTTAGCAGCGGGGTTCGATGGGCCGAGATGCTTGAAGTGAACCATCATCTCTTCGTAGTTGGCCTTGAACGGAACAGCAGCACGGACGAGTTGCCCCTCATGCCCCGCAGAGCTTCGACGCATCAACACAGTAGTTCTAGGACTGGATGACAGAAGAAGTTGGCTTGGGCGCTCTCCTAGGCTGGGTCTCTTGCCCAGGGTCCTATCGACCACATCGTTTTCCGTTTCGACAAAGTCATCATCACCAGCAGGGTTCTCCTTGATTGGGTTCTCCTTGCGGGCAACGCGAGCCTTGGGAGCAGGATGGGCGCGGCGGATGGCCTTGTGCACGTCAACGTATACGTCAGATTCGTCAATGATCTCTTCACCAATGAGCTCTTCGATCACATCCTCGAGGGTCACGACTCCCAAAGCGCCGTGGTCCTCGCCAGGGAGCTCAGATATCAGGACCATGTGCGACTTGCCCTCCTGGAAGAAGTTGATGATGTCTAGGCAGCTTGTCTCCGGGCGGGTCTCCGGCAGGGTAGCAAGGGCAAAGTCCTTGACCTTTTTGCAATCTTCGGGATCATACGTAATCAAGATCTTGACTAGCAGCATACCGACGAAGTTGTTCGGGTTGCCTGCCTGGTGGATGGGGATCCTGGAGTAGCCAGCATCGAGAATCTCGTCGATCGTCTTTTCGTCGAGGATAGTATCCTCTGACATGATGTACACATCGTCCATGGGCGTCATGACGTCTTCCACGGCCTTGCGCTTGAGGTCGAGGACAGCGCTGATGATTGTAACTTCGTCTTGGTTAAGTCGCTCGTCAATCTCACCAAGGGACTTGTGTAAGGTGACGAGGGTCTTTAGACCGCTCTTCTTGTATACAGTTCCGTGGTCTTCGCCGAGAAGCCAGTCAAGAAGCTTTGCAATGGGCCACGCGATGGGCGACATGAAATACATGAGAGCAAGGACGGGTTTAGATGCATAACCTCCGATCGGTAAGCCATAGCGCACACAGACGGATTGCGGCAGGACCTCGCCGAAGATGACTAGAAGGAGAAGACGGTGTCAGTGTGAAGAAGAAAAAAAAACCCTGACAAAGCTGTCGAGCTTGTGTGCAGCGATTGACGGATTGTATGGTTTGGAATAGGTGCATACCAATGAGCACGGTGCTGCCAACGACGGCAGCGACGCCTCCGCCAAAACACCTGTCGAGCACGACTGGTAGGGTCTCGTTGACAATGACGTTGGACAGGAGCAACGTCACCAGAACCCAATGCTTTCCTCTCTTGAGCAGATCGAGGACGCGCTTTGCGTTCTTACGCTGGGGCTCTTCGGGATCGGTGGAGAGGACCTGGAGGTAGATTTCGTCCTGGCCCATGAGGGCAATGGTCAGACCAGCAAAGGCGCCTCCAGCAAGGACCAAGACCATGGAGATGATGAAGAGAATCCATAGGGGGCCACCCTCGACCTCGGGGACATTGTCGTGGTGATCGCGAGGGGTGACGATGGAGGTTGGGGCGGCGGCGGCGAAGCCGAAGAACATGGCCTTTGCCAGTCCGAGGACTGCGGTTCTTATGCGGAAGACATTGGCAGTGCTGGTGGACACGGCCATCCTCTGCAAGGTGGCGCGGCGACGCACGAGGGCGAGTTGCTGGAGGAGTCCGGCGGGGCGGCGAGGTTGCAGCTTGCTCGGAGGTGCAGACACTTTGAACGAGCCGCCTTGTCTGTGTGTGAAGGTCGGAGAGGAAGACTGCCAGCTTGCGCGGCGGCGACAAGACACGGCGCGAGTCGTGGCTGGGGAAGATTGGCAAAGCGGAGCAAGACCCTTGGCGACCGTCCGTGCTGCTCCGAGTTTGTCAGTGCCGCTTGCAGTGCAGGGCAGGCAGGGAGTTGGTTGGGTTGAGCAGACTCGATGTGCGTGGGTGAGGCGACAAAAAGAAGGCGATGCCTTTTGACCCGACCAGACTGCACAAGTTGACGCAATTGAGCAGGAGCTGCCCCGACGGAGCCTAGGGCGTTGCAAGTGGCGGGACGCAGCCGTGCCACAGCAGAGCACCCGCCGGCTCCAGCAGCGATGACGACAGATTTCTTGGATAATTAGGCGCCCGCGCGTCTCCAGCTCTAGAGCCGGCACTCGACAACACTTGGTGCTGTGTACTCCGTTTATTGCACTCTGGGAGTGACGCGCCGGATGCCTTTCAGCTTGTCGCCACCGCTCCTAGAGATCATTGTGTCTCGTAACCCAGCATAGCAGCAGTGACTTGGCCACTTCATCACCAGCATCACTAGCAGAACGCAAGGTACGGAGTAATCATGTAATCATGCAGACCCTCCATCACGCGCGTGGGGCCTCTGCAGGTTCGCGGCCGTGCGTTGCGCGGGCGGCGTCGTCGTCGATTCGTCAATTGGCCCATTGGTCGCCTAGACTCGGAGGCTGAGATGGACGACTTGTCGCTGGTGGGGACTTGAACACGTCAATTGGGTCAATTGGGGGGGAGCCGTGGGCAGTGGCAGGCTGCGCACGGTTGCCCTGTCAACTTCGACCCCCGATTGGGTGTCAACAGCCGGCTTCTACAACTGCTCACCGCATCGCCTTGCTTGCAACATTCAATTGTTGCAAGTTGCCGCTTGCTATCTACCTTACTTTCAGGGCCAACTTCACACGTCCCCAAACACACAGCATCTGCAGCATATGCAGCATCCTGCCCAGGCAGACAGTCCACTCATTACATCTCCAGGCCTTCGCTCATCCTTCTCCCGGCCTTTCTCCCGCCGCATACCCCTCGGCCTCACTCTGGCATTCCTGGTCCAGAGTGCTATCTGAGACAGCCATTTCTGGTCCCTATATCGGTGTCGCGTCGTCTGCATCTGGGAGCAGCCCAGAGAGGAGTTCGCCAAAGTAGCAACGGCAATCCCCAAAAGGCCGGAGCCGAGATATTCGGCCCGCCATGCCCGCAGCAAGCGAGGCGCCCACGGTGGCCCTATCGTTTGCCAACAACTTCTGGGGCAAAGATGACGCAGGCGTCGCCCCAATGCTGGAGCGCATGGCCGCGGCCAAGCAAACCAACGACGAGCTCAGATCATTCTACGGCGCCCGCGCTGCTATCGAAGAGGACTATGCTCGAAGGCTCCTGGCCCTTTGCCGCAAGTCCCTCGGCTCGCAGGAGCTAGGCTCGCTAAAGCACTCCCTCGACACGGTCCGAGGCGAGGTCGAGTGCATGGGCAAGCAGCATGCCCTCATTGCTGCGCAGATGAAGACTGAACTGGAGGAACCATTGGGCGCCTTCGCCGCCGGAATGAAAGAGCGCCGTAAGATTGTGCAAAATACCGTCGAGAAGCTGCTCAAAATCAAGGTTCAGCAGACCGCTGTGGTCAACAAGGTGAGTTGCATTGATGGCAGCCTTGCCACGGGCTTGATAAAGATGACCCAACGTAGCTGACACCCAGCTGCGCAGACTCGTGATAGGTATGAGCAAGACTGTCTGAAAATCAAAGGCTACCTCGCGCAGGGACACATGGTCATGGGCCAAGAGGAGCGCAAGAACAAGGCCAAGCTCGAAAAGACTCAGATCAGTGTTGCGACGACCAACACCGAATACGAAAACGCGGTCAAGGCTCTCGAGGATACCACGGGACGTTGGAACCGAGAGTGGAAGGCTGCTGCCGATAAATTCCAAGACCTCGAGGAGGAGCGCCTCGACTTCACCAAGAGCAGTCTCTGGACATTTGCAAATGTGTCCTCGACGGTCTGCGTCAGCGACGATGCGTCTTGCGAAAAGATTAGAATTTCACTCGAGAACATGGATGTCGAGAAGGACATCATTAACTTCATAACGGAAAAGGGAACCAGTCAGGAGATCCCTGATCCGCCAAAATACATCAATTTCTGCCGCGGCGATGTTGACGACCACGTATCTGAAGCATCGGATGACGATGCCTACTCGGTCGCCCAGTTCCCTAGGAGCATCAACCCGGCGTTTCGGTCGTCTTCGCCACAGCCGTCTACGTTCGAGTCCCACCATGACCCCAACTCGGCCTTGGCCCGTGAAATGGGACTACCGGAGGCCACTCCTACAACAAGCTCTGAGGCCACAGCTACGCCTCAAAGGGTCGAGAGCGCTCAGGTCATGCCGCTTCGCGATACTCGACAGGGAGGGCATAGTGTACAGCCATACGGTGCCGGATCCGAACCTCGACAAATCACATATGATGAGCAGCCTGTACGACGTGCCGCTCAGCCAATCCAATACATCGAGGGACCATCACCCAGCTACAACTCACGCACCGACGTCCGTTCTCAGAAGTCATACAACGATGTCCGGGCTCAGCAGTCCTATAATGATATTCGACCTCAGCACTCCTACGACGATGCCCGATCCCAATCTTACAACGATACTCGGCCTCATCAATCCTACAATGATGCCCGACCCCAGCAAACCTACAGTGATGGTCGACTCCAGCAATCCTTCGATGATGTTCGGCCCCAGCAAACCTACACTGACGGTCGGCTCCAGCAGTCCCTCGACGATGTTCGACCTCAGCACTCCTACGACGATGCCCGACCCCAATCTTACAATGACGTTCGGCCTCAGCAATCTTACAATGACGCTCGCCCCCAGCAACCCTACAATGATGTTCAGCCTGAGCAACCCTACAACGATGCCAGGCCGCAACATAATTACAGCGATGCCCGGCCGCAGCGATCCTACACCGACTCCCAATTCGCAGCGGTGCCGCATGATCCGTACCCAACGGACGGCATGACCATGCTTTGCCGGACCGACGGACTAAACTCAGCTACAAGCTCCAACCTGTCTGCCCGACCTTTAAGTCGCGACGACGATAACAGCGACTACTCTGATCCTACCTCCATGTCTAGCATCGAGCCAATCAGCACCATAGCGTCTCCCGTGAAGCAGCCAGAGCCGTCCCCAGCGCCTGAACCTGAGAAAAGAATGCTTAAGAAGAAGAGTGGATTCTTCCAAAACCACAGTCCATTCCGCAAAAAGAGCATCAAGGACTTGCAGGCAGTCAGTAATCCAAACAGGAACACATGGGGCCCTACGACAATGAGTGGCACTACTGAGCCTCTGGCTGTGAAGACCCCAGTTGAACCTACTACCATGAGAGGCCCGGCTGAGCCTCCGGCAGCTGAGCCCACGGTACTCAGAAATTCAGCTGAGTCTGCAGCTCTCAGAAACCCAGCCCAGTCTACAGCATTCAAGGCCCCAGCTCAGCCTGCAACTATCAAGGCTCCAGCTCAGCCTACAACTATCAAAGCCCCAGCCCAGTCTACAGCTACCAGAACTCCAATTCAGCCTGCGACTTTCAGGAGCCCTGTTCAGCCTGCGACTTTCCGGAGTCCGGTTGAGCCTGCGGCATTTAAGAGCCCGGCTGAGCCTGCGGCTTTCAAGAGCCCAGTCGAGCCTCCGGCGTTCAGGAGCCCAGTCGAGTACACGGCCTCGAGATACTCGAGAAGCCCCGTCATTAGGAACGCAATCGAGCCTGCGGCCTTGAAGAGTTCGAAAAGCCCGGTCGAGTCCACAGCTACCAAGAACTCGATTGAGCTGCGCCGTCCCCAGATCACTGCCCAGCGTGAAACGCGGGTCGAGCGGACTGCGAGCCCCGATCCCATTGATGCTAATGCCAGCCTTGCTCTCAACATTGGACAAAATGTGTTCCCAGTTGCCAACTCAGACAGGCGTAACAAGCCTGCCGAAACGGAGCCTGCCGCCACTGAAGACCAGGACCCAATCGCCCTTGCACTGGCCGAGCTTAAAAGCGTCACATCAGGCAAGCAGTCGGCAGGCCGCATCTCTGCGGATCATTACCATGGCATTGCGACCCCAGCGCCGGACGCAGACAGGACACGGCCCTTCTCTCGTTCTGTGCCAACTCCCAAAAATGATCCTGCCCTAGTCGCGCCTAAGGTCACGTCGCCGCCTTCTTATGACCCTCCCGTGCAGAGACTTGGTGTTCCGCCACCAGCTGTGACTTCCAAAGCCATGAAGGAGGCTTCCCGCAAGTACACTGAGCAGAAACAGACCATGTTCAGTCGTCCTCAATCGACTGTATACACGGCGTCGCCTACCAGAAGTCCCACGAAGCATGCGGACGTTCCCCGTGCAGTCTCGCCGGTGCCGCCCCGGAGTGTATCTCCGCGACCCAGCATCTATTCAGACACACGCCAAGCGGCTCGGTCGGCGTCTCCCAATCCTTACGCAAGTGGACAGCAACGTCCACCGTCGCAAATGTCGCAGAGACCCCAAGCACAACCCCGTGCTTCAGACCAAGGTTACTACAGACAGAACTCGACCCCCGATATCAGATCCGCATCGCCTGCAGCATCTCACCGTGGTAGTTGGAGTAGTCGGCCAGCCAGCCGTGCTAGTCGCATGGGTGGTTCTGACATGGCTATTCAATTGGCTCCATTGGGGCCAGATGCCTATGGATCAACCGCTGGCAGTGACTACGGTGGCTCAGTGCGCGGCCGAGGTAATGGACGGCCGGGAACAAGCTCGAGCAACCGGGGATCGATGGGTCCCTACGATAGTCGTGACCCAGCCCAAGAAGGATCAAGACAGAGGAGCAAGAGTGTTGCAGACCCGAGTCGGCAATACACTCCAGAAGGTCGTCCTATTCTTCATTATGGTAAGTCTTCATGTTCGTGTGCACATCAAAAGCCCTTTTTACTAACAAAGACATAGCACGTGCATTGTACCTATACAAGCCGGCAATTCCCGAAGAGCTTGGATTCGCCAAGGGCGATACCTTAGCCGTCTTGCGACACCAGGATGACGGCTGGTGGGAGGCTGAAATTCACTCTGGAGCCGGGCAGGGCCGTAACGGCCTCGTCCCCAGCAACTATCTACAGCAATGCTAGATAGGAATGCTATTAGTGGGAGCCATTGCCGCTGGCGGTGGGTTGGTAGGAAACTTGGTTCTGATTGACGACGATCTGATTTGACGACGAAACAAGCAAGCGAGCGCGTTTGATTTACATTGGGCGACGTTATTTGCGAACTTAGACACCCTACTGCAGGATATAAGACATGTATTGTACGTATTCGATCGCGGTCTGTCGGACTCTTCTAATGTTCGCATGAGTCGGCAGCCTCTAGACTTCAGCTACTGGCTGCGAAGTCGACTTTCAAGCTTGTAGTATCATATAAACGAATTCTATACATATCACATTCAACTACTTTGTCCTCGTGTTCATCCGAGAGTGTCTTTATAGCATCTGTAGTCGGGCCCTTGTTACGTACGGAACGATGACGTCGTCGTTGATGTTGTACTAACGCCTACGCTTAATACGAAATGTGGGGAGCTCATTCTCCGACATTGTCTTGTTAGGAGGGGCGGCTCGCAAGCCCAGCCTCAGCGTTCACTTGAGCAGCTTTCGAACTACAGCCGTCTTTTCCCAGCCGAAGCACAACCGGTAATACAGTTCCACAGCATCCTCTGCTTGTCCCAGGCTGCAATTTAGAGTTCGAGCGGCCCAAGACGAGTACACGGTTGTCTGTTGGCGCGGCGCAGCAGCGAATATCTCTGGCATGTGCACAGGGCGAGTGAAACACTGAACGTGGTCCATTCTGGTCGCCGACTTGGTTGAATCTTCCAAAGCCCCTCCCTAACGTCCTGAGCGAAGTGTGGGACGAGGCATTCTGGCGCCAATCTGCCTTCGTTCTCATGCTCTAATTTGCGACAGTGCCATCATTTTCCGCTCGCGACTTCTTTACCTTTTGCACTCTGCATAGATTGGGCCAGCACGCCTCCCTACATATCTCAGATCTCATGGTGCGTACTATCCAAATGACAACCATCAGCCAACACGACTGTTAGGAGGCTGCATGGGTCGATTGAGAATGAAAACTAACGTCCATTATAGGAGTACCTAATGCGGCCTGTGCGGCTTGCAACATCGCCTCCGGCGAGGAGAACATATTTGGGAGCCCTTTTGTTCCTCGCAACTTCGTTCATCCTGTTGTGCATCGCTGCACTTGCCTACCTGTTCTTCTACTTCAACTATGTGCCACAGAAGCTGGTCTCGGTTCCCATCCACCTCCAGTACAAGTACGAACGCGTCTCCCGATTTCTTGGGCCACTGGGCCTTATGACCCGGAGGGCGTGTGCTGACATTATCTGTAGTGCTGGGTTCAGCCCTTTCGGTGTCGCGGACCTTACTTCTACTCTGATGCTGGAACAAGCTTACGATGTGACGGTCGAGCTGACGGTGCCTCGGTCGCCCGTCAATGTCGAGCGAGGCAACTTCATGATTGCCGTGTACGCTCTCAAGTCTCTGCCCGACAACCCGGCCATGGCCTTCAAGCTACCCTCAGATCCCTACGAGCACGTGACAGATGGCAATGTCGTATTCGCCTCTCGACGTCCCGCTCTGATACCATACGAGGATCCTCTGGTCGCCAGCGCCTCTCGCGTGCTGTTCCTGCTCTACCACATCATGTTTCCCATGTCGGAGAAGACGACCCTGACGGTGTCCATGGGCGAGCTGGTCGACTTCAAAGACGTCCTGCCGCTATCGATATTACTCGATCTCCAGGCTAGTCAGACATTGCAAGTCTACTCGGCGACTGTGACGCTGGTGGCCAGGCTGAGCGGACTGCGCTGGCTCATGTACAATCACCGCATATTCTCATTTGTCGTGTGCACATCGGTATTCTGGCTCTCTGAAGTAGTCTCGATGATCCTCGCTTGGCTCGTGCTGGCCTATCTCATGTCGAGTCAGCAGCCGAAGGGGCGACTTGAATACGGCGGCAAATACACGGAGCTCCATGGCAGACGATCTCAGCAGGCTCAAGTCCACAGTGCGGACCGCGCAGACTACTCTCGTCTCGGAATGGCCAACTCTCAAATCAAGCAAGAGCTGGAGGCCAGTAGCGATGACCTGGAGCTGAAGCGAGAGGAAGTAGAGGAGGACATTCTAGGTGGTTCTTCGCGACATGCTGCGGATGCGGACGACGAGGAAGAGGACTTGGATGACCTTGGCCCTGGGGGTACGGGCTATGCACTAGACGGCGACAAAGGAACAGGGTCGCTACGCAGGAGAACATCGCAAAAGGGCAAACATTCATCCTAAAACGTCTCTGTCTTTCATGCGGCAGTTAGATGGCGTGGAGGAGGACAAAATCATGGGCAGATTCAGATAACAGAAATATGTCACCGCCCCCACCGCAGTGCATACCGATCGAGGGGCCAACATGAAGCTGCATTGTGTGTGCACCCATGGTGTGCAAGCTTGTCGTGAAAAGCCTCGTACATACGTGATCTAGTTGCCGGTGCTGAGGCTCTTTAAGAAGGGCAAGTTTGCTTAGAAGCATGGCCAATTGACGAACATTGAATTGTGCCGTGGGAACCCCCTTCCCTCCACCTGCATGGTTTGTTGTTGGCAGGAAGGTGGCGTGGAGTCGAACTCTGCTGGCAGTGACTTTTGGCGCACGTTCCTCGGGGACGACCCCTCCTCTCCTACATCGGTCGGGGTTGCAGGTGCTGGCCGGTCCAAAAGGGGGATTGCAGAAGCATCAAGTGAGTTGTAGAATAGTAAACTTTAGCTCTAAGTGAGTAAGTGTACTTTCCGGGTACTGATCTTTTTTCCACTGAGTCGGTGCATGACATGGCATGACTTGAGCTCAGTGAAGTAGCCGTGAGAGGAGCCTCTGAGGGTCCTGACCGCCAATGTCGGATTGTAGCGCAGTTTTTACCTCGTTGACAGCACGCACCATCCTGAATCTGCGTTGCTGGCACAGAGTCTCGGCTCGACAGGGAAACGCCTTCTTTTGACGCCCGCTGCACAGCTCAGCAGCCGCCCCGTCCCGTCCACGCTGTCGAGTACTTGGGCATCCTTGGTACCTTGGTATGCTTGGACAAGAGGTCTGTTGGACGCTGTCCCAATGGCAGCGTCGAGGAGCGGCGGTGCCTTGCACACGGCCCCTGCTGGTGTCAGTCAGGGACCCCCGACCGCCAAAGCAAGCACCTCCCCCAAGCGCGCGCCGCAACAACGCAGCGCAGCCCACATCGGCCCAAAAGGAGCTTCCACCGCTGTTGTCCCGCACTGCCTGACCCTGTTGCACGCCTCCTCGTCCTGTTGCCAGCACGCCGGCCCCATCTTCTCTCCTACCGCTACTCCTCCACGACACCGACAAAAGCCCCTGGCTATCCTTCTGGTTTTTCCTCCTCACCCTCTCTTCAAGCTCAAGACTCCCTGCCTGCCTGCTGCCTCCCGCTCGATCCTGCCAGCTACTACCGCGGCTGATCTTGCCTCTCTCACATCCCACCTACCGGCTCCCACTGCGCCTGTCCCGCACTCCCAGTTAGCCGCCCACGATGCCCTGCTTCAAGGGCATCGCGGTGAGCATTCACGCGAATGCTGCCCCGCTACCCGAGTATGGCATGCAGAAGCAGTCAAAGTTCTCGCGCATCAGCAACTACATCTCCGTGCCCCAGCCGCAGCTCAACCCGGACACCTCGAAGCACGAGCCCGCCAAGTTTGCAATCTCCATAACGCTCCTCACTCCCGGCCACCCCATCCCTTACACCACCCCGAAGGCGACCGATGCCGTTCCCCACCCAAAGCCGACCTACGCCGGGCCCTTGCCCTCCACCAGCTCGGACCCCTCGAGACACGTCGGCACAGTCACGCCCTACGTTCCCCTCACCAATTCGGAAAACGAGACCATCGCCGCCTACATCTACTTTGATGGCCGCGCAAAGGAGGAGGTCGCTACCCTACTCCGCCCAGGCGAGGAGACCTGGGTCAACAGTCGTTGGGTTCAGGTTCCTGACAGTGAGGGTGGCGGTCTTGCCGAACGCGAGTTCCTCTTCCGCGAGGTCGGCCTGGAGAGGTGGCTTAATGGACTCGACCTCAAGGGCCACGATGCCGCCGAGAAGGTCGAGAAGCGCAGACAGAAGTTTGAGAGGCGGCACCGCCGGCAAAAGTCGACCGCTCCCAACTCGGGTGGCTCGACCACTGACAAGTCTGGGCGGGTTAGAGACACGCTCACCTACGGCGCCGACGAGAACTCCCCGCTTGAGACACCGGACTACTCCGACACAGACTCGCTCTCGGACGATGACGACGAGCCGCCAGAGGCTACTGGCCAGATCAAGGTTGCCATGTTCCGTGTCATTGCCTCCGGTGAGATCAAAAAGGGCGAGTACTCGCCGCAGTTTGGCGCCCATGATGACGACGACGACAATGAAGGCAAGGGCGGCGGCAACGGCATTGATGCCGACGTCGAGCACACTACGAGCTTTGCCAAGCCCAAGACCCTCGACCCCAAGACCATCAGCACGCAGACGGTCACCGGCATAGACGGGCCGGACAAGCCGTATGCTGTCTTTACCTTCTTCTACCGCGGTTCTCGTAAGCAAGCCCCTCGTCGCTCCACACCGTGACGCAAATTCTGTCCCTCATACTGGAACTGACTCGTCCTCTCTTGTGCAACAGGCCAACTAGCAAAGATGGGCATAATGCCTGGCTCCAAGACGGAGCAGAAGACCCCGGCCCACAAGCGGCGGTCGACCCAGCTGGATTTCTCAAATCTTGGCCCCTTGAAGAAGGAGGGCACCGTAGGGTTCTCGGCATTTAGAGACCAAGAAGCTGAGGCGCGCAGACGCAAAACGTCTCGCACGAAGAGCAACGGTGGCATGAACCACGATAGTGACGATGATGCCAGCGATGCTGATCCACTGGCAGCCAAGATGGACGACACTGACGATAAGGTTGTCAAGACGCATCTGGCCCCGGAGGACGCCTTGGCTGCGGGAGAATTACAAGCTGGCATTGACAGGATCCGGGTACGTGCCGAGCTCAATGTGACTCCGAGGACCAGCGCTAACCAGTTTTTCCACAGCTCAAACGCCAGCATTCCGTCGAACCAGAAAGCGCCAAAAAATCACCTAGTCTCGATCCCGCAACAGGCGGGAATTCTCCGCCGGACCTCGCTTCGAGTGATAAGCCGGTGTCCGACACAGTCTCGAGTCTGCTATCTCAGGCCTTCAACGGCGACTCCGATACCATCGGTAGTCCCTTGAAGAAGCACCGAGCCAGCGTCGACGGTGCAACCCTGGACCGATCAGCTGGGTTCCCCTCGGCAATCGGAGATGTATTAGGCCGTGCGAACGCGGACCAACAAAAGCGGGAAGCTGCGGTCGTACCAAAGGTCGAGGAGGAGGATGAACAGTTATAGAACGACTATTTCGAACCCACATCAGCAGCTCCTTGTCTACGTCCACCTAGCCTTCGGGTTGGACGGATTGTCCACTGGTGCCAAAGGAAGCAACGCCGAGGCGTTAGAAACCGCTTGCGTCGACAACTCCCCTCCTCGATATAAACACACGAGACCGATATCGTCAAGCTTCGACGAGTATCGTCGGCTGTTTCACATGCCGTTTAGGTCACGGCTTTCCGGCACTTTGCATAAGCAGCCTTACTTGCAGTATTCGCTTCTTTACGACGCAGACTGATTTTGTTTATCAACTTCATCCTATCGTTATGTTTGCCATATGGCCCTGTACTTGACCAGTCCCTACACGTTCGCTTTGTTATACGGCGAGGCGGTTTACAATGACGAAGCTGCGACGCCTAGAAGAGCGGGCGAGCGAGCTAGATCATATTTATGAGATATGCTAAGTGGGAGGGTGTGGAAGTCGCCCGGGGTAGAAAAACCAAAACGGAGGCAAAGCAGCACTCTGCTCTGGATGGTGATGGGCGAAAAAGCTCCAGGTCATCCAGATGTACTTGTTTTCCTTTCCTTTTCGATGTCTGTCCTCGCTCAGAGATGGCCAGCCCAGTGCTACATGAGTTCTTCTGCAGTACCTATTGGACAATTAAAAAAATAGACGATGAACATGACAATTTACGACATTTGCAAATAAAAGCACATTAGGTTGAAGTCTGGCACACGTGATGTGGGATGCCGCGTCAGAGCCACAAAGGCCCACAGAGGGTCGTCTAGGTTTGAAGAGACCTCTTATCATAAAGAGGCGTGGAATTTGAATGCGATGTGAACTTTAGTAGATTGAGAGGCCGATGCTGCTAGTTTAGAGTATGCTGGGGATTGTCCCTCTGCGGGGACCCCTCGCTCATTGGACATGCATGCAATTCTTAGGGTAGATACCGTCACGCACACTACGGATTGGCGTTTGAGGTTTCATGTAGGCTCGTCTTGCTCGCGGTTCCGCAGGGGCAACCATCACCTCACCTCTCTCTGCTGTTTCATGTCTCTCTAAGTCACGTCTACTTTCCCTTTGAAGATTGTATTATTCAAAACGTCCTTGGGGGTGTGGTCTTTGTTTTTTAACCTTCAGATCGTCTCTCTTATCTCGGAGTGAGAGCTTGCCCACCGGAGAATTTGGATCAAGTAAACAAAAACCGTATCTTGCGGGCTGGGGAGCAAAGTGTAGACGCGGCATACCAGCTCAAGCCCGGCACTTCGTCATGAGAGGCGGCGGCGGCGGCGGCAGCAGCGAAGCCGAGCATGACGACCACGAGCACGAACACGAACACGACGAAAGTTCCTCGCCTGATATCGGAGGAGGACTTCGTGGACTTCGTGGACTCCTACCCCGCGGCCGAGGTCGCAACCCGCTGAGCAGCAAGGATTTTGTTGAGCTGGTCCGCGCGGGGCTGGACGAGTGGCATGTCCCCGGGATATCCGTCGCCGTTGTCGACGGCGTCCGCGGTGCTGGGGACGACGGTCTCGATGATGGTGGGGGCAGTATCTGGGCCGAGGGATTCGGGTATTCGAAACTTCCGCGGCGCTGTGTTTCGCTCCCTAGGATGCCCGGATCGAGTAAGGGCGAGGGCGGTGCTGATGTTACAGAGGAGGAAAGGGACGTGGATGAGGATGGTGGCGCGGGGGTTCCCGCCACCGCTGACACGCTGTACTATGCGGGCAGCACAACCAAGGCGTTCACGGCAGCGGTGCTCGGGCAGATGATACACCCTCTAGGGGAGGACAAGGAGGACGGGGGGAGTACTTCTATGGCGCCAGCGACAGCAGCCAGCAGCAAGAAGTACAGAGCTAGATTCCCAAAGGGCTGGCGGACCCCAATATCGACAATCATCCGAAACGACTTTGTGCTCGGCGGCAACGAGGCGTGGCCGACGGCGCACGTCACGTTCGAGGATGCGCTGTGTCACCGGACGGGACTGGCGAGGCACGACAAGGCCATGGCGAACTGCTATCCCGACGACGACAATGTCGACGATGACGAGGGCGTGCAACAACAGCGGCGGCACCGGGCTACAGTACGAGACTTCACCCGGATCCTACGACACCTGCCGCTCGTCGAGGAGCCCCGCGTCGTCTTCCGGTACTGCAACCTCATGTTCATCGCCGTGTCACGGGCTATTGAGGTCATTGCCGCAAGGGGGGAGGAAGGGGGGAGCTTCTGGCTGGGAGACATTATGCGCGAGTGGATCTGGAAACCGTTGGGCATGGAAAGCACGTTCTTGAATCTGCGAGATGCGCAGAGGGCAAGGCCGAGGCCTGGTGGGCTTGCGGAAGGGTATTACTGGAATTACAGTCCTGCTCCCCCTCAAGGCGAGGAGATGCTGGAGAAGAAGGACCAGCATGGATATCACTACGTTCCGTTCATGGACTTGTCCGGAGGCAGCGGAGCCGGAGGCACATTGTCAAGCGTGGCAGACTATGCCCTGTGGGTGCGGTGCCTGCTCGCAGAGGGACGGCCTCTGAGCAAGGCCTGCCACCGAGCCATCAAGACGCCGCGGGTGGTTATACAGCCACAGCAGCAGGCCAGCGGCAGCGCCGATAGGGACAACGGCTACGACGGCCCCCTGATGTACGCGCTGGGCTGGTGGACGGGGACGTATCGGGGCCACAGGGTGTACACGCACTCGGGTGGCATGGAGCCGTACGGCGCCGAGATCTACTTCTTCCCGGACCTGGGGTACGGCGTCGTCACGATGGCTAACACGGCCGTCACGTCCAACTATCTAGGCGAGGTCCTGGCGTGGCGGCTGATTAATGACCGGCTCGGGGTGCCCGAGGCCGAGAGGTTCGATTGGGCTGGCAGGTACGTCGAAGCTTCGTGGTGTGATGCATAGTGATACAAAAGTCGAGATGGGGATGCTTCCCACGTTTTCATCGAGATAGCCTGGTGACTAACTCTGAGACTTTCGCGCGTTTACAGGCGAAAGGCAGACATCGCGAAATCACTCAGGGCACCAGACACGGCCATGGACGACTACTTCCCACGTCGTGCCCAGCCACCCTTGCCCAGATCATTATCGCTGGAGGAGTACATTGGGACGTACTTCCACCCGGCGTACCAGAAGCTGGTCATCACCAGGAACACGGCTGGCTGTCGTCCCGGGGCTGGCGATGGCGAGATTATGGGAGGGAGGGGAAGACAACGAAGACGACGGGAGTTTTGCGCCGCTCACAACGACCGCGTGTGGAAGATGGACTTTGAGTTCGAGCACGTTTCGGGCGAGCACTGGCTCGTGTACATCGAGTTTGCGCATTCACCGAACAAACTTATGCAACAGTTCGCGAGGGCAGAGTTCAAGATCGGACCGGTTGGCAAGGTCGAGGGCGTCAATATCGAGTATCTGGAGGACGGGTCGGAGGGCGTCATCGAGTATCGGAAGACTTGAACGAGGTGCGCATGAGAACAGAAGGGACACTGGTTTGGGGTGATTTTGGACGGCCATAGCAGAGAAGGATATATTTGGAAGCTCATTGTATACAGATAGCTAGAGTGACTCTAAGCAGGTTAAGTGAAACTTTGCGTCTGTCCGGGAAAGGGACCCGCACAATTGGAGAAGGTATCTAGGATTGGCTGTCAGTGATAGATTCTCGTCCGAAAGTTGCACGAAAAATAGTGACAAAGGGTATATAGTCAGACTGTTGAGCTTGATTATGATAAGGAGTCAACATATGGAAATTCAGTTGGCTGTTCTTAGAAGTGGTGATCATCATGTAAAGCCCACGAAGACATCTTCGTGGGCACGTGGGTGGTTCGGTGGTTGATCGAGAGGAAAGACATCAAAAACTTACACTGCGTCTAGCATGCCTAGATCGGACGCCTTGACAAGAAAGCCAGAGCTTGTGGCCAAGACGACACGATCTGGGCGATGCCTGTCCCGGCTTCGCGCCGAGGCGGGTTAGTGTGAGGATAATTATCAACGAGAAGTGGTTGCGAGAAGAAAGAAAGAATCTGCAAGCAGGCCAAGCGACACAATTTGTATGGTTCCCACGGTGGAGTTTTCGCATGGAGATGGAGACTTGGACCAAAGCCTAGGTCACGTGTTTTGGACCCGCCTTTTCTAGCCGGTCCGCCCCAACGTGACTCGCTGCTCTCAAGGTTGTCCCTCACTCCCGACAGACGACGTTCGGCCACGACGTTGCAGCCTCCGACCTCATCCATCATTGCCATCGCTGAGGCTGTTGACAAGCATCACCCGACGACCGCCCGCGACACCATCTCCACTCAAACCCTCTCGCCGCGCATCGCCATCCCCCGCGCGCATCAGTACGAGGACCCCCCGCCACCAAAGCGCACCTTCGACGATCCGAACCTCGAATAAAGCTGTGAGAGGCCAGGACCCTCCAGCCATCAATCATGCCCGCTGTCCGACCGAACACCGCTATCCGGGCCACGCGCGCCCTCGTACAGCAGTCTGCCGCTGCGCGGTCCTTCTCCGCCACTCCCAGAACTGCCGGCGGCGCCCACGGCCCGCAGTACGACCCCCCGTCTGGCTGGCTATTCGGTGTCAAGCCTGGCGAGAAGTACCAGAAGGAGGGCTGGGAAAACCCGTTCTTCTACGGATTCTGTGGCAGCCTGTTCCTCGCCGCAGTTGCTTATGGCTTCAAGCCGGACACCTCGTTAGTGGACCCCCACCTCTGGTTAGATTTGATGTGAAGGAAACCTTCCAGCTTTGAGCGGGAACACGGCCTCGTAGCATTGCTTTGTGCGTTCTTGAACGCCTCTTTTTATCTAGCACTCGGCGGTGCTGTCCGCAATTCTGATTGCGCAATTTCTGCTAACACTTGCTGCAGCATACAAACCTGGGCTCTGGAGGAGGCGCGGAGGAGGCTAGAAGTCGAGGGCATCCTGGAGGACCCTGCCAAGAAGTAACTTGGGTTTCGACCTGTACTCTTACGATAATCCTCTCTGTATACCCCACACGTGTCCCTCAAGCACATATCAAATTGGAACGGATGCTCCCAAGACAGAAGCTTGCTGCTGGCACAGTACTCATAACGTGTTTACGTAGTGTCACACCTGACACCGAGAACATCCGCAGAACCAACTTTACTTTGTACATGGATGCATCACTCTTGACACTTACGAATCATTGATTTTGTTTTGCTTTTGATTTCATGCCTTTGGACGGCACAGGGAGGCCGTGCGCTGAGGTCATTCTTTTTCCCGAGGAGGGCAAGTATGATGACAGCGGAAGAAGCTTCTCATGTAGACGAGTGGCAATCAAACGGCGAGGGGACTAATTCTGCATGATTGTTGGTCGGATACGCACTATGACAATGTTCCCCTTACGTTTCTCTAGACGAATACAGTGGACCAAACACCTATCGACCCTTACGCATTGACGAATTTGTGTAAAGACCATTGATCCTTAGATACATCCTTGGTTATCTGGTCCCTTCAACTGTAACATCTGAACAACCTGCCAAATCTCCTGCAATGTGTGGCGCAATTATAAAGTCCTTGTGGCGATGGGCTGTGCGAGATCCTTTAAGTCAGTTCTTCGGCCCAACTAAATAAGGATGTGTTAGGGTAAACTTGGGAGGAATCGCCCTTGTCACTGCAAATCATACCACAAGCTCGACGTACCTTCCACTCTGGTATTGGGCGGTCAGTTGGGACAAGCCACACCACGCCGCCGTCCCAGCCAGCGCCTGGCTCGGTCGAGTCACCGTTGCCTGGAGCAGAGAGTACCACGCCCGCATCTTCGACAGATTTGGAGATCTGTGAGAGCTTGTCATCTGTGATCGGAACCGAGCCGCTGTATAATATAGAACGATCAGCTGTAACGATCTGTGTGTACTTACCCTCTAACACTTCCAAGAGGAACATCTGGGAGACGGTTTCGTGTACAGAGGGTACTGACTAGATCAAACTGACATGCGGCCCGAAGGCCTGCCTCCACTCCTTCAGCCACTCCTCCGTAGTCTCGCTAATTCTTACGCCCAGGCTGCTGGGGTCTCGAGAAGATAAAGGAGGTGACTTGTCATTCTCCGCGTCGCCGCCAGCGCTAGGACGCACGATGCCATGCTCCCGTGCGACGGCGACGATTTCCCGCACGCCCTCGTACCCGACGCGCACAAAGCATCGCCTGAAGAAGACATCCTGCGTGGCCACATCTAGCAGCCGTACGCGGACATCCCGCGCGGGCGGGAGGGGCAGGGAGTTCAGCCAGGTCTGCGCCGCCGCATTCTGGTTGTCTCCTTGCTGCTGCTGCTCGTTGGTGACGTCATTGTTATCGAGATATGTCGCTGGCGATATCTCGGATGTCAGGGTCATGTGCGGGGCGAAGAGCACTGGTTTGTTATTGTTGCTCTCGCCCCCGGCCTCGGCGGGGAAGCGAGACGGGAGGATAGAGGTGATGAGCGATGTGATGCTGCCGTGCAGCGGGTGCGACTCGGGCGGCACGAGCCAGAGAGAAGAGCCCGGCATTGCGTCTTCCGATGTGTTGAGTATTGCGAGTTGTGTTTGGGAGAAGACGTGCAGAGTGGTTGCAGATGCTTCTGTGTGAAGTGGGAGATCCTATAAGCATACCCCAATGGCTCCTCACAACAGCGGTCGCGGACATGTGGGGGAAACTCTCAAATCACTCGCCGGTGCGTCAACCCCGGCTCTGTGCAGATTCACTCACAATGATCACCAGAGTACTGGTTTAGACGTTTCCGTCCAAGTGGTACGAGTTCATACATACCGCTTTCTATGCAGGCAGCCAAAACATGGTAAATCGCCAGCCTCATGCCCGCATCTCTAACACGCGAGCATTTTCATATAAAATGTTTCCCGGAAGACACAAAGAAAGTGTTGATAACAACGATTCGTCCGCCTAGCAGCGGAAGCTCCACTCGTGCTCCTCGTCGCCGTACTGTCTGTCCTCCATCCACTGCTTCATCTTAAGTGCAATCTCGCCGGACTCCTCGTGCTCGCTGAGACCGCAGTCAACGAGCTCGCCCTTCCAGCTAATCTTGCGGACAGGGCTGACAATGGCCGCAGTGCCCGCGCCAAAGACCTCGATAAGGCGCCCGTCAACCGACGCCTCGTAGAGCTGCTTCATGGTGAGTTTTCGCTCAGAGATCTTCCAGCCGTCCGGAGCAAGTCTCTCTCGCGCAAGGCTCAGGATAGAGTCTCGTGTTACGCCCTCAAGGATGGTGCCGTCGAGAGGCGCAGTGACGAGCTCCTTCTGACCGGTCTCCTTGTCCTTAAGGGCGACAAACAGGTTCATGGTGCCAACCTCGGTGATGTATTCCTCGGGCCCAAACAGCCAAAGGTTCTGCTGGAAGCCGCGGCTGGCGGCCTCGAGCTGGGGAACAATACAGGGGGCGTAGTTGGCACCAAGTTTCTTGTCACCCACACCGCCGGGCCAGGCGCGGACAGCGTAGTCAGTAGCCTCAAGCGACACGGCCTTGAACCCAGTAGGGTAATACGGTCCTACGGGAGAGGCAATGACGTAGAGCAGGGCAGACCCGGGGGCGCCTACACCGAGTGTCTTCTGCGTGCCGATCATTGTTGGCCGCAGGTACAGGGAGTAGCCGCGTTGATCTGGGATGAAGCGATGCTCCATCTTGGCAAACTTGGAAATGAGCTCGATGAGGTCCTTTGGGGCGAAAGTGGGAAGCGCGATGCGGGCTGCTGACTTGTTGAAGCGCTCCATGTTCCTGTCGGGCCTGAAGAGGCGGATCTCGCCGTCCTTGTCTTTGTACGCCTTCATGCCTTCGAAGCACTCGAAGGCGTAGTGCAGCACGCATGTCGCCGGGTCGAGTGAGAGGTTCTGATAGGGGATGATTTTGGGCTCGAGCCATCCGTCGGTGGCCGTCCACTCAACGGTTAGCATGTGATCTGCGCACAGGGTCAGCTTCGGTTGATTAATGTCGCAATGGCGAGCCGGGCTCTCGAACCTGTGAACTCCTTGCCAAAGACGAGTTGGGCCGGGTCGACCAGCTGTTTCGGAGACTTGGTCTCCTCGATCGTGAGTTTGCTGGCGTCGAGGTCCAGCCGCTTCGACGTAGAAGCAGCTTGCGGCTGAATACTATACCATCTCGCGGCACGAGTCGCTGGCCGGAGCAGTCCCAACTGAGCAGTAGGGAGGGCTTTGGCGGCCCTCGCACACCGGGGCAGAAGTTGCCGGAGCATTGTGATGTCTCTCTGTGAAGTCAGATGGTACGCTGTGTGCCTCGAGTAGCTGCAGGCAGATGAGGAGGGCGTATATATGTGTGGGATGATCAAACAAATATACAAGATCAGCGAGTATGACAGAAGGACGCCAAGGGCGGGCGGACGCGGTTCTCGTCGGTTTGCAGAGGGCGAGGAGACGCAGCGTGCTAGTCGAGCAGCGAGATCTGTACCTGGGTGTGGCCGAAATGTCCAGGGTCGCCGGACCCTGAGCGACATCGGAGTCTGGTGGGCTGCTAACAGCAGGGGTAGGTCCGGTGCATCTTGGAAGTACACTGTTGCACAACTCAGAGCTCATGACGCGCTGCATAATTATTGAGGCACACAAGGGCAGGTGCTGTGCACGGACAGCAGCTTCGTTATCTCCGGACTCTGAAGTACCTTCCACTGCGAGGTACACCACATGCCGAGAACCCTGTCGCTGTTGCGCAGCACTGCCCAGTGGCTGTCAATCATCTCAAGCACTCAGGGGAGCTGGAGCCGCAGACCAGCCAACTTGCAGCCATTCGAGCCGCTGACGCATTGACGAGGTACAAACAAACATCGCAACACCCAATTTCTAGATTTAATCGCGACGTCCGCGCAAGCCGCGACACTGCCGAGTACGACAAGAGCCAACAGCCGACCATCGCGCTGTTGTTACTCTCCCATCAGTATTGCGCAACGCCTTAGGCCTCCCTATCAGGTAGCCCGACCCACGACGATCTACCCCACGGTAACGACGACGACGACGACGACGACGACGACGACAAGCTTATACACATGCCCTACACTTCTCGCACGACATGAAGGAGGTCATTATCTAAGCAGATCGACCGCGCCTCTTCCAATATGTTCTCATCTCTGAAAGGCTTCTCTTCCAACATAAACTCAAACTACACAGTATCCACCTCAGCATCGTCGACAGCTGGGCCCTGGAAGATCTTCGATGCAAAGAAAAAGTCCACGGACAAACCCTACTCGGTTTTCGTTTTCGACAGGAAGTCTCTCGATGCCCATGGGAACTCGCTTGGCCGCTCTGGCGCTGCCGCCTTCAAGCGCACAACAGAGGAGGTCGTCGAGCGTTTGAGGAAGGAAGCGTCTTCCCTCGCTCGATTGCGCCATCCCAGCGTCCTCGAGCTGGTCGAGCCCGTCGAGGATACGCGAGGCGGGGGGCTGCAATTCGTCACCGAGCCCGTCACAACCTCGCTCGCCAGTCTTCTGCAGGACAAGGACGAGCAGGAACGCGCTGGTGGTGTCGGCGGCCGATCTAGCCGCTACGTGACCGAAGACTCTGACGGTGTCAGGCGGAGGCGCGAGCTGGAGATCGATGAGCTGGAGATCCAGAAGGGCTTACTGCAGGTCAGCAAGGCTCTTGAATTCTTGCATGAAAATGCAGGTCTTGTACACGGCAATTTGACACCTGATAGCATTCTCATCAATGCTAAGTCGGATTGGAAAATCAGTGGTCTGGCATACTGCAGTCCGCCAGAGAACTCGACAAAGCCGACCTCAGTCCAGCCAATCAGCCTCTCGGAAATGCTCAACCTAGATCCGAGGCTTCCTCGTCAGGCTCAGATTAACCTTGACTACACGTCGCCAGATTTTGTGCTAGACAACAACCTCACCACATCTGCAGACATGTTCTCCTTGGGGCTACTCTGCGTTGCGCTCTACAACTCACCCCATAAATCTCCGATAGAAAGCAGCGGGAGTATATCCGCGTACAAAAGGATATTCGCCTCGTCTTCGACCGTCCCCTCGTCTGGAAATGGCTATCTTTCGTCGCGGCCACTGCCCCGCGACTTGTCAAGCTCAGTACTACCGCGGCTAATTACGCGGCGACCTGCGCAGCGAATGACTGCACGAGAGTTCCAGGAAAGCGAATACTTCGATAATATTCTTGTCTCCACAATCAGATTCTTGGATGCGTTCCCTGCGAAGACACCAAACGAGAAGGCTCAGTTCCTACGGGGATTGAACAAAGTTTTACCGTCGTTCCCAAAGTCGGTCATGGAGAAGAAAATTCTTCCTGCGTTGTTAGAAGAGCTCAAGGACAAAGATTTGTTGTCCCTGATTCTTCAAAACGTTTTTAAGATCATAGATCTTTTGCCGTCTGGCAAACGTGCTTTTGGCGAGAAAGCCCGTCCGCGTCTCAAGGAGATATTTACCGTCAGTGTCAAATCGATACAAGACAAGGATCCAGCTCGCGACGCTGGCCTCATGGTCATGCTTGAGAACAGCAAGTTGATTGCCAATAACACAACAGGCAAGGAGTTTAAAGACGGTATGCAACAACAATGTGATTACAATCTGGAGCGTATCACTGACGAGTTCCAATCCAGACATCTTGCCTATTTTCTTGTCTGCTATTGAGTCGTCGACCCCTTCACTAGTAGATGTGGCCATGCGCGGGCTTCCTGTCATCCTCCCTGTCTTGGACTTCACGACGATCAAAAATGAGCTTTTTCCTGTTGTTGCGGCGGTATTCAGCAAGACGAACAGTCTCGCCATCAAGGTACGGGGTTTGCAGGCCTTCGTCGTCCTATGTGGCGGATCGAATGACGCCGACGATGGCCTCGACGGCCTGACTGCCGAAAAGAAGAAAGCATCGTCATCCACTGCGTTGGACAAATACACAATGCAGGAGAAGATTGTCCCCCTGATCAAGGCCATCAAAACGAAAGAGCCAGCTGTGATGCTGGCTGCACTGGCTGTACTGCGCGTGGTCGGCGAGTTTGCAGATGCTGAATTCGTGGCCATGGAAATCCTACCTGTCCTGTGGAACATGAGCTTGGGTCCCTTGTTGAATCTAAAGCAATTCCAGTCTTTCATGGACCTCATAAAGACACTTTCTCGGCGGGTGGAGGACGAGCAGAAGAAGAAGCTACAGGAGCTCTCGAGCGTCACAAATGGCGGCGGTCCTGCTTCACCAAACGAAGACTTCATGGCCTTCGGCGGCATTACAGGCATGACCTTTGAGAGCACAAATGGCGCTGGCGAAGACGACTTTGAGAGCTTAGTGAAAGGCAAGGCGTCTAGCCACTCTAGAGACGTAATGGACACCAGCTGGGACGCGCAGCCTCAGGCGAACCGCACTGCGTCACCTCCAGTCCAGCGATCGAGCACGCCGCAGTTCTCGTGGTCGACACCTAGCCCGAGCATAGTAGCAGCGCCGCCGGCTCAGCCGTCGTTCCGGACCGTGACACCTGACCTGGGCCGTTTCGACGCGCTGACCCCCGTATCGACTCAATTCTCGAAACCCCTACAACCCTCGACAAGCAGTGGTGGTGGTGGCATGATGCATACAGCGACACTGAACAGTGCACAGCAAAGCACGGTCGGTATGGGCTGGGGAGCACCGCCACCGGCGACGGCAACTCCTGCTGCCAATCCCTGGGCATATCCGGCCTCACCACCACAGCAGCCCGGCGGCAACTTTGCGTTCGGTGGCATGACCAATTCGATGTCCAACATGAGCATGGGCACGAACCAGCAGCCGCAGCGGTCGGCATCTTCGTTCTCCCTGGCGCCACCGCCGTCAGGAGCCAGTAGCAATAGTAGCACACCTTCAGGATTCAGTCTGCCCCGGCCGCCGGGCGGGGGCCAGCCTCAGAGGCAGGCGTCTTTCGGGGGGCAGCCTGCTGCTGCCACTGCCGTTAGGCCAAACTATGGCGGCGAGCTGTCCCAGGCTGTCTCTATGGGCAGCATGAACAGCATGAATGGGATGATGGGCAGTAACGGCGGCATGATGATAGGCGGCAATAAGCCTGGTGGTGGCAGTCAGTCCGTGTCGCAACAGAAGCATGGAGGCAGCAGCGGGTCGACACTGGACAAGTACGAGAGTTTGATCTAAAAGCGGAGCCGGAGGTTCATTCTGTATTTCATCTGACGTATATACCCTCTTCATGTCTCCAGCTACTATGCGAAGAAAACACAGCCAGAGGAAAGGACGTGTCGCCGTGCTGTGTTCAAGGCGGACCTGAGTTGGCTTGTTCAAGACGACTTGATCGTTCTATAGATTTGCAGGTGTAACTGGTGGCTTCATTCGTTTCGATTAACTTGATTACATGCCAACACGTTCTTGTGTGACTGTCTAACAGCGGCAAAAGACTAGGCTGGAAATACACTATATGCCGTCAGTGTTCAGCAGTGATCCCTCTCTACTCGCTTTCCTAATGCAAGTTCCAACATGAGCAATCCATTCCTATCATCACCTGTCGCTCCTCGGCCACGCCGAATGTGTATTAACAAGATAGGTACTACAGGAAACTGAAGACTTCTGCACCAGGGAGATCAGCCGCGAAGCCTAGCCCACGTGATGAGTTGGAAGAAACAAAAACCATGACTCCTTGCTTGCTCCAGAAAAGGGAATCAACGACAATATGATAAACCAACTTGTGCAAACAGCATAAGCTTTGCGACATCAACCCTTTATCGATCATGGCGGCGGCAACACTGGGCTGTTCTTGTAGAGCTGAGGGAGCGGTCTCATGCATGATGACCTGCACGGCTTATCCCAGCACAACTCAGGGATTTCCGCGGGGTGGCGCGCGCTCTATAGATAAGAACTGCCGGTTCATCGGCTTCTGCGGCCCTCCTTGGCAGGACCATGCACCGACGACAGGTCAGGAAGTATGGTGACTTCTGTCTTGACGACGTTCGCATTGAGCTCAGTGAACACGTGGCGATTCTCGTAACCCGACTCTGCTTCTATGGCGACCTGTTGGTTGGGAGGGATCATGCTGTGTTGCAGGTCCCAGCCGAGTCGCCGGCAGAGTTCCGACACGACAACATCGCAGTCCCCCAGCATGTCAATGTCGAAGTTGATGTGGTTGACAGGCGTTCGCGAGATATAGATCTGGGGCACGTTTGCGGGGAGAAACGAGGCAACCTCAGAAACTGGGGCAACCTTGAGCGAGGTGCCGATGACAATGACTAGATCGACTAGGCTACGATCTTCGGCAAGCCGATTGGCAAACTCGTCAGGCAGGGCCTCGCCGAAGAAGGTGATGTCAGGCTTCATGACGCCAGCCGAGGGGATGTTGTAATCGTCGTCAGAGTCGTCATCGGATTGGCCGCGACCACGGCGGGAGGACGAGCGGCTGTTGCCTGGCCTCTTGCGCTTGACGAAACCCTTGTTACGGAGCTTGGCGATGCAGCTGGGGCAGCGCGGGACCCTGTCTGCCTTGATCTCTTCGAAAATGGCATTGCCCGGCAGCCTGTAGCCGCAGCGCTGGCAGGTGGCTGTGGCAAAGGAGCCATGGCACTGTACGAGATTCTTGGGCTCTATGCCGGCATTGGCCTCGATGTTATCGATATTTTGCGAGTAGTTGGTGAGGAGCTTGTTGCGATTCTGGAGCATGGCGATGAAAGCATGTGTCGGGGTGAAGACCTTTGCATCGTCTGGAAGGATGTTACGGGCGACGGAGTAGAAGATACTGGGGTCCTCACGGAAGACATCAATGTTGAAAACCTCCTGGGGGTCGTTGATGCCAAGGCCCATTTTCTCGAGCTGCGAGTAGAGCCCGGTAGACTTTGAGCGGAAGTCGGGGATGCCGAGCGAGGTGGAGATGCCAGCCCCGGTGAGTACAATGATGTTACGGGCGCGTTCGATGAGGCGGACGGCGTCATCGACCGAGTTGTGCTCGACGAGCTTGACACGCTTCTGCAGCTCGCGCGTCATGGCGAGGGTAAGCAGCTGGAAATAGGCGTCATCGTCGCAGCCCTCGAGGAAGGCCGGGGGCTTGACGCCAAAGGCAGTAATAAGGCGCTTGGCCGCGTAGTCGCCAGACTCAATGTGACGCCTGTAAAACTCGACTGGGCCCAGGGAGCGGAGTTGCTGGCGCAGGAGAGCAGCATCATGTGGTGGGATTGCGTCTGCATGGTGAGCTAGTTAGCGGGTTGTTCTTTTTGGCCGGTTCGTTCTTTTGTTGGCTTACCTGTGCTGGCGACGTTGTCCTTGTCGACGACGAGATCCTGGATGGCATCAGCATAGAGCGACTCGGTCTCCCACGAGTCGCTCAGATCATTGACACGCTCCTCGAGCTCTGCGATGGCGTCCTGATCAACAGAGCTGGCCGACGAGGGCACATCCTTGACGGCGACGGCAGCACGCTTTGGCGGCGCGACACCTGGCGGCAGCGGGTGCTTGCGCGGCCTACCTGGCTTGCGCTTGACCGGCGCGGCAACGGCGTCTTTGTGCAGTGGTTGCATCATGTCGCCGGTGCTGGTGCTGGTGTTGCACAGGCCGGCGTTGGTGCCGACAATAGAAGGTGCTGGGTTGGTGACGGCGCTGCCGCTGGTCTCGTTGTCGTTGTCGTTGTCGTTGTCGTTGTCGTTGTGATGGTGGTGAAGGTGAAGGTGGTGATGGTCGTTTCCGGCCATGGCGCGCGGACAGGAGCCCAGAGGCCAGTGTCGGATGCAACAATTGAAGTAGAGCAGACAACCACGACTGGCACAGGAGTGAGAGAAAGGCAAGTGGTTGTATACAAGAGGGAGGGTGGTACTATTAGTCGTCGCGATGGGCAAGGAAAGGTGTGCGGCGGGAACTGGAGACAACTGCCTGGTCAGCCACAAGACTGCATGTGGGTTGACAACTCGAGGCAGGAACGGCAATGGAGATCAAAGGTTGCGTCTGGTTGTGGCGAGTTTGTTGTTGCGGCGCGGCCGTGTCTTGCTTGGTCAAATGGAACTGGGCCCACGCAAGCAGACGGTTCCGGAGCCACGCCTGGGCAATTGCGACCGCTGGCTTTTGCCTTTTTCTCTCGGCCGTGCGACTCGACGTTGGTTGTTCTCTCATTCTCGCTCTCTCTCATCCCTTACTTAGCATATCCATGCACATCTCGCGGCTAGTGACTCTTCCACTTGTGGAATAATCACTTGTGGAATAATCATAATAGATCGCTCCTCTTAACATCAGCAATAGTAGCCCGACAATGGATCTCAGTCATCAGTCAGCTCAGATAACACCGTCAAAGTTCCGGCACTGCGCCCACCGCATTCGCCCCACACGCACATATTGAGCAGCGCCTCGGCACAAACACATCTCACGTCTACCTATTACGGGAATCTGCCAGCATCCTTCACAAGGCTCAACGGTAATGGGAGTCTATTTGCTTTTTGCTGGCCAGTTCCGCCCTCCCGAGTACTCTCCCGGTACTTTGAAACTAGGTCGTACCGCTGTAGCTTGTGCATGCTTTACGCATGCGGAGCAACGGAGAGCACACACTCGAAAGGAAAATGAACTTTAATTGTAAATAACTAGAGTGGAAACCGAAGCGGGACAAGAGATACCCTGACCCATGTGCTGTATTATCAAGGTATCCATAGAGGAGCTGTCGACCTGGATCGCATCCAAGCCATGTGAGAATGCTTAGTCCGCCTCTGGCCAAGTGTCGCTCGTATGAAGTATCAAAATACAAAAAAAAAAACAAGAATCAAACCACCTAGGAAATGTGTTTTTGCGAAGGAGGTTGCGGTACAGACAGGGTCGGGACGTCGCGTGTGGGACCCGCATCAGGTTCGTTTTGTCCATCTCTGCTCGTAAGGGGTGATGGAGTTGAACGCGGCGGGAATTCACGTTCTCCAGTCGGCCTCTCGACCGGGGACCAGGTCGCACCGACGCTACCAGCAATGATGCCGGCCATCACGGCAGTGGCTCCAAGGGCCGAGTTGGACCTGGACCGGTTCGACTTGGAACGTGACCGGCCCTCAGGGGTTGCTGCGGACGGGAAAGTATCTTCCTGGACAGGTGTGATCGGCTCCCTCACAGAGTTGGAGCGAGAGTGAGAGGGGCTCCGGACAGCAGACATGAAAGCCTCCTTCGGGTGGCTTGCAGCAAATCTGAGGTTGCTCACGCGACCACCCTTGAACTTCTTGAGGAAGCGTAGATCGTCCTTGACATCAGCAAATACTTCAGGATACTCGTTGAATTTCTCCTCATCCGAGACGGTGAAGGCAGGAACCCGGTTACGCCGCCGTCTGATAAATGCAGGGACACACTTGCGAACAAGCTCGTCTGGGACGCATCTGATCAACATGCCAATGGGTATAGAGAGCACACCAAATACGAGGGCGACGCCCCACTGAGGCCCGTTTTGAGGGGGCTGTTCCGCAGTAGATGAAGGGATCGAGAAGGCAACACCACCGACAAAGATAATCAGAACCTGGGCTCCACACATGATGACATTGATGCCAATGAAGAACCAGTTCTGTAATAGGCCTTCAAGGATGTTGAACTTGTTGTCCAGGCGTCGGTTGCTATGTACCAGTTAGTTACCCTGAGCCACGAAGGATAATTTGAAGAAAAAGAAAAAAAGAAAAACGGAATCAACTTACTTCCACTGATTGAAAACCTGCATCCACACGAACGTGTTAAAAACGAGCGCATTAATCCGTTCTTCTTCATGCGCGATTCCAATCTGTGCGGCCGCGTACTTGAGGGTGAAGGTGACGGCCAACTGGTATATGGCTTGACCAATAATCATTTTCCACATGGTGACAGAAATGATGCCAGAACCCTTGCGTTCAGGCTTGCGATCAAGGACACTGTCTTGAGGTGGGTCCGTTGCCAGGGCAAGCGCGGCGAGCGTATCCATAATCAGGTTGACCCAAAGAAGCTGCACAGCAGTCAGGACGGATTTCTGGTCCTGACTGGCCACAGCCGTGAAGAATGTGAGCACGACAGCGGTGATGTTGACGGTAAGCTGGAATTGCAGGAAGCGTTTGACGGCATCGTTCACCGCACGACCCCACTTGAGAGCCTTGACGATGCTTGCGAAGTTGTCATCCATAAGAATAATAGCAGAGGCCTCCTTGGCGACCTCAGTGCCGGCGATACCCATCGAGAACCCAACATCAGCAAGCTTTAGGGCAGGAGCGTCGTTGGTGCCATCGCCGGTGACGGCAACAGTTTCTCCGAGATCCTTGAGCCGGCGAACTAGGATGCGCTTATCTTCCGGGCTTGATCGGGCGAGAACTTGCAGACGCGGTATGATCTCATTCTGCTGCCATTTGCTGAGATTGCGAAACTCCGGTCCCTCCATCACAACGCCATCTTCGTCTAGAATGCCGCATTCTTTTGCGATTGCGCGTGCAGTAAGCTTGTTGTCTCCTGTCACCATGCGGACAATGACACCAGCTCTCTGACACTCCTTAACAGCCTCCGGAACGCCAGGACGCAAAGGATCTTGAATTCCAACAAGTCCAACGAAGCACATGTCCTGGAAGACGTCCTCGAATACTGCTTCATTCTTGTTTTCCTCGTTGCGCCGAGCGTCACGTGGGGGCCAGCTCTCGAAATCGCGGTAGATCAGGGCGATGGTTCTGAGAGATCTTGAGGCGTAATCTTCGATAAGCGCCTTCACAGTCTCGTGGTCGTTGGTCTCCATCCCCTCACTGGCTCCATCTAGGGCAGGGTTTTTGAGCCAGCGGGTGCATTTGCCGAGAAGAATTTCCGAGGCGCCCTTCACATACAAGCGTGCCTTGCCATTGTCAAGCTGGGTCACGACTCCCATGCACTTCCGGCCAGAATCGAAGGGGATTATCTGTAGAACTTTGACATTGGCGCGTTCCTCGCTGACCGACTCCATGGCAAGGTTGTCCCGAGCGAACATGAGGAGAGCTGTTTCAGTCTTGGATCCAATGAAGGTGCTAACGCCGTCGACATCGCCCTCAAAAGCAGTCGAGTTGAGCGAGATAGATTTTGATAACAGATCTTGCACATCTTTGGCAAGTCCAGATGCGAATTCCTTTGGTGAGAACTCTTCGCCAGACTTTTCATCGGACTTGCCTTCGGCACTTCCGAAGCGACGTGGGCCAAGAGCGCCAGCCACAACTGTCATCTTGTTCTGCGTGAGAGTGCCGGTCTTGTCGGAGCATATCGTGGTGGCGTTGCCCATGACCTCGCAGGCCTTCAGGTGGCGGACCAAATTGTTGTCTTTCAGCATGCGCGTCGTTGCGAAGGCGAGGGCCAGAGTGACGGCAAGAGGCAGTCCTTCTGGAACTGCTACGACGATGATAGTAACGACGACGATGAAGATTTCCAAGAACTCTTGTCCCTTTGCCGCAGGGCTGCCCGTGTTTGTAGGTAACTTTACACAAAATTCGATGAACAGCACAATGAACAGCAGTAAACCGGCTCCACCGCCAAGCTTGGCAATGTACTCGGCGATGATGTTGAGCTTGGATTGAAGTGGCGTAACTTCCGGATCCTCATTCAGCGACATGAGGGTCTTGCCGTAACTCGAATAGATACCTGTAGTTGTGCACATGAAGGTACCAACACCCTCCATGACGCGACCACCCGACTGGATGAAGGGATCTGCCTTCTTCAGGTCTTCGCCAGCCTCAATAGCAGCGAAGACTTCGTCGCCGGGGCGTTTTCGAATGATGTCGGACTCGCCAGTTGCCTGAGACTCGTCACATTTGACGTTGAATCCTTGTATGAGAATGCCATCCACAGGGATGAGATCACCCGGCTCGAGATGCAGCACCTCGCCGGCGAGAATGTCAAACACTGAGATTTCCACTGTCTTGCCAGAGCGAACAGCCTTGACTACACGATCGGTCTTCTTGCGGTTCAGCTTTGCAAATTGGCGCTCCTTTTGCCAATCATTCAGCGAGCCTACGAGGACAACGATGGTGATGGCGGCGATGATGGCCACGCCCTCGATCCACTCGACGGCTGGCTCGCCGGCTTTGTGCTCGCCACCAAAGGTCTGATACAGGCCAACACCAAGTGAAATGACGGCAGCGATGGACAAAAGGATCAGGACCTTGTCGTTGTAGGTGATCCAAACAAGTTGTAAGAAGCTCTTGCCCTTCTTCTCCGGCAGCCTGTTGTCCCTATAGACTCGGATTCGGTCGGAGAATGGTTCGTCGGCGCCGTCGGGTCCCGCACTGTGGACATTAATGTCGCCAAGGGACTTCCCAGCCTCGTCCGTCTTGTCCTCGGAAGACCGAGCAGTAGCCTGCTCAAACGAGACTGTTCCATGCAGCTTGCGTTCGTCCGGGCTGAGCCCAGACTCGCGATTACTGCGGAGACCCTTCTCGATTCCGACAAGACCACCGAGTTTGTGGAATGCAGCCAAGCTCTTGGGGTTGAACATCTTTGTGAGCTCGCCCGGGCTAAATGCGAACGGGTTGTTTTCGACAACGAAGTCTTCTTCCTTGCCTTGGTCGGGCTTCAACGCCTCAGGGTCGTTCATAATGGCTTCGTTACCGGGGCCTGATTCGGAGTTGGTCCCGGGAGTAGCGACGGTCTCGCCCTGTGAGAAGTTTACAGAGCGTGCACCCTCGTTGCTGTCGACCGAGTTCTGACGCGAGTGGTGCTCGGCGTTGGGCACCGAGAGGAATCCGTGGCCAGTTTTGGCAAGGTTATTACCGTTGTTGGAAGAGCTCACCGGTCGGCTCTCCCTACCCTCGATTCGAGATGCTGGGAGCGCATCAGCGGGCCGCGGAGTCTTGTCCGAGGTCGGGGATGCAGGCACAGTGTCCGAGGGCGCAGTAGCGTTGTTTGCATCGTCTACCGTGATGGTAGGACTACAAATTGTTAGATTGATTGAGAGAAAGGACGGACTAAGGCGAGCATAGCCTGTAGAACCAGATAAGAAGGGGGACAAGGCTCACGCTCTTGATCTTGCGGGCGCGGCGGCACCGGTGGGCTCTGCCTGGTCTGCCATGTTGTGATGTCAAGCGAGGATGACGGGGGATGCTGAGATGAGGCTGCGCCGCGTATTACCGAGCCGCCATGGACTGATGGCTGCGCGACGGTGACGGCCGACGTGTTGAGGACGTGGTCTGATGCTGCTGGTGAAGAAATGAAGCTGTACGGATGCAACCACGGCACGCGATGTTGTGACCGGTGGTAGGGCTTTTGCTGTTGACGGTCTCGCGAGCTCTGGGCAACAGAGGCTAGGCGTGCCCTGTGAGGCAAGCGACCAACTGAAGTGTGGGCTTCAGGTAAGCGGACTTTGGCAGTCGCAAGGCAGTCGCAGGTCAGTTGCAGGGCAGTCGCAGAGCAGATGAAGGCGGTTGCATGCGCAGATCACAGGATCACGGACGGAAACCAGGGAAGGGCAGGACCAAAAAGGAGTGAAGGTGAAGGTTGGTGCCGACACTTGCGGTGGCATCGACGCATGGGCACGCTGATTGCATGCAAGTCGCACAACCAAGCCCCACACCGCGGTTGGTGCATGCAGCTGGACGCACGATACCTACGGCGTATGCTGCGCTAGATACTTTAGGTACTAGGTAGATACCCAAGTATCTTCCAAGGCTGTATGAGCTAGCACAGACAAAGAATGAAGGCCTGGCGCGCATGCTGGCCCGGGATTGCTGCTATGGTACTACAAAAGCCCTTGGTCTAAAGACGAGCGCTGCTGCTGTATAGCGTCAATGACTGAGTGCTGGACCTTGGCCAAGCAGTCAAGAACAAATTGGCTCGTCGCGCCAAGGGGGCGCCAAGCGAGGCTGTGCAAGCCCAAACAAATGATTGCCTAGCCAAGATGATGGCCACCGCGAGCCAGAAATTGGTCTCCGCCCAGGGAGCAGCCGCTCCGAGCGAGAGCTTGGCGATCATTCCAGTTTCGAACACCAAGGTCACCCAGCCCTCAAAGGCCCATCACCGGTCTGTCTGTCGGTCTGCCGGTCTGCGGCACGGCAGGAGACGGTCAAGACGGTGTCGCAGCCGCGGCGTCATCCAGTTGATCTCCATCCACTGCCGGCAGGGCCTCGCCAGCGCCTCGACTTTATTGGCGACCCCCAGGCTCCTAGCGCGGTGGTCCCGGACTCTCCTGGATCTGGCCATGCTCTGGCAATCGAGATGCAAGTGCAGCCATGGGCAGCGAGGATGGCATGGAATGACGATTCGTTGCTTGCCCAGCCTGGTGCCCGGAATGCAGGTTTCCAAGATTGCTCGGCCATCTTGGGAGTGAAGCTTGATTGCCAGCGGCATGTCTACCCCAGGCAAGCGGGGCCACTGGTGGGGAATTGCTTAATTCAAGGTTAAATCTGTGCTGCCGGATTGGCCAGCTGCCCGGCTTGTCTTGTTTTGCACACAAACAAGATGGCTGCGCCTGTTCCTGATTCCTGAAGTCCTGGCCAGAGTAAAACAAGTGCAGCCCGATCGCAACAGCAGGCCTTATCGTCGCACGCCCAGTGACGACTGTGGCGCGTCACACTCGCCGACAGAGCCACAGCAACCAAGATATTAGACATATCCATTGTTAGGAATCCCTCTCGCCAAGCCAACTTGCGGTTGCCACGGCTGCACGTAGCCAAACAAAGGCCCACGGAGCTTGAGTGGCAGCAAGCAACCGCACACTACTAGCCATCCACTGGACGCCCAACCATGGGCACGCTCCACGTAACTTCAGCCGTGGCAATCGAGTAGATGGCCACGTACGCACGCGCCTTGCCATTACGTTCGTGACACGGCCTTGGTATCCAATTGCAGCCGCGTCCCAGTGACTATTTTCTGGCCTGTCAAAATAAACCAGAAAAGGTCTACTGCAGGTACAACTGTTTGTTGATCATAGGCCACCTGCCACTTCACCTGGCCCGGAACACTGCAAACCCATGGCCTATAGGTGCGGAAGAACCAGGTGGGCTCAAACAGATGCCAAAGTATCGCTCTGACGCACACTTACCGGGAGCACCGCTCCTATCATTCGTGATTATATACACCATCATCAGTACCACGTCAGCGCAAACTGCCGGGGTGATGAGCCTGTGAGGAGGGCATAAGTCGCCTTAGTGTTGTCAGGGCGAGGGGGCTATGCTCTCTTCGCATGTTTAATCGGGTGCGTAAACTGTGTTGAATATAGAGCCCATTTGGAAATTCGCGTCAGAGCTCAGCCTCAAATTCGACGTTTCCTGCATCCTGCCAGTCTAACTAGGGTAACCGTTTTTATCTCGCCGGCCCCTGTTGCGCTGCTGGGAATTTGTGTCTCGATATGCCTCCTACATCAGGACATGTCGCTTGGGGAGCGTCGTGGTCGTGGCCTGGCTCGAGGCAGCCGCGTGCTGTCAATCTGCATGTGTCGTTGCGACCAAATAGTGTACGAAATGAGAAACACGATAGCTATAGGCCAAGATTATATCTACCTCTTGTCAGGTGCTTCGCCCGACCAGTGACAGCAAAAAATGGTCTTGTGACCATTCTCGACGCCGCCTTGGCGTTCGTCTCCGAGCATGGTAGCAGTGCCTCCGGCGATGTCTACACGCCAAACTGTGAACCGAGCTCAACCTTTCTAACCAGTATCAAGTCACGATCCAATCCTGATTGGCCTTGATCATCGCCCTCACAACCTACAGAAGAGGCCGCCTGCCCATGCTCGCTGCTCAGGAACCCGCCCACCGCAACACGGAGAACGTTCTCCCACAAACCCTCTACAAGCCCCTGCAGCTCTCCACCCGTCTGCTTGAAGTCTGGGAACGCGTTGACCTCGAGCAGCCAGACGTGTTCGTCCGCGTCGACCAGGAAGTCAAGGCCAAATATCTCAAAAGCGTTGTCCAGGGGCCGGAAGTGCATCATCATGCCCCTGGCCGCGGCCTCGAAGGCGTCGCCCGTGACAGCGCAGATCTGTCGCAGGATGTGCTCCTTGGTCTGCTGGGGCAGCGAGACGTCCCAGAACTGCTGTACCGTGTTGTCGGCGACAGAGCGCTGCAGGCATGTGTTTGTCAGGTGCGATTCGAGGTCGATGGAAGACCCGCCGGCTTCTGCAATCGGTGTGGCGTGGGCATTGCTTGCTGGTGCAGCATATGGCTTGCCCGCGAAAAGTGCCAGCATATGCCGATACACGTAGACATCGAGCCCGCCTACGCATGCGACGTAGGTCCGGATGTGGAATTTTCGATCATCTCCAGGCAGCAGAAGCGGTGGATGGATGTACGGCTGGGCAACGAAGTGGCGAAGGTGGCTCGCATTGATGCCTGTGTCGTCTTCGTCGTCTTTGCCGAGCAACTTGCCGCCGTTGTCTTTGTGTTGTGACTCGTCGTGATCGCTGCCGTCTTCATCTTCTCCACTCTCGGAATCGTCGCCTTCCCACTCATCAAATATTCCCTGAAGCTCTTCCATGGTGCTGAACAACCGAATGCCCTGACCACGATCACTCATGCTAGGCTTCAAAATCCACCACTCCAGATCTTTGCTGGAACTGTCGTTCCTGGCGAGGAGCTCCTCGTTCTTGTCCATGCTGGCTCTTAAGTCAAAGGCTTCAATCAGAGAATCGTCAAGGAACTCGGCGTAGTCTACCTCAAAGGCCTCGCTTCGCTTGACATGGATCTTGAGGGATGACTCTGGCCTCTTCGCTACCCAGTTCTCCACCGTGGCGGAAAGGTAGTGTTTGCGGATCAGCGCCTTCCGCAGCATGTAGCTGTTCACCAGACATGTGCGCGGATGTGCGTCGATGTATTCCCAGTCGATGCCCTCGTACTGTGTGACCTGAAGTATTTTTGCATGAGAGGGCGCATTCTTGGGCAAGAGTGCGCCAAGGTTTACTTCCGACGTGTTCTCGTCCACTAGCCCGCCCGTCGGTTCTAGTAAGGTGAATGACTCCTGTGGAAAGGCTTTGTTCATGGCTTCGAGGATGAGCGGCTGGACGTAGGCGTCCCCATAGTCGACGAGTGCGTAGAAGTGGTTTTTTGGTCGAAGTACGAGGGTGCTCGTGCGCGTCGACAGGGAGGGATAGACATTCTGTAATGCCGTGCCGGCATTTGATCTGCAGTTATGACGTTGTGTGAGATAATGTCACTGGAAATGGTTTCACGACAAATCGAGCCAGCAGCCATACCAGTGAGGTGACCGCCCACCATAGTTCACATAGTACTACAGACCTGTGATGTCGCATGCCAACAAGAGAGTCCAAGTTGAAGAAGTCCTCTTGTCTAGGCCGCTCGGATCCACACCACTTCAAATATACGCAAGATCGCCCGCCCTCTTAGGGCGGGAAGGCATCCTGACACGCTGTGTATATACATGGGATTGCAAATAGCAGTGTTCTATTCAACTCACAATTTCAACTCTTGCCCATGAAGATGAGAAGCGGTCTGCTGGAAATTGGCTTTCAAAGGTGCAATACTGTCGAGGGTGCGTCAATAAAGGTTGACATGAACATGAGGAATAATAGTTGCGATGGTGAAGAGAGCTTGAAAAGCAGGGGTGCCACGAGAAAACACATACCTGGTGAAGCCTTGTGTCAAGGCCCATCCATCATTGCCGGGAGGGGCCTCATCAACACTTCGAAAGACGCCCGAGAACTTTGGTGCCCACCTATAGTGCCGGTGTGGTACTTCTGAGGTCTCATGATCATCTGTGCGAGGGGCTTTGCTTGCTCCCTGCTCGCGCTCGCGAATCCGCTCTTCTTCCTCCTCCTCGTCGCCGACGCTGCCCTCGACCTCATCAAAGCAACCACCGTCTGCGTCATCCCAGTAGTTCTGGAGCACGTTGGTAAATATAGCTTTTTTTCCAACGCCCTCAATCAGGGGCACGTTGACTGTATATATGTCCACGCTGTTGTCTGAGGGCCATGCCTTGTATAAAGCCTCTATCACCTGAACAGCGTGCTTGCTGGCAGCATTGACGATTTTGGGTTCATGCTTCTTGGAGAAGAAGGCGTATGAGACGGCGATAGCCTTCTTGTTACAGGCAGCCGCCTCGAGGGCACCACCCAGCGTGCCTGAGCTCATGGCGAAGACGGAAGTCGAGTTGCGACCGTAATTGGGACCGCTAATGACCAGGTCGATGGGACCGCGGTGCTTGAACAGGTGGTAAATGCCAATCTGCGCGGCACTAGCCGGTGTCCCGTCGATGAGAACCCATTCCTCCTCGCCGCTTTGCGATGGTCTAGTGTGCGTCGAGCCCTGCGATTTTGAGTTATCCGGATCGAGGGTAACATCGAAATGGTCAGAGGGGCGGTAATATGTTGGCTTGACTGTCTGGCCGATGATATGCGCCTTGCCGATCCAAGACCGCTGTGAATGCGGGAGGCAGACCGAGACTACATGGCCAGCTGCTTGGAGGTCGCGGACAAGCTGGTGGACAAAGGGCGATGTATTGACCGACGGTGGCCCGTCGTCGTTGGTGAGGAGGATATGCATGACAAACTCGACTTTTCTAATGAACAAGGTGAGAAGGGGAGATATTGCTTTGCCATCTCTGATTCAACGGCCCGGAACAAGCCCGCGCTCTCCGTGGTGCATGCGCCGGCCGGCGACATTATCCGTCGTGGTGGGGGCGGGGCATTGTTTGACATTGTACTCTCGCCTGCAATCGGAGTGCGCAGCCCCGCTTTATGCACAAGCCACCACCCATTTTACTAGAGGATTCGTGGCACGTACGGGAGCACATCTGTTAACTACCGGCACCTCGTCGTCGCTCTAAATCTCGCGATGATTCTTTGGTGTTAAGGTCTTCTATAGTATGACGAACAACGGGAGACGCTTGACGCCTTCGGAACGCGTCTAGCTGCGCGTCGCGATCGCTAGCGGCCTCCCTTTAGAAGCCTTAGCTCGCTAATTCGACTGCTATATCGCGACGATAAACCGTTACGCTCGTATATATCGCTTCACCGGTAAGCTCGATAATCTAGAGAGGTTAGATATGCCTTTGAACGCGCGGAAGCTACGCCTACACGCGCTCGAGGTATGTGGTTTAGGACCGACTCTAGTACTATTATGATTACTCTCGAAGCCCCCTATTCTAATAAGTGTTTCTTTAGTTGTAGGCACTCCTCGAGGAGCTCTTATACTATAACGATCTTTACCTCGACGAGATGTAGTAGTTCCTTACCGAGTACTATAATACTTAGGTCGACACGACGACGATTTCGAGATACCTTAAGCGTACTAACTAGAGTAATAAAGCTATTAAATTCCGCGCCCTCTAGGCGGTCGAAGAGTAAAGGGCGTAGTACCGATTTAGTACCTATATATACATATCCGATTAGTACGTCTTCGTCGACGAATCTAGTGTTAAATAGCGTGATAGGCGTCGTCGGCGTAGTTAGGCGCTAAAAGGGCATACTCTTTAGTAAGCTAAGCTCCTAAAAAGAGGCGTTAGATATAACATCCTACCGGCGCTAACGATTAACGGCTTTATCGCTTATATAATCTATACGGGCTCGACGACGCTAGAAGGCTTTACGTAGTGGATTATTAACTCGGTGCTACCGTTAATGAATCTATTCCTAGGGCCTTAGTCCGTCCTAGTAATAGATAATACCTTATTCTATTATAGCTAATTGTTAACTAATAAGTGTAATGAGGCTAGTGTGAAGCTGTAGTACTTACTACCCTACTCGCCTAACTATAACCCTATCGAGGCGTCGTTTAGTTACCTAAAGAAGTACATCCGGCGGTAGGCACGGTAGCGAGACATAGAATTCTATAGCGACTATAACTTTAGCTACTTTCTCGAGGAGTATGTCGATATGATTAGAGAGCATAGAGATTAGATCCGTAGCTTCTTTAAGTACGCTAGCGTAGGGTATAACTTCGAGTAACCGTAATAGCATTAATGTAGACGAAATAAATAGTAATAATATATCTCCTTCTACTAAGAGAACTACGCCTATTATAAATCTATATCGTTCTCGACATCCTCCTATAACTATAATATACGATTATTATTATATATCTCGAAGTCGTCGGTAGTTAATCGATTGATGTAGCTAGGAGGGAGGTCGTCGCTATTAATTAGGTACTAGGAAGAGGCTATAGTAATAGGATAGCGGAGCTCGCTAGTAATACTACTACGAGGAGGAGTACGTACTAGCGATATAGCTTAAGTATAATGCTTTAGTTTAACCTAGTAGGGATAACTTACTTATCTAGGAATTAACTACTAGTCGCTCCTCGATCTTATCCTCCTCGACTTCGAGCTTAATAACCTCTTTAACGGTAGTACGTACGACGTCTCTAAAGATTAGAGAGAGGTTATTCTAGAGGTACTATTCCTCTAGTAGATTCCGGATGTAATAGAATAGAATCCCTTACTATTATAGAGTCTTAATTAGATAGTCGATATCCTCTCTCGAAGCTATCTTCGAGTGGACTAGGGCCCTACGGAATGCCTTCCTTAGCTCTATAGAGCTTAGGCGAGGCGGCACTAGAGGAGGTGATAAGCTTAGAGGTATTATAGTTAGGCCTCTCGGTACCTCTCTAGTGCTTACTATAGTTAGTACTTAACTAGGAAGGGCCCCGAGGGTTAGTATATAATAGCTAGAAGCTAGTAGTGGCGGTGGGAGGTACTATAGCTACGAGTACCTAGCGGCTAGGCGTTTCTCGAGTCGGTTAACTAATGCCTCGAGGTGCTTACCGCTACCGATGTTAATAACGTTTTAGTTACTAAAATGCTAGTCGTTAAGCTTCCGCTTATTCCTACTACTTAATGTACCGCTATTACTATCGGTAGAAGTGTCGATATTAAACTATCGAGCGAAGTGCTCGCTAGCTACCCTATGAAGGATCTTTTATAGAGGGCTTTTATAGGTAACGCCGTCGTCGTTATAGAGAAGGGCTATAGCCTATGTTGTTAGCTCTTTTTAGCTAAGACGTACGTAAGTCGTACTATTATATATATAATAAACTAGTAGCTCTCTACCGTTATAGTTCTTATAGTACTTATCGGTGTACTTCTACTCGTTTAAGAGTAGTTAGTATATCGTAAAGTTACTATTATTAACGTCGATTATACTAGTACCTAGTATAGAGGGGTACTTAGTACGGCCCTAAGGAGTTACTACGGTTACCGACCTCCTCGGTGTCACTAGGGCTTAAAGCTCTAGCTTAGGCCCTAGTACGATAGTACTATACGTACCCTCCTATACCCTCCGGAAGGCTTATCGAGCCGTAGTCTATGCGGTAACGGGTCGTTATCGCGGTATTAGCGTCCCTAGAGCTAACGAGGCACCGGGAGTACGAGGTATTAGGTTACTAAATCGATCCCTTAGGGGAGGTACCGGAGTGCTCGATGCTAGCGGTATATCGACGGTAACTTTGAATTCGAAGGAGATTACGATTCTAGGCTCTTTCTTAATCTTTTAGATAGCTAAAAAGATGTCGTACCCGTCGATAACGCTATAGGGATAGTCGGCTATCGGAAGGAGGGTCTTCAAGAAGGTTACTAGCTTCGTAGTAGTACTATATATAGTGATCTAGCTAAGCTAGAATTATACGTCGAAGTCGTTAGAGATAGAGCCCTTAATAAAGCGACGAACGCTAGTAGTTATTCTATCGAACTTATCGTTATAGTACTCCTTTTTAAGCTCCTTATTAACCTTAAAGTAGATATCTATCCCGTTAGATATAGAGATCGTTCGAATATTACTACTAGGTTATAATTTTAGCTTTATACCGTTAACTCTAATACTTATCGAAATCGAGAGCTATATATCGATTACATTATCCTCTAGCGAGAGTAGTTATATAGCGGGCTCTTCGACGTATATCTCTTCGCGCGAAGCTAGCTTTATAGGCCTAACTAGGTCGCTTAAGAGGGTATTATCTATATCTCGCTACGAGGTTAAGTCTCCGTATAAGGTCGAGTTATCGCTAGTCGACGTAGTAGGGGTAGACGTAGAAGCTAGGGAGCTATCGGATAACGAGACGACGCGGATTCTAACAGTTTTAGGAGGATTCTTCGGTCGAGAAGGTGCCTTCGGTACTCTCGGAGCCTTCGACTTATTAGTAGACTTACTAGCACGTATAGTATTAGTTTGTCGTTATTTAACTACTCTAGCATAGGACGTCGAGCCTAGCCCCTAACGGGTTACCGACCTCTTCCTAGTCCTAGTAGCTAGCATCTCGCGAGGAGATATGATTCTCTCTATATTAGCCGACTCGTCGATACGTATACGCCTAGTTAAACGTAGCTCGCGAGCTCTACGGGTTACCTCACGGGGTAGCTGATTATCGCGTCGAAGGATAGACCGCGTCGAGGCGGTTAGAAGCGTCGGTAGTAGCGATGACCGCGGTAGCTCCGTTAGCGGTGAGGAATCTCGATTAGTAGAATACGAAGGGGACGACGGCATAGCTTAACACTAAGAAATTATCGCGAGATTGGGAGCGACGGCGAGGTGTTCAAGATGCCGTTATGCCTCCCGTACTTGCTACGAACCCTCTAGTAAAATGGGTGGTGGCTTGTGCATAAAGCGGGGCTGCGCACTCCGATTGCAGGCGAGAGTATGAGCATCATCGATCTCTAGGGTTGTGTCCCGCCACCCGGTATTGTAGGGATCGTGTCAAAGGTTGCGCTGGAAAGGATATTGACTGGTTCAACCTCGGGGGCGAGAATGAGACGGGTACATGGTATTCATTAATTATTAGATTAATCTCGCGAGAGGCATCGAGCAACAAAGTGGTAAGTCGCCAACTCAACGCCTCTCCAAGATCACTCGCAATTCTTTACCTTCTTGCGGCAGCCATTCCGATTCTTGCCAATGCCCTCAGGCGCCTTCCGTTTTCTCATATTACCCTGCAGGTCCTTTCCTGAATTCTCGGCCCCTGAAACATCAACAATATCCGCGTCCGGGTCAAAGGTCATATTCTCCGGATCCCTGAGAGCATTCACAACCTTGTCCACCCCCATGTGATCGCCCTCCTCCGTCTCGTCGAGGACCGGATCAACCCAGCCCTTGGTGTGGCTGCCGCCAAAGTCGATGATCCACAACTTGCTGTGCCTGTCGACCAGGAAGTTGTCCGCCTTCGCGTCGCCCCAGACAATCCCCGCGTCGTGCAACACCTCGATGGCCTTCTCGGCTTGTCTGGCCCACTCATGCCGTTTCTCCTCGACTACGTCTGAATCCAACATGCGCGTGAGCGGCGTCGGCTCCTCGATCGCCGTCCGCAGGAAGCCCACGATTTGGTTTCCCGTGCTTCCCTTGCCTTCATTTCCATACCAGCGCACTAGACCTCTGACAAGCGGAACGTTGATCTTTTTGTACAGACCCTTGGCTTCTATGTCCTTGAGCATCTCAAGTTCTCTCCTTGTGGGTGCAGTCTGAGCAGGATCAACCTGCTTGAAGAAGTAGACAGTTTCGAGATCGTTCGTGTCATCGTTCCCTCGGATTCTGACCTCGGTCGGGCCATGTCATGTAACCCGCAGTGATCTCCAGCTGCCATGACCTCGATCTCGCTTGCGTCGTTAAACGGAATATCCAGCTTCTGAGCCGCCTTTGGCAAGCTCATCCGTGGAGCCAATTTCTTGATCTTGGCCTCCAAATCTGCCGAGGCGTTCAGCTGCTGCTCCGCAATTTCGCCGTCTGCCCCAACTGCGAGCTTGTAGAAGTAAGTTGGTCCGCTGTACCATTCTTGTAGCGTTTGCCGCTCGACGACGTCGCCGGTGGTTTTTAGTACGGGGTCGAGACCGCCAAAGACGTTCGAGAGGGGCGCGAGCATCCAATCTCGCAGTTCGGCCTCGGGGTCTGATCTATCTCCAGATCCGGGTTCTGCCTCGTGGCTCGACGATGATGTAGGTGGTTTCTTGTCCGTAGTGTATGCCGCTGGCAACGAGATATCGACACCGCTATAGGTTTCCGAGATCGATTGGGCTTCTTGAATTGCATCTGCGTTCTTTTTTTATTTCTTTTTAGTTTCGAGCCGTTTGCGGAGATTCCTGCCTCCTCTTCACATCGCCCGTCGCCGAGATATTCCTCATGCTCCTGCTTCATCCTCAATGCTCTGACTAGATTTTGGAATTTGTCACCGATCTTCCCTCTTGCATCAGATAATCCCAACTCTTTAGGTCCAGCAGATGTCCCAGCTAGCAGCTCTGTCCCGTCCGCAGTGATATGGAAACGAAAGTCTTTGACCAGCACCGCCAGGGCACAGTAGTCGCTATCATTGTCGAGGTCAAGGTTGAGTACATGTGCCTCGTTGGCCACAGCCGTGGATCCTCTCGTCGTCCTGGTCATGGCATGTTCTTTGTTGCTTGTTTTGTTTGCACTTGGTGTAAACAAGGCCACATGTACGTACGGCGTTCTTTACTTGAGTGGCTACTGCTTCCTATATGTCTGGTACCTACCGATAAACAAATTGTGGAGGTGAGATGCTCCTTCATTCAACAGCACCAAATTACGATGTTCGCAAGTGGTGAGATCATGACATTCCCGTGTCTTAATGATGCGCACTGGTGCTGGGCTAGTACTAAACCGAAGACGGGATCACCAGTACGGACAAGCCAACTGCTATCCGGCGCAGGTGCGAGATGCTAGTGAGCACAAAGCTGGTTAACCCGGATCGGCGGCTTGCCCCTGAGATCGCGGACCCTTGGTTTTGCTTCTTCTAGCGGCAAGGGCAAGGGAGATTCAAGCTCCGAACACGTACCGTGGCCTGTTTCTGTCTGATAATGGAGCCTAACGAGACTCCTGTCGCGCTGAGATAGCCCCAGAGACGCATAAGGGCTTACCATGGGAGGGAACCTTTGTGCATTCGTCGTGGCCATGTAGCTCGCTAGGTAGGTATGTTACACCAACCTGCATTTGTCATGTCAAAGATCGGTACTTGAAAGTGTGCATGCGTGTGGTGCCGATTTAGCGTGGCCCGGTGTCGACTACATCATCACTTTGTTTTTGTTTCTTGCGGCAGCCAATCCAGTCCTGCTCAGTTCATTACCTAATCACAGGGTTTTATGTGCCATCGATTACACAAAAGCCTCACCCCTATATATACTTCCAGTTTGTATTTCTGTGCGAATTCTGCGTTATATGACTGTAGGTCATCGTGAGCTGTCATGCTGTCGCTGCCAAACGTCATCAATACCTTATCACTCAAACTAGAGCAACTCGTGTTGACTACACATTTCATCAAGAGTGTCTTTCCTGCCGAGAACGCCATAGGTACGATTGAGGTCAAGCGAGAGAGCTGCTCATGCTGGATTTTTTGGGGGAATTTAAGTACGAACCCGCGTTGAGGTTCTGTTGTATTATCTATCTACTGAGTTTTATTTGTCGCCTGAGTATCCCGTTAGGCGTACTAGGAAACTTTATGATTCACCCGGGTGTGGCTCATCGTTGACTACCCAGTGTCGCACAAGAAAACCGTGTTTGAGCGCACACAAATACTGTCATGGGAATGCTGTTGGTGCTGGCTATGGACTGCGCCTGTGTAGGACTTGTCCAATATCTGACATCTTTCCCGTTTTGATCATCCTGTGCTTGATGAATAATTCCCACCGGGATATCTCAAATCGCAGATTGCTTCGCTCACAATGCTAGTCAAGTAAAAAAGGGCGTGCAGGACTCGCCAAGGACAATAGGTCCAAACTGTGAATCGCTCGTTCAGTAAAGACTACCTTCATCCATAACCCTCCAAAGCGGGAAATGTTCAAAATAGTGAAGAACGACAGAGTCAAAGTAAGATGGTTGTTTGTCTGTCGAGGTGTGGCCAATGAAGAAGATGCGACAAAATGCGTGATCATATGCGCTGTCGCTTTGGGGCATCGAATGAAGACTCGAGGGCATCGCCTTCACGTTTGAGACCTGTTCGGCCAGAGGTTCGCTTAGAAACACGCCAGCTGTCGAATGGGCTGCCAGATTTTACTGCTCGTTTCATTGACGAGTCGCCTGCAATGAGTTTGCTGCTTGTGCGAGTAGTGCGGCTTGTTGAAGGTGGGGAGGCGGGAGCGAACCGCGGTGCCTTGGGCGTGCTGAGCTTTTCTGAAACCTCGGTCGGCGTCTCTAGTTCGTCAGCACGTGGCCCGGACAGGATCGGCATATTATTGTCCTCAATGTCCGTCACGGCCTCTTCGTCGTCTTCGCCGACATCCGGCGCCTTTTTCCTGGGCGGGAAGAGGAGACGTGGCTTGATGGCCGACCGGGTCAAACGACGAGGCGCCTCTTCCTCGGCAGCAGCCTCCAGGGACATATCCTCGTCGTCAAAGTCTGCGAGTGCAGAGGGATAACCATCTTGGCAATCCGAGAACTTGCGGAATATTCTTTTTCCTCGGCTGTTGTGCGGAGTTAGTGAAACAGATCTGAGGTTATGGTGAACTTTGCAACATCGAATCAGGGTCAAAACTTACAAGACGTATACTATGCCGTCGTCTCGACGAACAGCTTCCTCGACGCTCTCGGCGCCCACTCCAGGGATTGTCACCTGCCGGCGCTTACTACGCTTTCTGGTTGGTTCAGGCTGGGCCTCTTCATTGCTGCCATAGAAGGGGTTCTGGCTGCTCCTGTCTACTGAAGGGACACGGTCGCGCGAGTCTGTGAAGATGGCGATGGGCTGTTCGACGTCCTCGGCGATGAAGCTCTCAAGGGTAATGCCAGAATATTTTTTGGCCTGTCTTTTACGCGGTGATGCAATCATATCGGCATCCGTGCCAAATAGATTGCGTGCAACAGAGTGTACCGCAGATGTCTCAGCCGGTGTTGGCTGTTTGCGGGGAGTTTTTGCTGGTGTCGGCATCATGCCACTGCTGCGGGTTGCCGAGCCTGACTTTGACTTGGGTTGAGCCGACGACGTGGATGGAATGTCAAGTAGGCGAGCGACGCTGGCACGCCCGTCAGCCGCGATGCTAGGAGGGGCGCGGCGAACAGAGTCCATGGCGGGCAGGCGTTTCTTTTGAGGCGATGCGGCGGGGGTGAAGAAGATGTTGGATGAGGCTTTGCGCGCAGATGGCTTGCGGGCGATTGAGTTGGGCGAGGGTGTGCGGGCGCTGGCACGTTTTTCCGAGATGCGGGCCGACTTGCGCGGGGAGAAAGGTTCCCACGAGTCGCTGTAGCCGTGCTTTGGGGTGCCTGGTGTGCGCACACTGCTAGGAGGCGGAGGTGTTGAGCAAATCTGGGAGGCCATGGTTGCTGGGCAGCCCGGCGGTACGTGTCGAATTGGGAGCGAGGCAAGAGCAGCTATGGGGCAACACTGATACAGACAGCGCGCGTTGAAGTTCCCGAGGCGACAAACTCAAGCAGTCTAGGATGCGCAGTAAGAGCGAGAGCGAGGAAGATGCTGTTGATACTGAAGCTGAAGCGACGAGATTGGTGATGCGACGTGATGTTGTTTGACTAGGGGGGAGAGCCGTTGCTGCAGAGAGACGGGAGGGAGTGGATGACGGCGGGTACTGTGTCGGGGGGACACAAGATTGTGCGGATGTGTTTTGAACGTGGATTGAGAATTTGCACGGAGTACGAAGGGACGACGGGCGCGTCGGCTGGGGGATTGGTATTTCAGGAGCAATAACGGGGGGATGTCCAGGGAGGCTGTCGAGATGGGGGACCAGAGGCATAAAGACGTGGCTGGGGCGGGAATGAATGAACGAGAGACCAAGGGAGAGCCAGCACTCTTCAGACAAGAGCGGGCAGCCCGGTGGGCAAGACTCTGCAGCCTTGACTGAATGTCTCGAGGTGGGCCCTGCACGATTGCGGCTCGAGCTTGTACCTGGCGCGGTTGACTCAAAGTTCCAGCCACAGCCCTCCGCAGGGGCTTTCCACCATTCCATCAGCTTCGGGGTACTCAATTGATCCCCTGTTCGGTACACGCTCCATCAGAGCTCCAGCTTTGACGGTTACAGGGTTCTCGCAAGCAAAGGCCCTCGAGTTGAGCCAAGCGGGTCTCCCACACCCTTCCAAGGTTGGCTGGAGCAATGATGTCGATTGTTTTTACACCCAACTTGACGCGTTCCAGGTTGTCCAACGGTTTGCACGCGTCCTGCGCGCGTCAAGCCATTCTACCTTGTGCCATCCATTACTGAATCTTGTGAACACAGGAACATGACTTCAAAGGTAGATGCAGAGAGTCCCCGACAATTCTTAGACAGCTGCTCCGGGGCTGCTGCCTGTATCTCGCCTGAATCAGACTGTCGGGTCGTATCCATCCTGGTTGCAGCAAGTGTTTGTGCAATCTTGCTTGCACTTGGAGGCTCACTAGGGTTGCCATTAATCACAAATGCTCAGAGCCCTCAAAGCACAGAGTATCTGCCAGACAATGCCCATCTGCACGTGCTCATCGTGAACAGTGTATTTTGAGTGACGGTCAACTAAGGGCCCTTGCGTACTTTATGCATGCTCACCTGACATCACAAAATACAGAGAGCGTCTCGATTTACTTGTGTTTAGGACTGTGGTGGAATGAATGCTTAGGTGCTAAAGTGGGGTTTGCTGCACCTCCTCGCCGAGAACACTTGTGGAGTAGGTCGATTTGCCCGGAGGACCCCTCATTGAGCGAGCATGAACATGTGCGACTGGAGACACCTGCAGTGAGTGACTTTAGAACACCTCCGCTGTCGGGAGCCGTACAATGGCTCTTTGACAAACGACGTGAGCACAACACATCGCAACCGGAGCCATGCTACCACCATTGGGTCATTCCTTGTCGGGATCAGACCCCGATGAAGCCTTCGACTCGCCCATCAAGAGGAGCACATCCCAGCGAGACCCCGGGCAACCCAAGACACCCACCAACCAGCCCTCGCGCTACGATGACCAGGACAACGAGGACGCCCGCGAGGCCATTCTGCGTAGAGAGCTGGAGGGCGTGCGCAACATCAACGAGCTAATAGAGGGCGTCGTTGGCACCCTAGAGAGGGCAAAAGGCAACATGAGCGTACGCAGGAACTCTTTAAATCGTTCTTGGCAGTGTTGCGATGCTCAACAGTGTTATCTGAATATGGCTGACGTTTTCACTCGCCCCTGATAGACCGTCTCGAATACAGTAAATACCGCCAGCACACTACTCAACACATGGACCCGCATCCTCAGCCAGACAGAGCACAATCAGCGGCTGATCCTAAACCCGACATGGAAAGGCGCCAGCAGAGACCTGGCCGACGCCGAGGCAGAACAGGCGTCCAGAGCGGCGCAGGCAGAACGACGTACGGCCGAGGACGAGCGTAGACGAGCAGAGACCAGACGGCGTGCAGAGGAGGCACAGGACAGCGCGATGCGACAACGAGAAGGCGGCGGGGCCGCCACGGGGCTTGGCAGGACACCGTCGACGAGAGGAACACGGGGGTCGAGAGCTAGAGGCGGCATCACCGGTGTGAGAACGACGAGGAGTACATATCGGACCAGAGGTGGAACCACGAGGGGCAGTAGTAGCGCTGGGGCTGCTGATTCATCAACGACAAGCACAATGGGCAACTCGTCGGTGTACTCGAGTACCAGAGGCACATCAGGGATCGCGAGGGGTACAGGCACCGCACGTGGTCGTACACGAGGAGCGACACGAGGAGCATGACATGAGCACTTGCAGTGCTGGGCTGTGTTAGTCGAGATCGACTTTGTCCACCAATTCACTAGAGCTCCTAAGCATCTTCGTGGATTTTTGCTGCCATTGAGATAGGGCTTCTAGTGACCGCGGGGCATATCGGAGCCTCTGTCATACGCACAAGATATGAAGCTAGCAGCTAGATGATACCCAAACTTCATATTAAGATTCTTAATCAAGTGCCTTCGCGCCAAACATTTAGGCTGGATATCAGGATCCTCATATACGACCAGTGTGAGCTAAAGTGCACTATGCCTTCTTCCCGAAGAAGGCGCTCATTTTCTTCATCCCCGTGGTGTTGACCTTTTTCAGATTCTTTACACCTCGGCTTTCTCCTGCCTTTTTCCGACGGTCCTCGTCTTCCTTCAGTCGTTTCTTCTCAGCCTTGTCTGCCACCTCGTCATCATCTAGCACACGTTTCCGGCTGTAATCGCTCATGCTCCGCGCAGAGGCTGCGTCCTCCCGCATCTTCGCAATCTTGGCCAGGTAGGCGTCTAATGGCTCGAAATCCACGACTGAAGGCCCGGCGTCTGTACTTATACTTGCTAGCAGCGACTTGACAGACGCCGCACGTGTTGGTGCGAGGTACGCGGAGCAAATATACAAGAAAGCCACACGCAAGCGCTGTAAAGTCACGATCTCAGGGGTCGCGTGTATCGCTGGTATCAGGTCTGCGCTCAGCGCGTCGACAACCTCCGTCGCAGCTGTTGAAGTTGCGGAAACCACAGAAGCAACGCTTGCTCCCGTTTCTGTCGACGACACAGATGACTGACTCTCTCCAGTTTCGAGCCGTCTTGGTGTAGAGGCCGCATCAGAGTCCTTTTCTTCCGACGCAGGCTCGATGGCGACTTCTATCTTGGGCCTGGTTGCAATGGTCTCGCGGACCCTGACACCAATCACGGGTGCCTCTAGGGCCTTTGTCACAAATTTCTCCTCCATGCTCTTCGGTAGCGGCTGCGCCGCCAACGACCGTGCCTTGTTCAGGAGTTCGGCGAGTAGCTTTTCCTCGCTGAACCTGAACATTAGCTCGTCCCCGGCGTCAACAGTGTCGCAGATCGCAGCCATGCGCGATTCGAGCAGCTTCTGTATTTTGCCATCGCCCCATCGTATTATCTCGGAGAGATGTGGGGAGAGCTCTGCGATAGAGTCAAAGTGATCGTCGCCAGACAGGAAGAGCTTCTTGCCGTCGTTTTTGGCACTTGTCGATGTCGGTGCTGCCGCGACGGCGGGCAGGACCAGGAACAGCGGATCTATCATAGTCGCAACGAAGAGGTCCGCACCTTTAGTGACTGAAGCACCGAAGGTTTGGCCCTCGCTTTGGCTCTCGCTCTGTAGAACTATCGTTGGTCCCGCCTGGCTTTGTGGAGTTTCGACTAGCCAGCTTCTCGGGGTCGACTTTGGAGCGGCCACGCGTGTAAACTCGTAGATGCCACTCTCCGGGCATACGAGGTAGCGGGAAGGCTTGGCTGTTCTCGGGCATAACAGCAGCACTACACGGGCCCTAGTTGTAGCTGCGGAAGGCAGGATAAAGATCCGCGGAGGGTTCTGTGCCGGCTCGGGGAGCGTCATGTCGGTTTGGGCCTCAGCTTGGGCGGGTGTCCCCTCAGCTGATATTGACTTGGCTGGGGCCGAGGCCTTTGATCTTGTTGTCCTAGCCATGATGTTGATATGTGATATGTGTCGTGACTGTTACCGAAGGCTGGCACGACGGTGCTGTGAAACCTTGAGCGGGCCACTCCCAACTATGAGCCGACGTCGCTCGCCAGTGGACAGAGCTGCTTCTGATACGCAGGGGATGGTGTTTAAATAGTCGATGGTAGTAGGAATAATGGACACTTTAAGCCCAATTACGTTCTTTCAAAGCAGGGCGAAACAGTCTGTTGGCTGACCAAGATGGGACAAAGGGCAGATCACCGCCCTGGTTGGTATGACTGCTCTTCATAGATGTCCAAGTCATCTATGCCTAAATCCCGTCTGCACTGCGTGAGCCAAAGTGTATGTAGACCCCTGCTCACCCCCGACGACGCGTAAATTGATGTAGAACGCGTTGACCGTGTCACGCTAGTCACTTTAGGCTTGAGAGGCGTTACTGGCCTGGGAAACCATCCACGGCCTAGACGTCACCCGGCATCTCAACAAGTACACCTGATACGAGTCGAAAGCCGCAGGAAAGATCATGCAGTAGGTCAGTCTAGAGGTCTGCATTGTCTGGTTGGATACCCATCGTCTGGGCTCTGGGCGACGATAACACAGTACTGTACTGCGTGCACCCTCCATAGGTGGCCAGCAAGGTTTCACAAGCACCCCTGTAATCTTATCGATACTGGGCTCGGACTGAAACATCCATGGATTCGCGAATCGCACCCCGGCTCTCGTCAGTTCGTGTCTAGGTCTATGCTCTTTGATGACCATAAACGACAAGTCCCGAGGTATGTACCTCGAAGATCACTTCGAATAAAGACAGTCGGGCTTGGAGCATCGACTTCCACCAACAACACCCGAGTCAGCCAACGAGATCTCTTCGTTTCCGGTCGTCTGCACCAATCGTCACCACTGACACCGACCGATTGGTTACACGCGAGGTTTACCCATATCATCTTCTCGCTCACCACCGCCTCGACTTTTCTCGCATGAGATAGCAACACAAATCAACGGGCCGCCTGAAGCGCGAGCACTACTCATACCGGATAGATTCGACGTAGTATAGTCGTATCTAAATCACAAAGGCCCCAAGCCTCGCATCGCGGAGCACATTGCGCATTCGCCTACAATGACAGCGGGTAAGTTTCATGCTATATCTTTGCTGGCTTGGACTAACATGGGCCTGACTGCAGGAAGCTCGTCTAATGAGCCTCAATGGCCGCCCCGATCTCCTCACGAAGCCCTTCTTAGCACTCCAGGTGGCCGTGAAAAGCTTCGCCGCATGATCGACCGCACGTCGCCATCACCATCGCCCAACAAACGGATTGGGGGAAGGATACAGCCACGCGCGACGGCTTTGCTACCCGGGGATGATGGCGAAGATGACGATGATGACGACGAAGAGACCTTGCAGCTCAAACTCCAAGCAATTCAGGCTCAACTTAAGCTTAAAAAACTGCAGAAGGGAAAGGCCAGAAAGGACACGGAGCCGGAGGGGACAACTACGACGGGCAGAACTAGCTCCGCACTAGAGCCAGCAGCACCATTCACTACAACGAGAACTGCTACGTCGCGGCAGACCGATCTGACAATCTTGCACTCGCATACAGACGTCCAGGTACCAGCGTCTCCAGTTCGGAGAGCACAGCAAAACATCCACGATCCCAAATCTCCTAGTCGGATACGTCTTGGCATAGACAAAGGCTTGACGGCGAGAGACATCTCACTCAAAAGAGTTCCAAGTGTGAAACCGCCAGCGAGAGCGGAACAGGATGGCCGCAATACGCAGCAATCGCAACGGTCCACCCACACACCGGCAGACTCAAGCGAACACATGAGGCAGCCAGTAAGTTTCGGACAAAGGATGCAAGCTGCACGGTCAGACGAGGCGAGTCGCCTAGATCGACAGGCACGACTGAAGCAAGTGCGAACCAATGCTTTTGGTATTAGCAAAACTGAACTGGAGGACTTGAAGAGAAATGCCACAGATATTCCCGATATGCCCGAGGAGCCAACACAGTTCTCTCGCGAGGATATCCTGTCCCGTGGTCAGCCAAGAAGTGCAGCCATTGGCAAAGTAACCACGGAGTTTAGTTCTGAAGCACCAGCGATTGAGCCATATTCAGGCTTCCATCTGAGCAAGCGCATCATTCCCCATACGACCATGGCGCGGACACTCAATGGCAAAGAGATATTCAATATTCAGGACGTTCTCAAGCATGTGAAAGCACCAGACTTTGAGTTGCCAGAAATTGAGAAAGACATTGTCATTTTTGGTATACTGGCATCCAAGTCAGAACCCAAGGCACACCAAACCAAGAGCGCCCTCAAGGAGAAGGCAGGCAAAGAAGAAGGCGCTGCGAAGTACATGGTGATGAAGCTGGTCGACCTACAGTGGGAACTCGACCTCTTCCTCTTCGGCACCGGCTTTGACCGATACTGGAAGATGAGTGCAGGCACAGTCATTGCGATTCTCAACCCCACAATCATGCCGCCGCCTGCTGCGAGAGTCGATACCGGAAAGTTCAGTCTCGTTATCAACAGTGGCGAGGACACGATTCTCGAGGTGGGCAACGCAAGGGACCTAGGCTTCTGCAAGTCGGTCAAGAGAGATGGCAAGGTCTGTGACAGCTGGGTCAACAAGAAGCATACCGAGTTCTGCGAGTTCCACATGAACTCTGCGCTAGAGAAGCATCTAAAAGCCAGGCAAGATATCAACGCCTTCAACACCGGACCCGGGCCGCGCAGCGGCAGCGCGGCTAGCGGCAATCGGCGCGGGAACTTGTTCCGCGGCAAGGGCAAAGACCAGGGGGACGGCAGGCACCGGGGTGCGTTCGACCGGGAAACACACAGTCACTGGTTCCTCCATAAGAAGGATAGTGCCGCGGCTATGCTCGACAACGAGGTCCTGTCTGGCCGGGTGACGGGCACGATTGAGCGCGGCGAAGCGCTGAAGCGCCGCCTTGCCACGGAGGAAAAAGAGCGCGGCATCATGAAACAACTCGGCAAGGTCGGCGCGGGCGCAGGCAAGGAGTACATGCGGCTGTCACAGCAGAAGCGGGAAGTGCCCGTCTCTGGAGCCAGTATCGCTTACGACACCACCGACTCTGCCACGGACGCACCAAGGCGGGTCGACGCGCGATCTCTTGGGCTCCTGAAGGACAAAGATCACCAGATTCATCTCAGTCCCGTCAAGCGCAAGCGCGCAGAAAGCGCCCTGTCCGGGTCCTTTGTCTCGTCGTCATCGGCGTCCTCATTCAGGACTGCGCCGAACACTGCCGGCGGCGGCAGTGGCAGCAGGAAGGAGGCGCTTGGTTGGGGTGGTGGTCTCAAGTCGAAGCTATCTAGGATGAAGGACGGAGAGAACTTGCGCAAAGGCAACGCGCCGCAGCGAAATGACGAGGATCTGGGCGCCGGCATGGCAATGAAAAACGGCAGCGACCAGGCACCGTCTCGTAAGAAGACTCGGTTCGTGACAGATAAGGGCATCCGGATTGCCGGGAGAGACAGTCTTGGGACTGAGCTTGTTAGAGCAACAGACGATGCCACGGCAGACCCCGATACCGCGAGAACGCCCCGGATGGTCATGCTGGATGACGATGACGATGACTTGTTGATATTGGACGAGTAAAAGGCTCGTATCATGGCATCAGGGCAGCTTGGAGTTGGAGATTCATCATTTGTATACCCCTTTTAGTAAATGAGCATTGATTGTGTATTTCTGCTTATTCGTCTACTTCGTGGCTGTGCTTGGACTATGAGATACCGAAAAATCTAAATCGGTAGCCATTGCGGACATGTCTCTGGGACTTTATGCACTTTCCTCGTTATTTATAACAACAATGTCAAGGGCAGCGTCCGTAGTGTACCTCTAACATGAAATATGAGCTTCGTCGACTGATGACCATTCCTAAATAGGATTATGCTTTGTTGCACTTGATCGATTTGCCTCTCAATGAAGCATAGAGTGACAATACAACTAGTGAATTGTTAAACACTCCTCGTTGAAGCCACTATGCAGGTGTGCGAAAGGCGGGCTGTACCAAATTACAAAACATTGCGGAAGCCATAGCCCTCGTTCTCAGTGCCAACGACAAACAGGGACTGACCCGCCCCGTCCGGCTTGTCAGTCGTCGCATGTCCAGACACAGCTGCCAGCGTATCCTGGTCCTTCTTTTCAAACTTATTGTTCTCCCGGACAAGCAGCGTGCGCAGCGTCATAGCTAGAATCGCATTGAGGAATAAGAAGCCGGCCGAGATATACATCCCCTTTGCGTAGAGCGGTGCCTCGGTCTGTGGGAAGAGCCTCGTGCCGAGCAGTGGCCCACACTGGCCGATAAGGTTCATGAGTGTGATCCCAGCTCCGCGCTTCGAGTCGGTGCCCTGATTGTTGAGCGTCCAGGGCAGGATGTTTGATATTGCAGGGAACATGCCCGCCGCAGCTAGAAAGACGCCAGTATACCGAGCGGCCACAGATGTGCAAGCCCCAAGCACAATGTAGCCAGTGCCACCAAGCAGGGACACGGCCGTGATCATGAGCCCACGCTGGGCGGTCCGGTCGGCGATATAAGTGGTGATGAGACACATGAAGAAGGCAAGCAGATATGGCGGTGCGGTTAGACCCTGAGCATCTACGGAGGAGAAGCCCATGTTGTGAATGATGTCGGGGAGGAAAACTGGAAGGGAGCTAAAGGAGACTGGTGTTCGAGATCGTGAGTCTTAGTGGTTTGCTCTAAATCCAGTTCAACTTGTCAAAGGCCCTTTGTGCCTTGGTTCCTGGCCATAATTGGCTCGACGGTCTGCGCGGGCTAACTTACCGTTGATGCAAAAGTACATGAGTGGCGGTATCCACGTCTTCAAGTCCTTCAGACTAGCAAATACTTCCTTAAGTTGGACATTACCGATTCTGCTCTTGCCCTCCTGTCCCGTCTGCTGGATAGCTCGGTGCTTGGCAATCTCCCTCTCCTCAGGAGTCAGGAAATGCGCTGTGTCTGCCGAATCGGGCATAAACCAGAACGCCACAGCAGCCATGACAACAGAAGGCAGACCCTCGACCAGGAAAAGGAGCCTCCAGCTGGCAATGGCTGAGTGGCCGGAGGTAATGCCGTAGGCTAGGGCTCCGGCAAAAGTGTTGGCTAGCGGAGCTGCGGAAAAGAAGATGGCACAGCGGAGCCCGAGTTCTCGGCGCTTGTAGAAGAAGGACAGCAGAAACGGTATGCCAGGTCCGTACGCAGCCTCTGCCGCGGCGAGAAAGAAGCGGCATGCCATGATACCGGACCAGGAAAACGCCGCGGCTTGGAGTGTGGATGAAATGCCCCTATTTCAGTCAGTCGAGGCGATGCAGACTACAAAGTCGTCCAACTCAGGTCAACTAAAAGAGGTCACACGTACCAGATCAGTACGCAGCCAGCAGCCCACATGTGACTGATAAGGGGGTTAGCTCTACGAAGACATCGGCTATGTGGGTATGTTTTTAGGCCTCCAATACATACGGCGGGACGAGCTTCCACATGAAAGCCAGAGGCTCGAAAAGGACTGTATGCAGACGAATGGTCAATCGCGAGCTTGATGTTAGGTCAAGGTCGGCGTGAGGGGACTGACTGTACGGGATGTAGAATATTGTCAAAAGCCACTGCATTGCCAGCTATCAGCGAGATTTCTTTAACAGTATTTGGGTCTATTTTAGTCACCGGCAGGTGCGTCAGCATATGAGACGCACCTGATAGCGAGAATCATCGAAATCGAGATCAGTGTTCCTGCAAGCGGTCCCGCGTGTGAGTGAGGGGCATTCAGGTCAAGAGTGGTTGATGTACAAAGACGAGATTCAGACAAGACACGGAGCACATACATTCCCGCGGCTCTAGCGTTGCCGATGTTGGAGCGATCGAGGATGGCCAGAAGATCTGCGTGTAGGATACAGGCAACGGTAATCAGCTCTCGTATCGCAGCAGATGCTATGCGGGTTTCCAGTGTCAGGCGTGGCGTGCATACACAGGACCATGACCAAAGGCATAAGGTTGCAGTCAATTTTGCGCCTTACGCGCCGCTCGCTCGCCGGATCGATTTCGGAATGAGCCTCGGCATTGTGGTAATGATGTGAAGCAAGGCCAGGAGACATGATGGCAGTCTTGGTTACAAGATAGAGTGTGTAGTAGTGGATAAGATGGGAGGCCAGATGGAGCAAGTCGGACGGTGTAATGCACACTTGAGCAGACGGGAGGGAAAGGAGGCAATATATACATGGGATCTTCCGTGCGGTCCCGTTGTGGTGCATACGCGGCAACTACGCTATCCGAGGCAGGTGCAGGTGTAGAGGCCGCAAAGACCGACGCAATGATGGCATTTGGAGGCGTCTGCATGCGGGCCCATTCCGCTGCCGGCGTCCGCCCTCTCACTAGACGCCCACAGCGCCAAACCCCACACGCACCTCGGCCGGGTCGTGATACAAGCTTCGCCAAGAACGCCTCTTTGTATTTACAGCTTGGCTGCCCCCAATGCCGCTGCGCGCTCCTCGCGGACACTCTGCATGCTCTTCATGATGGCATAGACGCTCTGCAGCCGGGGCATAGACACGCCCGCTGCCCGCGCAATCCGCACTGGGTTGCCCAGAATCACCTCCAGCTCCATCGGCCGGCCCGCCTCCCAGTCTAGCAGCATGCTCGGCTTGGACCCCGTGTTCCGCTCGTTGCTCCTGATGATCCTCGCCGGGGTTGCCACTTCCTTCTCGTCAAATGGCCGGCCCAGAACCTTCGGTGCTGCATCCCAGACCTCCTGCATGATGCCCGCAATGTGCTCCCGCAGCTCCGGGTCTGTCGCAATGTCGGCGTTTCCGCGTCCGCCCGACAAAACCGCCGTGGGGTTGAAGGCGGCATTGATACACAGCTTGTGCCACCGGATCGTCTGCAGCTCCATTTCAGTGTGCGGTTCAATGTCGCGGATGCCGCCGAGCTTTGTCCACCACTCTGCCAGGCTGTTCATGGCCTGTGTCGCGCGGTCCAGTAGCTTGGCCGGCTCATCCTGGCTGCTCGAGCCACCACCGCTTCTCCCGCTGAGCCCGTAGGCGTATGGACCGAGGCTCATCCTGGTCCACCTGTTCTGGCGAATGGTGCCCTGCTTGATCTGCTCGGCGCTGACAATGGTGACGGCACTGATGATGGGGTTGTTGGGGAACCGCTGGCGGTAGGGCTCCTCGACGCCGACGCCATTCTGAATGAGAATGATGCATGAGGTGGGAGACACGAGAGGGGCGATCATGGCTGCATCGTCAGTTTTGTCGGGTAGTGCCTTTGTAGTGACAATGATGTAGTCCCAACCCGCAGGCGGTGGAGGTGTTGGCACCTCGGACGCGGCCCCCGGGACAGCAGCCTGGACGGACGGGAAGACAGCGTGCGGGTGGAAGGTGTAGTTGCCAAAAGTGTGTGTCTCCAGGATGACGCCAGATTTCGCAATGGCTGAGTAGTTGGAGCGTGCCGTGAGAGAGACGTAGACGCGGTGAGAAGGCTGGCGGCGACAGCTGTGTCAGTACGTGCAGCGTGCGACAGCAACGAGGGTGGAATGCGATGTGCTCACATGATGCAGCCGGGACGCATAAAAGCAGCCAACGGCGCCAGCGCCGACGACGAGGATGTGGGTGTCCTTATCCTTGGTCATGATGGTTCGATGCTGGTGTTGTTTGTTGGTAGATGCTTGAAACGAGCGCTATCGGAATCTGCTTTCTGCCGAGGTTGACTGCACGCGCCGCGAGCAGACAGGCATGGCGTCACCGCTGTGCTGGCTGTGCTATGGTGGACCCTGGCCCCAACTGGCTTAGGTAATGAATGGCCCAGGAGTCGACCTGGCTCAACAGCGTAGACGCGCACCTTGGCACTCAATCAAGCGCGCGTGGGCTGGCTTGGGCTTAAGCTTGCAAGGTGCGGCGCTGTCTGTTGCAGCTACAAGGGAAACAAAGAGAGGGAAAAAATCCTCCGAGGGCGGCACTCGATCAAGCTGCCAGCCGAGCCAGAGACCGGCCGATTTGGGTTTTCCTCCTCCGCCCGCAGGCACCGTCCGTAACAAAGTACTTCCATCTCCAGCAACCAGGCCCGAGCCGCTTGCCGCCAACCCAAGGTACGTCCACCACCACCCCATACATCCCATTTCTATCCTCGTCATCCTCATCATTCTCATCGCATTTCCCCCACCACTCACGACAACCACGAGCACTTGCGCCTTTCTCGTACTGGCATGGCCCTCGCGCCTTGTCAATGCTAGGAGCGCCCAGTCTGCGCTTGCAGTTGTCTTCTCCTCCCGTACTTGTCGACCCCCGGTGATCTTTCAAGTGGAAGCCGTCGCCGTCGCTGGCTCATGGGCAAGGAATATTCTATTTGGAACCGTCGTTGTGTGTTTTGTAGCAGTATTGGTCTTTCTAGCTTACAAGTTAATAAAACTGATGTTCGCAGAACTCGCCAGGCTCGTTTCAAAACTCGATTCAATTTGCATGCCTTCGTGATCGCAGTCATCTGACCGAACGAATGGCGTCTACCCCAGCTCACAACGACTGACTAGACGACCTTCAGAAAACACGGCCGACCCGAGGCACCTTGCACAGGGGCGAAGTCTTACCCCCAGAGCCTGTTGGCGGGGAGGTATGACGGCCATCCACGATGAGGCTGCGGTATCGGGCGGTTCACTGCCCGACATTGCAGTAGTTACCGGGGAAAAGGGCATGGACAACATAGCTATCGACCTCAAGGCTGTGCAGGTCTTGAACGAAAGTGTTACGAGCGATGAATACATGGCCATGAGCGTGGAGGAGGGTGAAAATGGTGCGCCCTTCCAGGTCGGGCTGAACGAGCCTCAAGCTGTCAAAGGCCAGCGTAGTGACGAGCAGTCGACAAACAGCGATTCGCAGCCTCACCCTAGCCTCTCCGATGAAGAGCCAGAATATGATGCGCAAATCACTCAGTTTGGCATTGTTAATCACAACGAAGTCCAACACAGCTCCGGGGTCGAGACCAACAACGCTGGCTTACGACTAGACATATCTATCAGTCAGGATGGCAAACAGCCCATGCCCATTGAACTGGACATGGACGACAACCACGACCTAGACCAGATCTTTTCCGACCAGAATCAAGAAGGTCACGACCAGGCACAATTACAGAATCACGACGGGGCATCATTGCACACTGACGACGATCTCTTCATCATGGACCACCATGATTTTCCAGACAATGCAATGCACGATCAGTCGATGAACCGTTCCCAGCATACTCGGCACGGTGCTCATACTTCGCCCGTGGACGGATCCCAACAGTCATTTCAGCAGCAGCCGGTTACGCAGCCAATTTTGCAATACAAACTTTCACTGCCAAAACTTTCACCGCCATACCAGCGACAGCATTCTGACCCCTACCAGCAGTCCCGACAAGAGCTGCAGGCATCACGAGCGCCCTCAGATGGTGCCGCTGCGCGACTCGGTAACCACTACCCAGGGCACGACAACGTACCGCCTCGGAAAAGGTCAAAAGTCTCTCGAGCATGCGACGAATGTCGTCGGAAGAAGGTCAAGTGTGATGCGCCGCCAGACGCCGGGACCGAACCCTGCTCGAATTGCCGGAGGTCGAGTATCATATGCTTGTTCAGTAGAATTCCCCAGAAGCGCGGACCTAGCAAGGGTTATATCAAAGAGCTTGCCGACAGGATTAACAACATTGAAGGCAAGCTTGCCAGTGAGGGGGCAAATGCGGACACTATGAACGATATTCTGGGGGTCATGCAAATGGACTCAGCTGATCTGCAACCACCAATTGGACTCGTGGATGGTGCTACTCGAAAGAGGCTATATTCCAGCATGTCCGGAGAGTTTGAAACGCCACCGCGGCAGACCACTTGGACTCCAGACAGCCATGGGTCGCAAAACTACAACACTAACATGACGGCCTCTTTTGCCAATGGCATGGCTCCAAAGCCTACTTGTCAGTTGATCGGCAACGGTACCCCGCGTCATGGCAACTCGATGGATGATCTCTCCCTCGATCTTGGGCACGAAGGTGACTTCTGTGAGCTGAACGATGCGGCGTTTGAGAAATACCTAAGGGTCCTTCATCCATCATATCCATTGTTGTCGAGTAGTCGGGAGCGCGTAGAGCTAATGCTCAGTCACTGCCCGGCTCTGCTTCGTGATGCGTTTATGGAGGCTCTCTACGGGGCCATACAGTCCTTTGTCTCGGCACCTGGGTTGCACACGGAAGGCAGCATCAAGGTCACGTGCCGTCTCATCACTGAATGGGAGGTCGACACGTCTCGGCGCACACCTACTGTGCAACTGGTGCACTTGCAAACATTGATTCTCATTGCTATTACTACTGACAACTACGGCCCACTATCGCTCAAAGGCGAGCATGGTGGTGCTTCCAAGGCGTCCATTCTTGGCCGTGCGGTTGGCCTAGCGTACAGTATGCGGCTGCATCTATCTAGTCTTGACACGTCTCGAATAGATACCGAGCTTGACCTTGACTGTGAAGAGAACATTAGAGTCCGGAGCTGGTGGACGCTGGTCATGCTCGATCGCTGGAACGCGATCGCCTCGGCCAGTCCGCTCTTCATCCCGAACGACAGTGTCGTCCTCGTTCCTGACATGAGTCTTGTGCTTGGGGAATCAGTTTACCACCTGGCTCGTAAGTCATCAATGATCGTACCTAGACTGCTGGCTCATCTACTAAACTCGTCTAGGCCTATCCAAGATTCTAGGTCACTTTTCTCCTGTTGCACTAGCACCGCCACAAGTCTTCGGGCCGACCTCCGGGGCAGCGCCGATCCTCAGCTCCTTACTGAATCTGTCTATCGAGCTCTTTCGCGAAGTCCTGCCAGCCGATTTCACGCCTGCGGCGCATCCGATTCTGCATCTTGTATACTGGCATTGCCGACTGCTAGCATATCTTTACCAGGGGACTGAAAACGTGATGGACATACTGTGGCCGTGCAAACAGTCGACGGACCTTCTACTCACCCATGCTACTCTATTGAGCCCTCTCAGCCACCACTTCTTCGCCCTCACAGCACTGAGCTTGATTACAGTAGCCAGAGTTGGTCTCGCTGCAGGAGAAGCAAATACTCTCCTGCGAAAAATCCTTGACTCAAACCTGGCGCCTTCGACCTGGGACGCCATTATCCGTGACCGCATATCAGAGCACCTCATACGAGCATCTCTGACGACGCACAGTGGCGATGACAACAGCGACAACAACAGTAGCCATAAGAGCAACACAGATGAGACCAACTCGACACCAAGTGCGGTTCAGGAGCGCAGTGCGACTCCGCAATCCACGACTGCTGCAAATGCCGTGGGTTCCACGTCACTACTAGCAGACAAAGCATTTGATGTGCAATCGCTAGCGCGGGCTGGGTATCTCAATGTCCTGGCTGATGACGATACACCACACCTACATTGGTGATGTGGGAGATTTTCAGAGCCTTAGCTTACGAGCTCTCAACCTGCCGCTAAGGCTCTGTGCGTGCTCACGTTTTCGTTCCTTATTGGCCATGCTGCCATGGGAAGTCCCTGTAACAACACATGTGTCAACTTTTTGAAAGCTATGACGTAGAAACTAGATACCCCATCCTCCTGCTTAATTCATAGTAACAGCGAGCTTATCTTCGAGTGCCACACCACGGTCTTTATGCGATACCGCCATCACTACATTGTAGACGAGACTCGTCATGATAGCAAGGTCGCGTGTAATTTGACAAGTCTGATACATACATAAAGCATGCTCGGGCTGCCCCTGTGCTTAGACCCAACACGTGTGCGTCGCCCTGCTTCTCATCTTCATGTCATATACGTTGTCCCAGTCCCCTGGGCCTACGTATAGGGTTGCCAAGTATAACAAATACCCTGTAGTACTTCCTCAGTACTCAGCTGTGGCGCTAAAGAGCAAGATACCTATAGCAGCAACCCATAATCCGGGGTCTAACCACTTTCTATACGTTCTTTTAATGTATCATAATTGGGGAAGGACTTGCTTATTTTCGAAACACTCCGAAGATCTGTATGAACAGTACCGGTACTTTTTTTCCGTCAATCTTACGGACCGCAAACAAGATACAAGGAGCTGCATGCGATTCTGCACAGTAACCACGTGTGCGCAGGGCGTAGCAGGCTTTCCTGCACCCCATCTATATCGGGAAAAACAACCCCGGGGTCTTTCATACAGCTGCCTATACTTTCACCTAGCTTAGCCCACGAGACACCTACCTTAGAAACTTGATATGGCTGGGAGGTAGGCGGAGGCACAATGAAGAGAGAGAGAGAGAGAGAGAGAGAGAAAGCAAAGAAACCCGCAACCATGAACAGCTTATGGCGTAGAGCAGAAAGATCCTTAGAGAGCGACGCTACTAATGACTGATATTTACATGGAAATGCGGACAGATAGGTTGTTGGTACCCGTTGGTCCGTAACAGCCATTCCTCTAGAAGTGTACTTGCCCGGGGGAATATGAACACCACTTGGGAGGTCAGTATGGCTTTCTACCACAGCAGGGTGCTTACTAACAGCGGGTAGGTTTTGTGTATGCCCGTTTGTGAGTTGGCGTGTTGGAATGTTAGCAACGTCGTAGTATCAAACCGCGTCTATTTTGCTTATGTCAAAGGACTTACGAGATACGTTTATCAATGGATACGACGCACTGCCGTGGCTAAAGCCGACGCCGTGCTATATAATATCGATGTGCGAGATGACAGTGCAGAGGTGCAGGTAAATTGCGCTTCGACTGTACCCAAGGTACTTTACCTAATCACACCATTCGCTCGTATATCGTCGTTTTTTAGCACTGGAACGGCTTCAAGCCGAACAGCGTATCGTACGTATTAGTGAACAAAAGCACGACTGGTGACTTCTAGTTGAATAGCCAATCTGGATGCGGAATGTGGTATCGACGCATTTAAAATGACGGTACAAGCCAACGGGGGTTTAGATGGCTTCGCAGCATGTACCTCCGGAGCGCGAGGAGGATTTGCCAAAAAGGGGAGCCATGCACATTAAAACTCCTTGTTGGTTAATAAGCTACGTCCACAGCATGATCACAAACGAGGGCGTTCTGCGACTGCAGTTTCCACAGGCACTTCGTGATTGCTTGAGTTCCCGAAAAGCCGGTGGGTTGGCTGTAGAGTCAATTTTATCTGCGCTTGAGGTGCCCTCGTGCGATGACACGACACGACCTGTCAAGATGTGCTGGTGTGAAACAGGCACGTTGCGGGTGCTCAAGCTCGGCTGTGGCACGGCTAGCTAGTGCCTCGAGGAGAACACTGCCCCTCCACACCTCCAACGTGGGAGTTGACTCTTAGCTATGCTTGCCGGGTGACGAGCCTCATTTGTCGCATATCTGGTTAGATGCTAGGCTGGTCATCTGCTCAGGCGCGCCAATCGTGGATTAGTTGAAAGGCCAAATTGTCGCGGCTCCAGAGCCTCACTCTGTCAGGGTTGATAAGTAATATCTGGTCCAGTTGCACAAGCGGACATGAAGTTCGCACCCGCATCATCTGATGTTAAATCGCGTAAAGGTGCTCAGAAGTACAAGCTGCAATCCAGACGCATGTGACGTTCAAACAGGCAAGCGACTGATCAGATGTTGGTTGTTAGGACAGGCATGTCAGCAGTCAGCATGATCCTATTGGTTGCCTCGGCACTTGAGGCACTCGGCCGTCAAATGCCTCGCCGTGGACAGCTGTGATGCCGCCAAGCAATCTGGCTGGCAAGAAACCACGAGGAGGTAAGCCGACGGGTCATGGTAATCGTTGACCCGGGCGACTTTTGCCGGGACAGGTGACCTCGACGATGCGGGCTGCTCCATGTGGACAGGCATGGTGATTCGCCGTGGGCAAGAGACGGTCACCTTTACGGATAAGACAGGACCAACAGAGCGTGTGGACGGTTGAGCGGCGGCAACGCTGACATCGCGAGACAGATGTAGACGCACGAGCAGCCAGCCTGTGAGCTTCTTGTTTGGGAGAGTCAGGTGCAGCGGGGTCCCGGGCCCCAAGCCTGGTTCACCACGCTCGGCCAGCACCCGGCAAAGTGCAACACTGACGGGTTGGAGATGCGGAGGTGCAGGATTTGGACATGGCCAAGGCTGGGCTTGCAGGACAACGGAAAAAGCAGGAACGGGTTGCTGCAGACTCCGGCCTCGAGTGACACAAGGCGATCTTCCAGAAGACTTCCGCACGGGGAGGCTATGCCAGCTGGCGACGAATCAAGGCCCGCCGATCCGAGGCGTGCAACCTGCCTGTCTAGCTGCGGCTGGCGCTCGTTGCAGCTCGTTCATTGCAGCTCGTCGACAGGACGCCAGAGCGCACTTGGTGCTTCAGTCATGCAAAAGAGGCAGCTCAGCAAGATGTGGGGAGCAGATGAGGGGTACCCCAGAGCACTTGCGTCTCTTGGGTGTGAAGGGGCAGGCTGGCCCACGGCACCCGGCCAGGTGGAAAAAGAATTGACAAGAATAAAAGGCCGTTGTCACGAAAAAGGTGGACAATCTAGCTGGCGATGTGGGGGCCTCCAAGTTCTTGATAGGTTGCATGCAGGTGTGTCACGAGTGGCCTTGCTGGGAAGGAACCTTCAAGGCAGCCCTAGAGGTGCTGGACGAGTCGCTCCTGCCGGCTCCAATTTCACGGAAATGGGAAATCAAATATCCCACGGCACATTGGCAAATGCCCTCGAGCCTCGGGCAAGGAGCACTACATCGCACCGCACTCATGGATCATGAGCATCGTCCTCAGTACAGCACGCACAGCCGGGTCTGCCTGTCCATTGAGGCCCCCGTTCTCATCTCCAGTATCCGTATCCATACTCGACCCGCTCGAGTCTGCGCATCCGCGCCGATATGAGTAGCAAGCAAAACCCACCCACTCGCAAGCGTCCTGGCCGTGGCTACCATACACGGCGAAGACACACAATCGCGAGCCATTCCACGGGATGCCCGTGGGTCTACCGACCAAGGCTAACGCGTTGCGACTGGCCCCATCGGGAGAAGCAGGGTAGAGGCTGGAGGCTGGAGGCTGGTCTGAGCACGACACAGCACCGTCGTCATTCAATGGCGTGGGGAGCGCGACCCTAGGCGCTCTGGGGCGATCATGTACGTGATCCCGCGTTTCTCACTCTTGGCCTCGATGGCCGGGACAGGGAGGGGGACCTCCCAAGCCTGGTGCCGTGACCTCCAGGTTGTCGTTCATCTCTCCGATTCTGCTCTGTGCAAGCCTGGCCAATCAACGTATTGGTGGAGCTGGAGTTGGTCTGGCCTGTACAAAAAGTCGCTCACCACAAGCGCCATGCCACACAGCATTGTAAGCACCACCATCTCACCCAGACAGCCGCCCTATCCCACATCAAAGGGGCTGGACTGCTCGGTGAGCTGGGACGGCCACGCGGTTCAAACAGACACAGACCCTTGAGGCAACCCCGGGTGGATCCTTCGTGAGTCGTAGGCATTGTATCTATCATCAAACCCAGGGTGGCCGATGCCATGTCGTCAATCCACCGTACATTGTAAAACGACGGCTATATGGGTTGAACTTGACCGGATACCCGTCTGAGGATTCCCAGCATTGTCCCAGCCCTGGCATACCGATCAAAAGTAAAGGCGGGCATAAGTTGAGCGGGCAACGAGTCGCAAGGGTCTCTCTGTGCTCCAATTATGCACCTTGAGCACATCGCTTAGTGGCTTCTAGCCATGGCCACGCCGTCATGGATGAGTTTGCTGTGTCTGGCGTACATGGAAGGGTGATGGGTGGCGCGGGGGGAGGGCAACCTATGCTGCGTGTGGTACTCTTTTCTTCAGAGCCTTTGAAGCGCTCGAGGCGACGGAGAAACCGAGTTGCCCATGCCGGCTCAGCGAAGGCCATGCCCCTTCAGGGCATGGGCTATCTGTCTATGCAGGCAGCTCGGTACGTTCAAGGGTCGGGTTGTGCAGCTCTCGAGAAGCATACGGCCTGCGCAGTACACGAATACCGAGACAAGAGCGCGCTCAACACGCTCCGTGCATGGCACACAGACTCCAGAGTCACACCCTGGAGAATAAACTTGGCGTCGTCGCAACCACCTGATTGCTTCCATAGCTCATGCCTCGTCTTTGCCCAGCTCCTGTAAACCCCTTTGCAGCTCATGAGAAAGACACCCGGCGATAGACTTGGGCCCAATGTCACACACAGCACTGGACCGCTCGCGCGTGTACAGCCTCGCTCCTTAGCCCGTCTCGGCGCTGTTGCAACTGCTTTATCCACGAGCACTCAGATATCAGGGCTGTGTGCGCCAAGCTCGTCAAAGGGTCCTGGGCTCTTGTCGAGTTCCTGGTCGGCTCCTCAGGTCCTGGCCTGGGCTAGCCTGGCACCATTTCCATTACACCACTGTGTTAGCAGTGCGCAGCCGTTGCACCCACGCCCTCGTCCTCTCTGGCGCCTCCACCCGAGCAGCCTTGGAATCTGCCAGATCGCCCAAACCTGCCTCTGCGACGCCTCAGCACACCCCCCCGGCGCGACTGCCGACTCAGCACCCGCCGCTCAGGTGCGACTCTCCACCACGGTGCTATTCGCTATTTGCTCCCACCTCCCACAGGCCCTGTCTGAGAACCCGCCATTCTCCACCGTCCATCGTGCGCAAGGGCTCTCTTCGAATTCCCCATGCAAGCAACTAACTCTCTCTTAGCCGCCGCCCGCCGCTGCGAATTCCAAACCCTACTTTACCTCTTCCTCTGGCCCTTTCCTTCCTCCAGCCTCTCCCCTCTGTTGCCCTATCATATTGAGCCTTTGTCTAGCAGCTGTGCGCTCGCCCAGCTCTCAAGGCTCTTCAACATCATCAATCCACCCCCACGTTCTCGTCCCGTCACAGGCATGAACCTCTTATTATAACCGCGCCTCTGCCGAGTTGCCTGGGTGCCTTGCTGGTAGCAGCACGCCAACAAAGAGCCCTGAGAAAAGATCCCGCATACCACAGTCCTTCGCCGCACTTCGCTTCCTGTTGCTCACATCCTTCGCAAACTATCACACAAGCTTGAAGCGCTGCCACCATGTTAATCGATGGCGAGAAGTGGGCCTGCGAGGCCTGTGTCCGTGGGCACAGAGTGAGCAACTGCCAACACGCGGGTAAGTGGTGGTCTCGCCAGGGAGGACCGAGGTGTTCCTTTTTCTTCTCAGGCTCTTTGATCGCGCACTGACATTCGGTTGTTCGCGCTCAGACCGTCCTCTGCAGCACATCAATAAGAAGGGCCGCCCGGTATCACAGTGTCATCACTGCCGTTCCATGCGCAAGTCTCGCTCGTCTCATGTGAAATGCGACTGCGGCGAGAAGACGCACAAGTGCATCCACCTGCAGCAGATGGTGGATGGGCACAAGGGTAAGCGGCAGCCTGGCCCCTCGCGAAACACACAGCTGCATAACACGGAGTAGCTAACCACAAGATCATGTGTAGAGAGCTGTTGCTGCAACCACGGCGGGCGCTGCACCTGCTGTCACAAAAAGGACACCGTCCTCGATACCGTCCCTGAGTCCGAATCTGATCAGGAGGAAGCAAGCATCTCAAAGTGCAAGAACATCAGTCGCCGCCGCAGGACTAACACCGCACACTCGGAGCCTGTGCTTAGCTTTGACGAGAACGGCCACCACAAACCGACACACAAGCACATCAAAGCGTCGCAGCAGCACGGGCCGTACACTTTGAGCCGGGTCTCTTCCATGCACAGCACGAGCAGCTCTGGTAGCCTCGGCACTCGCTCTTTGGAAAACCTTCACAGCAGCAAAGCCGGCGGTCGTTGCCGTACAGCCGCTTCCACGCCGCCATCCGACATGGAGTCGGACCTGGCTCCGCCTGGTGACACACTCCAGCAGTTGAACGGCCAGCTACCACCTCTAGACCTTTCGAGCATCCGCTATCCGAAGTACACACCATCGCAGTATCCCGACTACGCCCCCTTTGTTGACCTCTTTGGTGGCGTTTCCGACGGTGAGCAGCCCATCTTCAGTGCTGGGCTCAGCGCCGTGTCTGTGGACTGGACCCAGTACGATGGTTTAGAAGGCTACGTCCCCTCGAGTTTCGACCAAGCCGATTCGTTTCCCGGGTTCGAGCTGCCGGACTCGGCTGAGCCCACACTGGCATCGAACTCGGGCGATGTCTCCGAGACAGAGGACTTTTTGCCCGGCTTCGGTACTCCAGCCATGGACAGTTTCCGCAACAGCGCAGCAGGCAGTTTCCTAGATTTGTCTCAGAGTCAAGCGTCCATGCTCAGTGCTGCCGACCTGAGCAACCTTGAGTACGACGACTTCAAAGGAACGGCTGCTGTAAGCAAAATCCTGGCTGCATCTGCACCCATAGACGACAGCAGCCCCGAATTTGCGGCCATGGAGGATGACGGGTACTGGAGCATGAACAACTTCAACGATGGTATCACTCAGTCTCCTGACCCGGTCGCCTCAGGCCTCTGGGACACGTTGTAGTTGGCTCTGTGGTACGTGGCCACAGAGTGCTTGGCGGTGTCTTGGGATATATCCCTCTGCCTTTGCTTTGTTGCGCATTTACTAGCTTGCATGGCTTTTTGACGACCAGCATGAGGCGTTCAGCAATTGGGCCCAACGGGCCACGGGACCAAAAGATTTGATTTTCAACAGACGACGATGGCGTTGTGAAGGGGGGGCTCCACCTGAAGAAATGTACATAACCTTTGGGGAACGGGCACCCCACATGCAGGTTCTCCGGCCACACCTTAGCCCAGGGGACTTGGGTGAGCCAACAGACTGGAGCGGTCTCCAGTCGTACACATTTTTCCGGGGAGGTTTGGATGGACGAAGTTGGCTGGCTAGGAGCGGCATAGAGCTAGCATTGCCATGGAGGACCTGATTCTTTGATTTCACATTTTCTGCTTCTACGGTTCTTTTAATGGCGAGACGGCGTTTCCGGGCGGGGGGGCATGTGATTACACCAGACAATGATAGAGACGATTGTTTTTGAGCAACTGCGCGTGCGTGCAGACGGGTCAACGAGAAATTATTGAACGGGAAGAGTCGGGGAAATGGAGGTTTACAATACGCCATGGGCTTGCCGAACTGGCGGGCGGAACGGGACCTCGAGACTGATCAATCAGGACATGCACAGAGTGCTGCAGCCTTCCTCTACCTGCCTGCATGCGGGCTAATTTGAGAGGACGCAAGTGCGGTGCAGGAATGTGCTAGGGCACAATGGACAGTCCGGTGGGCTCGGTTGGCTGCCAAGTGCAAGTCTTGGAGAAACTGTCGGTGGAATGGATGGATGCTCAGCTCACGTTGCGGCGTGCATGTGTAGTACGCAGTAATTACATACAGGAAGGGGGGTGTGCCGTGTGGGGGAGCAGCGCACGCCCCCACGGACCGAGTATGCTGGACAGGGGCTATCTGTGCAGTGACGCCATTGCGTGTGTCAGTCGCAGCAATGTGCTGCTGGCCAAGCTAAAGGGCAGACAGGGCCATGAGTCGTGACTTGCTCGGGTCAGGATTGACAACTCGAGATCCTGCCTGCGCCGTTGCCGACGTGACGTAGCGTTGGCCGGTGTGCATCTCGATACTGGAACGGACGGGGGTATGGCGGCAAAGGCAAAGGCAGGGCGGACCATCTTGCACACCCACAGCTCCGCGGATGTGGATGTGGATGTGGATGGGGCTCAAATGGTCGTTGGTGACCGGGTAGATGGCGAGGCCGAAGCAGGTAAGCCGGAGGGGAGCGCGTCGCCGCGAGACCGTGCGTGATCGGGAAAAGGAATACGCCTGGATTTGGCATTTCCCGTGGTATGCCCGGCCGGCATCCATGGGCAGACGGGGCAGGGGTCCCACAGTGCAGGCGAGCGGCGTGACCACGTGTGATGCGCACTGTATCTCAATCCAAGCCAACTCGCCGAGGGCCCGCCAAACGGGCCGTTTTGGCGCAGTAGCCGACCCCATCCCGGCTGGGCCCCGTTTTATTCCTTGCGCGAGTCTTTGGTCGCCGGCCTTGTTGTTGTTGTTGTTGGCGTTTCGTATTGGTCTTCGAGCCGGCGAGTGGACATGGTTCCAGCTATCCTCGCTGTCCTCGCCAGGCTCTTGCTCTACAGGCTTCCGTGCGCGCTTTGGGTGTGTTGTCCCCCGTCAACTCTGTCGCACTGGATCGTGGTCTGGACGAGAGACCAGCCATATGCACGGGTGTGTGGATGGACGGTCCAGCTGAGGCCCGTCGCCGGCGACGTCTTCGCCATCGTCGACTGGCAAGAAACAAGCGGTGCCGAGACGTGTGGGGAAGAGGCGATTCGGAGCCGGTTGTCGAGATCTCTTCATACGCTCCTGTGCCGAGCACAATACCCGGGCAATGACGTGTGCAAGTCGGCCGAGCATGGATTGTCGAGAAGAAACCAGAGGCACACAGAGCAAGGACTCCTGGACCTACATATAATAAATATTGTGCCTACCTCACCTCCTCGCGCCACCCGGCTCCGGAGATCGCCGCCAGTCCGTTGAGGCAGCCCGAGCTTTGCGGCTTTTTGCGGTATTTTCCCGCCGTGCTACCATAGAGAAGAAAAGACCGCACTTCCGACTTGCGCACTTAATTCCGAGCACGGGAGATCCGAGCGCCGGCCAGACACTCATTAAAAAGGCAACCTTTACATCTGGTTGACACGCAGTACTTAAGTTTGACCAGAGTTGCCGTCCTCGATGCTTGGTCTCGTGCAGCACTCTCGTGGTCATATTCACTGTTTCTGCTGCACTCTTGGTAGATCTCACACGGGGCGAGATCGCGTTGAAGAGATCCTTAGATGTCGCGCACCATCTAGTTTCTGGTCACTTCCCGTATGTGCCCCAGAATGATGAGAGGAGTCGGAACGAAAGCCCATGAATCAGTGGAAACCAGCAGGACAGAAAGATTAGGCAAGGCTAACGAGGGAGTGGATGATACATCTCTGCCACAAGAGAGGACTTATGAATGAACTCGACCAGGAGTTGCTTTCTCTCGCTTATTACTTGCTTTCTGCGCAACCTCAAGCTGAGACTCATGTGGCTTTGGAAGTGATCGACAGGAAACCTCGCGTTACAGACACTCCAAATTTGAGCTTCCGGGCTGAGATGTCTCGCCGTGGGGCATTGTGACTAGAATAGCGAAGGTTAAAGGTGGTTTCGAAAGTGTAGTACAACAATCTTCGTGAACACTACAACAACGACATTCCCGTTACTGCCTATGATTGATTTTTGGCAATGCATGCTGTTATTGATGACAGTGTTTAGCATTGATGATATTATCCGAGCTTTCAGCTTGCTTTGCGAAGTTATTTATCTCGCTATGTCTTGAACATTTGGGTAAACTATAATGATGTCTCGCGGGCCGCCCTCTGAGAACCTGGCATACTGTGCACAGTCCTGAACCAGATGGAATAACCGATCCCGAGGTCTAATAGTTGAGACTGTGGCTACAGGATGCTCGTAGGCACTTATACACGACTTATTTGAGCTCTGCCTCCGCGAGTGTCTCGTGATGTTGACATCGTCAAGTATGGTATTACCGCCCCATCCTTGTTCTGCCTCCCAATATATATGCACGACCTGTGTTGAGATATGATGGTTTGGATTGCCACGAACATCATCAGGGTCTGGGTTCGGTCATTTGTCATCCTTCATGCCACCGTCGTCGCAGGAAACTTGAGAGAGGGGGCCATCCGCACCAGCACCTGCATATGACAGGTGATACACGCGACTTCTATTAGCCATGGCCACGAATATAGAAAAGCGACTGCGCGGGGTTTTTTTCATAGAGCTATTGCCGCTGCTGATCCAAGTGGCAGAATTCACAAAGTCCACCACTGCGGTGGCCGTGTTCATGGTAAAACGTGGTGATAACGGGACACTCTGTATCCGTGATTGCGACTAATCGCTTCGCCGACTTCGTGAACATTCATTTATTTCCAAGTGCTTCTAGGTCCCCAGATCTAGGTGAAAAGGAACGATACGTAAACAAATTTAAGGGCAATGATGCTCCTCTCTAAATGCGAACACCGCAGATCTAGCACCCAGAACGAACGCGGCCAATCTGGTAGCGCACTTTACAGAGCATGGCGCTCACCTGACAAGAGCCCGGCCACAAAAATAGCAGTATGTTGCGTATGCCGAGTTGAGAAAGGAGGACTGACTGTTGTATTTTTCGCGCAATGATACAAAATCGTTGTACACATCCAAGATGTGGTAAAACCTCCTAGTACCAGCGCCAACACCAAAATCCAACCTCAACGACTATTGAGCTATGATTCGGCCACGGCTTTTCAATTAAACGCGCGCGGCAACAGAAATTGATGCAAAATAAAAATGAGAGAGGCCAGGCCCGAATCAGTCTGCATCTGCGTCATCGGGGTTATGTCAGGCGTTAGGGCGGGGGATACTGTAGCTCACCTCACGCCCGTCTGTGCTCTCGCATGGAATTGAGCCGAATAGAGCCTTTGTGCTCTTGATAGCTCCTATCACGAACAGGTAGGCGCGTTCGGGGCCTTCCGCGTGGATACGGACGTGGCCCGAATAGCCTCGCAATGGTGACTGGCTGCCTTAGTAGAGCCTGAATAGTAACTTGGACCTGAAAAATGGAGCCAGTTCCAAAGCAAGACCTACCAGTCTCTATTTCGGGTAGATGAAGATACTTCGAACGTAGTTTGCTGTTAATTTCGGTATGATTCTTAAGCCGTGCGCGGGAGAAAATGCCGACTATGGCCTGATTGGCTGTTCTGCTCGTCCCCACAAACCCGGAGCTCCGGCCACGGCCCGGACTCGAGTAATGCAGCTAGTCTGATCTCTAGCACCTCTCCCATTGGAGTCACTGAACAGCCAATATAATCATTATCTAGCGTTGTTCTTTTCACGTACGACCATAGGATCGAGAAAATTGAGGGTCCCGTCCGCTCCCCTGTACACAAGCTCGATACCGCCGGATCAGTAGTTGGGTCGGTGACGACCAGCGAATCCCCGGTGTTGTACGTTTTTTGTTTTTTTGTTTTGTCATTTCCTGGCAGTTTGACACGATGGTTTTCATTGCCTTGTTGTGTTTTGTCGAGTCGGCTTTCACAGCATTTGTTCTGTTTTTCCGGCACATTTTAATGCAGGTCATGACGCGCTATTTGCAAGCAGGATATGTATGTGCCTTACCAGGTCAGGGTCGACAGGGACTAAACGTGGGGATCTGCAACTAGGCCCCTTCGCTGGGAATTTACTCTCCTGATGCTGTGCATGTAGAACACTAAAGCGTCAACTTCACAGATCACAGTTCAAGCTTTCTATAAAAAAAATCATGCAAATCAGGGAGTAAGCAGGCAGACTCTGCGGAGGAGACACCTGCCCCAACTCAACAATGGCCATCCGCCAGGCGTTCTGTCGCCCTATTTTTACTGTTTCAGGACTACAGCTGGGCATGTATCACTACTAGTGCCAAGGCCGAGTACTGCCCCCGGAATCTGGAAACCGGGCTCCGAGCTACCAGTACCCACCGCGCCGGGCTGCTTCCAGCACAAGGTTAGCCGCAACGGGTCCGTCCGCATCTGTACTGCGTGGACAGGAACGACTTCATCTTGCAGACTATCCTGCCTCTTGTAGACTTTTAAGAGGGCTGGTTGGTGGAGATGCCCTTGCAGGATCACTGGCTACCATAGTGCACCTGCCTATTACCTGCATCACTACGACGAGGACTGTTCCAAGGGACAAGTCAACATGATCAATTATCAATCATCAATCGAGGTTGTTCAAGACTCCGTGTGTTGGGATGAAATACCCCGGGTCGTTGGAGGCGGCGATGGAAGCAGCAAGGGTTTGTCGGAGGGTTGCATTGACGGCTGGGCAGGGGCCTAGTCGGGGAAAGCGACCACGCGGGGGTGCCAGAACAAACCGGACCTTCATGCAGCGAGCGACTCGTGAGCATTGGTATCCGGTTCATTTTGGCACCTGCCTCGTCGACGGCGGTCCTAGGGTGCTTGCGGAGAATATGAATTATTCTGAGCCTCCACAGATGCAAAGGGAATTCAAAGTCTCAGTCGGACGGCAATGTCGAGCTTCTCACGTGTCTCCCATTGCCACTCTCGTTTCACCGCCTGGCTCGGCATGGCTTGGCAGCAAGATAGAATACCGTATCGCCCTCTACCATGTACCTAGTTTTTGCTTCCCTGCCTCAGCATGTGGAGTGGGCACGGTCGCGGATACACAACCACGATCTCGTGCCCCTTTTCCCTCTGTGCTCTCTCGTGGGCATCTCGAGGGTCGGATCTAAATATCTTGCTTTCGAATCTAGATTTGGTAACATTCTTTCTCTACCTTGTATAGATAATACGCTCCTGCCCTGGTGGTAATTTGCATTTCGACCGATATTCAGCCCATATCTTCTTCGTCTTTCACACGCTTGCTGCTTGTCCACCTTGCTGCCATGTCCCGAATATCGTGTCCTGCCTCGGGCGCTTCTCGCGGACGCTGCCCCTCCAGCCACCACAACTCGGCAAAGACTTCATCTGCGTCAGGTGCAGGCCCTCGCGGGTGTGCATTTTCTGGATATACCCAGCGCGGTGACGTACGAGCCGCCTTCAATGTACGTCTCGGTCATCGGACCAACTGATTATATTGTGTTAACGCACGCTCAAAGAACACTCTGCTTACATGCAAGCTTTTTTGGACAGATCCCCGATGGGGCCGACACAGAAGACTGGCTTCGTCAAAGGTGAGTCGACGCCCATATGCCAAGCTCTGCAATCACTGACCATGAATCGTGCAACAAGAGAACGCAAGGCCATCAACGAAATCCTATACCAAGACTTCCCCACACCAAAAGAGCTTAACCAGACACAAAACATCGACACTATCCCTGCTGCCGATCTCGACCTGCTTGCTGTAGCACTTGGGGCGCCAGCCAGGCAGGTAATTCTCCGTGCTCAGGAGATTGGACCACGTACTGGCTGGAAGGACGGTTTTCTCACCACAGAGTATGGCTTTGTTCCGCCAGACATGAACGTACACGTGGCTGCTCTAGCTCGCTCCCCGGGGCGTATATGGAGTGACCTGTGCGAGAGAGTACCAGGCTGCCTAGCTCGTGGTCGGCTGCGCGAGTGTGTCGCAGCTCTTCCGCTCGTAGAGGGCACCATCGAAAACATCCCCGACCAGGCCTTGTGGGCAGCACTCGTGGCGCTTGGCATGCTATGCTCGATCTACAGGTGGGAGGAGAGGAACGAAGGCATCAACATCTTGTCCTCGACAACCAAAATCGACGTGGAGATGAGCGATGATGTCGTTCTGGAGCTCAAGGGCATCCCAAAGTCGATTGGTGTTCCATACTTCCAGATCTCGAAGCGAATGGGCCGGGCTATTCCGCACCTGAGTTTCCCGGACCAGAGCTCTTATAATGTCAAGATCATCGACCCAACATCGACCTTCCCCTACGTTGGTCGGTTTGACAATATGGAACTACGCTGGCCCATGTTTGGTGAGCGCTCCGAAATCGCCTTCCTCAAAGGTTGCGCAGACACATCAGGTTCGTACAAAAACTGCCCCATTGACACAGAAGTCGCCAAGCCAAGAAGGAACGACGAACGAAAGTGAAAAGGGACAACGAAAACATGGGATTAACCACGTGCCTCACACAGCATCTTTCCAACACGGTCCAGATGCAATCGCAAGCTGCCAGGAACACGTCATGACACGCAACGTAGAGGGCCTTCTCCGAGAAATGGTACGACTCAAGGAGATTCTGGAGCAGATGCCTTCTGCATTCCACTCGATCTCTCCAAATCCAAGCTCAGGCGAGAATTACGTGGCAGCGGACAGGTGGACGCTGTGGGGAAACTTCTCAACTCCTTTGTCGAAAAGAACGCCTGCCGCATCTGGTCTCCAGTTTCCGCCATACTTGCTTATGGATGCGTTCCTGGGTCGCAAGAAATACGCCTCCTTTCTTGGAGCCGAAGCTATCCACCTACGTGCGTGGCAGCCATCTAACCTGAGAGCATTCATTGCTGCTGTAGAGTACCACTACAGCGTGCCCGAGTTCGTCATGAAGTCTGGAGATCCACGACTGATGGGCGTACTCGACGGAATTGTCGAGGCCTACACGGGCGAACGAGGCTTTATGGGCGTACATCGTTACAAGGTTTGGGGCATATTGTCTGTCGCAGCCAAGTGTGGTCGAGCAGGGACGAACGGCAATTCTGGCAGTGGTGACACAGACGGCCGCCCCTGGGAGGAGACACACCGCCAGTTTTCCGACGCCATGAAGGAAAGGCTCGAAGTATACCGGGGCAAAAATCTCGTGGAGCCTCACCAGATGCGAGGATCCTTCGAGGAGTGCCGGTATCCTTCCTCAGTTCTCAATCGCACACATATTGATGGCGATGCTGCAAGAACTATTGCCAAGGTCACTCTCGACTTACAGGACACCGGAGTCACTTTCCAGCCAGGAGACCGCCTGGCATTGATGCCTTTGAACAGCTGGGACGAATGTGCCAAAGTGCTGCTGGCTCTGGGTTTAGAGGACATGCTAGAAGTGGCTATCAAACCCACACCACTCTGGGCGCGCTTTGCGGAGCATCTAGGCTCAGTGCGTAGGCAGCCGCCGCCTTCTTTGACTGTGAGAGACATCGTTCGACGCGGGCACTTGGCACCTCTCACCAAGGAGCTTGTCCTGAAACTTCACACATCTCTGCAGGCTTCGTCGCCCGTCGTCACCCGAGCACTTTCGACTCCCGAGTGGCCGATCCGAGGATCTCTTGGCGATCTACTGCAATGCGCAGTTCTAGACACGCCGCCAGATGTCTGGGACCAGGCTTTCAGTCTGACAGGTGGTCTCCTTTGGCTCAGCAACCTAATAAATGTCGAGGTGCCACGGACATATTCCATCTCTCAGTTCTCCAACGAACTGCTACCGAGCACCCTCGACCTGTCCGTCTCTCGCGCTGTCTATGAACAATGCTCCCTCTTCAGTTCTGGCAAGACCGTCACTAGGTGCGGCGTTGGCAGCGGCTTTCTCAATCCCTTTGTGTCATCTCAGGATGAGCCGTCTCCTCTCGATGAAGAGGTGCTAATCGGGGTATCCAAGCCTGTCGCATTCCACCTGCCTCTCGACGGAGCTGCTCCGTGTGCATATTTTGCTGGTGGAAGTGGCATCGCGCCGTTCCGCAGTTTCTGGCAGGCAAGAATCAGTCGAGGCAATGTTGGTCGCAATATTCTTTATCTCGGTGTGCAGTCCCGGGACAAGTTCTGCTACGAGGACGAGCTTCGGGAGCATGTGAGCGCGGGCCACGTGGAAGTACACACTGCCTTTTCTCGAGATTCTCAGGGGCTCGTTTACGATGCTGCCAGGCGACGGCTTGTGGAGAAAGTGATCACACCTCGCTACATCGATACACTAATCGCCGAGCAAAGCAGCACAATCTGCGACCTAGTCATGAGCAAGAAGCAGGGCGGCCTTGGTGGCTACTTGTATGTGTGCGGCTCTGTCGCAGTCTTTGACTCGGTTATGAAGGGCATTCGCAAGGCGGTCTACAACCAGCAGACGACTACCATGGATTCCACCGACGATATTATTAACACGGCCTTTGCGGAACGCCGCTTCATGCTCGACATATTTATGACACCAAAACCTATGCCTTGCAATACTCCCACGATTTCGCTGTCGCAACTCGCCAAACACACTGGCCATCGTGCAAATACGGGCATCTGGATTGCCGTGCATGGCAAGGTCTATGATGTTACGTCGTTTTGTCCCATGCATCCAGGCGGCACATTGATCATCAAGTCTAACGCCGGCGTAGACTGCTCAAAGTCGTTTGATGATCTTGCGCATACGAATAACCCCGAGGTCAGCAGTCTCCTGACGAAATACTACATTGGCGACCTAGCGCCCAAACCCGAGTACCCAGGGACGCTCTCTGAGATCAGCGGCTTCTACGACTTATGGCAGGACTATCTTAGGATCGTGGTGGAGACACTAGTTGCGCAGCAGTTCGAGATGAACACCATCATGGACAAAGATATTGATGCTTCTCTGGATCCGACGGCCTACTGGATGCAAGGCAACATCTTGAGTATCAGGGCCGTGAAGCGGTTCTACCAGTACCAGTCACGACTCCTCCAAGGCGGTTTCGCTGCGCTCTTTGGTCCCAAGTTTCAAGAGCTTTTTCTCAGGCTTTCATTTGGGCTGGCTAATTCGTCATCCGACGGTGCAGGGACCCGGCTTCCTGACGTGCTTGGTATAATTGCACGAGCCAAGACGAGCGACGATGCTGTCGCCACGTCAAGACAGGTATCTCTGGTTGGCGAGTTTGTCACGGACAGCCGTGGGGCACATTTCCACGAGAAGGGGATCATGAGCTATGCCAGGGCCTCGGTTGAGCTGGACATTTCCCTCCTCGAAGACATCAGAGATGAGGTCTGCCAGGGAATGGATGCCTTCAGCGCCGTGACAAGCCTCAACGTATCATCCGAGCCCCGTATCACCTCTGCTCTTATCATGGTTCTCATGCAGTTCCTGGAGCGCATGGCTCAGCGTCTGCAGGTCTTCTACTCGAAGCTGGCCACACACTCTGTGCACCAACCAGCCATTGAGCGCAATCCAGCAAAAACAAGATGGCACCTCCTTAGGCAGCGTGTGAGGGATGGCTCACTGTTTGTCCTCTCCCAAGACACATCGTTTAATTCATCTCCTTCCTTCGCACCCGCTCGTGCCCGTCCTACGGTCGAGTTTGAAAGTGTTATATCGATGATACAGCAGACCCTACGGGAGGCCAGACCACCGACACCGCCAGCCGAGGCTGCCATCGAGTCCCAGTATGGGCGAACCACGCTGGCGTCGAAACATACAGAGCAGGCTCGAGCGACACAGTCTGGTGGCGTGCCCATGCTCCAAGCGCACGAGGATGATGCTGCTATGCGCGACATGTGGACATTCATCCGTCACAACATGCGGTCCATACGTAGACTCAGCAGACTCCCCGCGAACATCACGTCCGACTCTTTAAGCACTTTGGTGCAAGAACATCCGGTCCAGCCACTGAAGAATCAGAGCCTGGCAGAGTTGACGCCGTCTGCAAGGCCTACAAGGAGGAACATAAGCCGCTCTCGTGAGCCCTCGAGGCCCTCGTGGGCGGCAGAGAGTGCGCCAACCCACAGCCAGACCACGTCCCAGTGGGTACAGGCCAACTACATGAGGTCCGAGGCAGAGGCTGGCAGGACAGACGAGGCTCAGAGGGGTCGACGCTTTGCCCCGGGTAGTCTGACAGCTTCAACAATGAGTTCTGGCATGTTCTCCAGCCGGCCACCTAGTCCGCCCGATTCAGTTGCTCCTCCCCTCGGTAGTGCCGCTAATACGCTCGCGTCCAAGTTGAGTCAATTAAACATGAGGTCTAGGCCACACGCCTTTGCCTCCCCAGCATCTTCGTCATCGATCCGGTCAGCTTCGCCTGGTGGAACTTCTGTTGCAACGTCGTCCTTTGTGATGATGCGATCTGGTGGGCAGGCAGTCACCCCTGCCTCGTCGGCAGTCAGCTCGGCTCGGCCAAGCACTAGCAGCCGCTCACACTCTCGTGCGCCAAGCAACACGGCCAACAAGTCCTTTAGGTTGCCTCGGTGGACCAACTCAGAGACGGATGGGGAGTCAATGCCAGGTGCGCGATTTTAGGCAGCATGTTCTTGGAAAGGCGCATACTGGTATGCGCATCACTGGTCGAGTGCCAGGATGCAATGGAGAATCAGCAGACGTCACAATACCTGTGCGCTGGTGATTCCGACCATACGACAAAGGCAAGTTAAAGTTATTTGTAGAGAACCTATATTAATTCAGTTGGCACTTGAAGTTTCGATCTACGAGCACTTGAACCACTAAGATCACATGTGTTTATTGCTTGCATGATGAGATAGACCCTAAGCAGTCTATGGATAAAAAACTGGGTTGAATGAAACATGTATTTTTAATTGTTGTGACTGACTCCAGTCGTGCGGCTTCGTCGTCCTGTGCAATGCTATGGTATGGTATGGTAGATCTATCTAGGGTATATATATACATGCCGTCGTAAGTTGTACAAAAATGCTTCAGGTTTGGCCGATTCCTTGTCTCTTTTCATAGCCGGAGACTCTGCGACTCATCCATCCTGCCGTGGCCCCCAAAACAAACCCGCTCCGTAACATGCTGATGAATAAAGGTAACCATGCTTGAGAGTGGCTGCAAATAGCAAAGCTGGAGCTAGTGTATCACAATCGTCAAGCTGCGCCCGGTACGCCTCGTAAACATGAAAAAGAAGTAAATAATGAGATAGAATGGAAGCCGTACGGTAGCTCCAACACTGTCAGGTCAATCAGACCTTCTCTCTAGGAGTGTGGCAGCAATAACGGCTGCCGATCACTCACGTTGAGGAGCTACCAAGATGGGGAGATATGCCAGTAGGTAGTGCCTCATATGCTCAGTGCGAGCACCCAGAGAAACAGTGTCGGAGAATCGTTGTCGTCAAATGCGTAAGTGAGACGTGTCTCTTTGTTGCTCGTGATTCGTCTAATGCCCACCAGGGCCTGGCTGGGTCCATGGTGAGCGCGATAGGGGAAATATTCCCTTGGCTTTAATGTTGCTGCGGCGCCCGGAGACGCAGAGCACATCCCCGCCAAGTGTGTGCGTGGAGCGTGGGCGGTGAGACTAGTCCACTATGCCGCTGGAGCTGCCAGTACTCGATGTGGTGACGGAGCCGCGGGTACGGGCCATATGTACGAGGCGGTAGATGCCAAAGGCGATGAGGGCGAGGACAATGAAGAGAACGATGATGATGATGGCGATGGTGTCGTTTTGTTTGACCATGATTGCGGCTGTGCCCTGGGCGTGCAAGAAACTATGTGGTGTTGGAGCAAGACAGGCAGAGCCAGAAAGTTTGGAGCAGGATAATATGATTGTGGGCGGTGAGTGAGATCTGGGAGTCAAGAACCACTGTGGATGGTGTGTGTATGTGTGTGTATATGTGTGTGTGCACGCGTATTGTGTGATGGCAAGCAAAAGAGGATGGAGACAAAAAAACGGCAACAGAGTGCAAGTGAGGGCGTAGGTACTTGTAAGGCGTGGTTGCCCCGCCATCACCACGAGTAAATAGCGAGGCTGGCCAGACCCTGCAGCAGGAGGCGCCAGTCTGTAACGCCGTGGTGCAAATGCGCAAGGCTGGGAAGGCGTGCCATTCTCTGATTAGCTGTAGCTGGTACCCCACAACCAGGGCTCACCGGGCTCGGTGGCTGGGAGTGCAAACTGCGTCACGGCCGGCGTGCCGAGGGACGCGTCGACGGCTGCCGCCCCGCGCATCGCCAGCACACCACACGCCAGCTGTGCATGCACCCGTTTCGAGTATCTGTGTATTCGATCCCGGCTCTGGTAACCTTCATGGTAGAACACTCTATGTACATACTTTAGGTCATAGCTACAGCCACTACAGCCACAGCAGCCAGAACACGACATCATAGAAACCCGCGACGGTCGTCCCACCGTGCCTGATTGGCTTATCGTTCCCTTGGGACCGGCTTGCCATCAATTGCAACCCAAAGTCAACGTCGGCCTCCCTACTGCACTATCTTGACGTGGCGCTCGTAGAAGGCCAGCATCTGTACAACTCGCGTCAGTAGTTTTCCATGGTGTATACAATTGGCCCATGTGCGTTTTTCCGAGGCTCACCTTTTGGGGACATCGCTGGTAGATGACCTTGGTCTCGTGTTGTGTCTTTTGCCCATTCTTCCACGTCAGGTATACTATCAACTTGCCCGAGTTTTCGTCGTGGCATGCGTCGATCGTGTCAACATCATCCTCCCACGACCCTGCTGGTGGCTTCCACACCTTGGTCGAAACCGGCGGCGTGCTATTCCCGGGATGGTCGGCCTTCCTGCGCTTTCCCGCCGCCGCTGCGCCCGCCGGCGGCCGGCCGCGCTTCTTGCCCTTGATGCCCTTCTCCGAGTCTTCGAGGATCTTCTCTTCACCGCCGTGCGCTTCGAGGTAGGCCTCAAGGATATCGTTTGCGTTCTCCGTCAAGTTTTCTTTGCTCTCCCAGGTCCGGTCCGCCTTCTTGTTGTAGCCTTCCCATTTGACCTCGAATTTCAACGTGCCCTTTCCAAGTCAATGGTGAGTTGAGAAATATTGTGTGCCGGCCATGGACCGAAGGGGGCACAGCGGAAGGGGGGCACCTACATCGGGATACACCATGTGCGACATGATCTTCTCCACGACATATCTGAGAAGCGCATATGGTTACTAATTTGAGCAGCTAGAGCGCGGCGACATTGCCGCATAGTGGTATTGGCACGCATGTGAGTCTCAAGGGGGTACCAACTCGTCTTCGTCTAGGTCTTCCCCATCGTTGTCGTCGTCGTCGTCCTCCTCCTCCTCTTCTTCGTCACCATCGTCCTTGGCGTCGTCGGAGTCGTCGGCGGCCTTGACGGGTGCTTTTGAACCACTGCGACTGGCAGACGCGCTTGTTGCTACCGCCGCACGGCGCGAGCTAGGAGCAGTCGTGGGCGGAGAAGCGAGGGTCTTGGTGCGCAGGGGCACTTCAACATCGCCAATGTCGGATTGGGATGCCTCGTCGTCACTGATGGCTAGACGGGGAACATGGCGCATCGTCAACTCGTCATGCGCCAGCATTGAGTGGCACGGGGAATTCGCGGGGCAACTCACCAGGCGGCATCTTAGGGTCTGCGCTGCTGTCTTGACGGCTCGACAAGCCAAAGAATCGCAGCATGCAACTTGATTTGAGAGGTGAGAAAGTACCCTGCGGTGGTGGGCCGGCGTGATGCGCCAGTGGTGGGTGGAGAGGGCGGGTGCTGCGTGTGAAGGCGCAAGCCCGAGTGGATGCGAGACGCGACGGGCAAAGAATGATGGTACCCGCTCTGGGCGACGCGGTGCTGCAGGCGGTGCCCTCGGGCGCTCAGGAACTTTGCTCGTGCAGGCAAGGCAGGCAAGGCAGGGTGGAAAGCGGACAGCGCAGGCTGGCGGTGGGCTGTCCGGAAACACCGAGCTCGGAGGACAGAGCACGAGCACAGGCGGGTGACCTGACCGACTCGGCAGCGGTGGGCGTCGAGGGCAGGGCGGGCTCCAGGGGCTGCCGTTTGTGGCAGCGGGATGGCGAGGATGGAGATCGCTCGCCAAGGCGGCAGCTGGCGGAACAGAAGCCTATTCGCCCAGGCTGCGGGCACTGCCAGGCAGCACCAGGGTCTGCTCCAGTGGGCAGGCCGGCCGGGCAGGGTGCTTCGGTGCTGCCAGCTCATCATCACTCGCTTGCGCAGGACATCGACGTGTACATCCATTGTCGTCTCTTGCCCGCCGCGCCTGGCCGCGCCTGCACGTTGCAGCTGCCCAGGTGCCGTCTGCGGACAAAGACGGACCAGACAAGTACCCTCGGGGCTGGGCCACGCCTCCCTGAGCCAGGATGCGGGCCGCAGAGAGACGCAGAGAGACGCAGAGAGACGCAGAGAGACGGCGAGGCTCCGAGCTCTCGAGGGCTGTGGATCCGCTGCCGTGCTGTGGCCGCGTACCGGTCGCGTCCACGGCGGCCACCCTGCTGCAGCCGCGCCCTCGAGGGCCCTTGGCTACCCGCACAGCCCCTGAACACCCCTGGACGCTGAAGGAACTCCGTATTCCGCACTCCATCTCCAACCTTGCTCCGCGCAGGTCAATCTTTGTCAAATCGACACTCTCGTCTCGTCCCCTCCCTCACCCTCACCCACGCCTTTCCTTCACCTCCACGACGCCCTCCTCGACCATGATCCATTAGTCGTCTTCACCCTCCTCTGTCACGGCGTCAATGTCTGATTCGGGTGCCGACGGCGCCGCTGCCCCAGCCCCAGCCCCCGTCGCCAGCGACTCCCAGGCCTCGCCGGCAAGCTCGGTGCTGCAAAGGACAAGAACTGCCCCTTCTGCGGACAGGCCTTCACCTCGTCCTCGCTCGGCCGCCACCTCGACCTCTACGTCAAAGAAAAGAACCCAAAGCCCCCAGATGGCATCCACAATGTCGATGCCATCCGCAAGATGCGCAGCGGCATCACCCGCCGCCAGCCCAGAGGCTCCCTAGCTCGCAGAGACTCGACCACAAACCTCGCTGCCACGCCCCCTGCCTCGGCCACCAAGCCGAGCCCGTCCCTCGACAGCAATGCCACCCGTTCAGCCCGCAACGCTTCGACCCCGGCCCGCGCCCAAGAGTCACCCTTGGTCGTCGACCAGCATACTTTCAAGTACCCTCTCCAGCCAACGTGGGAGACGACGGGTGTAATTCTCGACCTTCCTACACCCACCGATGGCGCTGGTCGATCTATGCCTCTCAACGATGATATCAGCCAGGATCCTCACGTGGGTCGCAGCGCCGGCCAATCTGCCCACCACCACCAGCGAAATGGCGGCAGCAGGGCTTCACAAAAGGCTCAGCTTGATGCTAGACACAGGCTATCGGATGCGTTGGACACTGCCAGGGCTGCAGAGCTAGCCCTCAGAGAGCTCTTGAGCTCTTGGAGAGCTGCAAAGTACGCCTATCCGTCCGCTACATGCCTACATGGCATTCATTGAGGCCTCTTTTTCTTGACACGTGCTAACCTCCATTTGTCTCAACTAGGCAGCACATCGACTTGAACTCACAGCCATTCGACTTCGACCCCCTCTCCCTCGACTTTCCTGCATTGACCTTGCAGTGTCTGCAACCGCCGCCGACCCTATTCTCCTCAATTCCACACCCAAGCTCCACCTCGTGGTCAATTGAGCCACCATCAGAGAAGCAGCGTGAAGCGCTCAAGGCATATTTCGGGGAGCATTTCCAGAGGTGGAAATTAGTCTGCGCCTCGGCCACAACAGCAGCGAATGATGATCTCACCTATCCGCCACTGCAAACCCTTGCACCAGATGTACGCGAGAGCATTTTGCAAGTAGAGAAAACAGCTGTGGCCTTGGAAGAACAGGTTAATGAGCATCTGGAGTCCATGTACCAGATCTGGGAACCCCTTAGCCCGGAAAGGAAGAGAGAGCTGTGGATTGTCGAGCTGGCGAGGGGCATCGGCAGGCGGCAGAAAGACGCAGACGCTGTGAAGGAGCAGCGACGCCTTCTCAAGCAGGAGAATGCCAATCTGAGGAGCCAGGTTGAACACTTGAACCGGTTGCAACAGCCACGAGAATTCCGTGTCGCTGTTCCTGCAACAATTCCAATCGAGGAATCCGTACTCGCCTACCTGTTTGGAACTCCGGCCTTAAGGGCCCGGGAAGGGATCGGCCTCAATGCGGACGGTCGCCACATGGACCTGAGTACTGTTGTCTCCATCGCCATTGAACGCTGGAAATCGGTTATTGTTTCTTCCAGAACACAAGGAATGGCTGGCCAGAAGCCACTGGATCAAATAGTTTTGACGCCGCCCCAAATCAGCACCGTAGCTCCGGCTCACACCCGAGCTGATACGATGCAACAAGTCAAGCCAACAGCACAGCACACTTCGTCAAAGGCTGCCCACAATCACAGTTTACAGCAACAACGCCAGCAACAACAGCAGCACCAGGAGGAGCCGCAGCAAGAGGAGCAGCACACGGCCGCCACTGTATTGGTCAATCAGGGCTCTGATGCTGTTCAGTCAGCTGCAGCGACTCCAGTACTGGAAACATCTACCACACCTGTCGAGAAAGAGGCGAGTAACGACGATAGTGACGAAGACGCAGACGCCGATATGGACGAGGATGAGTCTTACCACCAATCAAGCACGGTGAAAGTAGATCCGATACACCAGCAGCGCCATGGAAGCGTAACCCGAACGAAGGCGTTTCAAAACGGCGTAGTGGCTAGTGTTAACAACCACTACATACCGAATGGGCAAGGCGACTCTAGGAGGCCAGCAGTACCCAACATGGGCATGGCGGTGACTATACAACAACAGCAGCCTCAGCAGGGCATATATAATAATTTCGGCACGGCTGGCGGAACAGATGGCGACCCGATGTATATGGATTAAGACTCGCCTGTCTCAGCAAATGCACGAGCCTCGTTTCAGTTCCTGGCAAGTCTGGCGTTCAAAAGGGAAGGTGTTCGAAGCGAGTTATTATAATGATAGATCTGTTTACCTTGCGTCAAAACATTACCTCGTGAACATACATAGATGTTCTGCAGTCCATCCATTCAGAAAGCCGTCTTTACACAACTACCGCAAAGCCTTTGCTTTGTGCTTTGTATCTGTCTACAACTAGCCCATGAATACTATCGCGTATCGGAGACGCCAAAGTAGTTACCACCGTAAATTTAGTGCCTTGGCTCGCATCCTCTACAGCAATTTCTACCAGTTCATTACCCTCAACAGCCAGTCCGAGATCTTGGAAAGGCGTGGTAACACACGCGCAGTCATCAAGCCGTGTGCGACGGGTTCCAGGATCTGCAACTCGGATCTCATCTCAGCAACGGGATGAACTTCCAAAAATACAACAGGTATCTATACAACACAATTGCTGTGCCGGTCAGGTCGATTCATTATTGTCCGTTTTGAATATTGATATGCGTGTACTGTCCATGCTCTTTCCCAGAAACCCCTCTCCAATGTACCATATAAAAGGAAAAAAACGCCCACGCTGCGGCAAGGAAGCAATGTGCCCAGAGAATCCAGATGTCCGTTGAGAAAATTGTAGATTAATTACAAACGATCTGCGTTGCCCAGGCCACAACCAGCAGAGGGCTCGATCCTGTCCCAGGCGGGCACTGTGCTCACGTCCCAAAGGGGGAATACTCCATGGTCTATGGGGCGTCGGTAGCACCATCGTTGTAGACCACTGGTTGCTCGGAACTCTGGTCACGACCTTCTGCCCAAGAAGGCTGCCTGGAATGAAACCAGCCACCACGCTCCCACTGGCCAGGAACGTAGAGACTGCTCTTGCGTGCATCTTGGCTGTAAGTGCCTTCCAGGAGTGTGTTGAGTCGCCTGAAGTCTATTGGTTTGAGAATCCAACCATCGAATCCAGCTCCGATGTACGATGGACGTTCCCTTTCAACTAACGATGCTGAAACAGCAAGTATAGGTATACCACCATGATTTTCGGCGGCAGGTGCAAGAGCTGATTGCTTGGCTTTGTGCTCAAATGCTCGAATCATTTTGGTGCTGCTTAGTCCGTCAACTATAGGCATCTAGAGTAAAATATCAGTATCATGATGTGGCAGTCGAGGTGCATTTCTTGGAATGAACCTACTTGCATGTCCATGAGAATGATATCAAACTGCTCAGGAGATTCGCTGTACACACTTGCGCAGTCCTCACCATTCACTGTGTGTGACACCCCATGACCAGCTTTCTCGAGACGTTTTTTCAGTATTTTCATGTTGATGGGATCATCCTCGGCAATTAGGACGCGCAATGTTTTCTGCTCGTGGGAGTCAGTATCACCCAAGGCTGGGGCAGGTGATGGTGGCATCTCGAATAGGACTTTGGAGGTTTGTCCCGTTCGGGGAAGTGTAGGCTGCCGGGTGTACTCGTCAGGCACCTTGATTGATCGAATTGGTGTCTTGCTGTCTGCAACGGGGTGTGTGCCGTCTAAAACTGCATCCGCTGAACCGACAACACCAGACGCTGTGGTGGATCGCTTTGGGGCCGCTGGCCGTTCCGACTGGGACGATTGTATGCCGATTGTGCCAGGCAGAGAGGTCGTGCTGCCAGTCTGACTGTGGTTCTGACTTCTGGAGTCACGTCGCATACCGCGTTGCGAATCATCGTCAGCATCCCCCAAGGCCAATGGCATCGAAATGGCATCAATCAGGCGGTCTGCATCGCTTTTGACGCTTCGGACACTGGCTTGACTTGCTAGACTGCTCTTCAGGCTACTGATGCTACCCTCGTCCATGCTTCTCCGCGCGCTCAAGGCGCGATGGCCCTGGGCATTGCTGGCATTATTGGCATTGTTGACATTGGTGGAGCTGTTAGCGTTGGCAACGAGGAGTACCTCACCGGCATCGACGGGCGGTAAACTCTTGGAGACAGAAGCTGCGCTAGTTTTGGTGCTCTCCGTCTCAGACTTATCAATAGCCCCCACCTTGGCCAGCGACTCTTCCGTAGGCAAGTCGAATGGCAGCTGGATGACGAACTTGGAGCCCTTGCCTTCCTCTGACTTAAGTCGGAGCTGGCCATCTATGTTGCGCACAATGCGTGCAACAACGGCCAGCCCGAGGCCGAGGACCCTGCTTTCGGGCGGGCGTTGAACATTGTCAAGTGAAAGTGCTTCAGTATCAGTGCTCACTTGCTCGAGGTCCTGGAAAAGACTATCCAGCTTCTCACTACTCATGCCGCAGCCCGTGTCTTCAATGGCAATCTCAACCCTCACGCGACCATCCACCACTTCCGAGACGTAGCACTCTATTGATATAGTGCCAGCGGTGGTGTTCTGTATCGCATTGGCGGTGACGTTGGTAATAGCCTGACGGACTCGACGGAAATCGCCGTGGACGTAGCGAGGCAAGCCCGGGTGCTCCACTATGCGATAATTGATGCCCTTGCGTTTCGCATCGACCTTGAATGGATCAGTGGCATCTTTGATGACAGCTAGAAGCTCTAGGATTTCGTCTTTGATAAGCTCCTGGCCCTCTTCGGTATTGGTGAGATCTAGGAGGTCGTTGATCACGTAAATGAGTGATTTCGAAGCTGAATGCGACTTGGCCAGATTATCTCGCGTCTCCTGGTCGAGGCTGCCCTCAAGGGCTATCTCCAAATAGTTGATGATTGCATTGAGAGGAGTGCGAACTTCGTGGGCCGAGTTAGACAACAACAGCCGCGTCAGCCTGCTGCTTTGGATAGCCGCTTCCTTTTGTCTCCACACCTCAATGAATTTGCCTGTCAGGGGGGGAACAGCGGATTAGCAAGCGGCTTTCCTTGGGAGTCATCGTCTTTCGTGAAAAGGCAAGTATGGAGAGATTGATGACCACCAGTTCGGTATTGTGGAATCCCAAACCAGGATCAGATACATACCGTACACCAAGCAGAGAACAGCGGCTGTCTCTACCTGCTGTTCTGACCATTCCCTGCATTTGCCAATGACTCTTTCATGCCACACCTGGAAACTCGACCTGGGCTCCAGGTAGTTGGATGTACCCTCTTTGATAACCTTGTCGTACGGGTTTCCAGCCCATTTCACCTCGCGAACTTGTCCACGCCGGAAGAATACGATGAAATCGTTCCCTCCTATGCTCAAGGGAACATACAGCAGTCCGGCAATAACCGAGAAACCAGGGGGGTATTGCAAATCCGGGAAGTCCTCCTTAATATCTTGCGATGTGAGCACAGACGTGAAAGTTCGCATACGCAAATACTCGAGCATGGCGAGAGCTTCCTGCGACTGTTCCATCTTGCCCAGAACCTTTGTCTCTCCCCTGATAGATAGCATGCCGAAGTCGGCATCGAAAAGTTTGAGTAGGTCATCCGAGGATGCGATGATGTACCCAGACGGGTTCTTGTCCGTGGGTATCGTGTTGATCAATTTTCTAGCTTGAAGTCGAGACGCGTATGAGAGACGCTCGATATTCCTGGAGGCTGTGTCGCCAACCAGCCGGCACATTTTTCGAATCGGAAAGGCGACGCGCATCCCCTTGCTACCATAGCTATGACATGTGATGAGACCCCAGAGTTCATTGAAGGCGTTAACTGATATCGACATGGAAGATCGAACGGCCATGTTGGCGAGGTATTTGATGTGAATTGGTGACATGGCGCGCAGATAGGAATGACTCAAATCGAGTGGAGTTTCCATGTCCTCGAGTGAGCGACAGACAAGTCGCGCAGACTCAAGGTCCCGATCATACAGCAGGCGGACTTTGTTTAGCTTGTACAAGTCCCGTGCTTGCTTCGGTATGTCGGAGGCCGGGAAATGAAGACCATAGTAGAGATCTCGCGTGTGCGCAGGGTCGACCAGTTCGGTCACAACTTTACCATTGAATGCTGCGTCAAATTGATACATCATGACGCGATGAAAACCCGTGAGCTCCTTGACAATGCCGACTAAGGTCTTGAGAAACTTCTCGAGATTCGGTGCGGCGGCTAGCTGCTCCTGGACCTGGGACATGATGTCAAAAACCTGCATGGCTCCTGCTTCACCCCGCCGTTTGCGCGCGCTTCGCAGTACCCTAAGAGGCTTGCTCGTAATCTCTGTACTCTCGTGGAACTCCTCGACCGTGGGATTTTGGTACAGCGTGTCTTGGGGCTCGTCTGGCATGAATTCGTCCGGGGGTCGCAGTGGGTAATCTCGGTCGTCTTCGAGCTCAAACTCGGCGATGATCAGGTTCGGATGAGAATCAGATATGTGGAGTGCCGCCCACAGCTTCGTGCTGCGTTGGCCAGGCGGCCGAATCGACACGCTAAATACGTCCGGTCCGCTTGTAGCGGGGTCACTCTCTTCATCGCGAACAAAATCAATATGGTCCAACAGGTTGTCCGCCTGCTCGTCGCTAAAGATGTCGGTAAAGCTGTTAAGACGGAACAGCTCTTGTGGTGTGTATCCAATGATCCTTTTCGAGTTCTCGCTAGCGTACCGCACGCTGAGTCGGCAGTCAGCTTCCTCTCTGAAGGCTACGAGCAAACCAAAAGCCTGCACTGCTCCTGGCGTATGGATTGGTTCATCCTCGCATCGCTGCAGGGTCCCATCCCGGCCGGTGATGACGGCATGGCCTTCTGCTGTCATGGCGTGCTGGAATCGCACAGAAACAAGAGCATCATCGTTTAGATCGGAGGCGGAGTCGACCTCGCCTGGTTGCGAGTTAGACGCGGTGGCTGATTTTGAGTTGCGTGTTTTGTCTGATGCATCTGAGGCGGCATCATCGAAAATCGTCAACGGGTCAGTGAAGAAGCCGCCATGGTCAGAGGTGGGTGGCGGACTGGTGTGTGATGTGGTTGGCGGTACTGTTGTGCTGCGTGACCGAGCCGTGGATCGTGCTCTGTCGGAGGGTGATCGCGTACCGGATGGCATTTGTCCCTGCATTGTTTCTGTACGGCGGAGCGCGGCTTCGGTATCTATCCGGGAGTTGCTGGGGCGATGACCGTTCCAGGTGACATCGGGGCGAGCTGAAAGTTCATGGTTCCCTGCAGTCTGCGACAGGGCCCAGGGGGAGGGCTGTGAAGTGTCGACTCGGACGACAGAACGAATAGGGAAGACCCTGTCCGAAGGATCTGCATTACTACTGGTGCTCGTTCCCGTACCAAGCTGCAGGTCGGAGCTTGTGCTGTAAGAAGATGAAACATGAGACGCGCCGCTGTTGAAGTAGACCTCCTCGGACATGTTTGCTGGGCCTTCGTGGCCAGTGGCTATGTCGCCCATGGGCAACGCGGAGAGGGATGTTGGTCTCACAACAGCTGTGTTTTCTTCTTGTGGAGAGGGCTTCGCCGTGGTGATATCGCCATCGTCGTAGGGAGAGGATGGCAGAGGGCGGATCAGGGTGTCGGTCAAGGTGGAAGTGTCTGCGTCCTGCTGAAACGAAGTCTCGAACGGGTTCTCCGGCGAAGAGGTGGTGCCGGGGGAGGCGTGGTCTTGAGCCTCCATGCTCGGTTGTCGAGAGAGAGAGACCCGTCTGAGGTGCTGTTATCGTCCAAGGCAGGCAGAACCGCCGGGGCACCGGGAAGGCCGGGTAGACTCGAGACCGGACCTTCGAGTGGGTGGTGTATACCTATAATATCAAAAGATGCTGCCAAGATAGTCCATGGGGATCAAGGAGACAGAATGGGGATACTGTCTATGGCTACGTAAGCAAAAAAAGCGCGCGAGGCCAACTGAGGAGCAGACGATGAGTGAGCAAGGTCGAACCACAGATCAAAACACATTCAAGATCAAGCCGGCGAGAGATGAGAGAGGGGTGCTGCAGACAGGATGGAAAACAAACAAGCTTTGCGGGTGTACATACATGCCGGACAGGATCTGAGGGGCAGCCGAACCCTGGGGTGTGGTTAAGAAGGTCTGCGGAGAGGTCTGCACAGCGGCAAAGATGAGTGAGGGTTGAACGGGACACGGACGGCGCCAAAGGAGCCTGCGGAATGGCGACTCGAATGCGCAACGACAATAGACAGCGGCAGCACTGTAGTGGCTCTGCAGGTAGGTGTGCCAAGCCGGGCACTTCGACCCGGAATGAGTCTTCTCCGTTGAACGAGAAGTCGTTGCCTTTGACGGGTGCTGTGGGTTCGAGGGAGGCAGGGCGGGCGGGCTCGTCGACGTCGTCGTCGTCGTCGTCGTGGGGCTTGGAGGGGTTAGCAGAGCAGGGAAGAAGAGGGTGAACCTACCTGGGTCACTGATGGTGGGAGACTAAACAGATGCATCGGCAATCGACAATCGACAAGTGCGATCCCCATGCTTTTCTCTGGAGCCACAGCCGCCCCAGTGCGCCCGCCATAGTACCGATCGGCGGATCCACATGCCCAGCTCTGGAGCTAGGCCCGGTCTCGGATCTGCCACCAGCTGTCAGAGGCTTTGACAGGCTTTGACGGGGCCTGCACTGAAAGTATCCGCAGCTGGTAGCGGGTCTGCATCGTCGATCGATGGGCCTGGTCGGGACAGATTCTCCGCATCTCCTGCCGCTTGTGCTCTCTCCCCTTTCTTTGCTCTGCAAGACAGCTTAGGAAGCGGTACGTTAGACCTAGTAAGCCACGACGTCGCGAGCGACACTCGACTGCTCATCGTTTTTAAGCTGTACTTCTTTTCCGTCGTCCAAGCTCGCAGGCCGCCAATGTCCGTGCACCGCCTTGCGACTGACGACGACACTACTTCGGGGATGGGTGGCCGGGCCTAGTTTGATCTTAGAAGGGGGGCTGGCTGGGCTCGGAGGAGGGGCCGCTCCGTTTGCCTGGTTTCCAAGGTTGCCCTTTGCCATCATCTGCCATTGCCATTCATGTGATTCCAAAAATCACAGCAAGCCCCCTCCAGCAATGATCGGCACTTGTGCCCGCACCAAGTTCGACCTGCCAAACTCGCACGCAACCACCGAGCACTTGAGGTCCTACTCAGAATGTCCTTGGAGGTAGCGCGTTGACAGTACCAGAATCCGCGACATTGACAGCCGAAGGACAGCATGGGCAGGCGGGCCCCCGACTCTCTGCGGCCGCGCCACTGGCCGGCGCACCTTCCCTACCTTGCGCAGCCCTCGCACGCAGCCGGCCTCACCGCCGCACAGCGGGCCGCCATCAACACCCGGCTCTCAGACGGCTCTGGCACCGCCTGGTGCTCCGACTCCGGCCCCGGCTCCGGCTCCGTCCCCGATATTCCTTCGCACCTTCCCCGTGGCCCTTCGCTTAATGCTGCTATCCTCCCTGTCTCCGATCCTGCTCATCCGGCCTGCCACCAGTCTGGTCTGTTCGCCACGCGCCCTCTACCACCGGGCTCTCTCATTTTGCCCTACTACGGCCTTGTCCATTCAGCATTGCCACCACACAGTCTCAAGCACGAGGCCTCCGACTATGACCTCTGGCTCGACCGCGACGCGTCCGTAGCTGTCGATGCCGCCCTCATGGGCAACGAGGCTCGCTTCATCAACGACTATCGCGGCATCAGGGCGAAGCCGAATGCCGAGTTTCGAGAGTGCTGGGATGCCCGAAATCGTGAGAAGTGCATGGCCGTGTTTGTCCTTCCAGCCGGCAAGAACACCGCTTCCAAAAGCAGGGCCTCTACCGGCATAGCCAAAGGGGACGAGATCCTTGTTAGCTATGGCAAGGGCTTCTGGAGCAACAGATCCGAGCAGCAGCAGAACGCGAGCGATGGCGATACTACCAAAGGGCAGAATATGTTGCCAGGTAGTGAGTGTAGTGCCACAAGATAGTGAGGAGGAAAGCTCTGATAAAGCTTGAGGCTGTCTATCCTCCTGCAGCAGCTACAGCTCCCAGGCATCCCCTTCGCGTAGTTCCGTTCTGATTGAGCTATCGTGTTGTTGTACCAATTCTGAAGGACTTGGAATTGGCTTCGGAGAAAAGCATGAATGTGCCACGATGAGGTGAAAGGGACTGGCGGCATGGATGATGGGCTCTGCTCCCTGATCGTGCTCGTGGTCATGTGGGAGTAAGTGCTGTATCCGTCACATCGCGGCCACCATTGTAGGATCATGACAGCTGCCACAACTAGATCTGCCCTTTTTAGCATAGATAAACGCGCTGGCCTCAACAGTCTGGACAAAGTGAGCGCACAGCTCCGCCTGGGACAATGGCATAAACTCTGTCCAGCCATGGATTGCAGCTTGTATGTACGAAACTTGGGGGCCTCGTCTTATGCTGATAATCCTGATAACTAGACATTTCATGCCGACCATCATGTGCTGCATCTTTTCAGTCATGGGATCACAAGGTCGTCTAAATAAGTAATGTTATGTTTACCATTGCGGCCACAGAGCTCAGCACAGTGCCACTGCTCCTCGATACCCAGAGAGTTGCCCAAGACGACGTGGTGTGGTGCGCTTCAAAAGGGTCGCCTCGACTAATGGAAGCACCGGTCATGGTCATGCCTTAGTAACGTATGTAACCTATTAGCGAGACATACTTAATAGCGAGACATGGCCCGAGCCTTAGGCTTATTATTACTTCTCGTTGATTCCGATAAGAGGGTGCCCGGGCTATGTCTCGCTATTAAGTGTGTCTCGTCAATAGGTTACATAGGTTATCGGATGCTACAAGTCTTACGGGCACTATGGCCTGTGACTGGCATGATAGTTGGCCTGCGCCAATGGGTGCACAACTACTTGAACATACTCAAATATCGAGTACTGTCGCGCCAGACTTCCAGCAGTTCCAATGTGGACATGGTTGTGATAAAATTCCGCGTCAGGCAGCATGCAGCAAATTGCTTTCTATTACTGTGGTTAAAACACTATATCCCCAAAAATATGTAGCGTAAACGGGCGTTTTATGTTAAACTATGCATAGAAGTAGAATAATAGTTTGAATAAGGCTAATAATGTTCTACACAATACTAGGTTTCGTCAAGACTAGGTAAAGATAGATTGCCGCAAAGGCCTTCACTATAGCCATTTAAATCGTTCCCTAGTCCAAAACCAAGGAGCGACTACTATATACTGCATTATATCACGAGTTATCTTAGTTTTCGATAATCCCTATTATCAGAAATTTCGAATCCAAAGACTAAGCTGTGCTAAAATCTTATACTTATAGTACATAGCTACGTAAAATGACAGATAGATACTACTAAGCAAGCAGGTGGGTGCCAAAAAGGGGCCACCCAATCCCCATTTTGCAGCCAACATCATTAACAACAACAACACCATGGGAGCGCATCTCGACACGCCCTCGCAGGCTGCTTTAAGGGCAAACGCGCGTTTAATCAAAGTTTTCAACCTTGGCATCTCTAATCGTCAATTATTCAAGCATCACGAGCTTAAATGACAAGCTACTAGAATATACTGATTTCTACTATTTTCCTAGTGAATTAGGCGTGCAGTGGTGTTGTGAGGTATGGGGCCATGCTAGGGAACCCATCTGTGTACAAAACTACCGCAGGTTACCACCATAATCACCTACTGATACGAGTTACCGTACACTAGGATAAGTAGTTCTGAAACCTGGGGTAAGGTTTTCTTATAGTGGTAGCTTAAGCGGTACTAGTAAAGCTGAAAACTTCGCGAAAAATGTTCTAGGAATATTGCGATGTACATAACTCAAACTTAACTGGAAAATGGTGGCATTGATAATGCTTTGAGAACGTCGGAGACAGCATAATGCTAAATTGATGGTTGCTCTTGTGTATCGCATGTGGCGGAGTTAATTGTACTTACTCATGCTAGGACGACAGAGTGTAGTTGCGAACAAACCATGCTTCCTTCTTCCTTCTCATTATTGATTATCAATATTCAGGGCAAAGTAATTACGTTAGTCATAAGCTGCGTTATCATATTATAGGCATCATTTATCTTGTTTGAACAAGATTAGTCAGGGTGCCTAGTTCGACTGTTGCTATCCCATCTTTCTTTCATTTCCCAAAGCGGATGTCAGCAGTATATTATGTCTGCCCTTGAGGTCGTTCTTCTCTAATTTGCCATAGTCAAGAGTGGTCCTTTGTAAAAAAGATAGTACCCTAATTCTAGCGAGATGCTTTATACTACTATTTATACCTCTAGATCAGAACAGGACATTCGGATTGCTTTCTCAATCCTGTCGAGGAATCAAATACATATATTTCGCACGTAAATAGCACAAGTAGTGTAGACCATGTCAGTTGCAAGTATATAAAATAACGCAGTTATGACAGGAAGAAAGTAAACAACAAAGGGAAATGCTCAAGTCTATAACTTGACATCTGTAACTACATAGAGCTTGCGTCGAAGAGTCGAAGCACTCTTTACTTCCTCTAACCTGGTCTTCTCACTACTTCGTCCTAACCGATATGAAAGATGCGTGATTGTGGCTTAGTATTACAGGTTAGAATAGAGGAGATGAAGCGTGCCTCGTCTCTTATGCACTTTGATGTGCGTAAGACTAATACTCTACTATTGCTTCCAGATACTGTTTCAAAATTATCCGTTAGATGACCTCTATATATATAGCAAATGCGGCACATAAACAACTAACGGACTGCTCATTCTAAACCCCATCTCGTTATTGTATTAATCTCACCATAAAGACACTTACACCGGTAGGGACTTCATACAGTAGGTAGTATCAAGCTCACATAAAGAAAAATTAATCGAACATGTAATCCTCAGGTGAATCAACATATTTATAAAACATACATACAAAGTGATTCGAGCAACTCTGGTAGAACAAGATACATAAACACTCTTGTGACAATAAACGACATAACCTCTATCGATATCTTTCAAATAAAGCCTTTTTAGTGGTATTAAGTAAGTTATCTGCTCGTAATTATATATGAACTGTTTTTGAGCTGAGTATTAAATGTATTGTTCGAAAAAAGAAAAAAAACATAATTCGAATTTACATTTAGACACTTTTGCTAGGCGTACACGTCAAATACGAATAAGTCACGTCATTTAACATTATAGTTCTGATCTAACTAGGTATTACACGCACCTCCCAATAGAATCCGTGCTCGACCCCACTTTAATTATCGCGTCGCGTCTTCCTCTATCTATAATAACACCTTCAAAGTGCGATTGTAAGGTCCTACGATGTCGTAATTACCGACTTTAGTACTATTATATCCGGAAATCGATAGAGATACTAGGACTTCACCCCTAAGTAGCGTCCCTTTATGCTAGGGGCTATAGTTATAGGCGTAAAATATACTAAGATTATAGAGGCTCTCTATACTAAACGCTAACGAGTCGGAGAGTAAATCGCGAAAACTACTAAGCGGTAACGTCTAACCTTAAAGCCTTAAAAAGGTATAAAAAGGCTAATTCGAGGTCGCGCTATATAATAGGTCTTTTAAAGGGGTCGAAAGGTACTTAGGCCGACCTAGAGAGGGTACTATAGCTATTTTAACGGCTACTATAGTATACTAACTCTTTATCGATTTTTTTAGGCTACCGCCCTCTAGAAATAGCGTTACGTACGTTATATCGAATTAACCGAAGAAGACGTTACTAAGTAGTACTAATTTTACCTTAATTATAAGCGTAGATATAGAGTACGATACCTTTAAAGAACGCTCTTTTAGACGAATATACGGTCTAGAATTAACCGGATAGACCTAGGGAATAGGTACTCCGATTTTCAACTAAGAAGTACCGCCCTAATCTCGTAAACTAGGACGACTACGTAAAGTCGAAAATCTCGATAATAGTATAGGTAATAGTATAGTACTATAATAGGGAGGTAGGAATCTTACCTATTATCGTCGTTAAAGGGGATCCGGAAGTAGTACGCAGAGGAGCGACCGTACGTAGTTATATTAACGTCCTCGAGGAAGGCCTACTCCCGTTCTACGAGCCTAGAGACCCCTTTATATAGGATAATACTAGAATCTATTATATAAAGCGAATAAAGGTATAGCTCAAATCGTATAGAATTTAGACTCTAAAGTAGCTACCTTACTCGCCGGATCTTAACCCTATCGAGTACGTCTAGTGCCTTTTAAAGCGTTCTATCTATAGAGTCGAGCCTCGTTTCTATTACCTAAAGCGTAATATAAGCGACGTCGCTTATACGAAAGAGATAATTAAGAACGTATAGTAAGAGATCCTAGAGCTAAAGGTACGGGCGCTACTCTAATCGGTACCCCGCCGTATTAACGTATATAAAGTAGCGAAGGGCTAGTATATAAAGTATTAAAGCGTAGAATCTAGTAGTTCTAGAGATATCCTTATTACTAAAATTAAACGCGATTTAGCTATATAATATATAATTAAAATGATAGTATTAGAATAGCGGTGTTACGAAATGGGGGCTACGTACGGACTCTTATGGGAACGCAGTGTAGTGTACATTAATAGCGGTTTTTACATAAGTACTAGTTGCTATAACGTAATCTATAACTAATTTAATCACTTACTTACCGTCGCCCTACTTTTTATACCTTGTAAATTATTTTATTTTAAGAGCTATAAAATTGAAAACTTATCTATTACTTAATAGTAAGGATAATAATACTATATAGCTAGGGGCCTAAGCTAATAATACTTTATTGTTAATAGTACGCTATACCTAGTCTAAGGTTAAGCGAATCTACATAATACCCGTATAGTAAAAACCGTGCCTTAAGGGCTAGACTAAAACTCTACACGCTACGTTCGAGCTACGCCTTAGCAGCGCCCTCGTTAAGAACTCGTCGCGTTAAAAGTTGGTCCTCACCGACTAACCTTACTAAAGAGAGAGAGAGAGAGAACTAGGGGGGCAAGCGTACTATAGCCGCTGCGCCTTCGCTACGTGTCTTGCCGGCTAGCGCTAAGTGTCGTAAGTATCGTAGGTTATATGTAGTAACCGGGGTAACTATAGTACGCTACCGTAGAATTCACCTTCGTGATATCTATGACTTCGACTGCAGGCTACCTAGCGATTCCTTCCTCCTATAAGCATCACCTATATCGGTAAGTAGCCTTTCGTCGTCGTCGTCGTCGTCGCTGTCGGTATCGTCGTCGGTATCGGTGCGGGTGCGCGTCGGTATTAGAGCGAGGTCCACGGCTAACAGCGACAGTAGTAATAGTAGTAGTGATAACAATAACAATAACTACGAGTGAGTTAGGTCCGTTTCACCTGTTAGTTCCGTGCCGATCCTTGTAGTGCTTAAGAGACAGACGTCGCCTCTGGCCGGTGAGGCCGCGAAGCGCCCGCGCGCTGAGAGCGCAGCTCCGGCTGCCGGTGCCGCCGCCGCCGCCGACACTACCACCACTACTATCACTACCGACTCCGGCAATGTCGACCTTCCTGCTGGCTTCGTTCCCGTTAACGCCGCCGCCGCCGCCACCTCCCAGGGGAAATAAGAATACTTATTTATAGCTAGATAGGAACAGTGGAGACTATAGCTCCTCATGTTCATTAGGTTACTAGTGTCTTACTAAAGAAGCTAATAATAGAACAGAATACTCTAATACTAAGTAGCCTATTCTCATCGTTTAGTAATAGAAAAATGTCCAAGTTAATAGCTCTTAAAGTTAGAGAGTTATAAAAGTGCAAAAAGTAGACTTAACGCGGCGATAAAGAAGTAATTCAATTACTTGTTTGATTCGCTCGTTTGTGGATTACGTTACATAACAATGACCTTATATATATGTAGTTTAAGAATGATAAAAATGCTAAATGTTACAATGTAGACCTCCAGTGATCCTGGTTAAAGACTTTGAAACTTAAGTAAGGTTTGTAGTAACGAGCGTCTTAGTCTGTCTATTAAATAGCTATTCATGGAGTTGCAAGATTATTGGGTAAGATATGACTGTATAACAATACGTAAAAGCATTACTTGTGTATGTTAGAGAGAGGGATGGGGGTCTATTGTTCCTGCTTCCTAAGGCGGAGCTTTATCTAATTGTCTAATAGGGTTCAGATGGACTAGGTTTCTACCACGTTGTCTACTGCGTTAGTATTTTAGTAATCCCAAGCTAACTAGCCTACTCGAAAATTATGTAGGCTACCGTCAGTTGATGCTTTCACCATCAACCAGGGTCAAGAGCAACTCCTACGGGTTTATTTTATTTTGCGAGCGTTAATGTAGATAATGAAAGCTATTTTCGATTTCTTTCTCATTCCGTAATCCTTTCTTAACGAGAGGCTGTTATCTTTGGTACAAACAGTACCCCGTTTGTCGAGTAATACAAAATGGCATTATTTCATCTGCTTGGAGGGTATTTTGTGAGTGTACGAAAACTAGTTCTATAGTGCATATAAGAGTAGTAAAAGTAGATACCTGGAGTACTAAGCCAGTGGGTGGTTCTTTAAGTATATGTATTAATTACACTGTAACGTTTCGTGATTCGGTAAGCAATATGACGTAAAGCTTTTCTGGTGGTAATATATTACCAGCTCCATTCTCTACATATCTATCTTTCGACGCACGAGTGCAACAAGTACGGGCGATGAGTAAGAGAGAATAGTAATTAATATAAGACGAATGACTCACTAGTTATGGGAACTTTATGGGAATGAGTATTAGTTTGACGAGGATGTGAAATATTTCATCGCAGACTTAGTACGAATTCATTGCGCATTTCGGTAATGAAGCACTATAAGCCCGACTTACCGATCATAACCTTGCACCACACAATAGTTGGGGTCCAAAGGGAGATAGATGTCTGGGCCTTGGTCAAGCATTAGAGATCATTATAAAGTAGGGTATGTTGGGAGGAGAGAAGGAGAGGGGGGACTTTGCGCTAGTGACATGCAGACGGACCTCCTGGCTTTGAAGGACATCGATATTTGAATGCCTCCTTTTTGGAGCCCTATTATAGCGATCTCCAATTGCCCCAAGCATTGTTGTTTTTGTTACGGTTGTTGTTTTGTTCAATGCGCTCGCTATGGGAGCTGTACAGACCAAGACTGATTAATACTGATGCTTGTTTATGTCAAAGTAAGTCACCTGCCCTGAGTCCGAGGATAACATTATTACTGTATTTCAATAATGTTGATATTTAGTGGACTAGACGCATACTACACTACATTAGCAGGAGTTTTGTACGTTAAAATGCTACTGTGCTAGCGCAGCCGTCGGGAAAACATGTCCCTATTATCAATAATACTATTACAAGCTCAGTCCCTGGTAAAAAGATTACAAGATAAACTACATAACTTTAATATTGCTAAGTAGAAAATGATCGCACAAAGACCCACAGATACTCACGTCTTTCACACAATTGCATACTATTGCCGCCTTAATTGTCCCGGCAGTTCAACGTCGCGAAATACTAAACTCAGAGCATTACAGCCAAACCCTCTTGATTTGCCGCAAGTCTCACCAGTCTTCCAAGGAACTGCTGAGTTGTAACTCCACTATTGCGAGGTAACTGAGATAAATAGGTTAGCTTGACGTATACTTTTACGCGTCTTGTTTTGAATAACGTATGACGTACAAAAGAGATTGTCCATGTCTAAGATAGCTTCTAACAGCTCTCTTTTTTCAATATAGATTGATAAGTAATACTTGCTATATGTCTTATTACTTTAGCGCTGCGGTATAGATTTTCAGAAAATGGGCAAGTTTGAGGAGAATCGGAGGGAAAAGATGAATTCGGGTAAGTCTTGTATGTAGCTGATCAGTTCATAATGTACGAGCTCGCAAGGACATTATTTAATAATTTAGATTACTGATACTCACTCGGTGTAGCCAGTTACGATAATAATTTGAGATATCAGATTTCACTTTTTATTTAGTATAAACCAAGACCATAGTGCTCAACCAGGCAGACTCTCATAGATAAGGATGCTCTCTACATAAATCACTATTATAGTAGATGAAGCGTCGAATTCCAATTCACTTGCATTGTAGTTTCGATGTACGGGGATAGGTTCTAAAAGGTAAGAGTTGCCAATATGGCAATGCGATCATGGGCCAGCTACTAACTAGTATACCAAGCCATGCAAATGGATTGCTAAGTGTTTTAATACGTAAACGATCATATATTTGTTGTTTCTGATATACTCACACCTATATTTGTAGTGCCTAATCTTCACCCGTGTCAATCACATGAACATGTTTAATAGATAGTTATTTTATGGACTGCAACTACTTTAGTATGATTGGTAGGCATGTGGTTCCATGCTCTCAGTTCACGAGCTCTATATTATTATTATTATTATTATTATTATTATTATTATTATTATTTATAGTACGCTATACCCACTAGTTAAAAGGGGTTTAGCGGTGCTACAAATCTATCGTGTAATAAACCGTGCCGTGAGGCTGGACTAAAAATACACGCTGCGTCTTCTCCGCGCTATAGCAGCGCCTACGCTTGGAGTTATCGTCGCATGCAAAAGGATGGCTCTTCACTAGCTAAACCTTACTGAAAACAAAAAGAGAGAGAGAGTGCCCGCCTTATTCCTCAAGACGTATCGTGCTCGCTGCGCGGTAGGTGCGTGGATACGTCTTCATCGTTGAGGGCTCTGCCTTCGTATCCGGGGCAACTAGTGCAGTGCGGTGCGGCAGTGGCCATAAGTTAGGCTCATCGTCGGCCTCGCGAAATATATGAAGAATCGCATCGTACGACATTAAGGTAGCTCTCCTTTGCTAATTATTATAAGTTTAGAGTAGCTAAATAAAAGAATATCGTTAATAGTATACGAGTAGACCCTTATACGCTATGGCGTCTACGGCGAGCCTGGTCACAATACACGTACGTGTTAGAAAGTCAAGTCTGCCTCTAGAGAAGAGAGTTCTAAATAGTTTCAATTGATTTAAGACGTTATAGTTAATCTAACTTATACATTATCGTACGAGTGCCTTGAAAGTTGGCGGGTCACTTGTGGATTACATTAATCATTGTTAGTATTAAACTGTACGTAATACTTAATGAATTCTGTGATAAACACATTGTCCGAGGGCTGAGCTAAAGACTCTATGCACCTCATTTAAATTCCGCCCAGACAGTGCTTTCGTTGATCGGTAATACGGCTAAATATTAATTTCCACTAACTTATCTTACAACTAACCAACTATAGTTTACTTGGTCTTAGTACTTGTAGTATCAGATTAATACTACTATACACTACCTTCATTCGGAATAATGTTATCACTAACAAAAAATATTGTCTTTGTTCTCAGTGTTACTTAAGGTAGAAGTCTGAATTATTCTCACTTTGTCACGACTAGGAATCGCATAAACAGAATGCTATTGATTTGTATATTTCAAAGACTTGCCGGGCAAATATAAAAACAAACTTTATAATGGCGTTTTAAGTTTTAAGGGCAATTTTCGTTTCACTCCCAATTAGTGTGGATTCTGCACTTAGGAAACTAACAACCGCCAAATGAAAGTATTAACTATTTGTTTCTCGCCTACCGTACTATAGATAGGAGGTACATATTTCTATGGCTATACCTAAAAGATAATTGAATGGTAGGTGATGACAATATCTGCGACGGTTTCGCTTACTCTACCGTAGTGATTTGTAGCAATAAGATTTACTAATCATGAGTGTGCCGTCACAACGCAAGAGCGCACTCAAATTTTGCGAGACTGGCTCTATCACCCGTAACTTCGGAACCCTTGATTGATCCTAAAAGTACAGGTATATAACACTTGAATAAGGTGGACTTGTCGACTAAGAATATTATGAGGGGTAAGACCTACCTATAATCTATCTTCAGATCAGTAGTTTTGAAGCTACGGTATGGAATAGAGCTGTCCGGTAGTAAATAATCAAACACGATAAGTTAACTAATACGGGACAGACGTACACTATAATTAGCGTATGCAATTAGGTTAATATTTAGCAAACAGTGAATGATCGTTCACAGGGGCATCCCCGAGAACAGTTTCGTGAGAGAGCCATGTAAACTTTTATATAAATATTATATCGGGACAGTGACCAAATATACCTAGTCCGTGATATTTTATTAGGAATTTAAAGATACTTCCTGTGAGCCAAGAGCTATGACATCAAGAGGTAACGTAATCCTCAAGTGACCTGCCAATACAAGTGACCCGCCAATACAAGTGATCCGCCAATACAAGTGACCCGCCAACTTCCTTATCGCCGCATTAAGCCTGCTTTTTAACACCCTTATAACTCTCCTAATTTAAGAGCTATAAACTCAGAACCCTCTCAGCTCCTAAACAATAAGGATAATATCATTCGTACTAAAGTATTATATTATATTAATAGCTCCTTTACTATGGAACTAGTACTGTTGGTGATCTAAGAAGCTGTAGTCCCCTCTTTTCTAACGTAGCTATAAGTACGTATTATTAACGTAGATTATGTACTATTTTTAGTATTGCTATCCTTATCGTTTAAGAATAGAGATGTTTTTAAGTTAGTAGCTTTTAAATTAAAAGAGTTATAAAGGTATAAAAAGCGGGCTTAATGCGGCGATAAAGAAGTTAGCGGGTTACTTGTATTGGCGGGTCACTTGAGGATTACGTTATATAGTAATACTATTTATATATAAGTCACCTATATCGCAAAAGTTATACATTAATGTAGTATTATATTAAGTTTGTATCTAATGCTTCTCATGCTTACTAACATACATAGAGAACTATGAGAACACTAAACTCTTACACGGGTCTCTCTTTACTACTCTTTTAGAATCCATACTATTTACTCCATTGATCTTTGAGATACTATTCTCTAGAATCTGGACGAACATAAATATCTGCGAAATACTTATATATACACAGCACGACAGTCTTATAAATTTCAGATTCAGAGCCGTATTTCTTGATTCTTGCTTAAGGGGAGGAGGGGTATAAACCATCTGGGAGAAAAATTAATATAGACAAGTGCTCCCCGTTTGGACAGCTAATCACTGGGGAAGTACGCCATAACTACTGGCTTGGTCCGTAGTATCTAATACAAGGTGCTTCCTTAACCTAAAGGCTAAGTAGTAGATGCTAGATGTTTTGCCACTATTAGGTTTTATGTCAGAGGCCAGCTAATGATTTTTATTCGCGGTATCGAACCAACAGTAAAGTAGTATCATTCAAGTTGAGCATTAGCTAGGAGGTGGATACATCAAAGTATTCACTTTGCAAAAGCTAAGTAAAAACATCTTAATTTTTTTAACTGAGCGCTATCAGGCACCATTTGCAGTGTCCATGACTAGTCTCTTCTTTAATGCAGAGATTAAATACGATCATATCTTGGCCAAATGCGATATCCATGAAAGAACGATGTCTTTTTTTTTAAAGCTCAAGTACAATTAAAGTATTTATTATGTGACGGGCGTACTAAGAGGCCCAGGATTCGATTGGTTTATATAGCAAGTAGAGCCAACAACGAAACGGTTAGCTGTATCATTCGCTCTCCCAGGTGTCTTGTCGTAGTGAGTTACGCCACGTACTATAAAATGATTCGGCAACATCTTTGCTTTATAAAATCAGCTTAACTTTGTCCAAGTACATCATCATGCCCGTCTAGCATATACTTCACATATCTATGAGCTATAAGTTAAGGTTATACATCCAGCACAAAGACACATGCACTTAAATGACAGGTAAGTTTAAGCTAGATCAATGCACAGCGCCAGGAGTTCACATATTCATAGAAGTGTAAATATGGAAAGCTGTACAATAGTTACTCGACGATTTTTTCATAAGACCTACTTTTCAATATATGGAAATATCCGTGATAAAGTATCTCCATGAGCAGACTAGTATATAAAGTGGCGTCGCCGTGTACTAGTAAGTTGCAGTGAAAGAAACGTAAATGCTTACTCGAAAAGTAAAGAATTGGAAAACACTTAATATAACGTCACATACGGGCCCGTGAAGTCTAGTATATATATATCAAGTCCGTTTACCTATAGATGCGAAGAGAATGTAGTAGTAGTAGATGTTTATCACATTATACTACCTATAATATACTGAAGGGGATTTAAAGTTTTCATTCCTAGACAGCACTATTCATCTAATGGTAGCGTCAACGTAAAAACAAAACCGAAGAACATAATTTATAGCATGAGGAATAAGGCGGGCACTCTCTCTCTTTTTGTTTTGAGCAAGGTTTGGCTGGTGAAGAGCCATCCTTTTGCATGCGACGATAACTCCGAGCGTAGGCGCAGCTTTAGCGCGAAGAAGACGCAGCGTGTATTTTTAGTATAGGTTCTAGTCAGTGGCTAATAACGTAAAGAACTGCGAATGCTATACTTACTCATATCTTTCCGAAAGCATGATCAATCGCAGCATTCATTACTTGGTGGCTTCTTTGAGTGGCAACTTAGCGAGCATTAATCCCGACTATGGAGGAAACAAGCCAGAACCTTATAAACGCATTTGTTGTGCTTCGTAACACAATGGAATGCGTAGTGTTTTTCTACGATGCTTATTTACTAGGAAAATTCACTAGCAAGTATACTACTACGTGGGCCTCAGATTGGGGACTGTGGCTCATCCCTAGTTTCTAGCTCTACTGTTTGGTCTATAGTTACACACAGGGATGCATCACGTAGCGTGTAGATATTGACTTTGGCAGGTCTCGAGATCTTGGACGGTTAGTGGTAGTGATACATGAGAAAAAAATTATCAAGCCGAACGTGCTTTTTCTAGTGTTATGAATCAACAATTATGTCAACCATGACTCGTTAGGCTCGTACTATATTTCGTGATTAATTTTGCTCAAGCGCATCGAAAGTTGAGCTCTCCTTAGTATGAACTCTCTGATGTGCTTACTACCTGTCTAGTCAATGAAAAAAGAAATATTAATGTACGAGAAGCTGTAGCTTATATTGTACATTGTTATTACACCAGAAAAGCGAGCGGTTAGATAGTGTTAAGCACTACGGTGTGTACTTAATGTAAGTAATGATCAAGTTAGTGAGTAGAAGGAATCGAGGCCGAAAACACAGAACGTAGGAAAGTGCCCCCCTATTAGACAATGTTTTTATTAGACCTCCTCCTTACTTCCCAGGAACATATTAGGTATAGACATAGACTAGGTAATCACAAGGCACTTCTTATGTGGTTTAACTGTGTGTTACTATTAATCGTAGGTTATATATCTCGTAATCTGAGGTCAAGCTAGTCTACGTCTACGTCGCGTAGTAAGGTCCGTGTCTTAAGTGCTGGACTAAGACTCTACACGCTACGTTCGAGCTGTACCATACTAGCGCCTTTGCTGTGAGATCGTCGCATCCAGAATTAGACTATACAACACCCCGGAGCAGAATTGTTTTTTCGTGAACTTGCATCGATGTATAAGCTTGCTTTTGAGCTTTTACGTCTGATAAGAGACGAATAATCAAATTATCAAATATATACTGAAATAGTTGATCGCTATATCGCTCTACGACTTCATACCGTATGCTTTGAGTCTGCCCGACATAGATTTTGTTAGTAAGTCTGCTAACAAAATAGAGCATTAATGAATTATGCAAATTCTCAAGCTAGATATCATCAGGTTACGAGAACAATTGGCTGACAGACATAGCCGCGGCGTCAACTACTAAAAGAATAGAGGTTGTATATGAATCGCGTCACTCCAATTAACCACTCACTAATAGTCGAATCTTAAGAACCGCGACGACATTGTTGCAACAAAATGAATTCATACTTTATTTCTTATATTACAACGAGAGGCCATTGGAGTACATACTTCTGGACCTAGCAGTATTAGGTTTTCATGAGACAATTTCTTAATGAGTTGGTATCTCTTAGCTCTTAATTCAGTACGTCAGAGGTATTGGTGTATATGATTAGGTTATTGTTATTTGACACATAAAAAATCAATGTCAGTCTATTTGAGTATTCATCGTATAGCTGAATAGTAGTTGATGGTAAGTAGTTCATAACTTGAGATATTATCATTATTATTAATAGTACGCTATACCTAGTCCAACGTTAAGCGAATCTGCGTATTACTCGTATAGTCAAAACCGTGCTTTAAGGGCTGGACTAAAACTCTACATGCTGCGTTCGAGCTGCGTCTTAGTGGCGCCTTCGTTATGAAATTTTCGCGTTAAAAGTTAGTCTTCACCGACCAACCTTGCCAAACTTAAGATACTTTTGATGCTAGCAAAGAAAAATAGAGATATACTGATATACTACAATAAATCTCAACGACTCTACAGATGTTTTACTAGTGGGGAGCATTTTTTACTGAGCTTAATTGAATTGATATAGAATAACATTAGACTCTTTAGAGACTCGGTTTTCCCAGACGAAGGCAGATATAGCTTCTCTTGATAGCAAGCAAAACTCGGAAATATACACAATAGCTTATTCCCGTGTTCAATATTATCTTGCACGCTCACACCCGCTCTTAACTGTCCACATACGCAAAGAAGGATATGTAATAGTATGTATGACTTACGGTCCAGCAAAATTTCAGGGCGTCTTGCACCGACGTGAAAACTTTATTGCGGACAGAGAAACATAGTGGGTTGGTAAAGATAGAGTCTCTGATTTTGGCAATGTGTTCATAAGGGTCGTGAGTTCTACAAATAGTTGGATAGCTTTTTCATATATTTTTCTACGTTACGATATATTGTTAGTAATAATGTTACGAGATACAGCTGCTGCTCCCGATACGAATTTCTGAATCATGAAACAACGTGGCGTAGTGCCAGGTCGTAACGCTTAGCAGTAGTTCACTCTGAACTTAGAAAGGCGACATCTTTCAATTGGTTTTTGTGTGCGCGCTCATAGTCTCTCTGCTGTCCGCTAGTATATGTGCTGCCTTGATAGGAATACCATACAATCTTGTCTTTGATATTATCTCTGAGCTTTTAGACTTGCCTTCTCTCGTCGGATTCATCGTGTCACGAAAATACTACCGTCCACTTTTCAAGGCTTCGGAACTAACGCTTTTACTACTGCTTTTTTATCAAACTATTCCCTATCCTCTCCGGACAACTGATTGCAGATCGCTGCTCCGATAAAGTGGCCGCTCGTGACGCGGTAGGTTTGCGTGGAGATGGGAGAAGCGAACATTATCTCGTCCATAGTGCACAGAAGTGTATCTAGAGGACTAATGGGCACCATAGGGCTGGCCTGTACGTACAACCAGCCATTCTGCACGTTGGCATTATTGTCCGCCGTCCGAATATGCGTTGTTCGGCACAATGATGCAATCTTCTGGACTCGGGCTTTGAGCTATTTAGAGTAGAGAACTACCAGGTTCGACCGGTGCACTGTATACAGAGCGTTTATTCTTTGTGGCTACCTGTCCATACAGACTCACGCTGCTAGAATTCCCAGTGATCGCCGTTAAGACTGTGCGTATTTTGGCAGCTGCCTGGGGCTTTTCGAGACAGGCAGGCTAATAGGAAAGCGAATCTGTCCGAGCCACGAGTTAAGTCCAATTGTAGTGTACGGTGGTATGGCCTCTGCGCGGACAGAGAGTACCCACGTGCAGCTTGGTTGTGTTACGAGTCTCGAGGGGGAACGGCGGACGAAGAGCCGACTTGCCCGGGTCCGCCCAGTGTTATCTCAGGCAAGACATCACGATCGTTCAGCCGATACGACCGCTAAGTCGAATGCGAAAAGACAAGGATGATGTGGAGAAACTATTAACGGTAATAATTGAGCATATCGTCGCTTCTGCTGTCCGACCTTGGTGTGGTTCATGAGGTTGAGCAGTTGGTGCGAGAGAAGCATGCTCTCATTCAAGCCTCACTGTGTAATCCAAGATGGATTCCAGTGTAGATCATGTCTAGGTTGGGCGCCAGGAAAGAAATATATTCCATAACTCTAGCATACGATTATATGTCCGCCTAAGGCATTACTCCCGGACCTAGCTAGTTGCTTATCGGTGACTACTTCCCATCGCTCAGTAATATACGCCAGGTAACCATCTCGGCTATCTGCAGCTCTACGGCCGTGGAAACATCGTAGAGGGCTGTACCTGATAGATGATCCGAAACAATTTTCCGGAACATGCCCTGGAATGCAAGACCTTGCCAGTGACCCCTGAAACATCCGCTCGTGACAGGGACAGGAGGTGACGTTATGTTCGCCAGCGCTGCAGGGGTCCAGTCCATGCCGCTCTGTCGCTACTCCTACGTAATGATAATGACGACCTGTGGCGGCGATGCCTAAACGGTGATGCTAGCTCGAAAGTTACACCGGATGATTGACTGACTGCTGTTGCTTTCACAGGCCCAGAACAGGGCGTTCGGCCACGGCCCAACATTACTTTGCTAAGTTTTTCCGGCTGCAGCTGCACTAGTGGATCAAGGTGTGGCACGTAGCGGTTTCTGCTTCTGAGTCTCTGCCTCGTTCCGTCATAGATTTCTCAAAGTCGTCGTTAGGTCGTGTAGAACTGACAGAGAGTTACACAGCTTGTCACTGCAGTCAGTACTCACGTTATATGATAGTGTGTGATAATGGGTGTAACTGGCACATACGACCATAGGATCGAGAAAATTGAGGGTCCCGTCCGCTCCCCTGTACACAAGCTCGATACCGCCGGATCAGTAGTTGGGTCGGTGACGACCAGCGAATCCCCGGTGTTGTATGTTTTTGCCGATCCTTTTGGATGTATAATGCTTTTTTGGCCCCTGCTCTGTATAGATGCCTTGCAGTGAGTGCATGTTTGAAAATTGAAAGGACAGAGGTAATCTTAACGTCAGTATTAATGATTGACCGAAACAGACAAAGCATAGCGAAACTTGTACCGATTTCGTTCAGATACTAGATGTTCATTTCGTTGTGTAGTAACAGTCGGAGCTATGCATTCTGTCCTGTTCGTTGTTCAGCTCTTATTGCCAAGGACATGTACCTTCAGCGGCAATCCCGAGCAAGTGTCTCATCCAGATAAATTTTCTCACCATGGACCCGCGACGCGTGGGCGGGATGCATTTCCCTGGTGGTACGCAAACATGTAACATCAGGCAGTAGGGTAAGAAATGCGAGCCCCACGTTAGCTAGTCCCAGAACGGGCCTAGCTTGTCCGCGCTTCCAGCTGGCTGGAGTGGGGCGCACGGCCCATGCCGGCCCCGCTTCCCCACCGTCCCGAAATAGGCCCAGGAGAAAGACACAAAATATGCATCGTTCTTCCAGCCAAAAAATTACCTCGTGTCTTGCAAGACAATAGAGGCAAAAAGCTTCGAAGGCGGATCGAACGCCTGACCTTAGGATGAATTGCCTCTAGGCGTAAGTAGCCGTACTGCAATCCCACGCTCTACCGCTGAGCTACCGAAGCTCTGGTTAGTGATGAATGTCGTTCAACTAATACTACATTGTACGAACCTGTAGGAGAGGAGAGCGAGGCGCCCCAATCAAAAGCTGGTGTATCTTGCCTACCTTGGGGTAGTAAGACAGTATAGGTATGGAAAATGCGGCAGTTCCTGGCTGGGGCGCCTCGGAGAAGAAGGGGAAACCAAAACAGGGGGTGAGGACCCCCCAGTCTAGGAAATATATATTAAGTAGTTACATTGTGACCGTGCTGAGACAAACACGGACGTGGTTTTTCCGTGGCCGCGTAACTGCTTTACTTCGACAACGCGCAACCTCCAACGATGTGCGCCTGTGTCTCATACATTTCCCCCTATGTCATAAACCTTGCGAAGCACGAGAAGCACTGCGAGACGGACCAGCTGGATCGCCCAGCCATGTTTGCAAAGGTGTGGTTGGGGCGCGCTGAATTGGCATGATACCCCAGCGGCTTGGAATTGTGCATTCTTAGCGCGCCGTTCTCTTGCCGGTCGGACAGTGCAAGACCAGAGACAGGACATGTAGCTTCAGAGCCCCGGTCTCGCTCAGGTACTTCTGGCAAGCCTCGTTAGATGGGTAATTCGCTTAATGGATGATGACAGAACCCCTGCGATAGGAGCGTCAGGGATGACTGAGAGAGCACCGATGTCGGTAAGTGCCCGCTATTTTTGTGCCGCCCCTCGTCTATGCAGCGTATAAAGTACAAAGCTCATGGTCGAGAGATCGTTTTCGAAGCCGTAAACAACTCTGGACGCGATTGAGCTGGAATGACGATGGTGGACAGCCATTCAACAAGTTTGTGTCGCAATTGGCCCTCTGCTGTGCGTGAAGGATTGGCGTCGTTGACGTCCAGCATGTTGCTATGACTGTGCTACTGAGCAGACTCATGCTGCCACCTACAAGGTTGGCTGAGTCATAAAGCCCAGCAGACGGCACATAGTACCTCAAGGCAACAAGGCTCATCAACAAGGCCGTATGTGCCATTGCTCACTGGGTTCTGAACATTCGATTGTTTCTGCAAGTGCCGCCTTCCTAAGGTATCTTACGTGTATTTAGTCTACTAGCTCACCGCCCACTACTTTTGTAGAGTGCTGTAGAGCGACCCCTCCCTCTATCTTCCCACCTTCAATTTATAACCTACAACTATCCGATTCGTGATGCTCACCAGTCGCTGCTATTGAGCCTGCAACCTCTGGATTACGACTCTGTCCTCACATTATGGCGTCCCAGGCCCCGCCGGCCGACCGTCCTGCGCCCACGCGCATCACCATCCTCGGCTCCGACTCGATCGTCGTCGACCACGGCCTTTGGCGCCACTTCGTCGCGGCCGACCTTCTCGACAACATTGCCTCGTCCACTTACGTCCTCATTACCGACACAAACCTCCGTGACCATTACGTCCCCGTCTTCCAGGATGCCTTTGCCGCAGCCCTCGAGGCCCGCGGCGGCGACGCACGGCTTCTCACATACACTGTGCCTCCAGGCGAGACCTCCAAAGGCCGTCAGACAAAGGCGGACATTGAGGATTGGATGCTCTCGCAGCGCTGCACCCGCGACACCGTCGTCATTGCTCTCGGCGGCGGTGTCATTGGTGACATGATTGGCTATGTCGCTGCCACCTTCATGCGCGGTGTGCGCTTCGTCCAGGTGCCCACCACCCTGCTAGCCATGGTCGACTCTTCAATCGGTGGTAAGACGGCCATCGATACGCCCATGGGCAAGAACCTTATCGGTGCTTTCTGGCAGCCGGAGCGCATCTACATTGATCTCGGATTCCTTGAGTCCCTGCCCGTTCGTGAGTTCATCAACGGCATGGCCGAGGTGGTCAAGACTGCTGCCATCTGGGATGAGCAGGAATTCGACTTCCTTGAGGCCAATGCCTCGCTCATCCTGGAGACTATCCGCGCCAAGCCACCGTCCGCGGCTGCCGAGGCAGGCCGCCTGGCGCCCATTGGTGATATCCTCAAGCGCATAGTCTTCGCCTCTGCCCGTGTCAAGGCCGAGGTCGTCTCCAAGGACGAAAAGGAAGGCGGCCTTCGCAACCTCCTCAACTTTGGCCACTCCATTGGCCACGCTTATGAGGCCATCCTTACGCCCCAGGTCCTGCACGGCGAGTGCGTCGCTATCGGCATGGTCAAGGAGGCAGAGCTGGCACGGCATCTTGGCGTTCTCAGCCCCAGTGCGGTCGCACGACTGGTCAAGTGCATTGCAAGCTACGACCTGCCCACGTCCCTTCAGGACAAGCGCGTCGTCAGGCTCACTGCCGGCAAGCGCTGCCCGGTTGACACTTTGTTAGCTAAGATGGCAGTGGACAAGAAGAATGAGGGTGCCAAGAAGAAGATTGTGCTCCTTAAGGCCATAGGCCAGACCCACGAGCCCCGTGCGACAGTCGTCGACGACACAGCAATCTCTGTCATCCTGTCGCCTGCGGTCACAGTACAGCCTGGCGTGCCAGACGATCTCGACGTCAGTGTCACACCTCCAGGATCCAAGAGCATCTCCAACAGAGCCCTCGTTTTGGCGGCCCTAGGCGAAGGCACCTGCCGTATCAGGAATCTTCTGCACTCTGACGATGTAGAGTTCATGCTCGCCGCGATCAGCAAGCTCAACGGAGCGACTTACACCTGGGAGGAATCTGGCGAGGTGCTGGCCATTACTGGTCGCGGAGGCAAGCTACAAGCCAGCGGCGAGGAGCTTTACCTTGGAAATGCTGGTACCGCGTCTCGTTTTCTTACAAGTGTTGTGGCCCTTTGCGCACCCTCAACTGCTACGTCTACGGTCCTTACCGGCAACGCTCGCATGAAGCTCAGGCCAATCGGCCCTCTTGTCGACACACTGCGCGCCAATGGCATAAAAATCCAATACATGGGCAAGGAGCACAGCTTGCCTCTCCAGGTTGACGCCGCCGGTGGCATTGATGGCGGTGACATTGAGCTTGCAGCGACAATATCCTCCCAGTACGTGTCTTCGCTGCTTATGTGCGCCCCTTACGCGAAAAAGCCCGTCACTCTGCGCCTCGTCGGTGGGAAGCCCATCTCGCAGCTCTACATCGACATGACAATCGAAATGATGAAGGCCTTTGGAGTTTCTGTCGCTAGGTCGCAGGACGAGCCCCATACCTACTGCATACCCCAGGGTACCTATCGCAACCCAGAAGAGTATGTCGTGGAGAGCGATGCCAGCTCGGCCACCTATCCACTAGCCATGGCTGCCATCACTGGAACCACCTGCACCATTCCGAACATTGGGTCTGAATCACTCCAAGGCGACGCTCGCTTTGCCATTGACGTGCTACGGCCCATGGGATGCAAGGTCGAACAGACGGCTACATCTACCACGGTGACCGGCCCTAAACCTGGAGGCCTCAAAGGCATTACGGTCGACATGGAGCCCATGACTGATGCATTCTTGACTGCCTCGGTACTCGCCGCTGTTGCTAGTGGCGAGACCAAAATCACGGGCATCGCGAACCAGCGCGTCAAGGAGTGTAATCGCATTGCTGCCATGCGCACACAGCTTGACAAGTTTGGAGTGCACTGCAAGGAGCTAGAGGATGGCATCAGCGTCGCAGGCAAGCCTATTACGGAGCTGATGCGGCCTGCGGAGGGCATCTACTGCTACGATGACCACCGCGTGGCGATGAGTTTCAGTGTGCTATCCAGTGCTGTGCCTTTCCCTGTTCTTGTTCTTGAGCGCGAGTGTACCGGGAAGACCTGGCCCGGTTGGTGGGATGTCCTCAGCCAGGCTTTCAAGGTAAAGCTGGCTGGCAGCGATACGGACGCGCATGCTACAGAAGCAGCCATGAAAGGTGCCTCCTCGCCCTCGATCTTCGTGATAGGCATGAGAGGTGCTGGAAAGACCACTGCGGGTGGCTGGCTTGCAAGAATCCTTGGGCGGCCTTTCATAGATCTTGACCAGGAACTCGAGCGGCGATTGGGTATGACGATTCCACAAATGATCAATGAGACGGAACGCGGCTGGGCCGGCTTCCGCGAGGACGAGTTGGCGCTTCTCAAGGAGGTCATAACCGAGAAAGGTCAAGGCCATGTGTTCTCTTGTGGCGGTGGAATAGTCGAAACACCTGCAGCTCGAGACTTGTTTAAGGCTTACTGTGCCAATGGCGGCGCTGTGTTGCTGGTCAGCCGCAACATTGAGCAAATGGTAGAGTACCTCAAGCGTGACAAGACTCGCCCAGCCTACTCGGAAGAGATCCGCGGAGTGTACGAACGACGCAAGCAGTTCTACCAGGATTGCAGCAACTATGAGTACCATAGCCCACATCTGGACGCATCAGGTGGGCTGGTGGAAGCTCCCGCAGACTTTGCTCGCTTCGTGGCCCTGATCAGTGGCCGAAGCACCCATCTTGAGGCTGTCAGGGCAAAGAAGCCGTCCTTCTTTGTCTCTCTGACTGTGCCCAATGTGAGGATGTCGCTGGCTGTCATCCCCAGGATTGTTGTTGGCTCAGACGCCGTCGAACTCCGTGTCGATTTACTGGATGACATCTCCCCCGAGTCTGTGGCGGGTCAGATTGCTGCGCTTCGTTCGGCAGCCAAGATCCCTATCGTTTTCACTCTGCGGTCAAAAGAGCAGGGTGGTCGCTTCACGTACAAGTCTGAGGCAGAGTTGCTCCAGCTGTACCGAGTGGCCATGCGAGTTGGCGTCGAGTATATTGACCTTGAGATGGGGCTTTCCGACGACATTTTGGATGCCATTCTGCAGCACCGACCGCCTTCAACAACGGTCATTGCGTCTCACCACGACCCACACGGACAACTAGACTGGAAGACAGGCAGCTGGCAACAATGGTACAATCGCGCACTGCAGTATGGCGACATCATCAAGCTTGTGGGTGTCGCATCCAGAGTCGAGGACAACTTTGCCCTCGCTGCTTTCAAGGAGCAGATGTTCGCTGCACACGGAAAGCCAATCATTGCCATCAACATGGGCGGTCTTGGCAAGCTGTCCCGGATCCTCAACGGCTTCTTAACTCCAGTATCGCATCCGAGCTTGGCCTTCAAGGCCGCGCCTGGCCAACTCTCTGCAGCCGAGATTCGCTCAGGCCTCGGACTGATTGGCGAGCTGGAGCAGAAGGACTTCTACCTTTTTGGCAAGCCCATCCAAGCATCGCGATCGCCAGCACTTCAAAACACCTTGTTCCGGCAGACCGGACTGCCACACAACTACTCACTTTTCGAGACGGATGTTGCTGCCGATGTCAAAGACCTTATCCGTGCCCCCGGCTTTGGTGGCGCTTCGGTGACCATCCCTCTCAAGCTTGACATCATGCAGTATCTGGATGACATGACCGACTCCGCCACAGTCATTGGTGCTGTCAACACAATCATCCCCGTGGTGGGCGACGCTGGCGAGCCGACGCGCCTACTTGGTGACAATACTGATTGGAAGGGCATGGTGCACTCCCTTGAGTCAGCCGGTGTTTCTACTCCGATCACACCTACCAGTGCCATGGTGATCGGTTCTGGGGGTACCACTAGGGCGGCGGTTTATGCTCTGCACTCGCTTGGTTTCAGCCCTGTATATATCGTCGCACGTAATGCCGAGGCTGTAGAGACTCTCTGCTCGTCATTCCCAAAGGACTTTCATGTCGAGAGGGCCACGGACGCGAGCCAGCTTCTACGTATCCCAACAGTCATGATAAGCACGGTCCCCGCCGACAAACCTCTCGAGGCTTCCATGAGGGATCTCGTGGTGTCAGTGCTTGGTCAGCCACCGCAGCAGCGCCGCGCGCGTGTGCTCCTTGAGATGGCCTACAAGCCTCGTCATACCCCGTTGATGGGTCTGGCTGAGGATGCCGGATGGGTCACGATCCCCGGACTCGAGGTATTATCATCGCAAGGATTCTATCAGGTAAGTCAACTTTGACTTGGAAGACTATTGCTTCAGCCCGATGACGAATACTGACTAAATATAGTTCCAACTCTGGACCGGCATCGCACCCCTCTACTCAGATGCCCGTGCTGCAGTCTTGGGTGAATAAGCTATCCGCAACCGCTGCTAGCGGTGCATATGTATTATGGCCGCTGCTAGGGTGATTATGCATGCTACAAGGAGTTGAGCTATAAAGTATGTGCTTTAACACAATCGATTGCAATGAGTTCACAAAAAGGGCGGCGCTATGTCGTGCCTGAGCATGGCACAGGAAAAGTGACGTTGGCATCGGCAGAAACCTTATCCATTCCTGGATGGAACACATCTTCCGTGCTCCATAGTGATTCCAGTTCAGCTCGCGCGGCAGGTCAACACCTGCTAGGTTACAAGGTGCACAGTTTAAGTGGGAAGGTTTGTGTAGCCTCCAACATCATCGTGGCCGCTAAAACGCAGCCTATTTCGGTCGAATGACCATGACAAGCAACACGCTATTGTTACCACGACGGAGCCTTCTCTCCGCGGCAAGCTGAGGATGCGCAGTAAGCGCAAATGACATATGTTCTCCTGCAGCCTTCAGAATTATTGCTGTCTAACGCGGTTTCCATTTGTGCGGGCGTCCAGTGGAGAGAGTCAGTGACGGAGTGATCGGCTGGTACTGTGACCAGTTCCGGAGACATGTTTGGCTGCCCCTCCTGGTAGCATTTCAGGGAGTCGAGGCCCTCAAACTTTAAGCAGCGCATTTATGTTATCAACATGGTGCAACCGCGCCACTTAAAGGTTGGAGAGCCTCGGGAGTGAGGGGTCAGGCGGCACAGGCTCAGCAGGGAAGGGCATGCTTGTTTTCTTCTTGTGACGAAAAGCATGAATGTGTGTAACGTGAGAAAGAGGGGCGAGATGGTCAATCAATAACGAGGTAACCTGTCGAGGCCGTCTGCAAATAAATTCGCGCATTAAGTGCAGATCTTCGGTACAATTGCGTGAACTTTTTTGCAGGCCACCTCGCCTGTTTTAGGACAGGACCCTTCATGCACAATAAGGTGGCCCCAGCACGGAGCCTGCAGATCGTCACACGTCGTCCTGGTGCGCTCATCCAACACATGATCTCACTCCCCCGTACTACAGATCCCAGGGATTATCGAAGTCCCCCTGAATACCTGTGGCAAAACGTGCCGTGTTTACACGGGGATTATCTACTCAATCAGATCGCTTGCCAGGTGAGAGATCAGCATATAAACACGCACTTCCAGTAAGGACGGATTTTCCAGTCGGTATGGAGGGTGACTTCAATAATCCGTGTAACCTGTATGGAATTAAGGACGAATTTTGGAGCTCGTCATTCTGCTGTAAATTGGGTTGTGGGTATGTCCGTAGTATCGAGACAAACGGTCTCAACGTCCGTGCTTTTTTTTGTGATGAGGTATGAAAGGTATGATTGTCTATCTCGAAATCAAGGAACACTGTCTAGTGAACCATAATTATGCAGCTACACACTGCTCGCTTCTAATGCCTAATATCCTGCGTTGCTCGTACATGGACTGGCTGTGTGCGCGTCATTAATTACGCCACGCCATAATCAAAAGCTATTTTTCTCTATAGCCCAAACCGGTATACTCCATGTTCATCCCCTACTTGCGTAAAATGCAGCTGTGACGCAGGGTGGTATACATAGCCGCCCGCCCGGGCTAACAGTCGTCATGGATGCAAAAGCTGAACAATAAAGCAAAAGAACGCTTGCCGGAAATAAAAACATGATGTGGATGTGTGTGCATCATTGAAGACTCCGCCTGCGGAGACATGACGCGCGACAGGGAGGGCGCGAGGAACGCAACCACCCTGTTGTGCGCGGGCCATGATGGCATCAGGCCTGCCAGAAAGTGGAGGCCCATGATGACGACGATGGAGGGTATGCGGTCAGCTATGATGTAGGTGGTGCTTTGCAATGGGGGTGCGCCGACGTCACTCGTCGAATCAGATGATGTCGGAAAGATGGGTCTGCCGATCAGATGCCTGCCTGGGCCTGGCGCCGAGGACCCTGCAGCACCTTGGACCCTGAATTCCATCTTCGACCCCACTTTGGACTTTGGGTTGGCCTGGTCAATCAGGCTGTTGCTCCCCCGCGTCTGCGGTGTTTGCCCGGGAATTCAACGTCGGGATGGCACACCCGGAAGTGTCGGGTCAAGGCGTCCGCCCGGCTGAAGGTCTTCTCCTCGGTGCATAGTTCGCACCGTACCTTTTGCTTCCGCGCGTTGTGGATCGTGTCCTCGTGCCGGGTCAAGTCGTAAGGGCGAGAGAAGATAGTGTTGCACGGCTTGCCGGTGCTCGGGTTGGTGCGCTCGCACTTGTGCGGCCCGGCCTGGCTGTTCAGAAGGTTCCCGGCCATGCTGTTATCAGGGACTGCGACAGGACCCCGTAGACTGCTGAGCGCGTTGGCTTGCCGATGACCCTCTCGCTTGTGCTTTTGCAAAAGGGCAGGCGTGTCGAAACGGCGCGTGCATCCATGATAAGTACACGTATATGTCCCGCCATCGGCTGTTGTCCTAGCTGGCCTTTGCACGGGTCCGTCGGCTACAAAGTCAGACACACTACCCTCCATAGAGCTGACCCGTGAAGGCAGTGATACTGTGGTAGACTGCTGTGCCGGCCGCGGGACAAATGGATATTGTTGAGGCATCTGCTGTGACATTTGGATGCTCGTGGGCATGGAGAAGTTAAAGCCATTCTGCAGCGGAGTAGCAGTCGTCATGTTTTGATGATAAGTCTGGGCCACACGCGGCATGAGCGGCTGCTGGACATGAAGAGCCTGTGACTGTTGCTGCTGCTGAGATTGCATAGGCACGTTGCTGTAGCTCATGCTCGTGTCGCTCGGGTCAAATAGTGGGAAATTGTTCATTTCGTCGGTCTCGTTGAGCTCAAGCACGGCGTCTTTGGGGGAAATGGTACGCAGCATCGCCTGCTGTTGTGGAACCGACTTGCTGGTCAATTGCTGTTGCGCTTGTCTTTCTCTTTCATCTCTTCGCACATCACACTGCTGTTGCACAGGCTCCACCTTGGTCGGCAGGAGCCCAGCGGAGAAATCGTCCAGAGGTGCAAAGTGAGGAGAGTCGTTGCGGAAAGGTGATCGGCCGCGAGATGTGGTTGAGACTGGTGAATGTGCCGCACTGAGATGTTGTTTGTTGGCAGCCTGCAGCCGCTGTGCGAAAAGTTCGTTGGTTGGAGAAACGGCGGGCGGTGCCTGTGGTGGAGGCGACATGGTCATGGCAAAGTGCGGGTTGTAGAGCTCGTCACCAAAGATATCCGTCATTGTGCGGCTGAGCTTAGCGACTGGATAGGCTGCAGATAAAATGTGTAAGTCTTTGAATTCATCGAGTACTGGTAGGCCATGTGTCATGACCCAGTCGGAAATCTTACTGTTTTTGCCTCTCCTCCTGGAATCTTGCTCTACATCATGTGAAGGTGGTGTTGCGGGTGAGTCGCCGCCAGCAATGGAGCTCGCTACCGATGTGGGATGTGAACCTCTGGGGGCTGACGACTCAGAAGGGAGTGCCAGGCTACGATCATTGCCGGCGTTGAAGGCAGACATGGCGTTTGCGTAGTAGTTGTCGTTACTGCTGAGCGTTTTCCCGTATGAATAGTTGGCATCAGCACCGGCAGCCAGGTCCTGGTAAGCATCGGCAAGAGCCGAGTCGCCCGTGATGGCAATATGAGGGTTTGAGGTGCTGTTGGCATATGGCGAGGTCGGGCCGTTGGAGCCAAGAGAGGACAGAGAGGACTCGCGGTGGTGGCCAAGGCGATGGGCAGCGCGGGGAGTGTGCTGTGAAGCCATGTGGCCCCACGAGGCAGCATCTGCAGACGGCATGAGATCGGGCACCTGGTTCAGATTTGTGGCGGCGGCGAAGAGGTCGTGGTGCTGGAAGGGTTGGGTGTAGGCGTGGCGTCGATGGTTGCTGTTTGTAAAGTTGTGCTGGTTGTGGGCGAGCATCATATTGAAAGGATATGACGGCGGCAGTTGTGTGTTTGTGAGGACGGGCTGTGGAGATCGAGGGAGGACCGGGTGGCAAACGGTGACCTTTATATCCAGACTAGCAGCACATGCTCGAAGTACGGAGTGACAAGTCGGAGCTGCGCTGCGCTGCCCGGGTGGGGACAGCGGGCATGGGGTCCCGATAGGGTAGTGGAGACGGCCGCCTCTGCAAGTTGCAGCGGAAAGCCAGCCGCGGGGCGCTAGCTTGGCTTGGGCCGCCCTAGTCAAAGTCCCTCCATCTTCTGCGCGCTTCCCTGGCCTGCTCTGCCGACAGGTGGCTGTGGCCGGTGATTGATTGGTAAAAACCAGAGGAATGGAACAACATGGAAGACAGAAAGCGGGAGAGCTGGCGAGCTGGAGATCGGGGAGAAAGAAACCCCGTCATTATCGGTGATGTTGGCGGCACTCCAGGTCCGAGGGGGAAGGGTCTTCGTCGAGCGAGTCTGCTCGTCTCCGTCCCCGAGGGCGGCCAAGGGTCTCGAGGGTCTCGAGGGTCTCCGTCAGAGCAGAGGGAGGTGGGGCGGCGCGGCTTGGCAATGGCCGCGAGTGACGAGCATGACGTAGCTGACTCTACACCTGGGGGGTGTGGGTCTGCAGAGTCCGAACACCCCATTTGTCCCCCTCCTGAAGTCGTCCCCTTCCCAACTTTCCCCAGAGGCCAGCTCGGCGCGCTTTCGCCTTCCGAGGGTCCTTGGAAGCCTGGCTGTGGCTTGACAGCTTGACAGCTTGACAGCTTGACAGGTCGAGAGACCTTGCCCAGCACCGCCACAAGGTCGTCTCCTGCTCGCGCCCCGCCGGCTGCCCCCGGAGTCTGGTTGTGGCCAACAACTCACAACAAAAAGCCGACTCGGGCGTCGTTGTTCCGCTTGTCCCATGTCTTGCTCGGCATGCGCGATGGGAGGGCTGCTGCGGCAGGCCGCTCGCAGAAAACTCTGCGCGGCAGATGAGGTTGGTCGGCAGCCCTATCTCAGCCTTGCCTACCCAGCTCAAGTCCAGCTCGCACCAAATCGCTCCCACGCCATGCTGCCGGGGCAATTCCCGATCCGCCCACCTGCACATGACGATGCTATACGAGACAAGCCCGTCTCCGCATTCGGACCTATCTTTGTGCTCTGGATGCCCGCTCACCGGCACCCGAAAGCGAGGCCAATCCAGGCAGGCACCGACTTGACACTGCGTGACTGTCGGGTTGCTCATGACCATCACGCAAGCCGAACCACATCGAAACATCAAAACATCAGCGACGCTCAGGAACAAGCGCGAGGGGCTGCCGAGGCCAGAGAACAAAGTCGACAGGGATGGGAATTTTTTTGCCCGGTAGTACACGGAGGTGGCCGACGGAGAATGGACATTGTTATTCCCATGCAGCATTCCCCATCCCTCGAGGAGGGCTCGCTCCGGCTCGGTCCTCGGGCTTATGCAATCAAGCAAATATGGCTGGCTCGCTCGGCATGGTCTAGTCGGAGCGAGAAGCTGCTGCGTGGCTGTGCATGCACGAAACGAGCCTGGCCGGAGCTGCCGGGCATTACAAATTTGTGCAGGCTCCCGTTGGGCCAATCACGACGGTGCGTTGCCTTGTTTTCCAGAAACGGTAGGCTTATGCGCAGCTCGCGATTCGTGGCTTGCAAATTTTGCAGTGAGTCAGCCACACTCGACGTGGCCCACCTCCACCTTTTAGCGTCGTCCTGTTGGGCAGGAACCATGCAACGAATGGACCCCCGGCCCCTCCCCGATGGACTCCCGCGGTGCCGATCGGCTGGGACCTGCGCCCGCCCATCTGCAGGCACACATAAGCCGGCACCAAGGAATTCCATCTGCGTCGCCTCTCCAACTCCCATGTGCGTGCTCTACTACTCCATCTAGATCTAGCCCTCGATCTCGACTTCCAACATGCCACCTCCCAGGCGGCTAGGCCCGGCATATGTCGGATTGCATGTGACAGATATGACTCATCCGTCCCTCGTGGGTTGCCTCAGCTTCGCAACCTCGTTCGCCATACGCTCCATACCGCAGTGGTGTGACTAGCGTAAGGTACCGGCCATGCGTTGCCATTTCAGCTCATACCAGGCAAAATACACATCCCCGACACCAGGCAGCATTGTCATCAGGTGGTCGCGTGATCGTGTAGTCATGTGGCCAGCTACGCTCACTTCTGCGAGGTGGCTCTCCCAGCTCGCAAGCCACACCCACTGACGTCTCTTGACGCCGCACAGCCGGCTTGAGGCTGTTCCATCATGCCGAGCATGCCAGGCTCCCACATAACCCCGGCGTGTCCAGCCCTGGTCATCATCATGCATCTCCCGACTATCATGTGTTGCTCACCAGACCTGTCTCAGGTTTTTCCAATCGCATGGGCCGCGATACTCGACTCAGCTCCGCCTCGGGCCACTGTGGATACTATGAGCTTTCTTCTTTGCACATGCCGTTTCTTGCTGGCTGCGGATAGTTTGATAGTAATACACGGGGCGCGGAACGAGGGTGGACGATGTCAGTGGTCGTTGCTAGTGACTCAGCTGCGGTTGGGCTTGCTCACCTCAGCTGTATTATTGCTGCGCTGATGGTGATTATCGTGACTCAAGACCATACTCAATCAGGTCCGTCCGGCTGACACGGCATCTATCGTGTCGCATCCCTCGTAAACACGCCCCGCCATGTTTTACCAAGCTCGCGTTCGCAATTCCAGTGGTTCGTCTGCCTTGCTAGGCACTGTCATGCCGTACCGTGCCATGCAACACGGGATGACTAACCTTCCAGAATTTAGCAACTGCCGCGTCATCGCAAGGCAGAACAAGCGAGATGTGATGAGTCTAAGGCTTGGTTGTCGGTTGTGTAGGCTTGAACAGGTCCTGGCACTGCAAGCTATACACTTGTCTGATTTCAGATTCGGCGACTTTGAATCGCTGACGGCGCAATTTGTTGACTTTTCGTAGCTTGTTCGACGCTGTTTTGGGGTAAAGGCTCAAGACACACCTTGAAACAATGTTTCTTTGCAAATGTAATCTTAACACGTGTGACGCCGGCGCCACCGTGGTTGTGGCGTTGATTGCAACGGGCTTCCGTTGTTGTTTCAATCCTTTAAACTGATCAGCCCACATCACCTTACACCATTCAGAACTCTATGACATCGTCATTAACATAGCTCTCAGCACAGGCAGGCTCGCTCAACATTACATTAGGTATAGCGTACTACACATAACAATAGCGATATCTCTTTCGTCACTATTGCAACTAGTCTACGACATCGCTCCATGGGTTTTCACCACCTCTATTAGCTACTCCCGATGGGGGCTTTTTTCTCCAGTAGTCAGCACACTGATACATACATGAACTAGCCGTATCTCTCGCTCCTCGTATGTTGTGTGCTTCCTATGTGCGTGTCTTTTGCAGCACTTGACTGAATACTCTTGGCCTCGATCCATATCAGGTTGAGCTGATTTGTGCCAGGTGTATTTTGAATCATCGTCTCGCTTAGCCCTGGGCAGAGAGACGAGGATATCTCTACTTTTCGGCCAAGATACAATTGCCGCGAAATCTTTGTAGACGGATACGGAGTCTGCTTTGCATTGTCCTCCACGGAACCTGAAGTACCATCAGCAGCGTTTGCCGTTCTGCTTCTGTCTGGGGTGATCGGCATAGTTATCACTACTGGCAACCGGGCAGGCCTACTGCTGTAAGATGGTCTTAGGCGACCAGCCTGACTCGGTCCTTGTAGCGCGCAGTCTTCATTTAGTACGCCTGGGGCAGGTATGATGCGCTTGCAGTAGACACGTTGGTCTTGGGACGTGGCGCGACCTGCTAACCCCCCCTCGCCTTCAATTTCTCCGGGCACCTGGGTTTACTGTTGGGATGTTGAATTGTCTACGCTAGACTCTGCCGCTTTGCACAAGTATGACGCCCGTGGCGGGATTCTAAATCACGCTCACCAACAACGCGGCGATATTGATGGCAACTTTTACAGGGTTCAACCACCTGGCTCTTCCTCTTCTACCTCTATGCCGTCTTCTAGTGTATTTTTGACAAAATTACACGCTCTGTACAGTGTCAGTTGTCCAATGAATGTAAAAATGATGCTCTGAGCATGGCCGGCGGCCAATGACCGAGTGTCTATATCACCACGAGATGATTGTGACTTGAGAATTTTTTATGTTGAATATTTACTTGACCAAAATCTCGGGAGGAACACATGGATGATTGATGGTTACAGATTTGGTGTTGTAATTTGAACCATCAATACAACATGTCCACATCTATCGAGTTTGCATACAAATTGGTGTTTTAATGATTCAATTCACCTGTAAATTGCGGATAATTCACAATCACAACGACCGCGTCACCAGACATGTGCAAATGAACACAGACCATACCCAAAACCATTCCGACTGCACCCGGGGCCTAATTACCTGCCCATCACCCGGCAGCGTGTAATGGCGGTGGCAACAATGCCATGAAGGCCGCGAAAGCGCGCAAAACCGACGCTAGCTACCCTGCACAAACCCAGCACAGTAGCGCGCGCACCAACAACACATTCAATAGCAAGTGACAGCGCAGCACCATCACCCAAGCAGTACTCATGATGCGAATTACCTGCCTCACATGGCATCATGTCTAGAGTTATGAGCTCGCAATATTTATGTGCAGCTTGCAGGCAAACATCACACCGTAAAACATCGTGCAGCTGGTCATGTCCACAGTGGACTAGATGACGCTCTAGCCCTGAGACTACACCCACTTGCCAGGGGATGTCCATGTTGTAATCACAGGACTGCATCGTGATAGCGTTGGCCATTGGCGAGTCAGAGCGCCGGGCGAACATACAGAAGGATAGACATGGATGGGAGTTGATTGACCCAAGCAAGCATACACCATTGCACGGCAGGACGACCCATGGTACTGCGAAGGGTGAGACGAACTAACACGTGTGAATAGGAGAAGGAGATGGTTGACATTTGTCTGCCAAGTACTGTCAAAGCTTGACGCGACAAGGAGCAGTCGCTCGTCTGCATAGAATGGCCCACAATACACAACGCGACCAAGACGCGACCAGAGCAAGACACACACAGCGCGAAGCACGAAGAGAGAAGCCAACAACAGACATGATGTTCAGAGTCCGCGTACGGACAGGTGTTGATTGATATTATGCCACACCCAGGCATTCCGAGAATGGCCTACCATTCCCCTGTATGGTACAGTTACAGTTTGTGATAAACCATAGCTTGTAGTTATAAACCCAAAAAACAAAACCCGATCCCGTTGATTCATCATGACGAGCCGCCTACCCGACGCGTATTGTACGTGTGGACGCGCAGGCGGCTTTCCGCGCGAAGAATGACTTTCGTAACAGACGTGAACTCCGTGTACCCCAAACCAGCAATCCGAATGCAACCCCAGACGGCAGTAAAGCAAGACGCTTAACCACCGAAACCGTACAGGGTGCGGCCCTGGCGCTTCAGGGCGTAGACGACGTCGAGAGAGGTGACGGTCTTGCGCTTGGCGTGCTCAGTGTAGGTGACGGCGTCACGGATGACACCCTCGAGGAAGGACTTGAGGACACCACGGGTCTCCTCGTAGATCACTGGAAGGAAGAGATGTGTTAGAGAGACGGAGAGACATAGGCGTTGAGGATGGAAGAGGAAGCTTACTAGCAGAGATACGCTTGACACCTCCACGACGTGCGAGACGGCGGATAGCAGGCTTTGTGATGCCCTGGATGTTGTCACGAAGAATCTTGCGGTGGCGCTTGGCACCGCCCTTGCCGAGGCCCTTGCCGCCCTTGCCGCGTCCAGTCATGTTGGAGGTGAGGAGAGTGATTTGTGGTTTGTGAGAGAGATGGATGGGGGGGCACAGAGGTGCTCGTTGATGGTAATAGTACGAGGAGGTGGTGGGAGTGGTGGATGGAAGTGGTGAGACGGGAACAAGGCTGGACGTGGGGAAGACGGGCGGTGGTTTAAGTATGGAGGGGGCGAGGACGCGAGCGGCCGGTCAGATCAGCAGATGGAGCTGGGCCGGTGCAGACGCGTGCCGGGCGTGTGGGGCAGCACGCATGGCATTCTGGCGCAATCACACAATCACTTGCACACCGCACCGCCGGGCTGCACCTGCCTAGGCCAGATCGGGCCCGCATCCACCCCATGTCTTTTTTAAAACCAACGTCGCCAGCCACGCAGCAAATTTCTGATTGGCCAGCCCGCCATCTGCACCTTGTCTGAGACTGCGAGTTTCGAGGTTGTGAGTTGCGAGTACAGCGACGATGACTTTGCACCGGGCAGCCAGGCAGTTAGACAGCCAGGCAGAACCATCAGCAGGTACTCGTCGACCACGCGTGTGACCCGTTATTGGCTGGCCGCTTGCTACTCGCTCGGTAGATGGTGCAAGCCCGCAACTCGTGAGGTGCAGACCTGACCCTGGCTGTGGAAGCGGGATGGACGGATCAAATCATGCTTCTTCCTTGGCCGAGCAACCCACCGGACCGTTCCCAGCCACCTGCGAAGCGGTCCAGCCGCCTTGAGAGTTGTGCCTGGCGAGGAACTCGATGCAAGTGTTTCGCCGTGGTGATTGTGGCCGGCGGCCAATGACAATTCGGCGCGGACAGGCAAGGTGGGCAGGCAGGGCTAGGCTGGAAGCAGCGAGGGCTCCAGGCCTACAGGATGCACCCAATCAGAAATTGGCACCAGCCTTGCAAGCTGCTGTTCCACCGCCAAATCGCCAGCGCAAACACACCGCACAACCGCACCCCTGTCTGCGCCCCTGTCTGCGCCCGAGTCTGCCACAACTTGCACGCGCTGTTTCTGCAGCCCCTTTGCAACTGTTATGTTCCCACAACCTTGCCGGTCTTTTCTTGCACGCTCGCCCTCGCCACCTACCCAGTCCGCCCCACACACACGCATCCACATCCACGCTCGCGCCTGCCTGCCTTCCGCGCCTCCTGCACCTGCACAATCAGCCAGCGCGCTCACCTGCCCCAGCTGCCACATATTTAACCCACCCCCACCTCTTCCGCTTTCTCTCTCTCCTCCCTCCATCATCCACTCACAACCATCATCACCATTCAGCCTCGTGCTTCACCTCCCATCTTCTCCATCCGCTACAACATCATCACATTCATCAACCACAATGGCCCGCACAAAGCAGACCGCCCGTAAGTCCACTGGTGGCAAGGCTCCTCGCAAGCAGCTCGCCTCCAAGGCCGCTCGCAAGTCCGCCCCGTCTACCGGTGGTGTCAAGAAGCCTCACCGCTACAAGCCCGGTACCGTCGCTCTTCGTGAGATCCGTCGCTACCAGAAGTCGACCGAGCTCCTCATCCGCAAGCTCCCCTTCCAGCGTCTCGTCCGCGAGATTGCTCAGGACTTCAAGTCCGACCTGCGCTTCCAGTCCTCCGCCATCGGTGCGCTCCAGGAGTCTGTCGAGTCTTACCTCGTCTCCCTCTTCGAGGACACCAACCTGTGCGCCATCCACGCCAAGCGTGTCACCATCCAGTCGGTAAGCATACCCATCCACAGCCCACACATGACTCGCACATTCACGCAGATTACTAACAATCTCTGCAGAAGGATATCCAGCTCGCCCGCCGCCTTCGTGGTGAGCGCAACTAGAGTGTGCTCTTCGCATGATATTTGGGGAACACATCTTAGGGGTTGACAATTTGGGTGGAGCTTATGATACACCTTGGGATGGCATGACGATTCGGGTTTACAAAGGGCAAGGGTAATAGGCGTTATTGAATGCGTTGACATTTCTTCATATGCACAAAGAGGCATCGTTGTACACCAGTGCGCGACAATCACTGCACGCGCTGCGATACAAAATCTGACAATTGATCACGAATACCAAAGCTGAGCATATTACCCCATTCGCCTGTGACAATGACACAATATTCTTGCTGCACATGTTTTATCATTCGGCCCTCACCACCCCCATTTCATGACGCGTCAAACGACGCGATCATTCGCGACAATCCGACCCTGACGCCACGATTGTGTGGGTAATGATCCACAGGTGCGCGTGCTCGAATAGCTGGAAATACGAGTTGCTCTGATGATGCTCAAGAAGTTGTTCGAATTACTGCACAAAGCATGTCTGACACGTGATGTAATTTCTACAGGACGGCCTTCCATCCACCGCTAGCTAGAGGTTTCTCCAGCCCAAGGAAGTCTGACAGCTGACCCATATGATCAACTCCCCAGAAGCAGTCTGTCTGGCCGTCGCTCCTTGTGCACAAGAACCACGGCGCGCCAAAGGCACCAGCGTCATAGGCCTTGTCTGTATTGGCCTTGAGGGCCGCCTTGCCCTCGCTGCCGGCCTTCCCGATGACTTGATCGGCAGCCTCCGCACCCAGCACACCGCGCAGGATGGGCTCGAAGACGTCCTTGGTCTCGATGGCCTTATGGTGGACGAAGAAGTCGTCGTAGAGCCTCTCGACCACACGCCCGAGCTGCTGCTGGTCTGTGATCACGGCAAGGGCGCGCATCGTGTGCATCGTGTTGGGCGGGAAGTTGCTGACGACCTCATCATGCATTGGCACGTCGAAGAGGCGTGCCCACCGTAGGCGCTCGCGCATGATCCACTTGTCCTTGTCTGGAGTAGTGCCCAGTACCGGCATCGTCAGTCTTCTACAAAAGATAATGCGCATGCAGCACAACCCAAGTTATGTTTGTGTCGGACTGGGTGGTTGTTCGGTCTCAGCTAGGGAGGGAACTCACTCTTGATGGAAATGGGTGGCGAGTTACCACACTGCGCAACACACACCCTGTCAGCGATCTTGTGGGCAGAATATTGCCTTGCTCACAGTTACATCGGGGCCGAGGCCGACCAGCTGTGTTGATATAGGGGCGGATGCGGCAAAACAAGAACGTACCGCCTTCATTAGTCCGCCAAGGAACATTGGTACGAACGTCAACTCAACGTCCTTGAAGACGGCATTGTGCTACGCAAATAACACATAGATGTAAGTAAGTGAGTGACCAGGTTCGTTGCGCCACAAGTGTGGTGACTACGTACTCTGAGGATATGGAATGCCTCATACGCGAATGGGCTGACGATGTCGAAAAAAAGCGTAATCTTTGGAGCGGGCATAGCTGGTCTGAACTTTGGGCTATCGTTCAAGTTTATGTGATGCACTAGTGAATTGACAAAGGTCGGATCGAGCACTGCGTCCTAGACGAGGCGCCTTGTGTGGTCACAAGAACGGACAAATGGGCATGGGAAATGGATGGAGGGAACACTGCATTCTCGGCAGCAGACAAGGAAGAACCGCCTTCTAACTTGTTGTGAACATGGACGCTGCGGTGGCTGCTCCCCGCACGCTAAAGCTGGGCAACCCCATAACTCCTCGGCCATGATGGAAGCCAAAGTCGGCTAGCGGACAACGAGGTTTTCGCTGCTGCAGCTCCGGCATTCGGAAACCTTGAATCATCATGCAACACGTGACGAGTACCCGAGGTCCCCAGAAATTTCTCCAAACTGATTACTACCAACTAAGAAAGGTTACGCGGGAGCGCTCATAGTACCACCCGCAGTTCCAGGCTCAGTGAGTCAATCTCGATTTCATGCATATAAAACACTCAGCGTAGCTTAGAAAGACAATGAACATAATTTTTTTTTAGCCAGTTGCACCCGTGTCAACGCCTGCATCTTCATATATTGGCCCAAAGCTTAGAAACATTCTCCTGCCAAATCTCAATGTCATTATCGTACTACATCAAACAATGTGACCCTTGCCGTTCTTGACATGCACGCAGGTCAGCACATCAAAGGCGCCAGTGCCGACTTTGCTGAGCTTGCCCATGACAATCCTGCCGCTAGGCGTTGCCAGGTCATCCCAGTCTCCGTCCAGCACGGCGTCCTTGAGGAAACCCAGTGTTGTTTCGAAGCTCATCTTGGTGAAAGGGCTCACGTTGCCCTTGAGGCCGATGCGGTTGAAAGCTGTGAACCCTCCATTTCTGGTCATGTAATCGCCAATGAGGTTCAGATGGCGCGGGTCTACACCAATGCCGTGACCGCCGAAGACTCCGCTCAGCTCCTTGATGATGTTGGTTCGGGCGGCCTCCACTCCGTACGTTTTGAGAACTGCGGCAATATCGTTTGTCTGGATGGCATTGGGGTTGATGAAGGCACTATAGTTCTGCATCGCCACGAGGTTGACGCCATTCGTGTGGACGACAGCTTTCTTCTCGGTTTTGCCAGTTGCAATGTTCAGCACATCATCCTCGGCCACAAATGTGCATGTGCGGATGCCAGGAATTTGCTGCACAAGCGCCTTGCGCGCAGCGTCCTGAACCATGTTTAACATGAGGATCTTGGGGATGTTGGAGTCGAACTCAAGCGTAAAGTCGCACCACTCGCCCCGCTTCTCGTCACACTCGAATCGAGAGACAATGGGGATCCTCTCTTTGACACCGGCTTCCCGGCTGCGGTTAGACTTGTTGTTGGTGCTTGACCTGCCAGTCGCAGCGTCACTATCACTGGCATTGTCATCTGAAGACGCTTCTGGACTGCCGCCAAAGCCTTCATCCTCGAAGCCGTCTGCATCTTCAGGCGTGCCTTCGCGCATCCGCCGCTGGACCTCATCGTCCTCATCATCGTTGGCACCATACGAAACGGCCTGGGCGCGATTGGCTTTTTGCTTGTCGTTCGTGGCGTCGCCATCACCGACGTCGTCGTCATCGTCATCGTCATCAGCATCACGCTCGACAGGTGCATCGGGGCGAGCTTGCTCTATCGTGCCAGATGATGTGCCAACATCCGGAACGTCTCTGGCTTCAGACTTGGCCTTGATCTCCTTCTTGATGGCTGCCTCAAGTCTGCTGAGAAAAGTCATCTCCACCGTTCTCAGCACATCAGAGTTGCTGATGGCATAAGTCTTCCGGTACTCGGCTGAAGGAAAGAACTCGAGGCGTACGTCGAACATTTTGGCAATGGCATGGCCTGCGCCTCTACCCATGCGCTCCTTGACAATGACCTGATCCAGGACGTGTGACAATGGCAGAATGCTAATGGCTTTGGCGAAAGTCTCTGACTCAGCCTCTGTGAGCTCCTTGTTAAGCAACAAGGTCATCGAAGGAGTTGAAATGTGGTCACTGGCAGTCATCAGGATTTCTCGAAGTCGAGGGATACCCAACGTTACATTCTTGGCTGAGTGTCCTGCCAAATGGAAGGTGTTCAGTGTCATCTGTGTGGATGGCTCTCCAACTGACTGGCCTGCAACGATCCCAACAGCCTCTCCGGGCTCGACGAGAGAGCTCAAATATTTGGAGTGGAAAATCTTCTCCGCATACTTGCGAGGCACAAGTGCTGTCTTGCTGGCTGCAGTTTTGGCGTTCTTCTCGCCCTTATCCTTGATGAGATTGTCCCCATTGGTCTTGATGTAGTCTGTGACTTTTTCGTAAAACTTTTCCGACGTGGCGAAGGCGTGGCGGTTAGGGTTGAGCTCCGTCATGATCGGATCCAGGCCGTTGGGATCGTTGGCCTTGGCTTGCTTGACAGCCTTCTTTAGATACTTCTGCGCAAAGTCTTTGGAGTTGTAGATGTCCTGCTCCCAGCCCCGTTCTCCGATGCCGAGTTGGTGGATCTGCGATGTCTGGTTGCGAAGCACGAAAGAGAAATCGTTCAAATATTTTTGCTTGGTGATGTCCAGACCGTCTTCTCCGTACAAAAATTGCACCATGGTACCGTCAGCGTCGCGGACTGAGGTATCGTAGGCCACTTTCAAGCCTTCCATGCCCTTGATCAAGCACCGCTGCAAGTATCCGGAACGCGAGGTCTTGACAGCAGTATCAATGAGACCCTCACGACCAGCCATGTGATGGAAGTAGTACTCCTGGGGCCGGATGCCTGTCAAGAAACGATTTACGATATACCCTCCGGCTCGGACGTGGGTCTCGAAGGGTTTGAAGCACGGCAGTGTTTTGCCGCTGACCATCAAAGGGACTCGGCGACCTTCCAGAACCTGTTGACCAAGGTTGCATGAAATGAGGTTGGCGTTGACGGAACTACCCTTGGCACCAGAGATGGTCATCGACTGCATTTGGTTCTTCGGGAACTTCTTCTCAAGACCTGCAGGAAGACATGCTTGTGTGACAGCACCAGAGACAAGTCTGGAACCAGCATTCATCATATGGTCCAATCCTTCTTGCTTCGAGTCGTCTCTCATGACTTCCTCCAGTCGTTCTAGTAGCAGTGGGTGCGTGTTGTCGATGTCGGCTTGGTCGCCTAGGCTTACGTGCTTGGCTGCCACTTGAAGACCAACGTTGTCAGCCTCCTTTAGTGTCTCTTTTCTGAGCTTCTCTCCCTCGGGAGTGAGGACTAGATCATCCATGCCGCATGTGAACGCCCTCATGTTGAGGTATCGTGTCAGCATACGACCCATGCAACTCAGAAGTTTAGCGGCAAGCTCAGGACCCCATATTTCGTGAATCGCATGAATGAAGCCACCCGCAGCAGGCCCAAGGTGAGCTTTATCCAAGATGCCAGTAATGAACTCGCCGTCTTGAATCAGAACCGATCCTTCTTCTGTGAACTTGCCCCAGGGTGTAGGGCCGACCTGTGACTTGCCTGACAACCACAGATCGCCACAGCCAGCGGGTTTCATATTTTTGAGGATAGTGGTAATAACCTGCTTCCCTGTCCACCTCTTTGTGGGCTTGATGACAGCTGGTGGGACAAGCTGCAGACGTTCGCCGGTGATATGACCACTTTCGGGCCGCAGGGCGTTGTAGACAAGCTGATGGTAGCCGTTCTTGTCGAAGAACGTGTCCTTATTGCAAAGAGCGACTGAGACAGACAAATGATCCTGGATAAGACCACGGAGGGGCTTGCCGGCGGTGGCTGATAGGTACTGATGATCCGTATCCGCGATGTTCATGGCCTCTGCTCGTGCTATCTCATTCTGAGGAAAGTGCATGTTCATCTCGTCTCCATCGAAATCGGCATTGTATGTGTTGCAGTTGGCGTAGTGCATACGGATGGTCTTCTCGCCCGGTAGGACTCTGGCTCTATGACCCATGATGGATGGCTTGTGAAGCGTCGGCTGTCGGTTCATCAGGACCACGTCGCCGTTGCCGAGATGGCGGTGGACCTTCTTGCCCTTGATACCACTATATGAGTGGCTGGACGGCGCCAGGAGCTGATTTGCGAGCGCCACGCGGTCTTCCGCGGATTTGTTCTTGAGGTTGATAATTTGCCCGTTCTCGTTCTCAATTGCCGCGGCGCCTGGCCACTTGTCGATACCGTTGATAACTGCCTGTTGCATCTCGCGGAAGTTGTGGCTCGTGACTGGTTCGGGATATGTCAACTTCATGGCGAATACAGGGGGCACACCGATTTCGCTTGTTTCAATGTTGGGATCTGGCGAGATAACACTTCGAGCTGCGTAATTGACGCGCTTTCCCATCATGTTCTTCCGGAAGAGACCCTCCTTCTTCTCGAGCTTCTGCTTGATTCCATCCTCGTTACGTTTCCCTGCTGCGCCTCTGATGGGGTTTCTGTCGCGGTCGATGAGCGAGTTAACACAGTCTTGCAGCTGGACACACGCTTCGTGCATATCTGACATGTTGCGTTGGCGAACAGCGCTGCTCATGTCTGGATCTGGAGCCGAAGTCATGTCACGGTGGAGCTGCTGTATCCTGCTACAGGCAGATAGAATCTGTTTGTACAGGGAGTTCTGCTGAGCCTCGGTGATTTGTCCTTCTCCTTGACGCGCCTCGGGCCGATACTTGTTGGGCGGGACAAGCACAGTCTGGATGAAGAAGTTGTCGGCTGAGATAGGTGCTTGAGGTCTACGAGGGTCATTGGGCCGCGCGTTGTAGACTAGTGCCATGATTTCTTGCTCCTGTTCAAATAGTCCACGCAGACGCTCTTGAATTTCCAGGGTGCTGATATACCGCTGAGGCAGACTTGCAGGCTTGCGTGTATTCTTTGACTTGCTGGGCGTCTTGATGGAAGCATCGCCCATTACGACATCCCCGTTCTCATCAAGCTCGTCACCCGTCCCCTCTTCCTCCTCATTCTCGTCATCCTGCTCGTCGGACAGGGATTCAACATCGGCCACGCCTTCATCGTTGTCACTAGACGGCTTCTTTGCAGCAGCCGCCTTGGCGTTGCTGCGAATGACGAGCGCATCCTTCAGTTTCAGGTTACGCATGGCGTTCTTGGCCTGGTCTTTGAGACTGATTGACTTCTCGAAAATCTTGACAAACTTGTCCTTCCGATAGCTGGGAGAGATTCCATTGCAGGATTTACACAATCTGCCTTGAGTCATGTCGCGGAAAAAGGCCTTGAGAACTTCTCTTCGAGTTTCCGAAGCACCCTCGTGCTTACCCGTCCTGATGTCCTCATTGGATATACGGTGTCCTTGAAGGGCTGAGTCTGTGTAGGCTTTGTACATGCGGCTGACTTTGTCAGCAACGGAAGCCTCATCGACCTCGTCCGCCGGGTCGTTGGCAATGTCGATGCCTTCGGTCTCGTGTGTGATTTCGTCCAGATAGTTGGCGGCGCGCGTGAGACCGAACTGGAGGAGGCGCAGCTTGCAAGCAACAAGATCAAGGTCGACACGGCGCATGCGAAAGTGGTGACAATGAAGGCACTGCGCACGTAGTAATCTCAAGACCTGGTCCATGAAGACTGGGTGGTAGCATGGTACAGGGAGATCGATGTGGCCAGTGTGGCCAGGGCAGGTTGCGGGTCCGAGATTACATGTTGTACAGCTAGTAGAGAAGACGAGTCAGCGGGCTGCGAGGGGCACTCAGAGCAGCTATGTGTTGCGCAGGATAGCCCTTACAGAGAGTCGGCCCAAGCACCAAGAGCAGGATCGTATAAGCCGCCGGGAATGGGATTGAGCAGGGTATCGAAAGTGGTTGGGTTCTCAATCCTCTTGACAGACATGGACTTGATCTCGCGAGGAGTTAGGAAGTCGAAGTCGACAGCCGCAATGGCCGAGGCCACAGGCTGGGAGATGTTCATGATGTTGGATGTCGAGGGCACGATGCCCAGCCGAGGCACAGCGCAAGGTGTTGATCAGTCGTGTCCGTCGATGTGCCCCAGGTCGTTCAGGCAAGGCCGAGGCGCATGCTCGGCGGTGCGTACAGGTAGACAGGCGATTTGCTGTTAGCTGACGTCGCAGTGGGATCTGCTGTGCGCTTTGCTGAGAACAAGTAAGCCAGAGGCGCAAATTGTCACCGGGCTGGTCTGGTTTGCTCGGAGCGGGCGCATGGAGAAGAAAAATGCAGAGCTCTGCCTCCGCTCCACGCCGGGCCGGCATCACTTTTTGGCGGTCATTGGCGGCAGAATATGGATTGGGTGGATCTCATCTCGCACATGCATCCGTCTGTATGTGCTACGAGCTATCCTCTTGCAACGAGACTTCCGTTGGCTGCACTTTCAATTCACGATATACCCCAGGGGTCCTGTTCGATGCAGACAAACATCTTACCGCGTAACAACACTCCGCTCAACCCCAAACAGCCACACGCTTAAATGCGCACTGCATGTTCCATCGGCACACACATCAACATACACGCGAATTCGGGAACGCGATAGCATGCCCGTGGGCTGATCGACTCGGTTATCGGCCTCGGACAGCCCCGGAAACACCCAAATCACAATCCGCGAGGGCTCCAAATCACCTCTATTTCGACTGATCCTTCACTCGAAATGCAACGCCATGGATCACCGGCACTGGGCGCCAAACAGGACTCGGCGTCCCGTGTCCAGAAGCCCGAGTCAGCCGCCGATAAGCTTGCAGCTCTCAAGGCACGGGTGTCAGCTGCCCTCGACACAAGCAAGGCGAAAGGCGGCCTCAATGTCGGCCTCCATCCAGCTCTCGCCGACCTCGCGCAGAATTCGTCGTCCAGACCCTCGGATTCGAGATCGTCATCTTCGGCATACAAATCACAGAGCCAAAGTCACCCGAGCCATGGGAACCAAAGTCGAACAAGTGCCAACAAGGGCAAGGCGTTGGATCTTTTAGGCCCTTCTATGGAAAGCATCAAGAGCAATCCTTATTACGACCCAAATATAGGGACGCAAGGGGCCAAGGCTCGACAATCACGCGAGCTGATTTTCAATCAGAAGGGCAAATATATCCAGCAAGCGAACGCTCTTCGACGCCAAGCTGCCCTCGAGGCCATGAAAAAGAAAATTGCTGAGAAGACACGTAAAGTTGGCATAGACGAGGATATTGATGTAGAGAAGAACTTCCTTGTTGAAGCACCACCGGATATTGAATGGTGGGACGAAGGCTTGGTTCAAGGCAAGAATTACGACCACGTCGACGATGTTTCGCACCTCAAAATCGAAACTTCCGACTCCATCATAACAAGCTATATTCAACATCCAGTGCAAATTGCAGCCGCCGACGAGAAGCTGCTTCAAACCATCAAGCCCCTGTACCTTACGAAAACGGAACAGAAGAAAGTGCGCAGACAAAGGCGCATGGCTGACCTAAAGGAAGAGCAAGCCAAGATCAGACTCGGCCTGGTTCCTGCGCCACCGCCGAAGGTCAAGAAGTCCAACCTCATGCGCGTCCTGGGAGAAGAAGCCATCAAAGATCCAACACAAGTTGAGGCGCGTGTCAACCGCGAGATTGCAGAGAGACATGCGACACACGTCGAGGCCAACGACGACCGCAAGCTCACAAAGGAGCAACGGCAAGAAAAGCTCGAGGCTAACCAACAAAAAGATGCCAGCAAGGGTCTGCACATGCTCGTGTTCAAGATCAACACACTTGCCAATGGCCAACACCGATACAAGATCAATGTCAATGCCGAGCAAAACGCCCTGACTGGTATTGTCATTATGCATCCCAAGCAGAGTCTAGTCATCGTCGAGGGTGGAGCCCACTCAATACAGAGCTACAAAAAGCTCATGTTGAACCGCATCGACTGGACTGAAAATGCTCCAACAAGAGACAAAGGCTCGCAGAACGACGCGTTACGACAATGGCTCAAGGCTGAGGACGAAAAGGGCGGCCTGCGGGATCTATCACTGAACAAGTGTCAGCTTCTCTTCGAGGGCGAGGTCAAAGAACGAGCCTTTAGGAAGTGGGGTTCCAAGGTGACCGAAACAGACGCCGAAGCTAGGGAGGTCCTTTCGCGAGCGAAGGCTGATAGTTTCTGGAACTTGGCCAAGTCGAGTTTCTAGATATGGATAGCTCGGACAACGAAAACACAATATCAATTAGAGGTATACATGAAGACATGTACCCGGACAATGCGGACATCACATCTCACGCTCTCTATTCCATGGACTTGGGTTGCATTAGATTGAATGACTGATCTTGCTTCTGTCCACTTAGCCTCTGGCTCTCGCGTCGTGATTGACAAGTCAGGCTTCATATGTGGAATGCCTCCCGAGCTCACGGTACGGAAAATTGTGCAACATGTAAGATTTGCCAACAGAATAGTATTACCCGAACTGACTTTGGCCGCTGTAAAAAGTCCGCCCATTTCTCACATTTATGAGTATCTTCTCGAATTATGTAGTGCTATCGTTATCCAGATGGTGCTTGGCGCAGGTGGCAGCTCTATCAATCATATATTTTCTAGTGTCCGTCTAGCTCCATCATGCCCTCCTCCAGCTCATCGTCGTCCATATCGTAATCCATGTCATACGGCTGATCCTCTTGTGCTTTGCGGAACGCCTCCATCATTACATCCTCGCGGCCAATGCCATCCTGCAGCTCGCGAATCCGCTCCTCGTCAAGCTTTTTCTGATGAGCACGGAGATCCTCCAGGCTCCATGTGCTGATCCCGTCCTGGTCCTTGGCCCTCAAGGGCCGCGCCATGTCTCTGAGGAAGCGTTTCGACGCACTAATGGCCATGTCCGTGCTGAGGTTGCCGTCAACCTCCTGCATGGCCTGGGCGATCCACTTGGGGAGCTGCGACTTCTTCTTTTGGAAGCGCCTGTCGGCAAGTACCATGATTCCGTAGTCGTCCTTGCCACGGAGCACGCGGCCCAGGCACTGAGCCGCGTGCCGCATCGCGTCGAACGACAGGAAGTCATTTTCTCGGATGCGGTAGGTCTCGCGGAGGAACTCCAGACGTGCCTTGAGAATACGAGACTCGGTGTACTGAAACGGCACGCCGATGCAAAGCACCGTGCGGCCATATTGGTGGTCGAAATCGATGCCTTCAGAGACCTTGCCGCGAGCGACACACAGCAGGATAGCGCCTCGGCCGTTGCAGCAAGCTGTGCGGTAGGTTTCGAGAGCCAGAGACGTCTCCTGTGCGTCAGGTGTCTCGACGAGGATGAGCTTATACTGCCAGACCTCGTCCAAGATCCCCATGCCTTGCCACATGCTGATGATGGACTCCATGTAAAGGTAAGATGGAAAGAAGACAACCATGCCATCAGGAGTGACGCGTGCGAACTCAGTAAGTAGATTTCCATAGTTACGAACCACGCTCGGCTCATTTCTGACTTGGAAACCTGACGAGATATTGGCCTGGTCACTACCTCGTGTAACGATCATGGGCAAGAAGGATCTCCGGGCGAGTGTCATGGTATATGACTCCTGTACCACAGTCGAGAATCCTAGCATCTTTGGGTACATCTCAAGAGGTGAGAGAGTGCCGGAAGTGATGATGACCGAGCTAAAGCGCTCGAACACAGGCTTGATGGCAATAGCAGCGTCTAAGCAGGTGAAGTGTAAAACTGGGTTGGGAACTTCTGCCGTGTCTGATTCAAAGGGTTCCAGAATGAGCAGAAAACCTTTTTCGTACGTTGCAACAAGTGTAGCAAATGTTGCAACCTCTTGAAGTGGCTGATAGTCTTCTATATTTGTGAGCTCCAAAGTACGGACGAGGGAGGTGAGTCGTTCGGCACAAAACCTCAGTGGCTTCTTCTCAATGAACGTGTGCTCTTTGAGGTGTGCAAGAAAGGATGGAGGTGTTTCCGAGATGACTTGCCGCACCTTCATGCGAGTTTTGAGGTACTCTATGAATCGAGTGAGGAAGCTTGTAAAATGCTCTGCTCGACGAATGTTTCCAGGAACAGCTTCCTTGAGGAGATCGTCTGGTAATGCGGGATTGGCCATAAATGCATCTTCTTGCCGGGCATCGCTGGTATCTCGCAGTCCTTCCACAAGCTTCTGGTATTCGTTCTCGAGCTGCTCGCGATCGGTCTCTTTCATCTCTCTGATTTTCCGATCCAGGTTCTGCGCCCCCTTTGTAGCTTTTCGGAGTGAGTCTTCGGTGATATCTGTGCTGAGCGACTCGATACAGACGTTGTCAATGTTGTGCGCTTCGTCAAAAACTACGATGCAGTCTTTCGAAAAATCCTTAGAGACACGCTCCGCAATCTTTGGGTCAAGCAAGTAGTGGTAGGAATAAATGATGACATTGCAGTATTGCATCTAAAGCAAGCAGGACAAAGTAAGCATTCTGGTCTCGGTTGTTCGACAAAGCCTATTGGGGCTCACACGTGACAGCCAGGAATCTCACCATTCTTCGCGCTGTAAAATAGGGACATTGCTTGTGGCTCTCGCCATATTTGAGCAGGTCATCAAAGGTCCACACGCCGTTGGGAATAAGGTTATGAGGTTCCAGGAGGTCCAGATTGTCGTGGTACACGCAGACCTCAACATTCTCGCCCTTTTCCTTCTTCTCCTTGACGAACCCAGCGGTCAGACTCCGGCATCGCGCGTCGACAACCGAACCACTCTTCTCCCTCTTGACTGATGGGTGTAGGCAAAGATTTTTGCGGCTGGTCAGGCCCAGGCCACGGAACTCTTCTTCGTGGCCTAGCTCCTTTGCGCGGAATTTCATAAGCTCCCGCAGTTCAGCTAGGGCCTTTTCAATTTCTGACATTGTTCTGGAGCAGTAGATGAGCTTTCTGTGTTCCGGATAGTGCTGCTGGTAGGCGACGATGAGCGAGAGGAGGGACACGGTCTTGCCTGTTCCTGAGGGCATCTCCAATACGCAGTGCCCGCCCGCGTCGAGGGTCTGCTTGAGATCACACATGTATGCATATTGCTCTGGGTATATCCGGGGATAAGGAAAGAGCACGGGGAGGTCATCGATGAAGAACTTCATATTGGCTGGCTGGCTGAGGCGGCCTCAGGCTGCCAAGCGAGAAAAGTGAGCGTGGTTGACACGCTATCCATGCGGGCGCTATCGTTGTTCGTGGGCTGCAATAGTCACGAGAAGTGCCAAATTGCGGCTGGGGCGTAATGCAATCGGCGTCGCGCAAATACTTCGGGGGATGGCACGGCAGATGTGGTCGTGGAGGTTTTGGCTCAGTAACCGTCACACCGGCTTTATGCCTGAGCTGAGCTGCTTGCTCATGACTTCACGAATTTGGTGATGAAGCTCAAGTGGGTCATTAATCGGCGACAAGAGCATCTAATTGGCTGCACATGCCTGCCTCAGGCATGATGCGCCACTGTCACGAGCCACACAAGACTTGGTGTTCTGATGTTGTGGGCTGTCCTGTGGGGTCCGGGGAAGGGGGGGGATTGAGCGGGTGATTGCGTCGACGAGTTGTTGGAAATCTACTGCGCCGAGCACGTGAGCACGATACAACCACCTTCGATCTCCAGGAATTCGGATAAAGGGATGCGAACGGCAGCCGGCGATATAATCTGTGAAAATATTTGTGCTGTCCCTACGGCTCCTCTAAATCAGGTGGAGGATTCGAGCAAGACATGACGATGCTGCAAGCCCAAGTTTGTCATGACGATTATCTACTTGTAAGCTTCACTCACTAGCCTTCGACGATCTGTTAGCCCACTTTGTGGCACTTTCTGGCTTGGCTTGAATAAGCTTAGCATATGTTGGTCCCTATATGCAGCTCTTTGCACCAGGACGCATTTTCAGGCCGCCAGCCGATGTAAAGACTGCTGAAGGACTGTCTCATTTCGGGCCGACCCTACATTTTGCCGCAAGGCGATCTGAACGCCGGCCGTCTTCCAGCTATGTAAATATGCTGACAAGATGCTCACACACGCTCTACAGAGTATTGCGACCACACTCCCAGCGACCATGGGGCGTGACGCAGAGCGCCAGGTGGTACGGTAGGTACGGGATTGTCGTCCGAGCGTTGCAACCCATGCGGATAGATCTCGTCGGGTCGTTGATTAGAATGGCCAATGATGGTCTTTTCTCTACAGCTCTATCATCCCCAAGGTTATTCATCACATTTTCGTGGCTTGGCTCTGTGTGGACGGACAAATTCTCGGTAGGCGAGCCGGAGATGCAGGCTCAATTCAGCCGAGAGTTCGGACTTGTCACTTGCGTAAGCGCGTCAACTTTATTTGCGAAATGTTCCGACTGGCTGCAAGCTATACAGGGCCCTTCAGCCTTACAAATAGAACGGCCTCGTCATCTTCGTAACGCGGCTCCCACGGCTGGACATTGCGACGACGAGAGACCTGTGGCCGAGATAGTCTGAACCGCCGTAATCTGCAGAGTCTCTTGTGGATCCAAGTCCGTCATATGGAACATGCCGAAGCGCCCCAACCTTTCGTGCACATAATCAACCTCACAAATGCGCAGCACCAAGATTGGAGCGCCTCGTATGCTTCGATCAATAGAGTTTGCCAGACTCATCAGATCCATGGTGACGTGGAAGTTGACGTTGGGCCAGACTTAAAATAGCTCTACATGAAGAGCACGGCGTGACGGCGAGGGGCCTTTGCGGGGCATAGTTGAATCCAATTGGCTACGATTGATAGCGATCTCTGAATAGAGGCACCATGGTACATTGATGCCTTTCCTGGATCTGCCAGACGGGGGAGTTGAGGCTTGGTACAACCAGTAATTACGACAATGGAGCCTCCCTCTCAGTCTTGACCATCAGATGAAGGCCAAGAAGGACGACAGAAAGGAACCCGGTCGCTCAGAAATGATGTGCCTTCGCGGCAAGTTGCCAAATGGAATTCTTCACGCAATGCCAATGTCGGGGGGGTCAATGGGCCAGAGAAGCTAGACCAGGGACCGTAATGTTGGAAATTAGTAGAGCAGACCTGGGCTTCACCCCCAGTCCGTATAGGGTCCGTGAGCGGCGGCGGGGCTGCAATCCGGGACTCGGGCTGCGTTACGCAGCAGACTGGCGCGTCCAGGATATCCATGAATGACGACAATCGAAGCCCGACGACGGAGGTGTGTCTGGCACCCGGCGCCTCTCGTGTGCGTGGCAGGGTTCTCCTGGCTGCGGCTGGGTCAGGGCCAGTAGGCTGCTGGCGACTCGACCTCGGCTTGCAGTTGTTGGAGAATAGGTGATGGAGACTGGCGCGACCGGCGAGGCGCGAGAACCCTGCTGTGGAGTCTTGGAAGGGAACGCGCAAGCCCCGCAGGTTGTCGGCAGGGCGTGGTCGTGCCGACGGCTGGAGCTGGACACAGTGGGGCGTGTCCCACTCCTCGGTTCCTGACATCCGGGTCTGCTTACGTCAACATGCCCGTCTCACCCCGGCCGTGGCCTCGCGTGGCTCGCGTGACTGCCACTTCTGAAGAGCTGCCTGCCCGTGCCCATGTGCCCATGTGCCAGTGCCAGTGCCAGTGCTTCGGGCTGTCCAAGCTGCAAAGCCGCGTGCCTGTCTTGCCCTGCCTGCCTCTCCAGATCTGATCCTACTCCGTAGACTTCAAATATCATCATGGGCAGGTAGCCTTGTCAGCTGCGACCCTGCACACACGACTCATCGCTTCAGCACGCCACACGTTAACCCTGCCACTAAGAGATCTAACCTTGCGAGCCACACGGAGCAGGAGCAGGTAGACCACGGCTCGCCTCGACCGACCAGCATGGACAGGCACTTGCGTCAAGCACTCCTGGGCATTTGATTGCTCCTCTTCAGGCAAAGACTTGTTCTCTCTGGTCATTCACACCGCCCCGCCCCGTGCCATCCGCCCTCGCTCGAGCATTGTCGAGTAATCAGCCAGCTTGGGAGTCTGGTCAAACTAGCCCCGAATAAGCCCGGCGACCAGTGCCATTATGCCTGCTCGACTGGCCTTGGATGGGGCTGGCGAGTGGCTGGACGAATGAGACTTCCTTTCTTTCTGGACCCATGGCCATCTCTTTCTACACCTATGCTTGGCGTTCTGGGAGTCGACATCCGCCATGGCGCACATAGCGTCTCGTGGGGGTACGCTCCATGCTGCTGCCGCTCTGTTCCACGACCCACGCCACGGTCCCACGAGCACGGCGTTGATCGGGCTGGATCCGCTCCATCGTCCGCTCCCTCCACCTTTTTCGCCCGGGTCTGTTGCGAGGGAGGGCCGAAGCGTCGCTGCCCCTCGATCTCGCCTTCGTCTGGCTGAATCATGTTTTCAGAGGCTACTGCTCTCTCCGCTGTTGCCGACCCAACAACTTGTCCTTGAAACTCGAGCAACTCAGCCACTTTTAATGTGCTGTTCGGCATGCTGGCCCACGTCCTTTTCATACCAGCATTCACAACAAGGCATTCCTAGTTCGAATCATATGAGGCGGGTAATGGGATGAATGCTGGGCATACGAAACCCCTGTACCCATCCATGCCTTACATAACTCCCCCCTCGCCCCTGTTCGTAACGCTGTTCCGAGCTAGACGTATATTGGCCGTCCAGTTCTGGGGCTCCGTTGCTCGCACTCTGGACATTTGCCGAACGTGAGACGGGCATGTGCGCCTCCTGCTTAGAGAAGTCTCGTGGACGGACCTCAAGAGACTCGGAAGCTCCCCCCTGACAGCCTTCTGTCGACGAAGCAGTCCCTGGATGCAGCATTGCTCGTTTTCAGACGAGACGGTCGCCCACTGACCGATCATCCTATGCCTCCGCTGCCCGCCCAGCATTGTCCCAGATCATGGGCTGTCGTCTTCTAGCACAGACTTGGAACAACCTCACGCCTATATTCCTTCGCTCTTGCACTTTTCCTCGGCGGCTTACGCCACGGCAATGGCACAGCCTCCGCCGCTACTGGGATTTCCGCTTGTCTCTCCGCGAGGACAATCGTCAACTGCAACATCTCCCCCGCAACACCATCGGCTAACACTTGCTCCCCTCCACCAATAGCACGACCTGATCTTTCAGTTACCCGACAGGTCGGGCGCCCTTGCGACATGGAGCAAGGGAATGCAGGAAACTGGCCAACCACTACAATCCATCACCAGCCTTTACCGAGTTCCACAGCCACGCCGAGCAATCTATCGCCAGAATATGCTTCCTACCAGCCATATGACAGCCATCTAGCAGCACCGTACGGACATCTCGTGTATCCACCGCTTCAGCTCTCTGGTACAGCACCGCAACATTCCATGACCGCCTTGGGAAACGCGAGGCCTAACGGAGGCGCCCCCAAATATTCGTTTCCGGCATACTCGCGCAGTGTTTCGCCAACCTTACGTCAGAGATTAGATGCCGGGACTGAGTATCCTCCAAGCCTGGCACCATCGCAATTCCCCTCACCGGGCTCTATGCCAGCAGTTGCTGGAGGATCCGAAGGCTATCCATCGCCATCAGCTGCATCCGGTTACATGTCCGATGTGTCAAATACGGCATGGAGCAAGCACGAGTACTCGGCACTGGAGCCCGGCCCTTACTATCCAGGTATAATTTCATCTGCGCCCCTAGCAATCCCGGAAGCGCACCATGCCAGAACAGCTCGAGCACCGAAACGGCAAACGCGAAAGCTTACCACTAAGGAAGACGCCAACTACCAATGCGAGGTGCCCGGTTGTGGGAAGCTGTTTAGCAGAAGCTACAATTACAAGGCACATATGGCAACACATGACGAGAATAGGGAGTATCCTTTCCCTTGTCTATTGGTAGACTGCGGCAAGAAATTTGTTCGCAAGACGGATCTTCAACGGCATAACCAAAGCGTTCATGCCAAAGAGCGGAGTCATAGGTGTGACTTTTGCCAGCGAATGTTCGCGAGGAGGGACACTCTCCGCCGGTACGTGGAATTTGCCCTGGAATTTGCCCTGGAAGCTGATGGAGCCCATGACAGTATGCTGAACTAACATGCATCAGACATATGGACGATGGGTGCTCGCGACGTTTTGATATCGATACAGTTGACATGGAGCAAACCCACCAGAGAACTTACGAAAATATCAACAAACCTGGAGGCCCAAGCGTGGAATATCAGCAGCCCTCAACAATGCATCATTATCCACCTCCAATGGACATACCTCATCATCCCAGCGGCAGTGCCTACCACGGCCTCCCCCATATATATCCCGATCGTTGAAAGGCTATGAGGTGTCTCATGGACTAGGTTCTAACACACTGACAGTGGCACCTGCGGCTCCTTTCTCTGCTGTGTCACGCAGTCAACCATATGATACATGCTACTGGGCTCCCACCAGAAGTCGTCGCTATTCTGTTGTTGAGAAACGATCCCAAGCTGCACCCTGCAGACCGGCGTTGACCGATAAAGGTTGCAATCAACCTCCCAGCCCTTTTGGATGGGGGCTCGAAACCAGTCTTCATGCCTGGCAGAGCACAATCCATTGGCCAAGATTTACGTGGTCATGCATGACGAACCATACACGCACCCATCTCGGAAAACGGACAAGCAGGCAACATGATGATGATCACGACTGATAAGCGGCATTGATAATTAGGAGGCAATGGGGGAAATGACTGATTTCGTTCAATACCATATGACCGTTATAAAAAAGAGGCTGTTCATCGTCCATGTTATGCATCGGTATTCGGAGAGTTCATGAGGGACAACTGAAGGAGCGGCACAACTGAAGAGTCTGTCCTAAGCCGAGGTCAACTCGGCCATCGAGGTTCACGACGAGGCCGAATGCAACTGGACAAGGCATGGGTTTCGGCGGCACCATCCTAGGAAGTCCTGCACGATTCAGAAGAGGTGCTCAGAGAGACAGTCTCAACATCCACACAAGAAGCATCAACCTCTCTTCGATGGCACACAAAAAAGCAGCAGAGTGAACAGAAGATCTGGGAATTCCCAGCTGTCAAGTACACCACTGTGTAGCTGATATGGTCACATGAGGGCCACCATGTAAAAAATCAATAAAATATTTCACCATGCAACTCGTCTCCGTTGTGTCAATGGCGGCAGAAAATGATCACCGCGGCTCGATGTCATATCATGCATTCAACTTGGAATAGCGGCCGATACACCGTAATGGATCTCTGCACGTGCCATGAATGTGCTTCATGACAGGTAGAAGTTAGGATATCGCGATATCCGTCAGCTATCAGCACAGACAACACCGCGGGTTCGGCAGAATGCTCTTGTGGATCACAAGACCCCGCGGAAATGCGAAATCTGCGAGGTCGTTTTGTGCCAATTACGAACTTTGACACGGTTTTGGCGACTTGGCTATCCATCACTAGCTCAATGAGACGGCTCGACGATTCGGCTACATGGCGCAAAGAGCACGCTGGTGTATGCATGTGTCCTACGTACAGCGACATGTTGATTCCCCTTGGGGTTGTCGAGCCGAAGGACATTTTCCTTGTCAGGAACCACACTGACTCGACTGGATCAAAAACGGCTTCGGGACAGAAACCCGAAGGATGGGTAGAGAGAGCTCCACCTTAGCATGCCCACTCACATACAACACGCGCTCCCCGAGGCGAACCTCCTCTACCGGAGACGGGTCAGTGTCAGGGGCGGTCCGATCCCACACAATTTTATACGGGACACGGAGCAAACTGACCGGACTCGAGCTTAGCAGCTTACAATCAGTCTGCGATCAATGTGCGTCAAACTGGATCTGTTCTGTTCGGCAGGTATGTTCTTGCTGTTTTGGACTGCCTATTCCCTGCCTAATGCAATGTAAGTATTCTGCGTGTTCCCTTGTTTGTTGTCATCTCAAGCGTGGGTTTGTCGTCCGCATTATGCGGAGACCCGCTGTGCTACATGCAGATGTGGCGTGAACAACTGAGGCATAAAACACTGCAGCGTTCACTCGACATATCTGTGATGAGCAAGAAATGTTGGCGATGACGGAGAGCATGAGTTACAGCATAAAGCTTACCAACAATTTGAATATATATATATATAAAGTCGTTCATTATATGCTCTTTTGACTTCGCAACCTCGAGGAGCAGATAGCTCATTACCTATGGAATGCATCTCTATATACCCATCGCTAGAATTAGGGGGCGGGTCGGCTTTATTATCTTGAGTCGCTACTGCACTTGTGATCTTCCTCTGGACGCTTCACGTGATTGAGAATTACCGTCACTACACGCTGACGAGATTGCTCCGATTTTACCGGAATATCGTCTTCACAGAGTATCAATACCGGTTTTTATGGGCCTTTACCTCAACATTTAGAGCGTACGATCCTTCTCGATGACTTGCAGTTTCCTCGAATGGAATAAGGCGCTCAAGTTTTGGATGCTGGTGTTCCTGCACATTCGCGCACATGCTTGATTCCGTTAAGGGATCAAGTCACGGCTACGGTTCTAGCAAAATCTACGAGGCGAGATTGTGCTCCCCAATCATGGAATACAGTGGAACGACAGCTTGCCCGATATTAAAGACATAAATCGAGCGGCACCAAGTCCGTGTCACAGATCTGAAGCGCATGGACCCGAAGACTCGGATCTTACTAGAGGTCTACGGCTACTGTAGCTAGACTTGTACGCCACCCGTGTTGAAGAGAACGAGTCTGGAAGGTGGTAGAGGAGATAAGCCAATCCCACCAGATACGAGGAGACGGTCAGCTCAAATGACTAGCAGTACGCCACCATATCACCTGTATCCTTCACAGTCAGAGACTCTAACCCTCCGTTTATGTAAGCATGTCTGACGGACACACGACCTCCTCTCCCGAGCACCAGACTCGTCCATAGCCCTGTACCACCCTCACACGACGCTTGCTACATACGGAGAATGCACATACACGAGCCAAAGAGAATATTGACATATGTGTGTGTACCGAGCTGAGAGTCACAGCACAAGGCGGACGGTAACTTTGATTCGAGGGTCCGGTACATGCTGTCGATATGGGCTCGATAGCAAGTTGGGAAACTGTGCCGCCGGCTGTGTCTCGACACAATTTTGGAGAATCACTTTGTTGTGAAAGCTAGAAAGAACATGGAAGAGGGCCGTCATCTACTGCGTGTGTATTACTCGAAGGCAGGCAGCCACGCAGCTGCAGCCATATCTGAAGGGCTACTTGAGCTAGTGCCAAATTTTGCGTAATTTCTTGAATGTAACGTTTCATGACATCGCGGTCGCCTTATAATGACCAGTACGAAGAGTCCGAACGGGTTGGCACGTGGACAGGAAACTTTCTGCAAAGTCCACCTCCATCACTGCCGGCAGGTTTTCCTGAGCCTCTCCAGAGCATCTTGGTGATTGCATGCGTAGCCTCGGGCACAGAGCCTGATGGTCTCATGCACGTTCGTGTTGAAGGTCTCATCCTTGTGTGTCCGACGACCTGCAGCGACTTCGATCGGTATTGCGAGACATCCGCAAGATTCTGCCGGCATCCGCTCTGTGCTCGTGTAACATGCGCACACGATCCGATGAGATTTCGCTCTTCTCTTAGGTACCAGGCTTCCCGATCTCGCGGTGTCTTCGGCGCATAAAAAGTGCCAGAACCCCCTTGACACCTGAACATGCGGGCGATAACCGCATATTCTTTTCCTCATTCTCGCCCCAGCTACTCTCTGTGACACGCCAATTTTGGGGGTAGATCGATCTAAGCCATGCCGGTGAAACTCGAGAGAGTCAGATCATGCACACTGCCATCACGGCCCAGGAACCTGGTTTATCACAACGAAGACCTGCGCCGGCTTGGCGGGGGGTGGACAACAAGATCCGGGCACTGATGATTGGCAGGTTGGCGTCACTCTACTTGCAACGAGAGAAAATATGTGGCCGGTTCAGGATACACACCAGTACTAAACGCAATGGCTTGGCATGTCTGTGATTATCATGGCCGTGCAGGATCTCTGTACCACCATGACACCACGATCCTGCAGTCTTATGTGTAGCCACGCTAGAGCGTGGAAGTGTGCCGGGGGAGTTTGCACGTCGGATGACAACCTCAACCTCGTTCGTCGAGGGCACCATTTTGGCTTCCATTCTGACTGGTCCCGACATCTTCTCTTTTGACCACTTCTATTGTCTTCATAACACCCGAGAACAATCTTGACGTGGACGTCGTGGATCGTCAGCAAAGTAGGCGAGTCGAGATGTTCACGTCATGAAATTATATCGCAGAACATATGGTGTTGCAGATCATGATACTTGCTTGTCGCCGTACTTGCTGTACACTACTGTTCTCGGATCTTACTTATCATAAAAAGCCTCGGGTACCGTGGTTCCCGATAGACTAGCATTTGGGTACATTGCGGAACGATCGAGGGCTTCGAAACCAGCTTACTGGAAGCTGACCGCTCAACTAAGACTTCGCCCAAAAACGTACAGAAGACGGCAGCCTCGATTCGGCGGCTCTTGTGTGTTACACGAAATACCAGCTAAGAGTAATTAGATGGCTCCTTATATGAGTGATAGACGACTTCATGCGTAGAGTAGCATTCGTGAGCCTCACCGGATTGAGCACTTGTTGCGACAAGACAGACAACGGTCGAACTTTACAAGCATGCATTGGCAGCAGGGGTGCCGCCCAACAGCCCTGCGAGCTCCTGTAGACTGATATGCAACAGCCGATGTGATGCCATGGACTTACGGTCTTCGGAAGTCGGAGACTGTAGCATCCCGCTCTTCCGCGCATACTTGGTACACTCCTCATCCGGCGGACATGCATGCCTCCGACCAGGTTCATCCCTGTTCGCGTGTTACTCGGAGATCCAGCCATGGCTTGCAGCCAGTGTAGGAAACAAGCCCGAGCGACCTTTAGGCGCGGCGGGGGAGACATGCCGCTTTGTGGTTAATCTCGGGAGAAAACAGGTTGATTCCAAATAGCGAACTCAGCGTAGACGAGATCAGTAAAGGCTGTGTCTATAAGTTGCCTAGTCGCTGCGAGGACTACAAGATAAAACCCAAACTGCTCTCGACGTAGGCCTCACATACTGAACCTGCGGAACTATTACGCACATATTATATCATCATCACGATGTATACAACAACGACCAAGGAGCCTGTAGCTATTGTCAGTAGTAGTTGCAGGTTCGCCGGCGGTATCACAACGTCTGAGAAGCTGTGGCAAGTTCTGTCAAATCCCCCGGATCTCGCGAGGCAGGTCCCTCGTGATCGATTTACGGCAGAAGCCTTCTACCATTCTGACGGCACTCACCACGGTACAAGCAACTCGACCAAAGGTTACTGGCTAGACCAGGACCACAGGAAATTTGATGCTAGCTTTTTTCAAATCAATTGCAAGGAAGCAGAGGCCATGGATCCCCAACAAAGAATGGTTCTCGAGGTGGTTTATGAAGCCATGGCATTGGCAGGGTTCCGACTGCAGGACTATGCAGGTAAAGACGTAGCAGTATTTGCAGGAGTCATGACTGCCGATTACGACACCCTTTCCCAGCACGACGAGTTGCAGACGAGCCAGTATTTCGCAACAGGAAATGCTCGATCGATGATTGCCAACAGGATATCATACTTTTTCGACTTCCGCGGCCCATCTATGACTATCGACAGCGCATGCAGCTCTAGTCTCGTAGCTGTCCACCAAGCTGTGCAAAGCCTGAGAAGTGGCGAAAGCACCATGGCTTGCGTGACAGGTGTCAATCTGATGCTCACCCCAGAGCACTTCATTGTCGAATCGGATATGCACATGCTGAGCCCATCCGGCCATTGTCACATGTGGGATGCCAGAGCAGATGGGTATGCCCGGGGTGAAGGGGTGGCGGCGGTGCTGCTCAAAACGCTGTCTCAGGCCATCGCTGATGGTGACAGAGTCCACGCGGTCATCAGAGAGACCGGGATCAACTCGGACGGCCGGACGGAAGGCATCACGATGCCAAACATAGCAGCTCAGGCGACCCTAATTCGGCGCACATACCACAAGGCTGGCCTCGACGCCCTCCGCGCTGAAGAACGGTGCCAATACTTTGAGGCGCACGGAACTGGCACGGCGGTAGGCGACCCTCGAGAGGCAGCAGCCATCAAGCAGGCGTTCTTTGGTATGACCGATGAAGCTGTCAGCGACAAGTTGATGGTTGGTTCCATCAAGACTGTTGTCGGACACACCGAGGGTGCAGCCGGACTCGCCGGGCTGCTCAAGGTGGTCGAGGCTTTGAAACACAAGGCCATCCCCCCAAACCTGCACTCGGATTGCCCCAGCGAGGCCGTCAAACCATTCCTGAGCCACCTACAAGTGCCAACGCAGCTCAAGGCGTGGCCTCAGCCAGCCAGCGGAGAGCCGAGGAGAGCAAGTGTCAACTCATTTGGATTTGGCGGGACCAACGCACATGCCATTGTCGAGTCCTACGACGAATCACTGTGCGGCATTGGGCAAGACAACAATGATGGCGATGGCAGCGGTGGCGATGATGGTGATGCGGCTGTGGACGTGGGGAGAGAAGGAGCCGCTGCCCTCGTGCGACGGGCAGTTCCACTGTGCATCTCGGCCGCGTCACCCCGGGCCCTGCGGGCGGTGGCTTGCTCGTTCCGCACCCTCCTGCACAATCACCCCTCAGTCTCCATCCAGCTCCTCGCCTGCTGCCTGACCTCGCGCCGTGATGCTCTGACGTACCGCGTCGCCCTCTCTGTTGCATCGCGCGAGCAAGCCCTCGCCGCTCTCGACCGTCTGCTAGACCACGACACCGCCATCACCAGACACCACACCCGTGCAGTCACCATGGACCACGCTCCACAGCTCCTAGGCATCTTCACCGGCCAGGGTGCCCAATGGCCCACGATGGCTCGCTCCCTGCTACGGTCCAACTCCGTCTTCCAGCAGGTCATCAAGAACCTCGATTCCGTGCTGGCTGCCTGCGACGACCCGCCCTCATGGACTCTGGCCGACCAGATCCTGGCCGATGCGGACACGTCCCGAGTTCATGAGGCCGCTATTGCCCAACCACTGTGCACCGCAATTCAGATTGCCCTTGTTGACCTCCTACAGAGCCTCCGCATCACCTTCCACACCGTCATTGGCCACTCGTCTGGTGAGATCGCGGCTGCCTACGCAGCTGGCAGGCTGACTATGAGGGACGCAATGCTCATCTCATACTACCGCGGTAGAGTCATCTCACAGTCCCTCCACTCTACTGACGGGTTTCGAGGTGGGATGCTGGCCGTTGGCCTCTCCGAGAAGGACGCTTTCGGCTACTGTCGGGACGGCGACTTCACGAGCAAGCTCTTCGTGGCCGCCGGCAACGCATCGAACATGGCCACAATCTCAGGGGATTTGGAAATGATCAAGCAGGCTAAGGATGAACTGGATAGCAAGCAGATTCTGGCCAAGGTCCTCCGAGTTGATGCTGCATACCACTCTCCTCACATGGCAGCCGCTGCTGCCGACTACATGAAAGCATTGGAGCGTTGTCAGATATCCCCGATCGCTGGGGGGAACGGAATCGTGTGGATCTCGAGTGTATATGGCTTCAAAAGGACTTCAGAGAAGGACCTTGGTGCTGGGTACTGGAAAGACAACATGCTATACACAGTGCAATTCCACGACGCCGTCGATCATGCGCTATCAGAATATGGGCCCTATGACGCTGCTATCGAGATTGGCCCCCATGCCTCTCTCAAGCTGCCAGTCTGCCAGACAGCGACCGACTGTGGACAAGGGCTGCCATACGTGGGCATCCTCGACCGTACCAAAGATGACAGTCTTGCCGTGGCAGACTGTTTGGGATTTCTATGGTCAACCTTGGGCCCATTAGAGTTACACCTATCTCCTTACATTGAGCAGACCCCAAACAAGAAGACAATTTCCTCCTATCTCGAACAGCTCCCAGCATACCCCTGGGATCACTGTTATCCGTACTACAAGCAGTCTAGGCTATCACGCCAGCGCTTATTCCGGCAGTGTTCCCCACACGAGCTTCTTGGCGTCAGGGCTCCCGATGATGATGAACACGTTCGGCGCTGGCGTAACGTCTTGACGCTGGACAGATTACCGTGGCTTCGGCACCACCGATTTCAAGGACAATCTCTCCTGCCTGCTTCTGCGTATTGTGTGATGATATTGGATGCCTGTCGAACGCTGTCTTGCAATAGGAGTCCGACAAGTGTTGAGCTGAGAGACATCGAGATTGTCAATGGTGTTGTAATTGATGAAGCCCCGCACGGCACCGAAGTGATGTTCACGATGATGACCTTACCCGTTGGCGACATAATCGGCTCCTCTGTCGAGTCTTCTTTTTGTCTCACCTCATGCCCTGCCGATGGAGCCGCAGGGATGAAATTGAACATGACCGGCAAGGCGAGAGTGTGCTTTGATGACGATCAAGTAGCATCACCACCGTTGAGACTCCCGACTAGTCGCGATCTGCGATGTGCAGACTCGGCGGCATTCTACCAGATGATGAACCTCACTGGTTTATCTTACACCGGTCCTTTTCGGGGAGTAGTAGACATCAGACGGCGATTTGAATACTGCTCTGCACAGGTGGCAAACACGCACGAGTCTGACAGCACGGATCTCATGGTCAGTCCTGCGACACTGGACTCCTGTTTTCAGACAGCCTTTCTGACATATGCGTCCCCTGGCGACAAGTAAGTAGATCTCTGGCAGTCATATCGTTTGTGAACTGGGGCTGACGGAGGAAGCAAGATCAATATGGGGGCCACTTCTCCCTTGTCTGATAGGCCGACTATATTTCGACCTTAGGACAATTGAAGGAATGAAACACACTAATCCTGCTCAAATGCTCTCGGTAGAGGCTCATCTGACGGAGACACATGCCGCCACACCAGCTCAGCCAGCAACTCTTGCCGCTGACATCGCAGTCTTCGGAGACTGTGGGCAGCGGGCGATGCAGGTTGAGAACCTTGTCGTCCGCGCAATACCAAACGCATGCACCAACGAAAATCTGACCTCATATCTTCAGACAGTCTGTGACCTTGATCCAGAGTATGAGATTGCCATCATGGGAAGCTCGGCAGCAAGCGATCGTCTCGACGCGCTAAAAGGGCTTACAGACATACCACAAACACACATAACTCGGCTGTGCGAAGTGGTCCAATCTACGAAAGGCACGAAAGGAACCTCGAAGCATAATATCTCAGAGGCAGTAAACACCACGAACTTCTACAACCATATCGGCCGGGTCGTCCAACAAATATCCCACAGGCACCCATGGATGAAGTGCCTCTGTCTTCCGGACAATTCTGTGCAGCTACCTGCGCACATACTACGAAAGCTTGATGGATCGTTTCGGATGTTCACAATTGGATTAAAGCGTGGTAACAACTCGGACGTTTGTATTACAGAGAAAGCCAAGACCGTCTCCCAGATAACTCTCGATCAAGGACGATGCATTAGCACGCAACTTGTTTCGAGCAATAGGCACGATCTCGTCATTCTAGCAGTGTCTCATCTGGAGAGAAACGACAGGCCAGATCTGCTCGGGACAGTTCGAAATATCATGAAAGAGGGTGGCTTCTTGGTTCTCCTTCACGAGGCCACCGGTCGATACAATCTCTCCCGATGCCAAACAAAATCAGGCCTTTTCACCCCGCCTGACTGGCCGGATCGGTTGATGGACCATAGCTTCAAGTCCTTTGCTCGCCACTCTGATCAGTACTTTCCATCGGGACATTACTTGATGGTAAGACAACTCGCTGTCATAGGCCCTCGGCTCCCGAAGGCGATGAACACCTCGCTGGGCGCGAGTTCACCCGGCAATCTCATTATCCTTGCCCACCCGAAAGGCCTACTCGGTGGTCGTGTAGATGATCTCAGGTTACAGCTCTCTGCTCAACACGCTCGCATCACTGTTCGACACTCTATCGACATGGTCGAGGCTTCAGTGCTGGGGGCATGTACTGCTGTCATTATCGTGTCGGATGAGGACCACCCTTTGGACACCATGATGGCTAGACAAAACTTGGATCGCTTTCGCTCCATGTTCCAGCCGAACATGAAGATACTCTGGGTCGTACAAAACTCCTGGTCTGCAAACCCTGGACATGCCGCAGTACTTGGATTCACCCGGACTATCGCTGCAGAGGTACCAAACCTCACGATCCAGACACTAGATCTTCATGACGTGTCTTCCCCGGAGAGACATATAGCAGATGCGTTCCTGAAGCTAGGGATGGCCGCGGAGGCTGGCGACCAGGACGATATGCTGTGGACGCAAGAGCCAGAGATCTACATCAACAGTGGTAAAAGGCTGATTCCGCGGATAAAGCCGCTCCGCGAAACCAACGAACGAGCTCTCGCTTTCCGTGATCCACTAGTGAAACGGATTGACCTTAGAGAGAATGTGGTCGCCATTCGGTCCCGTAGTGAAGGAAACGGGGTATCTCAGTTTGCTGCTGAGATTGTCAACAAAAATCTGCACGCGATCTCCTTACCAGGGTCAATGGTTGAACTCGAACACAGCTCGGTCTACCCTATTTGTTTAAGCCCATACCCTTTGGTGTACGTCTGCGTCGGGCATGACACCAGAACGGGCGAGTCAATCGTGGGACTAACGGAGCAGAACGCTTCGCATGTAGCACGATCCTCTCTTCTGCATAGCTGTGTGCTCCAGCCTGATTCTGTGGGAGGCAGGGAATTGGTAGCAGCCCTGTGCCGTTCTCTCGTTTTTGAACTTGTGCTGACACTGTGCCGGCATCGCTCTCTTGTACTAATCAATGCCGACATCGAGCTTCAGCACATGCTGTCAAACGCGGAGGCAGCATCTTCTCTGAAGATTGCGTATTACACGACATCGAAACATATATCCCAGCTCAATGACCCCAAACACCGCTCTTGGGACTTTCACCACCTCTCGACTTCGAGAGAGATCCGGCAAAAGTTCCTTCGTGCTGGTGAGAATACTACCGTCATTGATTTCTCTGTATCTGAGGATGAACTGTCACGAAATATTCGGGGCTCGCTTCCAAGTGGCTGCTTGTACATCCAGGCTAAGACATCAGTATTTGGCCCACCGCCTGAACGTTTGATGCTACGGGCTGGCTCGCTGGGAGATATGAAATCCTGGTGGGAAAATGCCCTCGCCAAGTCCATAACAAAACGCAAAACAGATGCCAAAACGAGGATGAAGAGCGGACACAAAGCCATAAGTCTTGTCGGTCTGCTGGCGGACTCTACTCGGATTGACCTCTTCCAGGTTGTGGATTGGACGTCAGAAGATGAGATCGACTTGCCTGTCACGCCGCTTGTCGAAAAGTATATGTTCAAGCCGGACAAGACCTACGTGCTCATAGGTTTGACGCGAGATCTGGGCCAGAGTCTCTGCCGATTGCTCATCAAGCACGGGGCTCGAAACATTGTCCTCGCAAGTCGAAATCCTGATCTGGATCTGGACTGGGCAACTGAGCTTGAGCAGAGAGCAGGCGCAAATATCATTATCAAAAAGGTCGATGTCACGGAGCTTGATCAAGTGACCGCATTCAAGCAGGGACTCGCCGAGCAGTGCTTGCTTCCCCCGGTCGGCGGCCTGATCAACGGTGCTATGGTCCTAGACGACAGGATTTTTGCACACATGACAACAGAGACGTGGGAGAGGGTCATGCGGCCCAAGGCGCTAGGCTCGAGGAACCTCGACGCGGTATTTTCCAACACCGACCTCGAGTTCTTCATCATGACCTCGTCCTTTGCCGCGATCGGCGGGCACGCGGGCCAGTCTAACTACGCCGCGGCCAACATGTACATGAACGGCCTGGCCGCGGACCGCCGCCGGCGCGGCCTCGCCGGCTCGGTGCTCAACATCGGCGTCATCTACGGGCTGGGCTTCTTGCACCGCGAGCGGAGCGAGCTGTACGCCGGGCTGGAGCGCGAGGGGTACCCGCCTATCTCGGAGCGCGACGTGCACCATATGGTCCTGGAGGCGATCGTAGCGGGACGCCCACACCAACCTGACGGGCAGCCACCACCGTACGACATCATTGCTGGGCTGAGCCGTTTCAGACTGGACAAGCTAGACCGCCTTCACTGGCAGCAGGACCCGCGATTCAGCCACTTGGCCATCATTGGCTCAGACGACTCCCACGTAGACAACGATCTGCCTGAGCCGTCGGTTCCGTTTAGCGACCGTATCGCTGCCGTCACCGAGCTGAGAGAAGTGCAGCAGCTCATCCTTGAAGAATTCACCCAGCGGCTCGAGGTGCTCCTGCAGACGAGGCCAGGCCTGGAGATATGTCAGGACAGCCGCCCCAGCGAACTAGGCATCGACTCCCTCCTTGCTGTGGACATCCGAAACTGGGCCGCCAAGAAGCTCGGCGTGGATCTGGCCGTGATGAAGATACTCGGTCCCTCAAGTATAAATAAATGTAAGCTAAGCCCCGTTGTTCTCGATACCCCCTTTTCTGCCCTTTCAGTGCACGTACCTAGCGAATGTGTGCTGACACAACTGGGCCCGCAGTATGTTGTGAGATGGCAAGGCAGGTTCTCGATCAAAGGGAATGAATTTGGAGGCTGTTGACGAAAAGCGTTGGGAATGAGTATTTGAAGTTTCATGCTGCCATGTTCTGGGGTGCTTCTGCGTGGAAAGGGAGATTGAAGTTCAAACCGGGAAAACTAAAGTTTATGTAAGAGCAAGCAATTTCAATATCAAATTTTAGAAAACCAGATTAACGCTCTGCTGTGTATGTCGACTCAGTCGCTTTTGTGTCTGCGTAAAATTATGTCTGCTGTCGTGGCGCGCACTGATGCTGGGCTTATAATAGTAAATCTAGAGTCTACCTGCACGTGTGTCACATCTGTAAAACTATCCCCAGGGTATCATAACTCGTCATCGGAACCCGTTTCATCATCATCCTTGTCGGGTGCGGTCTTTGCCGGAGGGGCATTCTTCGTTTTACGCATGAATGGTAGCTCTCTTTTCGCAGGTGGCGCATCGTCTGGTTGCTGTGACGCCGGTTCGGACTTGATGTTCTGTGTGCTCCTCGTGCTCCTCGAGCTGCGCTGTGCAGGGGCAGCAGGAGACTTCTTCTGCGCTACTGGCTTTGTTTTGTTGGACTTGGGCACCCGTGCCTTAGGCTGCTCACTCTCTCCACCTGTAGACGCCTCATCTTGTGTTTTGTCTTCATCTTCGTCTGTCGTGATCTGCTCATCACCCTCCGGGTCCAGTGGACCGGTTTCGCTATCAACGTCCATTGTATCGGCAACATGACCCAGTTGGTTATCGTTGCTACTGCCCATGTCGTCCTCATCAGCTACTTTCCGTTTTGAAGGGCGAGAATACTTCGCTTTCCTCTTCCCATCGCCCTGTGCACTGGCCTGCGGATCAACGTCCACCGAGGCTAGCAGTCGCTGTTGCTGCCTTATCTTGACCTTTTTTTCGTTGAGCAGGTCCTTGAACTTTCCCAGCAGCTGGGTCTCGTCGTCTTCCTTGGCCTTGATGAGCTCTGCTAGCTGGTCTTTAAGCTCGCCTACTGTCTGTTCGAGCGACTTAATCTTGGCAAATGAGACTGCTGCTCGGCCTTCTAGCTCTGCACGCTCGCCTAGGATTGCCACACACCAGTGGAACGGTGAGATCTCGTTGGACTCCTCCACGTCATCCTCTGGCCGCTCTGCGATTTTTATGGACCCCAAGCGTTGCTAAATACCAGGAGGGGTTTAGATTAGTGCTTGGCCACGGCAAACAATATACACGAAACCGGGGATAAGGCACCTCCACGTACCGTGATACCCTGGATATTCTTGCGGAACGAAAGGCCGACCGCGGTGCCGTCATCAAGGACATCTGCCCTGACTTCAATGTCGTGTACTAGTCTGCGCTCGACAAGGGTAGCCGTGAGGATCGCTTCCCACTCTGCATCGGTGCAGTGACCTGTCGAGGACTTGTGCTCGACCACGCGGCGATGGCGGACTTTTGCGGGGTAGTCAGCACAAGTCGAGACTGAGCGAAGTGAGGGATCCAATATGGCGGGTGATATCGCAAGGCAAGCACGATGTCACGCATGAAAACAAACGGGAGAACATTGTGTTGAAATGGAGACTTACGCCTGGTCAGGAAGACGGCCTCTCCCTCGGTGCCGAGCAGCTTGAGATCTAGCGGCTTTGAGCCATGTGGCGATACCTCGAGCAGGAAAAAGTCGTCCTCTCGACCGGCGATGGGGAATCGCAGGACGGGCGACTTGGCCATTGAATGAGCGTGGAGTGAGACTTGTCTGCCAGATCCACAGTGTTCGATGCAGACGGAGAAAAAGAGGCTCTCGGGATGGGCTGGAAAAGGGAGCGTTGCCGGGCCAGGAAATGGTGAAGTTTGCCAGCAATTGATTGCTTGCCGTGGCCGTTGTTGCCGTTGTTGCCGTCGGAGCCCGTTGTTGGTAGTGGTGTTGTTGGCGTTGGCTTTGACAGGTTCACTGCGTCAAACACAGACGTTGATTTTTGCGCGGTTCAAAGCGAAAAGTTCAGCAGAGTTCACATTGCAACGCGATTTGTCGTCAGTGGCATAGCAAGCCGTCACGAAACAGGTGAGCAGGTATTTGTTCTTGTATTGATTTCAGCAGCTCTGAGCCGGCAGGCAGCAATGGCTCTGGACATGGGGAGTGGGCATGCTGTACTATGTAGGTTGGCTGAAGTTGGTGATGTGGATACTCCAACTGTGCAAAATTGAGTACCCAAGTACATGGAGTACCTTAGTGGAGAATCTGGCCTGGTCCACCCAGCGACGATTGACGTGGACATGCAAGTGCTCGAGCCACGAGCCTCGAGCCACGAGGACGACCGGAGGGCCAAGGCACCCAGGCATCCAGGCACCCGGACACCCGGGCACCCGGGGCACCCGCGCAGGTCGAGGTGGATCCAAGTCCATGTTGCCGTGGTTGCTTGCTTGCGCCAGACGCGCCTCTGCGCGTTGCCTTCGCGATGGCTGCTGCCCAGGTGCTTCCTGAGGGGGTTGCTTGTCATGACCGGGAGCATGCGCCCAGCCGGTTAATCTGGTGCCTTAAACACGTTTGCGTTTGGGACGAGAGTCGGAGGCGGCGTCAGTTCTCCCAGGGTCTGTTTGTTGTGGTCTTGAATGTGTCGTCTCAGGCCTGTGCATGTTCCAGGCACCCTCTACGTTGGGCGCTCTGTGCCCCGTATCCGTATTCTGTACTCCGTACGGAGTACCGTGCAGTGTGGCATTCCGGTATTCGATCAACATGTTGATTTTGGTCGGGTTCCCTGGCCCTTCCTTGCCTTACAAATTGCGGATCTTGTCCCGGCAGCAGCTAGGGTGCATGCAAGTGCCTGCCCAGCGCCGACCGTGGGAGGTGCTGCTGGCCTTTCAAGGTTGCTGGCCTTGCAGGCCGGCCCGAGGTGGCCCAAACAAAAAGTGACGCATTTTCTGCACCCATACTGCAGGTGAGCGGGAGAAAATGCGTCACGTTTTGTTTGGGCCACATCGCCGGCCTAGGAAGCGCTAGGAAACCCTGGGCAACGCTGGGATACCCTAGGGCAGGCTACGTGCAGGCTATTTGTGCACTAGGAAGACCCAGGTCTAGTGGCCTCTGCCCCTGCTCACGCTCCTGCTCCTGCAAGCTTCCACGCTCCCTGCCCGGCCCACCTGCCTGCCACCTCTTTTGTTGCCCACACAGAGCGCTTTCCTGTCCGTCCGTCCCCCCCTCTGTGCGCCCGCATTCCTCTGTCGCTCTCCCCGTTGCTGTTCCGCACCACAACAACCATCGTGACCCTCCAACATTCCACAACCAACCAAAACACACCACACCGACCACATTCGCCGCGCGACACAACGCGCTCTCTTTCCAGCTTCAACCTTCGTCCATCCGCGACGACTCCATACGGCGTGCTTCACCATTGTCCCGTACCGCGACGCCCAGCAAAATCTGCTTGCGTCAGCCGCGCCTCATCCGCCAGCCACAGCTCACTCTGCGAGGCAAAGATGCGAAGCACATAGGAACCCCTAGAGCATCTGCGCACTCCATCGAGCGTGTATTATACCCGCAACAATCAATCATGGAGCCACTCACATTAAAACCGCGGCAACCGGTCGAGGACGACATCGAGAACTGGGACGAAGATGAAGACTTTCTCGTCGACAATGACGACCTTGCCTTTCGCAGCTCTTCTTCCATGACAGGATCACGCTCTCACCGCCGAGACAGCCTGTCCTCGCTCCGCTCAGATCGTGAATCCCTAAGTGGCCGGGAGGAGCGATTCGTCCACCTACCTGACACGGACGAAAAGTCCACCATGGATGCAATCGCAGCTGCGGCACATGCCGGCATCCCCATTCCCGCCAACGTTCCCTCGTCTGCCCTAATGGGCGGTACCATCAAGCGCCTTGGCGGTCACAAAGTCAAGAAGATTTTCCAGGAGGACTGGGCTGACGACCTCGAGATGCCTACTCCTGGCCAGGCTCTACGCGTCAAGCAACAGGACCCAACATCTTTTCCCGAAGCAATTCGCCAAGTGAGCGGCTCTGGTCTGATAAGCCCATTCAAGCCCAGTCCAGCCTTTTCCCCTACCGAGCTGAGCTTCGCAAACATGAAAGCCACACCATCTGCAAGTCCTCTCAACCTTGACAAGTTTCGTGACGTCGAGGATGATGAGGACTTCTTTGGCGACGGTGCTGCAACCATCAAAGCGCCCAAGTTGCGCTTGACGGCGAAACCAATTCCCCTCATCACTCCCCCAACCCCGCAGAAGCAAGGTGACGACGACGGGTTCGAGATGGACTTTGAATTGCCATCTGACGGCAAGCTCAAGTTGTCAAACAGAAGAGACATCCCCAAGACGCCATCCGTCAATGCAAGTGACGACTTTGACTGGGGAGAGGGCAGCCTAGGTACCAGGTTTGGAGGCACCAGCCGTGGTCCATTCTCCACCCGTAGCTCGTCCGTGTCAGCCATGAGCCCGAGTATTGCCAGTTCCGTTACCGCAGGGAGCGAGGATGAGCATTTGGATGGACTGGAATTCCCGATTGGGCCCCTCGACCTAAGGGACCGCCTCAGTCGTAGGAGAGTATCCAGATCACCAAACCGACATGAAACCAACTCAGCCATGCTTTCGTACATGCAGAAGTCATCTCAACCAGTTGCTGCGGACAAAGAGGATTTCCTCGCCGATCTTGACATTGGCGACGGCGATGTCTTCAGTCCTACAAGGTCGACTCTGCACCGCAATGTAAAAGTCAAGGCGACCAAGCCGATCAGCCCTGTGCGGCCGAAAACTGCCGTGTCTATCACATTCGGCAACAAGTCCGCCATGTCTATGCAGACTTCGCGCCTTCCACGGCCAATGTCTGGCCACGAACGGACGCACACGCAGACTTCCCTGGAGCCCGTCTCAGAGAGTGGTGGACCCATTGCGACACGCCCGTCGAGACGGCCACAGTCTCGGCTTAGTGGCCATTCTGCCCAGTCCTCAATTTCAAGTCTCCATACACCAACGACACCAACGATGACTTCCACGTACCAGCAGCCAACACCTTCGAGGCGACGGGAGCTTGGGTCGAAGGTATCCATTGGAGCCTTACGCTCGGAACCTACCACGACCAATGCGCAACTCCTGCGACTCAAGAGGTCCTTGCCGGTCTTGCGCGCAGGCCAGTCTCCGACGAAGCCACTCACAGCCTCGACTTCAGCCTCAAAGATCGACAGACCGCCATCGCGTAGAGACACCGAGCGCCCACTTTCATTTCTAAGACCGAGGACGCCCGTAGATCGAAGCCGCCCTGCTTTTGAAAGTAGTGCTGCTATCAGCAGGAAAGCGCAAGCGCCGTTCAGCAGCTTCGGTACCCTGCAGTCCCAGACTGCCCTTCACACCAAAACGACACGTACGTTTCGCCGCCATGACTCTGATTACGGTCTTGAATTTCGTCCCGCCTCAAGAACCGCATCTCGCAACATGATGCGATCTCCCAGCCCTCGACGCATTCGCCATGAGAAGCACTCTTCCGACTCTACCTGGCAGCATCTGAACAAACCGCGTAGGGCGCGCGCTTTCGGCGACGGGCACGAACTCGATGCCTTTGACGACCTTCCAACTTCTTTCCAGACAGAGTCAAAGTTCACCAAACAGGCTGTCGGGAGCGGCAACAAGGGAAACATTCGTAACAAAATCTACCAAAATGTCCTTCCTGACCGCAAAACACCTAGCCCGATTTCGCCCTACTCTCCGCTTCGTCATGACTTCACACCACACTTTGCACGAGACACCGCCGCAAGCCGCAACGCTCGAGAAGCCAATCTTGCGCAGAGAGTTACTCCCGCTACTATCCTCGCACCACTCACTACGCACCGAGTCGTACAATCTACAACGAGGACCATTTACAACCAGAGCCTTCCTCTACACCCACACAGCCACAGCTTGCGGCCAAAGAAGACTCGCAAGCCTCCGCAGTTGAAACCCCATCTGATCTCTAATCTGACTGGGGCCAAGGAGACCAAAGGTTCGTTATTAATCACTCTGCTTTTCTTCGATTTCATGTTCTAACTTTCCGCACAGTGGTTAATGGAATGACTTATAATCCTGCCACCTTCCGCTGGGAAGGAAATGAGAACGTGCTGAACGCATTCAACCCTCCTGCAACCTCACCCATGGCAATTCCCATTCCCTCGCATGCAGTGCGTGAAAAGGAGGCTTTGACTCCAGGCCCTGTCCTGATCAAGGACATGAGCTCAAGCAAAATGCGAAAGCAGGTTGGAGACATGGTATTTGATCCTCAGAACATGTGCTGGATCAAAGTGCAGCCTGAGCAATACACACCGACCCCACGGTCGAACGACCCCCTCGGCGGGTTCCAGGTTGTACAAGAAGATGATCCATTTAAGGACATTCCCGACCTCGAAGAGAAAGAAGCCTCCTCGGGCAATGTCACCCGTGGCCGGGTGAGCGACGTCCACGACGAGTGGATGGTAGGAGAAGAGTTCGACGTTGGTCCTGAATTCATTCGGCGGCAACGAGAAGAGGAGGAGCGTTGGCGCAAGAAATGCGATAAATGGGTGTCCACCCCCACGCGAGATCAAGACGTGTGGCGCTGGACGATTCGCGACATCATCTCCAGTATTTGATTTGATAGGACAGCACAGAAGCTGTTCCTTTCCTCCATGGATGGCATCTTATCGGCGCCATACGGCTTTACGACATTCCAATCTGGATACTTTCCTTTGTTCTTTGCCTGAATATTCCGGCCTCATTCACACCCGAGTGGTCCCAGTCCACCTGGCTTCGACGACACTCCACTCTCAATACTTCCTTTTGTTATTGATTTGGACCTGATGATTACGACGATAATTCCAACGACAATTACGACGACATAACGACACGAGAGGATGCTAGGCGCATATGGGCGGCTCAAACACGATAATGGACTCAGCTTAGTAACTGTAGTCACGCCCTGTGGAGCCCTACGCAGTGCATTTCTGGAAGCACCCAATGATTGTTTTTTTGCTTTGGAATTCTGTACCTGTATCTTGATGACTCACGACACGCTTACGACATGCTTACGCACTTTATGAGGATGATGGGTTCCATTTACCACGAATGTATCTCTAGTCTTAGATGGACGACGGGCGCACAGCCTGCGGCAGCCTTGGCTGCCAGTAGCCCAAAAATTGATTTCAATCTTATGCTTGTATTCATGATTACGAATGAAAGTCCGAAGTGTTCCGCCCTGGTTGATTACGCATCTTTCACTCGTACAATGACCTATCCCTCGATGTGAGCTGGCTCACCTTTGCTTAGCGAGTATCACCCTGGGCAAACGTTTGCGACCAGAAGACGCGGTGGAACACCTCGCCGCCCTTTTCGGCAATGGACTCGACCTCTCTGGGTGTGAGCTTGAAGGCGGGCACGTTACAAATGTAGCTGCTGGCGCGGACCTCGTTCGACGTGGTCGTGATGGCGACGATGCCCTGGTCGATGCACCAGCGCAGGAGCACATCGGCCTCGTTGACGCCGTACTTTCTCGTCAGGCCCGGGAGCAAGGGGCCGCCGTTGGCGCCGTCAGCGTGGAGCGGCCCATCGGGAAAACGGGTGGCGGGTGTCAGGGGCGCATAGGCGCTCACCGCGATGCCTTTTGCTCGGCAGAGCTCAAGGATCGCCTTGCGCTGGTAGTACGGGTGGAACTCGATCTGGTTGATCGCGGGGATGACTTTTGGCCCGTCGCCGCCACTGCCGCCGAGAAGCATCTCGAGGTCCTCGGCGAGGAAGTTGGACACGCCGATGCTCCTGGCGCGCCCCGAGGCCTGGATCGTCTCGAACTCGGCCCACAGCCCGCGCAGCGTCGCTGGGTCGCCGCCGGCCATGGACGGGTGGTGGATGAGGTACAGGTCGACATAGTCGAGGCCCAGACGTGCCAGGGACTGCGAGAAGGCCTCCTCGACTTTTCCAATGTGCTCGGGCTCGTTGGCGAGCTTTGTGGTGACGAAGAGAGCGGAGCGATCGATGCCGCTCTTGGCTATGGCCTTGCCGAGCTCAGTCTCGTTGCCGTAGTCTTTTTTTTTTTAACTTGGTTTTAGCAACTGCATGTGACGGCGAAAGGTCGTCGAGTTGGTCAAGTCACGGAGGATGGAATTCGCAAAACGCACTTTCCGCACCGTCGAGGTGGAAGAAGCCGGCTTTGATGGCGGCCGTGGTGGCCTTGATGACATCATCTGCGACGCGTTTGGAGGTTGCGGTGCCGAGACCGTAGGAGAGCTAGAAATGTGTTTTGGCAAAGGGGTGGTCGTCAGTACGTTTGTTTCTCTTTGTAGTTTTTTTAATCCCTGCGCATCCTTTGGGGGACGGAAAGGGAGAATGTAGGTGTACCATTGGGATCTTGTTGCCGTCGTTGAGCTCGAGCATGGGCACGGCTCCGTGCTGCTTTGGGGCCGTGCCCGAGGGGTCGGCCCGGAACGCGGAGGCGATGGAGTTCATGGCTGTGATTGTTGGTGGTGCGACAAGATGCAAAACACGTAGGAGAGGAGGTGACAGTTCCAACTTGGAGATGAGTGCGAGCTCCAACGTCGCGACATGAACGGAAAGCTGAAGACGAGGCTGGATCGTAAAGCTCGGCTGCGTCGTCAGCGTGCATGCATGCTGTAGCTCAGCTCCTCCGTTCTCTTGCTGTTCTCAGGCTGGCTCTTCCGGACCCCAGCTTGAAGCTCCGGATCGGAGCGGCTTCTTGTTCGGACCCCGCGGCAGACTCGCCACTTTGGAGCTCATCTCGCCATCCTTGCCATCGTCATCTTTACACGGCCGCCACCGCTGCAAACCTATATTAATTTCCCGCGGGCGCTCTCCTACGTCTTCTTCAACCCACACTCATCTAGTCTACAGGCAGTCATTTGTAATCTTGACATGCGAAGTCTTCTGCGATCCAATCGCTTCACACCTCGTCCGCATCTGCAGAAACGCTGATGCTTCGCAAAACTACACCCGCCACCATCCACCGCGCACTCTCGAGATTGCCCACGTCCGCGGCACTGTCGCAACACACATGCCTGGCCCAGATGGCCAACCATATCTCATCGTCTGCCGGCACTGGCGCCTCCATCAACGACATACCCAAGACTTTCAACCTCACCTCGAAGCTCCCCGCCGACGCCAAGTTCCCGACCCCGGCAGACTCCCACAAGACCCCGCGTGATGACATCGGTCCCCGCCAGGTCCGCGATGCCATCTTCACATGGGTCCGCCCGCAAACGGTTGAGTCGCCCGAGCTTCTCGCCGTGAGCCCCGCCGCGATGCGCGACCTCGGCATCCGGCTGGGCGACGAGAAGACGGACGACTTTGTGCAGACCGTTGCGGGCAACAAGATCCAGGGCTGGGACGAGCAGACGCACACCGGGGGGTACCCCTGGGCCCAGTGCTACGGAGGTTTTCAGTTTGGCTCCTGGGCCGGCCAACTCGGCGATGGCCGCGCCATCTCGCTCTTCGAGACCACGAGACAGCCGGCCGCAACAACCGAGCAGCAACAACAAAAGGGCGATAACGGAAACAATATCGCGGAGCGAGCCCCCCCTGCCGCTCCCGTGCGGTACGAGCTGCAGCTCAAGGGCGCCGGGCTTACCCCATACAGTCGCTTCGCCGACGGCAAGGCCGTGCTGCGCAGCAGCATCCGCGAGTTCGTCGTGAGCGAGTACCTGCACGCCCTAGGCATCCCAAGCACGCGGGCGCTCAGCCTAACGCTGCTGCCCAAGGTCAAGGTGCGGCGCGAGACGCTTGAGCCAGGCGCCATCGTGGCGCGCTTCGCCCAGTCATGGCTGCGCATCGGCAACTTTGACATTCTGCGCGCGCGGGGCGACCGAGACCTGATCCGCAAGCTGGCGACATATCTCGCTGAAGATGTCCTTGGCGGCTGGGAGGCCCTGCCGGGCCGGCTCGAGGACCCCGAAAAGGCACCCGAGACGGCGCACTCGGCCAAGAGGGGCGTTGCCCAGGACGCCGTCGAGGGTCCTGAGGGGGTAGAGGAAAACCGCTTTGCCCGGCTGTACCGCGAGGTCGTGCGGCGGAACGCAGTGACTGTGGCTAAGTGGCAGGCTTATGGCTTCATGAATGGCGTTCTCAACACGGACAACACGTCACTGTTTGGGCTGAGCATTGACTTTGGCCCGTTTGCGTTCATGGACAACTTCGACCCCCAGTACACGCCAAACCACGACGACCATCAGCTACGCTACAGCTACAAGAACCAGCCGACAATTATCTGGTGGAACCTGGTGCGGCTGGGCGAGTCTCTGGGCGAGCTTCTCGGGGCCGGACCCCGGATCGACGAGGAGACTTTCATCAAGGACGGAGTGAAGGAGGAAGAGGCCGACGGCATCATCAAGCGCGCCGAAAAGATCATCATTCAAGCCGGCGAGGAGTACAAGGCCGTGTTCTTAGCCGAGTACAAGCAGAGCATGTCGGCGCGGCTGGGGCTGCGGACGTCTGCAGAGACCGATTTCGACGAGCTCTTCAGTGAGCTGCTGGACAGTATGGAGGCTCTTGAGCTCGACTTTAACCTGTTTTTCCGACGGCTGAGCAGCGTCAAGCTGAGCGAGCTGGAGACAACGGAGGCGCGGGAAAGCAAGGCGGACATATTCCTATACAAAGACGGGACAAACGGGTTCGGCGGGGACGCTGCGGCGCGAAAGCGGATCGGGGTGTGGCTGGACAAGTGGCGGAAGAGGATGACAGAAGACTGGGGCCAGGAAACAGCAGCAGACGGGGAGAGGGAGGCGGCGATGAAGCGAGTGAACCCCAACTTTGTGCCGCGCGGGTATATCCTGGACGAGGTGATCCGGCGGGTGGAGAGGGAGGAGGAACGGGAGGTGCTAAACCGGGTCATGGCGATGGCGCTGCACCCATTCGAGGAGTCGTGGAGCGGCCAGACATTTGATGAGGAGCGAGGCGGGCATGCAAGCGATAAGGAGGAGGAGATGAGGTGGACTAGCGACCCGCCGAGGCTGGCACGGGCAATGCAGTGTAGCTGTAGCTCGTAGTGTAGCTGTAGCTCGTAGAGGTATCCATCTAGCAGTGCTGGCCAGAACCGAGCTGCATCATCGTGCACCCACAGTGGTGATGCGTGAATGTGACATGGTGCTGGAGGACACACGATCGGATGAATCGGCAGATGCCGAGGCTGGGCGGCCAAGGGTCGTGCGACAGACAGGGATGGTCGCGGAAGATCGACATAAGAGGTATTGGGGGACTCACAGCTTGTCGATAATTCAGGGCAGGCGGCATTGAGCGTGCGGAGGAACTCGACGTTCCGATCGCAGTCGTTGCGAGTCGCAAGTCACGGCGTGGCCTCCACGCACGCCTGCCGGATGCTGCTTGGCCGCCGCTGTCACACCCGATCGCCATTTCAGCAAGAACGCAATCCACGTCCCCATTACACAGATCGTCCAGTCCGGTAACCATCTCTCCCTCTACTCATTGCCTTTCTTGCTTCTCGTTCTAGCCAACACCTAGAAGTAATCAGGAGTGCCGCTCAACGACACACCCCTTTCACAAGCGGCCATGCCGACAATGTTCTTCTGGCAGATATCCAGGCATATCGTCACAACAGTCATCACCACCGCCGCACCCATTCTACGACGGACATCCGGGGACGCGCCGGACAACAATGTCTTCTCCTTGCTTGCCCAGGCTGATCTGCCAGACAACATTGCCTGGTGGGTTGTCGTCCTTGTTGCCAACCTACTCTACATTGTCCCTCTGTGTATCTTCGTAAGTCTCCAAGCCGCCACCAATCTCACAACACGCTGACTCTACTCGGCCGCATTTTCCAGCTCTCATATGCCGCCAACAACCTCTGGCCGCTGCTGTGCATTGTCGAGAGCGACGATGCTCCTACAGCATACGAGCCCATTGCTCTCACCGAAGTCCAAGACGATGGTCATGGAAAGGAGAGGTCCTCCCTTGAGGCTGGCCATGAAGCAGACGATCTCGGTGGCAACAGCCACAATCAAGCACTGGTTACATACAGCATCCGCGCCCTCAACAAGAAACTCTACTCGATTGCTGGCTGGCCGTCCCTGCTCCGTGGCTTGCGTCCCCACATGTTCCTCAACTTCGCATGTCTGACACTCTCCACGATGCTCTCTTGCATACCCATGATGCCCAACTTCCTTGCAGTCGCTCTTGCACCTCTCTTCACGGTCCAGCTCTACACAGCCTGGGTCCATATTGCCATGTCTACTCCACGGCCAGAGTCGCTATACTGCAGACTACCTCGGTTCAAGACGTGTTTCCAAACGACCGCCTTGCCGACGCTGGTCCTCTGGTTGGCTGTGGCCTTCTCTCAGCTAGCACCAATGCTCGTCTTTTCAGCCTTGCATATGCAAACAGAAGATCCCACGGGTCTAGACCTGATCCAGATCCCTGTCTGGAGTGGTAGCTTCCAGGAAATTCTCATGCTCGCTTCTGTAGCTTTGGCGTACTTTCTTCCCACGATATTGCTGGTCATCCCAGCTCACATGGTCCTGACACGCGTTCAAGCGTCCATGTTGCCCCCAGATGACGAGCCGATTGTGCTACTGGATAACCAAGTTTATCGAAGGAATGATGACAAACAAGAAGAACGCCATCGCGCACTTCGGGGGATGCCCATGGCCGAGGCATGGCGATCTTTCTCGGCGCCAAGTTGGAGGCGGCTTATCATAATGTATGTTAAAATGTTTCTCGTCACCCTTGCCGCTGAGATATTCATGGCGGCAGCACTGATTGTTCAGATCATGCTGTTATTGGCTAGTAGCGGGTTCTCTCAAAATTCGAGCCCCAGTATGGTAGTCAGACCTGGAGGTTGAGATTCACTCGCGCCACCATCAATTCAAACCAACCCTATACAGTCAAACTCCAAAACCTCAAAAATTTGCAAATATTATCGTATCCGAGTGATTCCATGCTCCCGAGTCACAAGCTTTAGCGCAAAGGGCAGAAGTTGAAACGCGGTACAATCCAGCCGAACGCTATACCATCAGCGTTTGAACAACTTGAAACGAGACAGTGGTTCAAGTTGACAAAGCCGGCTCAGAGGGCAATGATTGCTTCCACAAACCGCGGTACCCGAACAGCTGTTTTGTTTGCAATTCGGAAGAAACATTCTACATCGCCCTCTATGATATGTGAAGAGAAACAAAGCTTGTTTGCTTACTCCGCTGCCGCCGAAGTCTTTGCCGTTACGGCCACGATAAATACAAATACATGTCGGCGAAGACGAAAACTCCATTTAGGCTCAAACGTTTCGAGCAGTCTATGCCTACACGCAAACCTCAACTCGAGGCCTTTGCAAGCGAAGACAATAGAGAGAATTCTCTTGAGCAGGAGTTTACAACACTCTTTTTTTGTTTCTTTGCTGCATTCAAAGGTTATGTGCTCTATTGCGGAGACATATGCCAAAGACCAGCATAGTTGTGACGATGAAAAACTGTGAATGGTATAAGTCCTGGAAAGGGCACTGCTTCGTCGGGATACGATATATTTCATGCATAAAAAAACGCGGCGGAGGGAAGATGAGCAGCTCGGCTTCACTCACACTCTCTACATGAAGGCATTTCCGCCCGCAGCTGTCAACAAGATACCATTTCCCTTTTCTGATCAAACTCCACATTCACAAATTAAGCATCTCTATTCCAAGTATTCTCGACCATTCTTACAAGATGGAGAACTCTGAAAATCCACAGAAACAAACCCAGGCAAATAGATATCAGGATCACCAGTACCTAAGCTCCTCGGCTGGCTTAGCAGACATGCTCCCTCCAGATTATCGTCAAGTACAAACAAGTGTTCCATATCCCACGACGGCTTCAAACACAGGCACGTGGCCTCAGGTATCGCCGGATACAACGGTTCCAAACGCGTTCGCACCCAGCCACTTGCAGTCCATGAACTGGTCACAGATGAACCAAAAGATTCCCCCACCGCAGCAGCAAATGGACCACATCTATCCACAACAAAGCACGTTTGGGGTGAGCGACGAGGCCAGACTGCTTAACGAATACTGGGCCGCTACACGACAAGCTCAGTATCTGAGATCACAACTTCCCGGGAACGACACAAACTTCAGTCAGTCATATCCATCTACTGGCGTCTTAGTTCCACGTCAATACCCTGCAAGTCGTTATGATATGGTTCCCGGCAGCGGAAGAGGCTATGGCTACCACTATAGCAACGCTCTGCCTTCTTACATGCCTATGGGTGTGTCTAATCTAACCCAGCCAGCCAATATGATCCACGCCCAGATGGCCAACATGGCCAACATGGCTCAAATTCAGATGCCCGAAGCCCACAGGCTCGGCATGGTTCAAGCTCAAAGCACCGACATGGTTCAGCAAACACCACAATACCAGTCTTCCGCTTCAACTACATCACAGCAGCCAGCAAACGCGACCATTGCTGCCCAAGAAGAAGCTAGTAGCAGCATCGAGAACAAAGACAGCGGCGACAATCAAGAAGCCACTGCCGGCGGCGAGACGGCAACCCAGGCCAAGAAAATTCGGGCGCCAAGAAAATCAAAGGGCACAGCTACCGGCATGGGCAAGAACAACAAGAGGGCTGCTGACGATGATGCTGAAACATCCACGCCCAGCACGAAGAGAAGGAAGGTCACCAAAGCTGCCCCAAAAAGGGCTGTTCTCGAACCAGAAGAGCACGAGCTGGAAGGAGCCGCAGACGATGAGGATGAAGCTGAACAGGTAGAGTCCATCCCATATTCCAAGAAAGCAAAGGGCAAAAGGCCAGTGGAGAAGGAGGGCAACGATCAAGCCGGGCCAAGCGTGTCTCTAGACGAAACAAGCGAGTCTCTGGATATGCTCGAGCGTCAGTGCTGCTACCACTGCAAGGTCAAGAAGACGAGGTGCAGCCTACGTCAGGCGAAGCGCGGCAGAGACGAGGACATCACGAACCCAGGGCTAACCTGCGAACGGTGCCAGGCAAAAGACTTGGTCTGCACGACAATCGACCCAGGGTTGAAGCGAGGCCCAAGGGAGGGCTGGGCTTGCGCTCCGCGCCTGCTCGAGATGCTGCGACGGGATGACGAGCGGTTGCTCTATCGTTGGTGCTCAACCATGCTGCTCAAAGACCACCTGGTGCCCAGAGTAGAGAAGCCCGTGGACACAGAGACGACAAGCATGAGAAAGACGGGGACTCCTTCACAGAACAACTTTGCGTATCTCGTCAGCAGCGACGGCGGTGCACTCAGTAAAGCATTCTCAGAGACAGCTATTTTCCAGGCGCTCCGACCCAAGGAGAAGGATAGACTCCCTCTTCCGGACACCGAGGTTATAAACGGCTCTACTGTGATGACGAAGACGCCAGAAAGAAGTGATTCGAACTATAGACTTGCGATCGACCTGATCGATCGCCGAGGGGGTGCTGCCACCGAAGCTACACAAAAGGCGATTCGAGCAGAAGAGGCAAAGCTCGAGTGGGAAATTGCCAGAGATTTGGCAAAAGCGTCCAAGGCGCGACGGGATCAAAGAGAGCAGCAGACGTCAGCCGCGACCTCGAACCCGCAGGCCGAGCAGGCTGCCACGTGGGTATCTACTACCGTACCTTCGCCTTTGCCTTTGCCTATGCCTATGCCTGCCTCGACCTTCGCATCACCTACTATACAACAGTTAGGAGCAGGCGTTTCTCAGGTTGCAAATCACGACCAAGAAACCGCCAGCACCAAGGAATACACCTGGGCAGCCGATCCAGCCTCGGTCTCTGAACAGCCAGAGACACAAGACTCGTTGACGAGTGGCGACTTCGACACCGCAGCCGCCGCCTCCTCGAGGCGACCGATATCTACATCTGTCCTCAACGATCGCTTCATAGACCCTGGGGTCCTCTCCATCGACCCCAACCATCCCTCCATCGACTTCCTCAACTACCAGTACAACCCTGGCACGACCTTCACTTTCAACGAGGGGCAAATCCCCATGTTGGGCACTTCTGAGGACGCCAGCACCTTTGACGTTGAAGAGCTGTTCCAAGACCTTACCCAGGACTGGAGCTTTGCAACATAATCGCCACGTACTCCCTAACTCGCATACGCTATTCCAACATGGATACAATCGTGTTGTCTTTGGCTATTGCTGCAGCGCACTCCATATTTGTATTGCTCTTCTTAATTTGGGTTTCACTATGAAAACCAGTCTTTACCTTCAATGAGAGAGAATGATGACTACATGTCCTGTTTCCAGATTCTTAAAGTGTGATAAGCATACTGTGCTGATTTTGTGTCCAAATCGTGGGTCGAACCGCCATAATTGTATTGACGAATCTCACCAATGATCTTGTTTTCATGCTGCCTACAGCAATGTGCCAAAGCCGGCCGAACTAGCACGTTTGTTCATATACATATTTTGTTGCTGAGTTGCTAAAAATTAGTGTCATGCATCACTCAAGTAATACAATCGTAGTGACCGCAGCTGCATACTTGATTGTCGTGGGATAAGGAAAACCAAAAGTTCTTTAATCACGCACGTCACCAACGGCAAGGTCGCGTGCCTCATTATGTACTTTCTTGTGTCATGTTGTGCCTCTCTCTACTCTTATTCCCCAGAGCCTCCTCGCCCTCATAACCTGTCCGTGTCCCCATATATGTACAATTAGTGCATACGGTGTAGTGGCCCCTGATCCTTTGGCGCAAGAAGGAAGGGACAGAGAATTCGGAGCCATGGCACACATTTAGCACTTGACTTCGAACGTGCAATCCTCCTAGTTGTGGCCGTCGAAGACCGTCACGATATGTAGCATCTTTTCAGTCGAAGTCCCTCTTCGACGTTTACGCGCCGTAGGCGACCTGGCCCATGGGCTTATCTTCTGTCATGCCGGGAGCCATAAAGTCCGTCTTGGGGTTGCCAGTGGCCTTGGCCGCTGAACACCGGGCCATTGTTGGCGAGCTGTACATGTCTTTGTTAACAGGTGTCTTTGATATCGAGATTTTTACATGATACTAACCTTCTGGAGATAACATCTGTGAAGTAGAAATCCTTGATGGGATTTTTGAGAGGCTCGCCCGTAGACTTCGCGCCCTTGTTTTGCTCGACGAGCTGCACCTTGCTGAGTTGCTGCAGGGTTGTGGGCTCGATAACATCGTAAGCGGCAAGCGCAGGGCTGATCTCAGTCATGCGGTCGCGGAGCTGAGCGACGTCATCGTAAGGTAGAGGCACACCGAGGAACTCGCTGGCAGCACGGATAATCTTCCAGTCTGTCCGTGAAGCACCTGGTAATGAGGTGGCGGCACGTGTCATCTGGACGCGACCCTCTGTGTTGACGTACGTACCCGCCTTTTCAGTGTAAGTGGCACCAGGAAGGACAACATCAGCAATCTGCGCGCCACGGTCACCGTGGTGGCCCTGGTACACGACGAAGGCGTTCTTGGGGATGTCGGCCTCGTTGAACTCGTCGGCGCCGAGAAGCCAGACCATCTTAGGGGTAGTCTCGGCAACGGCGGCGGACGGAACAGTGAAGCCGACCTCAAAAGCGCCTGCTCTTGAAGCAGCACGCTGAAGGATGTTGAATCCGTTGTGCTCGGCAGTCTGGAAGTTAGCGGCGTTCTTCTCGACGAAGCCGCCTACAAGCTCGTAAATGGCCTTAGCGTCGGCGTGGTCTGTGACAGCGGACCCAACGACGATCATTGGCTTCTTGGCAGACTGGAGCTTCTTGCCGAAAGGACCAGCAAGGGCCTTCTTGAGAGCAGCGTAGTCGACGCCGAGGTGCTCGGACTCAAAGGTCGAATCCCAGGTCTCACCAACCACACCGATCTCAAGGTCGGATCTCATCCACTGCTTGCGAATGCGAGCATTGAGAACTGCAGCCTCGTGCCGGGGGTTGGTGCCGACAAGGAGGAGACAATCGACGTCCTCGATACCCCAGATCGTGGAATTGAAGAGGTAGTTGGACCGGACATCAACACCGTGGGCGATGGGGCCGTTGCCGGAAGGCATGTCGAGCGCAAGGTTCTCGGAGCCGAGCTTGTTAGCGAGTTCCTTCATGGCAACCAGAGATTCAACCTCGATAAGTTCACCAGCGATGACCTTGAACTCGTTCTCCTTGGGTGCGAGCTGGCGGTGGGCCGCCGAGATCTCCATAAGAGCCTGCTCCCACGAGACGGGTTCGAACTTGCCGTCCCTTTTCACAAGAGGAATGGTCAAGCGCTGGGTCCTCAAGCCGTCACACGCAAACCGGGTCTTGTCGTTGATCCATTCCTCGTTGACATCGTCATTGAGCCGGGGCTGGATACGCATGACCTCGAGGCCACGAGAGTCGACACGGATAGCGGAGCCAAGGCCGTCAAGAACATCAATAGACTCGGTCTTCTTGAGCTCCCAGGGGCGGGCGCGAAAGGCGTACGGCTTCGAAGTCAGGGCACCAACAGGGCAAAGGTCGATGACGTTGCCAGATAGCTCTGAGTCGAGGTTCTTCTCGAGGTAGGTGCCGATCTGGATGTCGTTTCCACGGCCAGTCGAGCCCATTTCGGGGGCACCGGCGATATCGTTCGAGAACCGAATACACCTTGTGCAGTGGATACATCTATTCATCGAAGTCTTGATAAGAGGGCCGATGTTCTTGTCCTCGACGGCACGCTTGCCACCGACCTCGTGGAATCGACCACGGTCGCCGCCGTATCGCATGGACTGGTCCTGGAGATCGCACTCGCCACCCTGGTCGCAGACAGGGCAGTCGAGGGGGTGGTTGGCGAGCAGGAATTCCATAACACCCTCGCGTGCCTTGTGTGTGAGGGGCGAGTTTGTCTTGACGACCATTCCGGGCTGGACAGGCCAGGCGCACGAGGCAACAGGCTTGGGGGCCTTCTCGACCTCTACCAGGCACATACGGCAGTTACCGGCGATCATAAGTTTTCTACACACAGTGTAAGTTCGAGTTCGTCGAGAGCCATTGTCGTTTGGCATCGGAATGTGCATGCAGGACATACTCATGGTAGCAGTATCTGGCAGCAAGAAGAGTTGTGTTAGCACGCGTCTAATTAATAAAGCCGACCCTGATATAGCACTTTGCATACCTGGGGACAGTTACACCAGCCTTTTCGCAAGCTTGGATCAAAGCCGTGCCGGCTACACCACACAATTAGCACCAGTCTTGTTTGTCCGTGTCCTGAATTCGTCTCTTGGTGTGATTTCTGGGCAAACTTCGCGGTTGCGGGTTTTCGTGGTGGTGCTCGTACCTTCAACCGAAACCTTGTTGCCATCTACACGAGCGACAAGTTAGCATGGAAATGTCCTATGCTCGAGTGCACTACCTGATGATGCAGGTTGTAATCCAAGGACCACAACTCGCAAGCCTCTTGGACCGCAGACATACCGATGGTGAGCTCGACCTCGGCGGGCCGTTGGGCAGAGGCGGAAAATGCCCTCGCAGTGACGCGGGCGGCGTGCCTTCGGGACTGCCAGGCCGAACGGGCCAGACTATGTCGCAGCATCATGTCGTGGTCCTGACTGGCAGGAGCGGGGGACAGGGCGCGCGACGGCAGTGGGTGTTGAAAAGTTGTTGTGACGGGTGGGCTGAGGGCGGCCACAAGTGCTGGCTGGAGGGGGCGAGCCTTTTCGACGACGTTGACGTTGACGACCTGGGCTCTGGAGGCGAACAACAGCTCTCGCCTAGTCCGGCACGCCGTCCAGTCTTCTTGTCCGCTGCTGGCCTGGGTGGGATTCGGACTGCAAATAATAAGCTTGCTGTGATTGGCGAATTCGCTGGCATGGCGGGGCTTGAGCCACACACCCGTTGAGCTTGAGCCACTTTTATCCAGCAACCAGCACCAGCCACAGGCGCAGGTTTGCGAACACAAAACTCGGCCCAGCAGGCCTTCAGTTCTACTTTTTCTTCCTCTTTTCCTCCATATTGTACACGGGCACATTTTATTGTAGGTGAGCTTGAGCGCTCCCCAGGGAGCGTTACAGTCGAGTCTTCCTCTATCTTGTGCTCTAGAACCGATACCAACTTCTTTTTTGGAGGAGGGAACGCCGATTATGGAAGCACGTGAGGCCAGACTTGCATCTGCGAGCCTAGTCGAAGATCGCTGCCTCTTACCGCCGGTCGTTACATCTCGATACGCGACGAATGTTATCTTTGCATCAACTAGTGCACTCATCTTGACGGCCTTGTGAGCACCTAGTGAATGTCTGTAAAGACGAGGTGCTTCTGAAAGAGCATCAATGTTTGTTCATGACTCGGCGCTATCTTTAGCCGTGGCTCGGGGCTTGCATGCGGCTTCCAAAATCCTGGGCTACTAAGGTTTTGACGGCACTTATCAATGCCGAGCCGCCATGGGAAACTTATGCTCTGCTCGCTTGCTTCATCAAGCACTGATCCTCTTACTCGACTTTTTTCTTCTGAAATGGAACCTTATACCAGGCAACCCTCCGCCGAATGGCGGCCCGCAACACCTGACGACGTGCCCATGCTCATGACCGTCGCGAACCATGTCCACCCAGACCTGCCCGAGGACGCGGCCATATACGCCGAGCGCATCAGGCTCTTCCCAGCAGGCTGCTACGTCCTCGCGCAACAGCAAAGACGACAACAAACTGATCTTGATGCTACCTCATCTGCCAAGAACTCCACCGCTCAAGCCCGCTGCTGCTCTGGATACCTGATCTCCCATCCCATCCGCATGGGACAGCCGCCAGAGCTGAACACGCTGCTGAGTGGCAGCGACATCCCGCCCGACGCAGACCAGTATTACATCCACGACTTGGCCCTCATGCCTGAGACGCGCGGCCAGGGTCACGCGGCGGAGGTCATTGCAAGCTTGCTCGGGGACGCTGGACCGGCACAGAAGCACCAGACCGCCTGCCTGATCTCGGTCTATGGAACTGCCTCGTTCTGGGGACGGTTTGGGTTCGTGGAGACACAGGTCGACGACCCAATATTTGCGAAGAAGCTACAGGGCTATGGTCAGGATGCGAAGTACATGGTTCGCCAGAATTCTATCTGACTACCATAATGTGGATGTCATTGAGCCCGTCATGTTGGCAATACACTGCTGCGGCAATAACAATAATAGAGAAATAAGACATAGTGATGTGCGAAATTTCGATAGCTTGTCATGATTGGTGTATGTAGTCTACATGCAGGACTTGATGTCTCATGCCTGGTGCGTCTGTTCACCTCCGCTTTTGTCGCCCTCAGAGGCCTACCACTTTCCCCGCAAATTACGCGACACCGATACTTTTCCATAGCTCGCTCATACACACAGTTGCCCATAAATCATGATTGCGCTCGCGAAGTAACAATTCAGAAAACGATGACGAAATGATACCGAAATGCCGAAGAGCAAGTACGCCAAGGCGATGCAAAGTGGCTTCAGGACTGTTAAGATTTTGTGTCAATTGGCGCTGCGAGTATCCTTGGCAGGCTGTTCCCGAGATACACAAAGGCCATCTCCTGTCTCAGTCGGCGTGAACTAGTAGTTGTGGTGTCGAGCGGCCTCGCGAACGCGGTTCGCCATGTTCACCATGGCGGACAAGTGCTTGAGGATGCCATCGTTGGGCGCGCGGCTGCTGATCTGGAGATACAAGTGCTCCAATCTCGACACGAACTGACTCATGATGTTGGGAACAACCTCGCGAACTTGTGAATCCTGTGAAATTTTGTTAGCATACTGGCCATAGAGTATTGGATGTGCAGGTATCTTACAATATGCGTCATTGAGGACAGCAGGTTATGGAGGATGATGTCTAGCCATGCAACCTTCTCGCGAGTGTGTGATCTTTCCAAATCCTCGGAGATAACGGATCCTACGGATAGGAGCACAAGCGCGGGAAGGTCCCGCAGGAAATCGGCATGCTGCCTCACAATATACTGGTCAAAGACCTCCTGCTTGCGTTCTCCTTGAAGCCAGCGGACGAGCGCCGTCTCAAAGTCTCCGGCTTCGACATGAGCCGCGATAGTACCGATGAGTTCCTGCAACTCATGATCTTTGGTGCTCTGAACCTTGCCAGGGTATGGCACAAGTGCACGGTTGTTGGAATTGCTGACGGGCGAGTCGTAGCTCTGGGAGTACTGAGATGGGGTAATCTGAGCGCTGCTTGACGAAGGCAAACGATGCGACATTTGCTCCTGCATCTTCAGGAAGCTGTCCTGGAATTGAGTCTGTGTCTTAGCCATCGCATTCACTGTGTCAGAAAGACGGCTGACAAGTGCAGTGAGCTGGTCAATCTTCTTGTTGTCAGCGATGTGGCGTTGCTCGAGCTCCTCGATCTGGGAGGCAGTTTGAATCCTGACGTCCTGAAGCATGGACCGAGACGCCGCAACAGCCATGTCGCCAAAGATAGGGGTGATGGTGCTCATTAGGGTTTGCTGGAAGGACTCCTCCATGTCAAGCGCAACCCTGCTGACCACCTTGTCAGAAATGGCCTTGGACAGCTCGGGCTTTTGGAGAGCCTGGGCGACAGCAGCTGGAAGAAGCTTTTGCATCTGGTTCTGGACCGAGTGCGACACCTTGCCACCAACCTTGCTATCAAGCTGCTCCGAGATTGCTCTGGAGATCAGAGGGCCAAGCTGAGGCGTAACGTTCTCGTCAAATTGGTCATTGATGAGCTTGGTCAAGACGGTTTGAACATTGTCATTCAGAACGCTTGACACCAACTCGAGGAGCTCTTTCTGCTTCTTCATGAAGTTGGACTCGCGAGCAGCGAAATCTTGCTCAAGGCTCACGCGGTGGTCCTTCATTTCCGAAGCCACAATTTGCGAGACACTGGTAGACAGACTGCCAACGACCTGAGCAACGACAACTTGAACATTCTCCGAAGACAAGATGGCTGAGGAAGCTTTGCCGTCAATTTTAGCAGCGGTCGACGTCGCACTGGCGTTTACGCCATTACCATTAGTCGGCTGAGACTCTGCGCTGGTCTTATCAGCAGCAGCGGCGGCGGCGGCGGCAGCAGCCTTCTCGCGCTTCTTCCTGGTCTTTTTCTCGCCTTTCTCGGTTTGCGTGTTGGTTGCCGCAGGCACCTCGGCTTCCTTGCGCTCGCTGTTGCTCGTAACAGAGGTAGGGACATCAGCAATGACCTTCTTTGACGTGGAGTCGCTAGGCGCAGCGGGAGTAGTTGGTGCGCTCTCCTTAGCCGCAGACCTGTTGACAATCCTAATAGGCAGTGATTCCTCGGCAGGAGCCGACTCGGGTGCAACGATATTGTTTGGAAGCTCCTTTAGCTTGGCGATCTTCACTAGACCAGCTTCGGTCGCGTCGACGCCTGCAATGACCTTATTGTCCTTGGTCCAGCCCAGCTCGGGCTGCTTGACCCAGATACCCGTGACACCCTTCGAGTGCATGGCGTAGAGCTCGAACAGGGTCGGCTCGTCACCGTCTGCAGGTATAGCCGGATTGACAAGCATATCCACGCTACGCAGAATTCCCTTGTTTGCGAACGAGTACTCGCGCACACCGCTAATGACTGCAGTAGAGTCGGGTTCGGGAATCGAGGGATCCTTGGCGATGAGCTTCTGGATATAATCGACCTGAGACAGACCCTTAATCGTGTATTTGGGGGCCGACAGGTGCAGGAAGTAGATTGAGTTGCGTGTCGGGTGACCAACAACAATCATGCCCGTTGGTGGGTGGTACATGACACTGCAGACGGCATCAGACTCCTTGGAGTGAGGAAGGTTGAACTCTTGGACGGGTTTTCCAAGCGCGAGATCCCACAGCTGCAAGGTATGGTTTTGCTTCATGCCGACGATCATGTAGCGTAGAGCGCACCTCTTCTGGTAGGGCCGTTGCTTATCCAGCAATAACACAGAGGTAGGCCACGCTTTCTCGCCTTCCGGAGTGGTGTTCAAAGTCATCAGCGGCTCCTTGACCTCAAGAGATGTGTGCGCCGGCATTGGAAAGCGAGAGTCGGAGTTCTCCTGCGCAGCCGTGAGGTCGCGAACATCCCAGAACTTGACTCTGCCAGACTTGTCGAGAGACACGATGGTAGTATCATCCTGACTGAACGTGAAGTCTTTGCCAGCTTTGCCAGTATTGATCTTCAAGGAACACTGTTGAGTGAGCAGTTCGGTGTCGACAACGCGATCGTGGCCAGCCTTGAAAAGACTGTTCTGCATAATGTAGGCCGGCCAGATGATGTTAATAGTCTTGCCGCGGCCCACAGCAAAGAACTCTGGATGCGAGGATGAGATCCGGGCACGGGTTTTCAGGACACCACCTGGAGCATCACCCTCCTGACTGTTAGTGACTGGAGGGAGAGCAAAGCCATACTGCTCGGGGTGAGGATCATCAAGGTGGTCCTTGTCCCCGTTCTTGATCTGTACATAGTAGACAGTACCACTGATACCGGTACCAATGATGGTCTCCTTCGGTGTCGTGTCGACATCGGACGGCGTGGTCGACACGGATACGTTGAAGATCCGATCCTTGGTGTCGGTGAAAAGTTTGGCGTCCTTGCCGTCTTCCTGGCGAATCACGCGCAGGCCTCCAGCTTTTGACATGCCATATACCATGTACGACTCAGTGGCGCAGACAAGGTTCCTGTCAATCTGATCAAACTCCTTCTTGAGCCGGGCAATGTCAAGAACAACGTCATCGCGAAACTGAGGCCGAGCCTCCTCATTCTCAAGCATAGTGAGCGAGATCCAGGGCTTCATGGGGAAGTTGTAAACCTTGACAGGCTCAGACTCTTCCTCGATCACAACAATGTCATCAGCCTCAGCACTCTCCCAGCTGTCCGCAACGCCACCCTGAGCGGCCTCATCGACAATGCCGCGAATTGTCTGGGCAAGCTCAGGAGAATAGGTCTGCTCGAGCAGTCCTCGGTTCTCGGGTCGGTCAAGCTCGTGCTGAATATCCTTGGCAGCAGTCTCTGCTGACTTCTGGAACTCGGCATCAGTTTTGGCGTTCATCAGGTGCTCTAGTTCTTCCGCAATATGAGCATGGGCGTCCTCCTGCGTAGCGCGGGCCAAAGCGTCCTGTGCCTCCTTGTCTGCCTTTTCAGCGAGATCATGGATGGCTTCGGATACAGTTTCTGTCGGCGCGTTGCTATACTCGTCAGCACCGTCAGATTGCTCGTTGTAGTGAGCATACGGCTCGCGACCGTGCTCAGCACCGTGCACAGTGTCATGTTGCGCGGCGTGCCCAGATCGTTTCAGATCCCGGGCATTTCCAGGTGATGAGGTGGCACTGGGCGCCTTCTTCAAGATCTGGAATGGCGCGGACGAGCCATTGTGCGAGTGCTGCTCAGTGTATGTGGTGGACGTGCCGGGAGTGGACGACTTGGGAGTTCTGTTGTGAGGCGACGAAGCGCTGGCAAAGTCATCAAACGGATTGGCGTAATCAAACTTCGTGATGGCGCGCGTGGCGTCCTGATGAAGAGCAGGTGACTGGAACTCGTGTTTCGTGGGGGGCGATGGAGCATAGTCGTGCGTGTAGTTGTAGCTTTGGGGGGCCGAATCATTGTGGGCATCCTGCTGACCATGCGACCGCCCCTGGTGACTATAATCTCTCGAGTGATCGGTGGCGGAGTCATTGGTCGAAGGCGGGGTCATGGTCGCAGGTTGCGAAGATTCGTTTGTCGACGTCTGGTCATGCTGGGAGGGCTTGGGACGGTTCAGGAGGTTGAGAAGGTAAGCCTGAGTGTCAGCGGGCGGCGCGGCGGTGCTCCAATTGCTCGGCTGTGGTGCGGGCTGCTCGTGGGCGTGATGCTCGTGGTGCATCTGGTTGCCCTTCATCAGCGTCGCGAGCAGACCCTGCGGGTCGACAGGCTTGGGGACAGGAGCATGGATGGTCGGGCGCGTCAAGCTGCTGTCAAACGAGCCTGAGTGAGGCTGCGTGGCAGACGGCGAGGCCTGAGAGCCGTGGAAGGAGCCGTGACGCGAGCCGTGGGAGCCAATGGAGCCGGCCTGGGACGAGGCCTGCTGAGTCTGCTGGCCAGCGCCACTGAACTTGAGGAGGTTGAGGAGGCTGTTGTTGCTCTGCTCGGCCTTTGTGCTCGAGGGCAGGCTGCTGCCAATTGGGCCAAGGTTTGACATGCCGGGCGGCTGGTAGGTGCGATTGAAGTTTGGGCCAGACGGGGGCGTGGGAGCGGGAGGAGGGAAGAGGTCTGGGGTCTCGGGCGCTGACTCGCCACCGTAGAAGGCGGGCGTGGTGTCGCCGTGGGAGTTGTAGGAGGAAAAGTGTGCGGGCGAGTCGTCTGGCGCGTCCGAGTCGTCGTCATTACCATGGCCCTGTGCGAGGCGGGCGGCGTGGAGGCGAGCATACATGGCGGCCAGGTGGTGGTTGCCACTCAGGTGGTGCTGATGCTGGTTGAAGCTGGCCATACTGTGCGCGCAAGCAAGTGGGCACGCGGGCGTTGGGTGGGTGATGGCGCGGTGACGGCCACTTTAGAAAAAGTCTGGTCTGGTCGGCCGGCAGAAAAGGGCGGCGGCTCGCGGGAGCTGCGCCCAAGTCGTGCTAGCTGGCACAGTGCTGTCTGGGCAGCCAGGCAGCAGGGGAGAGAGCTCGGCGCAGAGCTGTGCGCCGGTGAGCTCGCAGGAATGGATGGCTCGGGTGGGCAAGGGCGTCTGTCTGTCGGTCTGTCTGTCTGCTTGCGCGGCAGGAGCCTTGGAAAGGTGAGACACTGGCGGACTGACAGACTGACGGACTGGGAAAACTGTGATGTATGAAGGTGCGTCAGGAAGATGAGAGAGAGATCGGGTACGGGCTGTCCGAGGCGGCGAGAGACACACGAGTAAAAATCAACCAAATGAGCTCGAGGCGGTCGGCGGCCACTATGGATGGTGCGGTGCGGTGCTCTCCAACCTCGTAGCAGTGGTAGTGGCAGTGGCAGCGGGAACGGGGATGGGGATGGGGATGGGGATAATGGCCTGGGCGCATTGTCTTGTTTGGCGCCCAACCCCAGCTGAGATGCCCATGCCGCAGCGCCAGCACCGCACACCTCGCCCTTCCGGGACGACGACGACGATCAACCATCATGGGATCACTCCCCGGCCCTGTGCAACAAGATGAGCCGCGCTGACGACGTTGGGCAACGATGCAGCACACCATTTTGGTCACGGCCTGGTGGTTCCCATGCATGCGTGGCTCACGAGCATACCAGCTTGTTTCGAGTTCTGGCGGGCTGGGCTGGGCTGGGTTAGCATCTCCTCCGCAAGCTGTACATCCAGCCGCCCCCCTGATCGCGCCAGTCAGATGCAGCCATGTCATCGTCCTGCGAGCATGGGTGCATTCAAGGTTGGTCGTGATCCACCTGGTGATCTGGGAGGCCGGGAAACGAGGACAGACATCTGGGCCGCATCATTCCATGGATGTGCCGACTGGCTCCCGACACAAACAGCTCGGAGCGTGCGCCATGGACCAGACAAAGGCTACTGAAGTCCCGAGACACATATAGAGGGCCAAGCAAGCTGAAGAATGGCGATGTCTGGAGGCTGGAGTTTGCAGCTCCAAAGCAAGGTCGTCCGTCGTCCCCACTTCCTCTGGAGTCTTGGGAGCCTTCTACTTAGCGCATTATGTAATCCAGTATGCAGCACCGCAAGCTCCGGGGATGAATTCATCCCTACCAGTGCCGGCAATCCGGGCGGCTTCATTCCAATCACGAGTAGACACAGACAGGAATTTGCCGAGAGCATCGTCAGCAACAATACACATACCGGTTTGGAGCACTTGCTTTGCCGCTGCACTACTCAGATAATCGAAGGCTACATTGTGCATCCACCACTTTGCCGTCCGCGCTCTTCGGGCTCAATTCATCGACACCCCTCATCAACAGCAACCACGGGCGCCACGGCCAGCCAGAACTTCACCAAGACAATACATCCGCCAACGGGCACGTCCTCGCATTACACCACTTGACCTCTCTGCACCTTCACGACCATCACCCTCGAGTCAAATCTGCGAGCAGAGGCTCTTCGCCACGCCGATAATTCCACAAAAAGCCTGCGGGGTTCGATCACTCAATAGTGCTTGCAGTCATTCGCCGCCATGTTCTGCCTGAGGAGGTATGCCCGCTCTCCCCAAGTTTTTCAGACAGACTCAGTCTTGTGCGACTCAAGCACGATGCCTGATCTGGTCCAGAAATATCTCCCAGACAGCTCGTCGTGCTAACATTTCTTCCTCAATCCCGCAGTTGGCTCCCGCTACTCTTCATCCCGACAAATGCGTCGCCCTCGTTCATATTCCTCTTCTTCGTATGCACATACTTCCTGAACCGGCCTTGCGTGTACTGCTCGGTTCTACTCGCCATCCTCTTCGTCACATCATGCTACTGGTCCGACCGGTGCTTCTTCGACTTCAGCAGCAATTGGTTCGCGCCCCGTCCTTCATCCTCTCTGTCAACAGGGGCAGGACTATGTAATGCGACAGACTCGATATGCTCTTCTACCTCCTCGCTCTCAAATGACGTCGTGGAGTCGTTCAACGCCACCGCGCTCGAGATGCTGAACACCACCGCGACCGCGCTGGCAGGCGCTGCGGCCGACGAGCTGGCCAAGAAGAAGGCGGAGTGGACTGGGCTAGGCGTAGAGTGGCTGCGGAGTCTGCTCGGCCGGAAAGAGTGGAGGATCGAGTGCATGGATCTAGACATCCGGTTGTAATGATGATTTTGGCTGACTTGACACACACCGACATTCATCTTGTACGGTGAAACTTGTAGTAACGCCCCTATAATGATAATACCAGCGTCACCATTGGCTATACAGCGGACACATACAATACTCTTCCACCTGGATCTCCCGTTGTTCAAGTGTCGGCCGTGAGCAGACCGCACCGTACGTGACCTGACAGACATCTTAGATTAAGGCAAGGGATGAGGTGTGCTAGCTAGGCAAATCTGTGTAGTTTATGGAATGGGGTGTTGCTTAAATCACCAGTAACAAACTTGAATAACAAAGTTGAAGATTCAAAGTGCTCTGCCGCTTCTGCGCCAGCAAGCACCCTACGGTCCCCGAAGAGGGCAGCAACGCAAAGGTGATGCTTCATCAAAAAGCTTCTACTTCCCGAGTTGCAAACTCGACACGAGAGCTCAGCAAACCGCAACCCTCTCACGGCTCCTTCGTGAGGTCCTGCAGCACCTCCCTGGCCGCTCTCTGACCCGCAAAGACCGCTCCCTCCATGTACCCCATGAAGTGACTGGACGTCTCGGTGCCGGCCCAGTGCAGCCTGCCGACAGGTCTGCGCATCCAGGGCCCTAGGCCCGTCCACAAGCCCGGCGCGGGCGTCGCGACAGGGCATCCCATGGACCACTCCTCCTCGGCCATGGTGTGGATGAGGAAGCCGTCAGGCTTGGCGGCCTCGGGGCCGAATGCGACGGCCAGCTCCTCAAGCACGACCCGCCGGCGCTGCTCGTCGTCGAGCTCCAGGAAGCGCCGCGCCTGCGTGCCCACGATAAAGGCCTGGATCTTCGGGCGGGCGCCGCCGCCCGGCGGCGTCGCGTCGTACGTGACGCTGCAATAGCCGTCATAGCTGGTGCTCTCGCCGCGCAAGCCGTTCTCGGTCCAGAAGCGCCGCGGGTACGAGGCGATAGCCTTGATGTACAGGCCCATGGGCAGGCTTTGGAGTAGAAGGGTCTTTTCAGGCGGCAGCGCGGGCTCGAATATGATTTTCTGCGCAAGTGGCGGCGGGACCGCGAGGATGACCTTAGACGCCGTGTAAGTCGTCTTTGTTGTTGTGACCTCGGCTTGTGTCTCGGTCATCTTGACAGACAGGACGGGCTCAGACAGGTGGACTGTGTCACTGGTCAGGGTCTCGTACATCTTGTTCGCGATGATCTGGCCTCCGCCGACAAACATGTGGTTTTGCGCGCCGCCCTTCACAGTGGAAAGGCCGGTGAGCGAAATGCCGGCCTTGCAGAAGAACGCCCCGTGAAGCACAGAGGCTGCTGAAACGCCAGATCCCCAGAGCGTCTCGAATATTAGAGTGACCCCCAGCTTCCCTGCACGCGTCCAGCAGGTCTTCGCCAGCCATGCTTCGATGGTCATGGCGTCAAGCTCCTCAGCATCCGGCGTCTTCCACGGCTCCTCGACATTGACTGACTCGCAGATCTTCTCAAACTTCTGAATCGCCAGGCCCGTGTCCACGGCCTCCCACAAGTGGATGGGAGGGATCAAGCCCGTGTACCCTTTCGCTGTCTTGTCCCGCACGGACATGATCTGGCCCTCGAGCGGGAGCTCAAAGACTTCGACGCCGTACTCCTTGGCCAGCTCGTACATGAGATTCTGGCCGTCGCCGACGAAAGCCGCGCCACAGTCCCAGTAGTTCCCGTCTGGATCGTGAACAGTCTTTGCGCGACCTCCGACGCGGTCTCGAGCCTCGAGGACGAGGACCGACTTGCCCGCGTTCTTGAGCTGTCTTGCGGCAGCGAGGCCCGAATAGCCTGCTCCTACAACAATGCATTCGTAGGTTGTCTTATTTGTATCTGCCATGGCATGCGTATTGGAGGGTTATATTGGCTATGACCAGCATTTAAAGAGCGAGGCTATCTGCATATTTATGAGCCATAAGATACCACACCATCTATGCACGACAAGGACGAAGGCCGAATCGGCAGTGCCGAGCTGATGTTTACCCGCTATGCAAGATCAGTCGGTATTGTAAGCATGTACTTTTGTAAGAAGTTTGCTTGCTGTTATTCTAGGCTGGGACATTCATGGTCTGAATGACACAGCATGGGCGTCTGTTCAGTACAGCTTTAGAACAGGGCACCGTAGCACTGGATGACTGGCCTTCGCGAGCTGAACAAGCAGTCTCATGTGGCTGCCAACGTGCAGAAAATAAGGGGTGAGCATGACGAACAGTCAACCCCGATTATAGTCAGCAAGCCGCCATCGCTGTGGGGGATATTGGGAGGAAGGCACTTGGTTCTCCCAGGGGACTTGCTTGTCCATCAACTACATGGACAGGCGCCCGCTCGGGTGGACATGCATGTATGCACAGGCTCGGAGACACTATGTATGTCGAGTTGTTTGCCTTAGACGGAGGGAGTGTGCTGCGAGGTTTGGTCCCTGCCGATGCTGACGGTACTTATGCACGCGTGCGAGATTGGGTTGTGACGGTATTGTCCGTTCTTCCAGCCTCGATCAGAGAGGCTGGGATTTTGACTCCAAGTTCACCTTATTGCCGTGTTGTTACATGGCTAGCTCACCAACTATGAGGACATTGATAGATTACACCATAGCTCTAGGCAGCTCTCCAGCGTGAGAGTTCCACTTTGAGCTCGAACAAGCCAGCTTAGCGCATGCGTGTCGCGGTGGTGCCTTCCAGGCAGTGTCAGTGACGACCCCTGCCGGCGCACCCGAGAAATGGTTGCGGGGCACACCTGTTCGAAGCATCCTGAGTCCTCTACTTTCTCCCCTTCTCCCACCTACACCTCATGATACTCCAAACAGACACCCTCATATTTACCAGCAAGGCCCTCTGGCTCTGTACTCGTACCGGAAAGGCGAACCCTCCCAGCGCATCAGCGCATATCCGAATTTACGTGCTTCCGCCCCGCAGAGGCTTGCCCCGCTACGATGAACCCTTACGAGAGTAAGTCGTCCAGTCTGTCGCAAAGCACAAGCTCATCCAGGACTGGTGTCTCCGCGCGCTTGAATGCTTCGGCTGAATTTTCCCACAGTTGAGCACAATATCAAGGCCAGCGAGAGCCGGCCGAGAGGGCGACGACCCGACATGTCCACTTTCACATCCCACCTGCACCAAATCTCGGGCGACTCGGAAGAGGGCCACACGCGACCGCACGCCGTGCCCACACCAGTCGACACCTCTGCTTTATTCCGGCTCCTGCAGGACCAGCTGGGAACGCTCGCCTCGGACGCGCCCTCAGAAGAGAACCGCCAGTTTCTCGAGCTGCTTATGTCTAATCTCGAGCTAGACATTGCGCACCCACCCGAGCACATTCCCGGCGTGAGTCAAGAGTATGTGGATTCTCTGGATCGGGTATCGAGGAAGAGCATAAAAGACGACGACTCGTGCCCGATCTGCGCTGAGAGATACCTGGATGATCAGTACTGCTTAGTCGTGGAGCTTCCGTGCGCAGGCAGGCACAAGTTTGACCTAGAATGCGTCGGGCCATGGTTGCGGAGCAAAGGAAACTGCCCCATGTGCAGGCATGACTTCAGCAAGAAGAAGGTTATCGATATACCCAAGGATGAGGAAGAGGATGAGGATGATATGGATGGGCTATACGGTTAGTGATGTCTCGCAACTTCCAACGAAACACGACGCAGAGGCTCGCCAGTTGTCGACTTCACGAGTGACGCATTTCAACATTGATGTGTATGTTGTATATCGAGCACGCGAGCATCAATCATTGCGACGTACTTGAACCATACCTGAGCAGCTGGAATTGGCAGCTGGTCGACGTCCCTGCACATTCCGCCTCTCACATGATGAAACCACCGTGGCGATTAGTAACCCTCCGGGGGCTTAATTTCTACTTAAAGTACACATTACACCCCCGAGTTTCTAGACCTCCACTTTCCCCCCCTTCGCCGGACTGTGAGTTTTGCTGGCTTTGCCGTGTCCTTTCTCAACCTTGTCCTCAGCTTTGCCCCGTCCGGCCTCGGCAGAGTCTTGGTCAGTCGGGCTGCCGTGGAGCGCGGCACCACTGGAGCCACCGCCTCGCTGGGCCTGAGTACCTTCCTCCTCGGGCCTTGTCTTGTTCGGGTCGAAGGCCGCGTCGTTGTGCGCCGCGGCAGCGTCGTCGTTTGAGTACTCGTGCACCTTGGGCTTCAGGGACTCACGGTCCTGGTCGTCCTTGTAAGCCCTTAGGGCGGAGGACTGGTGAAGTGCGGCTCTCTGGTGGATGGACATCGGCCTGGAAACGAAGACTGCCCCACGGGAGCTAGATGTGCGAGAGGCGATGCGGGCCGCAGCCGTGCGGAGGGGTGTGAGGCCTGGCATGGTGGTGATATGTGGATACTGGATACAGTATGCTAGGCCTTCGCGTGATTGCTTGATTCACAAATAGTGGTAACTTGAAGATTTGACCAGCTCGTCGTGTTTGGAAGGCGCGGATTGGTGTTGGGTATCTTGACAGAGATGCAATTGGAGGTTTACCGAGACAGAGTTGAGCAGTCGAGGTTCGATGTTCTGGGTATTGCCCCATTCTTCGTCTTATGTGACGTCAACATGTCGTCTCATTTGGAGCTTCATGATGTACTGGCTGGAGCTCCTCGTCCGGATACGCTGTAAGTACTATGTAAGCGCAGTGCCGTAGCGGCCCACCCCCGGGTCCCCGACGTTAACACCCTTCCTGCACGGAGACTAGTCCAGAGTCATAGCGTGCAACGTTGGGGAAGTCCAGGGCTTTGGATGCTCATCTCATCATTGATCTACCGAAGCGCGGTAGCTGTTGTGCTCGGGTCGCTGAAAGGACGTCTTAGAGCACGAACACAAATAGTACTATTTGCCGCGTGCTTGTAGGTATCGCAATAGATAATGGTCCGTTCGCGAGGCTTTTCGAAACTACTCCAGGGCTAGTAGAAAGTGCACAAAAGGACCTGGAGTCTTCTACCTAGAGCCTAGTTGGAACCTTCTCTAGACGGTGCTTTTTGCGAGTGTTTGACAATAGTTACACCGGCGTTTGCCAGGTTTGCCTTGCTGGTCGGCCCCCCACTGGTGGTTTTGTCTTGGTTTCCAGGATTGTTTGCCATGGTGAGATTGGGGCATGAGCACAACCAGTGCCGAAATACCGGACACGCTGTCAGGACGATTGGAGGGGCTCCTAAGAATTGGGCCCGCTCGGTTCGAGAGTTGAAGGCATTTCGAAAGAGGCGTGGCCGGCAGTGCCGATGCGTGATTCGACACGGTTGCTTGCCTGCGTCACCCATTGCTGCGGGAGGCCAACCAGTATCAGCCTAAGCAGCCTGAAGAGAGCTGATCCCTAGAGGCAAAACTTAAAAACACAGGCACCAGAGCAGGCTGACGCCCCACTCCGAAACCTCTCCTCTCCACCACGCCAAGTGCTCGACCACACTGCTCTTCGGCCTCTCACGTCTGCCCTGCAGCAACGGCTAGGATACTCGATACATGCCACAATTCTTTGCCTGCCAGCCTTCCCCCCCTTCGACTTCGGCAGCTAGGGTCTAGATCTATATTCTGTCGTCTAATTGAGAGCGTGATCGTCTTCTTTACCTCCCTAGCGGCTCTCGACGCAACTTCACGATTGACCGCTGCTTTTCATCTTAGCGGCCTCACTTACTCATCATATCCTCAGTGAGACGGGAGACACAAGACTGCGTTTGTCTTCAATTGCCTCTATTCCTCACGCAACAAACGTCCAGCAAACGAGAGTGCTTCCCATTCCTTTCCGCACATCTACGCAAGCAAGATTTAATTGCTTCGGAGCTGGCAGGAGTGCAGTTTGTGAGTATGATTTATATGATCCATCATCAACTCGTCCCATCTTGGTCCCATCGCACCTCTCTTGTTGGTTTGCATACTGGCCTTTCAAGGTTCCCTCATAAACGGATTTTGCCCCGTCAGCCGTTGCTCCCCACAGGCAACAAATAGCAACACGACTACTTTCTCTTTTTCTTTTTTCGGAGGCATATCGCTTATAACTCCTGCTCATACTCCATGTCGGCTCATTTACATATAAACATCGCTCACGCAATTGTGTAGGACTTGCTCAATATTAGCACCAAGCATCCTCACGGCAGGAAACAACATCACTGGTGGTAACAGTAGCAGCAACTTCTAGCACCACACTCGCACTATCGCACCATCGCACCATCGCACCACAGTCATGTCAGACCAGCCAAGAGGTCGTGGTGGTGGTCAACGTGGAGACCGTGGCGGTGGCCAACGCGGAGACCGTGGTGGTGCTCGTGGTGGTGGCCAGCGCGGAGATCGTGGTGGTGCTCGTGGCGGTGGCCGGGGTGGCGGCGAGGGCGGTGGCCGAGGCGGTGGCGCATCCTTCTCAGGATTCGACAACCAAGGTCAGCCGCGCGGTGGTCGCGGCGGAGGCCGTGGCGGTGACAGAGGAAGCTACCGTGGCCAAGGTGATTTTCGTGGCGGTCGTGGTGGTGGTGGTGGCCGAGGAGGGTACGGTGGTTTTGATAAGTTTGCGGGCGAAGCCGAGATTTATCGGTAGGTTTTTTAACAGAAGCCCTGTGGTCCAGTTGATCCAGCTAACGTCGACCCAGTCCTGGAGAGGCCAGAGTAGACCCCGAAGTGGAGAAGCTTGAAGACCAGCTTTTGAAAAAAGCACTGCAGAGTATCTCCCTGACAAGCAAGATGGGAGCCTTGCAGCTCAAGGAGGGCCCCAAGGTAGAGTACTTCCCATGTCGACCAGCCTTTGCCACCAAGGGAGTAGAAGTTGTGCTGTGGGCAAACTACTTCCAGCTCCGGATCAAGGAGCAGCCGCTCTACAAATACCAGCTTGAGGTGAAGCCTGTCGAAAAAGAAGACAAGAAGCAACAAGGTAGGGAGGCAAAGGGCCTCAAGCTGATGAAAATCATCCGCAAAGCCCTGTCCAGCTTTGGGTCCAAGAACGTTCTGGCGACAGAGTTCAAGAACCAGGTCATCACATTGAAGCCATTGCCACTTCTAGCGGACAAGACCGTGGTAGTCGACTACACCGATGAAGGGCATGAGGACCAGTATCAGGTCAAGTTCAATGGGCCGTTCAATGTCGACCTGGCCGCACTGTTCCAATACCTCAGAACTATGAAGGATCCTACGGAAAGCAACGCATTCCCGAAGCACGAGGACATCGTTGACGCCATCAACGTGATCATGGGACACGGGCCGCGGAACAATGACCTTGTTGCAGCCATTGGCCGGAGCCGTTTCTTCCGCCTCGATGCGGCGAGCACCGAGATTCAGTACCTTGGCTGGAACCAGGCTATTAGAGGGTACTTCCAGAGCGCTCGGCCAGCAACGGGGCGACTCCTCCTCAATGCCAATGTCACCCACGGAGTGTTCCGGGCGTCTGGCCCTGTCAAGAACTTGATGCAAAAGCACCTGAGAAATCTCACCGATGTCCGCGCCTTGAGGGATTTCGAGAAGAACATTAGCAAGCTCCGGGCGAATGTGACGTACCTAGCCGATAAGGGCGCCACTGGGAAAATGGGCGAGCGGCGAACTGTGGTAAAGGTCATCAAGGGGTTCGCATCGCCCAACGCTCGTGGCAGTGACGCTAAGCCGCCGAGGATCGCGCGGATGGGTGCGTCGGCTTCTGAGGTCGAGTTCTTTTTGACCGGACCTACCGTGTCTACCAATCTGCCTTCGAACCGTTACTATACTGTGGCGGATTATTTCAAGCAGCGTAAGTCTTCCCCTCATGCCCCAATACCCCAACCCAGATAACTTCATTTTGTCGGCGACCCATCACTAAGCTATATCGTCCTTCAGGGTATCACCACTCTTGTGCACCTGGGCTGCCGGTGCTTAACGTCGGAACTTCGCAGAGACCAGTCTTTATGCCTGCCGAGCTGGTTGAGATCCTTCCAGGCCAGCCACTGCAACGCAAGCTCAATGCACAGGAGACGCCTGACTTGATCAAGTTTGCTTGCAGATCACCTGTTGCGAACGCAGTGTCGATAGCCTCGTTCGGACGCCAGTGTCTGCAGCTAGACGCTGGCGGGAAGCTAGTAGGTGCCGTCATTATCCCCTTACGTCGTGCCCAACAGCCTCGCTAAAGTTGCAAATCTCTCAGCTCGAGTTTGGCGTCACAATCGACAAAGAATTGCTCGCAGTCAAGGGCCGTCAATTGCAAAACCCAAATATCCTGTACCAGGGCAAGGGGACTGCGAGACCAAATCAGGGATCTTGGAACATGGCTGGCGACATCAAGGTCACCAAGGCTGGCAAGCCTATCCAGAACTGGGCAGTAGTTCACATCAATCCGGACAACCGAGAAACGCCCACCGTGAGGAATGTCATGCGCAGCGACTTTCCCAAGGCTTTGAAGAAGATGGGCATCGCCATCTCGGACAGCCCCATGGCGGTAATGTTCGACGAAGCCTACATTGGTTACGAGCACCCTCTCGACGTTCTCAGGAAAGTTTTCATTGAAGGCCTGCAAACCAAAGCAGGGGTCAGGCCAGATTACGTGTTTGTCATCCTCGAGAAAAACGATGCTCAGATATATGCGGCAATCAAGACACTCGGCGACACTGTCATTGGTGTTCACACCACATGCATGGTGCGCAGGAACTTGACCAAGGACAGATTGGACCAGTACATCGCCAACGTTGGCCTGAAGGTCAATCTGAAGGCGGGCGGAGACAACCATAGAATTGACTCTAGGAACAAGATCCTCGTCGATGGCAAGACGATGTTTGTGGGCTACGACGTCACCCATCCGCCTCCCGGTTCTGGTGGACAAAGTCTCGTTGGTCTTGTGGCGAGTGTCGATCAGGCACTGTCTCAGTGGCCAGCTGCAGCTTGGGCCCAGGAGGGAGGGGTCGAAATGCTCAACGAAGTGCTTCGCGAGTGCTTCGCTGAACGTCTCGTTCTTTGGTCGAAGAAGAATAATGGGAGACTGCCCGAAAACATCGTCATCTTCCGCGACGGCGTCTCCGAAGGCCAGTTTCAGCAAGTCCTTGACAAGGAGCTTCCATACATTCGGGAGGCGTGCACCACTCGCTACGCTGTTGGAAAACAGCCCAGGATCACCATTGTCGTTTCTGTCAAACGACACCAGACGAGATTCTTCCCCACCGACACGAACAAGATGACGAAGTCCCGCAACGTGGCGACTGGTACTGTTGTCGACCGCGGTGTGACCCAGGCCACAATGTGGGATTTCTTCCTCGTTGCTCACGCTGCATTGCAAGGTATGCCACTCTTTTCCTTCTCCCCGTCTCTCATCGCGTCATGTCAACTAATATCATTACTGCCATCTCCAGGCACGGCCCGGCCTGCGCACTACACTGTCCTGCTCGACGAGGTTTTCCGGCACTCGTACAACAACCCGAAGACTGGAAGCTCGGAAGCGGCGGACGCGCTCCAGGAGGTTACGCACCACATGTGCTACTTGTTCGGTCGCGCTACCAAGGCCGTGAGCATCTGCCCACCCGCCTACTACGCCGACATTGTCTGCACGCGCCAGCGCGCATATGACCCGAGCACGTTCCTCGAGGACACAAGGAGTGTTACCAGTGGCAGCACCCGAGGTGCAACCCCCGCCGCCGGCATCATTTTCCGGGCGGAAGTGAAGGACACCTTGAAGAACTCCATGTACTACATCTGAGCGAAGGTATGTGGCCTGGAAGTCATGAGGTGGGAGACCTGCGATAGGTCCGGCAAGCCACAAACACAAGACATCCAAGTGTTAGTTGTGAGACAGGAGAGTGATAGTTTTACAATTTCCAAGTCTGGGCGACTAGGTATGGAGGAAGTGAGTCAAATGTTTGACCGATCAGGTTCATGTACTGCTTAGAAAAAAGACCAGTCAACCAATCATTGATGTGCATTTCATTATCAACTACTGTCCACATCACCATTTTGAGCACGCCGCCAAATGACGGCCACATCCCCATCTTGGCTATTTATCCCTCCAACTGCACGAGACTGACATCCAGAATACCCTCCGACTTTTCCAAGTCTTCGATGACCGCCCGGTCTACCGGCCCACTAACACCCAAGATCATGAGCGCCTCGTGCCCGCCTTTGTACCCGCCAACACCGGCGACGGCAGAGTCGATCCTCTCGAGCGCCGTACCCTCTGCCTCCCCCTTCTCCCCTCCAGCCTCGGCCTCGTCCCCGCCCTCAAGGCTGGCGACCTGCATGAACTTGATGTTGATGCCGTGCCTACCCAGCGCGACGCCGACGCCGCCAATCTTGCCCGGCTCGTCGTAGTTGTGCAAAATCAGCAGCGTGCCTTCGGGGACAAAGCTCGACGTGAAGCGGCCCAACTTGGAAATGTAAATGTTCTTGCCCGACACGTACCCCTGGATCTGGCCGCGCGGGCTGGCGACGCCCGACTCCTGGTCGATGGCGCGCAGCGTCACCAGGCTCGCGTACGCCTCCTGGCCGCCGCCGCCGCCGCTACCACCGCCCGACGAGCCGCGCTCGTGCACCTCGTTGATGACGATGCCCCTTTCCTGCGCGATGAGCGTCGCGTTGACTATGTTGACGTCGCGCCCACCAGAGTCGGAAATCACCGACACCAGGCCCTTGACGAGGGCCGCGAACAGGGGCCGCGTGTTGGACACAGACGACAAGTCGCCCGCGTACACGAGCTCGAACTTGCTGCTGCCGATTGCGCCCCCGCCGCGCACGACATTCTTCTTCCTCGCGCCGGCGCCGGCACCGGACGAGGCGTAGTGCTGTGTGTACAGCGTGCCCATGCGCTCGACGAGCTTGACGTACGGCTGGAGCTTGCGGTACTCCTCTGGCAGGATCAGGGGCGCGTTGACGGCCGCCGTGGGCAGCCCGCCGCGCAGAATGGTCAGCATCTGCGAGCACACGTCCAGGCTGACATTCTCCTGCGCCTCGACGGTGCTGGCGCCCAGGTGCGGCGTCGCGACGACCTTTTCGTGCGCCGCGAGCCGCGCCGCGGCGCTGCCCTGCTCCGGGGGCTCCTTTGTGAAGACGTCAAGCCCGGCGCCCGCGATCCACCCTTCGTCGAGGGCCCTCAGGAGCGCGTCCTCGTTGTACACGCCGCCGCGGGCCACATTGAGGACCCGCGCGGTGCGCTTCATCTTGCGGAGCTCGGCCTCGCCGAGAAGGTCCAGCGTCGACGCGAGCAGCGGGGTGTGGATGGTGAGGAAGTCGACGACGGGCAGGAGGTCGGCGAGCGCCGCGACGAGCTCGACGCCGGCCTGCTTGGCGAGCTGCGGGCTGGCGTACGGGTCGACGGCGAGCACCGTCATCCCCAGGCCGATGCACATGCGGGCGACCTTCATCCCGACTTTGCCCAGGCCGATGATGCCAATCGTCTTGCTCCCGACCTCTACGCCCACGAGCTTCCCGCGCTCCCACAGCCCCTGCTTGAACGTGCGGTCGGCGCGCCCGACGTTGCGCGCCGTCGCGAGCAGCAGGGCGACCGTGTGCTCTGCGGCCGCGACAATGTTGCCCGCCGGCGAGTTGACGACGATGACGCCGCTGCGGGTCGCGGCGTCGACGTCGATATTGTCCACGCCCACGCCTGCGCGGGCGACGACGCGCAGCTTGCGGCCCGCGGCGAGCACCGCGGCCGTGACGCGCGTCTCGGACCGCACTATGAGCCCGTGGTACGACGGGATCGCGGCCAGGAGCTCCTCGGCCGTCCGCCCGCCGGGCCGGGCGTCGACGTCAAAGTCGGCAGACAGCAGGGCCAGGCCGTCGGGCGAGACCTTTTCGGGGACGAGTATGCGCAGGCGTCCGGTGCCGGGGCTCGAGTGGCCGGAGCCAACGCCGCCGCTGTGGTCGGAGAGGGCTGTCGGGGCCATGCTGAGGGGGATTGGAGGAGTATTCTGGCTTGTGCTGGTATATGCCTAATTGGTCTTTGTCGAGCTGGGATCAGGCAGTTGTTAAGGAGGAAGATGAGTAGAAAAAAGATGGTGGCGCGAGAAGCGCAAAAGAACGGTTTTAAGCAAAGCTGTCCCCTAGACTTGTACCTAAGTGGCCGAGCAGTCCTCGGATCGGCATAGCACCTCGGGGCCAGAGCGTCCGCGCCGACAAACCCCGCGTCCTGCAAGATTGTGCCACCGAATCTGTTTTCTGAGACTATGTGATCAGGTACATATGCAGGTCGCTGAGGAGTGACACGTCCGCGGACGTAGAGGGACTGATCAAAGTGCCACCCCACGCCTAGTAGGATGCTTTCGAGCCATGTAGAGCTTGTGGGCATGTTCACATGCCAACCTCGGATACCTGTTGCAGGACCACGCTCGGCCAACGCAACAGACACCAGATCTTCAGTCTCGGGCCCGGAGGAAACTAGACCAAGCAAGCAGGAGCAACTCCTTTCAGTGGCAGTCCCAACAGCACCCTCGTGAACACGGGGCTGGGGAAGTCGGCCTTGGATAAAGCCCCCCACGGCGCAGCTGCACCTGGACGCTGCTGCCAATGGGGGAACCGCCGTGAATCATACGGCCGAGTCAGAGTAAAGACATTTCAGAGAGCCGGCGTCGAGGTCGTTGCCTGCCCTAAACGTGGGGTCCCCAGACTCCCCCACGAAAGCCAAGCCAGGCCAAGCCACTTGCATGCGCCCCACCATTGTGGTGGGGCCGCTGGAGCGCCGGCGCCGGGCCGGTCAGCCTGCATCAACATGGGCAACTGCCAGTTTATCTTGGTTCGTATTAGCTATTATCGTCGTTGCTCGGTTAAAATATGCCCTCGCCCGTAGGGGAGTCTCAACGGGGTCAAGGGTCAAAACAAAAGAGGTGGGTATCGTGTATGTAAACAAGCTTCTCAAGCAGGCAGATTCCCGGTGCAGATCTGACACCGACATACAAGCTTCCCCCACTCCCCTCAATCAAGTGTTTCCAGCCATGCCATCTATGCGTCGTTTTTTAGGGATGGCCAGGGCTGTTGTTGCGGCGGCTTCGTACACCTGGCATGTCGGTGGGGTTTGCCACACCGAAGCTTTGGCAGGGCACTGAATTCAGAATCTCAACTCATCCCTGTCCTCATCGTTCCATCAACCAAACGTGGCCATATCAGAACCCGAGAACACCTCACGCGAGCCAGCGTACTTGACAGCGTCAGACGTAGGTAACGCGACAGGTCTAGATGAACAATGCCACAGCAGCAACGGCGAGTCCGACGACTGCTCGACTGCCGCTAGAACTGTGGCCAGCCGCCTTTATCGGCAATGGCGGCGGCGAAGGAGGAGGTGTCGACATCGGGGCACTGCCGTCGCCGCCTCCTGACGGGCCCGTAGGCTGGCTGTCGAACGAGAAAGAGTAGGTGGTTGTGGCACTGCTCGTAGTCAACGAGTCGTGGGAACCTGCGGTGGAGAGGGTGTCCCAGGACCAGGAGGAGTAAGAGAGAAGGGCGCTAAGGCTGGCGGCGACGTCCGGGTCGAGAGGCGACTGGGGGCAGACCTGGCCGAACCTGCAACAGGATGTCGTGGTGCAGTAGTAGCCGCTGTCGCAGTAGGTCGATGTGCCGTCGTTGCAGCAGGTGGCGCCGAGCTCCATGCAATCGTCCTCGCAGACCTCTGCCAAAGGCCCGCACGTGGCCCTTCCGGCCAGCTTGTCTACAGCCAGGCGCGGGACTGCAGCGATGGTGGCAGCGGCAAGAGGCACCAGCAGCGTGGCGAGCGCGTGGATGTTGGACCGCATTGTGCTGAGGCGGTGGGAATGCGGTGTTGACAGCGGACAGAAGGCCGTTGGCGGTGGCGTGCGGCGCCCCTTTAACACTGAACAACAAAGCAGGCGCGAGGTGAAAAGTTAATACAACTCGGTGCTCCGTCCGGGGTGGTTGCCAGGGCCCAGGGTTGCACTGACAGGGTTATCGCGGCAATCTATCGAGCAGACATGGAAGGGAGCACGCAACTGGTGTCGTGCGCATTCCAGGGTCGTAGAGTGCCATTCCATCATTCCCGTCATCTGGGGATATACGGGACCGAATCCGACGCACGTGTTGCGGGCAGAGGTGTCGTTGTCTGTGCTGACCTCGAGCGACCCCCAAGTCGCCAGTCTGCTTGGTAGATGCGTGCTGGTTAGCATGAGAGACAGGCCAAGGCCGTCCGACGAGAACAAGGCAGGCATGGCAAGGCAGGCACCCGCCCGGAGATAGGCGGCACAGTGCTCACAGTGCTCACAGTGTCGCCGTTGTGCCCAGTGCCGGGCATGAGGCTGAACACTGTGCCGCGGGCTGCCCCTGCCAGGGATGGCGATCTGCTTGCGCGGGTCATCAGTCTCGGATCGAGCCGCAACCTTGGACGATCCAACGGCCAAGCTTTGGCAAAGCAACAGGCTTAATTAATTGTGTATTGTGTGGACAGCGACGCTCACTGACTGCGCGCACCTCGGGCATCAGACAACCCCGAACAGGGCCACAGAAAAAAATCAATGACCACACCTCGCCAGGTCGCAGCCCGCCCTCAGCTCGACGCCACGGCTGCTGCCTATGGGGCCTTTGGCTGGTGATTCACATGCCTAAGCCCGATCTGTGTCGGTGTTTTTTTTTTAAGATTGCCGGTTCGCAATCGTCGTCTCAATCTGATAAAGCCAGGCAGCTACTCCGTCCGGTCACTGGAGGCAGGTTTACTCTTTCCGTTGTCAAGTCTCCCACCACCAACACGTGAAACGATCCCATCTGGCAGGTCACACAGGCAGAGCAATGGCAGACTCGAGTCCCACCACCACGCTGGCCCCGTCCATTCACAACCACAACAACGATGACGACGAGAAGAAGACGACCCCTCCCGCCGCACCACAAGACGCCGCTCGCGATGTCGACGACAATGGCGTCGAGTATGCCACCGGCCTCAAGCTCTACCTCGTCATTGTCTCCCTCGCCCTCGCCATCCTCCTCGTCGCCCTCGACCAGACCATCATTGCCCCGGCCCTCGGCGCCATCACCGCAGAGTATGGCACAGTCAAGGACATTGGCTGGTACGGCTCCGCCTACCTTCTCACCGCCACGGCCTTGCAGCCTCTCTATGGAACGATTTATCGCTCCTTCGACATCAAGTACTCGTACCTCGGCGCCGTCGGTCTCTTTGAGCTCGGCAGCCTCATCTGCGGCGTCGCCCCCACCTCAACCGCCTTCATCATCGGCCGCGCTGTCGCTGGCATGGGTTCCGCCGGCCTCTTCTCCGGTGCCATCGTCATCCTGAGCTACACGGTGCCCCTGCGCCGCCGCCCTGCCATCTTCGGCCTCTTTGGCGGCATCTGGGGCATCGCCAGCGTGGCCGGGCCGCTCCTTGGCGGAGCCTTTAGTGACAATATCACGTGGAGGTGGTGCTTCTACATCAACCTCCCCATCGGCGCCATTACCTGCATCGTCATCTTCTTCTGCCTCCGTATCGCCCGCGACAACAACCCCGGCGGCAAGTCGTTTGCCTCGCGCATACTCGAGCTAGACCTGCTCGGCGCCGCCGCCCTCCTGCCTGCCATCATCATGCTCCTCCTCGCTCTCCAGTGGGGCGGCGCCGAGTACCCCTGGAACAGCGCAAAGGTCATCGGCCTCTTCTGCGGCGCCGCCGCGCTGGGACTGGTCTTTGTCGGCATCGAGGCACGCCAGGGCGACAGGGCCCTCCTGCCGCCGCGCTTCTTCAAGGACCGCAACATTGTCTGCGCCATGCTGTTCGGGCTCTTCTTTGGTGCCTCGTTCTTCCCGCTGGTTTATTATTTATGTAAGTATAGAGAGAGAGCGAGCCTGCCCCTGTAAACCCCCTCCTCGTGGAATCCTAGAAGCCGTGCGCTCAAGTCACTAACTATCTCTTTTTGCAAAACCCGACAGCTCTATACTTCCAAGCCATATTCGGCAACACCGCCGTTGAGGCCGGCCTGAAGCTCCTGCCTCTCCTCATCGCCACCGTCATTAGCTCGATGCTCTCTGGAGTCCTCATCACCGTTTTTGGGTACTACAACCACATCATCCTCGTCTCCATGGTCCTGGTCGCCGTCGGCGGCGGCCTCATCACGACGTTCAACCTCTCGACCCCAATGGCGCAGTGGTTCGGGTTCCAGGTCGTCTGCGGCCTGGGCGTCGGCGTCGGGTTCCAGGCAGGCGTCCTGATTGTCCAGAACGTCGTGACCCAGGAGCTCATCCCGCAGGGCACCGCCTGCGTGCAGTTCTTCCAGCAGCTCGGCGGCGCAGTCTTCATCGCCGTCGCCCAAACGCTCTTCCAGAACGGCGTCATCCAGGGCGTCGAGGCCGACGCACCGGGCCTAAACCCGGCCGTCATCCTCAACACGGGCGCCAACCTTGTCCCCCAGACCCTGGCTAGCATGGGCCTTGCCGGCCTCACTGACAAGGTCCTGGCCGCGTACATGTCCGGTCTGCGCAGCACGTTTTACCTGACCGTAGCCGCCGCTTGCTGCGCCTTCTTCGTCGCCCTCGGCCTCGAGTGGAAGAAGATTGAAAAGGCGGACCAGAAGCCCAAGAACACAACGACAAGTCAGCAGGCTACTAATGCCGATCTCGAGGTGGGCGATACCACGGCTGCTACCAAGTCCGGTGTCGAGGCGTGAGCAAACAATGCTCCTTCGACTGTGCAAGGAACATATAAGGATGTAAATTTGAAGATCATGTCAAAATTCATAGCGAGCATTTGATACCCCACGCGACAAAAAACAATTAATAATCTACTCAATACAAAACAATAGACAATAGCCAAATATTTTTCCAGTCACGATACAGAAATAAAACAGAGAGATCTGTGAGAAATACAGGCACTATCACATTTGCATAGAAACCTTCACCGAGAGCTATCGCTCGTTGCATGAATATGTGGGCACAACAACCAAACATGAAAATGCTACAGTCGAGGAGAAGGGTACTGCAACGATGGTCTATCTATGTCTAATCTAACAAGTCAGTAGCACAACAGTCATGTTTGGTCCCCAGTCTTACAAACGCAATCAAAACATGAGAGCGTACTCTAGCACACAAACGTCGATCCTGACCAGTCTCTGATGTCTGGTGCCACAGTATCGGTTCCTAATGCAAGCATGTATATGTTCTGCAAAAAGTCAAGAGTGACGTGATCAAAATATTGGCCATCGTGTAGAGATTGCAGACGTCAATCCCTGCAAGCATGAGATACGTCGACAAAAGTCATAGTTTGCATAAAGTCCAAGCGAACAACTAGCTTGGATCATTATTTATGCGTGATGCTAGTGCACTATTGTCGTAAAACTTGTAAGCATGTTGTGTCCAAGGCACTCGAGGCTGTAGCCCAGCTGGATTAGGTGGATGTAGAGAGGTATGATTCATAAATTTGTGAAAAAGATGATACTTCGCGCGGATCAAGGGTGCGTAGATAGTCCAGCCTCAAACGACAGCTGCTGAAAATGAGCCGGTGATATCGCAGAATTAGGCTGTTGAGTAAGCCTTTCTGGGACGCTGCGAGTTCTATGGCCTGTTTTACTTTGCTGGTCGTAAGAGTGAGTCGCCCAGTCAGTGGTAAGGGCGAACACCATAGCGAGGTCCAGGAGGCACACGGGTCATGCCGGTTCCGACTCCAGGACCAGGTCGAGTCGCGACTGCAGGGTTGGTGCACAGCATGCCGACTCTGGAGCCAAACTTTGATCCTCTCAGAGATACCATGTGCTTGCGAATATGTGCGGCAACAACCTCTCGGTGTTGGGGAGGGGCATGTGTAAGGATCCATTGGACCAGGTAGTTGCCATACTGGTCGCTGGCAATATCGATCAAAGGGATCCGTGGTCGGTCCATTCGTCCCTCACAGACGCGGTCGAGGTAGCGAGCGAGGAAGTCAGCTCCTCCGATCTTCAAGCACTTTTCAACAACCTTTGAGGCGTACTGATCCATGCTGTACTCTGCCGCAAATCGAATGACGTGATCTACTGCCCGACTGCGGTCCGCCGGTGCGCCGTGCTCGCAAACGTGTTGAATGCACCAGTTGCCGAACTGGCCATGAGCAACGATGTCGATGTTAGCCAGAACCTCCTCGATGCAGGGTCGCTGTGAAGTGGTCAGTCGAGTCTCCCAGAACGGTCTCTTGGTTGGAAAGCTCACCTTGTCTTCCTCGAGACAGTTCTCAAAAATATTCTGCACGACAAGGCTGCCGGTTTCACCCAGGGCAACCTCATGCCACATGCCGCACAGGGCTTCATTGACAAATTTCATGATCTGGGGAGGCGACTCTGTCCATCTGAGCTCGAAGAGTTTTTGCCAGACATGGCACGCATAGCGATGAATGACGGTCTCCGGGATGCATCGGAGAAGTTCATGGACCATGATGGCTTTGTAGTCCTCAGGCACGGAATCGAATGCCTTCTGAACCACATGGCAGCCGAAAGGATCCATGGAGAGGCTCAGAGTGTTACCTCGAATGGCTTCCGCAATCTTGATCACTTGCTCAGGGGTGCCATGCTCAAAGCATCTCTGCACCAGAAAGTTTCCAAAGCGGTTGACCATGAGCGGATAAGCCTGAGCGACAATGGCCTCGACGATAGAATATTTCTGCTCTGGAGTGCCAACCTTCAGCTTCTGCTGCAAGAAAATAGATGCTTGCTGATCATTGTTGCACACGATCTTGTCAACGATGTACTTCCAGTTACAATTGACATTGCGATCAAGTAAACGACGGTAGTTGAGGGGTTCAGTCGTTGGCAGATATGTCTGACCCTCCGCGGTGAAAGCCTAAACATTGGTTAGTAGGCAGCATCAGAAAGTGATGTTCTTCCTGACATACATCGGGTTTCCACTGCTCATCCTCAGGACTGGTCGTGAATTCGCTTGCGAGGGGAGACAATGTGTTGTTGGCCTGGGTATAACCGGGGAACATGTTCATATTTCCTCCCAGGGAGGTAGCTGGTGGGCCAGTATATTCTGAGCCACCATCGCATGAGGTTCCGTTGTAAGCAAAGCCACCTTCGAAAGTAGTCGGAATGCTGAGACCTGGAGGGTGAAAGCGGTTGTCCATGCGTAAGCCACGTCTGCCGCTTCCTGGGCGGTTTGCAAACTCGTTGTCAGGAGTGAGGCGCTCAGGCCTGAAGTTGTTCTGCAGTGGTGCAGAATAGGGCATACCGCCCTCCATGTATCCGATGTTGCCCGCTCGGTTATTCCAAACTTGAGTAGGCGGGATTGAGAGTTGCCCGAATGCAGGTGGGCCCTGACGGCTGTTCCAAATGTGACGGGCTCGATTGAAGCCGGCTGCGTTGGTAGATTCACTAGTATCAGAGCGAGAATCGTCAAAAGTCGGCCATGTAGGTGGGCCAATAGCATCGCGGCTCTGAACATGGGAATTGCGGCTGTCGAGCAGAATTTGACCGACCATCTGTGATGGCTTGTGCTCTGGTTGAAAATGAAAACTCGCATCGATCTCAAAGGGGGAGACACCAATGCCCGAGTCAAGAGGCTTGGGCATAGGCCGAGTTGAGGACAATTCCTGGCCCAGCCGTGAGATCTTGTCTTGAGCCTGAGCAAGCTGCATCTTGAGACGAGAAACTTCCTCGGTGTTACCGTTCTCCTCTTTCACATTGGCGCTTGCCGAACGCGGCTGGCTGGTGCTGTAGAATGCCTCAGTCGCTGGTGTCAGAGGAACAGAATTGCTCGTCGAGCTGCTATCGGGATGAAGACCACGACAGCTGATCTCTCCATTGGAAGCTTCCAGGGCCGCAGATTGCTTCTGGAGTATGGCCTGCTGCTTCGAAAGACTAGCAAGGAGAGTATCGACGGGATCTGCCCCGTCCAGGTTGTTGAAAGCGTGGTGGTCTTGGACGGGCTTTGTCTTCTGTGCGTATGAGGTTTTATCAGTCGGTACTCCATTCATGAGCGAGGACTGAACGAGGACATCTTACCTGAGGACAGCTCAGATTTGCAAGCGAGGCTGCGGAGAGAGCACCGGTGCTTCGCTTCAGGGTTGGCAACGCGTCATGGTCCTTAACGAGGAGAAAGTACGATCAGCCTGCCGCAAGTTGTCTGCAAATCGAGTTCAATCAAAAAAGGCTGGCATCGAGGTCTCGAGGACTTCTCGAGGACTTACCGACAGCTTCATTTCGGAAAGTGCGGAACCGAGTCGGGCTGCGGAGTCTTCTCCTTTAGGCCATTGTCTGTTTTCAGGCAAGGCCGGTGTGATCGCAGCGGATGGGTGGCGCATGATTGGGGAGCCTCCCGGGCCCGCAGTAGGCGACATGGCGTTTCTTTGATGGAGGCAGGAAACAGAGTTCTTGGGCAGGCCGTGATGCACAAGCCGTGTTTGTTCAGGGTGAGATGCGGTTCTCGGGACGGGAAGGCCAGTATGAACGGCAAAGAATTGAGGTCACGAATATGGACGACCGAGATATGACTTTGGTGACGGGAACGGAGAAGACAAAAGTAGAAACCTCGGGGGAGTCTGGAGCAGAGAAGAGCGCGATGCGGGTTTGTGACAAAGCGGAGGAAAGGACTTGGCGCTTGACACAGAAGACCAAGTGCTGAAAAGCGGGAAAGGGAGTGCAGAGACTGCGAAGACGGGATCAGGAAGGCACAAACGGAGTCTGGTTGGGAGGACCTGCAGGTGACGATGTCAGAGCTAGAGGGGCGAAACCGCAGGGCAACCAGGCACCAACAACGGCGCGAAGACTAGATCGAACGAATCCCCGAGGTGAGCTGATGGTGAAGGAAGGAACTCAGCAGCGCCTAGTCTCCGGTGTGCCTTACAAGTTGGTGTTCTCCAAGGCAGTAGGCCTGGTTGTTCTTTGGAGGCACGACCTAGAATGGACCTCGGCCTTAGAAGTGCGTCATAGATGGCGTTGTTGTTGGTAGTCTCGGGGACACCGCCTTAGGATTGCAGGCACGTCAACAAGCTGGTTCGGGCGTCTTACATCTAGAACTTCCGCCCACGCCGGTTTGATCGGACAAGTTTAGTTTCTGTCTGCTGAGTATGTGGGAGATGAGACTTGAGGCAATGTTCTCTTAGACCCCTTCGCAACCGAACGACATTCAAGATCAACAGCATGAACCATGCTTCTGAATAATTATGCCAACATTATATGTGTACTTCAAGTCAGAACCAAAGTCCAGGTTAAACTCCTGGCAGTAGGCTTGCCGACTAACCTTAGTTGTGAAGCCGCAAAACTTGTGGTTGGCCGCTCCCAAAACATGTACTTTTGAGTAGTGCTTACCATTAACACCATTTATAATGGCCTAACGATATTACAAATGCTTACTTGCATGACGTTCACTTTCCTGTCTACCGCAACACTCCCAATCTGCGCATACAAACCCCGATAACCAAGCTCCTACCTCCCCGCCCGTTCCTAACTCCAATCCAAGACATGTTCGTATAAGATCACCAAATTGCAGTCTCAGCCACTCAGAACACGTTCCGTGTGGATATCTAATCACTATACAGTGCATGTCCAAGCACTTCATGCTATATCGTAATTCTAGAGGACAAAACACTTTGTGCGGACACACCTCCCGCTTCACACTTCCTTCGATGCCTGCTAATTAATTCGTTTCGACCGAGCAAAGGCTAAATGTCACGGGTCAGATCTTATGGTGGCGAGAGTGTTGCAATCGTTCTATGATTGCTACAACAAGGCCCGTTATTGTACAGAATATATACACACTAGCGGCGCTTCTCAACTCCTCGGGCGCTTCTCGACTAATCACGCAGTCAGGTCAGTATTGCCGTTTTGTGGTATGCAAGACTACTGTGACGATGCTTACCTTTAGCTGTCCTTTTCTTCTTCGGCGCACCCTTTCCTCTCAATCGCACACTACAGAAACGTCAGAATTTATTCGTATAGGCCGTTTTCGGCTTGTGTTACGTACCCTGCCAAGTGCTCTTCTCTGTCGTCTGCGGCTTCATCAATGACCTCAAGCCCGAGGTCCTTGAAATCCCGCACTAGTGTCCGAATGTCGGGAAGGCGTGGCGGGTAGTACTTGACCAGCGAGGGCCCCTTTAACCGCTGACGCAAAATTTTGTTGCCTGCTCTGATTTGTTCGGGGTTGTACGTCGTCGAGAAGATTTCGCATTGCGCCTGGTCCAGTCAGTCACGATCGCCTTGGTGTGGGAAGTCGTTCGTCCAGTGGGGTCGTCGCACCTTCATCAGGCTTAAGAGCCTCGCTTTTGGTACTGTGGCCATTGCGTAGGCGAGTTATGGGTGCCGCGCGACGCAACGTTGGTGATTCTGTCTGGGCTCGTCGTCGGGCAACTTTTCGATGAAGTCGTCAACTGTGGAAACACGACTCTGGGAAGTGCAGGGGTCCGTGGAACTCTTGCTGCGCTTAGTCAGAACGGTGCCCGTTAGTGCTGGATGCTTCGCACACTGTGGGTTATAAGTGGAGAAAAGGCATCCATCTTGAAATTCGAGATGAGCTTCACCTTTTGCATCTTTCCGCACGTCAAATTACATCGTCATTTATGAGCAGAAGATAAAGAGGCCAAGGTCACGACCCGAGTTAGAGAGCCGACGCTACTTGTATATCCTACTGTCGACCAAGGTCATTTTATTCAACCTTTCCACAAAGACACCATATCGAGCATGTCTAAACGGCCACACGCGGAGCTCAATGGCAGCTCTGTATGCGTATCTGAAGCACTGGCTCATGTCAACGAGATCATACGGGCTGCCGAGAACCTGAAGCGTGAGCTCGAGATCCTCCGTGATACGAGAAGCGCCGATCATGTTCTTTCGAATAGCAACGCTCTCACCGAAAGCTCAACGACACTTCAACAGCACAGCAACAAGATCTTGGAAAGCGCTACACGACTGTCCCATGAAGTGATCTCCGACGCGTTTCAGCCAGGCCAATCATCTCGGAAATCTCAAAAGCTGGGCGCTTCAGCAGCGCCTGGCCTTATCCCCACAGAGCTGCCGATTCCGTCACCCGTGTCACTCACAGCATGGTCACTTCAAGATATCCCACCCGACGGCAGCCTCCCACCATTGCCTACGGTGGCAAACCACCAGCTGTCAAAAGCATCTCTCACGCATTCAGGCAAGACAGCCAAAAGCACTGACCTCGGTTATGAAAAGCTCGAGTGGATCGGGGACGCGTATATATACCTGATGTCTTCGGCCTTCATCTATCAGACTTTTCCCCTGCTGAGCGCTGGCCGTTCTGCCCAGCTGCGGGAAAAGATAGTCAAGAACGACACGCTACGTGGATACACCCTGAGCTACAAGCTCGACAGGCAAGCCAGTTTCCCCCCAGAGTTTGACCTTCACGGCCGAGGCGGTGGGACGGCGGCCTCGAATAAGCTCAAGAATAAAGTACTGGGCGATATATTTGAATCATATTTTGCAGCCATCATTCTGGGCAACCCCAACGGCCTGGAAGTGGCAACTGCGTTTATCAAGAAGCTGTGGGGCGTGACCCTTTCATATGAGATTCGAGAGGAGTGCAATGCCCAGGAAGTGCATCGAAAACAGACGGGTTCGGAAGCAGCGACAATCACCCGGCAAGAACAGAACTTCAAGGTGGAGCTGGCTAAGGCCATCGGTGGGCCGAGCATCAACATCGAGTACAAGCAGATTGGGGAGAAGAAGTCAAAAGATACCGGCGCACCGCTGTACACGATGGGTGTCTTTCTAAGCGGCTGGGGCGAGAGCGGGCTGCAGATGGGCTATGGGAGCGCTCTGTCCAAGAAGCATGCCGGGCAAAAAGCGGCGGCCGCGGCTCTCGAGAATAAGAAACTCATGGAGAGGCTCGTTGCTGTGAAAAGTGACTTCCTCAGGGCTGTAGCCGCACAGAAGGAACAGCCGTCTGTGTGAGGCGTGCTGTAGGTTTTGATTTGCAGTAAAATGTCTTTGCACGATCTTCTTGATGACAATGTTGAATACCAGGATACAGAAGATAATGACTGCGAGAAGGCACAGTTTAGCAAGACGTTGGTGCCGTTGTATGCAGGTGTTGTTCCGAAAGTGGAGGCGACTTGCGACCAGAGATGCGGACCGGCAGTGACCCTCGGGACGAATATCAGCCGGCTTTCCCCGCTGAGCTGGGCCCGGGGACGAGATGAGGATCCCGGTCTGGCAGTTCAGGTCTGCAGGAGCGTGGTGGTTTATGCAAGGCGAGAGAGCCTTCCGGCCGAGCGACCTAACTAGCGCCCTGCCGGGACCAGTGGAAGGGACAGTGACGCGCTGATTCGGCTTGCTGTGTAGCGCCCAGTGCATGATGACTGGCGCCATTCACGAGCAGAGGAGGAGGAGGAGAGGGGAGAGCGAGCCCTGCCAAGGTTGTCCATCGCCGAGGTACGACGCCTTTGCCCACCCCTGTTCGCCTCTGTCTGACCCCAGTCCGATAGCCCGTGCCGGTGCAGTGGCGCCAATTCGCTGGCACCTCTTGCATGGTCGCGCTGATTGCCTCAGACCCGCGTGCATGAGGGCCCTCTACATTGCTCACCTCCTTCAGACATCGCAGCGCCTGCCCTCCTGTATTATTATTATTCTCTCTCACGACTCTGCCCGTCGCTTTCCGCCGCTTGCTCTATGTACGGACAACCAATCCTCGTCCCCCGCTTCCCAACTGCCATCCGACGCGCCTGGTGCCGAGACCGCCCGATCCACCCCCAGTCCGACACACCTGGGGAAACCTTCCACGACGTCCCACTCTGATTCCGCAGATTCCCGCTGCCTGAGACCCCCGACCAGACACCGACGCCGGCTCTCCGACGCGTCCACCTCCCTATTTTCCTTCGATACCTGTATCTGCAACGGCGTACTCCGACAGGATCATCACGGCCTGTTCCGAGGTCAACGGGTGACTGCCCGCCATGGCGGACTCGATTGGTAAGTCGCATTCCCCCGGACGTTTGTGGTTTCTACGGCCTCGCCTCTTCTAGGTGGTTCTGAGTACCTGTGCCTGTCCGATTACATGCGACTAACATGGCTCCCTGACAGACCGCGTCTTTGTCCATGCCCTCAACACCGTCAAGAAGATACCCAAGACAGGAGCGTCACGGCCGCCGCCCAGCGACCGACTCAGGCTATATGGATTGTACAAGCAGGCCATGGAGGGCGACGTGGACGGCGTCATGGAGCGGCCGACCAGCGGCCCCGGCGTAGATGCCGACGAGCTCCAGCGCGAGAGAGACAAGTGGGACGCCTGGAGCGCACAGCACGGCATATCCCGCACGGACGCCAAGAAGCGGTACATCGAGGCTCTGATAGACACAATGCATAGACATGCAACAACATCGTGAGTAGGGCCCAGGCGACTCCAGCCAAGGCAAAATTCGTGTCAGGCGACACATTGTTCTGACATTCACAAACTACAGGGATGCGAGGGGGCTCGTCTCGGAACTCGAATTCGTCTGGGACCAAATCAAGAACAACAGCAGCAGCCCGTCAGGATCAGACTCGTCACCAAAGGCGAGCCGCGTTGGTCTCACACGAACAACGTCGGAACCGATCGCGCCAGTAACAGCACTGCTGCCAGCAGCTCTCCCAACCACACGCAAATTCCAGGAGCCATCAACCGGCACAGAAGGGCCCATGCGTATCCTTAGCCCGATGAGCGAGGACGACGTTGTGGAGGCGCAATATAGGCGGGAGCATATCGAAGAAGAACCGGACGAGGGCGAATATGTGCGCAAGGGTGATCGATGGTCCCGCAAGGTCGAGCGCGCACTGGTCAGGTTATCTGCCGAGGTCGCGGCGTTACGGGAACAGATCACGACCAGCCGAGAATGGCGGACGCAGAAGGAGAAGACCTGGGGCGTTTGGTTGCGCTGGGTACTATGGCGGGCCACCAAGCACCTTGCTGTCGACATAGGCCTGGTCTGCATTGTGCTGCTCTTCATGCGCAGGCGGAAAGATCGCCGGCTTGAGGACCAGGTCAGGGGCGCACTCACAATCATGCGGGAATATGCGCGGAAAATCCTGCCATCACGATCATGAAGCATCGCCCGACACCGATACCCGTCAGGGCGCAAACATGCCCACGCCATCCTTGCTGCCGTCTCCTGTAGCCTACCAGCGCCACTGTGCACCGCACGGTCCAATATTGTCGAATTATCCTTGGCAAAACACGATCAAACAGTTGTTTACTTTGAAAGAGACGGGATGGCTGCTCCGAGCTCTCGCATACCAAGCTGAACAATATACCCCTTCTATTTCTTGTCTCTGAGCTAGACATGGCTTTCCTCGTTGCGGTTCACACACGCAGCAAATCCCAGCCAACCGTGTCTCGTGGCACTGGCGCTGAAGTCTAAAGCAAAATCCCAGGTCGGCCACCGGATCGGCCGGTAACACCAACCTTCTTTGACGAAGTGATATAAATACCAATACTATTCTAGATGTAGCAATCTAATGTACATATGTGACGACGACATGAACCTGAGCTGCCAGCAATGAAGAAGCCCCACGACTTTTCTGCGGCAAGATGACATTGAAATCTTCCAATATATGCCATTTGTGATCAATTACTTTGCCTGAGGTTCTTCATCTTATTCGTGGTTATCTCTGCTCACATGTATTTTTAGTTTTGATCCTAAAATTTCTAGGGTCGTCACGGACGGACTTCCGGAGATCAACACAATAAGTGGGGCCGAGTTCAACTGCTCGACCTCGCGCATGTGGACTACTTGACCCTTTCACTGCTCCCGACGACGACCAGATCAACACACGCAATTCGCTACACGTGCCTCTTTACCTAGAAGGACGACCGCAAGCAATCTCGATCGCCTTGACATACCCGATTGCAAATACTGGGAGAAACGTACCACACACTCTTCCGAAATTCAAAACCTTGCCTCGGGTGATTCAAACTGCTCCTGCTCCCTGCTCCCGGAAGCAAGCTGCGCCAAACCACTGGAGCATCCAGACTTTTTGAGAAGAAAAAAAAAAAAAAACTCTCCCCGCCCCGAAGCAAACATTAATCGTCTCACAGACTACAGACCACAGCGGCCACGGCTAGGCGTGTCGGACACGGGAAACGGGAAGGCAAGTGATTGTGTGACCCTGCATTTCTGACCGCCGCCGCCGCCGCCGCCGCCGCAGCCGCCGTTGCTGCTGCTGTTTCGCAGGATCGGACTACTTGCGCACACGTCATCTTGAGGCTGTCTGCTGGCTTATGACATCGCCGCCGGACGGCAGCCTTGGTTCATTGTAGTCAATTACGAGTAGCTCGTCGGGGCTGTTGGCAGCATTTCCTGGCAAGTCAGGGGGGAGTTGAGCGCGGCGTCCTTGCCGAGGGACGGGGTAATCCAAAGGACGGCTCTAGAGCAGCATTTGCCGCGGCACAATCTCACATATCAGCACGCATGCGACACGGGTCACACAGTAATCGTGCAAAAAAACGACTTGTATGCCGCCCGCCTGTGTTGAAAAAAAAAACCCCTACAACCAAACCAGACATTGAACCGCCATGTCGACAATCGAAGAGGCCCTGCAGGCCCAGTTCCCGCTCCTCAAGGACATCCCGCACGAGAATCCCAAGGACATCCCGCCGCTCACAAACTTTGTGCAGGCCATGGCCATACCCGTGCTGCGGGACTACACGCAGCCGCCGCCGCCCGTGCCCGGAGATGCCGCCACCACAACACCCACCGCTCGGGTGCAGATGCGGCACGAACAGATTGACCGGCACGCGGCGGCCGTGAGCCGCAACTTCCACTTCATGGCGCAGCGCGAGGCGCGGCGGATCGCGGACTTGTGCAGGCAGGACGAGGACGACATGCGCGAGCTCAACGAGCTTGACAGGCTGCCCGTGTACGGCCTGGGGGGAGGCGAAGACCCGGCGACGACGCTCGACCTCGACGTGCTGCTGGGCCAGGAGCCCGACGGCCCGCCCGAGCGGTACGCGTTGCGCCAGGGCTTGTCGCAGCACGAGTTCGAGGTGCCCGAGGTCAGCGTGCTGTCTGACATGCCACGCAAGGTGCTCCAGATCAAGACCCTAAGCCTGATACAGACGGCCATGAACAATATGAAGGGCCGCGCAGGGGCCGCGGGACAGCAGAAGGAGGCAGCGCGGGCAGAGGTTGCGATGGAGATGGCTCGCAGGTTTAGTGAACCGCAACGGGACTCTGAGTCAACTGCCCCCGCGGCAGGTGTGGCACGGGGACCCGGGGAGGCGATGGACACAAGTGCCGGTTGAGGTGGTGTCACAAGGATGCAGACTGACGCCAAATGGCTCACACCAGCCGGAGATGCAAGAAAAAGTGGTATCGGGCACTGTCAGGAATGCTCGCTCGCAATTACATAGGCGACTAGTCCTTGGACTTGTATCGACTGCCACCAATCAAGCTCATGCCGACTCGGCCGCAGCAGGGCTCGCGTCGCCACCTGCTGCCGCAGCTCGCCGTTCCCAGGGCTTTAAGGGCGCTTGCATCTTGCCAGTCGTCGATATCGAGGGATCTTCTATCACCGTGTCTGGAATTATGCGTATACCCTCGATAGGCTTCCCCGTCTGAATGAATTCGATGATCTCCATGAACTTTTTGGGGTACTGTTCTTTGCTGCCGCTCGTGCCTGTTGCAGACTCGGCGTCTCGGGGCACATACAGCTCCGCCTTTGGAGCAGAGGCCTGCCAGCTTGGCACGTCGCCAACGTCATCCGTAGCTATCCTTGAGGCCTGCGTAGCCGTGGACGTTGTCGCACCCACTCCCTCATCCGACTGGACCTGTGGCTCTGATGTCCGCGGCGCTTCCTGGTCCAGCGGCTCACTGAGCTCGGCGAGGAGATGCGCAAAGTAGCGCTTCGCTGGGTCTGTAACGACCGCTGCCTCGGCCGTGAGGCTCTGCTCAGACACCAAGGGCGGCTGCCGGGCGTTGTTGGCCGTGAGCCAAGCCTGGTACGCGGCGGCATCGATCTTGATCTTCGTCTGCTGCTCGAAGCGTTCCGTCCGCGCAGCGAGGGCGACTGGGGCTAGTCTAGTCGTCCCGGGCGTCTGGGCTGTGGCCCCGAGAGCGCTCGCTAGTTGCGTCTGTACAAATATAAAAGTTAAGATTGGGACAGGCTCGCGGAACTTTGCACGGGGGTGGTTCTACAGGTCGGCGGAACGCACAGTGAAGGCTCGGTCCTTTGTCCACGGGTACGTGTCAAAGGCACGATATCTGGCATCGGGACTGTCGGCGGCACGGCGCTGAATGCCTTGCATACCGGCTGAGGGCGCGGCGTTGTCTGCCATTTTGTGTCTTATTTGCCTGCTTGTGGTGAGTGAGACTTGGAGACAGACAGCCGTGAGGTGTGGTGTCTGCCCTGCTCTTCAGGAGTTGATGCAGTGCTGGGCAGAGTGAGTGTCTGAGCCGAGGCTTTCCATTCGAGGTCCAGTGTCGAGTGTCCGGTGCTAGACTTGCAGCCCGCAGGGCTCCTGCCCACACGGGGAGACAGCGGGGCCTGCCTCAAGGTGGGGAGGGGAGGCCGGCTTGCTCACATCACATTCATCCATCGAGCTCGCACTATGGTAATATCTTGAGCTCTTGCTACCTTGGCACTATCTGTCGCAGATAAGAGATGGATTGGCGTCGCCCTCAATTCCCGGATTAGACCCGTGCTTGCCAGAACAGACGCCCTTCGTGATCACACGACCCCACATTGAGCGATCTGGATTCCTCAGATTTCCGAGTCGGCAAGTTGCAGCACCCCGGCCGCCACCCTCCAAGCTCCCCGTACGGCGTACTCCGTACTGCTGCTGCCAGTGTCCACATGCCCGGCTGCTCATCTTCAACATCCTCCTCCCTCGACAAGCTCAACGGAGTCGACGTCCGATCCCACGACTGCCTCCGCCGCCAGCCTTCATCCGAGGCCACCCATCGATCAAATGGGCCGCGCTGCCGTCAGGGCGCTTCGAACGACCTGCCAACACCCTGTCCGTAGCCTCTCCCGCACCGTTGGCCGTCCCCGACGAGGTCTCCAGCTCCAGCTCCAGCTCCACCACCACCACCACCACCACCACCACCACCACCACCTCCACAGCGCCGCTTCACACGCGACTTCTCTCTCGTCCGCCCCAGCCTCCGCCCTCCGGTCCTTCTCCTCGTCTGCCGCCGCCCTCTCCCGCCATCAGAGCTCCCGGCATGCTCTAGGTGAGCCCCTGCGCTCCTCCATGTACTTCCGTCGCTTCTCCGTCGCCGTCGTGTCCGGTCTCGTCGGCTACGGAGCCTGGTACTCGTACCGCGGCGGCCAGGGTTTCAACCAGACTGCTGCGCTCCAGTTCACTACCAACACGCCCAACCCCACTCCTACTACCGGCGCGCCCGCCGTGCCCACCAGGAACGTGCTCGTAGTGGGCGACAACGAGCTGCATACTGGCACCTTTGTGGGCGACGGGCCCATCTCCAAAAACGCCGACGGCAGCGGCGCAAACGTCCTCGAAATGCTGACTCCGGAACAAGCCACGGAAAAGCTCCGCAACAACGAAGCCTCCTTCATGGTCAACCGAGGACAGGGCGTCCTGAGATATGACATTGTTCAGGTGGCAAGCAACAACCCCATCGAGGACGACCATGCGGAAAAGATCGTCGAGGTAGGCCCTTACACCAAGGGCGAGAATACAGTCAACAGTGACTGGATGTTCTGGGGTGTCTTTGACGGACACGCGTGAGTACATGTCTGTGGGCGCAATGACCTAATGAATCATGGACTAACCCGCGTCCCTATAGTGGTTGGACAACGTCGGCGAAGCTCAGGCAGTCGCTGATTAGTACAGTCGCGAGGGAGCTGAACACCACATACAAGGCTGCTGGCACGCTAGGAATGGTGCCATCTGCCGAGGCTATCGATGCGGCTATCAAGACCGGCTTCCTGCGGCTCGACCACGAGATCGTGAACGAGAGCGTCGAGAAGGTGTTTCGATCCAACTCGAAGCGGGCTGCTGCTGAACTGCTTGGCCCAGCCCTGTCTGGCTCTTGTGCCCTGCTGTCCTTTTACGACAACGCCTCGAAGACTCTCCGCGTGGCCTGCACAGGTGACTCGCGTGCAGTCCTAGGACGACGTAATGCGTCTGGCAAGTGGACTGCGACGGCGCTCTCGGAGGACCAGACCGGAAGCAACCCCAACGAAGTCGCCCGCATGCGCAAAGCCCACCCTGGCGAGGAGCGTGTCATCCACAATGGACGAGTGCTGGGTGGTCTCGAGCCGACGAGAGCTTTTGGCGATGCGAGCTACAAGTGGACCCGTGAGATCACCAACAAGCTGCGGCAGTCATTCTTCGGCCGCAGTGCCTCGCCGCATCTGCAGACGCCCCCGTATGTCACTGCCGAGCCTGTCGTCACCACTACCAAGGTCGACCCTGAACGTGGAGACTTCATGGTCATGGCTACTGATGGCCTATGGGAGATGCTGACCAACGAAGAAGTCGTCGGCCTGGTTGGGAAGTGGATTGAGACACAGGCTACCGACCAATCTGGCTCGCAGCTTGGCTCCGTCTGGTCTAAAATGTTTGGAGCAAGCATGGATCTCCCTGTGGAAGTCGGGAAGACTGGTGGCCCCGACGGCCAGAAGACACCCATTCGCTTGCAGCAGTGGGGCATATCCCCCGACGACAAGGAGCGTTTCGTCGTGAAGGACAAGAACGTCGCAACCCACCTGATCCGCAACGCACTTGGCGGCAAGAACGAGGAACAGATGTGTGCTCTGCTCACACTGGTCGCGCCCTTTTCCCGCAGATATCGGTACGTGACTCTGATACCCATACCACGCGGAGGCATCCTACTGACATTAACCACAGCGATGACCTGACTGTACAAGTCATCTTCTTTGGCAACGGCCAGAAGGGCACAGACGTCCTGGTCAACGAGGAGGCATCTGCGCCCTCGCTATCCGCCGTGAAGCCCCGGCTATAAGCGACTGTGCGTGTGTTTTACACCTCCCCAGGGGCCCATCGACGAGCATGTATGAGCGGGATACAACAGTATATCTTTTATCAAGCGGGAACTGGAGTTTATGGGTCAAAAAAGGGATGCCCGGGGCATCACAAGCATGTGCTTATCTGCTAAAGGTCGTCTTGTCTGCACTAGAAGCACACCCAAAATCTGATTAATGCACCGGCACAGCCCACTTCCAATCATGCTGATATGCGCGTTGTGTTGTGAGGAAATATGTCGATTAAATGCGAGTTGCCTAGAACTCTATTGTGTGAGACCTCGACGGTACTGGTATTGCAGGGCGCCACACGTCAATGGCAGTGAAGCTGTCTAAAGCTCAAGCCCGCGCTATCTATCGACAGGCTTTTGTGAAAAGCCCATGCGTAGAAGGGGGGAAAGCGTAATGCCGGTTAAAGTGCGACGCTGCTTCAGGGAGCGCAGTCGTCCAAAGTATCTAAAGCAGCCGGGGCGAAGAACGCGTGCATGGACCATTGCTTGTTCTTTGCTTGGCATGATCCTGTAAGCTCGTCCGGGTGGTAGGTAAAACGACAGTTCCGTCTGTTCGGCACTGAGGCAAAGGGAGTGCTTACAGTCGAGGGGAAAGTCCTTGCGTTCATGTAGCAGTGGTCATCCAATAGAAATCACACGGTCACTGTAATTACGCGCGTGGGAACTTGTAGTAAATTCCGCCAATTTTTTATTTATTGATCGCTGCCCTACAATAATCGACAGTAATGGTAATCTTGGCTCACGTCTGTGTATACGTGCTTGCCGGTTTTGAACCTATCACAGTGTGGCCTTTGAATTAAAATATTCAGGACAATAGTACTTTCCCTATTTACACAAAACGAAGACTATCTCTGTGAAAGCGGAAGTGGTTCCCCCTGCGGGCTTTCTTCCCCAAGGCGACAACTTGCCCTTCCTTCACCCCTCCTTCCTTTCTGACCGTGCCTACCGCAGACGATGGTGCAGACACTTTTCAGGCCACCACTAGGAGTCGTAGGTGTAGCAGAGAGGACTGCGGTGGATGTCCATCATGTCCCGCACGGTGACGTTGGCATGCAGGCCCATGGAGGTGAGCACCGTGTTGGCCGTCATGGGGACGCACCCGGCACCGACCTGCTGGCAGCGCGGGGTGGTGAAGCCGCCGACCTGGGCAATGAAGGCGACGTTTGTTCGCTGCCAGGCGTTCCAGAAGCGGTCGACAAAGCCTAGAATGGGGCCAAAACTGGTTAGTTTATTTATACCTAGGTACGTCACGGTCCACGAGCTTCGGCTTTATTCGGAGTCTTTGCTGGGGCTGCCTAGTGTAGGGTACCTACCGTGGTGTTGGAAGAAGATGGGGTCCCCGGGAGACGCGTAGACGTCGCCCATGACGTAGCCGATGCCGTTGTGGCCGAGGGCGTGGGGACCGTTTTCGTTGCAGACGGCAAAGGTGGTGAAGTTTGTGCGCGAGAGGCAGAGGTCGACGTACGACTGGTTGTCGAGGACGGTGACGGTCTGGTTCCAGGCGCGGCTCAGGCAGTGAGGGACGTTGTTCAGGCCGGGCCCGATGGTCAGCACCGTGTTGGCAAAGGCGCCGTCGGTGATGCAGGTCCCGGACCCGTCGGCCGCGATGGGCGGGAGCGTGCCGTAGTACTGGCTCGTAAAGAGCCCCGAGGCGGAGAAGTCGGCCGAGTCGCGGGCCTCGTTCCACCACGGCATGGCGCCCGTGTACCGGCACTCGTCGCGGAGCATGGTCTCAAAGATCCACACAAAGTACCTGTGCCACGACAGGAAGATGCCATCCTCGTGGATCGTGTTGGTCATCTGCTGGTGCACGTAGACAAGCTCCTCGTAGCGGTTCGAAGCCGCACTGCCAAAGACCTTTGTCGGCGCCGCCATCAGGCACTGCACGGCCTGGACAAAGGAGAGCTTGGCACTGTCGGCCATGTTGCGCCACTCGACGCGGACTCGCGGGCTGGTGCATATCGCCCCAGACGGGGACGGGCTGGGGCTCCCATCTTGCACTGGCGTGAAGCCAGGATTGGGATGTTGGGCCAGGAACTGCTGCTGCGTCAGTGCGGTGAAGGGCGTGTTGCCAGCAACAAGCTGCCGCCGCGCCAGGTTTGGGGACGTATCGCGGGGGAGTGCGGCAGCAGAGATGGCACCGATGCCCGCGAGTGTCTGAGCAAGTACGGAGAGCTTCATGATAAAGGGAAGATGGAGTCAAGGTTGGGGAGCCAAGGATGAACTGATCTCGAGTCGGAGCTGAAGTGTCCTGATGAACAAGAGATTCCCAAACACAAGACAGGCGGATGTCGACCGACTTATACCTACACATCATCACCACTCGACTGAGGAGCGGAGGCGACCACAACTATGTGCCGGAATCCACCACGGACAAGAAATTTTCAAACCGTAATCTTCCTCGTGGTGTGGCTTTGTGATGTTCCACGATATCCGCAAGCTCGTATCCTGCCGTGCTTGGCACTTTCTGAGTCGAGTCCGGCTACGGCTTCGATCGTGCTGGCGAGAGCTCGTGGGCTGTCAAGTCCTAGAGAGCACGAAGCATTCAAATCCCCCCTGTATAAACCCGGTGGTAGATTTCATAAAGGCAGGGTTACGTTTGGTCATGTTCTGCTACGTACCTCAAGGTACCATACAGTACAACCCACAGGGATTGTCGAAGTTCCTTAGACGCGTAGTGTCCGTCTGCGCTTCTTACTGGTCAGCCACATGCCGTTTCTATAGCCATGGGTTCTCCGGAAAAAAAGAAAACTCTACGCTGTACTCTTAATATGCTAGCTAGCCTCCCTAGCTACTCTGTTGGACGAGCCTTCCATCATCGACATGAGTCAGATCCGGAACCAGCACCCGGAGCATCGGGATCGTCGTAGGGACTTCTTACAACGGCGTAGAGAGTCTATTGCTGAGCTTCGATAATCCTCGTGGATTGTACTACAAGCACAATAGACGCCCATATCACTAGGCACCGTTGCTTCCATGAGACTACCGTATCAGTGATAAATTTACTCCGTGAAACCCATTATCTGGAACTCGGTCTGTTGTCGCTTTGGGGCCATCGACCCCCAGATTTCAGCTGCTGGCCTCCACAAGCAACCGGGATCGGCCCTGGTACATAGATGCAGCAATATCTGCTGTCATCATTATGTATACCCTGCCTAGGTAGGAGATCAATCATCCGATCGGGCACATTTTTGGACAAGTCTGCTTCGTGTTCGCCCTTCTGTCAAAACCCTATGGCACCTCTTGAGCGTACGTCTGCCCTTGCCCTGGCTCCTGGTCGGCATGGCGCAGCATTCATGCATGTATGCATGCTTGCTAGAGTCTAGAACGTGCCCAGCGACCGAATCATCCTGCACGAGTGGCCAAGCTTCAATGGCACCACTTTACGAGCCGAAGAACACGGCAGAGCAGAGCAGCGTACCTACCACACGAAAAGAAAGTTGCTGACTCGCGTATTGTTGGGCGAAAACACAAGCCCCCGACCGGAGTGGCGGTTCCCGCATGATCAATAGTCCGTTCCCACTCCATCCCTGCCAGCTGCGTGGCTAGTCCGAATTATCGGGTGGATTTTGAACTCGAGGCCAGCTGCCGGTAGCATACATTGGGAATGCCGACCTGAAAAGTTCCATGCGCAGCTGCACGTGGCGACCAGGGACGTTGCTTGGAGCTGCAGGTGCCATGTCGTCCTGTAATCGAGATCTCTTGAGCGCGAGGATCGCGAGAGTCTCTCGTAGTACATACCATTCCTGAGCATCACTGAGCGACTTGGTATTGCTGCGCTATTTAGGAAAGGCTAACCTGGTCTTGTAAAACGAGAGCTGGTTATAACACGGTTCCTTGCTAGACCGGAGCAACATCGTGCCAGGGAGTGAGAGATACCCGTCTCACGGAAAGCCATCGAACTGTCAAGGTTACAACATATAGGTAATGACGCACCAGCCGGACTGGGCCGGATCTTCAGCATATGCACGTGATCTGTGTAAGTGCAGGGTTGGACGGAATATTACTCCTTCAAAGACTACCACACCCCAGGATAAAGCTGGCTCAGGGCACGGGCCGGGGTGCATTCACTGTCGGGTATCCGTGATTCCGTGCAGTGCCTGGGCGGCCTCGCGGCATGCTGTGTACGTATCTTGCCCCCGCTAGGGTATAATCGCGGAGTACCATTTTTCAAGGCGTTCCGCTGCGCTGCATGCTCTAGCGTAATCGAGATCGCTGGTAGGAGATTTTTAAACTTTCTTGTGGTGTTACGTCATGTCGCACGATGATATATGTAGGTGAGGAGTATACGATATTGTACCCTGCACCACCCATGCGATTCAACAGCTGGCACAAGCCTGGGGTATGCTCGTTTAATCTTCACTGTGCTTAGCCTTCAATGTCTCTATTTGGACATTTCTCCATGCTCGGCATGTGCTGGGTCCCAGCTTCTAACAACGCAGCGCGCCGGAAATGATTAATCGTCGGCGGCAGTGACGGGGAACGCCCTTGTTTGACTGTACCTCCTGGATGGCTAACAGTCAGCCGATTGCTATCTTTGGAGAGGAAATGGACTGTTTGAATCTTGCGTGAAATGGTTTTCTAGGGGTAAAGGCGTCGTAAACCTCCCAGGGTCGTGGGTGACGTTGGGGCAGATGGGTTATGTAAGCACGCTCGCCAAGCTGCTGAGTAATCACGCCATGTGGAGCTCCTGTTTGAGCCCTGCACTTAAACCCTGCTCTGAAGCCTGGCTGCTGTTCCCCGCTCGCTAGCCTCTCTCTCTACCGCGTCATGTTAGGAAGTGATGAGAACTAGTCATTGTCCGCCAACTTCGTGATACTCGGATGACCTACCACCTACTGCGATTCATTGGAGAGGATCCTTCGACTCGCGCCCTCATCAAAATGACGCCTGCAATCATCTTCTACGTGGTATACTTCGCGCAACTCACTCGAGCTCCATACTTCTCGCTGACCGACGTTTGCATCATCTAGGTCGTGCTTGGCTTGACTGCCGTCGCGATGTAAGTTCACCAAGCTAGGCCTCGTGTCAATGGCAGCAGCTTATCTAGATTTCATGGCTGATACGTTGTCGTCGATACGCACAGATACGTCCAAGTTACGGCGAGCAACCTGTCTCTTCCGATCCCTAAGGCCACAACTATCCTCGTCATCCTCCTACCCTGGATCGCTGCCGCAGTCAACTTTTGCAATCGCCTCACCAGAAACCAGCAGCATGATGGCAACAGCAGCTCCCTGCTCATCCGGCTCGCACGCTCCTCGCAGCCTGTGCTCCAGCTGATCCAGGGCATCCTAACCGTCGTGTTAACAACCCTGCTGTCCCAGACCATGACCTCGCCGGGTGGCAGCAACCCCTCGGTCACCGACTGTCTGCTGCAGGGGCGTTGGCAGGAAATGTGGTCCCTTCACGACCGGCGGCGCATCGAGCGTATCCAGGACGCGTTCGAGTGCTGCGGCTTCAGAACGGTTAAGGATCGCGGGTCGCCGCAAGATACTTGCTCGAAATTGTACGGGAGGAGCAACGCCTGCAGGGAGCCGTGGGCTGCATCGCTGCGGACGAGCTCCGGGCTAGATTTCGGGGTGTGCCTAGTCGTCGGGCTTATTCAGGTAAGCGAGCGCGCCTTGATGCGACCGGGTGGTTGTCAGAAGAGACACCTTCTGGGACCTCGGGAGAGCCTTATATAAAGCTGACATATTTTCTATTTAGTTGTACCAGCTGTCGAAGTACCTCGTCTCGACAGGCAGATGGACTGAACAACGACACGGACGGGCATACAAACAGCTTCCGCAGAATGACAACGGCAGTTCCGAGGTTGCAGGGGCACATACACGACTGCTTGAAGACGTGAGCGAGGAAGAGGACGAGGAATGCACGGCTCAGCTTCGTCTCGGTGACGAGGAGAATGCGGGCGCCAGCAGCGCGACTCCCCACAACCCACAAAACGGCCGCCAGGGCGAATATGGTACTACGCAGAACGGGAGCTCTCCGGTGGTGCTGCCGAGCGGGCTCGGCAACGAGGCCAACGCATGGCGGTGAAGTCCGTGGTGTTATCAGTTCGGCTAGGTCAGAGGAGACAGATCAGCACGGGATTGGCCGGAGGACTTTGATCCTCCGACTCCAAATCTAGCAATCATCGAGGCTTGTATTGCCATGCTGGTCGGTTCGTCTCCGGCGGTAGCGGCGGTGGTGGTTGGAAGGATGATTTCAAGGAGGGTGGGTAAATGATCTAGCTCGGGAGGGCGCCGAGGTGCCATCAGAGGGGGGCAGGACGGGCTGCCACGGAGCTTCACAAAGCGCAAGTGAGTCAAGATGTTGCAGCGTCTCCATAGCTCGGTACACAAGAGCTCGGGCTTCAGGCATGATTTTGCGAGTAGTCGTTTGTCTTCAAATTGCACAACAGGTATTCTTATCTCGCCAGCACGAGATGCGCGTCAGTCAAGAAGCCCCGGAAGCCATGCCCAAAATCGCCTAGACTCCGTTAATCGAGGCAGGGGCAATAGTGGGGAGTGCCGAAAGCCTTGACAGGCAGGGGAAGGTGGTGGAAGGTCCGACGCGGAATTGACTCTTACTCACAGCCAAGGACATGGTATGGAAATCAGCTGGCCCTGATGGCGACCCACGATCAGGTGAGCCGGGCTTACAGGTACAACGCAGCCCTCTCTTGCTTAGCAAAGAGCAGGTGCTGACTGGGTGCACCCCGGCCGGACGATGCAGGCACGGTGGGTCCTCGGCTCCGACCGGGGCAACGCGGGCCCACTCGAAACACGGCAGCTCCCGCGCCGCGGAGATGCCTGCATCTCTCCCGTCACCCATCAATTCTCCGGTTCTGCCCGAGAAGACACTTGCAACGGTCAGCCGCATGGGCAGTTTTCCTCCCTGGCCGTCCCAGAACGTCGCGTCGTATGATGGTCGTCTCGGCCCTCTCAAGATGCGCGACCGGGTGCTTGGGATGAGCTTCTCCGACCCTGCTGCCTCTTCAATGTCTGCTCCGGAGATGCTTCTTTTCGCGGCTTTGTCATTGCGCAAGAACGTGCGCTCGCGGATCTCGTGATGCCAGCGTGTCACCACACACACGCCTAGCATCCTACTCAGCATGTTTCAGCACGGCTTGGAAGAGCATGACCTCCTCGGGTGATCAGGGCAACATGAAGGCTATAAAATGTGCCCACTTTCATGCTTAACCACGGCCTCATACCCGGGAGAAACGCACCACCTTGAAAACACAACATCACAAACACATCCAGATCACGACACGGAAAGCACCACAACATGGCTGTCCAGTCAACACCACCACCACCGCCGCCGCAGCAGCAGCAGCAGGCCAAGCCCACAATGACACCCGAGCAAATCAGCATTGTGAAGTCGACCGCCCCGCTCCTCAAAGAGCACGGCGTCGCCATCACCTCGTCCTTCTACAGCGCCATGCTCGCCGCCGAGCCGGCCCTGCGCAACGTCTTCAACGCCGCGAACCAGGCCACCGGCGCCCAGCCGCGCGCCCTCGCCGCCCTCGTCTTCGCGTTTGCCTCGCACATTGACGACGGCGACGGCGGGCTCGCCGCGCTCGGCCAGCGCATCCGCGGCGTCGCGCACAGGCACGTCTCGCTGCAGGTCCAGCCGGCGCAGTACGCCATTGTCGGGCACCACCTCATCGCCGCCGTCGCGCGCGTCCTCGGCCCAGAGCTCGTGACCCCGGCCGTGGCGGACGCCTGGATTGCCGCCTACGCCGTGCTCGCGGATATATTCATCGGCGTTGAACGCGAGATGTACAGCGAAAACCAGGATCGCACTGATCCCGAGGGCAACCGCGCCTGGCCCTGCCCTTCTTCCGCTGCGCAAGGGGATGCGGCCGGATGGCGGCCGTTCAGGATACAGCGCCGCGTCAACGAGTCCGCCGACGCCGGCATTACGAGCTTCTACCTGGTCCCAGTCACCCAGGATAACGCCGGTGACAGTCAGCAGCCGCTGCCCAGCTTCAAGCCAGGCCAGTACATCAGCCTGCGCATTCCGATCCCCGAGTCCGGCGGCGGCGGCTCCTACCTGCAGCCGCGGCAGTACTCGCTCAGCGACGCACCGGGCAAGGACTACTACCGCATCTCGGTCAAGCGCGAGCAGGGGAAGCAGCCCCTGTCCCCGGCCGGCCTCGTCTCCAACATCCTGCACGAGCGATACCACGACGGCGACGTCGTCGAGCTGACGCACCCGATGGGCGAGTTCCATCTCACTGCCGCTGCCGCTGGGGAGAACGAGGACGAAAGTGAGGCCGGGCGGCCGCTCGTGCTCATCTCGGCGGGCGTCGGCGTGACTCCCATGATCTCCATCCTCAACAGCGTGCTCGGCGACAGCAGCAACAGCAGCAGTAGTAGTATTAGCAGCAGCATTAACGGCCATGCACAGCAGCAGCAGCAGCAGCAGCAGCAGCAGCAGCAAAAGCCCACGCGGCGACCAGTGTCCTGGATCCACGGCGCCCACAGCGCCTCGGCGCGGGCTTTTCACGAGCACGTCGCGCACACCATCGCCTCGGCAGCGGCGCGGCGCGACGGCGGGCAGGAGATCAGCTCCCATCTCTTCCTCACCGTCTCGGATGACTCTTGTCCCACTGCCTCCCACGCCCCCTCCTCCTCATCCGACGTCTCCTCGTCAGATAAACTCAATATCCAGCGCCAGCACGACTACACCGGCCGCATCGACCTCGCCCGGATCCCCCAGGGCGAAGGCGGGCTGTACCTCGACCGTCAGCACCCGGCGGCGGCGGCGGCGGCCGTATACTACATCTGCGGGCCGCGGGGCTTCATGGACGCCGCGCGGGCGTACCTGGTCGAGGAAAAGGGCGTCGACGAGGCGAGGGTCTTCCGGGAGCTGTTTGGGACGGGGAGCTAGACGCGCAGTTCTTAGACGGAGGCTGTCTGGGATTCTCTCTTCTTCGTCATATTCCACAGAAACATATTGTACTGTTGTGTTAGGTGCATAGATCGGGTCTGGGTCTGGTCCGCGAACGAGGACAAGGACGAGATAGCAAAGTCATCATATCCTATAGTTAACTAACTATGAAAAGAAATCATAACACGGATGTGGAAGTAAATGGAAGTTCCAAATTTTATTGTTTTGTCTTTTTACTCTCTCCTTTTCCAGTAGCGGGATAGAAAGGGATATACAGATAAATCCTACGCTGGACCAATCTTTACTTTTTCATTCACTGACTCCATGTCAAATTCCCCGCGAGGATTTTTTTCCACTTGTTCCTGGGCAAACCCCGGCACTGCAAATGTACAACACGAAAGCACGAGTAAAACACTTCAGCTGTTAATTGTCCAACGCCAGCACACGACAACCAAACTTGACGACGCGGCTAATCTCTCTCTCAAAAAAAAAAAAAAAAGAACAGTTCCCTGTCGTGATCCCGGAAAGTGACGGGAATTTCAGCTGCCTGGATTTCAGAGTCTATATGCTTTCCCCGCGCTGTATACCGTCTCCTTGCCTCCCTCCCGGGAAAGAGGGGGTTCATCAGTCTCGTTCTTATCCTCTCACCTCCCCTCTACTCCTTTCTTCGTTTCTTCCATGTCATGTATCTCTCAATCTATAAAATCTATTTGACGCGCCCGCGTCCACCGAAGCACCACAACATATATATGTGGGGGGTGGCGCGATGGCGGGGACAAATGAATGCCTCTCTCAAGACATTCAAAAAAACCAACGACACCATGACACGCGAACCGCACGACCATCTTCCTGAACCGGGACTGTCTGACTTCTCTCACGTGACCCCGCATACACAAATACACAAAGTCATCACACCACCCTCTTGGCGCTCTTGATCGCCCTCATGGCCGGCAGCGTGTGCGCCCGGCCAGGCCGACGCCCAATCTCGACGCACAGCATCCGGATCAGGTCCGTGTTGTACCAGTAGCTCGAGTGCGCGCTGAGCATGTTGAGGTACTGTATTTCCAGGGGCCCCCCCGTGGACCGAAGGAAGTAGTCGACCTGCCCGTTGTCGTTGAGTAGGTAGGCCTTCTGCTCGGCCATCTCCTCGCGCGAAAAGTCGTGCACCTCGAGCTCGAGCTGCGACGGCAGGCGCAGCGGTGGCGGGCGCTGGTCCTCGTGTTGGTACTCCTCCCCATCCTGGGCCCCCGCCTTCTTTCTCCTCGCAGCGGCAGCGGTGGCGGCGGCAGCGGCGTTGCCCGAGCCGAAGCCAGGTACCAGGCTCCACATGGCGTTGCCGACGGACTGGAAGAAGCCCGTCGTCGCGCTGGGCACGTACGCCGTCTTGAGGCTCGCAGCGTATCCGGGATCGATGGTGCCGTTGAGCAGATAGGCTACGGCATCCTCCCGCGCCAGGACGTTGTAGATGTTGTCGACCGCAATGCAACCGAAAGCCCCGGCCTCGCCGACAATTTCGTCAGACTGAGCGTCGCCAGGGTCGACGCCAGGCTTCCTTCGGTTTCTCCTCGGCATCAGGGCGCCGCGCTCTAGCAGTAAAAAGAACGCGCTCGGGCTGCCAAGGAAGAAGAGGTTCTTTGTGTCAAACTCAAAGTGTGTCTCTTCCGCAGGCTTGTCGAGATCTAATATTGGAGTGCTCGTCGGTTGTCTCGAGAGCACCTCCAGTGTCATGACACTGCCCAGGGAGTGAGCAATTATGTGCACGCGGCCGTTCCTCGCGAAACCAGGATTATTGCGGCACCACAGCCGATACACCCGATTCGCCTCGTTGACCAGCGCAGCAACCATCTTTGGCTTGTGGTGAGACATGTAAAAGGGGACGTCAAACATGACATCAGAGATCATGCCGCGCACGGCAGGAATCGTCTTGGGCTCAATGTCCTTGAGTCCGAAGCTTTCAGGAGCATACGTGTCCTTGGTGTCTGCTGTCAGGGGTCCGCCGTCCTCGAAAGACAGGTTCTGCCGCCAGTTGACGGGAAGCACCATGATACCGTTCTGCCCATCTCGCAGCACGCTCTTGATCTCCTCACCGCCGAGCTCGACATTAATAGCCCGACGGAACGCATTGATTGCGTGCGTGAAGTGGTATGTCTCAACACGCTCCGCCAGCTTCTGCCCAATGCCGTGAGCGACGAGAACTAAATCCGTGACTTGCCCGCGCTCATCAGTAGCCCTGCAGGCTTGGCAACCTTCCAGCCTTGCCGTCTCTCGAAGCGATTGGCTGATCGAAAAGACGTTGGAAGACGTGGCTACTTGCTGCTTAGGCTTCTTTTGATGTTTCTTTGCCCAGACCTCGGCATCGAAGCCGCGCACAACTGCAACACCAAGGTTGAACCCCTTCATGATCTTCGCTACCGGCCGCCTTCCGTAGTACGCAGAAGGTTTCAGGCTAGGCTTCAGAAGATAAGCGGTGGTCTCGTCCTTGTAGATCACGTGATACTGGTCAAACTTCCGAGGGGTGGGCGATGCCGCCGATGAGTCCTCATGCGCATTCTCAATACGACTGCCTTCCGCAGCAGCCTCGCCACGAAAGCAACGCGCGGCACAGAAGGGGTCATGGGAGATCAAAGCCTCGGGGACTTTGCTAGGCTTCTTGTTGGTCGCCTTCGGAACCGGAGGCCACAGTGGATGCGATACCTTCTCCTCGCCTGCCGGGCCTACGTCAATCGCTGATCGGAGCTCATCCTGCCATGTCTGAGCGTGAGGTTTGAGCTCTCGATAACCTGCCTCCAACTGGTTCGCAACGGCAGGGTCAATAGGCCTCATGTCATCCCTTGTTGGGGAGTTAGCACATGCTCGTCATGATCTCAGTGTGCGGTTAATTTTGCTTACCTGTAGAACCATGTGGCGCGCAGTACGGTCGAGATGTCATTCACAGGCGACCAGTAGATTGGCTTCATTTGCAATGCTGGCAGCGAAACCTCGTGCAATCTAGATACTCCTACTGGTACGTTCGAAGTAGGACTGGCCGCTTTCTGCTTGGCAACTGTCGACGCAGCTCGCAGCCTTCGGGACGCTTCACGCGACGTTTTGCGCTTCTGTGCCGTGTCGCTTCGCTGGCGGCCTCTCCTGGTCTGATCGTCGGCTGGCCTGTCCCCAAATAAGGCCCCCGTTGCCTTGGGAAGCGAGGAAGCCGGCGAAAACGTGTTTGAGTCGGGGGTCCCGACCCGCACAAACGGCATGCCGGTGAGTCCGTCATCCGCTGCCGATGTTCTGGCTAACGACGACCGGGCGACACTGGTATCTATCGGCGCGACTTGGGCTGCCTGCACTCCCTGTGGCAGTGACCGCGAATCTCTCCTGCTCGACGGGCGGCTGCTAGACTGACCTTCAGCCGCAGCAGACTTGACGTTTATGGCACCGACCAACCTGACAGAGGCCACGCTCGAGTCACGTCGCCGATCTGGCTCCAGGAGACTCTCTCCGAGCTGTTTGATGGCGTCCATGACTCTTTGAGCGACCTTATCTCGGTCAAGATCGGGCTGCCATCTCCTCGCGAGCGCGCAAAACGAGGTCCGTAGCGCTACGCCCACGTCGGCAACAAGTTCTGCGCAGCAGCGGCCCTCGGGTTCATCCTGATCCAAGGCCGCATCGAAGCCAGCCTCCATGAACTCGTGCGCGGGCCTCTCAGACGCGTGAAGTGCGACGTGCCGGAGTGCGAGCTCGCGAACGATGGCCTCTAGCCGTGCATTATTGATCTTGGCGAGGGAGGGGCTGGGGCTTCGGTCGCGCTGCGCGGCTCCGTGATTCCGCCGGTACTCGTCTGTAGATAAGCTGAGCCACGCCCTCTCGAGCTCGTTATTGTCGCCCACTGAGAACGGCTGCGTGGTGCCCTTTGTAGAGTTCGCATCGGTACTTGCTGCGATCGTGGAGGTCGATAAGGGGTCGTCGATCGGGACGAGAGACGTGTAGAAGAACTGGGCTTTGACGGGAGGTATGTCGTCTAGCTCCGAGGCGGTGAATGGGTTCTTTAGAGGCGCTAAGCGGCAGCCGGCGGCATAGGTATGTGGCTTCGGCACATCGCCATAAGATCTGGTGGGCGCCATCGGTGGTGCTCGAGGATTCCGCGAAGCTGGAGGTTTATGAAATCAGGTCAGAGTAGCGGGGGCGTGCGCGTCCACGGAGGATGCTCTAGGGACCGCGTGTGTCGGCCGCGACGCCTGGCGTTTGTGAAAGTAGGCGAGGGAAGCGGCGAAGAAAAATTCGGTAGTCAGACAGACATGCTGCTGCTGCGTCTGCCTGGTCGCGACTCGCGACGGGGATGATGGAGGGACTGCCGCTAAATCATATCCTTCCCCCCTGTTCCACAGACGTGCGCGCTGTGGTAGGCAAAGTGAAGCGATTAAGGATCCCGTGTGCTGCAGCGTATTGTTCGCGGAATGTGTCGGAAGTGCAAGCTGGTCGGAGGGAGAAAGGCTGTGTGGCTGTAGCTGCCCAGGCAGCTGGGACGGGGTGATGCAAGCTACGTCAGCGAGGCCTGCATTGCGTTGAGTTGGGCAAGCGTCATTGCCCGAGGCACGAGCCTCGAATCGACGCTCTCGCTCCGCCTCGACGTCGCATTCAATTCTGACAGGCGCGGCCCACCCGGCACCGCCAGCATCCTTGCACATGACTTTGCCATCGTCCAGACATGGCAAAACTGTTGTGCATACTTATTTACTCCGTAGTCACACCCTGCTCGGCTTGCCTGCTTGGCAGACGAGACCATTGGCAAGATTGCCTAAGATAGCATACAGGCTAGAGTGCCGGCTTTTTCGGGTCATTGCACTTGCTTTCTATACAAGTGGTACAGCGTAACTTAGTCAGCAGTACTATTTGCAGGCGAATGCATCAGCACGCCGCATACTTTGCTTATTTAATGTTTCAGTCCACAGTCGCAACATGGACGGATTTGAGGCGGCTCGCGCCGATCCATGTCTGCACGGAGAATAGCGTAGCAGTGTGGGCCTCGAGTGCAGTCAGTGCAGTGCAGTGCAGTTGCAGTGCTGGGTCGCGACTCCGCTTGGACTCTGAGGGAGGGTGAAACACGCAGCATTTCCGCGCGAGCGCCTGCCGTCTTAGACTCGCACACAATACGGTAGTTGGATATCACCAGCATCCATCCCTGCCGGCCTCCCAAACTCTACAGTGATGAGGGTCGTCTGCCCTTGATGACATGCCTACGCAGTAGACCGTGCTGTTTCGTAATGTCTGACGGTTCTGGAGCTCCGAGGTTGCGACTCCAAAGTGAGTTTGGCTCACTAGAGCTACTTAGTAGTAAACTCTAGCGTCGGGGCTATTCCAGCAAGACGTGGGCACCCCGGCACGGGACATGGCATGTCCCGGCGTGGGTTTGCGATGTATGTACATGGATGCTGGGTGGCTCGCCGTGAGGTGAATTCGCTCGCCGGTAGGTTACCATGGCATGCACAAGACTGCACTCGGTAGTTGGGGGTAGCCGGGGTGGTGCGGTGGCGACGCAATGATTGGTATCCGTGGCCGGCGGGCGCCAAACAGTCGATTACTCGCAGCATGGCCGCAGGAGCCTCGACGAACCCATGCTCGGGCAGCTCGCGTGCTTGGTCGGCCGGGCGCTCAAGGGATTTGCCATGGTGTCCCCTAGGGCGGTTACTGAGGCAGGAGAGACGTGATCGAGGGTTGCGTGCTGGGGGCGAGGTTGTGATGAAGCACCGCGTTGAGCGAGGATGCAGCTGATGCAGCTCCCCCGAGGAGGGGCGCGCTAGACGGGGGTGCGGCATCCCCGCGACGCCGCCAGTGGAGAGAGACATGGCTCGCATGGCTGCCCATTGCAGTTCCACGGTTGTCTTATCAACGCCCGCTGCACTTGGCGGCAGCATCCGACGTTGGAGGCTTGGAGGGCCACCCTCCATCCCAGCGATAAGCCCTCGCCTCGCGTCTGTCTGCACACACTCGAGTTGCAGTCTGCAAGTCTGCAACATGTGCGTCGCATCTTGGTCTACCTGCTCTGCAATCTCGAGCTGCCCAGGCGCCCCTGGCTGATCTTCCCCGCATTCTGAGGTCTGCGGCCGGGATGCTAAGCTGACCTGCCTTGCCCTACCTTGCCCTACCTTGCCCTGCTCTGTCCATCAATCACCCGATTGTCGCAAGCTCTAGCTCCCTCGTTCCTGTCCTCTCATCCTCCTCCTCCTCCTCCTCCTCCTCTTTCATCAACAACAACTACACCATCTCGCCCCGTCCCTTCCTTCCCCTCCCAGTTCCAACCAAGCTCGAGATACTGCGTCTTGGTCACCGTGTGTCTGCCCCGTCCAACCTCTCCTGCACGGCATTGCATCACGCATTGGCATCGTCCAAGGTCCCCGCCCCGTCTGCTCCACGCACCCACCCGCCGCAACTGGCACCACTCTGAGAGCATGGCCACCGTTGCTCTGCCCCGACCCATCGTGCCTCATCGATCCTCATCCGGCCTGCCTGCGCTCGCTGTTCCCCTCTCCTCGATACCCTGGGTCCGCCGCCGCAGACCCTCCAGGCCCCTCACACGCCCGCCGACAGCGCTCCGGTCTCCACCAGGCACATCCCCTTCTGCCCCGGGGCCTGTCCCCGCACAGGACCGCAACACCCCTCCGACCTCGCCAGCTCGTGACGGCGCCTGCGAGCAGACCCTCCCTTCTCTTCCCGCCCGATGACTACACCCGCCTCGACAGGGACGGGCTGGCCCTTTACAGCATCAGCGCAAAGGACCTCGCTGCCGCCCTCAACTATGCCGCTGCTCAGCCCCTGCCAGATCCCGCCCAGCTCTTCCCATGGCTGCACGGTCTCCATCCCAGCAATCACATCCAGCAAGCTTTCTTCCTAGCTCGCAGGCGAGCTCCGTGCAGGACGCCAACCTGCTATCGGGGGCTTACCGTCGTTAAAGCAGACGCCGACCTCTCTAGAGCTCGTCTTAAGGGTGCTGTTGCTCCGCAGGAACTGCTCAAGGGTGGCTCTGCCGGCGAGTTCCTCGACATTGATCCCAGAGACGGCTTCTCCGTGAGAAACTTCCAGATCCAGACCATCAAGTCGGCGTTGCTCTCAGATATCGTCGTCTATGGTGATGACGTCTCCAAGGTCAAAGCCATTGGCTGGCAGATCGCCTCCGCGCAGGACAAGTGGAGGCAGAAACACGAGGAGCAGGGGCATGAGATCCCCGTCTTCAACACTTTCATCTGTCTCAACTCGTTCAAAGAGTTTGAAGAGATGCACCCGGAAGTCGTCACCCTCAGCTCCGAGGGCTTGTTCACCAACACTGTCGTCGACTTCTTCCAACAGGAGCGTGCCGAGATGTACGAGATGACCGGGGCCTCTGAAATCTCGCACAACGTCTGGCTAGGCCCAACGCCAGAGGTTGGTGGGCAGGACGAGGAACAATTCGACATCCTTATTGAATGCAACGATCTTGGACGGCTAAACCCAGCACTCCTGCAGGCGGTCGCGGAAGGCCCGAGCGACGACACGACGCGTGTCTACCTGGACTTCCCATCTTCTGGCAGCATCCTACCACCAACATGGTCTCACACCGAGGCTGACGGAATTCTGGATACTTGCAAGTGGATCTGGCACCTCTCCCACGGCACATTACCAAATAAGGCCAATGAGGACGGTGATGGTGATTCTCACATGTCAGACGAGTCTGACGGAACAATTGAGGCTCATCGGCAGTACAGAATCCTCCTCCACTGTGCCGACGGATATACAGAGTCGACAATGCTGGGCATAGCTTATTACAGTTACAGCACCGGACAAGCGGTTCCTGAGGCATGGCTCAAGTTACATACAGAGAAGAAACGTAACTTCTTCGCCTATCCGACAGACGTCGCCCTCCTGACATCTCTCGCGACACGACTCCTGAGCGAGTCTCCCGTATGTGCGAACAAGAGCCTTGCCGAGATCACGGCGCAAGTTCAGGATGAACCGCGTTGGCTCGCTAGCCTTGATGGCTCGTTCCCAAGCAGAGTTCTGGACTACATGTATCTGGGCAACCTCGGCCATGCCAACAACCCAGATCTGCTCAGAGCTATGGGTATCGGGCAGATTCTCAGCGTTGGCGAGACTACCATGTGGCGCGACGGCGAGCTTGAGAAATGGGGAACAGACAACGTGCAGCTTGTGCAAAATGTGCAGGACAACGGAATCGACCCGTTGACGTCCGAGTTTGAAAGATGTCTCGAATTCATTGGTGAGTAGTCACGCTCCCTCAAAGCGCCTTCTAGACACAGCTGCTAATACACGCATGTGACAGATCGTGGGAGACGCAACGGGACGGCAACATTGGTGCACTGCAGGGTTGGTGTTTCCCGAAGTGCGACAATCTGCATCGCAGAGGTCATGCGGGCCATGGATCTCTCATTCCCGCGCGCCTACTGCTTCGTACGAGCTCGACGATTGAACGTCATCATCCAGCCCCACCTGCGCTTCGCGTACGAACTCCTCAAATGGGAGGAAAAGCTGCAGCTTCGCTCCACAGACAATGCCGAAGGGAAGGGTATCAGCCGGGAATTAGAGTGGGCCGACATCGCCCGCGAGATCGCCCTTATGAACCGTCCGTATGCTAGATGAGATCATTCCCGCTACTGATCGACATAGCCCCGCGTTCTGGGCTGCAAATCATGAACTTACGACAACTACCTTGTATACATACAATCTTCTACTGCGGGCGTGGCCTCGATGGCTTGACAAGCACAAAGAATCGTGAGGCACAAGCTCTCGACGACGACATCTGAACGAATTTCATTACTGCTACGTGCGGAAAAACAGGAGGGTCGACGTTTTCTCTTCTCCATCTTGCCTGTCGATTTTTTTTGTGTCACGGAACCTGCCGGCGTTGGTACTTCCGGAGGGGCATACTACTATGAATTGTGCAATCTTTGCTGCTGTGGCTTCACATTTAAATACACACACATTTTAATGCTAGTTATCCAATTATATAACAATTTCAAATTGCCCTCGGCAGCTCTCTCATCTTTTGTGACGGTATCGTGTGCTATTATGTGGGCTAGACTATGTGAGCAAGACTCGGGACGTTATAAACAGAATAACTGCAATAACCGAGCCAAATGAATAATTCGGGTTGAATTCTTGACAAGAAAGTGAGTGAGTTTGAAATTGGTTGGAATGCAAGTTGGTGGTGTATGGGCTATGAATGAGAGTTTAACAGGGAGAAATAGAAATAGATACAACATGCCGAACAGAAAGAGGAGAACGCCGTACGCTTATGCAACAACAGGTGATTAGAAGTGAAGAAACCAAAGAAAGTGCCAAAATAACCAGGAGAGGCACCCCCCTCTTACAAGATCTACCCGCAGGTCGGAGCTGCCACAATCAACTTCTTCCGAATTTCCGCAGGGTTAGAATTGGCAATCCCAGCCTTCGCTTCAGGACACGAGGCCCGTCACAAGACTTTGCGCAACATCTACAGACCCATCCTACGGCCCATAGCTTGATGCATCGAGCTTGTCGTCGCCATCAAGAACACTGCATTCATCTTAGGTTAGCTGCCAGAGCCACGGTGTGCATACTGCTGCCCCTCAAGAGGGTCAGGAATAACTCACGAAAACTGCTTTACAAGGTAGCCCTCGCCACCCTGCTCCATGTCGATGTTGAAGACATAGAAACCACCGTCGCTTGTTACAACCATGACCTGAGGGCTGCTGCTGCTCATGGCTACGACACTGCGCAACTGCCCGCCGGTAGCGGCCGCGCCAGCTCGGGCAGTTGTTGCCGAGCTCTTGGGGATCTTGATGTATGCAAAATCTCTGAGCGGCTCCCACATCTCCGTGACTGTCTGAGGGAGGTAGTTGCCCACGACACCCGCGACACTACGGCCCATCAGCTGCGAGGATCTTCTCAGCATGCTGCCAAATGACCCGCTCTGCCTTCTCTGATTTGCCGGTCCCGACGGTGGCGAGGCTGTAATATCGGTGGCTTCACTGCGGTCAGACTCCTGCGCGCTACTAGGTGATTCATTGCCGTCCTCGTAGCTGTGACTGCTCCTCCTCCACCGGTCAGGTCGTTCGGAATATGACACATTGTTGTTGCTCAAGGCGCGCTGCCTATTCGGACCAGGCCCCGGCTGCTGCAGCCGGAAGATGTGCACCGTTTCCGAGGCCGACGAGACACAGAGCAGGGAGCTGGCCATGTTGAACGACATGCTGTAAATTGTGCTCGGATACGTGCCACGGCGGAACTGGAAAAGCTTCTGCCCGTTGGGCACAGAGAAGACCCGTATGATTGTCCCAGTCTCACTTGCCGTGGCGAGCAAGTTGCCGTCGCTATTGAGCGCGATACATGACAGGGGCGAGCGATGAGCCTGGACGACGGTAACAGCCTTGAGGGTCAGGGTGTCATAGATGAGGACGTCGCCAGACGTGACAGGCGCGTAGAGAGAGGTTGGCGGGGCATGCGAAGGCCGCTTGGCATCCTGCGCGTCCTCTCGGGGTTTCGGCAATGGATAGGCGATGAAGCAGTTTTCCGAAGAAGGCGAGAGTGCACATATGGCGCTCGGGTTGGGAGAGGTGGCGATGTTTGTGAGCAGAGACATGTTGGAGATGTCGTAGAGGTAAATCTCGTCCTCGAGCACGACGGCCAGGCGCTTCCTATTCAGCCTCACGGCCAGGACGGCGGAGGGGAAGGTGAGCTCGCAAATGACGGAGGCGCGCTTTGTGTTTTGTATGACGAGGTGACGGGGAGAAAGGATGAGTGCGACGAGCGAGGTGGAGAAGAGCATCTCGATGATTGCGATGTTGCCGTCATCGCTGCTGAATATCTTGGAGAAGGGGTCGGTGTGGTAGATCCGAAAGCCGCGAGAGGTTCCTTGGATGAGTTAGTGGGTGGTGGCGGGCGGTGGTCTCTGAGATTGACTTACCGACAGCCAGACAGCTGTGGTCCTGGTTGAAGGTGATGAAGTTGAGCGCAGCACCAGCCATGTTGGCGATGGTCGAGAGCAGGCAGCTTGCCAAAGCTTGTTGCGCCCGAGCAAGCAAGCGAGTTGATGTGTTCTTGGGCACCGAGGTGGTGTGGTGTAGTCGTAGATGCCCTCCTCTGGCTGGGCTGTGGAGGTGGCTGTGATGCGTCTGGCGCGTGTCGGGTGTGGTGTCGAGTGTCGAGTGTCGAGTGTCGAGCGTCAAGTGTCGAGCGTCAGGTGTAGAGCGTCGAGTGTAGAGCGTCGAGTGCCGCCTTGAGGGTCGTGACGAGGGCCGTGCCGGTAGAAAACCGAGTGGTTGGCGCTGAAGCGCACGAGGCCAAACAGGCAGGCACGACGGCCAGGATGTACACGGGCACCTGCAAGCTCCAGGGCTGCGGGGCAGCACACCCACCAGGCAGGCAGCTCCAGCTCTAGCTCGGCGCTGGGGGGTGAATGGCAGGGGTCGCAATACCTCGACTACAGGTACTCCGTAGAGCTCTAGACTAGTCTCCAGCACAGCTCTCGAGCGTCAGTCACCTCAGGTCATCCGCCAGGTCGCATGACCACCACGCCCAGCGCGGCGGCAATCATACCGAGTACAGCGAGCAGACGCCTGCCTTCAAGGCCAGCCTGGCCGTGGCCTTGCGCCCGCACCCAAGTGCTGACAACAACCCGACACCGGACAACTCACGCATACGTCAGTGAGGCATGACGCAGCCACCTGTCGCCGGCTCCGTGCCCGCCAAGCCGCGCTCCGTGCATCCTCCGGCTCGCTCGGCAAAGGACCTTGCTCTCGACGACATTGTCATGGCTGTGCGTACATGCAGCATCGGCAGACCACGTCTACCAGGTCGAGGCTAAGTCCGAGTCCCAGACAAACAGCAGTAGCATCGTCTCCAAGCGCAGCGTCGAAAAGCTCTACTACCCCAGCGAGCCGCACTTCTTCCACCACTTTGTCGGCAAGTTCCAGAGGCGCTCTCCCCTCATCAACCGTGGCTACCATCTCCGCCTCCATGTCATCGATGTGGCCGTCCGCAACTTCCTTCGTCGGGCTTCGGGCAAGACCAAAGTCGTCGTCAACCTGGGCTGTGGCAGGTGCGTCTTTGCAACATCCTCGTCGTGACCAAGTACTTTAGCAATTCCAAATCTGATCTTGACCATCACCAGCGATGTTCTTCCCTGGCAGTGTTTAACGAGATACCCGGAGGACTGCCGTGGTGCCAAGTTCATTGATGTCGACTTCCCAGACTTGCTGAGGAAGAAGTGCAAGATAGTGCAGGACACCCCCGAGCTCCTACAACCCCTAAACAATATCACAATCCCGCCAGTTGGGCATATCCTCTTGACCAGCGATCACTATGTCCAAATCGGATGCGACTTGCGCGAGCTTGCAAAAGTCGAGGAGTCACTAGCCGCCGTCCTCGACTTGCCAAGCTGCGAGTTTCTCTTTGTTGCTGAGGTCTCCATCACGTACATGGAGACCGAAGGGGCTGACGACGTCATCAAGTGGGCGGGCTCTCTCGGACAAGGTGCGTTGATATGCCTCAGTCCTCATATGTGGGTGGAGAGAATATTGACATTGAAGCAGTCGAATTCTGTCTCCTCGAACAGATACTCCCTGACGGGCCAGACCACCCTTTTGCAAAGACTATGCTCCAGCATTTCAACAATCTCAAAGCGGCCCCAAAGTCGGTCTTTGTATATCCGACTCTGCAAGCTCAGAGAGACAGATTTTCACGACTCGGGTGGGCTCACGCGGAAGCAAAGAGTCTCTGGCAGATCTGGTCTGGAAACGTATATCTCTCGGCAGAAGACCGGAGGAAGCTCAACAGTATTGAGCCCTTTGATGAATGGGAGGAATTTGCCATTTACGCAGGTCATTACTGTGTTGTGTCTGCGCGGTCGTTGTCTGCTTCCCCAACGGGAATTCCGACTCTGGCAATTGGTCAGCCTCTGACAAAGGACGAGACGAACGAGTACAAGACCATTTACCACGCATATACCGGCTCTCGGGGCCAGCGCCGTTTTGGGGCGCCGCTGAAGATCCAGAACACCCGTGGTGAGTCATGCCTGTGCAATATTTTTGGACTCGGCATCAAGACACGACTGCGATCGCAAGACATCTATGGCAGCCATTTTGTCCTTGAGAACGTTGAAATATCCGCCGACGGACCTTTTAGTCGAATGTGTCACACTGCAGCCGAGCTCGGGCAATATAGCCTGATATGTGGTGGTCGCGCCTCTCCGTCGGCTGCGTTAAAAGACTCGTGGCTCCTGAAATGCGACGATGATGCGTGGTCACGGACTGGTGATCTTCCCACCCCTCTATATCGTCACGCGATGACAAGACTTGGCAATAGTCACAGTATGGCGCTAGTCATCGGTGGCAAGACCGACTCATATTCGGTCTTCCCGGGCTGCTTGGTGTATCAGCCCGGCACTGACTGGGTCGAATGTGTTGTCAAGGGCACTGCGTACACACCTGTCTTTGGTGCGGTGTTGCTCAGCTTCCCGCAAGCTGAGAGCGAGCCTGGCAAGCTCAACTTCAATGGTGTGCTGTTAGGTGGGATGCTAGAAGATGGCACAGTCGCAGACCAGTCACTGTACTGGACTGTCAACATCCCAGAAGCCCCTGAAGCTCCAAGCATCACCTTTGAGCCGTTGGTGCTGACCGGCAGGAACCTCGGCCGAGCACCGCGATCCCTTGCCAACAGGTTTGGCGCCGCAGGCGTAGTATACAGTAGCTCTAGTATCGCCCTCATCGGCGGGATTATTGCCGACGAGCTACTCGGCCCCGACGAGGAGATTCTCCGCATCCAAATTTCGCCGCGATCCTCGGGAGACTCGGGATCGCTATTAGGCCGAGTCCTCGAGCCAGCGAGGCTCGCAGCCTCGTCAGGAAACGACAACGGCCACGGCAACACGGCGGCGATCCCTCGACCTCTTCTCGTGGGCGTTTCGGTCGCCGCCCTCGGCGGCCGAAACGACGACGACGACGACACGGCCAGCGACCTCGTCATCATGGGCGGCGGCGCCGTGTGCTTCTCCATGGGAAGCTACTGGAACGAAGGGTGCTACGTGGTCCAGCTTGACAAAATCGCAGCTTCTCCTGCGGGCGCCGATGTGGTGTGATGATGGTGTGACAAAGCAATCTGACAAACGCTCATTGGTTTCTGCTGGGGATGCGGATAGAAACTAGTTGGAGGTGATGCTTTGGCAAGGGCCGGGGGCGCAGGTCGCATAGACACAAAATAGAAAGCCACGACATGTGCACGTACGTTGCCGAGTATCACAAAAAAACCAATAAACGGCATGTAGAAGCAGCAAAGTCTGCTGTCTAAGGAGTAAACCTTCCCCTCCAGGAGCTACACACACGCACGCATATATGTATCAACTATTTCGCACACTCTCCATGCATCGGCCGCCACAACCCAGGCTCTCCGATCAAACGGCACAAGTATCATCCCGCCTCTCGGGTGTGTGTCGAGTGCCATACTACGCCTGTCTTGGTCGCTGCGTGGCAAGCACGGCACAATCACGTCTTTCTCGCTAGTTCGTGCCCGAAACATGAACAGACAACGGTTGATGATGATGGTGATGATGAGAAACAAAACGCTTTATTTAGGGTATGTAAGGTTGCGAACGCTGACGAAAGATGGTACATAATTTTTGGTGGGGGGAGAAGCGATACAGCAAACGTAGCCGGAGTACCGCTTACTACTAGAATGGTGCCCTGTAGATTAGATATTTGATGGAAATGCTTGCTGCTTGCTTAATACTTCCAGGCGCTCCCTCAGCGTCTCGACCCAAATATGCTTTACCGGCAGCCAATCCCGGTCCCTACGTAGTTGCCGTGTCACATACAGGCAAGGATTTTGGCGCAGGCCGGCAGCGCGAGTGACGCCTTGCCATTCTTGCCTCGAATCGACACGAAGCCCCCTGCTGAGCCAAACTGAAAACCCTCAAAGGAAATGGTGCGTTGGCTAACTATAATCTCGGGCGCGTCGCCAAACTGCAACCGCCTTAGAGGCGGCGGCGCTGGTGGAATCGGCTGAGGAAGCTCACGCGGCGACCACATCTGAGTCTGGTGCGGCATGGGAGTCGAGGCGCCGAGGTGCGCGCCCAGAAGCATGAGGCGTGCCTGCGCCGGGTTGGAGTAGCCAAGGCTATTGCGTGATGGCTGTTTCGAGGCTGTGATGTGCTTGGCCTGAACGCACTTGACGATCGACACTGTTCGAGGACTGCCAGTCTCAACGCGTCGGGCTGACGAATGCCCGGGGCATCCAGCTGCTGCGGCGCTGCCCGACTGCAGAGGTGAGCTTCCTTACCTCGCCGACACGGCCGGGAAGCTGCGCGAGCTCAGGAACATGCCCTTGACGGAGCGGATCGCATCCTTGGTCTTCTGGATCTCATCATCTGGGTTCGAGCTGCGGCCACTATAGCCTGCATACGTCGAGCCGTAGTCCATCTGTGGGTACGCGAGCTTGTCGACATCCTCACGAATCTCGCGCAGGATGGCGTTGAGGTCCTCCACGTTCTCGGCGCGCTGCGTGTACGTCTTGGTGAGGTCCTCGAGTTGTGACCTTAGGGACGCGAGGCGCCGGGCTTGAACGTCGACTGGCTTCGCAGACATCTTGGCGGTGTCTAGTGGAGCGAGAAGAGAGGGCGGCGGGTCTGTCTGCGTGCCAAAGTCGCGGTGGAACATCTCGGTCGGGTCGCTGGCGGTACTAGCGAGGTCGTCATCATCGTGGTACTCGTCGCCAGCAGGCTTGATCAGCTTGCCATTCTTGTAAGGCACCTCGCTAACGACGCCCTCCAGCTTCTCCACAAAGGTGCTGAGGTGTTCGTTGACGTGGTCATAGTAGTCCTGCCGCGAGTCGGACAGGTTCTGCGCCATAGGGTTGACAATGTACCGAGCTGCGCCGTAGAGCGCCGTCCACACCCCCGCAGAGACGGCCAAGATGTTGAGTACGCTCGAAGGGGTTGCGAGCGGTGGCGGCTTGACGGTCTTTGTGAGGAACTCTGGGTATGTGATGATGGGTGCAGGCTCGCCGGGTGGCGAGTCGGCCGAAATGGGGCCTTCAAAGCCCGAATCGACCTCCTCTATGAGCTGCTGGATCTCTGCCTCCTTGAATCCCTTGTTCTTGAGGAAGGCCGTCTTGCGCTCCGCCGTCTCGGTGCGGACGATGGCATCGCGAAGGAAGCGTCGGGCCTGGTCGAGACTAGCTTCAGTGGGCTTGTTGTTGTCCTCGGCAACGCGCGAGACCTCTTCGACCTGGGCTTCGGCAGAGTCAGAGGGCTCTTGCAGATCTTCGGCCTGGGCTACGGCCTGGACATCGACCTGGGCATCGGCCGAGCCGGAGGGCTCTTGCGGCTCATTTTTGGCGTTGTCGTCAGACATGGTAGGGGCACAGGAGGAGATGGCGTAGGGCAGAGACTTGTCGCGTGAGGAGTGGTCGATGTGGTGATGATGCGTATCCTGTTTGACGCGTTGATTGATGATGGGCGCCGTTGTGGTTTGGAGGCGTAAGTTGCAGGGGTTGTTGCTGTTGTGCCGAGGCAAGGACAGCCGTGGAGCCGGCAGGCGAATTGCATAAACTTGCACTTGCACATCCCAAGCCACGCTACAACACAGTACTGCATTACAGCACTGCATTACAGCACAGCATTACAACACCCGCATTGTGCCTCTAGCAGCCCCACCATGGAAAGACACGGATGCCGCCAGTGCAAACAAGTGGCTCTTAGCATTGTTCTGACCCAACGGACAACGCCCCATCCCGTCGTCCGGCCGATCCGGGTCCCTCGCGTTGAGGTTGGGGCCGCGTCGGAGCAGGCGCGTCGGCTCAAGGCCGCATGCCAGCAGGCTGCAGGCGTGCGATCTGAAACAGAGGCACAGGCCAGTTGAGGCTGGCTGATTTCATCCGAAGCATGCGGGAGCGGGCGATGGCGATTTGGTGGAATGTCGTGCTTGGTGGCAGTCGGGTGGGCCTACAGAAGTGGATTCTTTGTGCTACCACACGCAGTAGTACACACTACGGACCACAGAGAGCTAGAGCTACGCAGTACGGAGTATGTATGCACTGGTGTCCCAAAACCTGCAAAAACCTGCAAAACGCGGCCGTGGCGGGCGCAGGTGGCGCCAAGACAACCCCCGCCTTCGCCCTGGCTGGCGCACAGCGGCTGCTCTCGAGTTCCTTGGGAAGGCAGGAAAGGCAGGAAAGGCAGGTCAGGTCAGGCGGGAAAAGCAGCCACCGAGACAAACAATGTGCACCACACCGGGCATTTCTCAAAGTCTGTCGCCCCTCGGACACGGACACAGAAGCACGGACTGACACGCGCGGACCTGGCGGGCTTCTGGTGATCCCTGGCGGCAGGTACCGCGATCACCTGCATGAGTACGCGGCTGCCGTTCTTGGAACAGCTCTGACGCCAGAGCCATGCATTGCATGCAGGTGGTCTCGGTGGTCTTGATTGTCTCGGTGCTCAAGTGGCCACTGATGAGGCCTTGACTTGGACCTCGCGAAGCTCCACTCCGCTCCCACCTTGGCTGCACAGCGAGTCGGCTGCAGCAGCCATGTGCCCCTCCTTCCCAACAGCCTTTTGCGCCGTGGTTGCCATTGAGCAGCCGGCGCAGGACTCGTGATCCGTCCACGCTCGCTCGCACAACTGCCTGTGCAGTCGTGCACGTGTGCAGGCAGGCGTGCATATGTGCATGTGTGCATGCAGCCTCACTCTGGAGCAGCATCTCACCTTGATCAGACAAGACTCCAGCGCCGGGCACTCGCAGCAATGCAACCCAGCAGAGCGTCCGCATGGTCTCGCTTGAACGGGGGCCTCGGCCACCCCCACCCAATCGCTGTGCATTGGGAGAACACCAGGTGACAGCTACAGCTTGCATTGGGGCTGTCACCGCTCCGATCGCTCCCGCTGCCGCTGCCTGCCACGGCCTCCAGCGCGCTCCTCAACACCGAGACCCAGGCCCTGCCCGCTCCCCGCTCGAGCAATGAATGCACAACTCGCGACAACTGCCCGGGTCCTCCACGTCGGCTTGTGTGCCAAAATCGCTCACCGCCTCTTGCTCATGCAGGCGGTGAATCCTTGCTCGCGCGAGCAGCCAGCCCACTTGCCACAACCCCCACCCTCTCCTCCCCGGGAGCCCTCTTTTGCGTCTCGTCGCCGTCAAACAGGATCCATGACAACTGTGAGACGCAAGCCCTTGAGCCCTGGCCTGCCTGGCTTCTCTGCCTCGCATCGCTAATGCACGATGCCGACCACGCGGGCCCGCCTCCGCCCCGCGCCCTCTGCATAAATATAAATACCAAGCCCGCCCGCCCGTGACCCGGGTCAACCAGTTATCCTGGTTGTTTCCGAGTCCGATAACCGCCGCCTCCCACCACCCCTCCTTAGTCTCCCTCCTCGCCCCGGCAGCCTCAGCCCAGGATCGACTCGACTCGACTCGCTGCCGGACCTAACCGCCAAGATGCTGGGCTCGCTCTACGGAGCCCGGAGGGGACGGCGTCCATGGGGTCCTTCGCCCACAGCCGTGTCGACCTCTTCTTTCTCATCCAACCGCCTTGGTCTTATCTCACCCGCCCTCGGATTCGGGACGATATCCTCAAATCTCTCCACATCGACCCGGACACCGTCGCCACTGTCACCCAGGCCATCGCCTCTATCCTGAAACGTTTTACTATCAGCAAAGCTATCATCAAAGTCCGCAACTACCACCTTCGTTCACGCTCGCGCGGCAAGAGGCAGCACCATGTTGACTTCGCCCTCCCCGAGGAGGACGAGGTCGAGGAGAAGAAAAAGGAACCCAAAGTGAAATCGCTTGAAAAAACGGAAAAGTCTGAAAAGCCGGAAAAGTTGGAAAAGCTCGAAAAGCTCGAAAAGCTCGAAAAACCGGAAAAACCGGCCAAGATCGTGAAGCCACCAAAGCACAAAGCCGCCGCACCTCTGGAAAAACTGGACAAGCTGGACAAACTAGACAAAACGGACAAGCTGGACAAAACGGACAAAATGGATAAAACGGACAAGCATGACAAGCAGGATAGGCACGACAAGCACGACAATCTGGACAAGCAGGATAAGCAAGACAAGCACGCCAAAAGCCTCATTCGCAAGGCCACCAGAGATGAGAGAAAGGCCGCAAAGGAGGACAAGAAAGCCGCCAAGAAAGCTGCCAAAAAGGTTGAGAAATCGTCAAGTGTCGGCCCTGTGGAGGATTTGTTCCAGGGCTTCATCAGCAACTTCACCACCGATGACAACAAATCCAAGGCCTCGTTGCAGACAATGGCAGACCAGAACCCCTCGGCCAAGAGCTTACAAAAGCCGGTGGTCGAGGACAAGAGCGTCGCCGTCAAGAGCCCGCAGAAGTCAGTGGTCGAGGACGAAGCTGTAAAGCACCACAAGTCCAAGGCCACATCCAAGCCCGCGACGAGCTTCTTCGGGTTGTCTTCCAGCAAGGAAGACAAGCCCGTCAAATCTACCCTTGAACCGCGGGTCCTGAGCGAAGACGCGATGCGGGCGATTGTCTCAGAGTTACCATCCAACAAACTGTTCAAATCTCCTACAAAGGAGTCGGAGGAGGATTCTTCTGACGACGGCGATGATGACGACGCGGTTAACGAGGAGGCACGCAAGCTGGCTAAGGTTGAGGCTGAGAAGAAGGAGAAGAAGGAGAAGGAGAGGAAGGAGAAGGAGCGTCAGGAGAAGAAGGAGAAGGAGCGCCAGGAGAAAAAGGAGAAGGAAAAGGCCGAGAAGAAGGAGAAGGAAAGGCTTGAGAAGAAGGAGAAGGAAAGGCTCGAGAAGCTCGAGCAGGAGAAGCAAGAGCGCAAGGAAAGGGAGAGACAGGAGCGTAAAGAGCAGGAGAGACAAGAGCGTAAGGAACAGGAGCGTCTAGAGCGCGAGCGCGAGGAACGTGAGAAGCAAGAGAAAAAGGAGAGAGAGCGGGCTCTCAAGAAGGAACAAGAAAGAGCCGAAAAGGAGAGAGAGGAGCAAGAGCGTATTGAGAGGCAGGAGAGGGAAAGGGCAGCTCTGGAGAGGCAGGAAAGAAAGGATCGTGAGCGCGAAATCAGGAAAGAGCGAGAGCGCGCCGAGCGCAAGGAGCGCAAGGAAGCGGAGACGCATGACAGCGATACCGAGAGCATCATGTCCGAGAGACGCAAGCACAAGCAGTCAGACGACACGGAGAGCATCATGTCTGGGATGAGCAAGCAATCCTCCAGCCACCGGCGGGACCGGGCTGGCAGCGATGTAGGGAGCGTGCTCTCGGGGACTTCCAGGTCGAAGCACCACTCTTCCAGCCACTACCCGCCACAAGCCTCTTCCAGCAAGGCCTATCCGCCACAAGCCTCATCCAGCAAGAGTCACTCAACTCAGGGCCACGGCAGCAGCAAAAGAGAACCCTCTTCCACCCGCTCTCACCGCAGGGAAAAGGACGCGAGCGATGTCGAGAGCACATTATCCAGCACTGCCAAATCGAAGCGTTCTTCCAGCCGGGCTCCCAGGACCGAAAGGGAGAGCGACGCCCAGTCAAGCAGCCATCGGAGGGACAGAGACACCAGCGACATGGAGAGCATTTTTTCATGGACTTCCAAGTCCAAGCGTTCTTCTAGCCGGGCTCCCAGGACGGAAGAGGACCGTGAACACCGCCATCGACGCGACAGAGACACCAGTGATGTTGAGAGTATGATGTCGACGACAAAGCGCTCCTCCAGCCGGGCTCCCAGAACCGACAAGGAGCGTGAGGCTGATCGCAGTCACCGATCCGACAGAGAGAAGGAGCGGAGCCACAGACGGGATCGTGACACCAGCGACGTGGAGAGCATGCTCTCTGGGGTTTCGGCATCGAAGCGTTCGTCCCACCGGACCGAGCGGGAGAGCGAGGGCCATGGCCACTCGACTCGTCACCGAGAGGAAAAGGACGGCAAGCACCGGGACAGGGCCGTGAGCGACGTCGAAAGCATGCGGTCTGGGGCGTCTAGATCAAAGCACTCGAGCGGCCACAAGAAAGAGCACAGGCAAGAGGGCAGCCTCGACGGCATCCTCGCGTCCATGTCAACCACCAGTCTGGCGTCGGATGCGGAGAGTATCATGTCGGAGAGGCGGCGGCTGCGGCGGGCGGCGCGGGACGCCGATGCCGAGAGCGTCATGTCGTGGGGCAGCGGCAGACATTCTGGTGACACCGGGCTTTCGTCCATTTCTTCCGGTCTCAGCAACGGCAGCACACACAGCTTGAGGAAGGAGAGCCGCCATATTAGGAGGCAGGATTAGATACCAGTTTACACAAGTTTTAATCTACTTTTTGAATGATGCCACCACGCGCGCGAGTGCTGTTCTGGTGTTTTCGGGTGATGCTCTGGATGGGTGGTTTGTGGTAGCACTTTTCAACCTGTCCGAGCACGTCGACGCACCCACCAAACCGCACAAAAACCCACAAACTCTGAATCGGCAGCTTCGGCCTCACCCGCGAGGATATGCGCATATGCAGTAATTTCTGTTGCAAATAGCAAGTAAGTAGCATCAGATTTTTGGTAATTCAAAGCCTGCCATTGGCCGGGGTGTGGGCGAGCAAACACGTGAAGCAGGAGGGAGGTGGGAACGTGACTGGCGGCACGTCTCCCGGGATAGATACCTGCCTACTATGTACCTAGGGAGATATTTACTTGGTCCTTTGTTGGTCCCGAGGTTCGATGGCCCGCTGTTGTTGCCGCTCTCGACGGCTTGTTTGCACTAACTAGATGGTGATTTGTGTCGTCTTTCATGGGAAGCACAACTTTGGATAAAACTTTGCACTTGTAAACTGAGAGCTGCTTTTCTGGTCCTGGCCATCTCGAACCTCGTCCGCCAGATTGCGGAGGGATTCAAACAATCAATCCTCTCTGCTCAAAGTGTGCGTGCGGCTCGGGTCAATGGACTCGTCAGACACTACTAACTAAAGTGTCCCAATTTTGAGTGGGGTGCCTGAAGTGGGCCGGGTGGCTATCACATGATAGGCCATGCACTTTGACCCCTGCAGCGTTGGAGCAAGAGAGTCGCGACCACCGCTTCGTTGCACGCGTAAAGTGCGTCTCGGCCTCAACCACTGAATCAAGCCTGGCGTCGGTCGACATTGTCCAAAGACCTGCTCACCACCAAAGAACCTCAAACCGTGTGTATACTTGACGCACTATTTCGCGACTTTGCTCCGCAACGAGCTTATTTGAGGGATTCTCCAAGCGCCCAGTCTGCACGGCGACCGGCGACCAATTACGCATCCAAGCACGATCGGGATCAGCAGCCGCGGACCTAGACTCCTTGTCTGCACCACCAGCTGACCGCCACCGGGAGACGCGCAACCGTGACAAGAGAGACGCACCGCAGCTCAAGTGCCGTGGCGAATCTCAAGAGCGTGGCCGCAGCTGCAGGAAGACCCGACACCGTCCCCCTTCTGGCGGCAAGTAGACTAGGTGCGCCCCCAGGCTCCTATCCTTGTCTCCTTTGTGTAAGTTTCGACATGGCGTTTTTTTGTGGCTTTGCGTTGTACAGGTCGCATTTTTGGAACCGAAAGCTCCGTGGTCGCGAAATGATTCTCAATCCGGCTTCCAGGTGCAGGCAAGGCAGCAGGCAGACTGTGTTTTTTCGGGCGGGAGGTGTAGGCAGGGACGATTGACGAGCCTGCCGGCATAGGCCATGACAGACATTATGCACACAAGTGTGTGTTTGTTGCCGCCGTGTGGTGAGGACTGGGAGCCAAGATGCTGGATGGCTTGGGGCAATGTGCCGCGCCGCCCAGATCTCATCTCTCCTCACCACCAAAGCCTACGGCAACCTGCATGGGCGATATCCCAACCTCACTGGCATCCTGCACCTCTCACCTCTCACCTCTCACCTCCAGCCACACATTCCACCACTACACCGCACACATCTCCACGGCCTGCCTCACAAAAGCCAAGCTGCGCTTTCTTAGTCCGTCAGATCGGCCAGACCGAGGCCGCAGTCCATATCATACAATCAGACGCGTCAACCAAGCATCGTCAATTCGCCCGTCCACACTCTTCACATCTGCCAGCCATGACCTTTCGGCCTCGCCGCGTCGCGGCCCAGAAAGCAAACACGGCAATTACTGACATGGTGGACAGCGAGAATACGGCCAACAGCCCAAGTGACAGCATCGTCATGTCGTCCCGGCCATCACGGCGCTCAGACGGTAAGCCGCTCGAGACCTGGCATTTTGTTTATGCAATTCCACTAATCAGAACTTCTTGGCTTCATACAGTCAGGTCTCCCGCCGAGAGGCCACGGAGTGGACCATCTGGCGGTCGCAGTAGCGGCGTCACCTCTCGTAGTGCACTGGCGCGAGAGAACTTTGTCGGTGGCGAGATTCTCGAGGGCAAGAGGAACCGTTCTCAGAGGAAGAGCTACAGGGTAGACTCGAGCGAGGACGACGACGATGCGCCTGCCGAGGACGACCTGGACGCCGAGGGCGAGGATGAAGACGACGACGACATGGTGGATGCCAATAGAGAAATTGTCGTCGACGCCGACATGGACGTCGATGCCGAGGGCGAGGAAGATGACGACGTTGATGCTGACGGCGAGGACGAGATGGACGTCGATCCCACGCCACCGCCGCGGCAGTCTGTCAAGGTCGCCAGGCCGGCCGCTGCACGCACCAGCGTTCCCAGCAAACCAAAGGAGACGGCAAGGGCACCTACAAAAGCAGCAGCCCGTCAGGAAGAGAGCGATGACGAGGAGCTCAGTGACCTGGACAGTGACGCAGACGAGATTCAAGACACTGTTAATGTCGGTGGTGGGGAAGAGGAGGATGACGAGGAAGAAGACGACGAGGAAGACGACGAGCTTGGAGGAGGAGATGATGAGGAAGACGAAGAACCTCGCGAGCTGGACAGCGACGATGAAGGTAGCGACGGAGGCTCTCCGGATCTCGACAAGATGACCAAGCGACAGCGCGCCCGGTTCGTCGATGACGACGATGGAGCGCTCCTGAAATTGTCTGATGGTTAGTATCTGCCTCACTGGCCACTGGTCTTACCAGGAGCAACAGACACTGACTCTGTGATATAGAGGTGCAAGCCAAAAAGGTCTTCACGGCAGAAGAGCTGTCCATGCGGCGAGCCGAGATGGCCCGACGGAGGCGGAATCTCAGCGAGAAGCGGAACGAAGAGGTCAAGGTAGGTCTGCTTGCAGAGGCTTTTGGACCACAAACGACACATCACTGACTGGCTGCGTGCGCAGATGGAAACGATTCACAAGCTGTTGCACAAGCAGGCTCCCAAGATCAACCGCAAAGCGCTGCTGGCAGAGGAGCAGGCTGCAGCAGAGAAGCCCAGTCCCATCTTTGTCAGATGGGTCAACAACAAGGCCGGCAGTATCGTGGCCGTGCCGGACGAGATGCTTGGCGCGCCGCCTGGCCGTGTCTTTGTCCCCGGTGGGCTCAAGAGTGGGAAGATGGTGGAGGAGGTGTCGTAGATTGTCTCGCCCTCGTGCGGCCATGCACAGAACGACCCCCCTAGGGTTGAGCAATGAGCATTCTTGAAGTTCGGGACAGTGCTTGCAGTGTTATTTCAGCTGGGGTGGCCCTATGGGGGTGTGCGAGTATGACTACTGTACATAGTGTGGGCGCGCACGTCATGTTCCGGGACGGCGGTCGAGGCGGTCACAGCGCGTCCCACTTGGACCCTGAAAGCCTATTTCAACATCTGACTCAACTTGCTCAATCTATCAAGCCTACAGCCAGCGTACCACCAAAAACAGTGAATGAATATGTTGGAGCGGGAGTGCCATCGGGTCCTGTCATCAACCCATCTGGCCAGCAGCACGGGCCATCTTCGTCGAGTGACACTGGGACACTACTTGGCACTGGTGAGGAATTGTGACTTGACACTTGATCTCAGAGTCCGGCAGGGGTCGTCTCCTCGATTTCCCTGGCCGCAGCCGATCCCCAGGCTCAGTGGTGGGGGAGTATTTAGGCGAGCTATGTCCGTCCGTCTATCCGGCCAGCCGACGCCTGCCGGTCACGAACCCGAGGCCACGCTTTTCCTTCCGTGGAACGAAACCACGGGCGGCGAGCAGCAGGTACGCACGCCAGCGGGTCAAGACCGGGCTGGCCCTCTTGCCAGATCATTCGGAGGGTGGCTGGGCGATTCCGCTCCTTGTAGGGTGGCAGTTCAGGTAGAGCACAGTCTTGATGGGATTTTGTGCTAGGCCAGCTAGTACTACAGGCTGTCGGTCGGAGAAAGTGGTTTCTGTGATGCGATCTGATGTGATTGAACCTGATCCGCCGCTTCTACCCGCAGACATTCATCGGGTTGGGAAGCGGCGACTGACGTGTATCAACCCCTTTTCACGAGCTACTCGTGCTTTCCCCAAATATAAGAATGTCCATCAGAGATCATCAGAGATGACCAGACTAGGCTCTTCGAAGGGGACTTTGCGGCTTGCCGTGTCCTGGAATGACCTTGTTGGTCCACCGATGAGGAGCATCTCCAGCCCTCCCAGTCCAGCTCCTCATGTGTGACACTTCGCCATAGTTTGGTTATCGACAGGCCGATTTCGTCGGCTCTGCTTCTCTTTGGTGTGCGTGGATCCTTCGAGCATAGAAACTACTCGGACGGTAACAACTGCCACAAAGCAACCGCCGGGCACAACCATCCGGACCACACACAGTGTATTACACGCTACCACAAGGATGCGATGATACCTCCTAGCCCCATCTGAGAACTATCCCAAAGGAGCAGCCTAAACCGAGTTTAAGCACTCCCATGGCCAACTCGACACCCGCATATGTGGGACTCGAGGGAGCCGGAGATGGCTTTCAGCAACCAACGACGCATCGCACCCGGTGTCAGCGCTCCCGTGGTTCTTAGCTACCATTTCTCTCGAGAACGCGATGGCTTCCCGTCCGAATAAGCCCATCTCTTGGTTCAGTCGCCCGATCTGGTCGGTTCTGCGTACACAAAACCCGCAGCATTCTTCCTTCTCTTTCTCCTGTTCCTCCATCCTCTCACCCTGATCGATTCCTGACATTCTGAGCCTCACTGTCCCGAGCAGAGAAAAAAACCAAAACCCACCCAAACTAGCTTGCTTCTCTAGACCTTGTCTTACAGATACCAGACTCTGTGACAACGTCTACAGTTGGCATTGCTACTCTCGGGTCACCCACCCACACATAATCGCTCACAATGTCGTATCACGGCTTCGATCAGAAGAGCGGCGGCTTGTCAATGCCAATGCTAGGAGAATGGATATCCAGTTCCTCCTCACAGTCTCAGCCTCCTCCTCCTCCGGATATGCCAGGTACGAATATCTCTGAATCGACAACTGATTGGGTTGTGGAAGCTAACGCTCGTAATACAACAGCATCAACTCAAAATGTAGCAGAAACCTCTGGGGCTGTAGTACTACCTACGCCCACTACTGCTAATGCTGCTGCTGCTACGGCAGTCGAGAATCACCGCCCCATCTGGCAAAGGAGAGAGTTCAAGGAGTGTGCCCCCAGATCCCAGGAGCCACAGCCAACTGCTACAACCAAGCGCAAGAGAACGGCCAGGAAGAAGCCGGCGGCGACACCACAAGAAGCTGCTCCTCTCGCCCAAGAGGCCATGAGCACTTCCACGTCCCCGGCCACTGGCTATGCACCCACCACAGGCAACTTTGTCACGGAGCCAGTCTCTACGTACATGCCAAACACTCTGAGCTTTACGGCGCCGATGCCATGGAATGTTGCTCCCACCCAACAGGCCTGGCACACTTCCATGTTCGCAAACACCACGCCGCCTTGGATGGGCCTCGCAGCAGGTATGCCGCAGGCCATTGCTCCCACCCAAGGGGCCTGGTGCAATTCCATACCCACACACAACGGCTTCGTCGGCATGACAGACAACTTCCTCATGACGCCACCGGCATATCCAAGCTTCACGGCGGCAACGCCACAAGGGACCTGGAACCCTTATCCATCCATTGGCTATGCCGCCAACACAAACCATATGACTGTGCCGACGCAATCAAGCTTCATGAACATGCTGTCACAAGAGGAGATGCCACAAGATGTTGTTCCCGCCAAACAGGCCTGGAACATTTCTACGTCCACTACCACTGGCCACGCCAATATTGTAGACCTGGTCTCACCGACTACGCCACCTTCTTCGGTCTCCCCGGCATCTCCTCCGGCCACGAACAAGAACATCAGTGTCCCCGGGAACTTGCCAATGCCAGTTCTCGCAGTGGCCCAGACATCTTCATCGGCTCCAGCTCCCGTCGATTCTCCATCTCCCACCATTGCTCTTGCGGCTCCTAAAACACGAATCCGCACCGTTGCCCCCGCTGTAGAACGAACTCCCATGTTCAAAATTTCCAGCGCTGTCACCGAGGCGGAGCAAGAGGCTAAAGACAAAGAACTTGCAGCAAAGAAGGAGAAGCGCCAAAAGATGAAGGCGCACAAGCAGTACCGCGACCTGGACGTCCTCGAAAAGGACAAAACTCGCGCCATAGGCATGGCTGTTAACAAAACCAACCGGTACTCGTGGATGCCGAGCCAGCCAGAAAAGGATCAACAGGCACAGGAAGAAGCCAACGCGGCGCGCCTAGCTAGCATCACCGCCCAGCTCAAGGAGAGCGGGAGGAGGCGCAAGGCGGCGAAAAGAAAGGCGGAAGAGCAACAGTCAGCTCCCAAGAGGGCCAAAATCGCACACACAGACGACGGAGAGGACGTTGTCATGGACGACGCCGTCGGCGAGGCGCAAGAGGACCAAGCCACTGGCAGTCCTACTGCTTCTTCTGCTGCCACCACTACTTCTCTCTCCAAAGACCACGAGGGAGAAGAACAAATACACCCTGGCTTCGCCCCCTACAACGAAGATCTGACTCTCTTCGGAGACGCTGGGAATGACGATGAGGAGCCTCCCGCTCCTTCCACTGTTCCTACTACTCCCTCTCCTATTCCTACTCCAACTCCAACTACTACTACTCTCTCCGAAGGACAAGAGGGAGAAGGAAACACGCATCCTGGCTACGCCGCCTACATGGAGGATCTAGCCCTCTTTGGAGACGATAACGACGATGATGAGGAAAAATCCTCCGACATGGAGCTCATCATTGAGGGAACCCCCACTCCACTCGGTTTCGTTGCTTCCAACTCTCCTCCTCCTGCCGCACTCACGGAGCAAGACTTCGACGCGATGCAAGCCGAGATCGAAACGCAGTTGGCAAGGGAGCGGGCAGATCAGTCTGACGCCGACGACGACGACGACGAAGAGGACGAAGAGGAGTCTAACGTGCCTCCCACCCTGGACGTCTCCATAGACGACCTTGATGCTCAACTTGAGGCCGAGTTCGAGGCCGAACTCGCAGCCCTTCCCAACGAGGACGAGGACAAGGACATGTCCGACGCTGACAGCGAAGACGACGTATCTGACGTCGAGTCCGTGATCTCTGTAGAGGAGTGATAGACACTCTTCTAGGGGCTCTGGCTGACTTTTCTCCCCACCCACAACCACACACTCGAGCCCACCTGTCCCTGACATCAGGACGACAGAGTGCCAGCTCTGGGGTAGTTTTTAACGCGCCACGAGCCCCGAGATCGGACGTAATGGAAACTCTTACATCTTGCTCTTCACGACATACACATGCATACTAACACAAAACGCTGTGGTTTGGAGCACCACGTGGCACTAGCATACACCCACACACCCACACACAAAAAAGACCACGAGACTTTGGTCCGGCGTTTTTGGATTTCTGGCATTTTGATGTCTTTCTCGAGCATTATACCCCTTTTGGCATTGGGATAGCGAGATATTTTTGAATACAAGAGAGAGTTTTCACTTCCAATATTGAGGGATCGAGTAGTGTAAAGTGAAGTTACTTGTATTATGTGAGTGCTCTCTTGAGGTGCTGGAGTTCGGATGAATATCCTATGGATGGATGACTTGTTTCATCGACTCCCTATCCAACAAGCAGCATTCTTTTATGTCTGCTCGTCAACAGCCACCCTTTTCATTCTTAGCTGGAAAAAGAGAAAGACATGCACCAACACTAGAGCAGACATGGAATGAAGCCCTAGTCAAGCAGAGAACCGATGGACTCCATACCCCTAGCTATAGAAGGAGGTAGGCATACACTCTGGAGCAGATACCGTAGGCAGGAAGTTGCTCATGCGAACCCTTTCCTCTCTCTCCTCTCTCTCCTCTCTCTCCTCTCTCTGATTTCTGCGCCCAATGTACAGACGTGCAAAAGTACATACACGCAGACACAGAACCATCGGGTCCGCCCCAGTTCTGAACGATTCCCCGCGAATCTCCGCAGCCGGAGGAATGTACTACTCGGTCGGAATATGGATCCCCCCCCTTCAAAAGAACCAAACCAAACCCGAATGCTACTTACATGTGCTCGCTTTCTTCCCCTTGCGAGTGTGTGTGAGTGCCAGGCACCAATATACCTACGCGTCCCCTAACCCGCCCTGACCCTCCTATTGCCTCGTGCCCCGTTGAACACAGCCTGGAAGAAACAAAAGTCCGCTGGTTGCTGCTGCTAGTCCTCATCATCGCCTTTGTTCCTGAATACCCCTACCTAGAACCTCTCCTGCCCCCCTCCCTGGCTAGAACCAATCATTCGTCCCGGGGGCGCTGTGGAAAGTCATGTCCGCGGACGGCCGGATGTTTCGCCCCCAAGGCCCCTCCGTCCTCCGGCATCGGGCCGGCGAAAAGTTTGCGGAACGTGCTCTGGCAGGTCGTGCAAGGGCTGTTGTGTGTAATAAGTTTGGGTCGTGTGCTTTGGCGCAGCAGTGGAAGCATCGTGCGTGTGCGGCATCATGAAATCTCTTTTCTTTTCTCCTAGGCACCTAGATTTTCTAAGATGGGACGATGGGTATAAAATAAAGAAAATATCCAAGACGACAAGAATGATTGCCTTTTGACCATTACCGATCCTGCACTCCTAAGGTGATGATATCATGCAGAAATAGGCAGTGCAAACCACCCAGAGCAAATTGACGGCAAAGATACGGCGCCGAAACGCACAACACGACGACACCAGCACCAAGAAGAGCACACGCGCATAGGACGACACTGGAATTGCTCACCTAGCTTTCAATAAAGAGAGCTTTCGGTTGTCCAAGCCACCTACCTCCTTCTGTTGTGCATCTGAAGTCAACTCGTCTTCGACGTAGAACCCCTGTCGTTCACCACGGCAACAAACCGCCCCCCAAGCCTACCCGAACGTCACTTACACACGGTCAAAAACTCTGTTGGCTTCGAGACGTCGCGCGTCGTAGAGGAAAACACAACCATGCACGTCAACAACAACAACACCATGTTGCAGCAGCAGCCGAGCAGCCCCGACACGGACGGCCAGAAAGCAAGGACGACGCCCCTGCCGCCGGACCAGAGCTTCCTCCGTGGAAGCTTTAGTGCCATGGACAGCAAAACGCCGCGCGAGAGCAATACGCCAGAGTACATCTCGTTGTCATCGTCTTCGGAAGAAGAGGGTGATCAACCCACCACACCGACGCCGGCTCCTAAGCATCCTTCGAAAGCATCTCTACCCGCCACACCGTGCCCGAAGAAGCACCGAACTCGGATGAAACCATCGGATCGAAAAGGCAGCAAGATCGCCATGGAGCCCGCCGAGCGAGACGATGAACAAGACGCAGACAGCGATGTAATATACGTCAGAGAGAACGTCGTCACACCGCGTGGTCGCAGAAGTCAACGCCTTCCTGGCGCCGTAGGTGGAAAGTGTCGACCATCACCAGCTGGGGAAAATCTGCCACAGCCAGGTCAATCTTGGTCGTTGGAGCTGCCCAGCGAGCCGCTGCAGCAGCAGCAGCAGCAGCAGCAGGCGAGCACCCATGATTTCGCTATGCAACACTTTACCCTACGTGGCGACGAACTCGGTGGCCATAGTGCGAATTATACAGAGGGCGTCCAGTTGCCGCACACAGTAGAGATGTTGCAGACTGAGGCAACCAGCCTGGCCATGTCGGCGGAGAGCTCTCAGAATGCATCCATGAGCTTCACCTCATTGACAGGAGAGGCTGAAAGCCCGCGCCCCTCACCACCATCATTACCATCGTCACCATCGCCGTCGTCAGCGTCAGCGTCAGCGTCACGGTCTGCATCAGCGTCTTCTCCATGCGCTTCCCATTTTAGCGACATGGCTGGGCAGGAGGTTGGTGGGCGGCTGCCACGGAGCATCTGGGAGGCACTCGAGGACGACATGAAGAGACACCCGTCGGCGGACGACTCTGAGCAGCTGTGGCGAATGGGGATCCAGCTGGGGATCGGGGCGGGCGTGCAGGCGTTCCAGCAGGTTCTCGAGGAGCAGGCAGGATCGGGAGAGACGATGGAGCTGTGTGCAGCGGGGCGGGCGGCCGAGATGGTGATTGCAGGGCGGCGGGGGTGGTGGCCTTGTTCGAGAGCAGCGGCGTGGCTGGGCACGCGACAGCGAGGGCTCTGATGGCTGCATGTAATGTGTAATGTGTAATGTGTAATGTGTACGGAGTACCTTGAAGATAAATGGAGTTCGGGGACGATGGGCTGATCGCAGGGCGGTCTGGGCATCTCCGGGATGTGGATGTGGATGGGGATGGGGATGGGGATGGGGATGTGGATGGGGTGCAGGTGCAGGTGGATGGATGTCTGCAGGTGGATGTCCGCAGACGGGTCATGCGATGATGGGCAGCTGCGCCTGCTCGCCGGTCTCGCCAGAATAGAACCAGACCCCGAGCACCCCAAGCCCACGCCCGGCCTCGACTCGCCTGGCTCTCGTGCGTGCTGCAAGCGTGACTGGCGACACGGGCGAGCCTGGGTGGCGCTCCTTCCCCGCACCCCACTGCCACTGCGACACTCGCTGAACCCTCCGGCGCCGTCTTATATCAACCCCGGCCAGCCCTCGCCCACCCGCGCGCCTTTTCGGCCTTGGCCTGCACACGCGATCAGCCGCTTCCTCCTCCTCCTCCTCCTCCTCCTCCTCCTCCTCCTACTACTCTTCTCCCTCCCTCCCCTCTTCCCGACTCTCCTCCCACCAGAGCCACCCGCCCAACCTCTAGCCCGCCGCGCACATCGCCCGCTCCTGACTGCCCCATAGTGGCGTCCGCGCTGCCCTCGCAGCCATGCTTTTCGGCAGCCTCTACAAGTCCTCCAAGCGCCTGCGCCAGCCCCAGCTGCCCGCAGGCTCAGATGTCGATCATGGCGACCCTGACCTCATCAGCAAGGACAAGATCAAGCAGAAAGACGCCGTCCGCCGCTACCTCGATGCAAACATCCGCAACGACTGGCACTTCGCCTGGCCAGACCCCTGCGCAGACAGACCCGTGCGCGTAGACGATCTCGCTGTCCAGCAACAAAAGGACAGCAGCGACGACGACCAAGACGATGATGCCGTCTCCACGTATAGCACAGTGTCTGAGGACAACGACCACTTCCGACGACGCGTCGACTGGACTTCTGACTTCTCCGACGACGACGAGCCAATAACCCCGGCCGCCTACCGCTTCGATAGCCCAGACGCCGTAGGCTCAACCGTCCATGCAAACGAACTCTCGCGGGCTGCCCACCGCCGCAAGGCTCACCGCGACGAGATGGAGTGGAATTACGGCCTGGCTTGGTTCAGCGCGCGCAGAGATGCCTGGACGGCAGCTCGGACTGTCCGCGTGCGGCCAAAGCCCGCACCAGTCACGCCCGTCTCGCAGACTACGAGGCGGCACTCGATATGGCGCTTCTCTAGCAGCTCAGCGGCGACGCCGCTTTCCCCAGGCGAGACTGCCTCACCAAAGACGCTGAGCCGCGCGGGCACGCGCACGTCGGCAGAGAACAGCGCAACGACGACGTCCAGCAGCTCAGACACCGATTCCAAGGCCGACGCCGCAGCCGTCTCCAGCAGTGGGGAGGACGCGTCCAGCCTCCCCGTCGAGACGCTTCTCCCGATCCCGCGACCACTCCTGCCTGCTGCAAATCCTATGCGCGCGTCCATCACGCCAGCGAGCTACCCATCCATCTACGATAAGATTGTGGTCCACTCCATGACGCCTGCATGTCCAATCAATCTGGACGACGTGATCAAGTCATGTGTGGTAGGCTGGAAGCGCGACGGCGAGTGGCCGCCGCGGGCTTTGGAGGCGCCGACAACGACAGTTGTTGCGGTGCGCCAGCAACGTAAGCGCAAGGACAGCAGCGCGACTAACGCCAGCAAGCCAAGCGGTGCGCGCAGGCTGAGCCTGGGCGGGTTCTTGGGCCGGAGGGAGAGCTCTTCCGGAGTCCCCCGGGACCGTTCCGAGCAGCTGCCGGTCTCTGGCGCCGCGCTGGAGAGGGCGCTGACGACCCCTGCGGCGGCGCAGCAGGACGACGAGGCTGTTACCAAGGGTATCCGCAAGAGCCTGCAGCGCGCCCTGGGCTTTGGGCACGACCGAAACAGTACCGCCGTGAGCAGCAACGGGCCCGTGCTTGGATGATGACGTGCTCGACAGGGACGCAGCTGAGTCGCAACTGCGCCCGTGGGAATTTCATCAAAATCTACCGCCCCGCAGCATTCAGAGCATAGGAAATCTGACCGCATCGTATGAAAAGAGGGTATACCCCCGGAGGAATAATTTGATCACACGTCGCACCGACACATTGAACGCAAGATACCACGCATTATACCCCCTCATGACCATTTCTTTTTTTCAATCCACCACTACGCGCACAGGAGGAGGAAAATAGTACTGATGAGATACGGGACCTCAAAAGGATCTACGCGTCTAGTGATATGTGTATTTTTTGTCATTCTCCAAACAAGTCCAAAAGAAATCTATGAAACGAGCCATGTCTACGGCGGTGCATGACATGGAGTTGAATTCTTCCATGAGTGACTGGCGGCTGTCTTGACCAACGAATGAGTGGCGCAAAGATACACATCTTCTGTATAATCCCAGACTCTTCTCTTACATGGATTAATACTTGTACACATGTTTGCCACTTCATCCCGTCAAGATTGCCCTCTCTCGAGAATATTTCGACTGCAAACGGGGGCAAAAGGTCACCCGGGGAGGTCTATTTTATATGTTTCAGATCCTCCGCACCCTCCCTTCGTTGACATCCCTCTTGTCTCTCTCGGCGTCCTTTGTGATCTCAAAGCCCATGCCCTTGCGGGGCTTGCGCTTCATCCCGTCACCGTACTTTTCGTCAAACTTCTTGATGGCCGCTAGCGACGCCATGTCGTCGCTCATGCTCGCGCTGATCTCCTTGAGCGCCTTTTCAAAGTGCCGCTTCTGCAGTACGCGCCTCGCCAGCGGTGGCGTGGAGGAGGACGAGGGGGAGGGGGAGGATGGAGAGTCATTGCCGCTGCCGCTGCTACTATCTGACGAAGACGAAGACGACGAAAAGGCGGCGGCGCCACTGCTGCCATCTGTTGATAGTGGCGATGTGCTACTGCTTTTGTCACTGTCGCTGCCGTTGCCGTTGCTAGCAGAGTTGGTGCTGCTGCTAGCTTGACTACCGAGCCCACCGCCACTCTCAATCTCCTCTTTCACGGCAGCCATCGCCGCCGCGACGCAGACGTTCTTGAGGTCAGATCCAGAATATAGAGGCGTCTGCTTGGCGAGCTGCGCGAGGTCGACAGCCCCATCGAGAGTCTCTTCCTTGAGATGAATCCCCAGGATCGCGGCGCGATCCTTCTCTGTGGGTAGGTCAATTAGCAGACGCCGCGGCAGCCTCCTCAAGACCGCTTCGTCGAGGTCAAAGGGGCGGTTCGTCGCCACCATGATGAACGCCTTGGTCTGCTCCATGCCATCCCACTCGCGCAGGAACTGGTTAAGCGTCTCGCGGCGGCCGCCCCGGCTACCGCCCCCGCCGCCACCACCGCCGCCGCGGGAGCCCAGCAGCGCGTCGGCCTCATCGATGAAGATGACCGCGGGGCTCTTCTTCTTGGCGAGCTGGAACAGTGCGCGTACGTTCTTCTCGCTCTCGCCGACGTACATGTTGTTGATACTTGCGCCGCTGACCTCGATCATGTTCGCGCCAGACTCCTTGGCAACGGCTTTGGCCAGTAGCGTTTTGCCCGTGCCAGGGGGCCCGTACAGGAGACACCCGGGGATTCGGTCCGTGGCCAGGACTCCATAAGAGAATGCCTCGGGCCGGATGAGCGAGAGCGTGGTGAGCATCTGTATCGACTCGATTGTCTCCTTTGGTGCGTGCACGTCCTTGAATGTCGTGCGGATGTCCTTTGCCTGCACAAGCCCGGAAAGCAGGCGCTTTTCGTGGTCGCCCCCGTCCAAGCCGCCGCCCTGCTGCTGGTTCGCAATCTTGCCCATGGCGGCAAAGATGCCGCCGTGACTGCTCCCGGCTTCTTTCTCATATGCCTTGATCCTCCTTTTGAGCGTCGCCGTCTGCCTCTCCACGGCCTCGTCGTTTTGACTGACAATGCCCAGCACCTTTGACCAGTGTAGCAAGCTCGTGAGCTCTTCAGAGCTAATGCAGTTGCCGATGAGTATTGTCGCGGCTCGGTATATGTCAGGTAGCGGCAAGACTCCTTTGGTCCACTCTGGTATAGATCGACGGTATGCCGCCTCCAAATCCGCTGCTGGGTCCTTTCTCAGCACCGCAGTGCTTTTCAAGATTACCTCTTCATGCTCGGGGACCAACGCCGCCATCACAGTGCTCAGGTTGACCATGTTCTCAACCCAGAAGTCAATGCCGTCGTCGAGCGGTCTCGGGTCATCATGGGCAATGCTGGTGTAGGATGGGCTGCTGTAGGGTATCGACACAACATTGACCACACGTTCAGTCACTGCAGCTGCTGCCAAGGCGTCAAGGTATGGCTCCGGCGCACCGAGCGGCGAGCAGGTGCCGACTAGTGCGACTTTACGCCCGTCGAGCCACAAGTTGTCGAGTATCTTACGCAGCCTGCCAACTAAAGCGTTACCGTTCTCCGAGTCCATGCTGAGCGCCACAAAGTCGTGCACGTGCACGAGCAGCGGTCTCTTAGGATCTACAGGAAGAGCTGCATGGATGATCTCTTCGATCGCCGTGTTGAGCTTCAAATCCTCCCAGCGCTCGTCGTTCTTCTCGTGATTATTGCTGCCGTTGAGGTACTGGTCCATCATCGCCAGAGGTGAGGCCTTCATTCCGCTTTTCTTCTTGTCCTGTCCCATCACAATAGTAAAGGTTTTAGGAAGAGCACCAAGACCGCCATCCTCATCCTCCACTTCTTCTGTTTTCCGGGGTTTGACCTTGCCGGAGTTGAGGGCCGCACGGAATCCAAGTTGCGTCAAAAGGCTCGGCGACCGCGCAATATCCTGCCCAAGGTAGTTCCCTAAAGTGGAGGCAAGAGACTGCGGAGTAAGATATAGAACGTCGGCCCCGAGCTTCTCAGCGACATAGTTGACCACATCTCGCGGCATGGTTGAGCCGGAGGTGAAATCGAACCTGGCGAGCGTAGCGGGCCGCTGCAGGCCACTGATGCTCTTCGCCTTTGGTGGAGCCTTGATCTCAAGACCTGATCTGACAGCCAAGAGAAGCTCCTCAAAAGAGACGTGCTCGATGGCGCAGACGGTGCGGCGATAGCTAAAGTCCGCTTCGATGCATTCCTCGACAGTGTCGGCTTTCAGTGACGGGGCGAACCCGCCGTTGCGGAGGTGGAACAACACAAAGTCCAGCAAGGCAGATGACGGCAGCGGTGCCTTCCTGAGCTCTGCGCTGAATTTCTCGGCGTGTATCATTGCATCGCCGTGCACGAAAGACCAGTAGGCCGCCGCGACGACCAGGTCACTCCGGACTCGAACATGGCCGGTCTTGCCTTCGGACAACTCTGCCATTGCACGTTCGACATTCTCATCGTTCCATTGAGCTCTGTCAAGGACGAAATCAAGCAACTTCATTTGTTGTGTGTTGCCAGCACGGGATAGCAAGCGATCGATGATTAATGTTGCCGCGTAGAGATCGACTTGATGCAGTTCTTCTTCGCCTGCCGGGACTGCGCTCTTCGACAAGTCCTCGAACCTTGTGACGGCGTGCTCCAGGAAAGTCTTCGGAAGTTCTATCGGCGGCACCTCCTGCGTTGACCGGTTCCTCAGCAGCCTCGACCGCAACGACGAAGGACTGATCCGTTTTTTCCGGCCCTGGCTCTCACTAGTGCTCTTGGAGTCGTCCTGCGACAGGTTCTCTGCCTCGTTCAGGTGGTCTCTGGCCTCACCTGTCGACTCGCCCGGCTCACTCGCGCTATCGCCCTTGTCCGGTTTACTGCCATTGCCGTTAGGGGTTATCGGTGGCTCGGGAGCGCCGGTGGCATCGGAATGTCTCGCTATCGCGGAGGCGGAGAAGAGTCGCCGCGGGGCTGCAGCATGCTCAAGTGCATGTCGAGATGCTGGTAGTCGACGCGCTGCCGATCGAGGGGCACGCAGCCATCGTGTATGCATCCGGGATCAGTTGTGCTCGTGGCGGAGCAGGATACTCATGGCCAGACACAGATGCGAAAGTCGGCGCCGATGATCTCCCAATTTCATTCATTGGTTGTCGCACGACGTCAGCCCAGTCACGGCTTAGGACAAGCAAACAAATAACCCTCTATCGATAGCGTGAGAGTGGTGGGTGACGCTCTGTGGTCGGCCAGGGCGGGTCACTGATGGCGCCACTCGATTTGACATGGATTACCACTTGTACCAATCTTCAAACTCCAATGTTCCTATCCCGGGAGCACCCATGCATATAACAAAACCTGTGTGTGCAGTACAACATATGATTTGGTATCAGAGTACGGTTTCTCATCAGATATATAATTGTTCTGATGGTGAACACTGTTCTCGATGCGAAGCGTTCTTTGTGTCCTTTACAACGGCCGATCCCACAGCTGCTCCTTCTCCAAGTTTCTGACCGAATCACTCAGACCAAAATTTGCTCTCCAGCATTGCAATTGCGCCAACAGGCCCTCAATCAGCTCGCGGCGGTGCCATCTGGGCACCTCGACGCCGCGTCCGCTCTGCGTACTTGTCAATCCTTGTGGTCTCGACGGTCCTTGGACTGTAAGTGTGGATCCGGTAGAGATCCAGTGACGTGCTATATCGTCGAGAATGTGACGAGAAAAATCGCCAACTTGGGAAGCCCCTTCAAGGTGTGAAGTGAAGTCGCGAGTCTCGACGCCCTCAAATAAGAAGCCTGGCACTGTGACAAGGTTTTTCATATCCGAGGCTATTGCTTCGACTCCGTGGCGTCCAGTGAGCTTTCCGAGGTAGGCTACTGCTGGCTCGACGAAGCTGTTGATAGAGGCAATAGCACTGCGGAGTTTCAAAAATTCGTTAGACTCGATGCCGATCTCGTGGTCGGCAATCATGAAGAGGACCATGACCGAAGGGCCCAGGGTGTTCAGCGCCAGAAAGACCAAAGTAAGGCTGCGCAGGTGTTCGCTCGTGAAGAGATCCACGTCGACTCCAGCCATTTTCTGAAATGCAGTCAAAGTGAAACTAATTAGGCTCAAAACAGCTGGCATCTGCTCTTGGCCAAAATTGCGGTGTATTGCAGGTGTCGATATCCAGTCGCATAGCGCGCTTGCATATGTCTCGAGGAGTATCCAGGCGTTAGCCGTATGTCCCACAGCCACTACCAAGGCAGGTAACATACGACCGAGCATGAATGTCGTTATGTGCGGATGGCTCATACTCTCCATCAAGATTTTGCGCTCCTCTGCAAGTCTGTTATTGGCAAGAGCAATCTTGAAGTTTGCTAGAAGCAGGTAGAAGAGACCGGGGGCCGCTCGAGGATCATCATCCTCGAGTTTCAACCCGTAGGAAAGAATACCTGCGACTTGTAGTCGTGGATCTTGACTTGGGGGCGTGTATTCAGCACTGATTTGGTAGAAGAACTGATCAATGGGGCAGAAGTCTTGTGCCCGAATGAGGTTTATGATCAACCGAACGAAATTGATGTAGGCGTGCTGGTTGCTGGCGTCCATAATCATCAATTTCAGGTCGGCTTTCAGCTGCTCCATGACAGACTTCATGACATTTGAGAATTCTGCCTTGAGTATGCCTCGACGGTTCACCTCCGCCTCTTGCAAAGCACTACGCATGTTCTTTGTGATGCCTACATAATATTAAAATGAGCTTCAGCTTTCTGAAGGGACATGAGCAAGGCTTACTAGAGAACAGATCCCGGTTTGAAGAGTAGCCGGGAGCTGAATCGACCCGAATTGCCACTTTCCTTAGGTAGATAGATCCAGTAGACTGTATCGCTGATGCAAGCTGGTGCTCATACTTCAGGAACTTTTGAGGTTTCACGATCGCACACAGCAGGGTCTCCAGCATTGAGCTCGAAGGCTTTAGTGTCTACAAAAGTTCGTTAGCAGTAGCACCATAGTTCGCAATTTCACATGACCTACCGTAAGATCTTTGGCACCATTCAGAACCAGGGTTGCAATGAACAGACTGCTGTACTTTCTGGACATGTTGGCATTGCTTTCATTGGGATTGGGGAAGGCAGCGTAACGCCCTACAGCGAAGAAATTGTTGACGGGCTATGCGCATGTAAGTAGAAATATTTATCAAATACGGTGTGCGGAAACTAACAGCGAGATTGGCTTTGGCAACACGAGCAGCCAGACGACCACCGACAGACGTCAGCTTCTCCATGCAGCTTAGCTGACTTGACGAAGCAGTCTGGGTGATGTCTTGAATGAGGACTCCACGAGCCGTTCGGAAGAAATACTTCGTGACAACACGCTCGAGAAACTATGACGAGTCAATTTTGTCCACAACCAAGCGGTCTTTGATGCAACGACATACCTCTAACGCTTCTTCTACGTGCCATTGGCGATCCGGGCTAGGCTGTGCACCCAGATGGTGATCAAAGCTCGTGATTGTCGACAAGTATGAGTCAACAATTTCCAGACCAAGTTGCAGACATCGCCAGCCTGAGTCTGCAGTAGGACACTGCAGCTCGGTGAACAAAAGCTCTAAGGGATCTGAAGCTATTAGTTACGTAGTCAAAAGTGTGGCCAGAAATGACGTACAGTTGCTAAACACAATGGTTGCAAAGTTCAGCGTTGGGACGTGTTGCATCGTTGTTAAAACTGTCGACATGGCCGAACCAAGGGCCTCGAGAGCGGCTTTCTTGTTTGTACTGATAACGACGTCCATGAAATCCTGACTGACGGACTTGGAGGCCTCGTTTGACATGCTGGCAAACTGCTGTTGGACATCACTTTCCGCTGACCGGTATTGTTGCAACAGCTGCTGTGTGATGTTCCGAATCCAAGAGGCGAAGGGACGATAGGCTGTTAGATCTGCGGGCTGGGAGATGACGAAACGAGAAAGCTGGCCCCAAGCTCTCAGATTAACGAGCAGAGCTTCCTTGTGTGAGGTCTCAGGTTGGACCAGCCTCTCAATCATCTGAGCAGAAGGTCGAACCTCGACAGGCGCTGCCCAGAAAAGTGTGCAGAGCAAGTCATGGTGATTTCTCAAGGCGGCTAGGTCTGTCTGACGCATGTCCATCTCTTTGTTGAATTGTCTGTCATGATTTGGCATGATCCGCGCCACGAGGTTACGGATATCGTTAGACAAGCTTGCATCTATTAGGCTTTTGATCGACACTGCAATGAGCTTCAGGAAGATGTGAAAGCATCTGTCATCAGCCGTGACTGATAGCGATGGAGAAGCCGCAAGCTCTTCCAAGAAGTCGGGAGACTTGTATGCTTCTTCATGCCGCAGATGTGACATCCCTTGAAAAGCGAAGAAATCAAACGTGACCCCTATTATTGTGTTGGCCCTCCGCCAACCCCACTGCTCCGTGAGGTAATGGCAGCGCCCAAGCAGAGCACGGCAATAGTCGTTGAAACTTGACGCTTGCTGCGAGTTGGCCTTGTAGATCTGGAACACACGACCAAGCAGCTTCTGTGGGATCATCCAGCCTTCCAGAGGCGTCGATCGTCGAGTGCCAGAACGAAGCATACCATCATTGCCAAACTCGCAAAGTGGTAAGAGGGTAAAGACTGTCCGCCAAATTTGCTCAAAGTGTGCGTAGTCCACAGATGATAGCAGATCGGGACCTAACAAGACACTCCCAACAACATCCCAGAATCCTGTTCTTGGGATGCAAGCATTCTGCATGATGTGCATAAGACACACCCAGCATGAGACCGCGGAATGCGTTGTTCGGAGACCCCTCTCTTTGAAGGACGAATCTTGAAGCATGTCGTAGACATGGCTGACTTCGCTCAAGTTACTGCACAACAAAAGCTTAACACTAAGCTTGGACACTTTTATCAACACGCTTTCGAGCCTTTGCATGTGGTTCATCAAGTTGAGCCGGCGCGTCAGGTTGAGGGCATGGGCCAGCATCAAAAGGGATATACTAAGAATATCGGCGAACGTGCTTGGAAGTGAGTCCTTCGGAAGAAAAAGAGCCTCAAGCCGCTCCGAAAAGCTCTGCAGAATATCGCAGAATCGTGCAAAGAAGGCCTGCTGAACGTCAAGTGTCGAAATTTCCAAGGTCTTCTGCATGAAGTCTAACGCAAAGAGGAGACCTTGTGTACTCCCTGATTGCAAGGGTCGATCTGCTTCTGCTCTGTGAGGGACCTCATCCAGGACCCAGTCCAGCAAAATACCGAACTCTGAAGAGACTTGGGAATTCCATGCCGTCCAATGTAAGACTTTTTCTCCAAGGACAAACGTACTAGCTAGCCTAGGACCACGAGTCTCATGCTGCAGGTCCAGAGCCCGGGCGAGCCGGCCACTACCAACGAGCGTTTCCTCGTGAAAGAAAGTGCCCGAGTCGAGTGGGAAAATCTCAAAGTGATGCGTGTAATGAGTGCCAAACGGGCCCAAGCCAAGGAGCTTACCACCAGAGAAGGTGTCAGGTTCGTGCGCCGACACGATTAGTGAAGATGTGACGGGCAATGGATCGTTGGCCCGCGAGTATTGAGGAGCCGCGACATCTACCCATTTCGGTTGCGCACGCTTCCGGGCCCTCTTCACACGTTTCTCGTCGGGTAACAGGCGGTCACTCAATGGCATGGGCTTCTGGACCAAGTGTTGAGGTGCCGCTTCTTTACTTAACATGACGTCCAGCTGCGAAACTAGGCTTGGGGTTCTTTTGCGCGATCTTCGGAAGAGAGCGTCAAGCTTTCTCTTTCGCGAGTCAAAAGCCTGTCGTCGGTGGCTATCGAGCGGTGCCTCCAGCATGGCTGGCCGCACATCCGTCTCGAAGGGCTTCTTGATAAATTGATCCCCAAAACCCGATTTGATGAGGGACGATTCAGCGGGCGTCTTGAATGTTTGCGAAAAGCGGTTGATCTGCGTGAGATTTATTTGGCGACGTGGCGCTGAGAAACAAGCCTGGGACAGATCCCTCGGTTTTCTTAATGGTTGCACAATGTTTTGAGATACCACCCTTGGTGCTTTGGTGGCTTGACTTCGCTTTAGCCCGGTCGCGGTGACTGAAGCACGAGGCTGGATAGCACCTGCGCGCCAAGAGGATAAAGCTTTTGATGCATCGATATTGTCTTTCCGGACACCTAAGCTGATGATCTTCTGCGAAGGACTTACTCTACCTTTGTCCGGCCGTTGGTTGACTGTCCTGGCAGCTATGCGTAGGAACAAAGGAGCGTTCGATTCAATGACGTCTAGGACACTTAGGCGAGGGGCTGACTTCGCTGATGAGGTCTTTCGTCGTGAGCTGTAGGTTGATTTGTTTTGTTTGTCTGTCCAAGGCCTCTCTACTTGAGATCTCGACGAGTTCTTGGTCGACTTGGTCCTGATGACCTGCCCTGAGATCTTTTGTTGCTTCATATGACGGACTGGCTCTCCACGGGTTTGGCCCGTTTTGATTTTCTTGCTGTTTCTTACACCATGACTAGTCCGGTTCCTTCGTTTGCCTCCAGGAAGCATGTGGTCAATGTGATCATCTTCCATCGCCGAGCCCGCGTCGTCTTCAAAAGTCTGGAGGTCATATTCCTTGCGTGCGTCCTGGCCCTTGTGGGTCTCCGGTTGCTTGGGTACTGGTTGAACATCCTGTTCCTGCTGCAGAATGCTGTCATGGTTTCGTGAAATCTTTTCGTCGTTTGATTCATCTGAATCATCAAAAAATATGCCGGAGCTTTTTTCAGCTGTCCCTGTAACAATACGACGCTGTGCTACGCCTCTCCGCGGCGATCTGCCAGGACTTCGTTGCACAGGCACCCGCTTGCTGGAAGACCCCTTTATCTGCTTCTGGTCCAGACGAAGCCAAGAGGCAGGTAGGACGCCACGGATACGCTTGCCCGCTGCCTCCACTACATCAGCATCTGGCTCGGAATCGCTGCTGAACTGCAGCCCGTCATCGTCGGACACGTCACTGTTTGACGCCGACTTGCTGAGATCAATAATGAAATTGCTACTTGTACGTATTTCGGGGCTCTGTGGGTGTAACGTGTCTGCGATACTACTGGCCCGTGGAGTCAACCCTTGTTGTTGTAGGTTTTCCAAGGCAGGGCTCGTATCAGGGGGAGAAGGCGGAATGTTGAGAACACCGAGGGGCCGCAAAGACGAAGCAATCTTCATCGAGCTTTTGGAGCTGCCTGGTAGCCTCAATATCGGCCGCTTCGAGATGCTCTGGGGCGTAGAATGTGCGTCGCGCTTGGCTTTATTACGCGGAATCCACTTTCCGATGTCGGCAACGTCAGGCAGATCTTCATTGTCGTCGTCGTCATCGTCACCTTCCGGAAGTGAACTGTATGGAGCATTCCGCACCGGAGACCTCACAACTGGAGACAGAACGGTGGCTTCCAGTGGGGACAAGGCCAGATCATCGAAGTCACCGAAGCTATCGTACACATCGGTTGGCTGGCTCTGTTCAAGTTGATTTGAGTTGTCGTTTCGCACAGTCAATTGGCTGTCTTCCTCATAGTCCTGCTCTTGAGAGTCCTTGTCCTGCTCCTGCATGTGTTGCTCCTCAGCGGCTACTCGCATGGGCCGCACCCCATGGGATTTGAAGAGCTTGCTGTATTGTGCGTTCTCAAGCACGTAAGGATGCTCCTGGATAGGCTTTCGTGGTCGCAAGGAGCGGTAGCCGTGATCGAAGGGCTGTGTCGGGTCAATCCAGTCAGACTGAGCAACATCCGTGCTTGGCAGAGCTGGTTCCGCAGTTTCCCGAGGAACAGTTTTAGCCAAGGGATGCTCAGGCAGAACTGGGATAACAGGGTCTCTGGCGACGGCGGGTTCGAAGCCTCTTGCCAGTTCCTCAAAGTCATGGCCGGCTAGTTCGGAAAGGGGCGACGAGGGAATGTCGATCAGATCTTGCGGCACAGGCGTGGTGGCTGCAGGTTGTTGAGCGGGCCTCTGCAGAGCACTCCTCTCCTGAGACAATGAGGTTGGCACATCCCAAACATCGTCGATGCCGTTGTCGTCGATGGTTGAATCTTGGCTCTGGGCAAGCCTCTGATCGGCGTCGGGGTGCTGGACATCGGTGAGCCGTAGCGATGCCTGCGAGTCGTCCGTGTCAAGTGTGTCTTCGTCGTCCGAATCTGGAACCTCTCCAAGCTCCTTCCATGTCGCCATTGACGCTACAATGCATGTCTTTGGGTGATGGCCGTTTCGTCAGTCCATGTCAGGAGTGTCTGTTCTGCGAATGCTCGGCCGTTTGTCCGAGTCGTAGACAACCGTGAGTACCAGAGGTTGCTTAGGACTTTCAATAGTGCTGCAGCCACAAGCGTTCAAAAGTTGGTCCTGTCTGTCTGCCACCTGCGAGCTTCGACGCGTCTGATGGCTGCGGGGACCGCGTCTCTCTCCGCACATGCCGAAAGCTGGCCCACCTTTCACACGGCCGTTTGGGCACACTGTGCGTGGCTGCAGGGTCATCTGCCGGCGTTGAGCATGAACCACTTTGCGCGAAACTGGCGCCAGGTCAGTCGCAAACCTTTCCGCTCTCTGAGGTCATCCATATCTGTCCGACCCCAGTCGTCCGGCGTGCATCCCGCATTTCGCGAGCTGCTTTCACGGCCAAACATCTTCACCATGAGCTTTTTCGTCAGCCGCGTCCTGCCGATCGGCTTTGCTATTGGGTTTGGCATCTGGAATGGTCCGTCACGTTTATGACTTACACCTGGACACTCCATGCAGGGCTTGTAGTGAGCTTGATTCTAATCTCGCGACTTGCAGGTTATTATGCCTTTAATCCAGTCTTCAAGGAACAAATGGAGAGGAAGAACGACCCTGCTCTGAATGTCGGACAGACCGGAAAGCAGCAGCAACCACAGCAACCTGCCAGCACAACATCGAATTCCACTTAGTCCCGAAGTCGTTTCATGTTGAGCCGCGATAGGGATCTTGACATGTACTCGATCTCAATCTGTCGAGTCATCTCAATGTCACGTGCGTCGTTACCACGCATATGTGAGGCGCTCGACGCAGTCAAAAACGCATGCCAACTACTTTAGGCGAAAAGAGACGTGATCTAAGGTCATCTAGCCCCGGCGTGCTCAGACAGGAGCTTCAGGTACCGCGGAACTTGGACCCTCTGGGTCTAAATTACTGCCATCCGTCATCAAACAGACTGCGCCGTTGCGATCAATGGATGTTGACTGCTTCTCATGCTTAATGAATACAAATTATCGTCACCTTAGCTTGGACACAATAAAATATATAATGCTTACATACATGACCTCGAGCATACATCTTATCTGATCAAGCATTCAGGTTGTTGGCTCTGCCGCTGGACCCCCCGCGACAGGGATCTGGTCAGCCCATCGTCTGACGCCACCGGATTCATGCAGAGCATTAATTGACTCCGAGGCGTTGGACATCATTGCAGATAGACTGTTGATTCTCGATGCACCTGCCAATAAGTAGATCAACTAAACAATGAGCAATCGAACACTATCACTTCCTAACCAACGAACTGAAAGTCCACGACACGCTCACCAGTTGAAGATTGATCAATAAGTAAGAAGCAGATACGGAAAGTGGGACTGTGTCGTAATTAAAGCGCAGTGAGTGGCGGGGCAGTTACCATGCCACTTTAAGTCATGGGAGATACCGGGTAGCCGCTTCGTTTTCGGTAGCTTGACTCGGAATGGCTGCATCACCCTCGGCGACATGCGATGGGGCAAAAAAACGCACGACATACAGCTCAAGCTGCTCAACATCCAAAGTCCCCAGCCGCCAGCCACGCGATCCGCACTCACCACCACCCGAGACGACTCGCGACCGCCTCAATTGGACCCTTCCGCCACTCCTTGGACCATTCTATCACATCCGTGCCCAGCACACCATCGCCCAAGATGATGCGCACCCCGGCCACTTCTCTGCTGCGTGCCTCCGCCAGAGCCATCTCGAGACAGGCCACCTTTGTTCCCCGCGTCGCCGCCTCGACCCACGCCATTTCGAATCCCACTCTCGCCAACATTGAGAAGCGATGGGAGGGCATGCCCCCGACCGAGCAGGCCGAGCTCTGGATGGCTCTTCGTGACCGCATGAAGACCAACTGGGCCGAGTTGACCGTCAACGAGAAGAAGGCCGGTATGTTGTGCCCCCGCTGTGCTCTCTTGAGTCCGACATCCACGATAGTTGAGCTCTGGGCAGCATAGCTCTTCGGTTCTTTTCGCCCCCCTTCGGCTCGTGTGCTTCGCGAGGACTCGTAGTGATGGGCCGCGAACCTACGTGGAACGATACCGCGGTATATCTCTACCCCATAACTTGGACTAACGTCGCGCTCTTCTTCCAGCCTACTGGATCGCCTTTGGCGCCCACGGCCCCCGCGCCCAGGAGCCCGCCGACGAGAACCAGAAGGTCATCTTGTACACGATCCTCGGCCTCGTCGCCTCGTTCGGCATCTTCGCCGCCATGCGTGCCTTTGCTGGGCCCGCCCCCTCTACTATGCACAAGGAGTACCAGGAGGCCACGAATGAGTACCTCAAGGTAAGCAGAGACCCCTCTACGCGCCGCGTCAGCACCAAGGGCGCCGGAAGAGATAGTTGGCTGACACAGATCGCACACAGGGACAACGCGCGGAGCCGCTCACTGGTGTGTCCTCGGCCGACTACAAGGGCACTGGCATGGTCCAATCGCCCCCCAAGCACTAAACCGGCTGCCATGTCTATACCACGTACATGTAATCCGTCCGTCTGCTGTAGTAGGCATAATCGTCAATATAGGATGCTGTTCCCTGTCCCCTCGTTGTTTCCCTTTGTCACTAGAAAGAATTGCATGGGGTTTACTATAAAAAATTGGCTGCTCGAGCAAGTCGCGTGGCGGCGACGCGGTGATACGGGCAGGCGGCTCCTTCCCATGTACAAGGCCTAGAAGAAGAAGAAAACAAGGACAAGAAATGTAAAAGAAGGAGGCTCGAGAAGCACTGTAAAACTACAACAGACAATACTCCCTTTTGACCTATTGGGAGGCAGCAGGTCGTTATGCTATATGATTCGAGGGGCGCGGCGGCAGGTGGGCGAGTATTGAAGACAAGAGAGAGGGACACACACATACACACAAAGAGAAACGAGCTTCATTGAAACCTCAAATGTGCAAGATCCTTTTTTCCTACGATTCCCGCTCATCACAAGTACTGACTGGGCCCATCACGGGACCATCTCCGAAATCTGATGGGGTTGTGTGTTACGTTGCGTGCTGCGGCCAGCCGCGTTAGTGCCAGACACTGCAGGCAATTCAAGCGCCTGTCATTCAAGGATCAAGGACTTTTTTTCATCTCCCCCCCGGAACCCCCCCTCGTTGCTTTCTGCTCTCCTTTGTCAGAGTATCTCGCCTGTTGTATTCCGCGCGCGTGTTTTGCTTCAGCCACGGAGAGACAAGAATACGCGTAATGGAAGCGCAGTTGCAGGTTGAAAGACGAGATATTCATAAACATACATATATACTTCTACATTGAGAAACATATTGCTGAGCGCTACATATGTCCAGTGCGATCGGTGCAAGGCAAGTGCAGGCGCCTCGTAGAATCGAGAGATGTCTTTAGGTTTCTTGTGTCGTGGAGGAGAACTTCCTTGCACACCTATACCATCCTCGGCCTCCCTTTTCAGGAAAAGCACAAAATAAACCCAAAAAATAAATCATAAATGCAACGCCGATGCTACCATACGCCCTCCACATGTTTATTACCTCTAAGGAACAAAGACGCCCCAGCTCAGGCACCGCTCTCGCCAGCCTCCCTGTAGCTGTCCATGCTGTTGTAGACCTGCCTGACGATCCCTCCAGGGTCCTGGCCCGGCACGCCGCCGTCCTGGATCCCGTCTTCGTCGCGGATGCGCCGCTCGACCTCGAGCCTGCCATCCTTGCCCCAGTAGCCGAGCTTCTCCTCGCCGCGCACCGCTTTCTCCGTCACCAGGACGTAATGCACCGGCGCGTCGAACATGGCCGCGGCGAGCACCCGCTCTACCTCCATCTTGAGCCCGCGGGCGCCGGTGCGCGACCTCTCGGCGCGCTCGGCAATCGCTAGTAAAGCCTTGTGCGTAAAGTATAGCCGCGATGGGTACGTCTCGAAGAGCGCCGTGTACTGCGCCATTAGGCTGTTCTTTGGCTCCGTGAGGATGCGGAGGAGGTCTTGTTTTGACAGCGGGGATAGTGCCACAATGTTGTGCACGCGGCCGATGAGCTCGGGGATGAAGCCGAAGCCCTGGAGATCCTCGGGGGTCGTCAGGTCGAGAGCCGTCAGGCCGGCGGCTGCGGCACTAGTGCCCTCGGGACGGTGCGGCAGATGGGCGAAGAGTTCCAGTGCCAGGTCAGGCTGTCTCCCGTTCGAGGTCGACCGGCTGCGCACTTCGGCACCGAAACCTATCGTAGGCTTGGCGACCCGGCTCAGAATGACCTTGTCGAGCCCCACGAAAGCACCGCACATGACAAACAGGATGTTGCTCGTGTCGATTGTGTACTGATCGACCTTGCCAGCCTGGGGCCCCGAGGTGGCGTTACTGCCCCCAGGACCGCCGTAGTTGGTAGTGATGGGACTCGCCGAACGTGTCGAGGACGCCGATCGGTTATCCTTGACATTAACTGTCACTTTTGAGCCCTCGACCAGCTTTAGAAGCGCTTGCTGGACGCCCTCGCCTCCGACATCACGACCGCTTGTGGTCTCGCGCCTCGCAATCTTGTCAAACTCGTCTAGTACTACGATGCCCTGCTCGCATGCTTTTATGTCGTAGTTTGCCTCTATGAGGAGCCTTTCGATGCACGTCTCCACGTCTTGCCCGATATATCCTGCCTGAGTAAACGAATTACAGTCACATATTGTGAAGGGTACGTTGATCTGTTTGCTCAGGGTCCTGCATCGAAGGTCAGCTTGAGAACAGGCGGTTGAGTTGAGGAGGCGACTTACTCTAATATGTATGTCTTGCCAACTCCAGTTGGTCCTATGAGTAGCAAATTGCTCTTGTCTATCTTGACTGGTTCTGTGTGGCTCTCGTCCTCTTGGATGTAGAAGTCGTCCTCCTGATTCTTCTGCCAGGCCTGGTGCATTGCTTGTATCGAGTCGTTGTGGCCAGGGAACTCGTCTTGGGGGTAGTCGTCAGCATCGTAACGGTAGTGCAGCGAGGTAGGATGCTCCGCACCTTCGACAGGATGGGGTTCTCTCTGCCGCGCTGACCGGTCCCGGGCGATGGACTGTCTCATGAGTTTCTCTTCTCGTTTCCTTTCCTGCTCCTCATTGTGCTTGCGGCGGCGCAGCCCCTGGTAGTGATTGAAGATGACTGAAGATATGGTCTTTTTTGCCCGGTCCTGGCCTACGACATAGCGATCGACTCTTTTCTTGAGGTCGCGAGGATAGAACTGCGGGACGCCGATGGAGGCCTTGCTGAACATGGGTCCGCGGCCTTCTTCGTCAGCATCATAGCTGCTGGAGAAGCCAGAGCTGAAGTCGTTGGTGCGTCGGGGTGCAACCTGGAGATTTGCGGCAGCGGAGAGGGCCCGTTGGCCGCTGGGGTGTGACTTTGGCCTGGTCCGGGAGGCGCGAATGGCGGTCCTCATCTTGATGGACGAGTAAGTCGTTTTATAGTCCGTATGACGGGATATACAGCGAGAGTCGCAATCACCGCCCAGAGTGTCAGTCTAGAATTGCAACACCTGGGCGGGCACTGGAGGTGGGAATCGGGTAGGCTGTGCGAACCGGCGAGGCTACAGCTGTGAATATTTGCGTCGCCTAGAGGGGATGCTTGCCATGTCGTGTTGTGTCGTGTTGCGAGGCGCAAGTGAGGAGGAGCTAGAGCTAGAGCTCCGATCATGGAGCTCGCCGTGCTCCACTGGACGTGAGGGTGGGTGGGTATTCCACCGTAATGCGGCTCGACCCGTGGGGCTTAGACTCGACTCCAAAGTCTCCAAGTCGCAGGCGGCCCGCCGGACGGAGACCGGGACTGGGGGAAGACTCCTCTCTTGAACTTGCAGCAACGCAAACTGGAGGGGTTGTGATTATTTGTGTTTTCAGGCCACCACTTTCCGAGGCTCCATCTGCGCCCATCGCCGATGATATTGCGTTGGGACTTGACAAGACATTTGGCCGAGGGGGAGCCAGCAACCCATGCTGCGCAGCGCCTGGAACTCCATGACCCTGGTCTCCAGTCCAGTCCGGATTCACGCCTCGTGCTCAACAATTGCCGTACCATGTAGCTTTTCTCGACCCTTTGCGAAACTGAAGCATGCGGGAAAGTCCGGGTCAGGGCGACATCAATGCCCAGCTGCAGGCTTGCCTGGCTTATCGAGGAGGGGTCCACGCGAGAGAAGCGGCGGGTGATGAAAAACCAAGTCTGCGGGCTGCATTGGAGCTGTCGATTGGCTGCACCAACAAGGTTGCTGCCCGGCACGGCCGTTGCATTGTGTGGTCGGGTCGACTTTGCAAAGTGGTTGGGGGGTGCAATTCTGCGAGCAATTGGCAGCGCTGTCCTGCGAGTTGCCCCTACAACGTCATCCCACTGCAGTGCCGTAGTGGGGAACATGCCATGTGGATGGAGGGGGATCAGCTCGCAGCTAGCTCTCTTATTGTTCTCTCGCTGCTCTTCAGGCCTCAACCGTCCAGCCCCTTCATCTCTCACCCTCCAAAATCTCGCATTTTCTTCTTCTGGTCGATTCTGCTCAGTCGATCGCCGTGTCAAAGACTATTGGTAACACGTTGAAATCCCGCTTCAAACAACCGCAGGTCCTGCAACAATCATGGCTGAAGTCGCTGCCACTGCGGCCAACACCCTGGACCCTAGCTCCTCTGCCGGAGCTCCAGACGGCATCCCTAACGATGGCACTGGTACGGCTTGCTTACCCGCCCCCCAGCAGGAGTCATCGCTGGCTCAATATGCTAACTGTAACTTCTGCAAATAGGTGTCATCAAGCTTGACCCCTGGCTCGGTCCTTTCCAGGACTCCCTCAAGAAGCGATACTCTAAAGCCCAGGACTGGATCAAGAAGATCAACGACACCGAGGGTGGTGTTGAAAAGTTCTCGAGAGTACGTTGCTCTTAGGCCCCTCCTGTGACCTGCAACCAAGTCTAAGTCTAATACCATGCTAGGGAACCGAAATCTACGGATTCAACGTCGACAAAAAGAACAACATCGTTTATAGAGAATGGGCCCCCAGCGCGACAGCTGCGTTCCTCATAGGCGACTTCAGTACGTTTACTATGTTACACCATTATATTCACCATCAATAACTGACCAAGAATATAGACAACTGGAACAGAGGAGCCCACCCCATGAAGCAGAACGAGTTCGGCACATGGGAGATCACGGTCCCGGCTGTCAACGGCCAGCCCGCGATCCCACACAACTCCAAGCTCAAGGTATGTATAGATAGCTTCACCGGCCCGATTCAGACTGTTAACTACCAATACTGATACCGCCCTCGTGCTCCAGATCTCCATGACCACCCGTGGAGGAGAACATATCGACCGGCTGCCCGCTTGGATCAAATATGTCACCCAAGATCTCGCTGTCTCCCCAGCTTACGACGCCCGTTTCTGGAACCCGCCGGTCGCTGAAAGGTACACCTTCAAGAACCAGCGCCCCAAAAAGCCCGAAAGCATCCGTGTGTACGAGGCTCATGTCGGCATTTCCTCGCCCGAGCAGCGCGTCACCACATTCAAAGAGTTCACAAAGAGCATGCTGCCGAGAATCAAGGGCCTGGGATACAATGTCATCCAACTCATGGCAATCATGGAGCATGCGTACTATGCGAGCTTTGGCTACCAGATCAACAACTTCTTTGCAGCCAGCAGTCGCTACGGTACGCCAGAAGACCTCAAGGAGCTGATCGACACTGCTCACGGTTTGGGCCTGGTGGTCCTGCTCGACGTGGTGCACAGCCACGCGTCCAAGAACACCCTGGACGGCCTCAACATGTTTGACGGCTCGGACGACTGCTACTTTCACGGGGGTCCCAAGGGACGGCACGAGCTGTGGGACAGCCGCTTGTTCAACTATGGCAGCCATGAGGTCATGCGCTTCCTTCTCAGCAATTTGAGGTTCTGGATGGACGAGTACCAGTTTGACGGCTTCAGATTTGACGGTGTCACAAGCATGCTCTACACGCATCATGGCATTGGAACGTAAGTCTTTGACACAATACTGTGCAGTCTCTCCCAGCTCGAGGTTATCGTGACTAACCTTCCATGCAGGGGTTTCTCTGGTGGGTACCACGAATACTTTGGCGCAGACGTTGATGAGGAGGCCGTGGCCTACCTCATGGTCGCCAACGAGATGATCCACGAACTCTACCCGGAAGCCATTAGCATCGCCGAAGATGTGTCTGGCATGCCTGCACTGTGCTTGCCTCTGTCTCTGGGAGGTGTTGGATTTGACTACCGCCTTGCGATGGCCATCCCCGACATGTGGATCAAGATCCTCAAGGAGCAGCAAGATGATCAGTGGGACATGGCCAAGATCTGCTTCACTTTGACGAACCGACGCCACGGCGAGAAGACCATTGCCTACGCGGAAAGCCACGACCAGGCCTTGGTGGGAGATAAGACATTGTTCATGCACCTTGTCGATGCTGAGCTGTACACCAATATGTCCAAGCTCTCCCCCCTGACACCCGTCATCTCTCGCGGTGTTGCTCTTCACAAGATGATCCGCCTCCTGACGCACAGCCTGGGCGGCGAGGGCTGGCTCAACTTCGAGGGCAACGAGTTCGGGCATCCCGAGTGGCTCGATTTCCCCCGAGAGGGCAACCAGAACAGCTTCTGGTACGCGAGACGCCAATTCAACCTCAGTGAGGACGAGTTGCTGCGCTACCAGGACCTCAACGAGTTTGACCGGCAGCTCAACCTGACTGAAGACAAGTACGGCTGGTTGCACGCCCCGCAGGCGTACATCAGCCTGAAGAACGAGAGCGACAAGACCATTGTGTTTGAGCGCGCAGGTCTCGTCTTCATCTTCAACTTCCACCCTACAAACAGCTTCTCGGACTACCGGATCGGCATCGAGACGGCGGGCACCTACAAGATTGTCCTTAACAGCGACATCAAGGAGGTTGGTGGCTTTGGCAACATTGACTCGAACACGCGGTTTTTTACAACCCCGATGGAGTGGAACGGCAGGAAGAACTGGACCCACATCTACATTCCCAGCCGTACTGCCATGGTTCTCGCGCTCGAGTCGACCGAGACCAAGCAGTCGTAGACATTAGACCACTAGCGGTTTTTTGCGCACTCAGAAAAGCTTCGGGGAGGAAGACACCCAGACTGAATCGAATCAGGTGGGCTCAAACCGGGAGGACATCCACAAAAATAGCATAGATTTCGAAGTTGCTGGTTTATAAGCAAGTTTTAGTCGTTGGTTGAATGACGATTCAATTATCTGGTGTACAGGCGAACCTGTCTGACCAAATGCGACGACGTGCCATCTCCTCGCTCACTCAGTCACTCACTCACTCTACCATCCATTCCTCTACCTCGACGCCCATGCTGCGACCAATGCCCCTGATGACCTCCCACCCGACGTTGACCCTCCACCGCCCTCCGCGATCCATGTCTCCCGTGCCCGAGGCCATGCCGCCAACGCGCACCAGCATCCTTAGACTCGCCAGCGTCGCGATCGCCATGCCAACATCGCCGTCGACACTCATGTTGTTGATCTTGCCCTCGTCGCCCCCTAATCCGCCACCACCACCACCGCTGCTGCTGGTGACCCACTCCCGCCTCGTGGCCAGGTATATCGCCATCATGCGCTCCATGACAAACACGCCCGGGCCGAGCAGCTTGCGCGCAATCTTGCGGTGCTTTGGCTTCGGGCCCCTCCTGCCCCCACCCGCGCCCGCGACGGCGATGCCGCCGCCGCGCTTCTTGCGCCCGTTGTGCCACGTGCTGAAGAGGGTCGTGTCGTGCCGTGGCGCGTTATGGCTGGCGAGGTACGCCGCCATGAGAAGGAGCCGGGCTGTCGGCGGGAGGAGGACCGCCAGGTCGTTGGGAGGTTTCTTGGTGGTGGTAGTGTTGGTCATGTCCCGCGTGGTGGATGCGGCTGAGGGGGCTGCGACTGTTGTTTTTGCTGCTGATGCTGCTGATGCTGCTGATGCTGCTGTCGTTGTTATTGGTGCTATTGAAGTTGCCGTGTCCTTATCGATGCCTCTGTCGTCTCCTGCAATTGCGGGCCCCATCGCCACCACGAGCCTCGGCTCCAGCACGGTCTCGTCCTGAAAGTACACCCTCGCCGCGATGAGGAGCTTACTGAACTCCTTGGCCTTGTGTGTGCCCGCGGCCACGGGCGCCGTGAAACGGGGCCACAGCGCGGCGCAGGCCTGCCGGAGGCTCGGCAGTGTGCGCGAGGCCGAGCGGACGAGCGAGTCGTGCACGGCAGCGGCGAAGCGCGCCCACAGGTCGTCCGTCTCCTGCCGCGTCGTGCTGGGCAGCGGCGCGGCGGGCCGGTGCTGCGGCAGGCTCAGGATGGCGACGTAGTCGGTCTTGTTGTAGGGCGGGAAGTACAGGTGCGCGACGGCCGGGGTGCGCAGGAGCGCCGGAGCCGGGGCCGTGAGGGTGAAGACGGTTGTCAGGTGCGGGATGATCTCGGATAGCCGGGCCAGGCCAGGGAGCAGGAGCGGCGGGCTGTCGCGTTGGCGGTCGATGGCGTCGAAGACGAGGACGAACCGTTTAGGTGGTGGTGTCGTTGGCAGGCTTGTCTGTGGAGGATCGGGGCTGGCGAAGTGGCCGAGCAGCATCTTGCTCAGCTCGACGGTCAGGGCGGCCAGCGTCTCGCAGCTGCCCAGCCTGCCTTGCCACCCGAGGGCATCGGCAACGGCGGCGACGGTGCGCTCATAGAGGTGCCGTGCGGTGACGCACTCTGTGGACTTGACGACTGCATACCGGAGGTCTGTGGAAGGGTCGTCGCGCATGGCGGAGAGCAGAGCCGTGGTGACGGCAGTCTTGCCGGTGGCCTCGGTGCCGTGGATGATGAGGTTGCGGCATGGTGCGGCACGGGGATAGACGAGTGTGGCGAGGGATCGGATCTGGGCGTCTCGGCAGGGGAAGCTGGCGGCGATGGTAGCCAGCAGCTCGTCGGGGAGCTGGAAGAGGGTTGGTGCCATTGGTGCCATTGGTGCCATTGCGGCTGGCAGGTGTGTGGAGAGCGAGCAGACGATGAAGTCGCAAACAGCAGTCCGCAGTCGGCACACGCGTCGGGCGTGGTGGAATTGGAGACGGAGGGAGGGAGACGCGACTTTTTTGGGGTCGGCTACCCGGCACGAGCACGGGGCGCGGGCAGGTCGCGGGCAGGTCGCATGGCAAAGCACCGAGACACCGGAGCAGCAGCCGGGCCCGGCTCCGTGTAGGCGGGGCGGCGCCTGCCACATGCATGGGGAGCCCATAGGGCTGCTGGGCTTTAGCTCCAGCTCTAGGCTGTTCAGCTGCCCGGCGGCTCCCCAACGGCGTGCTGACGCTCGATTCCAGGCAGCCCCCAACCGGCGATGACGCCTTTAGTCGACCTTGTCGTCGCTGCCAAGATCCGCAGCCCGTCTCCCGGCCATTCTGCATCTCCGACACTCGTTTCCCCGAGCGCCTGCCGACATGGACAACGACCACAACGCGGTATCGCTCGCCAGCCTCGAGCTCGACTTTGGCGTCTTTGACGACCTGGCCATGCTCGAGGTCGACCCTCTCATGCTCTTTGAGCCCTCCCAAGAGGCCGGCGACGCCCCCGGCTCCGTCCTCCGCCCCTACCACGCAAAGCGCCCGCACAAAAAGTCCCGTGCCGGCTGCACAAACTGCAAGCGCCGCAAGGTCAAGTGCTCAGAGACACGCCCGGCCTGCCAGGCATGCCTCCTCCGAAAGGACACTTGCGTCTATCCAAAACCTGCCCCCGCTGCTGCCTCGGCTGCCGCCGCCGCCCATTCTTCGCCGAGTCCTTCATCACCCGCGACGTCACACACAGACGCCCTGTCGCTTTCGCCACAAGGCCGCGGCAGCCGCGGCGGCAGGTCTCCCTCGGTCTTCAGCATCGACCAGGCCGATGTCGTCATCAAGGAACCCCTGTTCCGCCCGGCCGAAATTAACAATATGACCGAGATGAAACTGCTCTGGTTCTACACCACCGAGACCTTCTCCTCCTTCTCGGTCGACACCCGCCGGTCCCGCATAGTCGACGACGCCCTCCGGGTCAAGGTTGTCGAGCATGCCTTCCAGTCGCCCTTCCTCATGCAGTGCCTGTTAGGCCTGTCATCGTTGCAGCTGCGCAGCCTGGGACAGCCCATGACGGCTAAGGCTGCCTCCGAGTATTCATCAAAGGCCTTCCAAGGCTACCGCCACGCCATCCAGAACGCAGAGCCCTGCGACTACCCGGCGCTGCTCGCAGCGTCCCTGCTCATGTGTGCCCTGAGCACAGAGATGTTTCGGGAAGAACACAAGAAGCGGCTATGTGTCATCGACTGGATGACCGTGTGGCGTGGCATTGGCCTCATTGTCGACCTCATCACGCCAAAATCCATCCAAGACTCGGGGCTTGCAGTCCTCTTTTACCGGCCACCGATAGACCTTGAAAAGACATTCCGCTTCATACCCAACAACTTGCTCTTCATGGTGTCCTCCATCACCCCCGACGATGTCGACTATCCCCATCAGCAGGTCTACTACGATGCCTTGAAGTATCTGGGCTCCCTCTACATGGAGCTCCAACACGGTTTCAGCCCTATCCTGGACCTTCGGGTTATTACTTTCTTCACCTTTATACCCAAGCTCTTTCTACCACTCGGCAGGGAAGAGCGCCCGCGTGCCCTGATTATCCTTGCGCACTATCTGACCTTTACAAAACTCAACTCAAATGTGTGGTGGATGCAAGGGCTCGCTGATCGCGAGATCGACGAGATATGCGAAGTCGTCGGCGACCAGTGGGACTATCTGACCGCAGTCCCAAGAAAAGTTCGGCTCGCCACAGACAAGGTCGAGATTGCGCGTATCATTATTGACAACCACAACTGGACTCCGATCGAGGAGACTTGTCCGCCCAGTAACCAGGAACTACGCGGCACCTCTCTGGTCCTGATCAATGATGCGGGGCGGCAAGTCGCGATCAAGGGGAACCAGTGGGTTTACAAAAACCGCGACGGCGGCAGCAAGAACGACTACACCATCGGCAACAACCCGGGCGCCGCGAACGACCCCAAAGATGTCGCCAGGGCGCTCATGGCCATACCTGGGAAGATATCGAGCTTCCAGCCCAGTCGCAAGTCTGTCGTCGGCGACGGCCCAATCGCCATCACCGATGCGTCGACGCCCCTCGACATAGCTGCGGCCCAGGAGGTCACGCGGGCCTGGCGCAACACGCTGCCCACGCACGCTACCACCGAGAGTTTCTCCCCCGTCACTGGCTTCTTCAGCTCGACAGTTGGTCGCCCGCCAGACATCAGCCCCTCCTACGAACTGACGGGCCTCGAAGGCCGCGACCTGAGCGCCTGCATTGCGGGAAAGTTTATAGGCTGCGGCTCCGAGAGCGGCCAGCCTGCGAAGCCATACGCGACGAGCCTGTCGGCTTGCACCACGCCCGACTCGTCTTTGCCGTCGTCTGCCCACTCGCCAGCGTTTGCGACAACCAGCACCAGCAATCCAAGTCCACAGCCCAACGGGGCCGTCTGCCACGACCACAGCGCTGACGTTAGCAGCAGCAACAACAGCACCATTGACAAAGGCACGCCGCAGGAAAAATGGGCGCTCATGGGCAGGCGCGATGGGCCGCTCGATGAGTCTGTGCGGATACCTGGCGGCGAGGGCGAGCAGCTCGGCCGGTAGCTCAACAATCTGTGAGTGATGGATTGGATTGGATCTACCTACGGATTGCTTTTTTGTGTGTGTCCCTTTCTTTCTTCTCCCAGGACTGCCGCACGGAAGCGCCACTACACACGTACATACACCACGGGATCCGAGGAAAGGTCTCACGGGGAGTTTTGTGTTTTTGTGTATGAGAGAACATATACCCCCTTTATCGACCCTGTACATTATGGTACTGTCGGGACAAATCACGTAGCATATGACCATCTTGGGAACAATTATCTGCTTGATATCGACAAATTGCATCTCAATGTGGCGTGTTTCAGATGCACAAAGGATGTACTTTTACGGAGTACTGTCAGTGGCATGCTCCCAGAGGATTTCATCAAAGGCAATATCAGGGCTGTCTGGATAGCTACCCATTGATTGAGAGAATGAGATCATATGCTCCGCATTAGTGTGCTACGGGTAAGGGACGTATTTGCCATGGTCGACTGTTCGCTGCAAATATGTACAATGCCTGCCACTACATAGTACATCTTTTCGTTCTTTCCAGCACGTAAAAGCTAGGTGAGCAAATATTCATGACTTGCATTTCGCCGATTAGGGGTATGCAGCTTTCACATCCCGCCCTATTCTCTAGGGAATTTCCATTTCGTGCCGGGCGGGTGCTCCTCGGCGCGGAACTTGCAGAACGGGTGCACGCAAGCGTTATTTACCACACTTGGACACTGGCAGTAATAGTTAGCTTAGGTTCTACAAAGTGGGCACCATAGGAAGGCTCAAGGACTTACGTGGTGGCCATATATGCAGTTGTCAACGTCACACTCCTGTCCGCTAGTGCATGGGTTTAGACGCGCCAGGAACGCAATTGCATTAAGCTCTTCCTTATTGGGCTTGTAGTTGTGTTCAAAGCAGCAGTCCTCTCCTTTGGTGCAAGGGCCACGCAGGTAATGGTTGTTGCACAGCTTGCTACTTTCCTTGCGCTTCTTGACCGTGTCTAGGACACTCTGGCTGAGCGGTATGGGCACGTCTAGGCCACGCGGGCCGGGGTTCCAATTCGGCTGTGGCAAAATCTTACTTGCGCTCACAGAACGAGACGGTGTGCTGGTCTTAAGCGGGATCGGGAAGGTGATTACAGGTGGAGGGCTGGCTTTTCGCGTTATTGTGGCCCACGTCATCGGGGCTGGTGACGCCGAGAGCACACTTGCTGGAGCTGACGGAGCAATTTCTGGTGTGGATGCCGCAATAGAGGATGTAGACGTGCTGGACCGGACCAGAGGTCTCTGGGCGACGGGCATGTCAGGCCGAAATATCCTGTCAAAAGTAATAATATTGACGCCTGTGGATTTGATCTGAGGGGTCGTTGGCTGGCCTTCAAGAATGGTCACTCGTTTGTTGAGCTCTTCTTTTGCCACAATATCCTTTGCAAATGCCTCGAACCCGGCATCATGGGACACTCCCAGCAGAATCTGCTTGCAGTCCACATCTTTGAGATGCCACGAAGTAGCATCTGGAGGGAGGCCGTGTCAGTGGCTAGATGCGGGCACAGGCTGGACGAAGCCAGAGGAGACGTGGTGTAACTAACCAGTTATCTTTAGGCGAACTTGATCACTATGGTGGCCGACGTCGATGAAGTCAAAAGAAGTCTCTGCCTGGGCAAAACCTAGCATGAAATCTCGAACAATGTCGGTACTGTTGACGGCGCCGGAGTCACTGAGAAGCTGGCCGAGACCATTAGTGTCAACATAAACTTTGGCAATGACCTTGATCTCGCCGGCGGTGTCGTTGCACTGTGCTGCGATCACGTTTCGTAGGTCTATTGCGGCTTGGACACCCCCCTCGTGGCCTCTTTTGACGTAGTCTTCTTTGAACTATGTGCCCCGCGTCAGTACAAGACGCTGTGTTTTCCTGGATGCTGGATCGTAGAGCTTACAAGCAGGCCATTTCCGTCGAGCAGGAGTACCACGTAAGGATTTCGATCCTTTATAACGCTTATTAGTCCGACATAGCCAGCACCTAGTTATTGGTCAAGTGGCGTACATACCGTGTCATTGTCCTCAACTATTGTAGTAGTGTCTGCACGGGATTCAAGAGTGATTAGACGTTGTTGCAGATCGCGACGGGAGTTCGTTGCGTCCTCGAGGTCGAATTTGGCTTCTTGAAGCTGCCTTCGGAGGTCGGCATTATCTAGTTGAAGCCTCTTCTCAACCGAGTCTGCATATATCATGAGATCCTGTGGCCAGGAAAGTCAACACGCGTTTTATAAGATAGATATGTGTGTTTAAGGGTGCACGTGGAGTGGTGCGGCCACGAGATGTGGGGCACAATGGTGCCGGGCATGAGGTGGATCTCCAGGCACTCCCCGTCTGCCAGTGCCACAGCAGCATGCACGCACGGACAGGGGACCACGTCGGTCCATGCGCCCAAAGATGGCCGCCGGGGTACGTCACCAGCAAGCAGGACTCACCTTGACGAACTCGTGAGTACGATTAATCTCCTGTTCGTACTGCTGATAACGAGGCATGAAGTCCATTATGCCGCCCATATTTGCTGGTTGCGTGTCGGCTCGATAGCTGTGCCCGTCTTGTATTTTTATCTGCTAGCCGAGGACTTTTGCAGTTGCTGCCGAGCTCAAGTCCGGTCGTAAACGGCAGATTGAAGACTGCAGATCGTCGCCGGTATGGTGAATTCCACCGCAATGACAAGCTAGCTACGAGCTGTCGCCGTAGTATACAAAGTAGCGTCGTGGGATGGAGTGCCCGGGTGCCTCAAAAATGTTGTTGAGCCGCACTGCCCCACGCCCTATCTATCGAATGTTCGTGAGAATCAACACACGTGCGTGGGGGTGTTGTAGTGATTGCGTTATTGTTGATGTATTCATCCGCGTTGTGCAGGCTGGTCGGAATTGCCAAGCGCGAAGTGAGATTGATGTGCCAGAGTAGTACGTGAACGGAGGGTGAAGGGAGCTCTGAGAACAAGCCGATCAGTGATATGTAGCTGGTCGATTGTACGGATGTATCGAGCTTGACATCGGAGGGTTACGTGAGGTGTAGAGACCAAGATAGGAAGATGTAGCGACGTCAATGATGAATGCGGAATGCTCGGTGTCGAAGTTGGGGAAGCACGGAGAGGAAGAGGCTCCACTGGCGAGGCTTCAGGGATGCCTTTTTGTGTTGACTGTGTGGTCGAGCTCGACAAGATGGCAACCAGCAGACAATAAGAGCCGCGTAGCGTGTCTGCTCGAGCAGTCGTCGTCGTCGTCGTATTCGTAGGGGAACAATGTGTCGAGAGCAGGACAAGGGCGTTTGAAATTAAACTGGAGATCACCAGTGTTGTTGATGTACTTGCAAGTGGTCAAAGTCGCGCCTGAGGACACACTCGGCAAGAGGCGGGTTGCGGGTGGGGTCCTCCTTCCTCGGACCAGCACTAGTGCGGAGCCAGCCATGCAAGGGACCCTGCTGTCACCTGTGAAGTTGGCAATCTCGACGCCCCTGCTTGCAAGTGCAGTGTGACATGTGGTTGCTGGGAACAGTTTGTTCATGAAACCTCCATGTGACAAAACGGTTCCAGGTTCCATTTTGCGGCTGTCTAGGAAACTTTTGCTCTAAACAAATGCGAAGCTACTTCTAGGCATAGCAAGGAAGGAGAGCAATCAATACGCCTAAACGCCTGTGCGATAATTATACAGAGTCCAGAACCGTCCCATGCAGTCCTGTGATCCTCCTGTAGAAACACTCTTGAACGCGACTACTTAGATGCTGCACTAATGCAACCTTCAATTGTACCAAGCATGTGCAGCTCACTCACAACTATGCTGCAAGAACCATAACACCACGTGCCTAGACATTTGCAACTTAGACTCTACAACAAAGCATACACCGTCACTACTTGCGGTACGACCCCTCTGCAAACCGCAACGACTTCGACTAAGCGCTGTGTAAAGTTTACTCCTTCTTCGCTGCAGCAGCCTTTCTCGCCTTTCTGTCGCCTTCTGCGAGCCATTTGCTGGCCTTGACAAGCTGGACAATGTTGAGGAACTGTTTGATGGCCATGATCGGGAAGCTGATGCCAGCAAGGATCCATGGCACCTCGGAGTCCATCTTGTTCACGCGGGCCATCTCGAGGGCAGCGGCGCTGTAGGGGTTGACAAAAAGTTGGCGCAGGGTCGAGCTGTTAACTTCTGCACCCGACTGGATCGCTGCCGCCTTGACATCACCAACGCCATCAAGGAGCTGGGGGGAGAGCAAGGGCGAGGAAAAGGACAGGAGATATAGAGCGATGAAGAATAATTCGTTCATTGCACAGCACACAAACAAAACAGTCTAGGAATAATAAGTTAGAATTAGCTAATTCGTGTAATGATTGCGACATCAACGTCTCTGAGCTTACCTTGTTGGTGTAGTAGAGGTTGAGGAGCCAGCTTCTTGACTTGTCCACGTTCTTGTGGCTAGTGTCGGATCCACCCATGGCTAGGGTCGCATACATGTGCATATAGTGACTCGCAAAGTCGATCGAGATGAGGGACTGGAACACTATAGCCCACCGCGGGAAGGCAGAGGACAAGAAAACGAGCAGGCAGGAAGTCGAGCAGCGATCGGTCACCATATCTAGGACGGCACCGAATCTGGTCGACTGGTTGTAGTATCGTGCAGCGTACCCGTCGAGGGCATCGAGAAAGCATGAGATGCTGTAGAGGAGCGAGCAGGTACGTGGGTGGAGTGGCATGTAGTACAGGGATGCGATTGCGAGGATAATGCGGACGTAGCCTAAGAGAATGGATGGTCAGTGACGGCTTCGCTATAGACAGAAGCTGAGTTGCTCTACCAATGATGTTGGGCCAGAACAAGAAGATGTTCTCCTCGGGTTCCAGCTGGGCGGAAACCGTGTCCGTCGCCCTCGGCGATGCGATGGAGCCATTTGCGCTCTCGTCGCTATCAGCAGCAGGCTCAAGAGTGGGATGAGGATCTGTTGTGGTGCTGTCGTCGGCCTTGTCTGTAGTGGCCAAGGCGGCGGCGGCCTGGCGTCGGGTTTGTCGTTGCGACATCAAGGGCAATGCCTCTGTTGAGCGTCTGGCCGAGCTCGTGTTGGATGAGAGCAGAGATGTTGCGTGGACAAGACGGGCAATGGTCTAGAATGGTCGTATTTTTGGTGGATGACTACTGGGTCGTCTCAAGACAGCTCTGTATTGCTAGCACGCCGATATGTGTGCACTTTTGGGTGTGGGAGAGTTGAATAGAAAAGCGTTCGCCTTGCTGCGGATGCTGACAATCGACAGTGTGTTGGCTTGGAGGGGCTGTATTGTAGATGGATGGTGGTTGATTGTCAGCCAAGATAAGCAGCGCAGGCGACTGTCTGCCAGGCGACAGGCTGGGATCCTGGATGCGCTCAGGGGTCCGGGGGGAGCTCCGTTTCTGGAAGCAGCGGCACGATCAGTCCTGAGGCAGGCCAAGCTCCGGCAAAGTGGCTCCGCTGCTTGTGCTCAGCAACAGGGCTTCTGTTTTATTAAGAGTCCACTCTGTCGACCACGGAGCCTCGCAATTTTCCTGCTATCAAAACCACATCCCTCCGTCAAGCATCCGAGAGCGGCCCTTGCGTTCACGCCAATGGGTGCACCTCGTCCCAGTCCCTGAGGTTCACCTCGTCGCTGCCACTATCGTTGCGGACTCTGCTCCCCACACGTGTGTCTGCGGCAGACAGGGCGAAGACGGACATCCTTCGCGTCTCTTTTCGGACCGCTACCTGAGGACCCATTCGCGTCCCGCCTATGGTATACAGAGCGATTGGCCCATTCCTGTTGGTACCAGAACCTTGACTGCTCGAATCGCCCTTCTGGCCAGGTAGTCCATGGATCTTGCTACTCTGTGCCGTACCTCCTCGCCTGCTCATGCAGAAGGCCTGCGTCTTCCGCCATAAAATGATCCAGAGCGGCAGACACACGGGAATACCAACGCATATGAGTGTGGTGGTCAACTCAATCTGGGTCCAGACAATGACAGCGATTGGGACATCGCGACGGTCCCTGATCGCTAGGGATATGGCAGCGTAGAGGCGAAGAGCACCGGCAGCTGCTGCGCTAGACATGCAACATAAAACAATCAGCATCAGACAAGACGTTCGTTGTAAAGGGTATGCGGGCGGGCTCTTACAAAATGCCCAAGCCGAGGCTTGCGCCGAGAATGACCTTTTCCTGGATCGGGTTCGGCAGATTCCATATAAAGATCCAGGCCAGCACGGCATACCCAATGTCGCTCAGGATAGTCCACACTGCGTGCTCCAGAGATCAGCTACACGCAAGTAAACTGGCATGTGTAATGGGTTTTTATGCACGACGTACTGGCCATTGCTGCCCCCACCGTGGTTGAATCGATGCAGCTCGCATCCTCAATGCGATCATCCCACATGTATGCCATTGGTGTGCATGAAACCCAGATGAGCAGGGCTGTGGCAAGTGACAACGCGATCATGAGGCTCATGATGGTCCAAACCACCTTCTTGTGCCAGGACTTAGCGACGAGGCGGAGCAGGAAGACGCCGACGGATGCTTTTGAGGTAGCTGTTGCAATCATGGCGACCGTCTGCGCAACCACCCTCCAGAATGCCATCTCTGCTTTAGCGGCCGGACCAAGGTCATACCGCCCAAAACCATGCAGGCAAGCAACCGTGACCAGCGCGGCGAAGGCTACGATAACGACCTGTTCAGCCCGGAAATGGTCAGCCCGGGTTTAATTTGACGGAGCCATCATACTCACCGTCGATATGATGTATAGGGTATCGTCGAGCCCATACGCAGCCACACAGACGATTCGAGTGTACACTCGGAGACCGAGGAATATCAACAAAATGGCTGTTGTCACCCATATTATCCATATGCTGGATGGGCCTTGGCCCCCCAACTCCGATGACATATTCGTGCGGATTCTTTGTTTCGTGCAAAAAAAAAACTCTGTCTGCCGGTCGATACCCAGTGCCGAGCTCGAGATCTTTCCCAGTGTGAAAAGCCTGCGACCATCCAACACAATAAGTATCAATCATCAGGGCGAGCCCGGCTCCCCAGTGATGACATCGCCCGTCTCAACTCTGGCGAGATGTCGACACCAGGCAAACTTTCTGGGCTCCATTTTCCCCCTGCCCAGCACGAACTAGTCACACCAACTTTGTTAACCCATTGTGACATCTTGCGGAATGAGGAAAAGGCTGCGAAGCACTAGCAGGCATCACCCTTCGCGAGCACCGCATCGACGCAGCTAGTAGTAGTCGAGTCGAGCCGAGCCTCGGAAAGCCAAGATTGCCACGCGAGTGCAGCAAACACATTGATCCCCGTTGCGAGATCGGAACAGGCTAGACTGACGAGGCTCAGCTTTCACGACACAAACCCATGCGCCCCCCTGACAGAATCTCTCGCTCTCTGCGGGGAACTGGTCGTTGCGAAGATTCAGGAACATGGTGTGACTACACTTACACTTACTCAGACAGTCCAATGATCCTAGCGGGCCCGTGAGAGCACTGGAAGATGCCGTTGTTTTATTATTCAACATGTCGCAGCTCTCATAATCTAGAAACACTAGATACAATCCGTCCCCTTTTGACTATCGCTGCCCTAACCGCCCGATTCTGGAGGGCGATTGTAGATCGCAGGGCTAGATGTATTTGCGTCTTCTAACCATAAAAGCCCGCCGCCATCAGATCGGCACACTAGAACTCTGGGGCTGGGCAGGCCGGGCGATACTAGCCCAAAAAGTGAAACACAGGTCGACTAAAGTAGTAACACACGATTTCAATGCTGCAAGTCAAGGGGTGCCGTGCTGTGCAGTGAGTGCATTCATTCATACAAGCAAGCACATTCACCCATGTCTCACGGTGATTTGTCGTCGGTTTTCATCAGGGGAGCTCAGCCTCGGTCACTTTTATCTTTATTTTTGTTCCAATCAAGATCGAAATCCTCCCTTCGGTATTCATGACGTCTCTTGAGGATTACCCGCCCGCCCCTTGTCTACCGTCCAGGGGGGAAAAGGGGGGGGGGAGCAAACATGCAAGGCAGATAAAGATACTATGGTTGCGGGCTGGAATTTTAACACTCTTGGAAGTAGTTGCCAAGGGCGCCAAGGTAGTGAGCAAACAACTGTAATCCTGGGTTGTCGCATATAAGCATAACTAACAAGTAGTTTTATGCCAACAGGAGCATAATAATTTTGCTTGTCACAATTCTAGCCAATCGGCTGGCCATGTCAGGCAAACGGAGACTTAATGCACTGCTTAAAAGTCATGGGACTACCATAGTACACGACAGCGTTCAATCACCAATTAGTAGTGGGCGGTCATCGAGGATATCCGTGAAGTAGGTGGTAAGTATCTGTGTATCACATATGCGGGCTATTCTGGATGTGGTTAGACGCGCGGCTCTCCCTTTCCTCATCTCTCCCTTTCGGGTTCCTGGAAGTGGATAGATCAACTACTGCGAATAGCTCCGGACAGAAACTACCTCTTCTAGCTTCGTCAAGCATATTAAAAATCCAAAGTTGGACTGGCATGCCCGCCTACAAGCAAGCTCTTTCATATCCATTCTATTTTCTGACCCTTGCACGCCAATCAGACCGAAGAGCCATGGCCCGAGCGAGCGTCTAATAGCCGCCAATGCTCGTAACTTTCGCAAGGTTTACCGGCGGCACCTATATCGAGCCCAAACAACAACAAAGTGACGAAAAGCTCTTATCAGTTTCATCACGCCGTCGACGACCATGGGATCTGGTTGAATAGGCTCCACACGGTATCGTTCCCAAAGTCGCCGCCAAAGTACCATGGGGGCACGCTACTGCTGCCATCGGCAGACGACTGCAGCTGGTACCGGCCCTGCGCGGGATGTCCCGATGTCCCCGTCTGGTAGCTTCCGCTTGCGTTGCCTGGCAGCGCAGCGGGCTCTTCGCCAGCCATGCTCGACGGATAGCCGCCGTCATTGGGCGCGGGGATGTGATCTTGATGATCATGATGCTGCTGCTGCTGTTGGTGTTGATGATGATTGCTTATCAAGACGGCTTCGTCACTCCCCGCAACACGAGCAGTGGCCCATTCTAATGACTGCTGCTGCTGCCCAGTATCTGTACTAGAGGCAGCGGTTTCCGCTCCCAGGAATCCCAGGCCCATCAGGTCATTCATGGCAAGGTCTCCAATGGGGTACAATGGCATGATGGAGCCGAGGTCAAAGTCTGCCGGCAGGGTCCAATCTGTAGCCATCGCTGTGTCTGTTCTCGCAAAGAAGTTGGCATGTTCGCTCTCACCACCATTATGCTTATTGCTGCCACTCCCGCAGTACTGCTGCTCGTTGCTCGATGACGCCTCCCCGATTTGCGGCGCGCTCCCAGCGTTGCTGACGGAGCTGCCTGGCGTAGGCATTGCAGGGCTCCCTTTCGTGCTGTCGCTCAGCCCTGCTCCTTCGTTCCTACTAGTCGATGTGTAAGACCCGCTCGGAATGCTTGAAGTCCTTGGGCCAGAACTTCCTAGGGCCGGTGAAGGTATCTGATCACGACTGCTGCTCGGGTTAGCACCACCACCCACATGCATACGGTCCTCAGCCTGTCCGATTCGCTTTAGCCGCATGTGCAGAGTATTGAGAACGCTGCGCGCTGAACGGGCGAGCTGGTTCCGCACGGCCATCTTGTCGAACCGCTCGGCCGCCCACTCAAAGTGTTGCAGGGCCTCGGGGAAGAGCTCCGAGTGCTCCCTTGGAAACAGTATGTATATTGACGCAATCATAACGACCGCGTCAAAGGTGCCGTAGAACAGCGAGAACATACGGTGGTGGCTCGGGTTCAGGATAGCAAAGTACTGCCGCTGCGCGTCGAGCATGCCGAAGCTGGCCTTCAGCGCCTCCAGGCGGCTGGCTGCTCGAGTGAAGATGTATGGCCGGTGCAGCGCGAGCTTGCCAAAGTGCAGGATCAGTGGCAGGGTAGGACGTGTCAGTGCGAGCCACCAACATTCCGGGAGGTGATCAAATCTGGTGTCCGGGTTGTGCAGGCGGAGCGAAGCAGGCATCTGTGCCTCCATATCCTGCAGTGAGTCTTGGATCCTGTCAATAGGCGAGAAATCTTTAGGAAAGGGCCCTTCCTTTTCGAGCGCGATGATGTCGCGAAGCGGTCGGACCAACTTGAACAGCCAGATAGCACGCGTCAGCGGTGTTGGCGGAGAGTCCTCCGGGCGTGGTATCATGGGCATCCTCCGCCCATCCTTGCTCTGGAGCACATCAATAGGCAATGTCTCGCTGACAGTGGCGAAGTCGCACTGGGGAGCGCGACCCAAGACAGAAGCCATGTGAATGTCCCAGCCCAGGAGCGTGATCCAGACCCGTCGTCGTGCCTGACTCATCCAGAGCTTGCCCAAGCTCTCGTCTATGCTGTCTTGAGGCCCGGGACGCGGGTCCTTCTCGTCCCGGTGCATACCAATCTCTTGCGCATCACGAATAGAGGTGCCGAGCTGGTGCCATGACTCTGTGACCATTCCGCAGTGCTTGAGGAACTTGGCGCGCACCCAGCCAGCTAGAGGCGCGATCAGGGTCATCTGCCGTTTGCCCAGAAGCGACAGTATCGCCGCGCCGGACTCGCTGTAGTCCATTGCGAGGTCGTCGAAGGTCATGTCCGCATACTTGAGCGCGTCAAACTTGTCAAGGAGGTTTTCGCGGAGATAGAGCAGCGCACATGCGCAGAGCTGGAACAGGAGGGCCGGGAACTCTCTCAGCATAGGCTCCAGCCCCTGGGGACCCGCGTTGGAAAACACTGCAAACGGCACGCTGTACCACTTTGCCATCAGCTCGCGGAAGATAATCTCATCCACGCCAAAGTACTGCCAGTTGATATCCTGGAAGTAGAAGCCGACGAGGTCCTCAACGTAGGTCCGGGCAGGCAGCTGCCGGATCAGAGTCTTGTACCTCTCGCGGACGCCGGCAGTGCTCGCCCCTTGCTCGGCGGCTAGGCTAGCGAGGCGTTCGCCGTCGGAGGCGTTGTCGATCCTTCTGAGGACATCGAGAGTTGAGGCGCCGTTGTGCGTGTAACCCAGGTCTACGCCCTGCGGTGCGTGGCTCGCAGCAGCATAGACATTCTGGTGCGGGGAGCGCTCAGCAGCACTATCAGCAGGAACCTTGGCTATGACTTTGCTCGTCTCGTACTGGCAGGAGCCTTCCTTGCCGCGAGAGATGCAATTGGTACAGGGCAATCCACGGTCGCACTATATAGGAAGTCAGGGCGAGGTGTTGCTAGGTAGAGGATTTCGGAACCACCGCAGGTTTCTCAGGACCGACCTTTTGTTTCCTCCGGTGACACTCGGTGCAGCTGATGACGAGCCGCCGGCGTTTCCTGGGGGGCGGCCTTGAATGCGGCTGATCAGCTGCTTGGTGCTGCTCGTCGTCAGGCTGGGAGTCGGAATCGGACATAGCGAGAAGCCTTGCAGCGGGCTTTCTGTATGCGCCAGACTATGTCTCGGTCAATCATGGGCAACCCAAGGCGTGGGACTGGCCTTCAGGCATTGCTCTCGCTGCGCAGTGGAAGCAGCAGGCAAACACATGATGTGGTGGTGTATTGGTGTAAGTTGCGGAGCTGTAAGGCCGTTTGGCAACTCGCGTGGTGCAAGGCTGAATAACCCCTGTCAAGGTGTTTTCGTGGGGGCACGCTCAGCACTCCACTGGACGCACTACGCTGCTTCCCCGCTCCTCTGCTTCATGGGCTTCAATTTCGGATGAAAATAGCCACATATCGGACGAGAAGACTTGAACGCAACATTCATTGTATCTGTATTGGAGCAAGCACTGGTTTGTGGTATTTTATTTTATTTTTGCTGCTCTCCACTTATCCTTCCACCCTAGTAAGAGCCTACGTCTTCTCCTACCGAGTAGAACCCATTTTCGGAGCACTTTCCTAAAGCTCTACTGAGTGTTCACATGGCAACGCAGTCTGCCGAGTTCCGTTTCCTATCATGTCAAATATGCCATTATGGCGCGACTGCTGTGAACTGAGTGCCTGCCCTGCTAATATACTCTCCGGTTCGCTCCGCCGGGACCTCATTCTTGCCCGGTGCGCTTCCTGTAAGCATTCCATGCCCGGTTCCTGTACCTCTCGGCCTCGGCTTGTGGGGAGCTCGCCTTGAGGATGCCGCGACCGACAATGATGATGTCGCTGCCGCAGAGCCCAATCAGCTTTGCGGGCGTGTTGTACTGCTGTCCCAAGCCATCGCCTTCCACGACACCGTTCTCTTCTTCACCCTCTGGTGGCAATTGGCATCCAGGAGTCATTGACACAAAGCTGTCGCTCGCCTCAGAGTTCAGTGTTTCCTGCGAGATGAACCCCATCACAAAGCCCTTGTTCTCGCGCGCTGCTTCTACACATGCTTGCGTGTACTCGGCGTTCATGAAGTTGCCCTCACTCGACATTTGCGCTAGAATGAGTAGGCCGCGCTCAAAAGGAGGTTCTTCAATGCCGGCAAAGAGCAGCTCGTCTCCCTGGATAGTCCCATTGGGGATGCGTGGCGAGTCGGCTGGCTCAAACGACTGCGTGACTGTCGTGACGGAGACAATGCTGCCTTTCCGGCCATCCTGCTCCCGGTAAAAGCCCGACGGTGGCGCCTCCAGAGGCGAAAGGCTCTCTTTCCGCTCCGCTTGCAGTTCGAGGGTTTCCTCCGCATCATCAAACTGGTCTGATATGGGGGTGCCAACGCTGACTGAGGTCCGGACTTGGTAGTTGACGCGCGACCGCCACTTGGCGGCGGCCTCTGATAGAGCCGTTACTCCGGCCTTGCCAGGAACCATGTTGATGTTGACGATATGTGCCCAGTCGATGATGCGTGCCGAGCCTGCCGTGTATTGCAATTGCACAGTGCTGCCAATGTCTCCGAATTTGCGGTCCTCGAAGATGAGGAACCCATGTTTTTTCGCAAGAGCACCCAGCTTGGCACCCGTGCCAGTTTCAGGATGAAAGTCCCAACCAGAAACGAGGTCGTGATGTGTCTTTAGTACCACAATAGAGGGCCCGATCTTGTCGGCCAGGCTGATCAGCTCCCGTGCAGACGTCACGTCGGCACTGAGGCAAAGATTTGATTGTTTCAGCTCCATCAATCGGAACAGGTAGCTGGTGAGAGGATGAGACACATTCTTGGCGCGGTCGGCAAATGTTGCCTTGAGCGTGGTGTGCCGCGGGGAGTCTGTCTGATTGCTCATTGCAGCGGTATCGGAGGACTGGGGATAGAAGAAATGAGTGCTGGCGTCGCGCCCGAGTCACGGCGTTTATCGTAAAGGGTTCGCGGAGAAAGGGACGACGTGGACGGCAGCGAGTCGTTGACCATAGACCGAGGGCTGAGCAGTTGGAGGTTTTGTGGTGAAGGCAGATTGTCGCGGGGGCGGACGGGATGAAAAGTAGAGAGCTCTGTAAGCAGTGGAGCAAAATGATGTCAGTTGAGAGGATAGAAAAGATGAGCGGCGCGGTGGCATGGGGCGTTGAGGACCACGATGCCTTAAAGACACGAGCGGGCTGGTTGTCGATACGCTGGAGTTCCGGTCTAGACCGCCCTTGCGCGCGGCCGAAGAATCATACGAGCCGAGCCCGATGGAGCTGGCTGGGGTCTGGCCATGACGCCTGGAGAGGATCCCTCGGAGCAAGTCCCCCCGCTGAGCAGTGAGAAAACAGCGGATGTGTACGTACAGTACGGAAAATGGCGGCGACAGGACGAGTTCGAGCGATGTCTTGCTGGACAGGGAAAAGGAGCAGGGGATGCTGGGCGGAGCTGGCGCGGCGTGTGACAATGGTTCGTGCGCGGGTGGTATTGGGACTTTGGGAGATCGGGGTCGAACAGCGGCTTTGCTGGGCGATCGAGGCCGAGGTGGAGGTGACGACAAGGCGGGCGTGCGCGGCAGGCAGGCAGGCAGGCAGGCCGCCCTTTGAGCACGAACGGCAAGACGAGACGAAACGGTGGCTTGTTAGCGTGCGCAGACGAGGCTCGTGGATGTGCTTTTCTATCGCCAGTCGTCGTCAGAACGGACGAGGGCGACGGGGATGAGATGTGATGTGTTCTTCAAGCCCCTCGGTGGCGCGGCGGCAGACATGGGCACACGCATGCACTTGAAAGTCTCGAGACATGACTTGAGCACACCACCACCATTTACACCAACCACTCCACAAAGCCAGGAGCAGGACTTGCAAGGTCCAAGCCGCCGGGTCGCAGGCGGCGCAGCAGCCTAGCTCTCCGGAGTAGGCGAGTCTAACGCCGAGTCAGGCCCGAACGATGGTCGCTCCGGAGTAGTCGCCGCCAGCACGGACGACTCGGGTCCAGTCTCGCTCTCCTTTCTCTGCTGGCTTTGATGCTCAAGCGATGCAGGCGGGGACGGGAACTTTGCTGCACAGGCTCAGCTGCTTCAAATCTCAAATGTTGCACGGAAGGCGCAACCCGGTGCACCCGAACCTTACTGCGTAACGTGCCCTGCCGCTCCTGCACTTCTCATGGCTGCATCCCAGTGCATCCCGGTGCATCCCAGTGCGAGTCACGTCGACCACCACCTGCAACGTCGACCCAAGGGTGTGATGGCAGGCCTGTCTGGGGACCCGGCCGACCCTTAACGAAGCCACAACGACGCCCGAGCGAGCGACTGTAATCCAACGTTGAATCGAATGTCGAACTCTCACCCCGCCGCACCGCGATGCTGCTGCGATCCAGAGCTTCCTCCAGGCCTGGACCCTCGAGGTCCGACCAGCATGCCCGCACTAAACAGAACGGCCTGTATCCCTCCCTGTCTACCGTGGAATGCGGAGCCGGCCGGCACCGTGAGCATCCCGACAGCATCGAACGCTTCGGGTCTACTTGACGATCAAAGCCAGGTCGAGGCCCTCTTTGCCCCTGCAGTCTGCACCTCGAGCAATAAAGTTACCGGCTGGAGCCAATGCGAGCACGGTAAGCTGCCCAGCTGCTTTTAGCTCCAGCCTTCAGCCACTGTCAGGGATTGGACACCCTTGGCGCCCCTATGCAAGGCAGCCTCGGCTGATCGTGGAGCGGGTGTTGATCCGTAACAAGAAGCTTCTTGCCAGTCCAACGCGACTTGTTGAGAGCCCGCCGCTGCAGAGACGCTGGTCTGCAGTGTCAAGCCACAAGACACACTGCGCTCAGCCTCAAAGGTCAAGAGACCAACGTGGGATGATCATGTCCAACGGCGCAATGGAGTTGATCCACTTCTCTATTTCCACGCTCCGGTCCGGATCTCAAGTACACCGCCGTCAGACGGCAGTTGCTCAGCCTGTGCCCAAGCGCTCGGAAGACTGGCTCGTATGCGACCAACAGCCTTCAGCATTTGTCAAAGCTGATTGCGGACCACAGAAGCAAGCAAGCTAGCTCGTCGAGGCTGGACCCGGAGAGCTGGCTGCTAGAACGAAGAAGTCCAGGAATAACCCAAATCTCTCAGAAACCAGAGCCGCTCAAATGTATGGCCTCCCTGGTTTTCAGCTTGTGGGGGTAGGACTTCGGGGTTGGGGCCGCGCCTATCATATCTGCGGAAGAACACCCCTCGGTGCGGTGTCCTGGGGTTCTATGCACGGAGACACGACAGCTCCTTTCAGCCCTGCATCCGGCGCTGAGGTCGCTACGTGCCCAATTCCTACCAACCTAGGTAGGCACTTACCTACTCTGTCCTAAGTACATGCAGTCGAGTCTGGCATGATGGATCGGCACGACACCAGAGGCCACCCGCTCGCATCTCTTAAATATGTAAACCAATGCATCATTATGTACTTGGCTTTGTGGACACGGGAACTTTTATCGGTGGGCTGTGGTTCCGAGAGTATGCATAATGACAGAGGATGTCTTGAAGGACGAGCATTTATTTCAGTCTCAACCATGTACAGCATACACACACAGTGTGGACTGGTTCGTGTGCTTTTTCTCAGTCAGACATAGCTTTCAGATGATGGGCGCCTATCTCTAGCTAGTAGCCATCTCGGCCTGTGCTAACCGACTCTCCTCATAAGCCCATATCTACCAGAAGGTGCATTGGCATTGCTCACCTGATCCCGAGAAGCCACTAGGTATCAATAGTCGTGAGCCGAATGCTAAAGGACGGTCGAAAGCAAGAAAAGATAACACTAGCAAGCAAGTCGTTTACTCCCGCGGCGAGAAAGATGCCCAGAATCCATTCATCATCCAGAATCCCGCGCTATACATGGTTCCGATAGGCTTCGTCGCATTGGCGATGGTGATGTTATAACGGAGGAAAAACTAGAGAGGAAGCAATGACACACTGTCAGTACACATGCCGATATTGCTTAGACAAATTGGCTGTCCTCTTACCTCTGGCAGGCCCTTGCTGAGCTCCATCATCGCAATGCCGCGGCCGAGGCACTTATACCTGCCAAAGCCAAAGACGGCGTCTAGACAGTCTGACATTTCCTCAAACCTGGCTTCGTCGGTCTCGAGCCACCGCTCCGGGCGGAAGAGGTCGGCATCTTCCCCCCAAAATTCCTTGCTGTGCGTAATACCTCGCTGTTTGTCGTCACCGAGCCGTTAATTCTACTATCCCGAGGGGCAAATGATGTGGTATCGACTCGGGTTGCCGGCAACAAAGAGTTCCAAGGGAGGAATCGGGAGTTGCACTTACAAAATCGACACCAACCTGCGTTCCTGCGGGCAAGTGGTAGCCGGCAACAACGTCGCCGCCCTCGGGCACCGTCTTGTTCGCCAGCGGCGTCGCGGGTGGGAACTTGCGCATGCACTCGCGGATCACGGCCTGCAGGTAGGGCAGGCACCTGGCCTCGACATCTCGTATCACTGGCCTGCTAAGCATGCCGGATTCGAGCGCACTGACAAGCTCGGCCATCAGGGAATTATAGACTGTCGGGTTGGAGAGCACGTACAAGATGGCCATCCGCATGGTCACGGCCACAGAGTCGGTGCCAGCGACGCTGCAGTGGTCAGTCCGCGGCAAAGTGTCAGCCAAGAGGCACAGCTTCCTGGTGCGGTGACAGCACTGCCACGTGGCGTGGTAGTGAGCTGCACTTACATTTGGACGAGAAGCGCACTGGTCGCCTCGGTCTTTGTGGCGCCGTTTTTCAGAAACTGGGCCATCATGTCCTTCCGCGGCAAGGCGCCTGGCTGGGACCGTTCGTCAAGCGAATCCTCCGCAGCTCTGCACAGGGTTCCAAACTGTTAGCAACGGAGTGCTCAGCAGGGAAGCGCAAAGGCGCGATGTGCACCGCGAGAAGAATCCAGCGAGACGGACCTTATGAACTTGCCCATTCCGACTTTGTCCTCGCGGGTCGGCAAGGCCAGGGAAAACGGCCAGCATTGGAACAGCTCTCCGAGGATAGGAAACGTCGCGCACGTGGACGCCACAGGGAAAAATTCCTCGTTCCACCTGATCCAGCCATAGATATCGACGCCATCGTCCAGGAAGCCAAACGGCCCGCCGAAGCTCATGTCGCCGATGGCCTCAAGGGCGAAGAAGTGTGTGATGACGGTCAGATCCAGGCGTTTAGTCGGTGCTGCCCCCTTTGGGTTGAGATACTTCCTATCAATGAGACTGAACAGCCGGATGAGCTGGCGGTCCAAAGCTTCCTCCTGTGATTGGGTTGGCGCTGTTAGATTGTCTTTGAGACATGATGAGCTCACGATAGGTAGTCTGGGCGGTAGACTTACTACAAGAGATGTCGCCGAGTGGCCCGGGCCGAGCTTTGTTCGCAGGGCTGCATGCGTGGCCTCGTCCGTCTCCGAGAAGGAGTGGTGGAGGCCGACCTGGAAACGGAAGCTCGTGTACCACGGCCCCTTTACGTACTTTGACTTGTTCGCAGCCATCTTCTGGAGGGCCTTGTAGTCTGTAGTGAGCACCGCATCGCTTCCGATGCGAACGAGGGGTCCTACTCACGGCGATTTTTTCAGCCCCTACGGTCTTGTGACGGCATGGGGCCGGGACGGGAACTTACCATATGTCCCTATAAGCTCATCCTGAGCCTCGTGGGAGACGCCCTTGAGGTTGACCATCAAGATCGGGATCGGCGTGATTGACCACCAGAAGGGCCCCGGAATGTGGCGAAGGCGGTGCCATCGGGCGTACAATCTGGCGACGACTGCCACTGCTATCAGGCTCAAGAAAACCTTGAAGCCCAGCGAGCCCACATTCGTGCCAACAAGGGCAATCACGGCCATGGTTGTTGTTCTTTTGTGGGAAAAGCACGGTGCAACAGAAATGGGGGGGACAATGTGTTGCCAACGTTGCAGCGAGTGATGCAAACCTGTGGGTAACTCTCAAGATCGGTAGAAATTATGTCTTCACAAACCATCAATAATCAGGGGGGAGACTTTATAATGTCCGGGGAAATCACATTCGACGAGTCCGGCATGCCGAGATACTGCAAGGTCAGGGGCGAGATCCGCACGTCCGCAGGAACGCCACGAGACGTGACCTGAAAGTAACCATGAAAGGTCACATATGATGTCCCTATAATGCCTGGGGCACGCAGGCTAGTCCATTTCCTTATCATCCCGATGCTAGTGCGGGAGCTGCCGTGAAGTGTCGCCGGCGATGGGAATAAGCTCTTTCGCGAGACTGGCGGTGGGAACCTCTCCCGCTCGTTCACCAAGGTTTACCTGTACTTACTTTTTCGCTCCCGCGCTCGCAAAGAGGCTTGGCGTTCTGCCAAATAGGGCAGCTGCTCTGCCCAACAGGTAGATCACCCAGCTGGGGTCACGACCAACAGTTGGTGGCTACTGGGAAATCGAGAACCGTGCGTGCGATATGCAGGCCTGGGTGCTTTCTAACGTACGCAGCAGGTAGGATAGGTAAGCTTGCGGTGTTTCGTTCCTATTTCAGTATGTCACATCAGCTTTACTGACACAGGGAGGATACAGTTGCTCTTATTAGTGAACTTGCCTGTTGTAGAGTGAGTACCCTGGTTGATCTACCTGACAGTGTACGAAACCCCGGCCTGTAACCCAAGGTAGGTACGTAGATCGCGGCTCGCGGGGATTTGGTGAACCCAGCCAACCTGCCTGTAGAACAGGTCGCTGGCAGCCCCAATCCCAGTCTGGGCAGGGTTCATGAGTCGTATTACGCAAAGCTAGTAGATCTTTCCGTTCGGAACTCCATTTGGTCTTGTAAACCAGAACGAAACTCGACGAGACCTACAGTAACTAATAGGCTGCGCGAGTCTCTACCTCGGGAGTATTTCCCGGGGGACTCTTCCCAGCTTGAGCACTATGCAAGTGTCCAAAAGAAGCTCGCAGTTTGGTGGTGCATAGGTATGTATGTTCGTCTTGGCTCAAACGTTGTTTCTGAAGTTCCCGCCCTTGACAAAATTCGTGTTGGTCCTCCCCTGCATATCCGTCCCCGGCGAGCCCGGCGAGCGCCGCGATCCTTGTATGGGTGTCATGGGTCGGGACGTTGTCCCGTGGTATCCGGAGCCAATGCTCAGGCCAGTTTTTTCTGTAGCCTCGGCACTTGGCCGTTGTAGATCAGGTTGACATGGGATTGGCTTTTCGAATGTGGGCGGTTGTGGATTACCACTTACTTTTTCTACTACCCAAGGATGATTATACAGCTCATGGTCATAGATGACCAATCCGCCCGGCAGTGATATATCCCTTGCACTTGTAGGTGTGCGCCCGCAGAGCAACAGCTTCTCTGCTTCGGAGTTTAGAAGTCGGACATGTACGATGATTACCGGTAAAGTTGTAGCCAGCGTAGTTTGCTTGGCCCACTCATGACGTTTTCCCCCGACATAGTAATCACAACTCGATGCTACGGGAAAGCAAGCAAGGATGCTTGACATCAGGGGCATGCACGGTTGCTTTTGGTCACAGTGGCCCCAAGCATTTGTTCCCTGCCATCGCTCTGCAAGAAACCTGTCCTGCAGATTTGAATCAGTACCTACTGCTCAGTCAAGTCTGTCTCACAGTAACCTGTGCCGGAGTTTTGTCAACTTGCCGAGATCGACGGCTGGACGCCCTGCCGCTATTCATGAAGAACAAAATGTGACAGAGTTGAGGATGCAAAACCCGATCACATTATACGAGTCAAATTAGCTTGAGAATCCCGGCACTTGCTGATATCCTTCCGCCCCCAAAGGTGTCAGACGTGCGTCATCAAGAATGTAACAACGACTTGTGCTACGTGCTTCTCCCGATGGTGTACTTCTCTTCTACATTTATCTTTGTCAGATTTTGCATCCTTTGCCCTCAATTGCCATGAATACTCACACAACGGCAGATGCTCACAATGACGGAATTGGGAGGACAGGGCCCCTATTGTATCTCGGTCCTCTGGGGGCTGACCGCGCTTCTGTTGGTGTTTCTCGTGCTTCGTGTGTACACGAGAGTTGTCTGTGTGGCCTCGTATGGAGTCGACGACAATCTTTACAACATTTCCATCGTAAGTGTGTATTCATGTCATTTTACAAGCCAAAGGGCAACATGATCTTTCTTTGCCCTCCCCGCTCCCAAGTTTGATCTTTTTACTGACACTTGGGTTGTCTTCGAACTCTTTCAGGTCTTGATTATCCTGTACTCGGCCTTCGGGACCATCGCGTGCCTGTACGGGTACGGCCGTGACGACCTAGACCCGGCGGGCATGGCAAAGACGAGCTTCTGGCGGATGGTCGCGCAGACGTTTGCCATGACCGCAACAGCCACCTCCAAGTCGTCCGTCGGCTTCTTCCTCCTGCGCCTCATCGCCAAGCCGTGGCACAAAGTCGTCATCTGGTCTGTCATGGCCTTCATGGTTGTCGCCTCCATCTGTGCGTTGCTTTCTTACTTTACCTACCCCTACAACCCGCATTGACGCAAAAGGAGATGAAGATACCTTGCCCTGCGCCCGCTATGCAATAACTAACAAGTGGTTATACAAACTCAGTGTCGGTAGTCTTCACCTGGGTGGCATGTTCCCCGATCGAGTTCACGTGGGATGAGCGCATCGAGGGCGGAACCTGCATCGATACAATACCCATTGCGGCGTCCATGGCAGGCAAGCATACCCCATCTCTCCCTCTCTCTCTCTCTCGTTATCCAGTCCACACAGTTTCTGGGCAAACATCAGCTAACAGTCGAGGCTGTGCTTTCCTCTTCCTATAGTTGGCACGGTCCTGGTTGACATCACGTACGCCGTACTGGGCTGGGTCTTCGTCTGGAACCTGTCGAACCCACTCCAAGAGAAGATCATTATTGGCGGTAGTCTCAGCTTAGGCTTGCTGTGAGTAGCTTACCCCTGTTGTTGCGCAGTTTCTCATGTGGACTTTCTTCTTCTTCTTGTTTCTTTTTTTCTCTTTTTCTTTTTCTCTTTTTACTGACTGCTGGCTGACACCCACACATACAGTGCCGCCGCCGCCGGGACAGTACGCCTACTCTCAGTCAAGGGCGTCCGGGACGTGCCTGTCGCAGTCATCGTGTGGTCTCAGGTCGAGCTCACGACGACGCTCGTATGCGTCGGCATTGCCGTCTGCCTCCCGCTGTGGCGGCTCTCGTGGCGCAAGATGCGCACCCTCGGCGGCTCGAGCAGGAGCAAGAGCGGCGGATCCGGCGGGCAACACGGCAGCGCGGCGGCGGCGGCTGCGGCGGCTGGGGAACGCCCCGGCGAGCAGCTAATCGGGCTGTACACAATCGGAGGCAGCCCGATGGACCCGATGGCGCCTCGGGGCAGGAAGACGATGAACAAAAAGAGCTCAATGTTCTCCGTCTTCTCGATGAAGACCGCGGCCACGCAGAGAGGCAGCAGGGCGCGGGATGATGCCGGCAGCGATGAGGTGGATTTGACGAGCTGGGAGGACGCAACGAGGCCCGCACGCAACGATAGCTCGCCGGCCGTTGGAATGGATCGCGAGTGAAGTTCTGAGAGATCCGGCTTGCAGACGCAATACCGCTGACCGTAGAGAATCACGAATGTCGCCGGCGTACAGCTTGACAATAAACTCGAAAGCACAGCATATCTGGAAACAGCTGGCAAAAGAAATCACGTATTCCACAACCCTTGAAGGACAAGCGGCACGACTCTTCTCGCTTGATTATGCGTGCCCAGGTACTCGGTTATATTTATTCTAGACTAAGAGTCTCGTCTTGGTTTAAGGAAGAGCCTATCACACCACGCGCCTGCTGAATCGCGTTCCGAGCTGTCTGTCTCGGTTTCTAACCATGCTCACGCACTACCTGCGGTACCGGCGATTTTTGCCAGCAGGAACGCGGGCGCCTTGCCGAACGCCTCGTCGAAGTAGAAGACGTGGTCGGGCAGGATGAACAGGGTGCCGTAGCACACGGCGTCAAATGCCTCGCAGTACACGGCGACCCTGTCCTGTGGGAAGCTGGGAACGCCGCCGCCGTACTGCTGGTTCTTGGTGTAGCCGAACAGGACGGCGCCTTTGACCTGGTTGGCCACTACCGGCGAGGCGCGGCGCAGTGCGCCTGCTATTACTGCTGTGCCTTGGCTGTTTCCGCGGTTAATGCATGGAGGAGTTAGCATTATAATCGCTCAGGGATATCGTGATCAGAGAGACGGTGGAATTTGTGTTGTGAGAACGGGGAGACATCGGATAAAAATCAGATTAAATTTCCCAGGAACCGATCGGAAAAGCAAGTGGATGAGAAAAGTTCACCAACCTGTACCCGCCAGCAATGACTGGCGTCCCGGGACACTTTGAGTTGGCGAGATTGAAAAGCCGTAGTGCCTCCTCGATCGAGTCGTCATCAGTGCCCTCTGGCAAGAAGTTTGGCAGAACAGAGGCCGCGTAAGGCCCGCCCACGCCCTGGACCCAGACATTGAGGGACTCGCGCAGCTTGCTTGCCACAATGGGACCAGTGGTGATGCCCTGAGTTGGTCATCGAGTGTCAGCTTTTGGTACGGGTTTTGCGAGATGAGGGGAATATTATCGCCAGTGAACTCCCATTGTACGAGCGATAGCTTCAAACTTACGATGTTGCCTGGCTCGAACGTGGCGCGGGCGAATATGAAGATTGCCTCGGGACAGCGTGAGCTATCGCCGTTCTCAAGCTCGCTGGCAAAAATTTGCCGAGGCTCGAGGTCACGAGGATCTGTGTGAGGAGGGACAACTACGACGGGCGCCGCGGCAGCCAAGCGAGCGGCCAAGCAGAAGCCGAGAGCTGTCGTGATTCTCATGTTGGAGGAGGAACGGATTGACTCGACTTTTTCGCGCTGTTAGCTCGGGCAAGTGGACGACAGCTAACGTCTCTTCTGGAGGCTAATAATAAGAGCGTGAGTACTCTTGGAGTTCTCAAGTAGGAAACTCAATTGCGAAATTGACTGTAATGAATTTAAAATCGACCATGGAAGCAAATATACGGATATGAGCGAACGGTGGTGTAAGTGAACTATAAATGGGGGAAGAAGAAAATGCTATGGCCAAAACTCATGTTGCCTCGTGCTACAGATATGCTCTTTTGACAATTGGGAAATTAAAGTCGTCAGAGAGTGAGAAGAATGAGGATTGTATTGAAGAGTCGACACCAATGAGGGCATTGGTTCGAGCAGTGCCAATGGGCATCAAGTTGTTACCGCCGTGATGTTAGGAGGGTGGGTACAGGTTGAATCAGGGCTCTGGACAATCTTAGAAGGCTCACCTGAGTCGAGACACACAACAACGTAGAAACTAGCGGATAATAAGTGATTGGATGAAGTCTGCGCTCAGCTAATTATTCTAAGATTGACAGACGAGGACATCATGGGCTTCTTATAGCCGTGTAGGGCTTCCGCGACGGCGCTTTTAGCGAGCGACATGTCGTGTAAGTCGAGTCCGCACACAACCCCGGCCAACTATGTCTGGCTAGTCAACACAGAGCTAAGACACCTCACCACATGAGGCAGGTAAAGACTGCGCTCTACAGCGCCGGTTCGGCACCGCCTCGAGCTTGCGGAGTGTGGCATGCCGTCTCGTCGTGCTCCTCGAAGCTCATTCGCTCGTCTCGAGATCTCCACCCTATCTGCAGCTCGTGTGCCTCGGAGCGATGGCCGGGCCACGACTGGGTTTCCCCAGAAAACACAATGTCCTGCAGCCAAGCGAGGTCGAGGTCAGGTGGTCGAGCAGTCTTGCAACGTCTTTATCGCGCTGTACAGCGCTGCAGGCCACTGGCGCAGAGTACGGCTAAAGGCGCTACTTATAGCAGCGATGAGACGGGACCTGGGGAGGCTGCTGAAAAAGGGCGACGAATTCACATGCCAGTAGATTGAGCTGTAGAGGTGTCGTGAAGAAGACCGCTAACGACAACAGGCTGATCAGAGCCCTGGACAAAGTGTGAAAGCCGGGAAGAGAACTGCTAGTCCCGCTCAAGCACATCCAACCAAGGCTGGGATGCATGGACGCTTGTGTCGTCCTTAACTCCTCTGTGGGGAAGGCGCGGCTCGGTCACAGTGTGTCACAGTGTGTCACAGTGTGCGACCGCGCTCAACCCCGCTATAGCCACGCCCAGCCAGCTTGAGAGAACAGTGCTCCTGCAATTGCATATGTCCAACAACTCCCCCACCATCCACCACCAAGCCACCAACTACAGACACAATTGGCAGCACGACTACCCTCGGAATAGCTGTCGCCATCGCAGCCTCACAAAGCACGGCCAGCCCCGACAGAATCCAGCCATCGGCAAGCCAGATACACAGCCAGTCGCAATGGCACACCCACGGATAGAAGAGGTCTCCGAGAGCGAGAGCGAAATGTCGGACCCTTCCGAGGGCGACATTGACGACTTCGCCGACACCGATATCCTGCGCCAGATCCAGCCGAAGCCGAAGCCCGCCACCGCCTTGTCCACCTCATCACAACAGCAACAGCAGCAGGCGAGCAGGCAACCGCCGCTCGTGAACCCGGCCAATGCCGGCCCGCAACAACCACAGATCAAGCCAGAGGACATCCGGGACTACCAGTGCCTGTATCCGTGCTACTTTGACGCCGGCCGCTCGCGCGCAGAGGGCCGCCGCGTGCCCTCGTCCCTGGCCGTGCAGAACCCGCTGGCCCGCGAGATCGCGACCGCCTGCGCCCAGCTGCGCCTGCAGCCCGTCTTCGAGGCGCACAAGCTGCACCCAAAGGACTGGGCCAACCCGGGCCGCGTCCGCCTGCCCCTCAAGGACCAGGGCAACCCGTACGCCAAGCAGGTCAAGAACAAGCACCACCTCTACATCCTTGTCGCAAAGCACCTCCAAGCGAACCCGACGACCGAGCAGTCCGATGCGCTCCGCCGCGTACGCGTCCCGGGGCTCCCCATGCCAAAGGACGAGGAGCCCTGGCCGAAGCCCGCCGTGCCCCGCGGCTGGAAGATGGGCTCCCTGCTCCCCGCTTACTCGGCCGCCATGACGGGCGGCGGCGTCTCCGAGGATGCCTTCAAGGACGTGATGAAGGAGATGCAGGGCGGCGCTGGCGGCATGCCTGGCCTGCCGCCGGGGATGGGCAACATGGCTGACATGATGAGCATGTTCGGTGGTGGTGGCGGCGGTGGCGGTGCGGCAGGAGCCCTGGGCATGGGCGGCGGGGTGGTGCTGCCGGCGCATCGGCAAGCAGCAGCAAGAAGGCCAAGAAGGCCAAAAATAAGCAAGGAAGCGAGGAGAATAAATAATCCTACAATCAAAAAATCTAGGCCTATTTCGTACCAACCATAATTTGAGCCGGCCGCGATGAGGAAAGTTTTTGAAAGAGTGTTGACAAGGTCGATGGGTTACCGCTTTCCTGTGGACGTCCACCAGAGGGGATCTACGCGAAAAGATTCCCAGTGGGAGTGTCATATAGATGATCCATGTCTACTGCTTGCCCATGAAGTAGCCCGCATAAGAACTGAGAGATACATATGTATATTTGAAGGCAATACATATATGGGATGCTCGGCTTTACTGCTACAAGGGGGTATCGTTTTGTCCTTTGGTTCTCGAGCGTCGTGGCCTGCGGTTCTCGCCCGCGTCTATTATCTCAATCGTCCGTCTGTCTCCGCTTGATCTTGTTTGCTTAACGTCTTAATTCAGATAAATTGGGAAGTCTCGTGCTCGTCCACCAGCTGGCTCTACAACGCGGCGACCCGACGGCCTTGAAGTCCTTCCCACTCGCTCACTCCGGCAATCTGGACTTCGTTACCGTCGATCTTGCCGTTGACACCAGGCAGCCGGATCTGCAGTCTTGCAGCGACACCGTCGCTAGGCTGCTTCCTTACATTTACCGCGGATGGGTCCGAGCGGCCAGATTTTTGCAAGTGCAGCACCGCCGCAGCCTTGTGCGCCACGGCGTCCTGCCAGCTTTTCCACGCCGCGTAGTCCTCAGCCTGCTTGGCAGCATGGTATTGCGGCGTGCTCTTGGCCGGCCGCCACGCGAGCTTGTCTTTGGGCAACTGGCGGAGGTCGTACACCTTAGCGCTAGTCGCCATCTTGAGGAGCTCGCCGAGGACGTCCTTGCCCTCTGTATTGACGAGCGCCTTCCGCTGCGCCACCATGGGTGTGGGCTTTCGTAGAGGCTCTGAAAGCCAGTCGTGCTTGTTCTGCTCGGTGAGGCGAGCGCGGCGGTTGTCCTCGCGGAGATAGCGTATAGCTGCTTGTAGGCTGGCGATGTCTTGCTTGAGAACATCCATTTCTCTCGCAGTGGCGACCGCACGCTCCTGGCCAGCCTTATTGCCACCAGTCTTGCCGTCAATGCCAGCAGCAAAAGTCTTGCTGTCTCCAGCAGTCTTCTTCCACTGGTCGCGGTCGGCCTCCAGTGTCTTGAGCTCACGGTCCTGTTCCTCAATGTTTCGTTGCAAACCTGCTGCATGCTCCTTGGCCTTCTCAATCTCCTCCTCAAGCCCAGAAATGCGATCCGCCCTGGCCTTAGCATCATTCATGCGGGCTTCCAGTGTCTGAATGCGCAGGTTGGCGGTGCTCAGGTTCTCGGCGCTGACAGCAAGCTGGCGGGCCTTGTCATTAGCTTGTTCCTTCAGCTGGCGCATCTCCTCCTCTGCATCGACGGGGATTATCTTGGCAGCCTTGATCTCTGCAGCACGAAGGTTCCAAGGAGCTTCACTACGCTCGAACTCCTGGGTCTGCGATAGATCTGAGCACACAGCGGCAAGATCGGTGATCTGGCCCGTCAAAGTTCGGAGCTTTGACAGGTAGGTCGAAAAAATGTCGGACTCGCTGGACGAGAACTTCTGCAATGCAGTCTTTGAGATCGTGGTCTGAACGTCCTTGTGTGTGAAAGGCTCCGCACGTCCTTCTTCAGTCAAGAGAGCATGCAGATCACTGCCCATCACACGCGACATATCTGCCAACTCCCGGCTGGCAGACTCGCACTGCTCAAAGACCTCAGCTGTCTCTGGTGTGAGGCAGAGCGATCGTGCCTGAAGGTCCTCGAGCGATCTGAGTGCCTTCGAGACCACAACCTTGGCGCTGCGGGTAAGGGAGATGACGGCGTCAGACTTCTTGATGAAATGACCAGCAAGCTCATCATCCTCACCAGCGACCGGAACAGTGCGCAAGACAAGCTCCTTGATCACAGACATCACTGTAGATGCGCTTTCAAGGTGGCTTTGCATCATGGACGTTCTCATCTGTACCTCATCCGCGAAGCTCTCTAGACCCTCGGAGATGTGTACCTCGCCTAGATGTGTCATCAGGGCAATTGTGCGCTGAAGCTCACTGGCGCATTGCTGTTCTTTGAGCTCATTGTGCTTGAGGCCATCGATCCAGCCGTTCAACGCCCTCTCAACAGGCTCGAGCTCATAAAGTGCACCTTCGTACTTGGCGAATTCGTCAAGTGAGCAGTGGCTGATAGCATTGACGAATCGGTTGCACATAGAAGAGACCCAGGTGAGCTTGTCCATAGCATCGCACCCGGCAAATACGTCATCCTCGTGCCCAGGCTGTGTTTGCCCATTAACACGATCTTTCAGGAAGCCGTGGAGCAAGCCTGCCTTGAACGCCAGTCGCTTAAACCGGAGGAGAGCAAGCACAGAATCCCGATCCTGATCAAATGTTTCCGGCAGAAAGAGCTTGACAATCTGCAAATGCTGCTGCGATTCCTGGGCGTTCATGCGTTGGAGCTCCAAGTCGATAGTCTTGAGCTGCGTTTTCTCAGCAGATATGCGGAGTTTCTGGTTCAGATCCATCATCGCTCGAGTCTTGCTATTGATCTGTTCAGACTCGGCTTCATTGACGGCGTGTGATGCTCGCATATCTTCCAAGTCTGCCTGGAGATTAGTAACAAGCTCGCGGAACCGCGAAAGAGTATACTCGAGATCCTCAATGGACTCCTCCTGCTGTGTCGCTCGGCGAAGTTGCTCGGCAATGAGACTGTCTCTGAAGTCGAGGTCGTCTTGCATTTCCCTTTCATGCTGAACATGATTGATCTCAAGCTCGTCATTGATTTCCTTGAGAGCTTCGAGGTCCTCAATGACAGCTTTCAGCTCGTTGATTTGCTCAGCTTGGCCGAGCTTTTCGTAGCTGAGCTGCTCAATCATAGCTTCGGCTCCGAGGTTGTCGTCTAGTTGTTGTCGAAGATCTTCTGCACGTGTCTCCAGTTCCAGTACTGTCTCTTTCGCTATTTCGTATTGCTCTTTGACAGCCTCAAACTCTTCCAAATCGGCTTGCAAGTCCTTGATCTGTCCTCGTTGTTCTTCGTCTTGTTGTTGAGTCAAGTCCCGTAACCGCATCAAGGCCTCCCGCAGACGTTCATTCGTGCGCTCGAGCTGTAGCCAGCTGGTGCTTGTTCGCTCTTCTGTCGACATACCCTGGGAGTACTCCTCATTCTCCTCCCGCAAAATTTCAACTTCTAGCTCTAGCTCCTCGGCCTTTTGCTTCAACGCGTCCAGTTCGACCTTCAAGACCTCTGCGGTCTCCTCCGCCATTTCTCGATCAAGAGTGGCCAGCTCCATGATAGAATCGTGCTCAGCCTGGAGTGTCTCGACCTGCTCCAATCGTGCAAGCGCTTCCTTCAGTTGTTTTCGCATATCGACATTTTCCTGGTTCGCGCTCTGGAATTTGGCCTCGATCTTCTTGTTTATGGTTTCGAACTTGTCACCTCGCTCCTGGGCTTTTTCGAGCCCCTGGATCTTTTCACGGTCTTCTAGTCGCTTCCGTTCGAGCACCTTTAGCTTGGCTTTTAAGTCTTCGTTCTCCCTGCTCACTGCAGTACTTTGACCAGATCGCGCGGTACTTGTGGCTGCCGCTGCAGAAGTTCTAGTGGTGCTCGTCGCAGAAGCCGGTGCCTTAGCCGTTGCTTTCTCCAGAGCCTTAGTCCGAGAGCGAACCGGGCTGTTCGTAGCTTCATTGTCACTTCGGCCGGACGGACCCTCAGTGCCGGATCCAGAATCTCCTGAGGTTACACGGCCGCTTCCAGGGCGTGGAAACCCTCCACGGGAGCCGACACTCGAGACTCGTCCTGCCGCTGGTCTTGTCCCGCTGGGTGTTGCTCTGGGCACGGACACCGTCAAAGAGGACTTTCGTGTCGGGTTAGATGCTGGGAGAGCTGGTGGCCCCATGGACATCCTTGCGCCTATTGTTGATTGTCGTGCTGGCTTTGCGCCGACTGAAGAGACACGAGAGTTCGCCGGAGTGCCTGTTCGAGATGGCACTGCGCTCGATGGCGCCGTTGATGTGAGTTGTTTCGTAGGAGACTTAGTAGGACTCTATGTTGCGTTAGCAGCTGCCGCTGTGGTATGAGGCTTAGGCAGGCTGTCCTGTGGTAAGTGAGACCTACTCTAACCATACTTGACGGCCGCGAGGCTCGCGGCACTGGACTAGGACTCGGGGCATTCATGCTCATCCTCTTGTTTATCGATGGGTCGTTCATTGCACTCTGTCGTCCGCTACTAGGCATGACGTTGCTCGCTCGTGATGGTTTCCGGGCGGGGACTGCTTTGACCGCCGGTGCCGCCTGGATCGAAGCCACAGCGGCGGGACGAATGAACATTCCCCTGCCCGCCGGGCAATCGAAGTATCGCTCGCCCTGAACCGATCCATCGTTTTTGCCAGTGTCGTCCTCGAGCTCGACACCAACCCATTCGCTGGCAGCGAAATGGGTCTGTCCCACGAAGCGGACAATTGCGGTACGGCCATCGTTGAGCAGGACTGTCTGCCCGACCTGGAGGTCCGACATGTTTGCCGTCGAGCCAGAGGAATCAGCTTTGCATCCTTGGTGGAAAGGAGGCAAAGCTACCCGAATAGATGTTGTAAGACGGCTGTCGTCGTGATGTAAAGCACCCAAGTTGAGAACGCGTCGAGTCCAAGCTCCCAGGAGTGCTCAGCATGAAGCTCCCCTGGCGACCCACATTGAGCCACCGTGCAAGAAGGGTGAGCGCACAGTGCTATCATCACACGTGCAGGTCAAACTGCCCAAAAATTGGTCGCATATTGGCTGAACATATCCGTGACGCAACCATGCCGGCACCAAATTGTATACTATATTGGTGCTATACACGATTGGCAAATACACATTTAATACTATGTAGTTACAGTGAAAGAACATTCAGGTACGCGAACTTTGCAAACTAGCCCCGGAACTCAGCCAAGCCTTCGTCCTCTTCCAACAAGGTTGCGAAGGAAAGCGGAGCAAACATGTGGCCCTCGAAATGAGCATACTTGGACTGCGCCTCGACCCATTGCAAACGCAGAGAGTGCAACTATGATGATGTCAATAAGTTTTGCGCAAAACGGGATCAAGGGGCGGCATTGAGCTGAATGTGACTTACCATGGCACTGCATCCCTCCATAGCAATGAGAATAGCGCACGACAGAACAAACCACATGTAGGTAACGATGACGAGATAAATGGCGCCGCCAATGCCACCAGCGGCAAGTCCTGTCTTCAAAGTCATGTCCCATAACACGATGCTGAGCTGTTGATGGGCAAGCGATAAAGCCCAGAGACGCAGGTACGAGGCCGTATGAGACACACAGTTGAGACAGAATTCTAAGTGGTTGTTAGTAAAGTGATTGCATCATGCTGAAATTGAGTACTGACCGATGGTGTGAATGACCTGATGGATCATCTCCTCACTGAACTCAAACTCCTTGTGGCCGTGGCCATCTTCGTCATCATCGTCATCATCAGCGTCGCCATTGTGAGCAAGCATGGTCACGCCCTCGCCGCCGTCTGTGTCGATGCTGATGCGTCCGTTGGCCCGGCCGTCATCTTCGTCATCAACAGCGGAAACACGCGAAGGCTCGCCAATGCCCCTGTAGCCACGGCCGCGAGTCTTGTTATGCTCCCAACGAAGATAGAATGGCTTCAGGAACAGCAGAATGGGAACCTGAGCAAAAGCCAGGAGTAGAAGGAATTTTTGAACGCCGACCTGACCGCTGTAGAATTGAACATCCAGTTTATTAGGCTGGAGGAACATGTAGATCAACATGTTCAGAAGTCCTGGTGGCTGGCGACCTGTGCCAAACCAGTCCACGGACCACTTGTAGATGATACAGACAACCAAATAGCCGAAGATTGACTGGAAGAAGATCATTCCGGGGAGGAAGTTGGCCCAGATATCAATGGGCTTCTTGTGGTGGCGAGCATTGAAGTATGACAGACAGAGCGAGTAGGTCATGTGTGCCCAACCAAGGATGATGGACATCTTCATCTTGTAGCTGTTGGAGAACAGCAGAGAGTTCTCTGTGCCGTGCCACGCCCAGTCGAGGCCGAAAGGGTACCGGTATCCTTCCTTGAGCTCAGCGAAGAGTGGCTGGCCTTCTGTCCAGTTATCGGGGACGACCCATTCCCAACTGCTCTCGAAGAGAGTGAGAGACTTGGAGAAGACGTCATTGTAGATCAAGCCGGTGAATACCGAAAAGATAGACATCACCAAGGCGATGTAACGGCCATAGTAGATCATGGCAAAGAGCTCAAAAGTGACCTTCTTCAAGGGCTTCTCCCAATAGATCATAGCCAGAGATGCACTGAGCATGATGCAGGCGTGACCAAGGTCACCAAACATGACGGCAAACAGGAAAGGGAAAGTGACAATGGCGGGAAGCGCTGGGTTGACTTCCTGGTACGAGGCAGTTCCGTACGCATTGATGATGGTCTGGAACGCCTCGGTGAACTTGTTAGTCCTTAGGTACGTCGGAGGTGTCTTGTTCGTCTTGATCTCGTTGATGATGGATGGAACAGAGAGTCCGGCCTGGTTTGTAACGTCTTGAAGAACGGCTCGAATTCTAGACACGTCGTTCTTTGGGACCCAAGCTTCTGCGATCAAGGTACGGCGCTGCCGGTCGAAGGAGAACAAGTTCAGGGTTTGATAGGCTGCCTTTTCCTTGGTGATTAGAATCATCCATGCAGAAAGAGATTGCGCGATCTGTGTGAGCTCCGCTTCGAGGGTCTGCTGGGTGTTCTGTAGGACATTCTGCACATCATTGAGACGAGCATTGACTTCGTGGATCTGATCTTTGCGCAGGTCAGAGTTCTCGTCGACACTGTAAATCTCAGCACCCATTGACTCGGAGATCTTGCGAATTTTAGCCAGAATCTCTTTGCCGTGAGCGAAGATCACAAATACGTTCTTGTTGACCGTCTCGTTGGAAGAGGGGATGGCCAAAGGCTCGGGAATCTCAGACTGGTTCATGTACAAGTTGCCGCGCAGAGTTCGCCACAGAATGCGCTCGAAAGCAGCAACGCGATCTCTCGGGATGACACCAGCAACAAAGCCAATGTTCATGCCGGAGAAGGACCGCTCGGCATCGGGGGCCTGGCTGTGTTGTTCGACGTCGCGGAGCAGGGGCGCATCGTCCTCCTCAGTCGAGGCACGAATTTCCTCTACGTTTCCGTGGGCACGGTCAAAAAAGCCGCCGGCCTCTCGGAGGACCCATCGCCACTCAGTCAATTCAACCTCTCTCTTCTTGAGGGTCTCGTAGCTGTCGTTGAGCTGGAAAACGCGCTGCTCGAGGCTCTGGCTGCGCTCGGCCAGCTCGTCGATTTCGGTAGTGGTCGGGGGAGGGAGTGTCTCGTTATCGAGATCGAACTTGCGGACCGGGATCTTGGACTTGTCCATCTGCGCATGGAAGTAGCCTGTTTGACACGAATTATGAGCAGCTGTTCAGGACTACGAGAGATGCAATTCGGCAGTGATGCTTACGCAGCTGCCGTTCGACATTGTCGAGGCGTCGAATCTCTTGGGTGAATGTGCGCTGGAATGCGCTCACACTCTTGTTGAGCTGTTGTGTGGAGGTTAGTCTAGGTTGCGATTGTCGCGAGCCGAGGCCAGATTTGAGGGAGAAGCACTTACGTCGCGGAACTGGACGAGGCCCAGCTCGCCAAGGGCATTCACGCACTCTCTGCCGATTTCATTTGAGATGTAGAGCTGCACCATGCTCATGTCCGCCGAGCGGAACATGGACTCCTGGGATGGCGCCATGGTTGTGGCGATGGGAGTCCCTATGCAGCGTGGACGCCTTTGATGATGATGTCTTTGGGGGATGAGAGCTGCAAGGGCAAGACAGGACCGGACAGCTTGAGAAGGCAGCCGCATCTGTACCTGCACGACCAGTCCGACAAAACACGCCTGGCTACGCTGCAAGTGTGGCTTAAGCGCTCGGATCCACATTCCATACAGTGCGAAGACTAGCCTGCATCCCTCACATCGCAAGCCGCCCCACCTGCGTTACACACCTGCAGGCTACATCACTCATGCCAACTCCCAGGCATTCGAATGCAGCAGCCCGGAGAACAGAGGGCGATTCGTGGCGCAGCGCCCATCAGCGCTTGGGGACCCTCTGACGTATGCTCTGAGGGAGGAACTTCGCTGCAACATTGAACGAACTACCGACCTCTCGTAATGCTCCTCGACCTGATCTTTCGAGACACAGTGTTGCACAACACCTGTGACTGAACTCGGTCTGAAGTGCCAAATGGAAACTCCAAATAGATCTCCCCCTTTGTATGTTCAACTCCCAGCGCCAGCTGCCCAGGTGGATCCGTAACTCGAAGCAACGTGACAATCGCGACAGACCTCGGGATCTTCTGCGCCTGACATCACTCGTACTGCGATCAATCGCGGACACGGGACACTCGTCACTCCACTGGAACCGCCTCCACGAGCTCGAGTAGTGGCGGTATTGTGGGGAGCGAGGCTACGAGCAAAATAAACCGGACATCTCACCACCATTACTCCACCAAAACTGTCCGGTTTATTTTGCTCACCACCTGAGGAGGTGCAGGAGGACACTGCTTTGATCGCCACCACAAGTCGGTCACCAAGAAAGAGGTGGGCTGCAGCCCAACCGCTGTGAAGCCAACAGCCGCCCACGGTGAAGCTGCTGTCCAGCTGACCATGCCGCTTGCTGCCTGAAGGAATACGAACGTGATCACTATCCTCGCACAACAGCATTCTAAGCCTCCAACCTCTCACTTCCTACACGTACCTAACTTTGCACAATAACATTCTCTCGCGAACACATTCTCCTGTTCTCGACAAATCGACTGTGCGGCCCAGTAGCCATCAACTGAGGTGCTGCAACAAAACCCAGAGGCGCGGTTACACTCCTGGCAGACAGCAAGCATCGGCCGACTCATCTCGGGCGTGATGTCTCGCTACGCTGATGACTACGACCGCAAAGAACGGCACAGAGATCGGCGAGGCGACCGCTCGGCAGACCTCGCATACTCTCACGAGCCTGTCCTGCCGTACCCCCATACCATCCATCTGGTGGACAACGATGCACCGCCCATAGCGATGCCATCTGCTCCAACGTATGCTTACTCGTCTTCCCCAACAGGGCAGCAGGGCCTGCACGATGGCATCGTGTCAAGGTCCGGCCAGCTAGATGTTCCCAGTTCACAAGCCCGGCCGCGGTCTATACCGCCTCTAGACGATCGGTACCACAGAACCCGATCGCCACAGTGTACTCGCCGCAGCCGTCGCGATAGTGGCAGCGACCACTCGGGCGAAGATCGTTCTAGAAGCTCCGTAAACATGACCAAGCACTTCGTCAACGACAACTTCAGCAACTCTGCTGCGAGCTTCGGCGTCAGCATGCTGGGTGCACTAGTCGGCGGCTTAGCCGCCCGAGAGGCTGTAGAGCTGACTGGCAAGCAGAACAGCCGCCACCGCGACCACCAAGAGGATTCTGACTACAAGCGCAATCAGATGATTGGGACCGTGGTTGGGGCTGCCGTGGGTGCCCTTGGTGCCAATGCATTCGAGAAGAGACTTGACAGCAATCGCGAAAAAGAGAAGCGACGAGAACATGAATCGGAATGGGATCGACGCAGGCTGCCGGCGAGTCGACTCATTGAAAGACAAGAGTTTGTCGCTAGACCCAGAAGTCGTGGTGGCGGTCAAGGCGCCGGAGACTGGCGGGAGCGCGATCCTTTCAGCGGTCACCCACGTAGTCGCGGTAACGGGGTTGAGCGCAAGGTGGACGACGATGGTGGCAGTTGGGAAAATGTCAAGGACTGGGTATACAACGAGCGAAAGTCTGGACCTGTGCCGGCTGGTCATTCTGGCATGTCCGACTCCCGTGGTTGAAAGACTTTGGTCACTTGACGGCTTGTCACACAGCATATTTCAGGGACTTATTTTTGTGTCAATCAGGGCTTATTACCCAGAGTGCACGAGATGATGTGGTGCTACCCATGAGTACCCGTCGCTTAATGATAACTGAACGCTTCTATTTAGCGAGCATGGAGTCGTGATGGCATGGGAGTCTCCTTCACAATGCATTACACATTTTAGATCGCACTTGGTGTGCATACAAGATATCTGTTTCAGGCTAGCTACATCCATCCGCTTCTCACAATTGCATTTAGTTGAAAATAGAGGACCGATTTGCATCGGCAGAAATGTCTGCGTTCTTTATGAAGGGCATGAACAAGAAGCGGTGTTGAATCAAATTTAGCTAAGGCCACTTTGACCAAACAAGAGTCAGACACGGACAACTGCTAAACAGGTGCAAGCTCCCAAGATCCTACTAGAAGGCACCAGCCTGGCGAGAGACGCGTGTTTGTAGAGTGCTACCCACAGTGCGCATTATTCCCCACAACCTCACCTCGACCTTAGAAGCTCAACCAAGCAAGTTGCCTGTCTTATGCACCAACTCAGTAAGCCCAATTCGCATACAATTCTCACAGAAAAACACTTCAGAAGCAGATTGGTGTGGCCGCAGACGAGATACGATTTTGACTAAAGCGCTTGGCTCTTTGTAAGCGCGCCTCGTTTCATATTTTCTCCCGAGACACGCAGCACAAATGAACGCGATTGTCGCGACGCGCAAAGCACTGGCGCTGGACAATTGTTGCAGCTGGCACTTGCCACAACTCGACAACGACCCAACCCCGGCATCCGCCCTCTACATCCTCCCACTGCACGCGAAAGTTCCCTGTAACGGAAATTCCGACCATGCGCAACAACCTGTTGAAAGCATCGCATGAAGTTGATCTCCCAGCGTAGACGTGCTCGTAATCGGACACGACAGTACCCAACATCGCCACAATGGACAACTCCAATGAGGAAAGCCTCTTTGTTCCCAAGTATGAGCCCGCTGATGAGTCCGATGAAGACGACGTGTCCTCTGCGACATCGTCGGACGAGGATGAGGGCGACGAGTTCGAGGTGGAGATGGTTCTTTCCGAGCGGCCTAATCCCGACGATCCTACCCAGTCTCAGTATCTGATCAAGTGGGAGAATTACCCCATGGATCAGTGCACCTGGGAGCCATTGCACAACCTGGGCGAGGGCGTCCTTCACGGCTGGGAGGAAGCAAGGGCCGAGATCGAGGCTGGCAAAAGAGAACCCTTTGATATCGCAATCTTTGAAGATGCCGTCCGTTCAGCACATAATGCCGAGCTTGAGAGCCTGTCAAGCGATCGCGGGCTCGATGTCGGTGCCGCAGTATCTGGGTCGGACGAAGATAAGGATGATTACAACGACAACAGCTCGAAGAAGGGCCACGGAGACAACACAACCGATCCAGCTTCCCTCAGTAGTCCCAGTCTACGACTGATGGACGAACCGGCCAAGACTACGAACCTAAGTACATCTACAGTAAAGTTGGCCACACAAGATCGATTGCCTCCTGAAGGATCACAACATGGAGTCCTCGCTGCGCCTCGTTATCAAGGTACAGCGACCAAGGCGACAAGGCCGCAAGCTGGGAGAGATTCTGTGCCAAAGCCTGTTACGTCCAAATTCAGCGCGGATAAATCTCGACCGAAATCCTCCATTCCTGCCACAGCTGCCACATTAGACTCGTCATCGTCTAGTCTACGAGACAAGTTTACAGGCAAAAAGGCTATCCGATCTCGTCACGTCTCGCGAATTGTTATGCCCGGCGAAAAACAACATCATTCACGGCAGAAGCTTGGGGATAAGATTGGAGACCCGTCGCAAGATCCCAAGCAATTCCCCTCATGGCGAGCTATGAAGATTGCGAGGAAACGTGATATCAAGAACGGAGATTTGGCCCCACGCGACGTCGCCGCGATCCCAGCACACTTTCTGATTTCGAATGATCGCGGTAAAATCGCGACGCCCAAGTCGAAGGTGACATCGAGCGAAACCAGCGTACGACCTATACTCAAAGATGACGACGTTGCGCCACCAGCAAAGAAGGCGAAGAAAGCCGCGAGGAAAGCTGTTCGCTTTACGGACGTGGACGGCTCTCCCCTTGACGTGGGCGCGACAGCTGAGAGCCTGCAAGACATAATGGACATCGACCAGCCGCTGCTTCCTGGCAAGAAACTAAGTCTCAGCACCTATCAAGCCCGATCGCGAACCAGAGCGATCACAAAACCTTGCTCTTTTGGACCAGAAGGGTCAGCAGAAATTCAGATCATTTTCGATGGTGTCCCGGCCGTCACGGAGCCATGGGTGACGATATTTGTCAACGTCAAAGGCATCGCTTTCTGTCGCGAATGCGGCATAGGTGACTTTGTGGCCCAACGACAAACACTTGTGTCGACAGAGTCCCAAGTTGGCGTCATGCGAGCTGCATCCCCAGACCTCGATGCCCAGCTTGTGCACGTTGCCGCCAACTTAAGACAGGAAGGCACTGCATTGCTCTTTTATCGATCGCAATTTGCGGTCTTAGTGTTTCCATCCGACATTCTGGCTTGGGTGGACAATATCGGGCATTTGCCTTCGGCTGAATCTCGTACAGCTCTCATGTACCTTCTCTTCAAGCCTGCTTCCGATGCTCAGCTTTTGCCAGAGCCAGTCCTACAGCCAGCACTGCAGGTGAGCCTAGAACAGCAGCCGGACCTCGTGAAGCTTTTCAAGGACATCCTATGCCTTGACCCACGTGTCTTAAGGCCTAGGGATCCCGCAGAAAAGCGCGGCCAGGTCTTCATGCTGTGCTTTTCATCCGAGAACCAACTCCTTTGTCAATTCCTTGCGTTATGGCTAAGTAAGATTTCCGCATTTCCCTCTACAGAAGATTCTCGTTACAGCGCTAAAAAAAATCGATTTCATAGGAAGTGTGCAAGTGGGCTGTCGTATCTACCTATACAATTCACCTGGAGCGTGGAAGAGCTTCGAAAAGGAGTTGAAGACATTACCTGGTGGTCTGATTTTTGATGAGATTATGACTCCTAGAATTCGTCGCTTCCCAAAGATTTGGCCTATGGTGGACTCCGCAAAGTGTTGCACATTCTGGTGTCTCGCCTCGGGAGAAAGTATCAATCCGCCTCGGTTCCCTTCGAGCCAAGACTCGATGCTGGCGCCATCACAATACCACTTCACGGCATTGTTTCCCCACGGAAGATGTTTTTTGCTCACTCCCAGCTTTGTTTTGTCAGATCCCGCAGGGCTTTGTGAATTCCTTGAATGGTTCATCGAATGGGGTGCCAACCCAGGCTATATGGTGGTTACTGGGCACGACTTCCTGCACTGGATGCACAGCGTCATCAAAGAGCAAATCCGGGAAACGAAGCAGGGCGCGAAATACAAAGGCTCTGAGCTTTTCAGCGACAAGATCATCGAAGACCTTGAGAAACAAAAGCGGCAGCTCGAGGACCGAACAAGGGCTCTTGAATTATGGCATGCCATTACCGAAAAATTTGGAGACGAGCAGACGAGCGAGAGCCTCCGCCACGTCATGTGCGCTCCCCAGCAGCTTCACTCGAGCGACGAACAGAGCTTGGTGAACTGGTTTCTTTGGTGGTCCTTACGGAACTTAGACCGCTACAGAAGATTCATGGTCGTTGGTTCGCAAACTCAGAGGAGGGGAATGTGCTCCTTGGAGTTCAGAATCCCAAACTATCCCGAAGATATGGCTGCCGATCCCGATGCCGAAGAGATCGAGACTGACAAAGTAATTTCGGCCCAACGCGATGCACAGATTGCTGCTTGGAGGCATGTGCAGCCGGGAGCTGCTGCAATTATCCAGACTCAGAACGACCTGGTCCCTCCGACCACGGAGCCTGTTTTCAGTGGCCGTGTTTTGAAGAGCGACCACCCCAAGGAAGTCACACAAAGATACCAAGACCTGAATTGCGAATTGAGGGGAAGCTGGGCGACAGTGTTCGATACGCCGGTTGCATATTCTGACATGGAAATGGCCGATTACTTCCAAGATCCAAAGTGTGTATTTGCCACTTTCAAACGATGGCTGTACACGGGAACGAATCGGCCTTTTATAAGAAGTGCAAACACGTGGCTGGGACTTTTCTACACCATCGACAGCTGCTTGGATCGCAGCAAACCTCCCCAGGCCCACAAGCGTCGTCCTTGGGTTGCAGCAATTCGACCATGTAATCCACACGAAACTTGGAAGCCATACACCGCCATCGAGTTATTAATTTGGGATCCGCTATCCGAGCACGAAGATGTCGATATACCGGATCTCAGCTGCCTGATTGAAATGCAGGCTCGCCTCGTTGAGTTCGTCAAGGAAGAAATCGCCCATGGTGAAGTCCCGGACTACTACCTCAAACGGGTTTGGCTGTGCAATAAGGTCGACCCTGTAATTGATACGCAGTGCCACCCGCTTGAAGTCGCATGTGAGCAGCTTGAGGTAATGGCGAAGGAAGGTCGCTATTGGCTCCCGCCTTTCGACAATATCTTAGTGACTCGTGGCTGGATTCAACTCAGCACGGCACGCTCCGCCCGACGGTCCACCAAGCCTGCATTATCGCAAGCGGATTTATTCAGTAGGCCGTTCACGAAGAGCCCCGTCGATGCAACTCTGCCGGAACAGATCATATTTCATCCCCTCCGCTCGCAGGCTGCAGAACACCGCTCGAGGCATAGGAAGTTGTCACGGTGCTCCAACGACATGTATAAAGCGGCAATGGAGGCGCGGCAGAAGGATCCTGATTGCATCGCCGCGAGACTTTACTACCGACCGACTCTGCAATGGTATGCAGATCTGAAGGCAGAAAAGCGCGATGCAAGCCACGTACTTGTTGAAACGTGGGACGCAATATCCCTCCGGCTCCGGAAAGCTGGGCAGAAGCCGGGACAAAAGTCCAGCAGCCGGCCTACCAGCAGTGGTTAGGCATTTTTGTTATATGACCAAAGATAGATGACGTAGAGAAGCTTGGCAAGAAGCTTTGAGGTGATTCTGTGTAGTTGGACGAATATATGTTGCGATGTGGAGCCCGGTTAGAGCCAGAATAGATATCTGAATGTCTGATAAAGAAGTACGGAGACATTGTCTGGCGCCGGCTTCATCTGCCCTCATCCCTTGGTGGGGTTGGACGCATTGCTCTTGTGTGCACCAGTAGGTCCGTAAGCCTCAGATTGGATGTCTAGCATGGGTCCAAGCATCATTGTCGCGCGTTGCCTGCCTCCTTGTTACCCATGCCTTCGGCGTATCTCTGTAGTCTCAATGTTCCAGGCTGCCTCCTATTCCAGTGGCGTGGCCCGCCCGCCGCCCACCTGCTCAAGGCAGCCGATGAAGTTGCCCATGCCAGAGAAGTGGGGTGCGTGGTCATCGGGGCAGGCAGTGTTCCCAAAGGTTGCCGCCACAGGAAGCGATGTACATGACAGTATACACGTTTGCTCAGGTGGCCAGTGGAGAGAGCACAGGGCCGTCCAAGACGAGAGAAATCCCGCCGTGGTGACACGGGCACCAAGTGCATTTGTGTCAGCCGTGCGATGGAGAAGTGCCCTTGGTGGCTGCCTTCGAGAGCCGAGCTAAAACACGTAGAGCGCCAGGATTGACAGCCCCAGCGGATAACTGTGTCTCCAGCGTGCTTCTGGGTGGCCGACCGCCCCCCGTCCATCACCCTCCACCCCAGTGTTCCAGGTTGGCACTTCGCAAGTTTACCGCAACAACCACAGACTCCGAACCTCCTTAAGCCGACACCACCTGCTGCCTCGGTTCCATCATCTACGCACTCCTCACAGCCATTCCACACGTCTCGCTGCTTTGCGCTCCAGTCAATATGGCCAACGACGAGTATGACGTGAGTTGCGCGCTGCCTTCCGCCCTCCGTGCCCCTCCTTGCGCTGCCCGCCCGTCCACCCACCTCTCCACGATCCAGGGGACCGCCGCTAACGTGCTTGCTCCTGCGCGCAGTTCCTCTTCAAAGGTACGACGAATCGACAGCGTCTAGCGCATACACGGCCCTCAGTCTCTCTCGACCGCCCTCCTCGATCCTTTACTGACGCCTTCTGACGATGATTAGTGGTGCTTATCGGTGACTCCGGCGTCGGAAAGTCCAACCTGTTGAGCCGATTCACCCGCAACGAGTTCAACCTCGATTCAAAGTCCACCATCGGTGTCGAGTTCGCCACCCGGTCGATCCAGGTCGACTCCAAGACCATCAAGGCCCAGATCTGGGATACCGCCGGCCAGGAGAGATACCGTGCCATCACATCGGCCTACTACCGCGGCGCCGTTGGTGCTCTCCTCGTCTACGACATCAGCAAGCACCAGACCTACGAGAATGTCACGAGATGGCTCAAGGAGCTCCGTGATCATGCCGACGCTAACATTGTCATCATGTTGGTTGGAAACAAGAGCGATTTGCGGCACCTCCGTGCCGTGCCCACAGAGGAGGCAAAGGCGTTTGCTAGTAAGCAGTCCCGCCGCAGTCGTGTATTCCTGCGCAGCAGTTACTTGTGGCTTGCCAGCCACTCCATAGGCCTCAGGCGCTGACCACTCTCTGCCTACAGGTGAAAACCACCTGTCCTTCATAGAGACTTCTGCCCTCGACGCCAGCAATGTTGAGCTTGCTTTCCAGAATATTCTTACTGGTACGTCCCTCCCCGTGTTCTCTCCACACGCCACTGTGCTGTTCTCACAAAGTAACACGTTGCTTCTGCAGAGATCTACCGTATCGTATCTAGCAAGGCTCTCGACAGCGCAGACAATGCGCCAGCCTCCATCGGCCCCGGCACCAACATCTCGCTCAGCAAGTCGGCAGATGACTCGTCGGCCAACTCTGGAAAGTGCTGTTAAGCAATGACTTTCTTGCACGCGATGTGTACGCATAACGGCGATGGGCTGTTTCGCGATGAGAGCCCTATATGATGGCTACGTACAAGGCGTAACTGATGTTTCCCGGATTCCTCTTTTCACGTTTGACTTTTGTGGTCTGGACGACACTCATGGGAAAGGGATGGGCGTGTTAGCACCTGTACAACGTCTAGTACAAGACGCTGCCTGTTTTATGCACACCGAGAATACCGTCTCTTTATGCTTCAAGGGCGAGATCTGCGGATGTGGCATCATGGATCATGGTTTATCTTTTCAGTGGCAGAAGTTCATGCGGTACGATCAGGTCAATTTAATCATCAATCTCCATGAGAGAAGACACGCGAGTAAGCTTGAGATTGGTGATCTTCGAGTCGGATGTATGTGTTGATGTCCAGAAGTAAATAAGCCAAGCTGAATGCAGATGCACAAAGAGACCTCAATTCCATTCACATGCTCGTGCTGGAGAGTGGCATACTGTCGTGCTGTGAGCCCCACCAGCCAGTGAACGTTGGCCTCGACTTGAGCTCTCGGCAGCCCCGCGAAATCCGTGCACCTAAGCTACGACAGAGTCAAACCAAAAACTCCCGAGGTCGTCGAAAGCCAACACTTCCAGATCTAGCCACAGGTCCATGAATGCCAACACGCTGCATGACTTGAGCACGCTCGGAGAAGGGTCCCCTGACCCACTCATCCCCTACGACAGGCCTGGGGGCTCGGCCAACTGGCTCCACTTACCAAGCGTGTTATCGATACGCGGCGGGCCTGAAAAAAGTTACGACCCGCTTGCTTCGGCGCTGACTTTCAGCAAGCACTTGAAGAAAGAGAAGCTGCATGCGCCGCGTACTTTGGCAACAACATCAACTCGACATATTGCCGACTCGGACCATATCTCACACTGCCACAAGACGAAACCGCCATGGCCTCAGTTTACAAGACGCTCTCTAAGAGCGAGAAGGTTGCGAAGCCCGAGGCGCCCGCCAATGGCGTGCGCAAGAACAAGCAGAGAGTCCTCATGCTGACCTCCAGAGGCGTCACTCACAGGTATGGACATCTCTATGATGCCGTAGCCGTCGGCGCATCAATGCGGTAGCTTTTTATTCTAGGTCCGCAGAGCTGACATGATTACTATCGCAATCTAGGCATCGTCATCTCCTCAACGATCTCTCGTCGCTTCTACCCCACGGCCGCAAGGACGCCAAGTTTGACTCCAAGTCCAAGCTCTATCAACTCAACGAGCTCGCCGAGCTGTACAACTGCAACAATGTCCTTTTCTTTGAGGCACGCAAGGGTCAGGACCTGTACGTGTGGCTGAGCAAGGTACCGAACGGACCGACTGTCAAGATGCACCTGCAGAACCGTACGTACCACCTAAAAAAACCCTGTCTGGTGAAATAGAAGGAATACCATGTGACACTATGTGAGAACAGCGAACTAACATGCAATATATCGTTTCAGTGCATACCATGGAGGAACTTCACTTCACAGGAAACTGCCTGAAGGGCTCTCGGCCCATCCTCTCCTTCGACGCCGCCTTTGAGAAGGAGCCGCACCTGCAGCTGCTCAAAGAGCTCTTCACACATACCTTTGGCGTGCCGCAGGGCGCGCGCAAGTCGAAGCCCTTCATCGACCACGTCATGGGCTTCACTGTCGCAGATGGCAAGATCTGGATCCGCAACTACCAAATCAACGAGACCGAGGTGGCCAAGGGCGAGGGCGCGGGCGGAGACGACGAGGCCGAGGGAACCAAGAGCAGCAAGGGCAAGGGCGCGGGCCGGGACCTGGATGTCAACCTCGTCGAGATCGGCCCGCGGTTCGTCCTTACCCCGATCGTCATACAAGAGGGCAGCTTCGGAGGACCCATCATCTACGAGAACAAGGAGTTCGTCTCGCCCAACCAGGTCAGAGCCAACATCCGCCGCGGCAAGGCCAGCAGGCACAACGGACGGGCTGAGCAGTTCGTCGAGCGCCAGGCGCGGAAGGGCGATTTAGGCCTCAGGACCGACGGCGGCAAGAGAGCTGCCGTCAACCCGCTCGAGACCAAGAGGCTATTCGCATAGACGTTATAGGTGGTGTAAAGATTGGCATTGCGTGGTATATAGTCACGGCGTTCAGGAGTCTAATTTCCCAAGACACGGTGTCGAGCGTCTCGTGTTGTGCCAGATAAAGTGCACTTGCACTACTCGTCTGGTTGCGGCAAAATCCTATGTTATCCGGTTCACCGAATTGCTCTCGTTCTGGTGTGATGCTACTTGATTAGCGGTGCGTGTGTCGATTAGAGACAGGCCAGTCGCACGGCGTTGTGTCTTACTGCTTCACTTCGCCAATGTCTCCAAGTAAAATGCTGCAGCGCTCATCATTATAGTTTGTACCTTAATTACCCTTAATAGCTAAGTTGATGTCCCGCTAACGACATACAGCCAGCTTGAGGACAGTGATGCCTGATAAGGCGGACCCCTGCTTATCAGCCTTGTAGCTTCCATCTTAGCCCGATCCAGTCCCAATGTCGCATGAGTGCGCGTTCGTCGATGAGTCGTATCCTCCTTCCTTCTTTCTTCTTCTTCTCTTTGCATCTCAATCCCATCGCAACCATGAGTTTCCGATATCGAGATCATGCGGTTATGGCCAAGGACCGTTTCACCTGCGTGATGCTGCCGAATGCGCATTCTAATCAACAGTATAGCCCCAAGGGAGGGGTCATTGTGTGTTGAACTCACCACTTTCAAGACGGGTCTTCCTCTGAGGATCAGAGGAGGAGCTAGCGACAGTGCACTTGGAAGAGTCGGACACTCTACTTCCAGGCCTAACGCATAGCAATCGGTACAGAACGGCTTTCTTTCCAGCACTGTCACCTACATTCAAGCATCATCTGCAACAACCAGGTTACCTAGACACATCAAGCAATGGCGGTTGTCCTTCCATTTCCCTACGTCCAGGCGCCTCGCCGAGTTGGACACAATCTCGACTTCATCGAAAACGGCCTAGACGATGTAGACGCCTTTGAGGATCCAGGCAATGGCCACGATCTAACACCAGCCGCACTAGGGCCATCTCTGTTGGAGGTCCTGCCAACTGAGATTGTCCTAAGAGCCATGGGCTTCATGTCAGCACAGGACCTCACCAATCTCGTGCTACTCAACCAGAGACTGTACCAAATCTTCAAACAGAACCAGTCCATGATCATGACCGAGGTCCTCACCAACCGGCCGGAGCTGCCCATTCTGCTCCTCTCATACTGCGCCAACATTGAGGACCTTGCTGGTGCGACAATGGCGAATCCTCGCAGTTTCAAGTTCTTCACCGGGCTTGATACCGGCAAGATCATCACTCTCTACGTGCCCGCTCAGAAGGACGTCTTACCCAACATGGAGATCCGTCCGCCTGTGACTCTCACTGCCCAGGATGTGGACCGGGTATGGAATTGGGTGAAGGTGGTTGATTGGTGGGTAGAGAAATACCCGTCCCTGCGGTGGCGCGACGTTTCGGAAGACAGCCGCTGCCTAAATGCCATGGAGGAAACGCGTCTGCGCAAGGCGGTCGCCCGCTGGTGGCTGTACTCGACCTTTTTCCATGGGTCGTTCTGGCGGCAGCAAAGAACTCCTATCAAGTGGGACTGGGACAGGAGGCTTCTGCTTCTCCGCATGATGAATACATGTGAGCTAAGAGAGCTCGAGGGCTTGATGGGTCTGCTGTGGGAATCCATCAGCAAGGATTTGTGTTCCTCTCCTGCCAAGATCTTCACCAATGTACGTCCACTCTTTCTCCTACGAATGACATGCACATTGCTGCGCATGTACTGACAATCACGCAGGGTGTAGTTGAGTACGAGATGGTGCCCTGGGGCGAGGATGAAGGGCGCCACTCTGATATTGTCAACACGTACGCAAAGCTCGACCCACTACAGCTCAAGTACTTCCTAGTTGACTTAGCGGGCCGGAAGAAGAAGGACATCATCACGACTGCGACTGAGCTGAAGCACGACTTTGTAATGGACAGAGAGACGCTTTCAATCTCTCTCAAGGTTGTGCTGGAGGAGCGGTTGATGCTGAAACCACCAAATGTTATGGACATTCCAGAGTTCGGCATCATCAACGACGATAGACCTGCGGAGGACAAGACCGTGGCTTGGATTGGCGATAATTCACCCAGTGGGAATTGCCCACTACCGCCAATAAACATCAATGCTTTTCCGCGTGAGGCAACCCGCGATGTTTGGACCGGTGACGATGGTAGCGACTTGGGCTGGGATATGTAGATGAAGGATGAGCCTGTGCTTGGTAGGGCTGGAGCTGATGTTGTCGATTTAACGGTGATCAAGACAGAGCTTTGCCAGATTATACGGCCCATTATAGACTGTGGATTCATAAAAGACTTTGTGAGCTCTCAATGGAAGCCTCTGTGTTCCCAAGGTCGTTCTGTTTTAAAGCCCATCCACACCCCGAGGCATACGAGGCAGGTGTAAGGTTGGTGAGAGTCGTGAGAGTCGAGTGAAGCACAGCACTGTTGGCCGTCATCTGCCATTATGAAGGCGTTTTTTCTGCACATTATTGTGCGGACTCTAGACAAGAGTTATTTTCTGTTCTGTCAGCATTAGTCTACCACCCCATTACCTCCTGAAGCAAAGATACAAAAAGGTGCGCAGCTCTCGAGTTGTTGTGTAAGTCGCAGGCGTGGGACCCGCCAATCTCCCTTGACTGAGTGGGATCGGGCCCGTCTTCAGTGGCTGCAGCAGCCGAGCCGCGTCCCCTGGCGAGTCCACACGCATCGAGGGCTATCCCAGCCACACTCACCACCACCTGCACCTGCAGTGGGAGGCACGACTTGCAAACGCACCAGCACCACGCGCGTCGCCCGCCGCACTCTCGTTGCCCTCTGCACCCTGTCGTGCTTCTCCCCGTGAGCAGACTGCGACCTCGTAGCTTCAGTCTCGCCGCCCGCACTACGGCCCGCGCGTGCAGGCGCAAGACCTCACAGTCTTTACCTTTCCCTCCTAGCCCACCCACCCAAGTGGTCGGCCCAAGGCAGCTTATACTCTGAGCCAAAACACTTGCCGGCCTGCGGTCCGTCGTGTCATTCCTTGCAGGGCTTTTTGTAAGTTCACCTATACTACTTTGGTATCTTTATCCTTTCGCTTCTTATCTTGAGGAGAAGGTGTCATCAAAGCCTGTGGGTGAAGCATGGCCGCATGGGCGATCTTTCAGGGAGATGGTTCGGTCTGCCCTGCTATTTGTCTCGAGGCGCATCTGTCTATCTTTCAAGCTTTTCTACTGAAGGGTTTCACTCCCTCATGCAACACTCCTCTGTTCCCGTGCCTCTCGTTTCTCTCTCTTGTCAGTCATGTTTGTCGCTAGAAGCGTAAAATCTCAAAAACCACTTGCTAACCGTCCTTCTAGCTCGTATCGTCCACTTACACAATCGTCTTTTGAGGAGGACAGCCCTGGAACAGGCCGGGCGGCCGAGTTCACTGTGGTTGTAGTCTCTGCCTGGATTACGTCCGACTCTCTAGGATTTCGAGTTGGCAGTTCCACAACGTCAAACGTTTAGTAGACCCCAAGCACGCCCACAAGTTTGACACATCATCGTCTTGACGGAGTTCGGGCCTACACAAGGACGGCGAGGGTTTGGACACGACCTTGCGTAGTTATTCAGCGGCTCTTTGAAGCGACTTTCTCAAATCTCTGTCGCCCCGCGCTGCTCTCACTTGCTGGACGTGTAACCCACTTCAAAACAAACATCTCTATGCAAACGCTCAGGAGACTCCGCTCAACCCAGCCAGCGCCATGGACGAGGACCAGTCGATGACGGACGCGCCAAATGGTGTCAACGATCAGTATACGAGCAGGGAGCAGACTGGCAATGTCGTTGATGGCAAGGAAACAACTGGGCAGGTCAACGAGCTGGCTTTTGTGAAGCGCCGCGGCTTGCTGCCGACAGGAGTCTGCTACGACGATAGAATGAAGCTTCATGCCAATGCTGATTTTGGTCCCCAGCCCCATCATCCTGAAGACCCCAGGAGGATCGAAGAGATCTTCAACACTTTCAAGAAGGCCGGCCTCGTCTACACTGGTCCTGACTCCAAACTCCTCGACATTTTAAGAGATACGCCCACAAAGTACATGTGGAGGATACCGGCGCGTGACGTCACAAAGCAAGAAGTATGCCTAGTGCATACACCCGGACACTTCGACTGGGTTCAGGAGCTGTCAGATAAGTCCACAAAGGAGCTCAGAATCATGAGCCACACGCTCGACATGGGCCGGACGTCGCTGTATGTGGGCGCCATGTCCTACGAAGCCGCACTGCTTTCTGCCGGCGGCTGTGTCGAGACCTGCAAAGAAGTCGCGGGCGGCTCACTCAAGAACGCCTTTGCCATCATCAGACCGCCAGGTCACCACGCCGAGTTCGACCATCCCATGGGCTTCTGTCTCTTCAACAACGTCCCAATCGGCGCCAAGGTATGCCAGCAAGAATTTCCTGACTCGTGTCGCAAGGTCCTGATCCTCGACTGGGATGTGCATCACGGCAACGGCATCCAGAATATGTTCTACACGGATCCGAACATCCTATACATATCAATACACGTTTTTATGAACGGCGATTTCTATCCTGGCAAGCCAGAGCTCGACATTACACCCGACGGCGACCTGGACAAGGTAGGAGAGGGACCCGGCATGGGCAAGAATGTCAACATCCCCTGGGCTGACCAAGGCATGGGGGACGGTGAGTATCTGGCAGCCTTCCAGAAGATTGTCATGCCTATCGCGCAGGAGTTCAACCCGGATCTTGTCATCATCTCCGCTGGCTTTGATGCTGCAGACGGTGACGAGCTTGGTGGCTGTTTCGTGACGCCCACATGCTACGCGCACATGACGCATATGCTTATGTCGCTGGCGGGTGGCAAGCTTGCGGTCTGTCTCGAGGGAGGCTACAATCTAAGAGCCATCTCGAACTCTGCTCTGGCCGTGGCGAAGACACTGATGGGAGAACCCCCGCCTCAGATGAACATGCCACCCATCAACAAGGAGGCTGCGAGGGTTTTGGCGAGAGTCCAGGCAGCGCAAGCGCCCTACTGGGAATGCATGCGACCAGGCATAATCGACAATCAAGAGATCAGCGGCAATGCGACCCGCTTGCATGATGTTGTGAGAGGCTACCAGCGACAACGCCTATCAGAGAAGTACGGCATGGTGCCATTGTACATTCAGCGTCCGGTGTTGTACAAGTCCTTTGAAAATCAGGTGCTCGTGACTCCTGGGTTCCAGGCTCAAAAACGACTACTCCTCATTATTCATGACCCGTAAGTGCAAGACCCTCAGATATGATTCTCTCCTCAGCTAACACTCTACGCACAGGCCAGAACTCGTTGCAATGCCGGACGTGATTGATAACACTGTTGATTCTCACAACGCTTTCGCGGTAAGCGACCATGGCCAGAACTGTGCAGACAAGGCGCTGACATGAACGCAGCTTGATGGCGTGACATCATATGTCGACTGGGCTCAGCAAAACGACTTTGGCGTCATTGACTGCAACATTCCTCCATACATCACGCACCCCGAGGATGATGCTTTCGTGCCTCGTGCCACGGAAAAGACACTGCAGGAACAGATTCAAGAGCTGGTCTGCTACATCTGGGACAATTACCTGCAACTATCGGACATTGAAAACTTGTTCATACTAGGAGTCGGCAACGCCTATCTTGGGGTCAAGATACTTTTGACGAGCCGAGGTGAGTTCGCTTGCAGGCTCTTCTCTCAAGACTTCCCTCGTGGTGCGATTTAGATGACACTGACCATTTCCAATAGCGTGCAAGGATCGGATATCCGGCGTTGTGAACTTTGTGACTGGCAATCTGCGCCCTGTCAAGTCCGAGACAGACCCAGACCTGTCGAACTGGTACAAGAAGAACTCGCTGGTATTTGTTGCCAACGACCACGCATGCTGGAGCAACCCGGAGCTGGTGAAGAAGGTCGGCAGGAGGAGGTTCGGCGGCGTGCACAGGAGCCCGCAGAACGGACTAAACCGGATGATGGAGGCGCACATGGATGAGATGGGTGAATGGGTCAAGGAGCGACTCACGCCTGGCAGTGCTGACGTGACGGAGGAGGAATCATGATACCTAAGGCGAGGCTACGAAGTCGATGAGCAGATGTTCGGATCCGGAAGAAGAACAAGACATAGAGATTTGCTACAAGCGAGCAGCAGCATTTTTTTCTGTGATAGGCTACTGGCATGTATTTCGCGCATGGCCAATGACTAAAGTGCCTGGCGCAGAGCTCACACGCTGCTGTTGCCGTGGTTGCCAAGGGCTCAGTGTGAAATGCGCGTACCTTCTCACCTGTGCACGCGGATAATTGCAAAGCCATCAGATCAAATCTTCGAAAATTGCTGCTCCACAACCAGTAAATCGATATTCCGGTTATCTCGTTGATGCCTCGCCGGGACGAGACGCCGTGCCTGATATCTCCATGTCGTCCTTGTTTGCACATTTACCGACTCAGACCATCGCCACAACATAATCTGCCACGGGCAAGCACCAGTAGCCTCGCACCTCGGCTTCTGAATCCTTTTCGCCAACGCCTTTTGTTCGGAGACACAACATGCTGTTTCACCTTGTAGGTCTCGAGCGTTAGGACGGCGCAACACATTCACGCGCAGGAGCTTGTGGGGTTCATTTTGTACTGAAGGCACGAGTACTGGCGAATCTTGGGAATCTTGAGGTTCTTCGACGCTTGGACATACGGCTTGCAAGAAACCACTGAGGCCGCGGTGGTAGTAAGGTGAGTGTGTCCAACGGCTTACACCCAGGAAGACCAGAAGCTGACTAAGCCAGTCATTTGGCTGGCCAGGACTTTCTTATCGGCGAGCTTATCGGAACCGTGTCCGGACGCGCGCAAACAGCAGCAGCACAGCAGGGCCCCAGAAAAAGCCTGGCAATGGCCCGGGGTCGCGGCGGTCGTGGCCGCAGCGGCGCCCGTGCAAGTGGTGGTCGCGGTGCTGGTGCTGGCAGGCACGGCCGCAGGGGAGGTCGCAGGGCCCGAGTTCGACGTGAACATGCTCAACACCACCAACAAGCTCGAACGTTCAGGCATATCTGCACCTCGGGACCAGGCGCTGCTTCACTGCCACCACGACCACCGCAGACTGGCTCATTTGCTCGAAACAGCGATGCTGTAGAACAAGCAGAGGACTCGGAAGACGGCCAATTCGCTAGCGAAGACGACGACGACGACAACGATAACGACGACTACAGATCAGATTTCCAACCAGACACCCACCTCGGACCCTACGCAGTCGTTGATCCTCATCGAGCTGCATCTCCCGAGTTTCCTCTGCGGTCTAGCGAGCTCGCTCATCAGCAACAAGAAGTGTCGCCCGAGCCTGCGATACATCCTTCTCGCCTCGCACTCATTCGCTACTCGGATCCTCGCTCCGAACCGTTCGGGACGCGATTCGGTCATCCGCACGCGCATGCACAGCTTGAAACAGAAGACGTGAACACCGGCTGTACTTCCGATATGAGTCGCCGGTAAGGCCTACTAACGCCTCGAATCAAGCTCCATCGCTTCGCAAACACTTTAGCTGACTCGAGATGTGATTGATGTTATAGTTACGATGATGGCGAGGTTACTCGCTATGGTGCAGGAGAGTCATACCGCCCGTTCAACGGCGGCCGGTCGCCTCGGCGCGATGCCTCACCACCCCGACGATCCAGTCCTCCTCCCGCTCGTCGCGTGAGCCCTCCTCCACGGCGAGCCAGTCCGCCTCCACGAAGACCAAGCCCTCCGGCTCGCCGCAACAGCCCGCCTCCACCTCGCAGGTCGAGCCCCCCGCCGCGCCGCGCGAGTCCTCTTCCACGGCGCACAAGCCCGCTCTCGCGTAGAGGAAGTCCGCCGCCTCGCAGAGCGAGCCCACCACCGCGACGAGCGAGTCCACCACGACGACCAAGGTCGCCCCTAAGAGACAGAGGTCGCACGCCGCCTCCCGCTGCAGAGAATGATCGCTATATTCCTGATCGCACGCCACGTAGAAGCCCGGATCGCTTTAGGCGGGACGCATCCTGGGATCGCCGTGACATGAGAGACAACGGGCCCAACAATTGGAGAAGACGTGAGAGGAGCCGCAGCATTCGCAGGAGCCCTCCGCCACGACGAAGCCCTGGCCCGCCATTGCGACGGCCGAGCCCACCACCACCGCGCGGTAGAATGTCACCACGCAGGGACGATAGGCGCGATGACCGACGGGATGATAGGCGAGACGATAGGGACCGTTTCCGATCTCCACGTCGGGGCGGGTTTGACGCTAGGTTCGCCAATCCTAACACTGTTCCCATCTCCCCCAAGCCGGGCAACCTAACAAGGGCTCTGAGCAGGCGAAGGTCGAGATCTCCCGACGATAGGTTCCGGGATCGTCCTCGCGAGCGCTCCCCACCCAGGAGGTCCCCTGGGCCCATGGGGCGCCCCAATAACTTCCGCGCCCGGTCTCGCACGCCACTAGATCGCCGGGATGACAGACGCGGTGATGACAGGCGCGACGACCGCCGGGACGATCGGTTTGTAGGGAACTTCGGACGGCGGCCATCTCCCGGCCGTGAACCCATGTCCGCCAACGCGATCCCTGTTCTAGCTTCGAGAGACTCATCCCGCAGGGCGTCTCCGCTCCCTCCAATGTCACGACGAGATGATCGCTCACGACCCGAATCGCCTACTCGTTCGAGACCACTGTCTAGAGCAATCTCACCTGGCACAACGTCCAAAGACAGAAGTCCACAGCGGGCACTGCAAGAACCCGTCGGGCCAAGTGTTGCAGCTCGATCGCCTCCACGAGGACCGGCGGCTCAGCGCCAACCACCTACGGGCCCGCGAGACAGCCGCGGCTTTCCCAGTCAGCCTCCCTCGGCGCCATCAGGACCACGGGCTGGCGGCACGCCGTCTGCCCCTCGAGCTATACAGTCTCCAGCCACCACGGGTGGTCGTCAGGAAATGCCAAGTCCAACTATGCCGCCAACCGGACCACGAGGCCATTTCTCCTCTCGGGGTGGAGCTCCATTTCGGGGGGGACGCGGGCCGAACAACGGAGGCTGGGGCAGCAACCTGCAGAACCGCAGCGTGCAATCAACATCTGGACCGCCATCGAACAGCGAATCCGTTTCGCCGCTCCACAACGCACCCAGTGGCCCCCGAGGGTCTATCTCACAACAACAGCAGCACTCCGGCTCGCCGACACCAGTCCTCAACTCGAAGCCTTTTGATCCGCCCAAGGGTCCTGCGGCGGACAAGAACAGCAGGCTCACCTTTGCGCAGCGGCTCCTCGCCGAGCTCCCGCCCATTATTCCCGGCGGCAAGCTTGCCCCGGACCTGATCCCACTGACTACGGGCGTTCTGCCGGAGCTGCAGGCCCACATGGACCAGCTAAAAGAGGAAGAGGAGCGGATCCGCAAGGAAAAGTATGTCAAGGAGGAGAGGTTGCGCAGGAGCCTACAGGAGTGGGACAGGCTGGGCCGCGAGATCAAGTTGCTCGAGCTCAAGTGCGAGCTGTCGACCGCGAGCCTACGCAAGATTGCGGGCGAGGAGACGGGCGGTGCTGCTTTCTAGAGGCTTGTGGATGGGGGTTTATAATGCAACGACATCGTCCTACAACCACGACGATGTGCTAAAGAGCTTGAACGGACCAGGGAGAAAAGAAGGGTGGCAGTAAACTAGCCATCCAGTGATGATAAGGGGGAGTCCAGCAACACGGGCTATGGAGGATCAAGTAGTTTGTTGTATTGCCAGAGCCGTTTCTGTGGAGTGCTGTTCGCCATTTCTGAGGGAAACACCCTCCCACCCCCTTTCGAAACAAGATAAAAAAATAATACAATAATGGAGAAGCAAAGAAACTGTGTAGATGACTGATGTGCCTTTCGAAATGTCCCTCCACAGCGGTCGTGTGCTCGCTTTTCCATGGTCGTGTCTGACCTGGAGCAAATGTCGTTTTTCAGTACTTGTCACCTTGTTACACGCCACACAAAATAAATTGCCTTATTTGTTGTTTAGATGGATGCTCGTTTTTAACGCATTTGTCCCATGTCCTTTATTGCGATGCAGATATATGGGAATAGGCGGCAGTCGTAAGCTCGCTGCAAGGTGAGGAGAACTAGAGAAAACAAATTTCAGAATTCAGCGCTTATTGTCCTTGGGCCAGGCAAATTATTATTGTAGAACTATTTGTCGATAATCACTGCGTGTGTTTGCGTACACTGCAATAACCAAGCCAGTTTCATTTATTTATTGTTAGGTCTCGTACCCCCCCCCCCTACGTGTGTAGACCCGGTGCACTCATTCCCATTTCCAATATGGCCCTGTCTTTGACATTGTACATTTTTTCTATTCTTGGCTGATTTGGGAAAGGTCATTTTATAGAACAATCTCCAGGTGTGGAGGCCGGCCGAGGCTCTTGACGCGGATTATTAGTATCCCTGGGCGGCTCGCGGCATTACAGACTAGGCAGGCAGGGAGGGAAGATTAGGCGTTTAATCACTGCGGTGGTACAAATTACGCATATGTAGAGTCTACATGGTAAGAAAGTAGTTCATTAGATCGGTCTCGCCTAGCCTTGTGTCTTCACTTCTCTCTCTCTCTCTCTTCTGCGCGCGCACGCGGGCGCGCAAGGAGAATGGCACATGTAGAAAGGAGTTGGGATTGCGAGATAATCGGCCGAGTGACGTGTGGGGGGGGGGGGGCTTCATTCACTTTGAGAGAGAGAGAGAGAGCCATTGTCTCGTTCGTTGTCCAGTGACCAATGTCTCAGGCAGCTTGATTATGTTCTACCTTGGCTCATGGACGATTTAGCTGGCATTCTCCGGCAGATGGTGGTGTGCCTTAGGGGGGGGGCGCGAGAAACCCGCGCGGGCCGTGGCACCACGAACACATGGTCGAGTCGAGGGCCGTTGGGCGCGGGCTTTGTCGTGGAACTCGTCGGTCGGGGGTTATTGGCGATTCAGGAGTACCAGGGCAAGCAAGGTATGTACTATAGTAGCTTAATAGTGTACGCAGTAGGTACATGCACTCGGGACCGTGCATTCGGCATGCCACACACGGCTGGCAGCTGGAGATGGCCGCTGCTGCGGACTAGGTCTTGAACTGCTGGGGGGGTTTGATGACTGCGGGCAGGCATTGTGTCATTTCGATTGGGATTGGCACGCTGCATGGCCTATTTTGGGGGGGCCCTGCCGAAGGCCTGCTAAAGCTGATGGCTTGGGCTGGCAACTCTGATGGTATTCACACCGGCAGTGTCGCCACCACCACTACCCCCGGCGTTCCGAGGTCACCGCATGCATCATTTGCCACCCCAGCACTTGTTGCTTGCCTTCCAGCCCAGCCCGCAAGCAACACCGCCTCGCGCCCTTGCAGATCATGCTCGCGCGACCTCTTGCTCGCTCGCCTGCAGGCCGCCCACCAACGTCAACCCCGACGCCAAACGTCTCTCTCGTCTTGTACCACGGCGCGCCACAGCATGCTCCGTCCATTTCGCCCGTCAGCCACGCAGGGTCTCATCGGCGGGTGTGTGACGCTTGACTTTTGTCGGTCGGCACGCGCGCGCCTGCCTCTTGCTTGCAGGCCGAACAGGCAAGCAACTCCGAAACCCGAGACAGGGCACTTGGAATGATGGGCCATGTCCGCAAGGCAAGGCAGGCAGCCCCCGCGCCCGCCAGCATCCATGACAACTTCGCTCGGACATTTCGACAACACAATCTCGTCCACGGGCGAGGGAAGCATCGGCAAGTCACATAGATGGCGGTGGTCGTCGCCCGGTTCGTTCGTTCGTTCGTTCGCCAGCCATGCCAGCGGCAGACCGGAAGCGAGCGGCTGGGCCAGCAGGGTGTGCTGAGCATACTGCATTGCAACCCACCACATGTCTATGCATGAATCTTGCAACCAATTGGCCGCAGGTCATTCGCCCATGCAAAGACTGCCCGGATGCCTCAGGGGAAGGGGTGGGAGGGCAGATGACCCAATCGCCTAGCCCAGTCCGCTGGAATCTGGATGCATGGCTGTGCACGCTAGAAGACTGGCGGAGCCTCTCCGAGCCTCTCGCACCCTTTCTTGAGCGGCTGGCCAACCACACGGCTTTCTCCCAACCTTTTGCTTCCAGACGTTCTGGTGTTAGTGGTACTGAGTACAACAGACCGTCGTCGGCAAAGCCGGACGGACCGCTCTCGGGCTTCTCGAGTGTCAGTCCAGGCACTCTGGCCAACGGGCATTACTCAACAAGGTTGTGCAAAGCTTGTTGTCGTCTACGGAACAACAACTCCACAAAGCTTCCCAAATACAGTGGCAGATCACGACGATATCGCGTCGATTATCAAGTCATACGTTAGCCGGCCTGTCAAGTCACGCCAGGTCAGCGTGACACGTCGTGTTCCACAATTCGCCGACTTGCTGGCCCCCATGGAGCACTGCACTGCCAACGATTCTCCAATGAACGTTTGACGCAGTTGTTCAGAGTTGTGAGCTGGTGGCTGCAGCCCAAGCAAGGGACATCGGTCTACCTTGCTCGACCTGCGCTTGTCCATCCTGTGCTATCCCTTGGTCTAGCGCGGGTCAAGAACGGGCGCCCACGGCAAGATCGACGGACGATGCTGCTTGTTTGTGATCCTGATCCCGTGCGGCTTTCCCCGTCCCTGGACTGCTCAAAATGGTCCGTCCAGGGCCAGCCGGGCATGGCACCACGGACGTCGTGGGCGTCGCTTCTATGCCCCTATTGGCCCGCCGTTGATCGCGTGCTGCGCCACTAAGCCTGCTAGCTCTATAGTTGTTGTTGTTGAACACAGGCGCTTGCACGAAAGAGGCTGGATTGCTGTGCCTGAGGAAGGGCTGAGTTGGAGTCAACCGGAAAGGAACAAGTAACGACTCGCCCAGGCCGAAGCTCCAGGCCCGAAGACGAGCACGGATACTCTAGACGCAGTAGTCTGCTGATTGCAGAATATGGTTTTGGAGAGTGCTTGTCGTCGGATGCTCGCGTTGGCACCAGCATGTGGCGTGTGCAGCACTGCAGGCCACCTCTTGACCTCCACTGCCTCCTCGAAACACTCAAGTGTCGCCAATTCCTGGAGAGGCAGGCTACCAGGCGTGCAGGAGGCCCCCCTCCGGGATGAAACGAGAGCAGGTTATCCCCCGCGAGCGGACACTGCGATTGTGTCACATTACTGTAGTGTTCTAGAGATGTATGTTGCTGCCGCCGGGTTGATGCTCGTCAGGACAGCGACCACGGGGTGTTGCTGAGAGTCGTCGCTATCAATAGACTCACACGTAGACCAGCCCGGTGCCTCGACGAGCGGGAAGAGTCACGGCGCAGTGCGCATGGATGGGGCGGTCGAGGGTGCAGGGCGAGCCCAGACGGAGACACTGCGCTAGCCGAGAACAGGATAGCGCCGCTGTGCGAAGAGCCAATGGCTACGCGGTGGCAAAGTGCAGAGCGGAGTCGGCCGGAGTTGGCAAGATGGCCAACAACCTGGACGGAACGGTGTGGCAGGCAGGCCAGCCCAGGCCGGGGTTCTCGAAGGCGGTCGCTCGTGTACTCGGTACGTGGTGCACCTGGGCAGAGTACCGAGTACCGGTACCTCGACGAGCCCCTTTGGAGTCGCTCGGAGCCCTAAGGTTGGGAGCCCAAATGCACGCGGATGCGTAGGGCAGCCGGGCTCGAAGCCTGAGGCAGGTACCTCGACCGCAGCGGGTTAGGTACAGTGCATGGTCCCCTCGCCGCCAGCAGGGTTTCTGCGTCAAGATCCGCCACGCTCTCCACACCGGCGCGGCTGTGATTCGCCGGGACGGGAAGGAGGGTGTCCACCACGTGCGAATCAGCCTCGGGCAGGACGGAGTCGAGGGGGTTGTTTCGACGCCTGCGAAGCCACGAGGAATGCTCGTGAGCACAGTGTGCAGGCCCCGCTGTGGCCTGGCGCCCTGACGACGTCGACGGGCCGTGATTGGCCAGCAGCGAGCGAGGGGCTCCGCCGCCAGTGGCCCGCATTGCAGACGGCCAGCAGCCCAGCTCGCCCAGGTGGCGGCCAGGGTGGTCGACCGGGTGGGCGCTCCAACAAAATCACCTCGCAGCTCCCGCTGCCCGCCGTCCGTCCCTCCTCCCATCTCTCCCCTCGCACCCCCCTTCCTCGAATACCACACATCCTCTCGCACACACTCTTCGCATCCTTTGTATCCGTACTATTACATACGCCCTCCTACGCTTCAACAACTCATCACCTTCTCACCGCTCAGCTTTGCTCACTCGGACATATTATCGCCAACTCTCTGTTGCGCCTCGCCCACATTTGCTGCCTGCTCCTGGACCACCTGACGCCTGCTCTCCCTATTTGTCTCGGCTGCTTCCCACATAACGCACGGTCGCACTCCGCACCCACCCGCCGCTGCCTCAGGCCTTCCACAACAACACACCGCCGCCCACCAACCACCCTCGGCTCGCTGCTCAACTCATTCCTCCCGCACCCGACTACTTCCCCTCATCAACATTAGCTTCAATTACACACACGCACACGCACCAACACCACCAAAACAACGCACATAATGGCATTCGCTTCGTATCACTTCAACCAGCAGCCGACTGCCCCCGGCCCCTCTGTGCACCAGCAGAACCACCATGGCCGCAACAGGAGAGCGCCGCGTCTGTCCGTCTCGCAAAACTCTCAACGACAGTTTCGCTCCGTAAAGTCCGCAAAGGAGATGAACGATACTGTCTCGGTTACCTGCTTCCGTACACAGTTCGAAGCCAGCCGGTCTTTCGATCTTGAAGATGACATGGAGTTCTGCCCCAAGCTTCTGACAGAGAACGACGTAAGTTTGGACCGCCCACGTCTGCGCCGTGCATCCCTGCGCGTGATGCATGCATCCAGACTCCACCGTTTGCGGTCGACGAAGCGATTCAGTGCTGACATTGCTACTCGCATGCTTTAGATGGTCTCCATTAGCAGTGGCTCTTCAGACCGGTCATCACTATCGAGCAACTCCCCCAACTCTTCGCCTACTCAACACATCCAGCAGGTCGCGGCCTTCTCGCTCAACTCCACTTCTCCTGCCTTTGTGCCTCCGGCTCTTCACAGCCAGCAGTCGAGCATGAAGCTCCACCAGCCTCATGCCACTAGAACACGAAACGCCATTCCCATCATCAACCCTGCCAACGGTCTGACCATGTCGAGCCCGCCTCCTTCGGTCTCTCCTCCTCGGATGCAGCAGGCTCTTGGCCGACGCTGGTAGATCTTGTTCTCTCGCATTAGCTGCTCTTCGCCCACGCGAGTGCATGCTCTGTGGTGAACTGTGGATTTACCTCGCTCGTTCTGAGATGCGCTGCTCATCCGTGAAAGCGATACTCCCATTGTCTTATCTTGGCAGGAACCGACACAGACTACAGGCATCGACATATCGACTTTTAATATCATCAGGGCTCGACTGCTGGCTTCATCCCCACCAACATCCCTTTAAAGCACCGTATATCCCCTGTACAAAAACACATCATACATTTCTACACGACATGCACTTATTGTTTATCAACACGGAACTGGGCTGTTACGATGAGCTCGCGCAGCATATGGAAATATCGATACCTCTTGTTTTATCGGTTCACGCAGGAAATACCCCTCTTATCACTCAAAGTCTGGTGTTTCACGCGACCGCCCAATCGGGCGGTTGTCATTATTGACTTGGAGTATCCGCGCACACGGACGAGCGTTTTCTTTCAAGCAACGCAGCGGTCTAATTCTTGCTTTTTTATCACTCGCATGGGTGTAATTCAAACTACACAACTCGGAGTACGCTGGTACGCATTGGGGAGCGGCATCAAACAAACTTTCACCATTCTTCACGACGTTGAGAAAAAACAAAAAGAATTACCCAAACACATAGAAACGCCCTCGGCATAGTCGGGCGACGGAATCCTCAGGGTTGCTCATTGTTTTGGTTTTTGGCTCCTCTTGTTTCTTGTTGGGCCGCAGGCGGGCGGGTTCTCTCTCATACATTGGCTCAAGCGAGGTGTGGTTTTACTGCGTGCTTCATTCCGGATTATCATGGGGTCTACACTGCGAACGGGGATTATATCCAAACACTGGTGTGGTTCGGCAAGCAATGTCTAGCAACACTACTGGGTTGTCATTTTGGGTCTGGCGGGCTTTGTGCCCTACGGGGTTTGTCTTGTTAGGTGTCTTTTCATTACCTGAGCAGCCTCATTTCTCATGACAATTTGGGTACACGCGAGAAGCGGGGAGCCTTCTTGCTGGGGTTCTGGGCCGCTTATTAGGCGCGGCAGGCTACGGAGTTTGATTTTTTGAAACAATTGGATATCTTCCTCTCTTGACTCTTGACTATTTTCTCCGTGACAGTTTGGTTCTGCCTGCTTTCGCGTTTTCCTCTTTGCTTGCACGCTTGCTATTATGATCACTTACAACAAGAGCGTCTATGTTTCGCCACCAGTACACTGACAGAGTTCTTTAACATGATGTGTTGAGATGACTCTGTCGGTTGTCCTGTGTATTTGTCTGGAATGCGGCGCGAGACGAGTAGAATAGGTTCCTTGTCTCGTGTGCCATGCGCTGTCAAAAATGCCTTTTACAACATGATCAATAGGTACTTCACGCTCTCTAATGACGATGCACGTAGCGAGTGCTGACAGAAAGAGAAAGGGGGTGGGGTTTGAAAGACAAAAGAAAACAGGAACCGGTGTTGTTCTTTTTCTTGTTTTTCTGGGTCATTGTCTTGCTAGTATGAGTTGCTCGCGTTGGATTGCATCTTTTTTATATCTGTCTCATCTGGTTTTATTTTATTTATTCTAAGCTGATTTGGAAAACAGAGTCACATCGTCCAGTTTACAGTTTCATCTATACCACACTGCATCTTTACACGGGATTATTTTTTTAACGAGGCATGAACATTGCTCTCGTCCATGTGTATAGATATGTGTAGATGGTATTGTTTAATAGTATGCTCTGTCTGCCTTGATCTTAGGTTGAGCGAGTTTGTTGGTGGATTGTGTGGGTGATAAGTTTACCGGAGGGTTGGCTGGCTGGCTGGCTGTGTAGATACATGAATGGGGACGAGGAGACAAGGGGAGAAAAAGAGCGGAAGAGGGAAAGAGGACGAGGGGCGTGTAATAATTCGAAACTGGCCAGCCAGCCGACTTCGCCAACCACTCTCAAGAATCATGTGTGTGAAGAGTGCGATACCACGCTTCATATTCTTATCTTCCGTCGCGAACCAAGAGTCCCCCCCCCTGCCGGATGTTCCATTGGCCGCACTGCTGAAGGTACCCCGAGCATATTACTCTCATATCGACCACAACCCTCCAGTGGACATGAGTGACAGCGTCGTTTTTGTTGCTCTCGTTTGGCCGGGTTTGATAAAATATCCTAGCTCCTTTCCATGTCCGCCTGCTCACTCACCTATCTTGCTTGACGAGGCATGTCATGCCATGACGCGACACTGGAAAAGCAACAGCAAGTATTGGACTACATCGACCGAATAGGACACGCTTCGCCAATCTCACGTAGACTAGGAGGGTGGACAAGAGATTGGATCGTTGCAATTTTGTCTTCTGCCCGTCCTTGGTTCGCCATGGCCAGATGGCACGAGGTACGGTGAGGGAGTGATCACGTATTTGGGCTGGATAGACGACGTGCAATGCAGTTGACATGGTGTAGACATGGGCGAGAGGGGTATGGAGGAGATGGGAGTGAAAATGTCCGAGTAGAAATCGTCTCCTGATATAACCTTGTGCTAATTTTCCCAAGTAGATGCTTACACACTTTGGATTCCCTGAGCTGGAGTCTCTTCTCCCCAAACAGAGCAGTCTATATATAATACCTTCTCGACCAACGCACGTCTTCGCAGTTGACATGGGCTGGTGAGTGGTAGACAGGATAAGGGAATGTGTCTAATATTTACTGGGTATCTTGCTAACATCGAGAGCACAACCCGAAGACACTAAACATCCAGCCCTCTCCCAAACACCACACACATTTTCACCGCTTAGGATCGATCCACACGAGGACCTCGTCGACGCCCTTCTTCACGCTCCGCCCCGTCCACAGGAAAACGCTGCCGACCTGCTTGCCAACCCACACGACGACCGACAGCAGCGCATAGCCGATCCAGTACAGACACTTGCCGAACAGGCCAAACAGCGTCGCGAGGACGTCGTAGACTGCCCGCATCCCGCCGACGACGACCCGGTCATATAGGATCCGGGGCAGGTCCACAAAGATGGCACGCAAGACGGCCACGAACCCGTCGAGCACGTCACGCGGCGTGACGTTGCGGAACATCGTCGCTAGCGAGAGCAGCGCCGTGTGGACTAGAGAGAAGAACCGGGCCGCGATGCGCACGGCCCCGAGCCCGGCGGCTTTGAGCGAGTTGAGCACCCAGAGCGCCGCGATCCGGGCCGCGGGGGGGATCCTCTTGATGAAGCGCCACGTCAACGCTGCGAGGTCCCGCGTGAACTCTGGGATGCGCCGGGCGGCTTTGATCGTGCCCCTCTCCAAGTCCTTGCACACCTCGCCCAGGAGTCTCGCGTGCTCGGGCATCTTTCGCACCTGCTGCCCGCACCACTCCGGGAACCTGCCCTTGTGGTGCCAGCAGAACTTGGAGGTGCGTACCATGGGCAGCACGACGATGTGCTTCGGGCATGTCCAGACGAAGAACTCGGGTATTTCCCAGAGCAGCACCCACAGGAACTTACCAATGTTCTTTCCAGCCTTGCGTATATTGCGCAGCGCGACGGCGTGCGAGGCTTTCCAGCGGCGCAACTCGCCGCCACGCCGAGACGGTAGGTAGGACACGACCTCGCGGTGCCCGGCCGTCGCAGCGAGACGCAGCGCGTGCTGACCGTCTGGCGCGATGATGGCGTCGTCGGCACCGCACTCTGCCATCAGGAGCTTGACGATAACCAGGTTACCCCGGTAGGCGGCGACTTGGAGCGCCGTGCGCAGTGGGTATGTCCGTCCGGACCTCTGTCGTGCGTAGAGCTTGGATCTCCTCGTCTCGCGCCGGGCCTCTTCAGACTGGAACTCCTGCGGCGCCAGAGTGGCGGAAGTAGTGAGGTCGTTGCTGGTTTCGTCGTCGTCATCATCGTAGGCGGCGAGGGCATTGACCTGTGCACCGAGCTGGACTAGGCATCGTACCATAGTGGCGTTGCCCGCGCGGACGGCGGCGATTAGGGGCGTGGTACCGATGTCGTTGGTCACGTCTGGGCTCACCACGCCGGACGAGACGAGCCGCGCGACGACTTCGATGTGCCAGCCGCGGACGGCATCATGGAAGGACTCGATGATATGTGCCTGTCGCTCGTCTATCTCCTTTCCAACTAGCCTTTGTTGTTGCTCAGCCTGTACCCTCGCCGTATGGCTCGTAGCGTCCTTCGGCGACGGCTCGGATGCAGTGCGGAGAGCAGCCTGGCTGTCTTTCTTCGTAGGTTTCTGCCGCACGGTGGCGAAGACAGCGGCGTTACTTAAGAGTCTTTCTGGATATTGCGTGATTGGCTTCTGAACTTCCAATCGTAAAGGGTGTTGCCAATTACGTTCCGTGTCTTCGAGGTTGTTCTCAGTCGACGAAATGTCAATCCCTCCGGCCACATCCTCAGCCGTATACACCGGCGCAGGAGCATCTGCAGTGACCATGACTGCAACTGCGAAGTATACTTAATCCCTCCCTGCGAGGGGGAGAGGTGAAGCCTTTAAAACCGAGTATCCGAATCACTGTGTTAGTGCCGTACACCCCTAGCCTTGTCGATGTTGGATGTTAAGGACGAGTAGGCAGAAATATGGTAAGTTTGGGAAGCAAGAGGACCAGTGGTGAGCGTGGGAATCTAAAGAATGAGTAGGCAGCTTCGCTTTTATCTGCAGTCGACCTCTTTGCGAGGTCAAGAACGCTTCTACGACACATTGATTCTAGTTTGCTGTGTTGAAGTGGCTAGTCTACTTATGCAGTTGGTGACACTGCGGGAAAGGATTACTCCATTAACATGTGAATCGCTTGCAGCAACAACAATCTCATTCGCCTTTGCGTTTCACTCGCATGTGCCACATCATACTTGCGGTCGGTCCAGGGTGGGGAGGGGAGGGGTTCCGAGAGTGTGGAAGCCTTCATCTTATTGACTGGTATTAGATCAGGGCTGAGGGTGCTGGTGGCGCCAAGCAAGGCCGTTCTTCTCAACTTTGGCGTGGGCAGATCGCAAGGCCGACTCGCGAACTTTCACAGGCGGCCGCTATAACGTGCTGATGAGTATTGGACGCTTGCCAATTCTACCCCGCGTGACTTTTAACAAAGACGTCGACCTCCGCATCTCGTGAAACATTTAGTGTAAACTCGTCGAGGTTGCCGTGCTCTGTGCCATCTGTTCAGTGCACATGCGAATCGACATCGGATGAGAGTTCCAGCATAGCCACGACTGGTCGTGCGGCTGAAAGCTCCACTGCGCTCGATTACCACCGTGTTGGGTCCCTCCAAGGTCTGGTGAGCACTCATATTCTGAAATTCGATGGCTTTTATTCAGTTTTTCACTGATGGAGCTGTCTGATACGTCCTGGACACTCGCACGCCGTGTATTCACATTAGGAAGCCGTCACAGGAAGCCGGATGTAAATTCGGGATTTTGCCATGATATTGATTTGGGTCGTGCATTTAACCTTTCCGTACCTGCAACTAGACCGACATGATTCGGCTTGATGTCGTGCTTCTCACGCCTCAGCCCATATCACAGGTTCTGTATCACCGTTTTGTCGTGCTTGCAGCGCCGCAATTCCCAACGCAGCAGCCAGAGCACCGGCGAAGGCGGCCAAGCCCAGGATGACGAACGGCAGCGAGTGCGATAGTCTAGGCTTGGCTGCCATGTCGGTGAAGATGCGATCCAGGCGCTGTGACATTTGCAGCTCGCCAAAATTCTGGACGACTCTGTCGATGCCGGCTTTAGACATACGCTCGAGAGCCGCGGGAGAGCTGCGGTTCAAGACGTCATCCATGACCTCTGCCCATTCCCCTGGGCGATCCGGTGACCGGAGCCAACCCGTCTTGCCGTCTACAACGGTCTCGGTTGGCCCGCCCGTGTTGGCAGCCAAGACTGGCACACCAACCAGCATGGCCTCGAGTGGCACGATGCCAAAATGCTCATTCGCTGGTGTGTAAACTAGCAACTGGGCGGAACCCAGAAGCATCTCCTTGAGCAGGTTAGGAACAGACAGCAAGAAGAGCACCTGCACGTCGTCGGGCACCTGCATAGCTGTGGGGAGCGTTTTGGCCGTCATGCTGCTTAGGCCTAGCGAGTCTGTCAGCTTGACAAGCTCCTTGTGGTATTCCACGTTCTCTGCCACGCGATTGTCATAGCCGCCCGCGAGCACAAGCCGGACACCCTGGCGCTGGCTGTCCTCGAGCTGCGCAAACGCTTTGACAGCCAGCTCAATGTCTTTCTTGCGCTCGAATCTGTTGATTGACAGGATGAATTTCTTGCGGTTCCATAGAGGGTTCCCCGAGATGTCATCAATCGTCTTGTCTAACTTCTTCTTAGGCTGCGTGTCAACACACGGATAGACGGTGATGAGATCCTGACTGCGTGCAAGCTCCGGCCACGTCTTAGCCACGATGCTCTTTGTAAAATCAGAGTTGACGGCAATTGCGTCGGCGTAGCTCATGCTCCATTGCTCCCACAGGTCAAAAGGCATGCGATATACTCTTTTCCACCATTTTTGTCGGCCCTTCGCGAGTAGAAGGTCGGGGAAGTGGCAGTAGAAAAAGATTCGACCTTTGGAGTGTAGCAGGCGGAGAAGCGGCAGGCCGGCGCTCAGCTGGTCCACAAAGTAGGCGTCGGGATCTATCGACCGGAGCTCGGAGGAGAGGTATATCTGGAGTATCAGGTGGAACTGTCGGAGGATTGCGCATAGTATGCTGAAGCGGGAAAGTATGGACGGTGGGATGACGCTGTCGCCGCGAACGCGGACGTCAAGTGTACCTGCGCACAAGAGAACACCCATCAGTCATCGCTGGCTGGCCAGCAAGCGGTTTCTCACACGCCAGACGTACCATCTCTGGCCTCATCGAAGCAGTGCTTCGGGTCGCAGTGACTCGTGAAGATGACGACCTTGTGGCCCTGCTTCTGCAGGCCGACGGCAGCGTCGACGACAAGTCGTTCGGCTCCTCCGATGCCGAGGTCAGGATGTAGGAAAACAATCGTCTTTGGACTAGACGACTTGTTTTGATTGCCGGCCATTTTCGTGCCGACACGAGAGCCTTTAGATCTTGGCTCTAGTTGTGAAGCTCTGTTCGGTTTGAGCAACGCCACCTTTTGCATGTCAAACGGCGCGTCCCGGCGTGATCTCCACTCGCGCGTCAGACTGCCCCTCCCCCTCACAGGAAGAAGGATTGACCAACCACCCGACAGCATAAAGAACAGCAGGATCTCATGTTTGGTCCCCGAAGAGAACAATAAGCGCATGCCATGCTCTTTCCACCCAATCCTTTCTAATCTGACAAAGTTGGCACAGCAAAACCAATGTCACTATGCAGGAAATAGAAGAGTTGTATAATTGAGCTACTGTTGGCCATTCGCGGTCAAGCCAAGATAATTTGGAGACGAACGTCTGCAAAATTGGAGTATTAAGTAACAGGACAAGCCACTAAATGCCAAAAACAACCATGTGCTTTTATCAAGCTGAACTATGTCAGCAACAGCTCGGCTGGAGATACACGGTCGTGTCGTTATGGCATTGACATGAACCTGCTTGTTCCTGGAAGCGAGTGATGTCAACGATTCCGCTGTCCGTGTGTTGTATGCTGCAAGCAAGCTCTGGCAAGATGTGACACAATGGCCCTGTGTGACCGCCAAGTGACATGGTCACACACTTGACGAGATGGTTCCTCAAGTTAGCTGTAGTGACACTGGCACCATTTCGTGCTGTGCCGATGGAGGCCTACGACGTCAGGCGAGAAGAGAGTGGTCATTGGTGAGTCCTGTGCCACGCTGCCTGAGCCAATGCATATGCCACAATGGGAGCTGGAGCTCATGAGTCAAGTCGACATGGCGGACAGGGCTTTCGACGCCGCGCCGGACGAGACTATTGATGTACCACTATTGATGGCCTTGGCCCACCGAGCAAGCATTTATGAAAGCGGACCCGACTGTGTTGGAATCGTATCCGTGCCTGGTGCGTGATCATGGTGGAGGGAGGATTTCAAGGGACACGCTGGCCGAGTCTTGTGTTAAGCCTCCGTACTGAGTAACAACCTTTCAAGGTCGCAATGGGCAGCAAGATAACCATTCCGCTTTGCGTAGCGAGCCTGTGTCGTCAAGATTGGGTCATCCTGCCATCCTGTACCTCCCTCCCACCTGCAGGCAGGGGAGGCGGTCAGCTCAGCTTTCCAAGGTTGGGCCTCAGCTGCCAGCCGAGGGCCTGCCTGTCACTCGGCCAGAGGATCGATCACATCCCAGTGATCCCACATGGACGAGCTGCAGGGATCCGGTGGGCACGGCCGCGCGGAGCCCGTGATGTCATCGGGTGACCGCAAGTTGCGCAACCCAACTACCACGGACTTGATAGGATTGCAAGCTTTGACGGCTGCAAGAGCGTTCACTTGGCACTGACGATGAGCCGCAAGCAGGCAAGAGAGGCTGATCTGGCCCAGCACAAACATACTCGATCAGTACTAAAGTCGGCTCACAAGGGACTGGGCGGCCTCGCTAGCACTCACACCACGGTGAGCCAATTCACCTGGGCAGGCTGTGATCAGGTTTGGTCACCAGGCTAGCTGAGCAAGGCCTTTTGTAAACAGAGTTTGGGTAACCCTGGCAGCGAGACTGGGCCGTGCGGTTGCCAGGAAGCTTGTCAATGATCGTTGACGCGTGCGGAGTGATCCGAAGGTGCTCCGCAGCCAATATTGAAGGCAAGGGACAACTCACGCATCATCACACCAGACGGAGCGAACAACAAGAGGCCTCAGGCCCCACCGATTGGCTAGCACCACCTACGCAGACGGCGCCCCAGCCCCCCGCCAGCCAAACAGGGAAGCCCAAAAGACTTGGCAGGAGAAGGCAGGAGAGGGCAGGGATCCGCGACTGCATTGTCCAATGGCGCGGCAGATCGTCACTACTCCAGCTCTCCACCCGGTAACCAGATCGCGCGCGTGGCAGCGTCAACCGTCGCTATCCCACCGCCGTGAAATTACGGAGGCGTATCGGCCTCAATCCCAAACCCGGTGGCTTCTTTAGACCCTCTTCTGGATCTGCCAGAACCGGAGGCAGCCCTCTGGACGGGGCCCTGAGTGGCGGAGAATGGAGGTCTGCAATTTGCAATCTCTAGTTGAAGCGGTCGTCGACATGCTCAACGGCCTCCAGCGGCCCCCAATGCGGGCAAGCCTAGGGGACAGCAAAGCACCAGCGATCATGCTCAGGGCCCCCAAAGGCAATTGTCGTTGTCGTGCTCGACGATCTGCCGATGCCCAGCCCTCCCCTGTCCAAAGCCCTGCCATTGGGGTTGCTGTGGATATTGCCCAACCTCGAATCCACTATTATGATGTCTGCTGCTGTCGACAACTCAGCGAGGCCGCCTCGGCCGGGAACCTGTCGCACGGCAGAGCGCGCAGAAGGCTAGCGGCCTGCATGGGAAATAGCACGCTACGTATGCCGTAGTGTGCAGTAACGACATTCGTCACACGCTCCGCGGCCGTCTGTTCTCTTGCGGCCTAGCCCGCGGTGCAGTGCGGTGGCGTTGGCCTGGAGATTAGGCCGGTCCTGCGTCCGGAGTATTGAACTGAGCAGAAACTTGATGGACGGCATTTGATGCAGCAGACCTGACGACAGACCGCAGAGGCAGCCAACTCATAAATATCCAGCTGCCTCTGTCTCCTGTCCAAGCAGTCTCTCCCCGGATCCAAGACAGCTTCATCTCTGCTTCCATACCTAGCCAAGGCCTGCACCACCGCACTCGCCGTCAAGCAACAACGAGCCAGACAAGACATCGCCAGCCCTCTTCATTGGTAAGTCGTGCCCTTCAACGAAAACATCTGGATGGAGCTCAAGACTGGAATCGAGCTTGCCGCAAATATCGCGGCGCCGTGCCTGTCGTCCCCCCACCCCCCTCAGAGTCACCACAACCTTCCCATGGCCTCACACGCCCTTCACAGGCTCTTAGCCTCCGTGCCACTCCTGGCTTGCTGGATGTCTCACACAGCACAACTTGCTTTCCCCGTCTGAAACCCTTGGGCAACCCCAATTTCGGCAGTCTCCCGCAAGCAAGTGCTCGCAGGCGTGGTGTGCTGCTGTTGTGCTAGCTTGGGTGTGCCTAGCTCATTTCCCATGCGGAAGGGGCGTTCTGTCCCTGCGTGCCTGCTATCCAGACACACACACACCAAAACTCGCACCTTCCCCAGTTCACGAGACCCTCAGGCACCAATCACTACCTCTCCTATCCTCGCGATATTCCCACTCGTCCACATTTCTTCTTCTCTCTCCTCTCCCCGTCACCACATCAGAACCACGCTTCATCAATCTTCTCTTCTGCAAGCATATCACACTTGTCGTCAGCACTTCGCCATCACGGCTCCTGCTCGACCTTCATCTCCATTTTTGCACCTTTTTGAGACATTGTCAAGCTCCCTCCACGTCCTGCCAACCATACTTACCAGTCCTGCCAACTATAGAACACCCTCAGTCGCAAAGATGAAGACCTCCGCCGTTCTCCTTGGCGCTGCCGCCACCATGGCTGCCGCTCAGTCCGCTTTCCCCGAGGGATTCCCCGACTGTGGTGTAAGTCGTCTTCTCCAGCAAACCGTCTCTTGTCAATTATCCAATCCTCTGATAACATGCTCAGCGCGTCTGCATTGGCAACATGCTCGGTCTTGCCCCCGCCCTCGGCTGCAGCACCGCCGAGGCCGGCTGCCTCTGCCGGAACGAGAACTTCGCGTACGGCATTAGAGATTGCTCGCGTCAGGCCTGTGGTAGCAGCGATATCGCCAACCAAGTCATCGGCTTCGGTGTTCAGTACTGCGCTAGTAAGTGACCTCCCACATGAAAGAAAAACTTCGTTCGTGCTAACAATTCCCAAAGATGCAGGAGTTGCTGTCATCGTCCCCGGTGGTCCCAGCCCCGTAAGTTGATCTTACCATCGACCACGCTCGACTGTGACTAACATCTTCCTCAGTCTGGTACTGTTCCGGCTTCCACCACTGTTCAGGCTACCTCGGCTCCCACTGGTGGCAACGGCTCCAGCGTAAGTGATACATCATGGGCTTGCCCCACTGCCTAATCAATGTTGAATGGAAACTAACAGGAACAGTCTACTTCCGAGGGTACTTCCGAGAGTACTTCCGAAGGCAGCAATGCCTCTTCGACCGCTGAGAGTGGCGCGTCCCAGTCCGGCGCTGTTCCTGTTTCTACCGCAGCTGTCCTTGTGACTTCTACTGCCTCCGATGGCTCTGTCGTCACTAGCACTATTGGCTCGACCACCATCTACTCTTCTGCCAGCGGTAGCGGCTCGGTCCCCTCTGGCACCGGCGCTGTTCCTATCTCGACTGCTGCTGTCATTGTGACCTCCACCGCTTCAGACGGTTCCGTCGTCACTAGCACTGTCGGCTCGACTACCATCTACTCGTCTGCCAGCGGCAGTGGTCTCCAAGGTCTTGTCCCGATCTCTACCCAGACCGTTGTTTCCACCGGAACCGATTCTGCTGGCTCGACCTTCGTGACGACTCTTGCTACTAGCACCATCTTCTCGTCGTCGTCGGGTGCCGGCTCCGTCTCGACAATTGTCACCAGCGTCAGCACCGATGTCCCTACTATTGTGACCAACTCTCAGGGCAGCACGGTTTCGTCCAACGTGCCCACCACCACCGCTGTGACCACCACTACCTCCCGCCCCAACTTCGCTGCCAAGCAGACAGCTGGCCCCGTCGGCCTTCTCGCCGCTGCCGGTGTCGCTGTGCTCCTGCTCTAAGCGGGCTGGTCGGTTCAGTCTGCTTACCATAATAACTTCGTGTTAGCATCACCGAAACCAGCGGGGACTACGGTTCTTGGTCTGCTTCTGGGACGCCAGCCAGCTGGGAGGAGATCTGCAGATCCTTAAGAGTGTTTTGTTTTGGGCTTTGGCCATGTTGAAATGTTAATGATGTACAAAGAGCACGGTTTATCGACCGTTAATGGCGCACCGAGATACCCCTTCTCTGGGCATTAGGCAATGAGTAGTCGAGTAGCTTAGTGCTCTCCACGATTAATGAAACAAAATTTTGACAACAATTCGGTATTTGTGAAATATGCCTGACAAGCGAAAATGATACATCTAATATAAACAAGGAGGCTGTCGCAAGCTTAAAAATGTGTCGCAACTCATGTTTATTAGTCGAGCACCACTAGCAAACTAAGCACATGACAAACCAGTGCACTTTAAGGTTGCATACGATGTGGCTTCGCGAAAAACGGTGATATCGGACCGGGATCTGTGCGGGGTCACTTGGGGGAGATTCAGCCAGATCAGAAACTACCCCGATCTGGTCCCTGCCCTTGGCTCCCACAGAAGAATTGTTCATCACCTTCACCTATCCAACGATTTGATACGCTTTCCCAGCTTGCGGACAGCGTCTAGACGGTGCTAGCACCAAGAATCACGTTCGGGGTATCGGAAAATCAATTCACATCTCTTGTCCCCGAGGCTCACCACAGCAAGTTACCGAATGCCCCCCCTGCTGAACCCTCAACCACACGACTATCCTCCGTTGTAAAGTGTCTCACATCACTACCTATGGCGTCCAGCGGAACCAGCCGTGTACCGCTTCCTGGTGCGATTCGCCTGGCCACGGCTTCCCCAGGGAGTCATGCGTCCACAAAGCAGACGATAGCCCAGCTCGAAGAGATTACCAGGCGGGCTGCGCGGAACAAAGCCGACATCCTGCTCCTACCCGAGGCATACCTGGGCGGATACCCGCGGGGCTCGGACTTTGGATGCAAGGTCGGGGCCCGCGATCCCAGGGGCCGCGAGGAGTACCTCGCATACTTCAAGCAGGCTGTCGACCTCGGTGATACTGTGGGCGAGGCCGGTGCCGGGGCCGGGGACGCCTGGGTGCGGAGGATCCTGGGCGGTGACGAGGCAGGCGTTGATGCAGATCGGAGAGGAGACGGAACAAGAGAGGAGCTTGAGCGGATTGCCAGCGAGACTGGCGTCTTCATCGTTCTCGGGCTTGTCGAGAGGGCTGGGGGCAGCCTGTACTGCTCCGCCGTATACGTGTGCCCGTCCCGCGGGATGATTGGAAAGAGAAGGAAGGTCATGCCTGTGAGTTCCATCCTGCACTGTCGAGCGATCACAAGAGAATTATTAGTGTGCGCTCCAGCTCGGTAATGCCATTCACGATTAGTAGAGCTAACCAGCGAAATCACCATGGACAAAAAGACTGGAACAGAGCGTCTGATCTGGGCCCAGGGCTCGCCGGCAACCCTCAAGGCCGTGAGCACAGTAATCCGCGGGACCCGCGTCAACATGGCGGCGGCCATCTGCTGGGAAAGCTATATGCCACTGCTGCGCCAGGCCCTCTACGCGCAGAATGTCAACCTCTACCTGGCGCCCACGGCGGACGGGCGGGACACGTGGATGGGCCTTATGCGTACCGTGGCGCTCGAGGGCCGCTGCTTCGTGGTGAGCTCCAACATGTGTGTCCGCGACGACGACAACGGCGGCAGCGAATCAGCGGGCCAGAGGAAGCAGCAGATGGAGAATCGCCTACTGCAGCAGCAGCAGAAATCTACAGTGACAGCGCAGGCGAGGCGCAACTCGTGCATGACTGAGGAGGGCTTCGAGATTGCCCTCCCCTCCCCAATAACTGCCGGATTGAACACCATTGGAACCCCGAGCTCAAGCAGAACAGCCGATACGCGAACTCGAAGACGTTCTATTCTCGATGAGGATGGCAACGAGATCATCTTGTGCGAGCGGCAGCTGCAGGGAAAAGAGGAAGTAACTTTCCGTGACATGCTCGGCTCTCGTGGCGGCAGCGATGCTGTGATCGATGAAGATGACGAGAACGAGTTGACGACGACGAACACGACTGCGACGGCCCAAGACGACAAGCAAGCAGCAGTGCCTTTCGAAGATGCTAACAAAAACAAAAACGCCGGCGGTAGCAGCACGTTCATATCCCGCGGGGGCTCGAGCATCATCTCGCCGACAGGTGACGTCGTCGCTGGGCCGCAGTGGGAGGACGACGAAGCGATCCTGTACGCCGACGTCGACTTTGACGACTGCGTCCGGGGCCGTCTGGACCTGGACGCCGCGGGGAGCTATTCGAGGTGAGATATGGAGCTGCCCCTTTCCCACATCTTACAATACCTCCTTTCTTTTTCTCCACGGTCTCGGTTCTTGGATCCTCTGGCTTGCTGTTATGGGCTCTCCCTCCCCAAAAAAAAAAAAAACAGCGAGCAGGCCTTGTTTGTTTGCCGTTTCGCGTCCATGACAACCCGGCGGTGCCTGAAGTCGAGTCGGTAGCGCGGAATTCTTCCTGTCAGACGAAAGACACGAGCCGGCATGTGAGACACTGATAGCTCCCAGTGCGGGCATTGCATGCAGTGTTTTGTCTCACGGCATGCAAGAATGGACACCATCCGAGGTGGCCCAAGCCAGTCGAAACAAGAAAACACGATGTGCTCCCCAAAAGGTGCAATGCAATCTGCTAACACATTTCTCCCCGCGCAGAAACGATTCATTCAAGTTCTCCGTCGTGGGACTAGACCTGGACCCGCTGCCGTACTACTGAACATGGCGTGCGGCCTCCGACTCGACTCGACTCGACGCCATTGGGTGTCCACCAGTCCCGTGATGTCTGCAAGGAAATATACATCCATGTGGGAGTACTTTGAATCCCTTGTATGTTAGGGTGAGGGTTCGGTGTGTGCGAGACCAATGCCACTGAAAGAAATGGTGATAGGGGAGATAGACGATTGCGGAAGTGGAAGACGGAAGAGGGGAGATGGGGGATTTGCTGTCAGAAGGAAGGAATTTGTGTACAAGGTATGGACACTCTATTGTCTTATTCATTCACAACAATAAAATGTAAGAAAGTTTGTTTCGGTTTAGGACCCGCGACTTTTAGTAGGCAAGCTGGGTAAAACTCATTCCCATCCATCCCTTTGAGCCCGAAAAAGGACCACGAGCAGGATTCGTCTTCGCCTAGCGCCGCACAGCCGGTTAGAGAGTCGTGCAACACTAGCACCGTCACGTGCAACGTTCAATTTGTCTTACTCGCCAACGGGCAAAAGGGTATCTCTCGTCTGCCATTTTTAATTTCAACCAGAAGCACCTGCTATCCCTACCCTGACCCAAACACAATCTTACGCCCTCCCTTGACCGCGTCGATACGGCACAGGACAATCAGAATCAAACACATCTTCAAGGTCGCCGACACATTTCCTGTGCATACCTCTGGATCAACACGCGGGGGACAATTCCCATTACTGCTCGTGAGACTTCTTCTCTTTGTGTTCAGGAACTGAATCCGCAATCTCGTCGCTGCTGGGGCCGAGGCGGCGCTCAGTCTCGGCAGCCTCCCTAGGGCTGGCGAGAGGACTGTTCACTCCACCGACGCTTCCGCTGACACTATCGGCTCGGCCGTGGCTGAAGAAGCCACTGCGAACGCTCGCTGCGTCCCCAGCAAGGTTCTGTTTGCCTGCATAGTAGCTGTTGCGTTCGCTTGGCAGTGCTGGGGCAACTCCTGTGGTCGAGTAGATGCTTGTCCGCTCAGCACCAGCCATCCGGGAGCCACCTTGATAGATGCTGGTCCCGGGCTGCATGGTGCTGGAGCCATCCACGTGAGCACTAAGCACGCTCAATGGCAAGCTCTCCCTGCTTCCACCCCATAATGAGGATGGAGCGAGGGCACGAACAGACGCATCAGTATCCATAGATCTCCTCCTTCGCCGCTTGCTCGACGACGCAAGCGTCAAGATGGACGCGTTATCCGTGAGAAGGTTGTTCGCGGTGGCCGTGTTGTAGGTGTTTGGTGGTCCTTGGGGAGCTAGATGTGCGGGAATGGCGGAAGCTGGAGCTGATGGAAACGGCTGAGTAAACTGGATCGTCTGAGTATTGCCGTTTGTCATGGCTTGTCCCTGAGAAGAAGTGCTTTGAAGATTCAGAGCCGCATTGGGACCAACCGACTGGATCGTTGTCAAAGTGGTTGTCAAGGACCTGACCGATGGAGCAGGTGAGGAAAATGTGCTGTCTTCCCCTCGTCGTCCATCAAAGCCCCCATTTGCCGTTCGGTGTGTCCCCGCGACAGAGGAAGCCATATGCGACGGCGCGTGGATGGAATGTGACGTTTCGTGCTCTGTAGAGACAGTGCCTGCCATTGAGAGGCTGCCGGCAGTCGCCGGAGGTGCCGGGCCTTCTCCAGACAAGATTGAACCCCGACTGCGGCCATCGTCATCGTCAAAGGACCCATTTCTGTTGGTACGCGCTGTCGATAATGACGGCTGACTGTGCTGTGTTGACGCCGTGCCGAGAACTCGTCCAGACTGCGGATATGGGTTGTTCTGCTTGTTCTTGCCGGCCCGCGACTTTTTTGTTACTTTGGCAGGGCTGTCGCGCTTGTCATCCGCCGAGTCGGCCGACGAAGATCCGGTTTTGAAGGCCGCAAGTTTTTTGACCCAGCTGGAGAAGGGGCGTCTACGGCTGGTACGTTCGTGGGCGGCTGTTGCATCTGCTCAACGTCAGCACATGTCGCACCGCCAATCGACATCTTTGTATTTCCTCATGGTCTGGAAAGGTCTGATTGTCTTACCATTGCAGGCCGGAGTGCTCGAGGTGATGGCCATCGCGGGGTGTGCTTGCTAAAGGTCGAGCAAAGGAAGGCTGCTGAATGTTGGGCGTTGTTGGGGACGCCCTGGGCGCGCGGCACGGTGGAGGCGGGATGTGGTGAAGAGGGCGTGATGGCGTTGAGGGACGAGACACGAGGCACGAGGGTTCGCGTGGATGCAGGGTCGCAATCTGGGGATGATGTGTGTCGGGAGATGTACGAGTCTGGTGTCGCCGGGGTCCAGCCTAGCGCAGCACACGGGTCGGGAGGGTGGCTGAGCCAGGAGACCGTCAGGTTCAGGTCGGGCTACGGAGCAACTACAGAGTAGGTCAGGCCAGGTCGGGACTCGCGATGTCAGGAGGATGGATGTTGGGCAACGTGCCACCAGTGTCCGGTTGAGTTGGTTACAGCGAGCTGCTGGTGTCGAGGCTCTGTCTGACACTTGGAGGCAGCGCTGCATGCATCGGTCAGAGGGCGACTGCGTGGTGGGCCGGTGCCTCGGGAGTCGACGCTTGGCACCCAGCAGGGGTCCTTCCTTCTGTGCGCACTACGTAATCCGTGGAGAAGCCACACTCGTCTCCGGATACACGAGCACTTGCACCATGCTCTCGTGAGCCGTGCCCATTCGGTCTGTCTTCTCCGCGTCATCTCCACGACAGGCTCCCGCAAAGAAAATGCCTCCTGTGCCATGCAGCCACACACCATCCAGCGGTTGCCTCAGCATGTCATCGCCCAGATCAAGTCGTCCACAGCCATTGTGTCTCTCAGCGATGTCGTGCTCGGTCTTCTAAAGAACTCTCTGGACGCAGGTGCTACAAAAATACACATATCCGTTGACTTTACCCGAGGGAGCTGCACGGTCGACGATAATGGCACTGGCATCGTCCCTTCCGACTTCGCCGAGTCAGGTAGTCTTGGAAAGCCATATCGTGAGCGCCCCAGCTAGTCGATCAAGTCACAATGCATGTCTGACCAGCAAGCATAGACTCGTCGCGGCTCTCTGCCGATGCCGAGACGTATGGTCAGCATGGCTTGTTCTTAGCCTCACTGGCGGCGCTGTCACTATTGACCATCACATCGCGCCATCAAGGTCACCGCTCGCACAATTCGATCCGCTTCCACAGAGCCCAAGTCATTGCTCGACATACCCCTGTCTTGCCTGAGCAGAGGTTTTTGACCTTCGACCATGGTACTCGCGTTGCTGTTCGTGACCTGTTTGGCGCCATGCCTGTACGTGTCAAGCAAAGGGCTTTGGACGCCAGCAAAGGAGTTAACACTCGTAGCTTTGAGCTGCTCAAGCATGAAGTTGTCGCAGTCATGCTCGCGTGGCCGGGAACAAGTTCCGTCGCTATTCGTGATGGCAGCACTGGACAGGCTGCTGCTCTTCGTGCCCCCGAAGTGACTTTGGCCACTCAGACTCGACATGAGAAACCCCAGGATCTCCCGCTACGGCTGTCCACTGTACTGGCCTCTGCCCGGCTGCTGGACCACCCATCGCCAAGTTCCTGGATAGAGTTGCATGCTTCTTCTAACGGAATCTCCATAAGCGGAGCCGTGAACTTGTTGCCGGTTGCCACGAAACATGCGCAATTCATTAGCCTTGGCATTGTCCCAGTTCGAAACAACCAAGGGACGAATCCTCTTTACGAGGAGGTAAATCGACAATTTGCAAGCTCTGACTTTGGAGCTGCGGTAGGCCCAGGATCTGAGCTGCAGCGAGCTAGTCCGACCAGTTGGCGAAATCGTGAAAAGGACGCTGACGCCCCACGTCAAGATATCACAGCGAGGAAAGCACTGGAGAGGTGGCCAATGCTCTTCCTTAGAGTGATTGTGCCTGCGAGGGGCACATTCCATGAACATGACCTCCATGACGAGCGATTGGATACCACGGCTCAGGTACTTCGACTTCTTGGTGCTGTCTTGAATGAGTTTTTGATCAAGCATAACTTACGGTCAAGGGTCACACGTCGTCACAAACACCCCTCTGCCGAATGGCTGTCAATAGCAGCGCCAACTATGGCCGAGCGTACAAGTTCGCTCTCGAGTCTGACCCCGCGTAGTCGATCGGCACCACGAAGCAGCGAGGTGATTGGCGATCTTGCCACAACCCATCTAGACTTCAGCTCACTGAGGAGATTGCGTTCGAAAAGTCGATCTCCTTTCGATCTGTGGGGTCGAAGCAAGTCGGGGGCAGCGTCAGGCTTGAATCCAGCACTAAAACCAAACTTACCATCAAGCTCTTCTAAGGCAAAGAGTAAAGTGGAAGTAACGACAGTCTCTCGACCGAAGCTCGAGGATAAGCGGAACTTACCACAGTCGTCAAACTTAGTCCCAGCACGAGCTACAGCGCCGATGACAGAAAATGGGCATGACAACATGCCAAGAAGTGTGACAAGTCCCGCATTCAACACGGTACAATGGAGAAATCCAGTCACGGGGCTAGTATCTTCCTTTGACACTCGTACGGGGCTCAGCCTTGCTGATAACAGCAAGAGGTCTATCCCTGGCGGAGCTCAAGCTGGCGAGCCGCCAAGGAAATGTCGTCTTACCTCCAAGCCCGCTGCAGACTGTGAAGCAAGTCCATGGCTGGGGGAGCTTATGGATTCCTGGAAGAACCCCGTTTTTCCCGTCACCGAGAACCCCATACCGACAGCGACTAGCGAGCTTGAAACATGTTTTGCTCGACGCAGCTTGGTTGTGCATGAGCCAGATGGCGGCAAGCTGTCAAGGAGCAGGCTTTCCGAAGCTGAAGTAGTCTCACAGGTCGACAAGAAGTTTATCCTTGCTAAATTGCCCTTGGCGCAGGCCGACGAGGACAAACAAAGTCCTGAATACTCGCTACTGATCATTGATCAGCATGCAGCGGACGAGAGATGTAGAGTAGAGGCACTGATGCGAGGATATTTTGAACCCGAGCGAGCCGATTCTTCAGGAGCCGGCCCATCGTGGAGAGCTGTGACAGAAGCACTTGATCAACCCTTGAGGTTTGACATTTCCTCCCAAGACTCTACGAAAGTACAGGCAGCCAAAGCCTTCTTTCAAAGATGGGCTATTATCTACAGTGTAAGCCCACAGACCACGCCAGGCAATAGTACTAATCAGGTAGACTCGTGGAGACTTGAAGTTTCGCACCTTCCACCAAGCATATTGGAGCGCTGTCGTTCGGAGCCACGTCTCCTAATAGAACTATTAAGAGAAGAAGCTTGGAAGTTGCACGATTCGCAGTGGGCCTCGTTGAGGCTGGCCACAGACAATGATGGGAACGAGGCTGGGTGGCTATCAAGACTACACGGATGCCCACGGGGTGTTTTGGAGATGATTAACTCAAGAGCATGTCGAGGCGCCATCATGTTCAACGACGTTTTGACACACAGCGAGTGCCAAAACCTAATCGCACAGCTGTCAAGTTGCGCTTTTCCCTTCCAATGCGCCCACGGTCGACCATCGGTGGCCCCCTTGCTTAATATAGGGAAACAGACCATGCAGTCTCCGGCGCCTCAGCCCATCCCTTTTAGCAGAGCATTCAGGAATTGGACAAATAAAGAAAAATAGCTTCCATATTAGATAAGAAACCAAGAATCATAAATGAAGCATGGAATGTAACATCTGGCTGCAAATCAAGTTTGCACCCAAAAAGTAGTACAGTACCCTAATCTTTTCACACTGTGACTTCTAGCACTGTCGTTGTCCGCCGAGCTCCGTCAGCTCTGGAGCTCCGGCGAGGATGACGTCCACCGGCGGTACGCTCGTCCCTAGCTCCTAAGATCGGTAAACCGCAACGCGATCTTGCGGTGCCTACGCGCATCTAATTCCGATCCCCACGAAATACGGCTGGTCTGCAACGTCTGATGCTGAGATTCGGATAATTCGCCGCGCGCAGGCTTACGCAGGGCACAATGGCTTTGCTCCTGGTCGGTCACCATGCCCCAGCCTCCTTGTGACCTAACCAAACCAAACAGTGTTGCTAATGTCTCGCCCCCGGGCATGCCATCGTACAGTGGAAAGCGTTTGATTTCTTCCAAGTTCACCCTGTCAAGCTCGAAGACGATGACAGATCGCTGGATATCTCGGACGTCAGCTGTGTGTGCGCCGGCTCCGATAGCCTGTTCCTCGGCAGCGATGACGGCCTCGTCTACATTGTCGACCCGTCCTGGAAGGTGATCCGTAACTTTCGCGCCCACGACACCGACCGGATTACCCATATGCGGCAAGTCGAAGGCACGAGCCTGCTCCTCACCATCTCCGAAGACCTCAGTTCCGAGCCTCTGCTCCGAGTCTGGGCTCTCGACAAGATCGTGAAGAAGACGGGCCTACCCACCTGCTTGTCGGAGATACGCATCAACAATGGACACAAGCAGTTTCCCATCTCGGCCTTCACGGCGCTCGACGACCTCTCCCAGCTGGCCGTCGGCTTTGCCAACGGGTCCGTCACAGTCATCCGCGGCGATCTCATAAATGACCTGGGCACGCGGCAGCGGATCGTCCACGAGGGAGAAGAGCCTATCACTGGGGTCGAGTTCGTAGTCAATGCGGCAAAGACGACGACGCTGTTTGTCGCCACCACCGCGAAGCTCCTGAAGCTCCTCATCTCGGGCAAGGGCCAGTGGCAGGCTGCGAGGACTGTGGAGGATGCGGGCTGTGCCGCGGGCTGCATGACTGTCAACCACAAGACTGGGGACATCATCGTGGTGAGGGAAGATGCAGTCTACTACTACACGCTCGAGGGCAGGGGCCTCTGTTTTGCGAATGACGGCGACACGAGAATGGTCTCTGCATATAAAGATTACATCGGACTGGTTTCTTTGCCCTCAGCCTCGAGGAATGGCGCGACAAAGAATATGGGCAGGTCATTCGGAGGTTCAAATTCGGAGGCGTTATTCAATGCGTCGACGTTCTCCATGGTCGACCCAGCCTTGCAGATAGTTGCACACTCGGAGACTTTGATATCTCAAGTCAAGGCTATCTTCCAGATATGGGGCGACGTCTTCGTTCTCATGCAGGACGGAAAGGTAGGACGCACTCTAAACTTAATTACGATAGAAGCACCGAGCTGACGACGTGCAGATTAACCGGTACCACGAGAAGCCACTACAACAGAGACTTGAGCTCCTTTACCAGCGCAATCTGTACCCGCTGGCCATTAACCTAGCTCAGAAGGCTAAGATGGATGGTTCACAACAGAACGCTATTTATCGCAAGTACGGCGATTACTTGTACCAAAAGGGGGACTACGATAGTGCTATGTCGCAATACATAAAAGCAATCGACAGCACGGAGCCTTCACAAGTCATCCGCAAGGTACGGGTCGAAGCTTCGTTTTCTAGCATTCATGCGTTTTGTTACTGACCATGGACAGTTTCTCGATACACAACGCATACACAACCTCATCGAGTACCTCGAAGAGCTCCATGAGCACCACAAAGCAACGGCAGACCACACGACACTGTTGCTGAACTGCTACGCGAAGCTGAAGGACGTGGAAAAGCTCGAGGCGTTCATAAAACAACCTGGAGATCTGAAGTTTGATCTAGACACGGCCATTACAATGTGTCGGCAAGGTGGCTACTTCAACCAAGCAGCATATCTCGCCACCAAGCACGGTGAGAGTGAGCTTGTCACAGATATCCTGGTTGAAGACTCAAAGCAGTATGCCGATGCGCTGGACTACATCTGGCATCTCGATGTTGACACTGTGAGTGAACACTGTTACTGAATCATCTGAAATCGCTCAGACTAATGTGCTCTTTAGGCGTATACATGCTTGATGAAATATGCAACGGTCCTGCTCGAGAACTGCCCGACCGACACCACCAAGCTGTTTATTGACTACTACACGGGCAAATACAAGCCCAAACTCAATGTCGTTCCGATCTTGCCGGAGCCGGAGCACAGGGGCGGCGGCTTAGCAGCTGCAGCTGGACACGCCGTTCAGAATCTGACCACACTCTTACCACTCCCATACATGAACAGCTCTGCTGTGCCGACGCCAGGAACACAAGGCAATGCCCAAGCCACAGTGAGCGATGCAGAGGCCATAATCGAGCTTGGCGATGCAGTAGAACCCAAGTACAAGCCGCCACCGCCGCGAACGGCATTTTCGGCATTCATCGATCACTCGGACAACTTCATTTCCTTCATCGAGGCCTGCCTGGAAGCAGACTGCTTTGGTGAGCAGGACAAGGCAGACTTGTATACGACTCTGTTTGAGATGTATCTCCACAAGGCGAGCGAGCGAAAGGGCGTGCGCCGCGAGGAGTGGGAAGCCAAGGCCAAGAAACTGATCGAAGGCCGCGATCAGCCTATAGATAACTCGAATGTCCTGCTGCTCTCTCATCTGTCTGACTTCCGCGACGGCACCACGCTTGTCAAGGAGCAGTCGGGCCTGCTGTTCGACATCTTCCGGTCCTACACGTCAGCCAAGGATACGCGCGGCGCGATCAAAGCGCTGCGCAAGTACGGCGGGATGGAGCCGCAGCTATACCCGGCGGCGCTAGCGTACTTTACCTCTGACGCGCGGGTCCTAGATGAAGCCGGGCCTGAGGAGCTCGAGAGCGTGCTGCAGAAGATTGACGAGGATGGACTCATGGCACCCCTGCAAGTCATCCAGACGCTGGGAACCAACACGGTGGCCACGATGGGCATGATCAAGCCGTACTTGTCTGAGACAATTGCGCGTGAGCGCCGCGAGATTGCGGCCAGCAAGAGGCAGTGCAGCAGCTTCCGCAAGGAGACGGCGCAGAAGCTCGACGAGGTCAGGGAGCTCGGCACCAAGCCTGCCGTGTTTCAGGCTCAGCGCTGCCCCGGGTGCGGCGGCGCGCTGGAGTTGCCGGTCGTGCACTTCCTGTGCAAGCACAGCTTCCACCAGCGGTGCTTGAAGCAGCAAGCTGCCTCGAGCGGCAACGGCAGCGGGCTCGGTGGCGAGGGAGGTGACGACGGGACGACTGGGTCTGAATGCCCCGTGTGCTCAACCAACAACTCCGCCGTTCGGGCGATGAAGGCGCGGCAGGACGAGTGGAGCACGCGGCACGACCTGTTCCGCGACGCGCTCGAGAAGGGCGGCAAGGGCTCCGGCGCCGGTGCGGGCGCGGGCGGGCAAGGGGAGGATCGATTCAAGACTGTCGCAGGGTGGTTTGGGCAGGGCGTCATGGGCGTCAGCACGCTAGAATCCTAATGCACTTTTAGATTCGGGGACAGAAAGAGAGTCAATAGTGCGAATGCGAGACTTTACGGGGCAGAATATACATAATGATGTCCCCGTCCAAGCAACAACCACTTAGGCCTTGTTGTCTTGTTTGGGAGGGAAATGAGGCTACGAGTCGATAGGGTATACGATTTCGTGGTATCTATTGGTGATGTTTCTACACCTCTATACATTTTCTCGCAATAAGCGGGTTCCTCTAATGCCACCCTGCCCGTTCCAAGTGACGATCAGATTCGCCCGGTCGTACAACATGTGACGAGTTGTTTATGCCATGTTTTTATATATACATTTACAATCATGGTGGTGGCGGCCTGACGCCAAAAAGGCTATTGAACCAAGACCCAATGCCCTCATGTCCGAGGAGTGCCCTCCAGTCCTGAACCGCGTAGAGCTTGACGCCCACAAGCGAGGAAGAGGAGGAGGAGGCCTCTACATCCGCGGCGCTGCTACTACTACTACTAGCACTATCCTCTGCTGCCGGCAGGCCGCTGATCTCGACCTCGTCAATCTGCCCGTGCCGCACGGACAGGTGTGCGCTGAACGACGGCACGTTGCTGTCCTCGATATCGAGCTGCGTCGCAGTGTCTGGCCGCGGCCGCGGGTCCTCGTCCGTCGGATGCGTGGAAAAGGTAAATCCGGGCGTCTGCGCGAATATCCAGTCTTGCGAGCGTAGCTCGTCGTAGCCCTTTCTGATCGCGGGTATCGCTGCGAGCAGAGATTCCGCGTGTTCCGACGATATCGTCTCCGGGTTAAGCGGTTGAGAGGACAACGGAGATGGTGGCGGTGGTGGTGAGGATGACGGTGAAGACGCAGGGCCTGCTTTTGTTGTGGTTGCCGCAGCCAGGAACTCTTTGTTGCAGTACATTTTACGAAACTCGGCAATGACAGCCTGCTCAAAGGCCGATCCAGGATGGTTGGGTAGGCCGACGTTGCGGATCGGGCTGCGGACACTCTCGACGCCGCGGGCCTTGATGTACGGCTCGGCTGGGGACCGGAGGAACCGCCCCACGACCGGCAGATTCGGGGAGCTGAGGAGCAGAGTGCCGTGGTGCAGCGAGCGCAGACGTGTTAGCTTGTATGCGGAGCCCGAGATCTTGAAGGTGTCTGTCTGGCGAGCGGAGGATGCCGACAACGACGACGGAGCAGCGGCGGGGACGTCCATGACGATGTCGTGGCGCTCGTTGACGCGGACGTCGAGCTTCCCATCACCAGTGTTGGGACTGCCTGAGGATAAGCTACGCAGGGCACGGACGACCATTTCGGCGTGCTTGTCGCGGTCAAAGATGGCAGGAGGGCAGATGATGCTCCAGTTGATGTTGCCAGCGTCGTGAAAGACAGTGCCGCCGCCGGACCGCCGCCGAACGAGCTGCACGTCTTCATCTCGCGCTCCGTGGGACGCTGCAGCTGCGGCTCCGTCGAGGCTCTGATAATGCCGTAGGAGGTCCCGCGAGCCCTCGAGGAGGCCAAGGTTGACCTCGATCCATGGGTTCTGGTTGCGGCCGATGACGACGCAGGGTCGGTTGGTGTAAAGGAGGAGGACGACCGAGTCCGGGTGCGACTTTTGCAGGAGGAAATGCTCGATGGAGAGGTTCAGGTACGGGTCGGTGCTGCGCGACTGGTACACCTGCACCCTGCTCGACGGGTGTGAGATGGTGTCGGCCGAGAAGCACCGCCTGGATGCCTCACAGCTCGGCGACCACGATAGTAGGGAACCGCCCGCGCGGGCTCTGCTGGCCAGGCGCAGTGATGCGCCACTCATCGTGCCGTGTCGACAGTGGCTGTTGGGCCGGGTGGAACGATTTACGCGCTCTTGCTCAGTCCATCGACCCTGTCATGAGGCCGCTGCACGCTGACCTTTCGACATGATACGACTGTACAGAGTAGAGGCTCATTAGGCTCATTGTTGTGGAGGTGGGTAAGTCGAGGGCAGGGGCGACATGCGGCGGGTGCAGGCCCCATTTCGCAACATCCATCTTTGTCGCAGTCATCCAAGAAGCACAACTGCGCTGCAACAAGCAAGTCCACCAACCACCAAGTTTGGCAACAGAGACGTGGAGTACTCGAGAAGCTGCGATCTGACAATGTCCCCCGATTTCGCAGCTGGCAGCCAGGGGTTAGCATTTGTCTCCCCGGCAGATGGCGACCTGAAGAAACGGCGAATTATAGCGCCGGAAAGATCACAGCAACGCAGCATCCATGCAGCACTATGGAGACTGCATATGGACAAGACGGGACTTGTAGTGTCATGTGGCCCGTGCATCAGGCACACCCTGGACGCCACATCTCCACCTCACATAGGTCATTCCATGTACAGTACTTCTAGATACCTTCATTAATCATACATCTCCACACAGATAAGTCATGCCCATTACATAAGGTATGACATGTAGAGTCTAGGCTCTAGAGTCTAGACTGCGGTCAGTTGCGCGGCTGTGTCGGGAGCGGTGGTTCCCAAGTTACTTTGTTGATGAGGCCCGCCCGCAAATCGGAGCTGCGATGAGCCTACTGTATGACTGGGCAGCAGGAGCAGACGCCCCACCCCCACCCGCGTCACCACAAGACAAACTTCGCAAAATGTCGACCTGACGCCAGTCTTCAGGCGTGTGTCGATCCCCAGCCCGTGTTGTCCGTGTCAGAATATTGCACGAGAAGCCACTCGAAACCACCGAGGCCGATCATTGAGGCGCACCTTTCCTTCTGCACAACTCATTCCTCAACCCTTGAACTCGAGGTCAGCACTTGCAACCCCAAACAACCCTAAACAACCCTGCTCAGGCCAAGCCAAGCAACGACTCGCCCCGTGTTCGCCGAGGTCGGGCACTTTTAACATATCTTCACTTACACTTGCAGTGCCCCCTCTGTCCAACGTCAACCTCCTCACCGCACACAACTCGACTCAAGAGCATACAATCCAGTCATGTCGACCTTCGGCAACGTCTTCAAGGTCACGACCTACGGCGAGTCCCACTGCCGCTCCGTCGGCTGCATCATCGATGGCTGCCCCCCTGGCATGGAGCTCACAGAGGCCGACATCCAGCCTCAGATGACCCGCCGCCGCCCGGGCCAGAGCGCCATCACCACCCCTCGCGACGAGAAGGATCGTGTCGAGATCCAGTCCGGCACCGAGTTCGGCATCACCCTCGGCACCCCGATCGGTCTGCGCGTGCTCAACGAGGACCAGCGGCCAAAGGACTACGGCAACAAGACCATGGACCTCTACCCTCGTCCCAGCCACGCCGACTGGACCTACCTCGAGAAATACGGCGTCAAGGCCAGCAGCGGTGGTGGCCGCAGCTCTGCTCGTGAGACCATTGGCCGAGTGGCGGCCGGGGCCATCGCCGAGAAGTACCTCAAGCTCGCCTACGGTATCGAGATTGTCGCCTTCACCTCGTCAATTGGTGCCGTCCACATGTTTCCGCCCACCGCCGAGATCCCCTCGCCCAGCCAGAACCCCGAATTCCTCAAGATGATTGAGACCATCGACCGCGCGACTGTCGACAAGTTCCTCCCTGTCCGCTGCCCCAGCCAAGAAGCTTCCGGTCGCATGACCGACTACATTGCCGACTTTAGGGACCGCGACGACAGCATTGGCGGCACAGTCACCTGTGTCATTAGGAATGTCCCCAGCGGGCTCGGCGAGCCCTGCTTCGACAAGCTCGAGGCCTCGCTAGCCCATGCCATGCTCAGCATCCCGGCTACCAAGGGCTTCGAGGTCGGCTCTGGCTTTGGCGGCTGCGAGATTCCTGGCTCGATACACAACGACCCCTTCATCAAGTCGAGCGACGTCCACGGGCCCGAGACGGGAGCTGGAAGGAATGGTGTGCCCCGCCCGCGGCTCACCACCAAGACGAACAACTCTGGTGGAATCCAGGGAGGCATCTCAAACGGCGCCCCCATCTACTTCCGGGTGGGGTTCAAGCCCGCTGCCACCATCAGCCAGGAGCAGACGACAGCAACCTATGACGGCTCGGCCGAGGGTGTCCTTGCTGCCAAGGGCCGGCACGACCCATGTGTCGTTCCCCGAGCGATCCCCATTGTCGAGGCCATGGCGGCGCTAGTGGTGATTGACGCGCTCCTGCAGCAGATGGGCCGGCACGAGGCCCGGAGGCAGCTGCCGCTGTTGAAGAAGACACTCGCGGCATCCGACGACGGAGTGTCTATGCAGACCGAGTAAGCGAAAAGTCGAATCGTATTGTGATATTGTGGAGCAACACGTCGCTTTTCCTTAACAAAAGTGGGATTTCTATGTATCACTTGGGGGGGTCTGATAGTCGAATGAAGAAAGCGATTTTGAGCATGAGCCTGAATGCGACCCCGTTGCCTGCAGTGCAGGTCTGCCTATGTGTTCCGCCCTGCCCCCTACGGCCCGCGGAAGTTTGCTCACGTGCAATTCACAGGCTTTTTTGAGGGCGGCCTCGGACGACGAGCAGGGATGGGACTCGTCCGAAGAAAAGGCGGCGCCTGTAGAGGAGGCGAAAAGAGGAGGACAAAGAGCGTTGAAGAGATCGGCCGTCTTGGCAGCTGCTTCTACACTTGCAGGGTCCTGTGAGCGTTGCTAGCGGGTCGTGCTGATTGGGTGGCAGTTGTTCAATCAACGTCAGTAGAGCCAGGGCGCCAGGGCGCGCAGGGGGGTTGACCAAGCTTTGGGACCGTCGTGTGTCGGGCATGGTCGCCCACGAGGGAGGCTGTGCTCGGCTGGCAGAGATACATAGTATGTATTCGACCCTTCCTGCATGCGCCCCAGACCCTCGCAGCAATAAGGACGTCGGTGGCTCACAGACCCATGTCGGCGATGGCGTCACAGCATACCTGAGCACATGGTACTGCGTATGGTACTCGGTAGATAAATGCCAGCCGGGGCCCTCGTCGCGATGGCAAAATCCTGGAAAGGGCGGGCACCATTCACCAGTCAAACCCGTGGTATACCCCCTTGTGTTGTGCCCGACAAGCAAAGACCCGAGTAGATCCGCCCCGGCTATCGACAGCTTCGCTGCTGTTGCTGGTTCCGGGCCCTGATCGCCGGTCCGGCTCACGTTTATATATATACTCGACCACGCCATCCCCCCACCGCGCACACAAAGACACACACAAGCCTTGGACGCAATAATAGGCTGCCGCTAACTGCCGTTGAAGAAGTTTGCAACTCAGGCTGTACTCATTCATGTACGTGCGCCCCACACGAGTGCCCAAAGCGGGCGAGCGCTGCCGCCCAAACCCCAGCCGCAACCAACCAAGTGGCCAGCAGCGGCTGCCGCCCAGACAGCCCGGCTTCTCTGCCTCTAAGCGCGCGCTCTCGTTGGACAACCCACACCACTTGATCACGAGTTACTGACCATGGCCTCGCCAGTGCAGCGTCTGGCTGCGTCGACGCCAGATTGCACACAGTCTGTCTCTGCTTGCGACAGGCTGTCGAACCAGCCCGATCCAAAATCGGCTCTCCCAAGCTACTAGCGTGGCGTTTACCGCTGCAGCACTGAACAAACAATGACTGAGAGGTGAGTGGAGTGGTGCTATCTTTGACTTACACGCTCGCACACACACACACACACAAGCCCTTGATTATTTCTTTGACAACTCCCACCCACACACCATTGTTTCCTCTCTCTCTCGCCTACTCTACTTCATATTCTCTTTGGCATTCTGATACCCTAGCGGTTCTTGTGCACCGCCGCCCTTTCCTTCTGCATCTACTGTTTTCCTTCTCTTTGTCTCTGCATATACACGGGAGTCATCAGCATTCTAGATCGTCAGACACGACGTTACCCATTTCGCAACACCACATCTTCTTCTTACTCTCTCGCGTGCCTCTTCTATCATTGCCAGCTGGCTGGCCCCTAATTTGCGAGACGACCCTTCCCAAACTTTGCCCAGCACCTACTCGGTCTCAGCCACCCATCACGACATCTTCATCAGCTAAGACCAGGACCCTAATCTAGCCGTGAACCCCCGACCCGCATCATGGGTTGGCCATCGAACCGCGAGGGGACGTCCTCGGCCCTCCGCACCGACGGCTTCACCACATCCAGCTTCCACAAGACACGCTTTGTCAACCCAGCAAGACATACAAAGTACACGCCATACCTGCGGACCCGCGATCGCATCTCCCAGATCTGGTTCAACAAGTGGACCGTCCTCATCGCCCTCGTCCTCGCACACTTCCTCATCACTCTGTCCAGCCTCAACGACAACATTGGCGATGCCAAGGTCCGCGCCCTCCAGGCCTGCACAAAGGTCGAGGACATTGGCAGCTCCATGGCTTCCATGCCTCACTACCTCTCCCGTGGTGTCAACAGCCTCGCCGCCGCCGGCATCACCCAGTCCGTCCAGGCCCTCCTGTCCGTCATCGACATGCTTATGACCGTCGTCAAGGCCCTCATCCTCTTCGCCATCCACATGTTCACCGACACCTATGTCTGCCTGCTCAGCCTCGCCATCACTGGCGGCCTGAACGCCACCGCCGCCGCCATCACTGGCGCCACTGACGGCATCAACAAAGCCATCGACAAGTTCGCCGACAAGGTCGATAGCGCCATCGGACCCATGCAGAGCGTCATCAACGGCGCCTGGGCCGCCGCTAGCAGCGTCGGCGGAGGCATCAACGCCGGCACCTCTGTTATCGGAGGCGGTGTTAACGCAGGCACTTCTGCCATTGGCGGTGCCTTTGATGATGTCACCGGAGGCATCGGCGGCATCTTTGGTCGTGCTCAGCGCAGCACCCTCGTGCTGCTCAACCCCGACGCCACTCAACTCGCAGAGTCATGGTCAAGCGCGCAAGCCACCGCCACCTCCTCCGCTGTCTTTCCTCGTGGAACCAATGCTCTCCAGCTCCTAGCTGAGCGATCCGAGCTGAAGCTCGAGAACGCTACTCCGTCCACAGTCACCGTCTCAACCCCCGCGCTTCCGACAGAGGTGAGCCTACCTTTGGTCACCCTCGCCGCCAGGCTTAACTTTGGTGAGGCGCCCAATATTGTCAAGACTCTCTCCGGACCCATCGCCGAGCTCAAGAGCTTCGACATCAACGCCGGCGGCATCGTCAGCAACATCGAGGCCCTGCGCGACAAGGTACCCACCTTTGACGAGGTCCGCAAGCTCACCGAGGACACCATCGGGATCCCGTTCGACATGGCCCGCAAGGCCCTCAACGACAGCTACGGCGCGTGGAAGTTTGACGACACCGTCTTCCCCCTGGCCGCTAAGGAGCGGCTCTCATTCTGCTCTGAGAACAGCGCGCTCAACGACTTTTTCGAGTCGCTCTTTGTGCTCACGAAAAACGCAAAGATCATTGCCCTCTGTCTGCTGTGCTTCCTCGCCATCGCCGCCTGCGGTTGGTTCCTGTTTGTCGAGATCCGCCGCGGCCGCAAGGAGGCGCAGTACGTGCAGACCTTTGAGTCGGAGCAGTACGACCAGATCGACTTTGCGCACCTCTTCTCCCGGCCCCGGCTCGGCTGGGTGGGCATCAAGACGGCCCAGAAGCTCGCCCCCAAGCCCCAGGACACCAAGAAGCGCATGCTCATCCGGTGGTGCATGGCGTACGCGACCTCCATCCCGGCCCTGTTTGTCCTCTCCCTCGCGGTAGCAGGGCTCTTCTCGTGTCTCTGCCAGGTCGTCCTGCTCAAGTCCATCGAGAGCAAGGTCCCCGAGCTCGCAGCTCAGGTCGGCGACTTTGCCGACGACGTTGTGCAGAAGCTCGGCGGCGTCTCGGAGCGGTGGGCGACCGACGCCAACGGCGTCATGACGAGCTTCAGCGACGAGCTCAACCAGGACCTGTTTGGGCACGTCGAGACGGCGACAAAGGCGGCCAACGACACGCTCACGGTCCTCGTCGACAGCATGTCGGACGGCCTGACCAAGGCCTTTGGCGGCACCTTTCTCGAGCAGCCCGTCAAGGACCTCGTGCGGTGCCTCGTGGGTGTCAAGATTGAGGGCGTGCAAAAGGGCCTGACGTGGGTGCACGAGCACGCGCACGTCGCGTTCCCCCTGTTCCCCAACGACGTCTTCAGCATGGGCGCCGACAAGAGCGTGCACGGCGACGGCGAGCTCACGACTTTCCTCGCGAGCCCCAGCAGCGTCACCACCGACGAGGTCACGGGCGCCGTCCTCCGCGTCACCGACTGGCTGTACAGGAGCATCATCACGGACCTGTTTGTCTCGTGCGCCCTGCTGCTCGTGTACGCCCTCGTCGTTCTCACTGGCGTCCTGTACACCGCATTTGCCCTCCTCTCGCCCGAGAAGATGGACGACCGCGAGGGTGGTGGTGGTGGTGGTGGCGGTGGTGCCCGGAGCGGCGACGTGGCTGGCGGCAGGAGGCCCGTCTTCGAAAAGGCCAATGGCCACGCGCGGAGCAGCAGCTACGCCTCGATCGACTATGCCGCTGGCGGCAACCGTAGCGGTGGTAGCAGTGAGGAGGCCAAGAAGTTCTAGATCCTCTTTTACCTTGGAAGACGATTTAGTTTTTCCTTTCCTTTTTTTGTCACGAGGGACGATGATGGATGATGGGGTTGTAGTAGTAGGTAGTCGGAGTATGCTTTGCTTTGCCTTTGCTTTGCCCCCATATTATACACCAACCGGTTTTCATAACCTGGGTTCATGTCTTTTTCTGGATCGAACGTCCACAGTTGTCATGTTTTCTTTATACTTTTCTTCTTTCCCCGTCGATTATCCAGTCAATACTGTCTACGACTCTCATATATACCCCGCCGCCGCGCAAACGCACCACGATATGTCTTGTTATTCTTCCTTGGTCGGCGCGTTCTGAGGGGTGTTTTTTTTTTTTCTTCGACTTGGAAGGGGAAACCCTCCTCCTCCTCCTCCTTCCTCCCTTGGTCTGGTACTAAAGGAGGGGGGGAGTGGGCGTTTGATATAGTTATATAAACAAATGTAACTACGTCACTTGGTCCTTGAAAGCGAGAGAAGACGCAAAAAATAGAAAGAAGACCTAGAGTAGTCAGAATGCAATACGGACAAGGTTTGCGCCACGGAAAGAATAAAAGTCTTGCCGGTCGCCTCTCTCTCCCTCCCTGCCCGTTTGGGCTTGCTGACCCCCCGCCCGCTGAGCGATGCCAACGGTAGGCTCCGCCTGACACATCTCAGCTCGTTGAAGACGGGAGGGTGCCCTGCTGGCAGAAGTTACTCCGAATTACCCACGTCAACATGGCCATTTCGCACTGCCCCGCCTCACACCCACAAGTGTCGACACATTCGGGTGTGCAAACAGTCCGAAGGCCGGCCGGCGAGTCTTGGCTAACACACGTAGAGAACCGTCTGCGCTCATCGCAGTCGCCCGGAGCAGCGGCAAAAGGCATAATAATAAAACATTCTCAAGTGCTCGTCAATATCATATAATCTAAGCCTGCCTACCACCATCACATTCTGTTTGAGCGCCCAAAAGTCCAACCGTGCGACCCTGAAGAGGGGGGAAAAAAAGAGCTAGTAGAATTGCCGCTCAACGCCCAAGAACCGAAAGTCAAAACAAAGAATGCCGTGGGGTATGATGAAATACAGACCATCTTGATGCATCCTGCCAAATCCATAACATGCTGTGTGCCCCTCCTCATACATACCATGCGCCTTTCTATAGGAACGCCCAAACCCCCAAAACATTAGTAAGCTGGCCGTTTATCTTCTATGTGATGCTACCGGTGGGACGGATCCTTGCCCAATGGTGGAAAATGCTGATGGACAGCAACATGCCACATCTTGTATCCCCTATTCGCTCACCGAGAAGCTCTGCTCTTCCTCTGCAAATTGCTCATAGCGAGGATGTCCTCGCTGAGCAACTGCTAGGCCCAGCTCCGTACGGATATCTCGCTGTATACGCAAGAAGTACTGCCTCAACGAGGCAAGTCCCCGAAGGAACCCACGATCGGGCTCATCCGGATGTGTTGGCGGGCAAGGCTTGTCCGCAGGCATCTCACCAGGAATGACGCTGTTCGCAAAGTCTGCCATTTTGAAGTCAATCTCTCGCTTGTCCTTCCGCCGCCTTCGGACCTCCCAGGACTCGTCCGCATCCGTGGGCACATCTGTAGTCGAGTCATCAATTACCGTCTCGTAGCCATCGTCGGAGTTGTCAGCATCATAAAACATCAGCAAGCTAGCCGCGTAGAACCGATACCCATGCAGGCGTCGAACTGTCAACTCCAGCTGGTTGAGCTTGTGTAGTATGGCCGGTATGTGCTTAAGCACACTGCTGTAGTCTATGCCATCATACAAGAACATAGTGAGCGCGTCCTGAAACTCGTGGCCCGCTTGCAGGTCTCGTCCCCAGTATTTATCCTTGAAGATAAAAGATTGAGTTTTAGCGTCCCATGTCTGAAGTCCACATACTCGGACACCTAGTTCCCGTGATGTAGTCGCTGCACACTTTCGGCGCTGTGACTCACGCTTCTTAGCGCTCGCTTCCACGCCGTACTGCCGCGTGCCCATCTTCAGGTCCATGATGCAGGGCTTCTTCATGCCAGCAGTCAGGTCTTCAAGGAGTAGAAAATATTCAACCCGGGAGTCCTGTTGCGTCTGGGCTTCCTTTGGGTTGATTGGCCGCGGAATCTTGGCGGGCTCGGCTGCTGGGCTTGGTAGCTCAGACGGCACCGCAGACGACATGCCAGAGCCTGGTAGAAATGGTGGCTGGGGGCTCAGTGCGCGTTGTGGGCCGCGCGTCGCTGTCTCAATAGCCGGTGTCGTGGCGGCAGTCGCAGCAGTAGACCCTGTGTCAGCTCTATAGCCAGCATCGTCGGCACCCTCAAAATATTGGAGATCACCTCGACTTTGAATGTTGTCACTGGAACCAGCACTCACGTCTGGCGGTCGGCGCCTCAAACCACTGCCAGAGTACCGTCTCTTCCGTCTTGGTGATGGGAACCGTTCCGACAGGGTGTCAGGCTCTGGAGCACTAGTTCCAGTCACATCCTTTACATGCTCTGCGGGATCCAAAGACAACGGGTTGTCCTCAATTCCAATGTCGCTATGATGGTAAGCGAGGGTGGGCTTGGCGCGCAAGGGAGAGCGGGGCAGGCGCAACTTCTCGCCTTGGTATGAGGGTGCCTCTGCGTTATCCTCGAGTGCGCCCAGGCTCTGGGATGAAAGCGTTGATTGCACCGTAGGCCGAGGGATTGACCGTTGGTGTGAAGCTGGCGTCTTGTGCTTCCGCACAGTGATAGGTGCATTTAGAAACGCATCATTGAAGACCTCATTGCGCAGTCGTTTGTTGACTGTGGTTGCTCCCCAGCTGTTCGCGTGCCGATCTTCGAGGGCGGGCCTCGTGAGGGGTCGTCCTGCCTGCACGTTTTTGCCGAAATCTTCCCCTGAACGTGTCTGATCGTATATATTTGTCATCGACGCGCTCCTCGTGCGCTCTGTTCCAGTCACGTGAGGCTGGAGTAGACTACGAGGCAGGATGTGCTGATTGTCAACAAAAGTGACTGTAGGTAGTGGGCCACTACTAGAGTGGATCGACTGGCTGAAGACTCTGCGATGGTTTCTCCCCTCGAGCCCTGTCTTGCCTGGCGTCAATGCTGACTTCAACAGGGTGTCCCGACGCTCCGTCGCTGGCGCAGGTGTCTGTTCTGCTGCAATAGCATCCTCCCGCTTAGCAATAGACTTTCTTCGAGGTTGCTTCCGAAAAGTCACGTTCAGCACACCGATATATCTAGGCATTGAAGTCAGTAAATGGCGAAGTGCAATAGTTAACAAACAGTGGACTCTTACCTGGGTAAGAATGGGAGTAGGGAACGGTGGTATCGCTCAATGTTTTCATAAAACTCGTTTTCTCTATTGTTGAGCTGCTTGCAGACAGCCTTTTTAGAGAACCGCCAGACAGTGGTGTGCCCACCAACCTGGTGCTTGTACGGCACAAGCTCAATAGCCTCTAAAGGCTGCTTTGACTCTTGCTCCACATCAAGTGCCAGGTCGTCTTCAGCTGGGACATTGAAACGTGGCGGATCAGATGTGTGACTGGTTGTAATTGGGAGACCTTTGTCGTCGTCATCCTCTATAGCGCACTCATCGGTTGCGGACGTCACCTTCCATGTCACACCAGTATCGGGATCCGCTTTCTTCTGGCCGTTCTGGTCAGGCTCGTCTGCCTTGACAAGCCAGCTGCGGAAATCTTCTTTGGTTGATTGCCGCCGCAAAGGTGTTGGCCGGTCTGATGCATGATCTGACGGACAAAGATCCTGGGAAGACTCTTCGAGATCTTGATGAGGCACAAATACTGCTGAGGAGATCTTCTCCTCTGATGAGTCATCGCACTCGTCACTTGCGTGGCCGCGTTCCGTACTAGCATTAGACGCTCTATGCCCATTGGCGGGGTCAGTGCTCGTTGCGATGTCTGTAAGTGATCTGTGCCCCGCCTGGGCTTTTACGGACACCTCTGCGAGTCTAGACGCCGAAGATGAGACCATGCCGGAGGTAGGCGTCAGAGCATCGTTTTCCACTGCTGAGCCGAAGTAGTCTATTGGCGTTTCCGAGGCAGTTGGGCGCTCTGTCGTCACCGAGCCCATAGGAGTGGCGCTTGAGAGGTCACGAGGGGTTCGGCCCACGCTGTCGGTCAAAGTAGACACATGCTTGTGAATGGTTTGATCGTCCTTCACATTTGTAGACTCTCCAGCACCAGTATTTTCTTGCGTTGGAGAAAGTTTGTTCTGCAGACGTGAAACACCCTTTGCGTCTCGCTTTTTAGCAACTTCATCCGGCAGTCCCTCCTTGAAGAAGCGTAAGCTATGGCTTGTTTTCCTGCTTCGAGTCGGCTCGACGCCAGCGAGTGCTTCTGTGATGGACTTTTCTACAGGACCGTCCTGCGGCGTGACACTATCCCCAGTATCGATAGACCAAGCCTTCTCGGGCCCCAGAGGCACGGGGTGGTCTGAGGCGCGCCAGGATCTGTATTGGCTTTTCACGTCTAGTGCAGTCTCATCCTGAGCGTCGTGCACCACATCGATGCTAGTCTTAGTCTTGTTGTGAGAGAGGCTCGTGTCGCCAACATTTTGGTTGTTATTCGTTCTCGTGCCTTGGGGCGCGATTGTCTCTCTGTCCGTGCGCTCAAGAGATCGACCTCTGAAGGTATGCGTGGGACGTATGCTCCGGTACGGAGCAATTGTCTGGGTGAGGGTGGCAGAAGGAGCCATTGTGTCCGGTGCGAAATCTGAAGACGAGTCTACTAAGTCCATGAATGTTGGCGACGCTGTGAGTGGCGGGTCGGCGTGTGCCGACTCGAGAGCTTGCGGGCGACTTTCTGGTATCAAGGAGCTATCGTTTCCTTCGACGGAAGCGTCATTTTGCCCTGATCTCGTGGTCTTTGCTAGTGACTCTATTTGTTTGGCTGGTGCAGGCTGCAAGGACTCGCGGTGAGATTCAGCGATGCCAGGTCGTGTATCAGCGCGCGGGTCGGCCTGGGTGGATTGTTGTTGAGCCGGAATGCCACGAGCAGAGGCTAAAGCTTGTGTCAACAGAGAGGCGCGGTTCGCAGAGGGTGTAGTCATGGGGTGCCGAGGCCTTTTAGCTGCAAGATCGACCTGGCTGACGGAGTCCGGGGGGGGAGTGCTTGATGTTGTTGAGCTGATGGTGGAAGGGTCCCGGGGCGGAAGGTCAGGAGGACCTGGGAGTGTGCCAGGCTGGAATGTATCAGTGCTGGCGGGCCGTACTAAACCAGGGACGAGAGATGAGACTGAGGTTAAGCCAGTCACATCAGGCGCCTCGAAGGGTGGGCGGTCCGTTGGTACGCCGGTGGTAGTGGGAGCAGGAGAAGCAGGCACGCCAGGGGTGTGCGCAGGCAACATCGAGGCTGGCAGCGGGGAGACGGAGGAGGAGGAGGAGGAGGAGGAGGAGGACCCTCGGTCAGAGTGGCGTCGGCAGCGGCGGCGAGAGCCGCGGGCGGTGCGGGCGCGGCATTCTGGCAGCTAGTAGGCGAGTCGGACATGGGGAGGGCAGCGGACGGGTGACATGGCAGAGCACGAGGGAGAGCGGGAGAAGGCTGGATGTCGCGAGGGTGCGGTGCGGTGCGGTGCGGTATGTTGCGTTGTGGAGGAGTTGGTGTGGACAGGAATGTGGGTGGGATTTCACCGGCGGAGGATGTGCGCGGCGCAGGCACCTCGAGCTGGGCGGGCTCCTCACCTGGGCACTGCAGTGGCTGTAGGCAAGCAGGCAGGTAGGCAGGTAGAGCTAGGCACTCCGTACTCGGTACCTTGCGGGGTGGGGCTATCTATCCATTGGGCTGCGTGGGCGGGTGCCGGAATCTGGTAGGGCAGGCACGACCCGACCGCCGACCGGGGATGTGACCGGTGGCGGCGGATGCTGTTGCTGTCATACTCGGCGCCCCTGGGCACCGCCGTTGATCGGTCTGGTGTCGGTGCTATCTTTGTGCGACCTTGCTATCTCGGCGGCCTTATCTTGGAGTTGTCCGTCTCTTGACCGCTCTAGCTCCATGACAAGCATCCGGAATTGTGGTGTCCCTTGCTTTCTTTTGCTGCTGCTGCTGCCTCGCCTCGCCTTGGTCCATACGTCCAGGCAAGGAGTACACCCCATTGGGTACTCTGAGCACGAGCTAGAAGCCTCGAGATGCATGCAGCTGGAGAAGACACGGATGGCGGGCAGGGGTGCGGCCGGGGCCATGGACCAGAGGCCCGGGATGCGCTGCCACGTGCCGGCGGCCTGCTTTGGGTCTGGACATGCCGACGCCGGGGGCTGTTCTGCTGCCGGGTGCGACTGTATTCCAGAGCACGGGCGGAACTGCCGTGCAAGGTTGTCGCCTGGCCACACGGGTCGAGTATGTGGTCTTTGGAGGGCGCAGGGAACATGTCCGCCGGAGCAGCAGTCTGGAGAGCTGGACACTTTGGAGAGCACCGGTTCTGCCCAGGTGTCGACTCCCGGTCTGTCATGACATGAAATGTGGATGCGTACTCCGCGGCCCCGGGTGGGTCCTTCTGCCCACTCGCCCACCAAGCCCTCTGCCGCGCGGGCCAATGGCATCCGCTGACAGCCCCACGCTCGCTAGTACTGGCGAGAGTGCAGCCCCAGACTCCAGCCTCCAGACTCCATACACCGACTGTTCGCTGCTCAATGTCTGCAGACCTTCAACTAACGTACGCCGTCTGTGCTGCCGCTTGCGCAACGTTAACAGACACGTGCTGCAATGCTCGCAGCACGGCGGCTCTCCTTCCCCGCAGTCTGCGGAAAGCAAACGTCATCCACCGCGGACTACCCATTTAGCTTTGGTCGGGCACCATCTCATCTCGCACAACGAGCACGTCACTTTCCCATCACTCGGTCGGACAGTCTGTGACGACACGGCTGAGGACCACCATGAGCTGGCTTCCGACACGGCCGTTGCACAGCGACTTACTTCGTCAGTCCATGTGCCCCCAGTGAAGGAAGGTACCCTATGACACTCATCATCCCACTCCATCCAGAGCGCGACGGTGCTCTGCCTGAGCTGGCACCAATCAGGACACCACCTCACCACATCCATGCATTTAACAGACAACAAGGAACATACATCTCCGTGTTCATGTAATTATAAACTGCCAACGCAGGGCAATAATCAAGCCCTCGTCCACCCTAGCTTGCTTGGCACTCTGTACCTGGCGTGGCGGACGAGCCGGAGCTCTTCATGTCAGCCAAAGCAAGCCGCTTTGGGCCCCCGTGTCTTCCGTCCGCGGTCGCAACTCGTCTCTTTAAACTTCGAAGGAAGGATTTGCTCCCAAGCTGGTGTTTCTCTCCTTCGCAGCTGTCATGTTTTCCATGGCTTCCGATGCCACCAAAGCCTTACACACTTCATGCCATTGTCCCTTTCGTCGTGTTCCTCGTCGCGGTATCCTTGCTCACTACTCTCGATATAGGTATCGCCAACACCAACAGGGATCTCGCCCGGCTGGTAGCCCATTTTCCCACTGCCCAGCTTTCACATGACTTGACTTGACTTGTCGGGTCCGCTCAGGCACAGCCGACAAGGGGGGTTCTCCATGCCAGACTGCGGGCCGTGCCCCTTGGCTTTGTGTCATTCACCCATAGGCCTGGCAGGGATATCAGAACTCAATTCGATCCTTGGTCTGTTAGCCAATCATCGCACAACGTGCGGCCTTGGACGAGCACCAGCGGCTCGTAGGCTGTCGGGCCTCGAAGTTCCTCGGCCGCTTCTAGAAGACCAGCATCGACGATCATAGAGTGCGTGCAAATCGTCAGAGATCCAGAATCCTGCGGAGTGTTGAGCATGCTGCAGTGGCCATTGCTCGAGGTCCCGTCGATCCGTTGCTGCGTGCACACCCCTATGCTCTATGAAACAGCGTGTTTATATATTGATATCCTTGCGCTGATCCGGTCAACCATGTCAACACGTTACTGCACGCTGATCTCGCAAGCTAGCAGGTCAGAAAGAGGCTTCTTGCCTCAACTCACTCCAAAAATGAGAATTAAATAACACAAAACTCGAGCCCCCTAGCAGATGAATGCGAGAATGCACATTCCCAAGGATACATGCCAAGCCCAGCCCAGTCCGGTCCAGCTACAGCTCTCGTTTCCTCGCATTGCGACGTCTGCTTGACCGCTCTTTAACAAGCTTGCCTTTGCACGTAGTGTCGTTCGTTCGATAGGCGTTCCGCACGAGGTCTTGGTGAAATCACACGAGTCTCGATGAGCCCAGACTCGATACTTCTACAGTGCCGATGCAAAGGTAGCAAGAAAAAAAAAAAAAAAAACTCACTAGTTGAAGTCATTGAGTTCACATGTTTCGTAAACTAGATTAGCTTACCTACAGAGCAGTCCGAGCTAGGAACCAAAGCGAGGACAAGAGGCACCGAAAGGCTAAACATACAGGACCGTCCTGGCTCTTTCTAAGCCTACCAGTAAAATCTCAAGCCACGCTGTTTCTACTACTAGTCCTCTCTTCCAATCAACGGCGACAAGTACGAGGGTAAAGAGTAGGCGTGCTCTCTTGCGAAGTCACGTCCGCGTTTTTATGCTTTACCTCTCCACTGCGCAACTATCTTCGTAGATTATCCGTTCATCGAGGCCACAGTGTCGGCAAATACACTAAGCAACCGTGACCATGCGGAACAAACACAACACCCCCCCTCGTAGACTGTCTCTCACAACCCCCTTCCCCGTTTCCGCGCAGCATTCTCCCACAGACGGCATTTCATGTCGAGTATGTTTCACCATATTACGTATTTTGCAGCTTTCGTCACTTGCCCCTTATACATTGACAAGCAGGTGCACGATTCGGCGTCATTACTTTTGGATTTGGGACAAGCAGACAGAGACGAAAGTATGGATACAGATGTACGCTTCAAGACCGCTAGGTATACTCTAGTGATAAGTAGTAGTGGGCCATCTGCGCGACCCATGCCTCGTTGGCATGTTGAATTGTTAAGATGCAATGAATCCCAGGGACGCCTGGCCGAACGCTTAGCTGCTATGTTGTCCCGTCTCGCTCCGGATCCACAAACGCCGAAACTGATATAAATAGACAAGTTTGTAGCAAAGGGGGTATCAATAAACATAATCGTCTCTTCATGCTCGGCACCTCCGTAGCAGTTATTTCCCGCATCAACCTCAATTCCAAATCGATAGTTCCTGAAGACCAAAGCGGCTACTCGCGGTTTTGCCCCTATTCTGGTCACGGCTGTGATTATTCTCCTGGTCTACCGCCTGGGATGCTTTCTGCATCTCGTGATCGACGCTCCAGGCATCCAGGAACGCATCTAGGTTGCCCATGACCGCGGCAACATCATCGACCATCTCGCTCTGAGTGTCCTGTCTCCAGGGTGATTGAGGCTCGGCCGGGCTAAAGGTCTCGCCGGTTTCTGTTACTTCGACACTGTTCAGTCTCTCCGGCGTCGTAGATGAATGATCAATATGATCCGAAACCATATCTTTGGCTACTTCAGAAGCTGAAATACTAGCTCGGGTAGAGACGGCGTCATCAGACAAGCTCGGTAAAGTACGAGTTTTTCCTTGTGATAGAATCCCCGAGTTCTTGCGCTTCATCGAATCGAAATGCTTCTGGAAATGACGAGGGACATCTTCTTCCCCTATAGTAGTAGGGATGATAGGCGGTGGTGACGCCGGCCTAAGGCTTTGTTGCATCGATGGTCCCTCGTCCTCGATATCGCCAGGCAGCGGAGCAAAGGTAACGCGACGTCTCACTCCACAGCTTGACGTCCGTGGTTTTTCCATGGAGAGGATGCCTCGCAGCTGAACAGTAGATCTGCGGCTACAAGACTTGTGTAAGGCACGGCGTTGAGGCGATGGCGTGTTAAAACGAGAGAACGACTTCAGGCCGAAGCTTGCGCTGGGGTCTTCGGCAGGCGGAGGTGTCCCTGGAGAAGCAGCTTGCTGTGAATGGTGCATCTCTTGCGCTTGGGCAGTCTCTGGCAAGTGTCCTGGGCTAGCGTTGCTCATGCTAACTTGGGGAGCCAGAAGATTCTGACTGCATGTGGTCCAAGGACTCTGCCGAGAGGGTTCAGCAAGGCAGTCTTCGACAGTGGTGCCACCGCCTTCTACAGATGGCGTTCTCGAGCTTGGAGTAGGTTGTTGCATTTCTTCAGGAAGTTCTGTCACCATTGTTGTAAAGGCGAGAGGAAGGGCTACACTGCAATCTTGTGTGCTAGCGCCAATCGCGATTTCTTCTTTGTCTCCCATGGCTTCTGTTGCTGTAGGCAGGTCGTGGCAGTCCTTAAATTGGCTGATTGACAAGTCCGCTGCGCCGTGTAGCGGCACAAGATCCTGTGTAGAACACGGAGGTGACTTCGACATTTGGCTGGCAGCGAAAGCTATTGTCTGTAGGGTTGCATATTCCATGGCTGGTGTGCGTTCGGGTGACCGAGAAGCATTGTTGAACTCAATGGTATCCAGACCTAGCAGGTGTGTCTCTTGGGGTGGAGTAACATGAACTGTTTGACCCATCTGTGGTGCGCTGGTGCCGGCCATGCCTTGGATTTGGTACGATTTGTCATCATCTACGTCTGCAGATGTTTCTCTCCTTGAAGTCGTGGTCGATCCAGCATGCTCATCATGCTTGGTGGTACTAGGGGACGCAGTATCGTCACTGGGCTGCTTCTGGGACACATCCGCATGAAGACAACCCAGGAGTTCTTCGTGTTCGGGCTTTTCGACTTTAACGACCACTGATGACATGTTGCACTGCCCTTGCAATGGTCTAGAATCTTTGACTACTTGTCTTTCTTCTGAAATGGCGGTTGCATCATGAGACTGAGCTAGTTCATCCGAATGATGCGAGGAGTCTGGTGTTTCTGTCTGTGTGAGTGGCTGAGCTCTAGTTAGACCTTCACCATCGTCCGCTATTTCTCTTGGCAGCCGACGCGGTCCAATATGGTAGTGGGAGCAGTTGTCTTGTTCACTTTCAAACACGTCCTCTGCTCCATCCTTGCTGTGTGACAGGGCTCCTTGTGAGGCCAGTTCTGCTTTGATTGTGATGCGATTGGTGGGAACCTTTGGTTGTGGTGAACTACCAGCGCTCCTTTCGCCGCCAAGCCCTTCTATCTCCAAGTCTTGAGCCTTCCCGTGGTTTTCTAGCGATGGAGCTGGAGCACCGGACATGGAAGGACAATCAGACGTTGAAAGTGCTTCGGAGTGAGCCTCCTGCATAATGTCGACTGCCCGAGGATCAGCCATGGACGATGGGGTCGTTAGCTCAAAGCTGCGGCTTTTCACGAGAGACGAGGCTTCTAGGCGGCGGAGGCGGCTCGACGGTATTGTCCTTTGGCGAAGAGCGGTCGGGTCTGAAGCACTCCTGAATATTGAGGGGGGTTCAGTTGCTGAGCTTGCTGATCCATGCCGTAGTGCGTCAGGGCGTTTGCGCTTCAACGGGGTCTTTTTCAACCACCGGGGTGCAACGTCGCCTACCCCAGACTCTTGTTGGTCCTGATCGCGTTCTTTTGCACGAGGGTTCCAGAAGTCAAGATCGTTTTCAGGTAAGCCTGTCTCGACGTTATCGGCCCAGACTTGTATCTGAATTCGTTTATCGACGTCAGAGTGTGCATCTGGCGTTACAGTCCGTGCTCTGGCAGAATATCCTGATGATGGGTCGATGACCTGCGATAAACTCTGTTTGGAAACTGTCGTGGCTAGTGACGTCGATTGTTGGCCTTCTTGGATCACAGCTGCAAGCTTGCTATTGATTGCTGAATGAGGTCTGGCCTCGTATTCTGGCCGAAGCGCAGCAGCAGCACTCGATTCTGTGGAAGTGGCTTTCGGCAACCAGGGATTCACCCAGCCAGAACTGGCATCGAATGGGCCTTTGAGTCTGGCGGAGAGTAGCCGCGGCCGCTCGCCTCGTAGGAATCGCTGCCCGGCCGCTTCGTAGCGTTGTCTCTTCGCCAATCGCCCGGTGCTGTCGAGATCCTCGTCGGAGTTGTAGCAGATGGCGTCGTCGGGATGTGTCAGGGCTGAAGCAGCACAATACAGAGGCTCATCGACCAGCTCTACCAGCCTCCAGACGTCAAGCTCGTGTATACTCATCATGAGGAGTGTGCCAGCATCGGGCCGGCTCTGAGTGTCGGTCCCGTTGGATGTAGACGCACGACCGACCAAGGGGCTAGAGGTGCTCAATGAGGAAGATGGAGCCTAGCCATGGGAGATTTGAGATTCTGAAGCGGTGTATCGTGGCCCAGGCGTGTCTGCGTCGTTGCAAGCGAGAATGGTTAGAGAGCCTCGAGAGTGTTTGCAAGGCTGGCCTCACTGTCTGAGCACCTGCATGGCTCTGGGTGGATGCCCAGAGCGAGGTCTGGCTGCTCTCACAATCAAAAAGCACTGACGGACAGGCCCCACTTGCATGAATGGCTATTAGCCGTCCAACGCGTCTCTCAATGGTCCTCTACACGCGTCCAGGGGCGTGCATTTCGTGTTAATTGATTTGGCGCCACAGTTGCCTGTGGCTTACAGTAGGACCGCGTTTTTGCGGATCGCGATAATGCGGATCCCGCCATACTGCGGATTAGCCACGTGTCAAAATCACCAAATGCACTAAAAATCCGTAAAACCTCGCTTTATGCGAATCCGCACACCTCCTGAAGCTATCACCATACATTATCCGTAATAAAGAACTATACCTCGTCGCGTTTTAACCCCTAAATCCACCTAAAATGACGCGACAAGCCATTACATATATATAGAAAATCGCGCTCCGTGAGCGCCGCCGCACCTACCTAGACGCCTTAAATCTCTCCTTCTAAGTATGGTTCGAAAAGGAGTTTAATCGTACTATCTCGACGTCCTCTGTATCCGACATCCTTGGTAATCGCTTTGTCTATCTCGAGAAGCCCTCGCTATCCCTCCGAACCGATTCCTCGAAGCGCCGTCGTAGCGAGAAGTAGCCCGATCTCGAAGAGGCTTTACTTTAATAGGTATAGCGAGCTAAACTCGACGTTACGATCACGAACGACGTAATTAGGTACTAAGCCGAGAAATTCTGGGGCCTAATGCCGAAATATAAGGACCTCCCTCCTCCGCGCTTTAGTAATAGCTAGCTATATAAATTCTAGCTCCGGAAGGGCATCAAATTCCGTATATAATATAGCGAGGCTAGTAGCGTACCTAAGGATGCTAAAGTCGAAATGGTAGTAATTCGGGTACTCCTCTAGAATTATTACGACGATAATATTTATAATTACGACGAGACGGGCCTTTAATAGAAGCGTATTCCCGATAGATCCTATTCTATACGTATCCTCCCCGGTAGGAAGAAGGAAAAGGCTCGTATTATAGCCCACTTCTATTATAATACGTTAGGTACGGACCGCTTACCGGTCTAGTTCATCGGTACCGCTTAAAAACCTCGTTACTTTATAGCTTCGTACGTTAATATCGCGACCCTCGGTTATAAATAGCGTACTAATAGGACGGCATGGATAGTTAACACTCTCTTCGAGGAGTAGCTACGTTAGTTTGACGCTAGAATGGTAGGCCGTAAGGTAGTCCTTCTTATAGATAACTTCTCTACCTATGTAAAGGCCGTTAAGAGTATCGCAAAGAGTATATTCCCGCTTTAAAACACCCTCATTATCTAGCTACCTACTAATTCGATAAGTCGATTCTAACCTCTCGATTAAGGTATTATTAACTCGTGGAAGGTATTCTAGAAGAGGGAATAGATCCGCTATATAGTTAAAGAGTTCGACGCCGGTAGGCACCCCTATAATGTAATAAACGTCCTTCTAGTAATTCGATGGGGTATATAAGCATAGTAACTAGACGTTAAATAAACTACTATCGTTAAATGCTTTAAGAAGGGCTTGAAAATTACCGAAGAAAGCGGTGAGAACTAGAGCTCGGATTCCGCTAAAGTCATCGAGAATCTAGAGGTAGATATAGTAAGTGGCATTCGGTATATGTACTCCACCTAGTTTATCTACGAGGCTATAGATCTCGGTAACTTCCTTAATCCTATTAAAGAGGTCGTCGTTAATAGCCTTAATTACGTTAAGGAGTACATTATAGAGTCCTTCTAACACGTAAGGAGGCGGGGCCCACATGTATTCTTATCGATAGCTTAGTCTAGGGATAGCCCGTGTATCCTACTAGGGGTATATCTAGGCTAGCCCGCTATTTCGCCTTTAGCGGTATCCTTTAATTCTACATCTTACTTTACCTTACATATCTTATACTTATACCTTAGGCTATCCGCTTTAGAATAGTAGTACTTCGTAAGATCGAGGACCCGGGATTACGCTAATACTATTCGCGAAGGCCTTATCGCTATATTCGATAGAGAGCCTACCGCGACTTAGCACCCCGCGCTAGTCTACTATATTTAGACTTAGGCTAGTTATACTAACGCTAACGACGACTACTTTATTACGCTAGTCGTTACGTTAATAACGCCCTTATTAACCTCCGCTAGTATCGCCGCTAGCATCGCCGCTAGTAACGTAGATCCGTACCTAGTAGTATCGCCGCTAGCATCTCTACTAATACCTACTATATATAGGAAATGTAGATCCGTGCCTAGTAGTATCGCCGCTAGTATCTCTACTAGTACCTACTATATATAAGAAACGTAGATCCGTACCTAGTAGTAGCGTCGACCTCCGCTAGCATCGCCGCTAATACCGCCGCTAGTACCTCCGCTAGTATCGCCGCTAGCACCGCCGCTAGCACCTCCGCTAGTATCGCCGCTAGCACCGCCGCTAGTATCGCCGCTAGCACCGCCGCTAGTATCGCCGCTAGCACCGCCGCTAGCACCTCCGCTAGCATCGCCGCTAGCATCGCCGCTAGCACCTCCGCTAGTACCTCCGCTAGCATCGCCGCTAGTATCGCCGCTAAGTACTACTACCTATTATATATAGGATCGTTAAGACCGAGGGCTATAGCGACCTTACATAACCCGGCTAGGCACCCTTTACCTTTACTAGCGCCGTTAAGGCACTTACTTTACCTATTAACGAGAGTACCTCCGTCGACCTCCGTTAATAACGACCGCGCTTATAAGAAATGCGGCGACACCTTCCCCTTAAAGCGATAGCTCTTTAAGTATATCTATACTAATACCTACTATATATAGGGAACGTAGATCCGCGCCTAGTAGTATCGCCGCTAGCATCGCCGCTAGTAACGTAGATCCGTGCCTAGTAGCATCGCCGCTAACATCTCTACTAATACCTACTATATATAGGAAATATAGATCCGTGCCTAGTAGTATCGCCGCTAGCATCTCTACTAGTACCTACTATATATAGGAAACGTAGATCCGTACCTAGTAGTAGCGTCGACCTCCGCTAGTATCGCCGCTAGCACCGCCGCTGGCACCTCCGCTAGTATCGCCGCTAGCACCGCCGCTAGCACCTCCGCTAGTATCGCCGCTAGCACCGCCGCTGGCATCGCCGCTAGCACCGCCACTAGTATCGCCGCTGGCACCGCCGCTAGCACCTCCGCTGGCATCGCCGCTAGCATCGCCGCTGGCACCTCCGCTGGCACCTCCGCTAGTATCGCCGCTGGTATCGCCGCTAAGCACTACTACCTGTTATATATAGGATCGTTGAGACCGAGGGCTATAGCGACCTCACATAACCCGGCTAGGCACCCTTCACCTTTACTAGCGCCGTTAAGGTACTTACTTTACCTATTAACGAGAGTACCTCCGTCGACCTCCGTTAATAACGACTACGCCTATAAGAAATGCGGCGACACCTTCCCCTCGAAGCGATAGCTCTTTAAGCATATCTATACTAATACCTACTATATATAGGGAACGTAGATCCGCGCCTAGTAGCATCGCCGCTAGTATCGCCGCTAGTAACGCAGATCCGTGCCTAGTAGCATCGCCGCTAGTATCTCTGCTAATACCTGCTATATATAGGAAATGCAGATCCGTGCCTAGTAGCATCGCCGCTAGCATCTCTGCTAGTACCTGCCATATATAGGAAACGCAGATCCGTGCCCAGCAGCAGCGTCGACCTCCGCTGGCATCGCCGCTGGCACCGCCGCTGGCACCTCCGCTGGTATCGCCGCTGGCACCGCCGCTGGCACCTCCGCTGGTATCGCCGCTGGCATTCTGACACGTGAGGAGGCGGGGCCCACATGTATTCTTATCGATAGCTTAGTCCAGGGATGGCCCGTGCATCCCACTAGGGGTATATCTAGGCTAGCCCGCCATTTCGCCTTCGGCGGCATCCTTTAATTCTACATCTCACTTTACCTTACATATCTTATACTTGCACCCTAGGCTGTCCGCTTCACCTTCGCCGAGGAGGAAAGCGACGATGATGATGATGATGATGACATTATAGAGATACCAAAGATCTCCGTTTAGGAGGTTATCACCGCTATCTAGACTCTCCGCCTTTATGAGATGTAGAGCGGCAGCGACAACGAGCTGATTCTCCGCCTAGATAGGCGGGAACGACGTATTAAGGCACAAGGAGGCCCTGAACTCATCCAAAGCGACATTCGGACCTTCTTTACGTAATAAATAGCTCTCAAAATAGCCTCCTTTTGTAATGCGGATTACCCTATATAGCGGATTCGGGCACTGTATCATATAATCCGCTATAGCGCGGTCCTACTGTACCTACTGTTTTGGGCGGCTAGACGATGTGGCCCCGTTTTTGGTGGTCTTGGCGGTGGGCGGGTCGTGTTGTCAGGGCAACATTGGTGCCGTGCAAGGGGTGTTGTGTAATGTTTACAGCTTGACAGTGCAGCCCCACCTGGAATCGGCGCGCGTCGTGCCTCCCCGGCTCACGGCCGGCCCAACTGCGTGGCCCCGAGCTCTCATCGTGAATTCGGCCACTAGCAGCAGACCCAGGTACTCCGTACCTAAATATTTCCAAGGCTGGCTGTGACGCAGCTGGGCACGTCCATTCCTCTTGACAGCTCCCGCCTTCGCGACGACATTAATCCCGGTAGCTTTGCGATGCCCTAGAACGACCAATCTACACATCCTGGATCATGAGCATTCAACCGTCTTCTCGCCCTGTTGTTATGGTCGATACTGCGACGCCTTCGCCTAAATAATACTCCATCGACAACACCGTATATGCCCTTGCATTGACATACGCGTCTACGATCTTCACACCAGAGTATCTGTACCAACACAACCCTGTCTGACCGACCGCCGTTTCCGAACCACGACACGAACTTTACGGCCACAATATTGGGCAGTCTACGCGACACGCCTCCCTCAATCACCGAACAGTGCTCTCGAGCACAGGACCGTCTTCGCCGGCGAGATGGCGCAGCAGGCCTGGCTCGACTCCCTTTCGGAGGACTGGGTGTCGCAACCTCGCTCCAACGAGTCCCAGGTCGACCTGGAGCCGCTTTCCAGCCCTGGAGCTGAAGGCAAGCAAGCCTTGCGCGATCGAGGAAGCCGTATTCCGAGACCAAACACCGCGTCTAACGTGCCCGCATCCCCCTATTCCAACGCGCTGAACGAAAGAAGCGCTAGCGAGATCAACTTCGAATCATCGAGCCGCATTTCTCCAAGATCACCGCGAAGAGCCAAAAGTAACCTACCACAAAATGATGTGCGATCCGGCTCTATGTTATCGAATGCTTCCGTTGTCCACAATACAATCAATCACAATCTCGCAAGTGGGCATCCACTGAAGGGCACCGACAATATTCCCGAGTGGAAGAGGCGGCTTGTGTATGGTGAATTACCGTATGGTGAATCTAGAGATCTCTTCAGCTCAGCAGGCAACGGCCTTGAGGACATGTTCAGGCCGCCGAAAGTTGCCGAGCCAGTGGATGACGATCATGAAGAAATGTCCACTATGAACGATATGACCTTACCGTCCAGCCCCCCGCCTTACCGAAGACGAGCATATCTCACATCTGAGCAACACGATTTGCCAGCCGATATGAGCGGGCCAGCAGATGCAGTGTCCACCGACAGTGTTCGACAATCTCATCAAGCAGCAACCAACGACAGCCACAAGAATTACCATTCAAATTCCAGCGCTGACATGGATAGCTCTTTCACATCGATTTCTGCCAAACCTAGCGACAAGCCGACACGAGTTATCAGTGGCGCGAGTGGTCAAAGTGTCATTCAACACGAAGACCTCAGCCCAATTGTGCTGTCGCGTCATGATGACTCGCATGGGAGATATACATATGCTCCTCTAGACGCAAGTGCAGAGCAGCTGAAAAAGCGATTGGAAAAATTGAGACGAAACCAATTGGTGCTGGACAACGATCCACAAGAGTCTGCCTCACGGCCGCTTGGCGTGAAGTCCGAGACCACAGCGCCAGGAGGGTTCAACACGACTGATGATTTCATCAATGGGGGAGGATTCTTGAATGTCAAAAGGGGTGGCCGGTCTGGCGAAGGTTCATTCCTTAGGCGCCCACTCAGTCCGCCTCTGAATACCGACACTTCGGAGATGCTTCCGGAGTCATCCCTTCAAGCAAGCACACCAAAGCATTTCCCGACGGTCAGAAACGAATGGACGGAATCGACGAATACGGAAACCGGAGCCCACAGGCCATCAACCCCGGATCACCCCCCGGCTTTGAGGCCCGGCATGACTCAAGCGCAGCATGGTGCCAGCCAGAACACGAGCCCTCTCAAATTGTTCGGTCCATACGATACTTTCACAAACCAGACGCTACTCAGACGGATCAGCCAGTTCGAAGACCCTATGTCAGACAGTCTCTCGCAAGCGGACAGCATAGATGAATCTTATATGGAGAACATGGTTGAAAAGCTATATCGTGAGGAGGAGGCGCAGGGCGAACCAAGATCTTCCAAGAACAAACCCTCCCATGGAGATCAGCAGGATGCTCGAGGGTCTGTCAACGCCTTCGGAGTGGGCGAATTGAACGACTTCGAGTTTAGCGAAGATCTCTCGTTCTCGCGCGAACCGTCGATCTTGACAAACAAAGAGAACATTGACCCGACACAAAATCAAGTAGCCCAAGAGGATCCAAGGTTCGACATACATGAGGACCTCCACTCCGACACAGACACTTTGAATGTGGATAAGCACAGGAAGTGGTCTAATGCTGGAGGCTTATCCCGATACAGCAGGCAGTCATCCTGGAGCTCTCATACACGTCGGTCGCGGAGCACTTCGGCCTTGGACCGTATGAGCAATGCAGTACTATCAACACCAAAACGGGAAAGCTCCGAAGGCAAACGTCCTAGAACATCGCCGTCGAAGGACCCTACGCCCAAGCGCCGCAGGACGTTGCACAAATCCGATGTGGCGTTTGGTCTCGTCGACCTCGCAGACGATTTTGATCTGATATACAAGTCCCATGATGATCTTCAGGATGCTGTTGGAAGGAAGCGAAAGATAGCCACGCCTCTCTCCGGTCAGCTTTCGATCAACCCGGCCATCTCTGCCCTTCGTCAGACCGTGCGACCTCGGTCTCCAACACCTAGTCAGAGGAACTCGGCTGCGAAAGACAGGCGCCCACTTGGGGAAGTTGAATACGGAACTGATGCAAAAGAACATATTCTCGAATCCGGCAAGAATATCAGCGCGACACCAAATTGGATGCTGGATGGGTCAAGGAAAACCTCCATGAAGACTCAGGACTTTTGGGAGCAGGCGAATGAAATTATGGCCATGATTCGCAGCAAGGCAAGGCCGAAGACCAGCCTCGACAGTGTCGAAGAATCGGAGGTAGAGCATGGGGACAAATTGCCTTTCGATGAGACAATCAAGGATGACGAATCGTACCAGTCCACCGAGGAGCCATTCTCGCGTCCTCCCAGCCGCGACGGCCGCCCGCTGGCTCGAATGCCACTCAGACAGGAAGATCCTGAGGTCGCAGATAGGCTCAAGCAATATGCGGAGTTGAGTGATCTGGGCGAGCTCGTCAGCCTGTCTATGGGACGAATCAAAGAAGCCAACCATGAATTCAACATGGCGAAGGAGTCCATCGACCAGAGTCTGCGAGACTCAGCATCGCGGACCTTCTCATCCCCCGGCCCCGAATTCATCAGCGACTTGCCCAATATTCGCCTCTCTCGCAATCCCGATGGTTCGACAGCGCTATATGGAGAAGAGCACCTCTTTCCAGGGACATCTTATGGGTCCAGAGCATCTAGCGGTCGATCGTATCCTAGTAGCTCGTCGCGGAACTCAGAATCCTGTAGACTGATCGCCCCTGATGCTGTGACGCAGCTGATTGGAGAACAAGTTGGCAACATGGTTTTTGACAAAGGCAAGAACGCTTGGATGAAGGTCAAGACTCCAAACACAGTGGCGAAAGTCATCAACGTGCTTCCGTCAGATGACAGTGAGGAGGATCCTTTTGCCAGCATTCCTGACCTATCTGTCGACATGACGATGGAGAAGGAAAATCTTCTTGGCCTGTCCGCCGGATCGCGTCCGTCGGATATTGATAACGAACAGGGCCCGGGGTCTCCGCATTTTACCACCGCAACCGAGCACGGCAGTTGTACTCCCGTGTACAATGGAAGTCCTGTCTTGAGCCCGAGGGCCACGCCCAACACCAACCAAGGATACAGCCCTGTCAGCGAAGCTGAGTCTGTGGAGCACGAGATTACCATTGACGAAGATCGTATCAGCAAGACTCCCTCAGCTCGTCGTCGCAATTTGACCATCACATTCTCATCACCAATAGCTTCTATACTCCGAAATCTGCCAGCATTAGACGATGATGATCTTGGGGTCGATCCCATCGAATTGACTGAGGCTATTCGCGAGACTACATCTGAGCTTGGGGCGAATCGCCCTGAAGAAAGTGCAGGCCTGGAGCACGTCGGTGGCAAGGTTCCACCAAAGTCAAGAAGTCGTTCCCGGGGCCCGGCGCGGATGCTCTCTGTCCGTGGCAGAGCCTTCATTACGCGACCCGTTAGTAGGATTGATGAGCGCGATGAGACCTCGGATCTCTCTGACCATGCTGAGGAGCGCCAACTTAGCATGATCCCCGATCTTAGTCTGGTCGGTGGTGACGCTAATGAGCAACACATATCATCACTGGGGGTAACCCTGACTCCTGTAGCAAGCAGAACGACGTCAATCTCAACTACGCCTGCTATTGCAAAGCACGTTGGGACACTGTCACTGAGCCCTTTGCCCGACTTCACAATGCTCCAGGCGGATCAGTCTTGCGCGCTAGAGATCAGCTACGTTGTCGAGGATCGATACCTCGTGACTGGCAACAAGTCCAAGAAGACACTTTCGACGGCGATCAGAAGTCTGGTCGAGAAGATTACAGAAGCCGAGCCTTTCGAACCAGACTGGAAAGGTATGCAGGAGCTGGACATCAGCGACAAGAAGCTTGCTTCACTACATATGCTTGATGAGTTCTGCGGGGGCGTTGTCACCCTTGAGGCATCCAACAACAATATAAGGCATCTCGAGGGTGTGCCAGATGGTGTACGCAACCTCCGTATTACCCACAACCAACTGTCTGAACTGACAGCATGGGGTCACCTGATGAACCTCCAATACGTCGATGTCTCCAACAACCACCTCACCAGTCTGTTCGCATTCAAGGGACTGGTACACCTGCGAAGTTTGCGAGCAGACAACAACAGAATCACGAGTCTCCAGGGCATCTGTCAACATGACACGTTGCAAGTCTTACGGGCTCGCGGCAATATGATCAAGTTCCTTGATTTTGATGGAACAAGGCTTGATCGTCTTTCGGAGCTTGACCTAGAGCACAACCGCATTGAGGCGGTTCACAATATCGAGCAGCTGCCATCTTTGACGTCTCTAAACTTACAGCACAACCAGCTGACTGAAATCTCGACATCTCCTGGCACGACTACTGAGACTGTACGATTCCTAAAAGTTTCCGACAACAACATCGTCTCACTGGACCTATCCGGTTATCCGTCGATCAGGCTTCTACACGCTGACCGCAATCAGATTGCGATAGTCAAGGGAGGTGCGCGTTGTCGTCGGCTTGATAGCCTCTCTCTGCGCGAACAGAAGATTGAGGGCTATTTGGACACGTCATTCTTGACTGAGGTCTATGAGATCCGCAAACTCTTCCTTTCCGGGAATCTCCTTGGGGAGTTCGACCCCTCTGTTGATTTCCTAAATTTACAGTATCTTGAGCTGGCCAACTGTGGCCTCCAGAGTCTTCCAGAGAATTTGGGTCAACTGATGCCAAACGTGCGTGTTTTGAATCTCAATTTCAACGCGCTCAGCGATCTCTCATCTTTGCGATTCATACCCAGGCTCAAGAAGCTTTCAGCTGCAGGCAACAGACTTGCTGAAGCTGGCCAAATCGCTAACGCCCTGGCCGACTTTCCGCACTTGTCCAAATTAGACCTCAGAGACAACCCGACAACCCAGGGATTCTATCCGCCATTGCAGACGCTCGTGTACGTCAACGAAACTGGAGACAAACCATTCGATCCTTTCGTCTTGCCTGAGGGCAGTGCCGAGCGCGACGGCCAGTTTGTGGCCAGGCTGGATACAGGAACGCGGATGCGAAGACGGCTTTACGAAATGGTCGTGCTAGGCCAGTGCCAGAGATTGAAGTCACTAGACGGCCTGGATGTGCGCAGAGCCGATGTCGCCAAGAAAGACGCCACCTGGAGCGCTCTGAGCAAGGCCGGCGTTCTTGGCGATATTCAAGCTCGCAGGAATACTGAGGCAGAGAAGATGGAGGAGCATGATATCCCGAAGTGTTCAATCGAGCGTGACGAGGCGCAATCACCAACCGAGAATCGTAAACTCGACTTACCGCACAGACCTGTCACGCCAGTGAGGCAGCAAGCTTGAGGCTGCTACAGGTGTGCACGCGCACGAAGGAATATGGGGAGCATGGCAGCGTTATGATGGGCATACAACTTTCTCTTGCTTTACACGCGGTATTTGGTTTTATGCGCGGAGTTTAATTGGTGTTCTAGGATTGGTCGTTCGGGGAATATCAAATGAGGAACGGGAATGATCATCCACTACACAGGATTATGAGGGCGGCGGAAAGTCAGGGCCATTGCTGTATTGATGATTAGCGTTGGCGTCTGCAGAAAGCGAAAAGGGGGGAAAAGGGTTAGCAAGCAAAGCACATTTGTATTTCTTTACACTGAAAGGCCGGGGCACGGCGTTTTGTATCAAGTTCATTCTGCAACTTATCAAAGTTAGCTTAGCGCGGATATTGTCATATGAGAGAGAGAGAGAAAAAGTATGTTTGTTGTAATCACTGTTTCCTCAACTTATTGGGGAGGGTGCTCGTGATTTTTGCCATGTTTGTGCAAGTCGTTACCTTCAGCGAGCAGAGAGGGCCAAGTGAGTCCGTGTGCCATGCCGACACTTGAGATTCTGCAGGTATGTATTCCGTCCCTGTGGCTGGGAATGTCTGACGGGCACAAATCTTCGCGGATGAAAAACTGATACGATGAAATCATGCTCGATGGGACACCCACTCACGCCACACACTACACACCACACACACACCCACTTTTCAGCATCATCGTCATATGATGTCCGGGGTTGTCATGTGTGTGTGCCATGCCATCCATGGTAGGGATGGTAGGGATGCGAGGCAGGCTCGGCAGGTAGCAGGCAGCAGGTCCTTGCAAGTGCGTCCACAACACAACTGCCGGCCAGGGGTGTGGAGGACGGGGGGCGTGACTCGGCGAAGGATGCACGTCCCGCCGGGCTCTTGCATCTCGCTGTGGTCTTGCCGGGGGCCCTCTCTACACCGAGATCTACAATAAGGCCTCCCCTGGGGACACGCAATTGGTTCGTCTTATTTATCCTGGTCGTCCTCTTGCCGCCCTGCCATGCCCTGCAGGCTAGGCTAATCGACGGAGCGCCTATGGCCCCAATAACGATAGTTGATCCTCGGAAGAGGCCGGGTTGGGTGTTCATCATGGCCGTTGCAGGAAGTAGGGATCTGCTCCAACATGCACTGCGGTGCTGATCGTATCATGGCCGTCAGTATTACACTGGGTTACTGTAGCATCCGGCGGACTCGTGATGCCTTGCTTGGTATCAAAGCCACACGAGTCACATGCAATGCAGACTCGCACATACACACACGCACACACACACACACACCTACATACACCTATACAAACAAAGGCCGCACGCGTTTGCCTTGCCATCAGGGCGGCACTTACTGGGCGGTGGCGAGGTCTCCCCGTCATGGGATCATCTTCATAATCTTGGCACGGCGTAGTCTACGTAGAAATTATCGGCTGCCCCGTAGAAACTACAAACACACGGACTGGCACATACCTGCTTTCCACGTCCACCCTGGCCGACGCGGTGAGTGCATTACAGTGCCTCCCATGAGCCCAGACTTGGAGATGAAAGCAATGGCCAAGATGGCAGCCAAGGCACACCACGTCCTGTGATCCTATCCTAGACCCTGCAAATATGGGCATACTGCGGAGTATACATGCTCTCAAACATATGCCTCGCGGCTCGCATGATCTCCCTAGTCCAGGTCGCGCTGCCTGCCCCCCTTGGGAGCTACGGGGTCGGCCCGCACCTGGCTGCCGTTCCGCCGCTACCTGGCTTTAGGTTTGGCCAGGTATGATCTTCGTCCTCGGGTACACATGCATGCATGCATGCTGGATCAAGGTCAGCAGTTCAGGTCGGAGATGCAATTTGCGCACCGAAATATAATGTCCATTTGCAGCGAGGGGCTGTTCGTTACGTGCGGTAGAGGCAGGCAGGCAGGGCTGAGCGCAGCGTAGCGAGTTGAACTCCTTGTTCCTGACAAGCATCTCTGACGACACACCAGGTCAGCTGCTCGTTATGCATTATGTTTGGTGGACAGAGAAGTCCGAGGATGACGTAGATATGTAATGTTGACGCGTGGAGAGACGTGTTGACGACCCTAAATCCTCCTCGTAGGTTAAGCACGCACAAGGCCTCGTGCGAAGGCTACATCGACGGCATAGAAAAACAAATCGTGATTAGCCTCTGTTCTAGTTATGCACGAATCATGCTTGAGGACCGGAGTTTCCCGCGTCCGAGCCACAGTCTGCGTCTGCGCGCAGGTCCGCCGGTCATACGCGGTGACCTGCTGCGCTCCGTGAACAAGGGGGATCCCAATCTGGAGCATCTTCGACCGAGTGACCATGAGCTGTCTCAAAATTGCCGCATGCAGAATTGATCAAAGTCCAGAGGTGCCGATTTAGTGATATTGTTGTTGATTGGCAATACCTCATCGGGAAGTGACGTGAAGGTTGTGTCGTATGGCTACTCCGTCACAAATATTATCGTGTTCTGACAACAATAATATCTTTATGACGGCGATGACGTATGTCTCATCCGTGAGACTGGTAGGGCTACAAACTCATTCTAGGGGCGCGTAGTAGCCAGCAGCGAATTGGTGGAATGATGGCCGGATCCAGACCCTTGAAACACGCTGGGAAAGGTAAATTGCTGTATGAGATGGGAGTCATTGTTGCTGCGCGTGACTACTGTCTTGGACCCTGAATGACTCCTGTGCTTGAGATCGGGTCGAATATAAGGGCGGTTTGTAGCCTTGGATTGTCATGCCATGTCTTAGCTCAACCGAGATACGTTTGCGGAAGAAGACGTCGTCGAAGATTATTCGTTCCGCATGCACTCTCAAAATCGTGAGGTGCCTGCGGATTTTAAGGTTTTAGGGTAATGAGTTTGACAACACACTGACTGAAGAAAAAAGCAAACAGGTGATCTCCTTACAGAGAACCAACGGGATTCGACAGTTTATGATAGGCGAAAAAATCTCGACGAGCATCATGTTGGTCTCCGGAGATTGGCAGCCGAGTGCCTGGAAGTAGCTAGTCAGTCTCAGTATGAGGCGAGCTGCGCTTTTCGTCATAACAAACAGCCTTCTCAGCGGACATTGCTCCGTGGTTTTCTGAGACATTTCTGAAACTGAAACACTGCAACTCTAATATGTCCGTGTGATCAGAACGGCGGCTCAAGGTCGTGTTGCGTGTTGGGCTTAATGAGTTGAGTTGCGTTCCGCCATGGCTCGGGTCTCGGATGTGCGAGGGCTAGACCTCATAGATGTCCGGACGCTCGAGTTAGCAACACATGATAGTGATTCGAGTGAGTGGCCTGCTGTGTCCGGGAGCGACCAGATATGGAATGCGGTTTCATGCTTGTAAAGGGACCATGGTCATCTAAACGACCATGAGCTAGTTACTTTCTAACCGACCAAGCAAATTTTGCAGATTCAGTCGCTGCTCATAAGTGCGCATAGTGTCTCGCCAGCGTGGCTCTCTGCATTCTCAGAGCCGACGGCCGCAATCATTCCGGCCAGCCTGACAGATGCTCGCTGCTCCTACCTTCAAGCAGCGTATTAGATCTAGACACAGAGCCGCACGTGACAGTACGTGAGGTAGCATTTGTCATCTCGTCGTTGTATCTGGTGTGTATCGACTCGTCCCCAGCCAGCCCAGCCCAGACGAATCGTAGCAAAGAACCACCTCTTTGGGATCACACCCTTGAGATCAAGGATTGTGCAACGAGGAGTGTCCCAGGCTGGGTGGCTGGCTCTCGTACCCGACCTGCGGGACTGGGCATCAGGTGGGCTACTGGGAGGGCGATGAGTGATGAGGTGTGGTGAGACAAAAGCTAGATTTTGCCACAGAGGCTAACATGTTAGAGGAAGAGGGTGTATGGCACGCTCGATATTGGACCGTGGCAACATGAGGTTCCCAATAGGGCCATGGAAAAGAGGCAATCTATAGACGTGGAGCTGTGATGAATGACTCCAAGTCTCGAGGTGGTTGCACTGCGTACACTAGCGTACTGAACATCTTTTGGGACGCATCTGCGAGACACCAAGACATGTTTGCCTAAGGTTACAATTCCACGATCGCGCCTTCCTGCTGACGGATCCACGCAAGCCCCAATCTCAATTCTCTAACAGTGGTGTTGACATCTTGCAAACATTTCGACTGATTCAACCATTGACCGCCACCCCCGGACAATGAAGCGACGCCCGCCACGAAAGGTCCCGCTGTCACGAGCCCTCACCGTGCCGTCGCCGTGCTATCTAGTGCAGCTAGATACACGTGTCTAGCGGCAGCAGTTTGCACGGGATCGGCGCCCTCACTCTAGACAGATCGTGTTAATAACAGCAAACCAACCGCAATAGCCCACGCGTGGCCGCCAAGCTGCAGCATTAGCCATCGTCGTAAGAAGGGGAGGAGGCATTGGAGCTGCCGGCCGAGCCCTCTCCAAGACACTTCGACGACAGTTCTCTTCGACACGGGACCGTGGCGCACACATCCCTTGAACCTTACGGGGGGGAGCAGTACCCGGTAATCACAGAATGAGCTTGCTTGTGACACGGCACGAAAGCCTGTTACATAGATTCGGAGAAAGCTGCTCACTGGAGCTGCTCTCGCTGCCCCAAATGTGTCTCTGCGCTTGCAGTTAGACACCTGTCGGTCCCCATCACATATGGCGGCGCACCAGCTTGGCCGATCCAGACGCCTGATTGGCCTAGGCCTGCCGATAGTAGGTCGAGTATGCACCATGACGCGCAGCGTTGGCACTTGTAACATCGAGTCTGTGTGTGGCTTGGTTCAAGTGACCTTTCCGACGGTAGCGCGCTCTCGATGCTCAACCTCACCCGCCACCAATCGCCTCGTCGAGCATGGCGGAGGAGGACGTCCGCCCTGGCCAGAAATGCCTGCGAGGACTGTAACAGTCAGTGGGAGGAGCCGGACAAAGGCACAACTCGAGCAGTGCACGAGTCGAGTCTCTTGATCGACGTCTGTAGCACGCCATCATAGGCATCATAACCAGCTGAGGCCCTGCGGGACACCATCTTGTCCGCCGTGATTGTCTGCAGCTATTAGGTGTCTCCAACATTCCCCACGACCTCCACAGTGCTCTCCTGAGACCTGAGTGAGGCCTGACAGAACCAACAGGCCGAGGACAGCGACGACGACAAGCGGGGCAGATAGGACGCAGAACACGATGTCTAACCGGATCAGCACAAGTGGTGGTGGCACCGCGCTTGGCAGTCCGGGGTGCGTGATGATCACGGTTGCGCCGGATCCGCCAGGGGAGGTGCTTGCCGTCAGCCAACATGATGATCAAACCCCAAACCTCACCCATCGCGACGCTGCCTGCCGATCCCTGCCTACTACTCCAGCCGCTGTCGGATAATCAATTGCATACAAGCTTCAACGTCTGTCGAGGCCCATGATAATACTGTAGCTGGTTGTGGGGTTAAACGACCAGAGAAAATCGATCAGGCTCGGATGTTGTCCATATCCATACATGATGCATGTCTTACAGTAAAGCATCCGCATCTAAATGGAGTCATCTGACAGAAGAAAGTGCGCATGCTGCAAGCCTCAGGTGCGAGCAGATGTAGCGGGCAGAACCGCTTATGCATCGTCTCGCCTTTCCTACCCCTTCTCGCGCGGCAGTAGCACATCACCAACATCATCGCGAGTGATTGTTCGGAGCTTGTCGGGCCACCCAATAGACCTTGACCTAATGGACTGGAAGTACCATCGGCAGACACAGCAAGGGGCCACTTTTCGGGGAAAGTCGTCTCCGTCAGCGTCACCACACCTCCCTCCTGCGCCAATGCCCTTGTCGTCATTGCTTGCGTGCGTGAGATCCGCGGAGTAAGCATCATGGATCACTTCTTGCGACTAATTATATCCGAGTCGGCGGTCATTCAACTGTGCGGCCAGGGTTCAGGACTGCTGCCTAATTATGGCAGCGGGACAAAGGCAGATCATGTCGAAAGATACCGATGCATTCCTGCTCGCGTCGGCCAGATTCGACATAAATACCGGCGAGCCTGGTTTTCTATGTGGCACTCCTCTCCGTGCAAAGCGGGAGATCCATCCGAGATCATGCGATATGTGCTCCATCCACATGCGAATCACTTAAGCTCTTGCAGTATGCACTCGACATACAGGGATGGTTCGCAAACAATAAAGCCTCGAGCCCCCCCTTCCTGACAGTTCCCACTTTCTCCACGGAGCAACACAGCTTATTGAGGCAACCCGAGACGGGAGCGTGGAGTGGACTTAGTTAGTTTACCTGTCTGTTCTCCACTATCCCCAACCATGTCTCTCTCCCTGGTCTCCTGAACAGAGACTAAGACCCTTGCTCTGACGGCGCAGGATTCCAAAGAGTGAGAGGTACCAAGGGGTGGGGGGTTGGCGGGGCTTGAATCCTTGATTTGATCAAAATGGTATCATGATCCAGAACGACAAGGTTGCGCTGTGCCGCTCGCAACTACATACCGCATGGATGACGCCGGCATCGTGAGGTTTCCTTCACAACCTGACAGTCCCAGCCCCGGTGATGTAGGTGCTGTGTTCAGAAGATAGCTCGTAGCGTCGGGCCTGGATGGTAGCGGCATCTTTGCAACCTCTCCACTCTTGATTACAACGTGACTCGCGACTTGACGACTTTGGGCACCAGAAGACTTGGTTGGGACACATCAACAGTCAATAGAGAGAGAAAGAGAGAGTCTCAAAAAAGAAGATCCGTGATCCGGAGCCGACTTCAAACGCCACATTTGAGCTCATCATTGTCCTTCCTGTCAAGCAGTCGGCAGCAACCACGCGACGTCACCTCACATACCCACCACGAGTACAGGCCTTCCTGCCGGCTTGATGCACGCATGTGTTATATGCCTTTGAAAGAATGCCAACTGCGAGATGACGAGCCGGTGCCTTTACGTCGGCTACTATGGCTAGTAACCCGCTGCATACGCAGTACAGACGTTGGCGGGATGGGTACCGACAGGATTAATCGATCGATTCTCATGCATGGAGCACGCGCGGGCTGCTGCTGCTGCTACTTCTGCAGCTGCTGGACTGCGAGAGCAAAAAAAGACTGACTGGCGATATACAGGAATGCCTGCTGCTGGTCGCATCGTGTGCGGAGGTCGGTGTCTTTTGGCATCACTAGTTGAGCGCGCTTGAAGTTTTCAG